>CM060934.1:203902902-206402902 GCA_030765085.1 Allium cepa | reverse complement strand
AAGTGGAAAATGTCAGAAACATGTTAATCGAATTGATTTCTTATTGTTTATGGAAATCATTAATATTATACTTAACATTAAAAGCTGACAAGATAGACTTATCTATTTGTGAGATTCAAAATGAAGTGTCTAGGCAAGGTTTGGGACAACCAATGCCTAAACTTACCTAGCTTCACTCTTGGGCGAGGAGTAGTTAAGTTGGATTGTCAGAGACGAGTTAAGCGTACAAATCATGATTTATGTAAGCAATTGTTTTGATTAGACAATCGATTATCGAACTTGACCTAATATTAACTTAAGAAGTTCACTAAATGCTTCGCGATTTTATACCAATAGGAACCTCAAAAGAGGAGTATTGGTACGAAACATCTAGCTTTCACTTAAATCTGAAAGAATCGGAATTGAATGTACCAGAAATTCATCGAATGGTTTTGAAGAGTTCGACATCGATAAGTGTTCTACTTACCGAACATCTGTAATATCCCGGAATTTCCAGGAGTTTAAAATGTTGATAGTCTCTTATTTAATTATTTGAATTTGATAAATTGTTATTTTCAAAGATAAATAACCAAGTAAATAATAATATAACATTTTAATTTTGGTTATAAATAGGTTTTATAATAAGAATAATTATTTTATTGTATAAATATATTCTAAATTGGTGTATTGTTTTCAAAATTTATAAGTATGTTTAAAATGTATTTAAATCTGTGTATTTTAAATTGATTTCAAAATAGGATATATTACTTGTAAATAATAATGAGCTTATTTTAAAATAGTTGTTTATATTTATTTAAATTTATTTTACATTAGGATTTTTAAATTTGACTTTGAAATGAATATAAATTTGACTTTCAAATGAATATAAATTTGAATTCAAGAATATACATACAAATTTAATAGAATAATATGGTTTGGTTTTAAATTACATAGGTAATGTTTTTAATTAAAATAAGATTTGTTTTATAGAAATTTGATTTGTATTTATTTAATAAAATAAATGAAAGGCTTTTGAAATAACATTTTAAAATAAGGTTGAAATGTTGTATATTTTTTTTTAAATTATATTTAGTTGCATTTCTTTTTAAAGATTGTATTTTATATAGATTTAGCAACATTTGTAAATGTGTAAGTGTATTTGTTTATTTGATATTTAATAAGAAAAGCATTTTTAAAATTTAGAAAACACATTAGTAATTAGGAAAAATAATTTTAAAAGCTTTTAAATTTCTTTAGAATTAGAATAAAACTTAATATTGGCAAGTGTTTAATTCTAAAACACTTTGTTAACAAGTGTAAACCATTTGTGTAAATAAAGACAAGTGTCCATTTTTATTTCTATTTTCTTTTTTTTTATTAAATCTGAAAAATTTCCTATATAAAACCTTTTTCTCATTTTCTTTAATTCTTTGTTCTTTTCTAAGAAGAAAACTAAAACCATCAATGCAACCTTCATTCAAACACCCAAAACCAGAAAATATTCAAACAAAATCTGAAGCTTCTAAATTCAAAATCCTCCTCAATACAAATTTGCAATTTTGTTACCTGTACAAATTGTCCCATGCCTGCATCTGCTCTTCCATTCAAAGTAAATGTTCAAGTCATTAAACCCTGAAACATTAACTCTCTGTTTACAAAGCCTGTAACCCTTTTTCTTGAGCAAATTAAACTGCATGCCTGCAGTTTTTCTCAATATTAAATCTGCATTTATTCCTCTAAACCAAAATTTAAACCATACTAGAACTTTTCCTCAAACAAAATCACAACAAATCTTAAATCCATATCTGCATCAAATCTTTCTTATGCATGCAAACCTGGAGCTAAATTGTTGAAGAAAACCTGAAGTTTTATGTTTCAAGGGGCTTTATCATCAAGTTGAAAGCATTTCTGCAAGTTCAAGTTCATAATCTTTTGAAGTTTCCAGTTTTATCATCTCTGCATTTTGATTAAAAGGTGAGTAAATTTTTAAATCAAAAACTTTAAGTATAAAAATGTTGCATGTTGAATGTTAGCTCTGAAATGCTTGCATGTTAATTGTTCTGTGAAGTATTGTTTACAGTTTTAAAAATTTGACTGTGCATGTTAAAAGAAAATTTGTAACTCCTCTGTTATTTCAAGTTCTTCTGAATAAACTTCAAATTTAAATACAATAAGGTGATGCTGAGTTAATATCTTCAAATATAGAAGTTATATTCAATATGATTTAAGTGTTAAAAATAATATGCAAATGAAATAGTTAAAAAAAACTGCAGAAAGTAGATATGCAGTAAAAATAATAATTTTATCATGTAAATTTTGTTGAATTTTAATGAATCAAGATTATATACTAAATCTATAATGCATGATATGAATTTTAAAACAGAAATCAGAATTTTTAACTTTGAGTTGAAGATGAATTTTGGGTTTAACTAAATTTGGGACTTTTATCAAATTCTTGTGACTGGATTGTTTTTAAACTTTGAAATTTGAATCGAGGCTGTGTTTAATGTTGTATAACACTAGAAAAATACTGATTGAATTTATTGTGCAACACAAAATTTGGAATTGTGATTTTTAGGGTTTGTACTCTGTGAGTTTGTCGAGTTGGGGAGTTTGTTCGTATGAAGCTTAGGTATGATCGAGTTTCACGAGGTTTGGGATGGAGTTGTGTTTGGATGTTGCGAGTGAATGGCCAAAGTGGGGAGGCGAATGGTGGTCGGTGCCGTGGGTGATGGGTTTGTTTTCCAGGCGTCTGCAGTTGCATTTTGGGTTCGAACACCCAAATTTTGTTCGATCTCGAATTGTTGAGATCTGGGTTTTGGAATTGGGTCTGGAGATGGTTTGGGGTTTGCGCAAGCTGGCGGCGGCGGCGGTGGAGGTGCCGGAGCACCGTGCATGTGCACGGGTGCGTGTTGTGTCCGTAGGCTTCGTTTCGAACGCCAGTGAGTTTGACTCGAGGCAACGCTCGTGTTTTGGGTCGTAAGGCGCGTGTGTGTGCTCGGGGTTGTGTACGCTGTTGCGTGTGTGTATTGTGGGGTTCAGGAGGATGAAGAGAGTAGGGAAGAGATGTAGTTGGTGTTTTGTTAATTGGGTTTTGGTCGATCTTAAAACAAAATAAATGAGGTCGAGGTTTAAATTGTATAAAATTTCAATTTTTGTTTTAAGTTTAAAATTTAACACTTTATATTTCACTACTTTATAAAATATCAGTATTTTATTTCAAAAGTGAATTCATTTATTTGTTGAAGTTTGAAATGATTTTACATTTTTTTAAATCTAACTTTTTCAAAGGTAATTAGTTTTAATAAATTGGAATGTTTAAACATGTAAGAGTTTTTAAGTGATGAATGAAATTGTTTGGTTTTGAAAGGTAATTAAATTTTGAAATTTATGTTTACTTTAATTAATTAATAATTAGAGTTGGAATTAATTAATTAATTTAGGTTAATTAATTTGTTAAGATTTAATTAAATTACTTATGAATTATTTAATGGGTAATTAAGGATTAAATTAAATGACAATTAATAGATTATTAATAAGTTATTAATCAATTTAAGGTTAATTCATAAGTGATTAATAACTGATTAATTAAATGATTAATGATTAATAAATTAGTGATTAAGAAGTTAATTAATCAATTGATTAAGAGTTAATTAATTAAGTAACTAAACCTTAATTAATTTATAATTAATAGTAAATTAATTAATGGTTTAGATTTAATTAATTAAATAATTAAGATTAATTAATGAATAATAAATTAAGTAATTGAGATAAATTAATTTATGATTAATTAGGAATTAGTTAAGGTTAATTAATTATAAATTAGGGGTTAATTAATAACCAATTAAGGAATGATTAATTTTAAATCAAATTTTAATTAATAAATAATTATAGTAATTAATTAATAATTATATGAAGATTTTTAATTAATTAAACATTAATTAATTAATAATGAGATGATTAAGAGGTGGTTAATTAATTAAATGATTGTGATTAATTAATTAATGATTGGTTAAGCAAGATTAAGTGATAAATTCTTAAGTAATTAATTTAATTTAAAATTAAATATAGTCACTCGATAAATGATTAAGTATGTTTACTTAATAAGTTTTGGTAAGGCTAATTACTTGAGGTAAGTAATTGATGAATTACAGGAGTAATTGATATAAGGTAAATTACTGATTTGGAAGAAATTTTAAGATAGATAATTACTTGTTAAAGTAATTAAGAGTTTATTACTTGGTGTAATAAATCAAAGAATTTATTAAAGTAATTAAAAATAATTGAAAAATAATTAAGAATAATTAATTACTATTTATATTTAATTAAGTTGATTAATTAAGAAATAATGTAATTAAATTTAGTTAATTAATTTATGGAAGCAATTAATTAAGGTTCATTAATTAATATGATTAATGAAAATAATTAAGGATTAATTATTTTATTAAGAGTTAATTAATCAAGGTTGATTGATCAGGATAACGATTAATTAATTTATTTAATCAAAGAATAGGTAAGCAAGATATATTTGGATGAAGTAATTAATTTAATTTATTTTAAATTAATTAAGAGATGAAGTAATTAATTTAATTCACTTTAAATTAATTAGAAATAGAGATAGTTAATTTAATTCATTTTAAATTAATTATATTGTGATGAGTAAATCATTGCTTATGTATGAATGGATGACAATGATTGTCTTGGATGCTTTGTGATCTCAGTAATGAGATAAGTATGGTTGTATGATAAGAATGCTTGGTTGCATTGTGATGATTACATAGATTATCAATTGGGATGCTGATATATGGATTATCTATTATGATATTGAAAATGTGGATTACCTGTTATTTGATAATGCTAATTATCAATTATTGATATGTGAGTTATCTATCTGTGTGTATATAGATACTGTATTGAATTGCTTTAAAACCTTTAAAACAACTTGGACTTAAAAGACACGCTTTGGATTTCGATGAGACTGGGATCGGGTTTCCATATTTGGATATCCGAAAACCACATCGATTCCAAATAACGTTAGGTCTTGAGTCAAAGTGGAGCATTGTGAAGACTCGAGGTGTAAGGGCTATACGTCGGTATAACTCTGTGGGTGATTCCGTAATGAGTTGATGGAATAGATCTTATAGATTCGAGATGGTGATTTAGAGTGCAAGGGTTATTTCGTTAACTCTGAGGGTGATTCCAAAATGAGTGTAACGAGATAATGCCTTCGGTTTCGTTCGAACCCGGAACGAACTTGTATGGATTGAATGCTTTCAGAACATCGTCAGGTGGACGATGAGCATTCTAAGTGATGTGTTCACTAAAGGTAATCGTAGCCTCAAGCCTCATCAACCGGGAATGGCTAAAACAGGGGAGGTGCAGCAAAGCTTCGTGGGTAGCCCCCACTGGAGAGTAAGATTTGCCCCTGTCTAGAGGTCCCTTTAATTTCGGCTGTGTGGACGGTTGAATAGCTACAACCGTTGGGGTTGTCTTGTTTGGAACTGTTCAGTAAGGAACGGGTCCGGCTTTGTGTTGCAGGGGATCGGGAGTGGTCCTCGGTACGGTGATCTAGGCCACGTACTGTGACGGGCGGTACCCCATTAGCCCTGCCATTGTATGGAATCCAGAATCCAATAAGTGCCAACGGTTTTGATTGTATTACTCACTTTTGTGGCTAGTAGCTGGAATTTAGTGAATGTAACAATTTCGGCTATTTCATATTTATTTGAAAACCCTAGACACTATTATAATATCATCGGATTTCCTATCAAATGTTTTGGTTAGCGTAAGGTAAAAACTTTTCCATGTTTATGTGTGGGAAGTCTTACGTGATACCTTTTCTTTCAAAAAGGTTTTTAAAAGTTAAACAACTTTAACCGTTTACTCACACCAGACCCATGTCTGACCCGGAGTTTATTCTGTTGTTTTTCATAAACTCTTAGGTACTGAAATTTTTACGAGTAGCCAAGGGATTCAGGTTAGGATTTTAGGTTGGCTTGACGAATTCTGGAGGAGCAATGGAGCAGGAGGCTTCTGCGTGTAGCTATAGAGTTTTCCGCTGTGTGTTCTCTGAGTTATTGTATTGAGTTGTATAACTAGACAGATGTTTATAACTGTCTAGTATGTGTTGTTTTAGCTGTGTAACTCTGATGTATATGATACTATGTAAAGTATTATGTGATTAATATAATTTATTCGTTCCGCTGTTTAGATTCTGATGTGTTGTTTCTTTCTGCTTCTCTATCTTTTGTCTTTTCTATCCCTTTCTTTCTTAAAGATGATGCGATTTTCTGTGGTAAGAAAGTCGGGTTGTCTCTTTGGTATCAGAGCGCTAGGTTGAGTGAATACCTAGGCTCTGTAGTGGTGTCTTTCTTGAGAGAGCGTACTTGTAATTTTTATATATAACTATATATATATTACTACCTATCTGTAGGGTTGCCTGTTCGGGTTTTCCAATATAAGTTATAAAGGTAGATGAGGTAGTGGTGTGTGTAACACGACTACCATTGGTTGGAGTTGGAATGTTTGAGGTTGGAGGTGTATTTGTCGAGACTGTAGACCTAATACTGTCTCGAGTAATCTTTGTAATTTGGTGTAAGGATTTCATTTGATCTCTGAAGGAAACCTGTTAAGGTTCGAAGTTCATCTTTGAAGTATAAGTTTGATCGCGCTCGTGTGACCGGATTTTTGAGAATTTGGATCTGCCGGTTGGACAGAAGTAAGTGATGATATTTTGATACCTCAGGAAGTAGTAGCTGCGTGATGAGATGCAGTGACCATGGATATCTCCGGAGACGTTTTCTTTCGGAGCAAGTTTAAGGAAGTGTGCCTGCTTCAGTATTGTAGCTGAGTTCAGCAGGATGTTTGTGTTTTGTTGGAAGTCCGAGTTTCTCAATTAACTTTGGATAAGAAGTCTTTGGCATCTGTGTTAGCGGTGCAGCTCGGGAGTGTTTTGTGTTTCAGCAGGAAGATTTTTTTTGGCTTAGCATTTTCTGGAGGTGGAATTCAGAAGCAGCAGTGAGGATCTATTTCTTCGATGGATTAGTCGGTCAAGGATAAACTGTTCGGATTAGTGGAGAGAGAACAATATCTTGGATATTGGATTGGTTGATCGCAAAAGTGATTTGCGATGGTTTGGGAGATTATCTTAGATAGTCTTTGCCTGGATTTATGGCATCTCTAGAGGATGTGAGAGTTATGGGATTGCTGAAGATTTTTCTAGACATATCTTCAGGGAAGTTATAGATTTTGCCCGCATTGGAGTTTGAGTTATGAATCGACTTGTCAGGAGTAATACAGGTGATTCAGTTGGGTAGAAGGTTGTCTCCTAAGTTGGTGGCTTGGTGAAGCAGCTCTGTATTTCTTGGAACTTCTGTTGAACCTTATTTCCGAGATGTGATGTATGGTCGGTGCTTGTGTTTATTTGAGGGCATTTCATCTGCTCCAGATCAGAGTTGTGCAGCGGAAGCAAGTGGCTGTTGTTCTTATGTAGAAGCAACTGGATTTTGTAGTATTTTGGAATTGAGAGTTTCTACTGAATTAATTTTTCAGGATCTAAGGCAAGTTGGCGAGTGATTCTGTTCTGTTTTTTCGGATGCGAGAAGTTGTTTTCTTCTGTTGATAGTGAAGTTTGGTTTTGATTTTTGGATTGATCTTGTGAGGATCAGTTTGTTGAGTTGTGTTGATCCAGTTTGTTTGTAGAAGCATCAGCGAAAGTTGAACTGATCAGGAAGGATCTGTAGGCAGCCCGGATCATCCGATAAGTTTTGAGGTTAAGTGACAGAAGAATTTGGAATTCGAAGTTGGAGGCTTCGATGTTGTTAAGGTATTCTCTAGTAGTGGAAGCAATAAGTTTTGGTAAGCTTCGAGGTATTGGATTCTTTTGAGTTTTTGTAGAGATCAGTGCTTTGGTTTGAAGAGTTGAATTGCCAGTTTGGAAAACTGGAATTCAAAATTATTTCACGTGTCTCTGAGGGAGTTCGTGTTTGGTTCATCACTGGTTTTGAGACTAGTAGTTCTGTGAAGGTTTAGTTGTTGATCAGACTTGTCTTTGGTCTGGTATCTTGTGTAGATTATAGATCTAGCTTAGTAGAGACTCAATAGCTTAGAAGTATAGCTAGTTTAGATTTAGTAGAGCGAGTATCCCTGTGTCTATACGGGGGAAACTCAAGATAATTTTAGGAAGTTTATCCGGATCTGTGTCCGGATAGCTGGTGTTATTTATTTGAATTGGTTGTTTGGATGAAATTGTTTGTTTGATTGATAGTGTATAGCAGATATGTATGTTTGAATTTGTTGAAATAAGAAATAAAATAAAACTGTGAATTATCTTTGTTTTAAATTTCGAGGACGAAATTCTGTTAAAGGGGGAGGATTGTAATATCCCGGAATTTTCAGGAGTTTAAAATGTTGATAATCTCTTACTTAATTATTTGAAATTGATAAATTGTTATTTTCAAAGATAAATAACCAAGTAAATAATAATATAACGTTTTAATTTTGGTTATAAATTGGTTTTATAATAAGAATAATTATTTTATTGTATAAATAAATTCTAAATTGGTGTATTTTTTTCAAAATTTATAAGTATGTTTAAAATGTATTTAAATCCGTGTATTTTAAATTGATTTCAAAATAGGATATATTACTTGTAAATAATAATGAGCTTATTTTAAAATTGTTGTTTATATTTATTTAAATTTATTTAAATTTATTTTAGATTAGGATTTTAGATTTGACTTTGAAATGAATATAAATTTGAATTCAAGAATATACATACAAATATAATAGAATAATATGGTTTGGTTTTAAATTACATAGGTAATGTTTTTAATTAAAATAATATTTGTTTTATAGAAATTTGATTTGTATTTATTTAATAAAATAAATGAAAGGCTTTTGAAATAACATTTTAAAATAAGGTTGAAATGTTGTATAATTTTATTTAAATTATATTTAGTTGCATTTCTTTTTAAAGATTGTATTTTATATAGATTTAGCAATATTTGTAAATGTGTAAGTGTATTTGTTTATTTGATATTTAATAAGAAAAGCATTTTTAAAATTTAGAAAACACGTTAGTAATTAGGAAAAATAATTTTAAAAGCTTTTAAATTTCTTTAGAATTAGAATAAAACTTAATATTGACAAGTGTTTAATTCTAAAACACTTTGTTAACAAGTGTAAACCATTTGTGTAAATAAAGACAAGTGTCCATTTTTATTTCTATTTTCTTTTTTTTATTAAATCTGAAAATTTACCTATATAAAACCTTTTTCTCATTTTCTTTAATTCTTTGTTCATTTCTAAGAAGAAAACTAAAACCATCAATGCAACCTTCATTCAAACACCCAAAACCAGAAAATATTCAAACAAAATCCGAAGCTTCTAAATTCAAAATCCTCCTCAAAACAAATTTGCAATTTTGTTACCTGTACAAATTGTCCCATGCCTGCATCTGCTCTTCAATTCAAAGCAAATGTTCAAGTCATTAAACCCTGAAACATTAACTCTCTGTTTACAAAGCCTGTAACCCTTTTTCTTGAGCAAATTAAACTGCATGCCTGTAGTTTTTCTCAATATAAAATCTGCATTTATTCCTCTAAACCAAAATTTGAAACCATATTTGAACTTTTCCTCAAACAAAATCACAGCAAATCTTAAATCCATATCTGCGTCAAATCTTTCTTATGCATGCAAACCTGGAGCTAAATTGTTGAAGAAAACCCGAAGTTTTCTGTTTCAAGGGGCTTTATCATCAAGTTCAAAGCATTTCTGCAAGTTCAAGTTCATAATCTTTTGAAGTTTCCATTTTTATCATCTCTGCATTTTGATTAAAAGGTGAGTAAATTTTTCAATCAAAAACTTTAAGTATAAAAATGTTGCATGTTGAATGTTAGCTCTGAAATGCTTGCATGTTAATTGTTTTGTGAAGTATTGTTTACAGTTTTAAAAATTTGAATGTAAATGTTAAAAGAAAATTTGTAACTCCTCTGTTATTTCAAGTTCAAAGAAAAATTTCGGAAGGAACTTCAAATTTAAATACAGTAAGGTGATACTGAGTTAATATCTTCAAATATAGAAGTTAGATTCAATATGATTTAAGTGTTAAAAATAATATGCAAATGAAATAGTTAAAAAAAACTGCAGAAAGTAAATATACAGTAAAACAAATAATTTTATCATGTAAATTTTGTTGAGTTTTAATGAATCAAGATTATATACTAAATCTATAATGCATGATATGAATTTTAAAACAGAAATCAGAATTTTTAACTTTGAGTTGAAGGTGAATTTTGGGTTTAACTAAATTTGGGGCTTTTATCAAATTCTCATGACTGGATTGTTTTTAAACTTTGAAATTTGAATCGAGGCTGTGTTTAATGTTGTATAACACTAGAAAAATACTGATTGAATTTATTGTGCAACACAGAATTTGGAATTGTGATTCTTAGGGTTTGTACTCTGTGAGTTTGTCGAGTTGGGGAGTTTGTTCGTATGAAGCTTAGGGATGATCGAGTTTCACGAGGTTTGGGATGGAGTTGTGTTTGGATGTTGCGAGTGCATGGCCGAAGTGGGGAGGCGAATGGTGGTCGGTGCCGTGGGTGATGGGTTTGTTTTCCAGGCGTCTACAGTTGAATTTTGGGTTCGAGCACCCAAATTTTGTTCGAGCTCGAATTGTTGAGATCTGGGTTTTGGAATTGGGTCTGGGGATGGTTTGGGGTTTGCGCAAGCTGGCAGCGGCGGCGGTGGAGGTGCCGGAGCACCGTGCATGTGCACGGATGCGTGTTGTGTCAGTAGGCTTCGTTTCGAACGTGAGTGAGTTTGACTCGTGAGGCGCGTGTGTGTGCTCGGGGTTGTGTATGCTGTTGCGTGTATGTGTTGTGGGGTTCTGGAGGATGAAGAGAGTAGGGAAGAGATGTAGTTGGGGTTTTGTTAATTGGGTTTTGGTCGATCTTAAAACAAAATAAATGAGGTCGAGGTTTAACTTGTTTAAAATTTCAATTTTTGTTTTAAGTTTAAAATTTAACATTTTATATTTCACTACTTTATAAAATATCAATATTTTATTTCAAAAGTGAATTCATTTATTTGTTGAAGTTTGAAATGATTTTACATTTTTTTAAATCTAACTTTTTCAAAGGTAATTAGTTTTAATAAATTGGAATGTTTAAACATGTAAGAGTTTTTAAGTGATGAATGAAATTGTTTGGTTTTGAAAGTTAATTAAATTTTGAAATTTAAGTTTACTTTAATTAATTAGTAATTAGGATTGGAATTAATTAAATAATTTAGGTTAATTAATTTGTTAAGATTTAATTAAATTACTTATGAATTATTTAATGGGTAATTAAGGATTAAATTAAATAACAATTAATAGATTATTAATAAATTATTAATCAATTTAAGGTTAATTCGTAAGTGATTTATAACTGATTAATTAAATGATTAATGATTAATAAATTAGTGATTAAGAAGTTAATTAATCAATTGATTAAGAGTTAATTAATTAAGTAATTAAACCTTAATTAATTTATAATTAATAGTAAATTAATTAATGGTTAAGATTTAATTAATTAATTAATTAAGATTAATTAATGAATAATCAATTAAGTAATTGAGATAAATTAATTTATGATTAATTAAGAATTAATTAAGGTTAATTAATTATAAATTAAGGGTTAATTAATAACCAATTAAAGAATGATTAATTTTAAATCAAATTTTAATTAATAAATAATTATAGTAATTAATTAATAATTATATGAAGATTTTTAATTAATTAAACATTAATTAATTAATAATGAGATGATTAAGAGGTGGTTAATTAATTAAATGATTGTGATTAATTAATTAATGATTGGTTAAGCAAGATTTAGTGATAAATTCTTAAGTAATTAATTTAATTTAAAATTAAATATAGTCACTTGATAAATGATTAAGTATGCTTGCTTAATAAGTTTTGGTAAGGCTAATTACTTAAGGTAAGTAATTGATGAATTACAGGAGTAATTGATATAAGGTAAATTACTGATTTGGAAGAAATTTTAAGATAGATAATTACTTGTTAAAGTAATTAAGTGTTTATTACTTGGTGTAATAAATCAAAGAATTTATTAAAGTAATTAAAAATAATTGAAAAATAATTAAGAATAATTAATTACTATTTATATTTAATTAAGTTGATTAATTAAGAAATAATGTAATTAAATTTAGTTAATTAATTTATGGAAGCAATTAATTAAGGTTCATTAATTAATATGATTAATGAAAATAATTAAGGATTAATTATTTTATTAAGAGTTAATTAATCAAGGTTGATTGATCAGGATATTGATTAATTAATTTATTTAATCAAAGAATTGGTAAGCAAGATATATTTGGATGAAGTAATTAATTTAATTTATTTTAAATTAATTAAGAGATGAAGTAATTAATTTAATTCACTTTAAATTAATTAGAGATAGAGATAGTTAATTTAATTCATTTTAAATTAATTATATTGTGATGAGTAAATCATTGCTTATGTATGAATGGATGACATTGATTGTCTTGGATGCTTTGTGATCTCAGTAATGAGATAAGTATGGTTGTATGATAAGAATGCTTGGTTGCATTGTGATGATTACATAGATTATCAATTGGGATGTTGATATGTGGATTATCTATTATGATACTGAAAATGTGGATTACCTGTTATTTGATAATGCTGATTATCAATTATTGATATATGAGTTATCTGTCTGTGTGTATATAGATACTGTATTGAATTGCATTAAAACCTTTAAAACAACTTGGACTTAAAAGACACGCTTTGGATTTCGATGAGACCGGGATCGGGTTTCCATATTTGGATATCCGAAAACCACATCGATTCCAAATAACGTTAGGTCGTGAGTCAAAGTAGAGCTTTGTGAAGACT
The DNA here is from genome assembly GCA_030765085.1 of Allium cepa. Classification (NCBI taxonomy): domain Eukaryota; kingdom Viridiplantae; phylum Streptophyta; class Magnoliopsida; order Asparagales; family Amaryllidaceae; genus Allium; species Allium cepa. Next base: position 206,390,001 of record CM060934.1, on the reverse strand, counting down.
CGAGGTGTAAGGGCTATACGTCAGTATAACTCTGTGGGTGGTTCCGTAATGAGTTGGTGGAATAGATCTTATAGATTCGAGATGGTGATTTAGAGTGCAAGAGTTATTGTCGTTAACTCTGAGGGTGATTCCAAAATGAGTGTAACGAGATAATGCCTTCGGTTTCGTTCGAACCCGGAACGAACTTGTATGGATTGAATGCTTTCAGAACATCGTCAGGTGGACGATGAGCATTCTAAGTGATGTGTTCACTAAAGGTAATCGTAGCCTCAAGCCTCATCAACCGGGAATGGCTAAAACAGGGGAGGTGCAGCAAAGCTTCGTGGGTAGCCCCCACTGGAGAGTAAGATTTGCCCCTGTCTAGAGGTCCCTTTAATTTCGGCTGTGTGGACGGTTGAATAGCTACAACCGTTGGGGTTGTCTTGTTTGGAACTGTTCAGTAAGGAACGGGTCCGGCTTTGTGTTGCAGGGGATCGGGAGTGGTCCTCGGTACGGTGATCTAGGCCACGTACTGTGACGGGCGGTACCCCATTAGCCCTGCCATTGTATGGAATCCAGAATCCAATAAGTGCCAACGGTTTTGATTGTATTACTCACTTTTGTGGCTAGTAGCTGGAATTTAGTGAATGTAACAATTTCGGCTATTTCATATTTATTTGAAAACCCTAGACACTATTATAATATCATCGGATTTCCTATCAAATGTTTTGGTTAGCGTAAGGTAAAAACTTTTCCATGTTTATGTGTGGGAAGTCTTACGTGATACCTTTTCTTTCAAAAAGGTTTTTAAAAGTTAAACAACTTTAACCGTTTACTCACACCAGACCCATGTCTGACCCGGAGTTTATTCTGTTGTTTTTCATAAACTCTTAGGTACTGAAATTTTTACGAGTAGCCAAGGGATTCAGGTTAGGATTTTAGGTTGGCTTGACGAATTCTGGAGGAGCAATGGAGCAGGAGGCTTCTGCGTGTAGCTATAGAGTTTTCCGCTGTGTGTTCTCTGAGTTATTGTATTGAGTTGTATAACAAGACAAGTGTTTATAACTGTCTAGTATGTGTTGTTTTAGCTGTGTAACTCTGATGTATATGATACTATGTAAAGTATTATGTGATTAATATAATTTATTCGTTCCGCTGTTTAGATTCTGATGTGTTGTTTCTTTCTTCTTCTCTATCTTTTCTCTTTTCTATCCCTTTCTTTCTTAAAGATGATGTGATTTTCTGTGGTAAGAAAGTCGGGTCGTCTCAACACCACTTCAAAACTAGTATATGGTTCTACGTTTTTAAAGCGATTGAAAAAAGGGAATCTATATGGAGATTCAAGATATATTTAAGATGCTTGAACACATATATATGTTCATGATCTATTCAGGATGTGGAAATCCATGTGTATTTCCTAGATCTATTGAGATATAGGAATCCATGTGTGGTTTTGACATGTATTCATGATGGAAGGATTCAATCTAGGATTCGTGTCTATTCGATGATGAAGACTCACATGGAAGATGCCGAACGTGACCTCGACATTAGAAATGACTAAAAATTGATTAAAAGCATAGTATTGCTAGCCCACGACAGGATATTATCAACTCCACATCTAGAGCATGCCTATCGATATGTGGGTATGGAGAGTTGATGATATTCGGGATCACGTGCTTCGACGTGGACCAGCTATGTTTATCTTAATGGTATATTTTATCTAGAGATATATGACGCCCTGAGGTAGTTTTTGACCCCTGTGCAAGAGATTGGATCTTGGCTTAACCGGTGGAATCTCCACCGAAAATCCATTAAGTAAACAAACCTTAGCAATTTTAAGTGTAACACAATATGTTGTGGTATGATCAGCGCAAGCACCGCAGCTATTTGACATTATTATATCACACACCCTAGTATCTATCATATCACTATATTAAACATAAAATGGTTGGTTTCTTTCGAGGGGAAAACCGTTATGGAAATCCATTCGGTCTCAATAGTCACCGTTACATATATTCATGCATCTCAGGTCTTCTCATACCAGACTTATGTCTGACGCTTGGTTTTTGTTTTCCCTAAAATCCTCGCGTACTCTTTGAAGTAGGCCTAATATTAGGTTTTACCTTGGAAGCTTCAAAGTTCAGAAGACGAGATAGAGGCCTCTATCATCTACCTATTTCTATTTCTGTTGTTCCGTATTAGCTAAATATATCAGCGTTGTGAGGACATGTAGTTATAACCGTCCAGACTAATGATAGTACTTAGGTTTTCTAACTCTGGAAAATCTTATATTCATAGCGAACCTTTGTACTGTTCTTTTGGCATTATAAATTATCGTTCCGCTATGAGATTCTGATGTTGTCTTCTTTTTATCTTGTTCTATTCTTTTTCTTTTTACCCTAACTTTCTGTCTTTCCAGCACTTGGGTGCTCGACACATGAATACCGTGGATGTATTAGTGTCGACATGTGAGGGTTGAAAAGTCGTGTCATTACATACGTTATTTCAATTTATCGCTATTAAATAGTAGATCCGCTTTAAGCCTTACTATTTTTTGGTACACCTAGTAACGACCTAAAAATTCATCAATTCAGTAAAATTTCAAGATATTCAAACATAAGATTTTTAACGAAATAATGATTTTATGAATAATAAACAATATTAGTATTTTTATTTTGCAAAAAATATTTACAGAATTAAACTTTAGATGATAAGTTGATAAAATGACCAGAAATCATTTTGTAGGTAAACAACTCTTTGACCATCCGACATCATCCAGGAAGCTGGATGCATACACTCATTTATCCATATAAGTGAGAATATGTAATAAAATAATTTATTTTATTTCAAAAAATAAAAAAAACATATGACATCATTAATATGTCGCTATTTTGAAAGAATTGATTTTTGACTTTAAAAGAATTTAAATGATTTAATAATTATTTCAATTATTAAATAAGCTCTTTTAATTATTGTATAATCATAGAAAAATTATTTTCAAACTTTGTTTACAAATATATGTATATTAACTAAAAAGAGAAAATACGATCCGAAATCGAAATCGGCATTCATAATGATTCAACGTGTAGAAGTTATGCAACGTGGTGAATTATATGTGACGTGCATATGCACATATACATGTACACATACATAAAGATACCCACATGCACGTGAACACACATATATTAACGCATATATACATATACATATATTTTTACATAGATTCAAAAGTATCCAAGATATTATTTACATTATTACCTCTTAAGCAACCACAAAGTCAATACTTACACACACGAGTACATAAACATGGACAAGCACATGGAAGGTTTTTTTTTGGCTGAACACGGTGATGGGAAATGAGCATATGGAGGTGATGAAGGTGGTGATGTATTACACATAATATCTTAGATATTTTATCCTCTTCTTTACCTATAAATACCACCCCTTCATTTTCATATGCTTTCTTCTTTATTTTCTAAGCTTTTATCCTCCTCTTTAATGGCCTCAGGTCTAAAAGAAACCATGGAAAAATATTTTGCGAAAGAAAATTAAACTATATAAGAATAATGCGAAACACCTCAAAACTCCTCCTTTTCCTTCTCAATGCCCATGGCCACCGCCATTCCCATCGATGTTGAGCCTTTCTCTCTCCAAAACCTATGCCGTGAGCGCTTTTACCCATTCCAAGGCAAGGCCGAGCCACCTAGGAGCTAGAGTGCAAGTGATCTTGAGCTAAAAATAGTTTTAGCGAAGCTATAGTCTTATTTAATACATGTCGAATATTTTTTTTTGAGAAAAAGGAGTGATCCTCACAAGGAGGAGAGCACTCATAATACAAGTCGAATATTACAAAGGAAATCAATTTTCTTCAATAAACGAGATAGTGTATATGAGATTGTTAACCCTCTTGAAAATGGTTTATAAATGTTTTATAAATACTAAAACACAATTTGGTGAAGTTTTGACAAGTTATAAAAATTGAGTCAAAAAAAGGCGCGTCACGTAACGACAGTTCGTGATTTTGCATCGTAGAAAGTTAAATCCATATATACAATGTTTCGCAGTCGGAATTCTTTGAGATAAGAATCTTCTTAACTCTTATAATCATAGTTTTCAAACAAATAAAAAGATCGAAATTTGGTTTAGTAAAGTAAGTAAAACAAGTTTTCGAAATAATCATGGTTTTGAAGTTCAAAATCCAAAAAGGGATTCTTTAAATTATATATATATTTAAAAATTCTTTAAAAATGTGAAAAATTCTTATAAATTAAAGTATTTTAAAATAGATTTGAGTTAACAATATGGATTTTCAAATGATAGAAAAGTTGTTTTAACCAAATAAGCTTTTAAAACACTATTTGTAGCACTTTTTAATAACTTTTGTAAAAAATGGTTTTAACTTAATTATTCTTTCCCAAATCTTTTTTGAACCTTTTTAAATAAATAATGAAGTAATTTAAAGATGACCGCGGTTTAAAAATGAGTATGTGGAAAACACTCGTACATTTGTTCCATTTGCGAGTGTCATAGAAACTCGATCGAGGAATGTAACAAATCGAAGGGAAAGCCTGGATGCTCTAAAATAAGCATAAGTAAATTAAGTATGTTAAAAGATTTAGAGTCAATAAAACAAGGGGAATTTCACTATAAGGGCCTATTACCATCAACTAATTATTTTCTAGGACACGTTTTCAAAAAAATTAGTTTCCAGGACACGGGTCGAAAATAAACCCACTACTTCTTGCTAATCCATATCTGCCGCCAAACCTCCGAATGAAAAAAAAACTAGGGCTTAGAAACAAAATCGCCTCAGTTGGATTATCGATTGGCTGAAGAAATCCTACCGCCTAACTTTTCTCAGCTGAACAAGTAAGTAGTTGTATATTTCTGCTATTTGCTATATATCGATTGATTTACTTTTCTTCAGCTGAACAAGCAAATTGTTAATCGCCTCACCTTTCTTCAGCTGAAGAAACTAAGACGCGATTTCTATTCACTAGTTGCAAGATGCAATTTCTATTCACCAGTTGCTAAACAAGTAAATACTTGTTTATCTTTGTTGTTTGTTGTTCATCGATTGTTTTTTTGCTATATATCGATTGTTTTTGTTAGGTAAAGTAACTAGTCATTCACTGATTGATTTACTTTGTTATTTATGGGTTGTTTTTGCTTGTGTTTGAACAAGTAAGAAATAAGTTCTATTATTTTTATATATAATAGTTTTTGTAATGCTTGTGTATCTAAAAATCCTACTCCGGAGAGTAGAACTAGGGGATACAGCTGTCCGCCACACTGACCCCCCTTTTAAGCCAGCCCGACCAAAGAGCATTAATCCTCACGCGTTTCAGCTTTTCAGAGGATAGACCGCTCAAGGCCAATGGGAAACAAATCTCAGCCGCGGGACTCGAACCCGCAACCTCCAGGAACTTTGTTCCATGGTTGCAAGGTAGTCCTCAACCAGCTGAGCTATGCTCGCGGACTTAATCTAAATAATTTAATACAAGAATGTAATGGATTTAACATGTTTGTTTATCTTTGAGTTGCTTTAACATAATTTTAACTTTAGTACTTCAAAAATCGTATGTATTGTGTAAACACAGTTATGTTGTAATGTTCCTATGTTTAACAGCTACGAAAGATAAACATATTTATCTTTTACTATAATTGGTTCAAATCAACTTAAGCCTTAGTTATCTTAAATAGTGACTAGTATATTTTATACATGTTTGCCATTTTTTCATGATTTAAAAGTTATTACAAAAGATATACAACAAATTTAGACTTTACTTAATAAAGATAAAAGCATTTATGTTTTTATACAAAATGATTTAATTAGATAATGAACTATATATGATTTCATAGTCAGTAATGCATATATGTATAACCCTTCATTCTTACTAACATATTATTACACATGATAATATTCATGAAGGATACAAATGCAGATAAGATCAAGAAAAACAAAAGTTTTTATTGAACAAGCTACATGCATCTTCTTTAACAATGGAAAACAGTGTATCAACAGAAGACCAATATCTAGTCCATTTTGTGATGAACACAGTCAGCACAAATCTTTATCACTAACACCGTTGGTAAATTTTTTCCTTAATTATGTATACAATAATATTTAACAACATTTCGAATTGTTACATACCATATGAACATGTTACTGTGTTTAACTGCTGAAGAAGGATAAGCACATTTAGCTTCATCTGTATAGGACTTAATTAGATGTTTAGCTTTACTTATATTTTAAAAACAGCAATACATGTTAAACAAGCTATACATGTTTAGCATTAGTTATATTTAATTACATGTTTAGCATTAGTTATATTTGAAACAAGCTATACATGTTAAACTAGTTTCAAGTTTTATTCATTATTTAAATTTGTTTCATACCATATGAACATGTTACTATATTCAACTACTGAAAAAAGATAAACAAATTTAGCTTTATTTGTATGGGATTAATTAGATGTTTAGCTCTACTTACATTTGAAAAACAATGATAAATATTAAACAAGTTTGATGTTTTATGCGTTATTTACAATTATTACATACCATATGAACTTAATTTAAAGCTTGCATAAAAATGATAAAAGCATTTATGTTTTTGTAAAAACAATTTAATTACATAATAAATTATAATGAAATTCTTTTAGTTGTTTATGAATATCAAAGGATATGCCAATGTATTACTACATAGTTACTTATTTTTTATATACGTTAACTGTCAAAGCTTATTGGAAATGTAAATCACTCTATAATCAATAAGGTTTAAGGGCACCGTTGAATTTGCATCATATTATTTTATGGACCATATTTTTAGCATTATATTCACTGGCTTCTACATTATTAACACTACAGTATACAAACTACTTAACAATTCTTCATTGACAAAAAATATCTTAATTCCAAGAAAATACAAAATAATTAAAAAGATAAACCATATTATCTTTTTATACAGACTATTGTGTAGTACGATATTTTTTGATAATATTGCTTTGATTTATGTGCATTATGATTCTTGAGCAGAATGATATTATCTTCATGAATATGCAGAAATAAATGTAGGATCCTAATTAATGATATTATTTTCATGAATGTAGGATGAAGCTGAACCAATACAGCAAACCTCACAAATTTCTGAAAAAGAACAGCTAACAAACTCAGATGAAGAGGGAATAATTTCGAAAAGACTGAGTGAAGAAAATTATGATTTTGAAGAAATAAATATTGAAACAGATGAGCCAAATGATGTTGAGAAATATGAGATTCAAAACAGACCAAAAAGATAGAAAAAACATCTGTACATTGGAACATACAGATGTAATTTAGATGCTGTGTACAAAGCTACGATGACTGTTAAGGAAAAAAACATTCTATCTTCTGAAGCAAAAAGTTATATCAACAAAATGCCATTCAAAAACTTTTTTAATATGTTTCTCGCCAATGGCATAAAACGACAAGACATACGGAAAAGCGCCTCAAATTTAGACCAAATAATTACTTCTTTTAGTATTAAAGAAAAAGCCTTCAAAATTGGAAACAAACTGCTGAAAATAACACCTAAAGAAGTTAGCCTTATATTTGGACTGCGTTTATCTGGAGAGGACTTGTTTTCGATACCAACTTCAAATAAGGCCAAAGAAATGGAAAGTTCTTCATAGTTTCTGACTACAAATTTCGAAGAAAATGAAATAATTAGCCAGAAGACAATCACAAGAAGATTGAAAAAAATGATAGAGGAAGAAAACGGGAATGAAGATTTAGTCAAATTGTTGTTGCTCTTGTTGATTATCACTTTTCTCTTTCCTAACAATCAGAGCTACATGCAGTGGGCCTTCTTATCAAAGCTATTAAACTTAAGAAAATTGAACTCAATCTCTTGGCCGAGAGCAATATGCGAAAATGTCATGAAAAATGTTCAAAAATACTATGCTAATCCAAGAAGCACACCTGGATGTACTATGGTCTTATTGGATTTAAAAACTTTAAGTAAATATAAACATATTTATACTAATGCTTTTTACAAAAATGTTAAATATTGATGCTTATTTGTATGGTCTTATTGACAGTATTGCTTTTGTGAAAGGACGCAAATCATCAATGAAAAAGAAAATTTGGAAAGCAAAATCCCAAGGAGGAGAAAATGGGATTTGCCAAAATTAAAAAATTTGGACCTCGACGAAATAGACAATGATAAGGTATGCTACTTTTATATATATATATATATTTCTCGATATACAAAACCATATATATAAGTACATAATGATTTAAGTATAATTCAGTTTCTGCCCAACTCCACGGTTCATAATTAATTTAGCATCACTACCAAACCATCAGAAAATCACCACGAACACCCCACATTCAATTTCTGCCAAACTCCACAGTTCGGTAGAATTCAAACTTGTTGAACATTGTTATTCAAACTTCGTAAATGGTGCAATATATCCACCCCACATTCAACCACAAACTAATCCTCTTCTGCACCAAATTTCATCTTTGTCTACAACCTGACTGAACGAACAACAAACTGTTGCACCAGCCACATGCTGCTTGAAACACATAAATAAATTCAAGAACTCAACCAAATTCAACCAAGCAACCTTTTATCAACTCCTTGTCCTGCAAACCCATTACTGCTTACATCACTAAAGGTGGTTTGCCAATGATGTTATGTATTCTGTTAATAGATTTAAGTTTTAATTTTACCATGCTTAAAAGCTATAAAAGATAAAAACATTTATCTGTTAATGTAAGCGATTTAATAACAAGTTAGGCCTTACTTATATTTGATATATAGTTATACATATTAAACATTTTTCTTGATTTACTCATATTTTAAATTTATTACAGAAAATATACAACTAAATTAAACCCTAGTTAAAAAAGATAAAAGCATATATGTTTTTACAGAAAATGATTTAAGTACATAATGAACTATATATATTTGTTGATATACAAAATTATATTAGTACATATGTTTATATGTGTGTTATTTAATAGGGATAGTGTTCTAAATTTATGTAGTTTATAGGTTAGTTAATTACATATCTATATTTATATGTAACGACTATTATGTGTGCATTATAGATTTTCCTAGTCTTCTCTCCATCCGATATGAATGTTCTTACATGTTGTATCCATTTATCAAGTGTCTGAAATTTTCTTACCTGTATATTTTTAATAATTTCTGATTTCCAACTTCATAGTAATTCAATGATATTACATGTCCAAATTTAATTTCAAATACCTTTCATGCAGACTTAAAGAAATTTTCAAATGCAAATAAAGAGGAAAAAGACTTTCTTTCAAAAAAAATATACTGGGTTGGAAGATGACAAATATGCTACGGATTGCTCAGTAGCATAAAGGAGTTAGAGACGAAAGTGAACTTTGTATCAGCTGAGATGAAAAGTATGGCAGAACAACTGAATGAGGAACAACATTCAGGACAACTGGCTGAACAAAGACTCCACAATCTTGAAATGAAACTTCAAAAGCCGAAATTTTTTGAAGAGCATAATGTGGGAAAAAAAGATTTCAAAGAAAAAAGTGAAGCTGAAAAGGTACGAAAAAAGAAAGATAGTTGGGATGCACATAAATAGTTCTGCTAACTTTCCGTGTTTTGATTTGATGCAAACTCAAGATTTCATCCTAGAAACCGAAGACGGTTTAAAATCTGAAAATATCAAACAAGATAGTGAAGAAATTGCTGCAGAAAAACCAATTGTTGTTGAAGATGTCAGTCCTAAAGAACAAAAGAAGAAGAAGCAAAAGAATGTTGAAAAGTGTCCACTCATGAAGCATCTTACTGAAGAACATCAACAAAATGTAAAACTTTTTTTAGTTTTGGGAGGAAACAAGTAAGTAATTAAACTATTTTCAATCATACAAACTATATATCAACTATCTATTAAATTATTTATTAGTTCTGTTTTGGTTCTGTTTTAGTTTGGTCAACTATCAATATATCTGTCAACTACTGTACACTCACACACTTACTCAAAAATAAACAAAAACTAAACAAAACTAAAAAAGATAAATTAATTTATCTTGAACTATTCATACATACTTCCATAAAGGCTTTTATTTTGTTTTACTACCAAATACAAACAACATAGTACGTACTAAACTTACTTTCTTTTATTAACAACCGTCCAATTTTTCAACGATGAAGCATTTAGTTGTGATGATGAAAACTTCATCACCATAACAAAATTCATGATAGAAGACCTCCTCTATCAACATAGTATTTTTGGTCAAGTAAGTACAACAAACTAATCTTTCCTTCATTATAAATTATATACTTTATCCATATTATTTTTCAAATGTAGATCATTGATTGGTTTTGGTTCCGAAAAACAAAGCAACTAGAAGAAAGCAATAACATTATCTATGTTAACACAACTATGACAGTATTTGAACTATATTCTCAAATTAACATTTTTTTATACAACATAAATTTTCTAAAACAAATATTTTACAGAAAAGCGCAATGGATGGAAGCTTGGAAAATATCAAGAAACAAATGATCAATCCTTTTATGAAAAGAACACTTTTAGATCCATTTTTTGTTGCAACATATTATTCCCAATACATGGCAATGAACATGGGAGCCTGCTTGAACTAGTTGTTGTAGAATGCACTTGGAACCACTACGACTCTCAGCACTTGACCACGATATCAAAAACCTGCAAAAGTGGACATACAAAATTTGCCATTAATGTGGTAAGTAAAAATACACAAAAAGTAAAAATACACAAAAAGTAAAAATAATAAATGTGTTTATATTTATTCTAATTTTCTTTCACTGTTTGTAGAAATCAGCAGTAAACAACCTAAACAAAGAGCTACAAGAAAAAATTCTTAGCAAAAATTCAATGCTTAAAAATGTTGACTATGCTCAACAAAGCAATGGGTAATTTTGAAGATAGTTCAGAATTTTATACAAAAATTCATGATACACAATAACTACCTACACACATATTACCAATTAGATAATATTATTTACTCACATACAATTACTTAGATAAACATAATACTAATTACAATTCATTATCAAAATAAAGAAAAGATAATCTATTTTATCATTATATTCAAAGTACTAAACTTCAAAAATAAAGGTACGGCTGTGGAATTTTTGTGATGATGTTCATACAAAAAATAGCACAAGGAATGCAGACTACATCAAAAATTAGTGTTGAACAAGTTAATGCATTCAAAGCACAGATAGCTGCACAAATACTCTCTGACGAACCATACTGCCGACTTGACAAGTTTTACAGCTCTCCTTCAGCCCATAAAAGTGTAGTGGCTGATGAATGAGGTGATGAATTTGTAATGGCTGATGTTAAAAATTAGATAATAAATTTGGTGATGAATTTGTAATGGCTGATACTAAATTGATCATAGATTTTAGGGAGTATATTTGAATTTACTGATGAATTACATGATGAATTTGTAGTAACTGATATTGAAAATTTAATGATGAATTTGATAATGAATTTCTAATGGCATTGTTGATTTGATGATGTTATTCAGATAAATATGGATCATGAATTTGTAATCCAAAATATGATTCTACTGCTCTTTTAAGAAAGATAAATCCTTTTATCTTTTATTGATAATTTATAGTTTTATATTTATTATTATATTTTCTAATTCCGTCGTTCTACACAGCAAAAGGATGCAGTATGGGTTACTTTTCCTAGACAAGAAGAAGCTTTAAGATTTGTCCAAACACATGCAAACACTTACGTTTTTTGCTACCAAGATCATTTGACTGCACAAAGAAGGTTCCTTGTTTCTACATATGATGAGTTTTGGAGAAGGTACAAAACCATGAATCCTAAGTTACGCCACCATTATGAGGTTATTCAAGTCGGACTGCCTTGCCACTTGTATTATGATCTGGAGTTCAATAAATAGATTAACACTGGAAAAAATGCCGATGAAATGGTAGATATTTTGATATCTATCACTTTCAAAGCGCAAATGACAAATACAAAATCTAGGGAAATCAAGATTGGGTTATAGAGCTTGATTCATCTACTAAAGAAAAGTTCTCTCGACATGTGATCATTCGTATCCTAAATATTGCCCTCAAAGACAACTCGCATGTTGGAGCATTCATCTCTGAGGCATGCTCATGTATATTAAATTTAAGAGTAAGTGATCCACAGTTTGAAAAAATGTACATCAAGAAAGATTCAAGCTCATCAGACAATACAGAGCATCTTTATACCCGTAATCGTTGTTTTCGTCTTCCTTTCTCATCAAAAGCAGGGAAGAATGCTTTACTCCTACCAAGCGGATGCTTTGGATGTAAGAATCTGAATGAGGAACAAGTGTTTATTAAATCACTTATTTGCAGAATAGATGCTGATTTTGATAAGCTATTAGAGTGCAAAATGGATCTGGACCATTGCAAAATTCTTCATTTTGAATCCGAGGTCAATGTTAATAGCACCTACACCGAGGGAGATAAGTCATTACATGTTTATGGTAGCAATATACCTAGTCCTATTGTTTAGGAAAATCTCCCTTTCCAACTTTGGATGATAAAATTTCATCCTTTACCTCTCATGGAAATGTTTCGGGTAAAATCAGAAGGTGGTACTGGTTTTCTGAACAAGGCTACATAATTTATAGCATGACCAGAAGTCGATATTGTGAACGAATTGGAAGAGAAGATAAAAGTAATCATGTTATGTATATTGTTGATTTCCAAAGGGGTGGCTACTATCAGAAATGCTACGACCCCGATTGTAGAGGCTATCGATCTCCAGTGCGCCCAGTACCATGGGATGTATTGTCAAATTGTTATGATATTGTGAACCAAGAAGGCAAGACTGTCTAGAACCAATGCATCTGTCAAATGAAATATTAACTACATAATCACTTCAGTCGATGTTGCTTTTGTGTATTGTTAACTAGCAAGTACTTATACAACTGATTTTAAAGTTGATAATGAAATTCTGGTAATTGATAATGAATTTGTAATGGTTAATGTTACTAATGCTCTGTTAAAAAGATAAAAGCATTTATGTTTTGTTGACAGTATGTTGTATCACTTTTATTGACAATTCAGCGTATGCTCTGTTAAAAAGGCTATACTTAAGAACATCACTTTTATTGATAGTATGTTTCAGGTAGCAATGTACTAGTCATACTTATCTCCAGTTGTTTTGTTTGATTTGTATTCCTACTGCTGTGCATGAAACTCGTGGATTAACATATGATTTGGTTCAAATATCCATTGTCATTGAGGATATAGAAGATCTCATTGCAGATTTGGATTATGCTATTAAAACTGGTCTTATTTGATACCATTTTGATTTTGTTGTAGTGACCAGCGTCAAGGCTGGAGTGGATGAATAGAAAAGACTATATCTTAAGAATAGACATAATAACTACAGTAATATATAATAAGAAAAATAAGACTATATATAAGAATTAAAAAGATATATCAATTTATCTTTTTTAACAGAATTAACAACATTGTATTCCAAATAACAGTTAAACATAAACAATTGCATATGTAACAACCCTGGGATTTTTGTAATAATAAATTATCGTCAAATGACGATTTAATTTGGTTGCTAATTGCTATTGGCATTTAATCAGTTGAAAATTCTTTTGAATATTGGTCTAACGGTTATGCGGGCTTTAAAGTTGAATTTGTAGCCCACGCTTTCATTCGTTTGTTCTGAGGCCGAGATATTTATCATTGCCGTTCCCTTTCTTATAGAAATTCGACCCGTCTCCCCCTCTCCTTTCATTTTCTAACCCTAAACTAAAACAAGCAAAAGAATAAAAATGGTGGCGGCTCTGTTCTTTTGTTCGTTCGATCAAAATTAGGGCTTGGAGAAATTGGGGCTGCCGACTTCAACTGCTCGGTCAATCGATGATCTCGGGCTCGGCTCCTTCAAATTGCATCGAAATTAAGGTGAGTAATCTTCACATCACTCACATCTAATTCGACAAAGTATTAAGCTTTGCATTCGATTATGTTTCGTAGATTGATGACTCTCTAACTTTGCCAATTTGGTATAATCTGATGCTTGATATTCACGGACTTGATCTTTATCTTGGTTCGATTTCTTGGTTTCCACGGCCCTGTTTATGCTGTGATGATTTTTGTTACTAACTTGTTTCAATCTATTGTTTTTGAAAATGAAAATTCGAATTTCAAAAATTTGTGTTCGATTGAGAGTTGTCGTCTCGGCCGGTCGAGTATATTTTGATGTTGATGATTTATCTTGGCCATTTGATTTTGTTAAAATGCTTTGGCGATGTTTTCATGGTCATCATGGTTTTGTGAATTTGCTGTTTTTTTTAGTTGACTTCGGTCACTATGATTTTTGTTGGCATATGAACTTGCTCGATTCTTTGTTTTGAAACTACTCTGACTCTTTCACTGTTTTTCGACCTGATGCTCAATCACTATCATTCTTGGAGTTCAGTTGTTTGCACTGGATTCCACTTGTATACAGTTGCATTTCATGGTGGCCGTGTTGCTATATTAATCCCATCGGACATTATATCTTTGACCTGCAGTTTGAATATCACGACGGCACTGTGTATGTATATTTGCTTCTTGTATCACTTGAGTCTGCATTTGTATTATTTCTGGCTTCAAGTATAGATGCTTGGACTTTCATATGTGTACTCAGTATCACTGGTTGTGGTGGTTTTGTTGTTTCATAAAAATTGAAGATTTTCCTTCCTGCTACACATGTGAATAAGCACTTTGCATTATTGAAATGCTTTACTTCCTAGCTGCATGCTTGGGTAATTGTTTTTGCAAACATTGAAATGTTCAAGTTTTCATTATACTTGTGAGAATTCACGTTTTCATCAGATAGTTCTGTCCAGCATTGAAATGTTCATTTTTTACTTGGTTGAGCTTGTATTTGTTGTCACTCTGTTCTGGTCTGCATTTATGAAGTACTCACTGACCTGAATTGTTGCATTAGTTATCCACCTAACTTTGGTTTTGTTTACTGGTCTAGTTTCATTTGGACTTTGTTGTTTCACTAACTCACCTGTAGTTGAGTTGAGATGTACTACGACCTTTGGTCGTGAGTATGATAGTTGCACTATCTATTTTATAGTGCATACATGTTTTATCTTTGTTCATATCACTCCTTTGGTTTGCGATTTCATTGTGGCCTCGACTCTGCATACATTCACTGATGTTGTCATTGCACTCTTGTACATCATGTAGTTCATTTGTGTTGGGCGTTGTGGTGGACTGAGCTGCATCTGCAGTGTGGTTTTAACGAGTTTGATCATTCATTACAGCTGTCTTGACCATTTTCCAATACTTGTGCATTTTTAAATTGCACCTGTGTTGAATCCAGTTTCACAACTCGGGTTTTGACCTTGTGCTGATGTCGAGATTTTAATTATATTGCACCTAAGTTGAATCCGGTAATTCGGGTTAGGCCTTGTGTTCGTTTGTGAATTTTCATTGTGTACATACGTGCACTTTGTCTATGTCTGTCTGCTTTGACCATTGAGGCTGTGGCATTGATATTTGAATCTTCATCGATTTTGGTTCGTTGATCTTTTGTGTACATCATCACTGTAGTGGCAAGGCAGTGCACGCGAGCGTGTACTGCAGCCACACGGTATGGCTTTTATTGATATTCTATTTTGTTTTGATTTATTGATCTTTTGCGTATTCCATATGCTGTAGTGGCGAGGCAGTACACGCATGCGTGTACTGCAGCCCTACCCGAATTGACGTTTTAATTGATATTTCAATTGTTTGAATTGTTTCGTGTGTCCAATTCAATATTTTGAATCATATTTTGATTTGGTTTAATTTAATGATTTTGTTGATATCTAATTATCTTTTTGATAATTAGATTATGAGTTTCTAATTAATTATTTAATAATTAGATCTTATTGTTAATTGCCGTTTAGGCAATTCTGTTGTTTTCTAAATTATCTTCATTGATAACCTTTTTATTTATCTTCGTTGATAATTTGAATTTGTTGGTTTGTTGTTTAACACTGTTAAGTGTTATATTTACCGTTATCCGATTCCTTATTAAAGAATCGGATAGACGAGATTTATCTTGACTGTCGTCTAATTGTTATTTAACTATTATTGCTTCCGTGCATTAATAACTGAGTTTGAATTAGACTGACCCGTGTATTATTTTCTTTTGAATTTAATACTCGGGTCAGACTGAGTATTTACAGGTTGTTGATATCTTACTTTGGGTTGCTGATTGAGCTATGAAGTCTTTTCAAACCTTTTGAAGTATTCGTTGTCATAGTATAGGAAGATATGTATTCATGTATATTATATACGATAATGTACTTGTATATGTAACTTCCAGAGTCGACAATTGTAGTTGTATCATATGTACTGTATCACATGTATTGTAACTAACATCAGTTATATATATACATACATACATACATATATATATATATATATATTGAGACTTTTGTTATCTGTGTTCCGCATTTAGTTATCTGTGTTATTATTATATAAATTGTCCTAAACTATTATGAACCATCATAGTTCGTTTTATACTGGAATTGGGTATGTCAATGGGAGTAAATAAATAAGAGATGAAAAAAAAGTATACCACTCCTATCGAGATAACCAATACTAGTGTAAGGCCTAACTACGGATGGCCGCTCCTATCCAGCCTTATTATTCGTGATAACAGACAATATTTCTTTTAATACTCTTTGTTATTGTGAGCATAGAGGTGGGGCGTCACAATTGGTATCAGAGCTTGAGGTTTTATTGACATAATATAAAACATAACTTAGATGGAACATGTGTTACAACTATTTGTCGATGTTTTATTGTGCTTTGAGTCAAAACTAAAGTTTTGAAATTATGATGAAATTTTTAAATATCTCCATTTAAAAATAAAAGTAAAATTATGTTTTGTTGATTGATTAATTTGTGTTCTATTTATCAGAGTGCGCAGCCGTAACAGTGAGACTGTCTTCGCAAAGTACAGCTGATAACCTTTTTGATTTAAAAAAAACTCAAAATATGAAATTGTAATAAATTTCATTTGTTGTTCACATAGTTGTGTTTAATTTGTTTTCTTTGAAAATTTCGAATCCGATATGTGGATCTGAAGCGATTGCAGTTATGTGATTTTGTTGAGATTTTTGCTGTTTTGAATTATTTTCGTTGAAGATATATTTGAATGATTTCTTTGTTCATTTTGTGATATACGTGCAAATTTAAGTTGCACGTTACTGCATTAATTTTACGTTGAACCGGTGTTTGGTTTCAAATGTATTTTGTTGCCGTTATTTTTATAACGGGATTTTCACACTGGTGCTAAGTTTTTGAAGCACGGTGTTTTGTTGACAGTTTTAATGAATGAAAATTCACTCGTATTATATTTTGATGCGAATTATTTTAATGAGATTTTGACGTATATAAATTACTCTCGCTTTGACTTCAGTAACTGTCAAGTTTTAAAGTGGATTTTCAAGCGGTTATTCCGCAATGCTGATTTTGTTGTCCGTTTTTACGGTATTTTGAGAAGTGCAATTTCCTTGTCGAAGTTGCTACTGATGTTGCTGTTTTAATCACGTGTTTTAAAAAATTGTTTCAAAATAAAATTGTTTTCAAATTATTTTTTACAATTTACGCTTTCAAAAGAATGAGGAAGCGATTTAAACGTTTCAGCAAAATCGAGGACTATGACCCCTTTCTTTTACTGATTCGCTTAATTTTGGACTTGTTCGTTTAAGAAGGTAAATTGTTACTTTTATAAAATAAATGAAATTGTTTTCATAAGTTTTGCAGTTTGCGCTTTTAAAAGAATGAGGAAGCGATTTAAACGTTTCAGCAAAATCGAGGACTATGACCCCTTTCTTTTACTGATTCGCTTAATTCCGGACTTGTCCGTTTGAAAATGTGAAATGTTATTTTTGAAATACACAATTTTGCACTTTCAAGGAAACGATGAAGAGAATCAAACGATTTAGTAAAACTCGTGGTATGGGACATGTGCATTTGCTATTTCGGTTAATTCCGGACTCGTTAATTGAAATATTTGATGATTTTCGTGTGCTTTCGAGCCACTATGTTGGACCTTCGGGTCATATGTTGGACCTTCGGGTCAATACCAGTACTGGACCTTCGGGTCATTTGTTGGACCTCCGGGTCATTTGTTGGGCGCCAAAAATTATGTTGATAGTACTTGGTAGGCTTCGGCCATTTGTTGATGCACGTGCGGCGTAGCTTAAAAACTCGCCATTTGATGGGATCGATCCAACCTTTTATGTTAATTTTCTAGTTATCTTAATTGATTCTAGATATTTGTTGTTTCCAATTATCTGCAGGTAATTGGATATTTGCTGATATAAGTTCTAATTATCTTTGTTGATAATTAGATATTTGTTGATTCTGATTATCGTTTTTGATAATTAGATATTTGTTGATTCTGATTATCGTTTTTGATAATTGGATATTTGTGGAATTGAGATTTCTGATTATCGTTTTTGATAATTAGATATTTGTTGATTTGATGGTTTCTGATTATCGTTTTTGATAATCGGATATTTGTTGATTTGAGACTTGATTATCGTTTTTGATAATCGGATATTTGTTGAATTGAGATTTCTGATTATCGTTTTTGATAATTAGATATTTGTTGATTCTGATTATCGTTTTTGATAATTAGATATTTGTTGATTCTGATTATCGTTTTTGATAATCGGATATTTGTTGAATTGAGATTTCTGATTATCGTTTTTGATAATTAGATATTTGTTGATTTGATGGTTTCTGATTATTGTTTTTGATAATTGAATATTTGTTGATTTGATATTTGATTATCATTTTTGATAATCGAATATTTGTTGAATTGAGATTTCTGATTATCATTTTTGATAATTAGATATTTGTTGATAACTAGATGTTTGCGGTTTTGCGATTTGTGATTTGGTGTTTCCTAATTATCTTTGTTGGTAATTAGATTTTGCTGTTTACTAATTATCGTATCGATAATTAGATATTGCAGTTTTTGATTTTTTTTGTATTCTAATTATCTAATTGATAATTGAATATTGCTGATAATTACATTTATTCAGTTTTGTTGTTTTCCGATTATCTACTTGATAGTTAGATTTTGTTGAAAATTTGTGAATTTCTTTTATGAAATTAAAAGATTTCTTTGACGTTTGTATTCTTGACCTGTATTTTTCTAGCTTAACCAGTTTATGTTAGAAAATAATTGTTGTCGACGACTTTATTTATGAAAATTGCGGCCACGCAATTTCTATAAGGAGGGGAGTCTGTAACAACCCTGGGATTTTTGTAACAATAAATTATCGTCAAATGACGATTTAATTTGGTTGCTAATTGCTATTGGCATTTAATCAGTTGAAAATTCTTTTGAATATTGGTCTAACGGTTATGCGGGCTTTAAAGTTGAATTTGTAGCCCACGCTTTCATTCGTTTGTTCTGAGGTCGAGATATTTATCATTGCCATTCCCTTTCTTATAGAAATTCGACCCGTTTCCCCCTCTCCATTCATTTTCTAACCCTAAACTAAAACAAGAAAAAGAATAAAAATGGTGGCGGCTCTATTCTTTTTTTTCGTTCGATCAAAATTAGGGCTTGGAGAAATTGGGGCTGCCGACTTCAACTGCTCGGTCAATCGATGATCTCGGGCTCGGCTCCTTCAAATTGCATCGAAATCAAGGTGAGTGATCTTTACATCACTCACATCTAATTCGACAAAGTATTAAGCTTTGCATTCGATTATGTTTCGTAGATTGATGACTCTCTAACTTTGCCAATTTGGTATAATCTGATGCTTGATATTCACGGACTTGATTTTTATCTTGGTTCGATTTCTTGGTTTCCACGGCCCTGTTTATGCTGTGACGATTTTTGTTACTAACTTGTTTCAATCTATTGTTTTTGTAAATGAAAACTCGAATTTCAAAAATTTGTGTTCGATTGAGAGTTGTCGTCTCGGCCGGTCGAGTATATTTTGATGTTGATGATTTATCTTGGCCATTTGATTTTGTTAAAATGCTTTGGCGATGTCTTCTTGGTCATCATGGTTTTGTGAATTTGCTGTTTTTTTAGTTGACATCGATCACTATGATTTTTGTTGGCATATGAACTTGCTCGATTCTTTGTTTTGAAACTACTCTGACTCTTTCACTGTTTTTCGACCTGATGCTCAATCACTATCATTCTTGGAGTTCAGTTGTTTGCACTGGATTCCACTTGTATACAGTTGCATTTCATGGTGGCCGTGTTGCTATGTTAATCCCATCGGCCATTATATCTTTGACCTGCAGTTTGAATATCACGACGGCACTGTGTATGTATATTTGCTTCTTGTATCACTTGAGTCTGCATTTGTATTATTTTTGGCTTCAAGTATAGATGCTTGGACTTTCATATGTGTACTCAGTATCACTGGTTGTGGTGGTTTTGTTGTTTCATAAAAGTTGAAGAGTTTCCTTCCTACTACACACGTGAATATGCACTTTGCATTATTGAAATGCTTTACTTCCTAGCTGCATGCTTGGGTAATTGTTTTTGCAAACATTGAAATGTTCAAGTTGTCATTATACTTGTTAGAATTCACGTTTTCATCAGATAGTTCTGTCCAGCATTGAAATGTTCATTTTTGACTTGGTTGAGCTTGTATTTGTTGTCACTCTGATCTGGTCTGCATTTATGAAGTACTCACTGACTTGAATTGTTGCATTAGTTATCCACCTGACTTTGGTTTTGTTTACTGGTCTAGTTTCATTTGGACTTTGTTGTTTCACTAACTCACCTGTAGTTTAGTTGAGATGTACTACGGCCTTTGGTCATGAGTATGATAGTTGCACTATCCAGTTTATAGTGCATACATGTTTTATCTTTGTTTATATCACTCCTTTGGTTTGTCATTTCATTGTGGCCTCCACTCTGCATACATTCACTGATGTTGTCACTGCACTCTTGTACATCATGTAGTTCATTTTGTTGGGCATTGTGGTGGACTGAGCTGCATCTGCAGTGTGGTTTCATCGAGTTTGATCATTCATTACAGCTTTCTTGACCATTTTCCTATACTTGTGCATTTTTAAATTGCACCTGTGTTGAATCCAGTTTCACAACTCAAGTTTTGACCTTGTGCTGATGTCGAGATTTTAATTATATTGCACTTGAGTTTAATCTGGTAATTCGGGTTTGACCTTGTGTTCATTTGTGAATTTTCATTGTGTACATGCGTGCACTTTGTCTATGTCTGTCTGCTTTGACCATTGAGGCTGTGGCATTGATATTTGAATCTTCATCGATTTTGGTTCGTTGATCTTTTGTGTACTTCATCACTGTAGTGGCAAGGCAGTGCACGCGAGCGTGTACTACAGCCACACGGTATGGCTTTTATTAATATTCTATTTTGTTTTGATTTATTGATCTTTTGCGTATTCCATATGCCGTAGCGGCGAGGCAGTACACGCATGCGTGTACTGCAGCCCTACCCGAATTGACGTTTTAATTGATATTTCAATTGTTTGAATTGTTTCGTGTGTCCATTTCAATATTTTGAATCACATTTTGATTTGGTTTAATTTAATGATTTTGTTGATATCTAATTATCTTTTTGATAATTAGATTATGAGTTTCTAATTAATTATTTAATAATTAGATCTTATTGTTAATTGCCGTTTAGGCAATTCTGTTGTTTTCTAAATTATCTTCATTGATAACCTTTTTATTTATCTTCGTTGATAATTTGAATTTGTTCGTTTGTTGTTTAACACTGTTAAGTGTTATATTTACCGTTATCCGATTCCTTATTAAAGAATCGGATAGACAAGATTTATCTTGACTGTCGTCTAATTGTTATTTAACTATTATTGCTTCCGTGCATTAATAACTGAGTTTGAATTAGACTGACCCGTGTATTATTTTCTTTTGAATTTAATACTCGGGTCAGACCGAGTATTTTGCAGGTTGTTGATGTCTTACTTTGGGTTGCTGATTGAGCTATGAAGTCTTTTCATACCTTTTGGAATAGTCGTTGTCATAGTATAGGAAGATATGTATTCATGTATATTATATACGATAATGTACTTGTATATGTAACTTCCAGAGTCGACAATTGTAGTTGTATCATATGTACTGTATCACATGTATTGTAACTGACATCAGTTATATATATATGTGTATGTATGTATGTATGTATGTATATGAGACTTTTGTTATCTGTGTTCCGCATTTAGTTATCTGTGTTATTATTTTATAAATTGTCCTAAACTATTATGAACCATCGTAGTTCGTTTTATACTGGAATTGGGTATGTCAATGGGAGTAAATAAATAAGAGATGAAAAAAAGTATACCACTCCTATCGAGATAACCAATACTAGTGTAAGGCCTAACTATAGATGGTCGCTCCTATCCAGCCTTATTCTTTGTGATAACAGACAGTATTTCTTTTAATACTCTTTGTTATTGTGAGCATAGAGGTGGGGCCTCACAGCATACAACCAAAAGTAATCAAAATCAGATCATAACCAATTCAACATATGCAATTATCCAAATATTCAACTCAAAGTATTCATAGAACAACCAATCAAATACATTGGACTAAAATAATCAACTTAATTATTCAACTCAAAGTATTCATAGAACAACCAATCAAATACATTGGACTAAAACAATCAACTCAATTATTCAAAGTACACCCCCTTTTATTATGTCTTAGTTTTTTACACTTTCCATATCTGTTTTGCTTAGCATGAAAATCGCCCCTTCAATCCTATTCATCTTAGGCCTACCAGCTCCATGAACAGGCTTACGAGGAAGAACAATATATGATTCTTTAGCTTCAATTGCTTTTTTTATCAAAAGTTGGAATAGGATTGATCAAATGTGAATACGAAGCTCCATAATACTCAACAGTAAAGTAATTCTCAGTATATTCATAAACAGAATTTCTGGTTAAAGAAATACACTTCAAAGCATGCACACAAGGAAAATCTATCACTTTCCATTGATTGCAACTGCAAATGCGATTTTTAAGATCAACCTTTAGAGATGTTGGAGAATGAACTTTAAAAATATTCCTACAAAATTTAAAATTTAAAACAGTTAAAATATATAAACAGATTGCATTTCCAAAAAAGGATAATTAGCACTATATATATTCTCTCTAATCTATCTAATAAATAAGACCCATTTCATGTGCAGTGAACTAATAGTGAAAAATAAGACTCATAAACCAAAACAATTAACAACGGTCACACTGTTTATATTCTTAAAGATCACAGAAGCTATGCTATAAGGGAAGAAAAAAGATAATGTATGTTTGCTCATGAATTCTGCATGTGAGCATTGCTCAATATTTCCATTATATATTTACTGTTAATCTTTAAATTTACAAACTTGAAAATATCTTGTCACAGCTTTCACTTAGACCAAAAACCATAAATACTGTCAAAAATAAAACACTCACGCATGCGAATAAACCTTAAGCAGACAGACTAATGCATCACACTCCAATGCACAATATTAGTTTTTACCATAACAAAATCTCAAAAATAAAACACTATAATGATACTTTCTTTATATTACTTGGTTCTTATATTATTCATATTATCATAAGCCTCAATGCTGACAAAAAGAAAATATGTAGCAAGCGACACCAACAAAATGAAATCATAACACAGGTTACATAGCAAGTTGAAAAAAGGTAAATGCATTTATCATTTTTCAGAAACTGTGAACATCATGTAAAAAAATAGAAATACATACCTAGATGATTTAGAAACACTCCACCCAAATCCTTCTTCCTTCAATTTCAACAAACGAGCTTCCATTTTTGGACATAGCACACTAGTCCACTTTGATGCCTCTTCTCTACGATTAGACATTTGCATCATAAGTTTTACCCTAATTCCATCAAGACAAGCAGTAACAGGCAAACTTCTTTCATCCAAAATCCAAGAATTAAAACTCTCTGCTACATTGGACTTATTTTCACCATATCGCTTCTCCGGAAAAAACAAATTGGCTCAATGATCATATGGTTTATCATTCAAGTACTCTATAGCTTTGGCACCTCAAATTTCTTTGTACTTCGACATGGCTTTTTCAAACTTATGATGATTAGAAGCTATAGCGCAACGCTCAAGTAAATGAGCTACCCAAACACCCCTTCCACCTTTTCACAATGCTAGCAATATTATTTTGCATATGATGCAAATAATATAAATGATTACTATTTGGAATATTTTTGGAATACTTAACAATAAACCCCAGTGTCTATCACTTAAAAAAGTTAATATTCTATCACAACTAAAAGCATTCTTTAGGTGTTTTAAAAACCAACTCCAACACTCTTCATTTTCTTTGGGAACAAGAGCCATTGCTAATGGAAAAAAACCTGGAAAAAAAATTCACCGTTAATGTATTACATTTGAAACAACAGAATGCACTACAGTTGAAACAGCATTATCTAATAGTAGACAATCACATGAACACTATGCCCTCGTCCCAAATAAAAAAGGAAAAATAAATTTGCTAGAGGAAATTCATCCTTCTTTTCTTTTTCTTTTTTAAAATTTTGCTACTTGAATGTGTAGTCTACGCAGGAAGGGTAGAAATTGCAAAGATATGATACGTAATTCATGCATACAATACAAAGACATACATTCAAACTTCTAAAACATATAAGCTTTTATCTTTTCTATATGGTGTTTAAATCATTTGTATACCTTATGTAAGAACTTCAAATAATGAGAAAATTATAAATATGTTTAACATGTGGTAGTAACTATGATACATAAGTACGAATTAATATGTTATTTAATTCTTTATCTTAAAACATAAATGCATTTATCTTTTTTAACTCCTGTATACAGTAACATTTTGTACATCAAATTAAAGAACATTAAATCTTTTACAGTGTTTGTTTTGGATCAAATTTACAATAAGAAGGAGCATTGCTATACATTGAACAATTGTACCTACTTTGTAACTAGTGCAACTAGATTGAAGATGTTAGAGATAAAAACATATATGCATTTATCGTTTGAAATCTAACAAATTCTGGTAAATCCAGTATAAGCAGTAGGTATCATGACATTTGGTGGCTAAACTAAAAAAAATACATCTAAATTATGTATCTATCAAGAAAAAAACAACCAACATTAATCATCGTTAATTTTTAGTAGAACTAAATTGTGAGTCTGGATTCATTTCTGCAATAATTTCACATACTAATCCCTAACGCAGAAGAAACTATAATGAATTGAACTGGATATTACTACATTTGAAACAACCAAATGCACTATATTTGAAACAGTACTATATAAAGTAGACTAATCACTTGAACAAAATGCAGTATGTACACAACAAAATTCACTAGAACAATCACTAAAAGAAACAGTACTATGGTACATAAATTTATAACAAGGAACTAATGCAAACAGTACAAAGTAAACACAACAGCAAAAAAAAGATCAAAATCAGTATCTTGATTCCCATTTTTTGCAGTGGCAGCCATCAAAATACCACTTCGCCCTTTCAAAAAGGTAGCATCTAAAAACACCTTAGGACGACAATAGTTGAATCCAAATATACATGCCTCATAACATAGAAAAACTCTACCAAATTGATTAGTGACAGAATCCACATCCATACTTGAATAACTATTCGGGTTATTTCTTTCCAATGCCTTCAAACACCAAACTAATTCATTGTAAGATTTCTTTTCATCACCATAAATACCATTCATAGCCAATTTCTTACCCTAATAAGCAAAATAATAGCTCGGCTCCACATCATAATCTCTTCTAAAACCTTTAATGATATCATTGGATTTCTTTTTGGCTCATCACGAATTTGATTAACGATTAAACTTCTCACAAGATCACAATTAATAGTTGGACAACCAAGCGAACGAAATCCACCACCACAAGTATGAATCAGCTGAATGTTTTTAACAAACTGTTGGTCCAATTGCTTCAGTTTGCAAGAAGCATGAATCCTAAAAGGACAACTAGCTATAGCACATCGAACTGTCAATCGTTCTTTACAATTCTTAATATATTATACTTTAAACTCATTCTTCAAACAATAGGCACTAACCATTCTACGGAATCCTATAGCATAATCAAACTGTTGACCAACCCCAGTAAAAAAATCCATATTTGAATTCTTCTTCAAAAACTCATGTAAATCCTTTTGTTGAGTAAAACCAGAATCTAAATCATCATCATAACCTAACATATTATTACTTGACTCACCACCAACTACTGAACCAGACTTGCTACTTTCACCAACAAAATTATCCGTTGAATCATTCTTCAACCGTAGAAAAAGTACCAAAAATTCTTCCTTTTTAAACCAAGACAAACACAATACAGCCTGAAGATCACTATCTGTTTCAACAAAGTTAGTCTTTGATTCTCGAATATAAAAAATATCAAAGCATAATGGACAAAAATTATTCCACTCCTCGCAAATCCTATTCCTAACAGAAGAAATAGAAGCATCCAATCCAAAACGAGCACTAAAACAATTGTTATTGAAATCAAACACAACTATAACAGATGAACCACACCTGCAAAAAAATGTAAACAAAAACATAACTATGTGAAACTGATCTTAATTAGAAATTAATAGCAAAAAATACTACATAACAAATCATTTTCTATCCCACTTTTCGAAAAAAGATAAAATAATTTATCTTTTACAGAACACAAATCACGAAGAACTAAAGAACCAACAACGTTAACTAACATTATTTCAGATCCAATTTCATACCCAAAGTGAGTACAATCAGAATTGACTAACAAAAATAACTGCTTTGATTGCTCAAACCAAATCTGAAGTGATAGTCTAAATACAAAAATCATAATCTAAAGTGAATGGTGCAACCAGGCTAAATACACAGTGCTTGTGTTATTAGAATAAAAGAATACCATTCAGAGGCCATTATTCCAACTACATCAAACAAAACCTTCCTCCAATAGATCAAAACCGCCTCCCCTGATAAGAAATATACAATAACATCATGAACATCATAAAACATCGAATTGACAATGAAAAACACCAAATAAAATTAAGACTCACCAAAGAACAAGCAATCCAATAGAGAAAATCGATTAGCCAATCCAAATGAAGAAAAACGCCTCACGATTTCCCACAATTAAAGTCAAATTTGATTTCAAAAGAAACTAACGCCTAATGTTTTCCAAAAAAAATCAACAAGCGCTTTGATTGCACAAGAAACGATGACCTAATTTTTCCTAATTTCCACGAGCACTAGATTTCAGAAGATACAAACGTCGTTTGAGAAGATGAAGACGCACGCCGCCTAGATATTTGTCCTGAAAATTAATAATTTCAAACCCGTGTCCTAAAAAAAATTGGGCCGTATAGTTAGTCCCTTCACACCAATTTCCAGATAAAATAACTTTATCACCTTATGGGTGACATAAAGGTAGGCTCTAGGCTTGGGTTTGAAAAACTATTTGCATGCCCTCCTTAGCTACCCCGGACTGGCCTAATGAAGGGGATAGTAAATTTGATTTACTCGGATCAAAATTTTCCAAAGTATTAAAGATATAATTTTCCAAATTCAAACAACTTGGATTGCATAGAAATAATCTTCTTATCTTTGGTATTAAATTCTGAGAACGGAATCCGTACTATCCGTGAGAATTTAAAAGGTGATCTCACCGTTATTCAATGGATAGTAAAGGTTGAATACAGAAATTGATATTGAGTAGAATTAATATAATTTCCATGATCATATTTACCCAATAATGTTTTCTAAAATATTTTATGAAAATGATTTGGTAATTCCAAAGTTAAAGAGAGGTTTAATGCTTCCGTATATACTGGAAAGAATATTTTAAAGATATATATCTTAGATATTTTAATTAGTCAATCAAATTTTCTTCCATATTTACTAAGACATCTTTTTATCTATGATTGGTATGAAGGAACCGGGGTCAGATTTAAGTGATTCTTATCTGAAAACCACTTTGAAATAATTTACGTATTCGAAGCGAAGACATGAAATAATAATAAAAGAAATGAATGGTTGCTTATCATTGACCCTCGGGGGAATTTTCTGTCGTATAAATGTGGTAGTAGTATCCTTATTTGATCTTTGAGGATGATTCCCAACATGATGTGGTAGGAGAGTTCCTTCAGTTTGTCCTGTCCCTAGACAACATGTATGGACGAATATCTAATGTTGCATTTGAGATCACATTGATTGATCTCTATAAATATATCATCTATTTGGTGGCGAAGAAGGCAACTTCTCTTAGCTTTACATCCTTTCCTGAGACATACAATCTTAGGAGTTATATATTATAGAAATCAATTATGTGATTGTGGAATGGCAATGTGGCATTCAAAGTGAAATGTGTGCTATGAAAGGTAAACGTTGCCTTAAGCTTCTTACCTCGGCAATGACAAAAACAGGATAGAAGTAGCAGGGCTATGTGGGTCGCACCCATTAGAGGATGTTGTTACCTTTCTAGATTACTCCATATATGTCGAGTATGTTGTGTATGCTATGGGATTCCGGATAGGTCAGTTATGACAGAGGCGATGACATATTCGATACTATCAAGGAAGTGGTAGGTCGGTCATGTGTTGGTTTAGGTGCCCAATATCTGGACCTTTGGTACATCCCTCTAGTGGTAAACTGTATGGAAGGTAGTCCCTTACTTTGTCATTGTATGTAATCCATTCTCCAAAAAGTGCATTTGGGCTTGATTATAGAACCTGCTATGCTAGAATTTAATAATGTAAGAATTTCGACTTAGATTATGCATATTTACTTGAAAAGTGTTTTCGAAAGAAAGTCATTAAAAATAATATCCCCAGATTTCGCGTGGTAAAGATTTTGGTTATCAAAAGTTAAAAATCCATTCCGTGTTTATGTACGGCATGGTCTTATGAGACACTCTTTGTTTTTAACTATCTATATTTTGAGTTTCTCATACCAGTCCTATGACTGACCCAGAGTTTATTTTCTATTCCCCTTAAACTCTAGGTGTTCTATTTTTTCGGGCAGCCAAGTATTTAGTTGATCTTAGAGGATTTTGGATGGAGCATGATGCCTGAGCTGGAGTGTCTTTTGTAGAAGGTTATATGTTTACAAATTTCCACTGTATTAAGTATTTACCAGCACCTGTAGGGATAGGCCTTTATTACTATCCTGGCTGGATTAGACTTACCATAATTTTGATACACCATTTTGAGAGTGACTGCACATACTATCTTCAAGTATAATTTAGTGTTGAATACAATGTAAGATTCTATTGTTGTTCTATCTTCTATCTTTATTTTCTTTTTGCCCATAACGATTGGGTTTTCGACATTTGAATTTGTAGTACGTGAATACCAAGGATGTATTAGTGTCAATTTTCGAGGGTTGAAAATCCCCTACGTCACATGCCCACTAAATCAATGCTTTTTAGCACCCACTTTAGCAACATTAACAAACAAAGGTTGATTCGAGTAGCTTTCTTTTAAGTTAAATCAATAAAGTTAGGTTAAATACCTAATTTTAAGGCATAAGTGCTCAATATAAGTTAAAAATCTATTGTTGTGATCAAATCTAGTCTGGATAAATCATGGTATTCTTTAGTTTTTTCATATGAGATTAAAAAAATATTTTTTTCTAAACAAATGATGTGAGAACGTGAATAAATTAACTTTAAATATTTGGTTTTATACATAATGAAGTTTTCGCACCTTCACCATTTTCCTCCCCGCTATAATTTATTTGCACATCCACGACTGTAGAACTGTTCAGCGTCTTAACTGCATAGATTTATACCTTTTAAAACATATATTTCATAAGTATTATATTAAAAAGAAAAAAGTAGGGAAAAATAAACTATAGACCATAGGAATGTAGCCATACATTTTTTGATAATAAGGGTGATACTTAATATTGATCAATGCACACATGAATGTAGTCATACCATACGAAAATAAATTTGGTTGCACTTTTTATTTTTAGATTTGGTACATGAAAAACCATTCCTTAAATAAATTAGTCACCTATTTTAATTTTGGTAAAAAAAGATTTTTTTTTTGAAACTTAAATCGGAAGTTAATCGCATATTTTTATGATCAAAATAATTTTTCTAAAAATATTTCAAATATTTGCAATGAACTTTATAAAAATTTAAAATCTAGAAATTTTAAAATTTTGCTATTTCCCTACAGATAAAGTGAACTAATTTAAAGGAAAAAATGTAAGACGATTATAGTTTGAAGGAGACATGTTTTAAAATTTAGTCTGAAGTGCACTGAATACTATATTAATATGGCATTAGATAAAATAGAATGATATACTAAACTAGCATTAGATAAACAAAATGCTAAATTAAACTAATGTCGGATGAACTATAGTAGATGAACTAAAATAGCATTCACTTTCATAGTAAAATAAATATCACTATATCGGTTGTAATGAAAGCTAACTTATCGATAGAACAACGCAGATAAGTAAGGGTGAAAATGGCCTACGCCAACATTCCTCTAACCCAGTGGTCCTTCGAATTATTTGTTGCCGCCTATCTCATATTAATTGCATTTAACATGTGTATTTATTGGATACAACTTTATCTTAATTCTTCCAATATTAACTATCTAGTATATATCTTTCTTCCTAAAGTAGCAGCTCAATCATAGCAATAAGATTAAATTCATCTAGTGTTTAATCTTTCATTCTGTGTATTATATTTATTTCTCCTCTCTTATGAAATTTTACTCATCTCCTTCTTCTTTAAAATGAAATCGCAACCATCATTTATTTTAACCACTCTCTTTGACTTTTCCTTTTATAACTGCTATTATAAAGATAGAACAACTTTAATACCAACACAACTTGCCTTACATATATTTCTTATAAAACAAGGACAAATTCAAAATTTCCATTGTCTTTAAGTTTATCGAAAAAACATTAAAAATTTATCCAAACAACTAAAAAATGTTAGAATTCTCAAAAATAGTGAATGCGGTATATCCCACATCGCCAAAACTAAGTCAATTTTCTTGTTTATATAGTGTACTCTCAATCCCTATATTGGCCCTTAGGGTCAGGTAATTTTGTGCGAGGGGGATGACCTATATGGCCATAGACTAACACATGCGCGCCGCCGACCGCCTGTCCGATCGACCGACCGAGCCGGGTCGGGTGCGGGTCCAATAAGAGTGGACAGTGTTATATTTTTGCTGTATAGAAGTGAATAGTTTTCTACTGTTTAAATTCAAATAGAAGCAACTAGTGGATTGGACGCGACTGTTGCAAACCGCAACAGTTTTTGGTCGTTGCAAACGAAGAGACACGACTGTTACAAACTGCAACAGTTTTTGGCCATTGCAAACGAAGAGACGCGACTGTTGCAAACATCAATAGTTTTTTGGCGTTGCAAATGAAAGGAAGTGCCCGTTGCGAATAGTAACACTTTTCTGCATTGCAAATGAAGGGATGCTACTTTTCTCAATGGGTGTACCCATTGGAAATTCGGCAATAAATAAGGAGGAAATCTGATCACTTTCCTCACTCAATTTTAACTCTGAATTTTCTCTTCTTCCTCTTCGTTTCTTAATCTCTACAATCCATGCGCTTTTTCATTTCACATAGAAGACCATACACATCACAATCTCTAGCAGATCACATTTGTTATATCTTGGGAGACTTTGAATGAAGTCTTAAGGAAATTGTTACGACAAGCCTCAGACGAAATTTCCTTCTTCAACCGGTTAGATTTCTAGTTGATTTATATATATATATCGTTTTCGTTTCTATGTTGTACTAGTTCCTTAAATAGTATAACGTTTGATTTATCACTATAGTTATTACTATAGTTGTTAGTTTCTTGTTGTAATTAATTACTACATACTTATTGTTAAAAATAGCTAATACAGAATTCCAAAGTAGTGGAAATCTGATTTGTAAACTTGTGAGACGACTTTATTATTGATTAGGCTCTGTTTTGGTATACTAGACTTATAACATCTTAAGACTTTCCTATTTTCACTAAAACAGAGATGGCAACAATTGAACTATCAACAAAGGCTACTACTCACAACAGGAACCGATCCGTTCAAAGGAGATGGTGATGACTTCATAACATGGCAAAATCAAATGCTGTTTTATCTCACCATGTTAGGGCTGTAGAAGTGCATCGAGGAGGATGAACCAAAGCCTAAAGATGGACAAACTAGAGAAAAGATGCAGCTTTTTTTCTCGGAATTGACTCATGGAAGCATTCGGACTTCCTATGTCGAAACTACATTCTGAATTGTCTGGATAAAGTACTATATAAAGTATATCAGCCACATCAGATAGCAAAATCCTTATGAACTGC
Source organism: Allium cepa (assembly GCA_030765085.1). Classification (NCBI taxonomy): domain Eukaryota; kingdom Viridiplantae; phylum Streptophyta; class Magnoliopsida; order Asparagales; family Amaryllidaceae; genus Allium; species Allium cepa. The sequence goes on along the minus strand of CM060934.1, from coordinate 206,357,640 downwards.
ACTTGCACATAAATACAAAACGCAGAATGTCAGTTTGAAGAAGTTCATCGTAGATAAGTTTATAGAATACAAAATGGTTGACTCCAAATCCGTAACTAGTTAAGTGCAAGAACTCCAATTCATAATTCATGAAATTGAAGCAGAAGGACATAATGTTGGAGAATCCTTCCTTGTTGAAGCGATAACAGGAAATTACCACCATCCTGGAAAGATTACCGCAATTATTTGAAACATAAGAAAAAGGATATTTCCTTAGAAGATCTTATTGTCGGACTAAAAATTAAGTCTGATAACCGGGTAGTGACAAAACAAAGCGAAGAGGCTTTGTGGCAGAAGAGTCAAAGAACAAAGGGTATTTCAAGAAAAACAAGAAGAAATTCCCATAGAAGAGAAAAGTGCCTGAAAACAAACCCAAAGACAACAAACGAACTAAGAAGTTTAATGGCGAGTGTTGGGTTTGTGGAAAAGCAGAACACACTGCTAGAGATTGCAGACACAAGAAGGAACGCAACTCAAAGGCAAATATGGTGGATAACATGGAAGTAGACGAGTCTAATTTTTCAGCAGTTATATCTAAATGCAATTTGGTTCAGAACCCTAACCAATGTTGGGTGGACGTAGGTGCTACTCATCATGTTTGTTCTCACAAATCCATGTAACTACATACCAAAAATTCGATCATGATAAAAAACTCTATATAGGTAATTCGGCAGTTTCCATGATCGAAGGCAGTGGCATGGTAATCCTCAAGTTTACTTCTGGAAAAACTGTCAGGTTGAATGATGTGCTCCATGTTCCAGACATATGCAAGAATCTCATCGCTGGTCCAGTGCTATCAAAGAAAGGATTCAAAATGGTCTTCGAGTCAGACAAGATGGTTCTGTCCAAAGCCAGAATGTATATAGGAAGGAGATATTTATGTGATGGCCTTTTTAAGGCAAATGTAGCCATCGTCGGCAATAAAACTATGTATTATGATTATGCTATTAATAAAATTGAAGTTTCTTATTTGCTTGAGCATGAAATTTTACTATGTCATGATAGATCACGACACATAAATTTCAAAAAAAATGAAAAAACTATCTAACTTGGGATTAATTCTGAAATTCCAAGTAGATAAAAACTACAAATGTGAGACATGCGTAGAAGCAAAAATGGTCAAAAAACCATTTCATATAGTTGATAGAAGCATCGAACCACTAGGTTTGGTTCATAATGATTTATGTGATTTCAAATCATTACCTATAAGAGGTGGGAAAATGTACTTTATTACCTTTATTGACGATTATACACGATATTGCTATGCATATCTTTTAAATAGCAAGGATGAAGCAATTACATCGTTTATGAAGTACAAAGCTGAGGTAGAAAATCAGTTAAATAAAAAGATCAAGATATTGAGATCTGATCGAGCTGGAGAATATGAATCACCATTTGAACAAATATGTGCCGAAAAAGGTATAATTCATTAAACAACAACACCATATTCAACCACAACAAAATGGTACAGCCGAGAGAAAGAATAGAACATTAAAAGATATGATTAATGCGACGCTCTTAACTTCTGCTCTACCGACGAACTTGTGGAGGGAGCCTTAAATATGTCTAATCACGTATTAAACAAGGTTCCTCATAATAAAATAGGAACAATTCCATATGAGTTATGGAAAGGAACAAACCAAGTTTTAAATACCACAAAGTATGGGGCTTCTTGGCAAAAGTTCCAGTTCCGCCTCCCAAGAAAGTCAACTTGGACAAAAAACAGTAGATTGTTACTATTTAGGGCCATCCCAAAATAGCAATGCCTACAGATTTTTGGTATTCAAGTCTGATATAACTGATATTCATGTAAATACAACCATGGAATCAAGAGACGCCTCATTCTTTGAAGATGTGTTTTCGCACAAAAGAAATGAAGGAAATAATGTCCCTAACAGGACAAGAGAAGAATTGAGTAAATCACATAAAGATGAAACTCATCGTGAAACTGAGAAAGTTGAACTAAGAAGAAGCGTAAAGGCAAGAACTTCCAAGACATTTGGTTCGGAATTTTTAACATATATGTTAGAACACGAACCTCAAACATACAAGGAAGTAATGTCATCTTCTGAATCCTTATGTTGGAAAGAAGCAATCCAAAGTGAAATTGATTCAATTCTGAGTAATAAAACTTGGGAAATAGTTGATCTTCCACCTGGAGTGAAATCAATTAGTTGTAAATGGATTTTCAAAAAGAAGATGAAACCAGATGGCTCCATCGACAAATACAAAGCAAGATTGGTAGCCAAAGGATATCGTCAAAAAGAAGGTGTAGACTTCTTCGATACCTATTCACCAGTAACACGAATAACCTCTATAAGAATGTTAATAGCAATTGCATCCATCTATATTCTACAGATTCATCAAATAGATATAAAGATAGCATTCTTAAATGGAAATCTCGATGAGGAGATTTACATGGAGCAACTTGAGGGTTTTATATCTAAAGGGAATGAAAACAAAGTATGTAGATTGGTCAAATTATTATACATACTAAAACAAGCTCCAAAACAATGGCATGAAAATTTGATATTGTCATGATGAAAAATGGTTTTCTTATAAATGAGTGTGATAAATCTGTTTATTACAAACAAATTGGACAATCGTATGTGATGATTCGTCTATACGTAGACGATATGCTAATCTTCGTTCCAAATACTAAAGTAATAGAGACGACTAAGCAGATGTTAAACAGAAATTTCGATATGAAAGACTTAGGAGTTGCAGATGTTATTTTGAGAATCAAAATAATAAGAACACCTAATGGAATTGAATTATCTCAATCACATTATGTAGAAAAAGTGATTGAAAAATTTCAAAATTTTGGAATTAAAGGAGTACGAACGCCGTATAATCCATCAGAAGTACTTCATAGAATGCTAATGAGAGTGTAATGCAACTGGAATACTCTCATGTAATAGGATGTCTCATGTATCTTATGAATTGCACAAGACCAGATATAGCTTATAAAGTAAGTCGATTAAGCAGGTATACAAGCAACCTAGGGAAGAAACACTGGAAAGAACTAATGAGAGTGATTGGATATTTAAAAAATACCACAGACTATTTCTTACATTATGGAAAATATCATGCCGTCTTAGAAGGATATAGTGATGCAAACTGAATTGCTGACTCAGAGGAACCAAAATCAACGAGTGGTTATGTATTTACCTTAGTAGGGGCAGCAGTGTCACAGAAATCTACTAAACAAACATGCATAGCTCGATCCACAATGGAATTGGAGTTCATTGATTTAGATAAGCAGGCGAAGAAGCAGAATGGCCTTGTCACTACTTAGAAGATATCCCGTTTCGGCCTAAACCTGTACCGGCCATATGCATACAACGTGATAACCAAGCAGCATTAAGCAGAGCCTAAAACTTTGTGTATAAGGAAAGTCATGACACATTTGTCGACGCTATACAGTTAGGTAGTTACTATACAGTTAGGTAGTTACTCTCAAATGGAACTATTTTCATAAATTATGTGCGAACAAATGATAACCTAGAGGATCCATTTACTAAAGGTTTATCAAGAGAGAAAATTAACTGCGCATCGAGGGGAATGAGTTTAAAAGCCTAAACCAACAAGAGTTATATTATACGGAAACCTATCCTAGCGACTAGAGATCCCACGGACTAGGATCAATAGGCAAACTAGTTTTGAATAACTCAAGACGTAATGCATTTGTTTGGACTTAGTCCTACTCCATTCCTATAGTGCACAATATAAATGCATGCCTACAGAAGTATTAAAAGGATAAAACTACATTTTTTAATGATGCCCATATGTTGAAAATAACAAGTGGGGCATATGTAGGATACTCTTAATGGTTGTAACCACCTATGTTAGTGGGAGCTGGGTCGGCTCTATGAGAATATTAAAGGCTTTTATTCCCTAAAAACACTCGTAGAACCAAAAATTGTTCAGGACCAAAATGAACACAACCAAAAGATTGGATGTGAAGGGAAATAATGTTTTGTAAAGCTTATTGTCTGGTTCTATAATAACGGTTGAGGGTTCAAGATGAAATAATTCACCGATTAGCCAAGTATATCCGATAAGTTTTAACTAGGGAAAGTTCAAAGTGAAATATCTACTTATCCTCGATATAACATTATTTTCATACGAACTGTGTGATATTACACTTTGTGTGGGGAAGACATATATCGGCATTCATGTGGGAGATTGTTAGAATTCTCAAAAATAGTGAATGAGATATATCCACATCGCCAAAAATAAGTCAATTTTCTTGTTTATACAGTGTACTCTCATTCTCTATATTGGCCCTTAGGGTCGGGTAATTTTGTGCGAGAGGGAGGATCTACATGGCCATGGACTAACACATGGGCTCGCCGCCGTCCGCCCATCCGACCGACCGAACCGGGCCGGATCGGGTGCGGGTCCAATAAAAGTGGCAGTGTTATATTTTTGCTGCACAGAAATGAACAGTTTTCTACCGTTTAAATTCAAATAGAAGCAACTAGTGGATTGGATGCGACTGTTGCAAACCGCAACAGTTTTTGGCCGTTGCAAACGAAGAGATGCGATTGTTGCAAACCGTAATAGTTTTTAGTCTGTTGCAAACGAAGAGACGCACTGTTGCAAACCGCAAGAGTTTCTGGCCATTACAAACGAAGAGACGCGACTGTTGCAAACAGCAACAGTTTTTTGGCGTTGTAAATGAAAGGAAGTGCCTGTTTCGAACAGTAACACTTTTTGGCGTTGCAAATGAAGGGATGCTACTTTTCTCAATGGGTGTAACCATTGGGAATTCGGCTATAAATAAGGAGGAAACCTGATCACTTTTCTCACTTAATTTTAACTTCGAATTTTCTCTTCTTCCTCTTTGTTTCTTAATCTCTATGTTCCATGCACTTTTGCATATCACACAGAAGATCATACACATCACAATCTTGAGCAGATCACGTCTGTTGTATCTTGGGAGACTTTGAATAAAGTTTTAAGGAAATTGTTACGACAAGCCTCATACGAAATTTCCTTCTTCAACCGGTTAGATTTCTAGTTGATTTGTATATATATATATATATATATATATATATCATTTTTGTTTCTACGTTGTACTATTTCCTTAAATAGTATAACATTTGATTTATCACTATAGTTATTATTACTATAGTTGTTAGTTCGTTGTTGTAATTAATTACAACATACTTGTTGTTAAAAATTGCTAATACATAATTCCAAAGTAGTGGAAATCTGATTTGTAAACTTATGAGACAAGTTTTTTATTGATTAGCCTCTGTTTTGGTATACTAGACTTATAACAACAAATTCATTCCATACTAGTAATAAAAAGAAAATATATGACTTCCCATCTTTTGCTACTTAAAGTTGCGATTCTCCGCCTTTGTTCTTCCAACTTGAAAGCTTCTATCAGGTTCATCTTTTAAAGGAGCGAATACATATGAAATTGTTAAGTTAAGTGCTCATCAATGTTTTATAATTCACATCATTTTTAATATAACATCATTTTGCAATATATACATGAACTGAGAATCACCTTCAGTAAATTTATCATGTTCATAGAATAATCTTGATGATTTCTTGCCCTGTCAATAAGACAGAGCATCTACAAAGACAAAACAAAATAAAATAAACATGGATCAATCATGAAACTTCTACTTTCTTGACTAGATCAATATGAATTTCAAATAAAAGAATTATAAGATTGATACTTCCACAAATTAAATTAAGTGCATTTGTTGCATTCGGAGCGACATTGCATTCAACATGCTAAGTGGAACCTTCGCACTTCAATTAGAGTTTTTTAATACCTTGTCCATGATAAGGAAATAAATTGTTGAATTAAAAAAATTAATCTGAATACAAGAGAAGGTGTTATTGTTCCATATAAAAGATGTTGATTATGATTCACATTATTCAACGTTGTTTCCATTTCCTGGTATACACTGAAAATAAATAAATTATAAATAGCATAAATACTACCTTATATCATAAATAAAGTGCTAACAAGACAGGGCAATACCTATGTAAGTGTAAATGGTTGTTAAATATGAGAAGAAGTACTTCCAACATTTGAAATATGATGCATTTCTTCTTTTCCTTTTTTTCTTTATAGCCTTTTCTAAAGCACCTTTTGATCTAATATAACTAGCACATTTTTTGTTTTTCTCTTATTTTTATATCTCTTATTCAATGGTCATTCACATTGGTAAATTTAAGCTCTTCTATCATACTGTTTTCTATTGGAAATTATGTTCATTATTGCTAGCTGAGTCATGTACATCATCGCTCTCTTTAAGATGTTTTGCCGCTTCGTCCAAAGTTTTGCAAGGCATGCTATAACCAGTGCTGCCTCTAGGATAAAAGAATACAATTTTCAACGAAACTTGCACCAATGCATAATGATCAGAATTTGCACCCTTGGATGATTAAAATATTTCACATTTTTTCTTTTCGAAAGTGAAATGGAAGATAAGAAAATGGATGATTTGCACTTTGTTCTTTTTCATTTCGTCTATTCATAAGTTAAATAGACAGAAAACATAAAGAATTTTACTACTTTAGCACTTTAAAATGAATGGTTCTGACATGACCATATTATTACCATTTGAAAAAAAACATTAAAACCACATACAGTATTCTTGGTAAAGTTTTTCGGCTTCTCCATACTTAACAGGATCATGGAGCAACCTAGTGATTAATTGCTTCCATGATTTGGAATTAGCGAATTTAATCTTCGTTACATTCGCCTTTAAGAAGCGAATGTTTTACTAAATGCTTACACACTCGAGTAGTCACTCATCAACCATCTGTTGAAATATCGAAATGGTTTGCTATCAAATAGGAAAGCGAAATTGGATAATGAAATGATAAAAGTAAATGATACATAAATTTTTACATAGTTCAAATTATTGTCAATCCTACGTCTACGGGATAATTCACTACGTATTTACTATTTTGTACAAAATATTACAATGGCCCGGGGGTGTACAATATTTTTATTTCCTTTTTCTCTTCATGAACAAGAAGATCTTGGGGAAGCAAAAAGTCTTTTATGGAAAAAGAAAAGGTCCCTTTCTTCATCCTCTCGTGTTTCCTTTTATAGCACAAAAGGTCCATTGCGGGCTGTTACAATCGCCTTTGATATTTTTCTTCAACCTCCGCCCACGAATGTCGCCATTTGTCGCTCGTTCATGATTCCTGTTTATTGTGCCTGGACCGATGACAGGTTTTTGGTGAGAAATTGTGATAATGGTGTGATCTTGGAAATTTGAAATGACATGCCTAAAAAATTAGGTGGGAAGCAAGTCTATATGGGTCAGTCCCTTCTCCCTCAAAATGGCAAATGTCTTAGGGGAAATGGCAGAGGACCGTCCAAGGGCTTTACTATGGTACCGATGCATAAGAAGAGGTGCAGTGGTGCATATTGTCTGGCATTCAGATTGCACTTCCCTATTGATACCTCTGCAACCTTTGCATGACTTAATAAAGTGCCGGTTGGAATGGAATAATGTTTCCTCATTCTGCTTTGAGAGTTGACTTGGCATATGCCTAAAGTGTATATGAGACTATTCATGATTTGCTTTGCCCTCTATATTAATATTCCTTAGGCTACTGGTGTGGGAGATAGGACCTCACACTTGTTGTTTGCCAGTAATTTGGTTCTGCATTGAAGCTTGTTTTGAGTAGCTTTGTATACATCCCCTTTAAAGTGCTTTTGACTCCGTGTTGGTCAGTTTAGGTTGCCTTTGGCATGTGCTGGAGCAGACCTGTTTCTGTAGGCATTGACAAAGTTTGAATTTTAGAGGTTTTTTTAGTTTACTACACCATGTACTGCTTCTTATGCCTTAAGCACCCGGTCTGTATGTCTAATCATTTCTGTCTAATCTATCTTTTCGATACTAGAAAATGTCTTTTCAGCTATCCTTGCATTTAATTCTCTTGTACATGCATCAGTTTCTTACTGGACCACTTTAAACAGGTGTTTATTTTGAGATTTTACTTTTCAAGGTGGATTCTTATAAATCTTTGCACTCATTATTTTTGCATCAAATCCACGTTTCATAAAATATTTAATCAATTCAATCCTGTGGCCGTTATTCAAATTAAGATATGTATCTTTTTTCTCCATCTTCCCTTAATTTTCTTTTATCCTTTTTACTCGTGAAGAACTGCTATCGGATTAATTTCTAAATTTAAGGGTAATTTTGCCGACTGAAAGTAGGAAAAGTCATTTCAATTCTTGACCTTTCTTTGAAGTAACCTTTAGGATTTTAACACGACTTCTACTTTTATAGATTTAATGGATGCCGAAGCAGTTGTTGAGCTTCGAAGGTCTCTAATGGAGGAGAAGAAGAAAATGGCCCTGAAGAGATTACATGATGGGTCTGGTTGTTTTCCCATTGCATTCAAGAGATTAAGAATTTCTTCTCCATTTGATACTCCGCCTCTTCTGGGTGTAAAGTTATTCCTCCTCTCATTCCTACGCTTACCAAGTTGACTTCCTTTTCTTCACATAGTGATCCTACCCCTGGTGTAGGCAGATCCGTCATCTTAGAGGAGCACGAGCTAAGGGAGAAGGATCAAGTGCTAGCTAATGGTTGATAAAGAGCCGAGGGCAGTGAAGTAAGAGCTGACCCAACCAAAGAAGGAACTTGATGGTGTTATCTTCGATGTGACTTATGGTCTTTATGCTTCAGCCAAGCGTAATTTTATGATAGAGATTAAGCCTGACTTTTTAAAGAACCAGTCTGTGGTTGCATCAATTTTTGCGTACTATCAGGGTAGATGGAAGGAGGAGTAAAAGGACGAGGAGCAGATTGTTGACCCGAACTATTCTGGGAATCCTTCTGGAGTGGAAATGGCAGGAGCCAATGGAGGTTAGGGGAACTTGCAATCTGAAGGACAAGACAACACATATGCAAATAAGGTTAACTCAAATCCTCTGATAGACTTAGACAATTAGTCCCATACATCTTTTGTATTTTGTTGTACCTAAAACTTTTTAGCTTTATTTTGGTGTTTGTAATGCAATATTGTGTTGGTTACATTTTCCTTGTGAATGATCACACTTTTCTTATTATTTTGTATAGTATTCTGGTAAGAATGTGTTTAGAAAATTGTTGAGTGAGTCCCAGGCTAGGCTCGAAAAACAAACTTTAGATCGTCTTAGGCTGAGCGCCGCGGCTATGGCTCGACATGAAAAAGAATTAGACAGACTTATGCGTATCTTAAGAACAGAACCAAGGAGTTATTAGCCCAAATAGATTCAGTAGTTCGAGAAAAGGAAGCACTTAATGATTTCATGATACATCGATGGTGATACACACCAGAATACAATTCGATCCCATTTATCCCCATCTAGAATGGTTTAGAATTAAGATCAAGGCTTTGATTAACGAATGATCTATCCATGTCTTTGTTCATATTTAAATGATTTTTAATTATATAAACAAATAGAGATAATGTAATAAGTAATGAACTTTAGTGTCGAAACTTGATCTGTTATGCTTTGATTATGTGACTAAGTTTTATTTCAATAATGTTTTAAGTCGATTTGTTTCGGGCTCTGCTCAACACTAATTGTATTTTTCGTTAGCACACTTCTGAGGATGAAGTTTGCCAATTCAAATATCAAGTTGAGAGGTTCAAAAAGATCCAAAGCTTAATCACATAGAGATTGCAGATGCCAAAAGCACACTTGAACGTTGGTATGATTTTAATAGGAGACTGCGTAGATGGTCCGAGGATGCCACATCAGAGCTGGAAGGGATAAGGAAGATTGTAAAGGTGGGTGTAGAACTTTACGGTATTGTTTACAGAGAAGAAATTGAACAGTGCAAGAAACAAGAGGAGGATATGTCTGTTGAGATTGCCAAATTGCTTGGTGAGCAAGAGGCTGCAGAATATGGGAGGATGCTTCCAATGCCTCACTTGGATACCATTTCTATTCTTCTCACGGGTTCTGGGCCCTTTTCTTCCAGTGAGAGTGGATGGAAAATTATTTCCAGAAGATTATTTGGTGATTTTTCAAATGAAAATAGGAAAACCAAGACTCAGCTTATCGAGATTCTAAATGAAACCAGGAGAAGGGCGGTCTTGAAGATGTGTGAGCTCAAGGACTCATTGCAGGTTTCTCAAGATAAGGTTGCTTCTTACTCGAACAAGCTTAAGCAAGGAAAGTTAAAAGAAAGTGGTTTGAGGCATTACTACAATGATCTCGAGACATCCTGTATTTCTTCTACCCCAAATTGGACCAAAATTTTCTAAATGACAAGGAAGACTTTGAAGTAACAGCTGATCTATCTATGGATCCTTGGACAGGAGCATGCTACGACCCTTGTCAGACCTTTATTATTAGCACGGCTCCACCTCTTCCTTGTGATTCCTAGGCATCATTTTAGTGTTTAACCATTAGAACCTTAAGGCCTGAAGAATATATTTTTAATTTGACAATGTTTTCCTTTTTGTTATAGAAGTTTGTTGACTAACTTTTCTTTACAAAAATCTATGAACCTTTTAGTAATCCTATTTTGCTTATTTATATTGTTATTTGAACTTGTGGACTTATTTAACTTTCTCTGCTTAATTTTTCTCCATTAGGGCATAAAATAGCCGCTCTGTAGAAGAAGTTAGATTTTTCCCAGCTTAGAATAGTAGAATTAGAAGATTTATTAAAGAATTATGAGAGTATATACGAGGCCATAAATAGGAATGAGATTATTAAATTGACGAGAAGGATTGGGGAAATTTTAAAGAGAGGGTGCTACACATGAGTGCAGGAAATGACCCTCATGTGACTTCTGTGGTATGCACTTCCATCGAGATAGATGCCATTCTTATGCCTCCTTCTAGGGCTGACCTGGACACAGCCATGAAATGGAAGAATGACGCGAAGACCCATTACGAGGCCAAAATAAAAGAGTTATAGAGTTGTTTTAAGGGAAGCTAGGGTCGCCAGATAATTGGTTTCACCTTTTATATCTTCTAACGATGAGTTCTTTGGTTCCTTCTCTACAAATGAAGAGAAGACAAGGGTGCACCTTTTGGGCGAAATGTAGAGAATTAAGAAAGTGGCTATAAGGCAGATAAATTCCTTAGAAAATATGATATATAACTTGGAGTGTGAGTCCCAGTTAGATTCCACTGTAGTTTCCCAAGGTGGGATAAATATGGCATCTCTTTTGGAAGAACTTTATAAAGAGAAAATGAAGACGAAAATAGCACAAATTGGCCGAAAATGTGCATTTGACATTTTTAGATGCTTCTAGCCTGGACTTAATTTGTCATTCTTATATAATCGGGCCAACTATGGGCATAGATCCTCAGATTATTAAAACGTCTGGACCGGTGCTAATTAATGTCCCCACGTTGCCTACTGCAACTTTCTCATGGTAGGGTTTCTTGTTCCCGATTATTAGTCATGATTACTGAACTAGAAAACTGACTTTCTGCTTTTTGTTTAGGAGTTAATTCAGCTCGCAACATCGTATTTTAGCAGATCGTAATGGTATAGTGCAGCTGTGCCCAACCTGTTTTGCGAGTTTGTATCGAAGTCGTAGTTTAATTTTATTTTTAATATGACCCAAATTGTAAATTACATGAGAGTGTGTAGAAATAAATAACGTTATTTCTTTTAGACATGTAAGATTCATAACTAAGCATTGAAAACCTAGTTTGTTGATATATACCCGACAAGCTCTGAGCAGTGATTGGATTTCTACATGACTAGTAGCTTTTTAGTACATTCCATGTATTGTTCTCCTCTGCCAAGTCTAAAATAAGATCTCAAAATAGCATACGCCCTTGATTATGACCTTTATTGGCCGCTGTATTTTCGTTCACATTACCACGACTTGACCCTTTTGCTTAGGTTTAATGTCTAGTGCTTGCCCGGCCGCATGTGCAATGTGACCCACCACACTTTATTTGTGGGCATAGTGCTTTGGTTTGACTGTGAACTGAACAAAACCTGCCCCTTATTTGGGGGCGTAATGCCCCTAGCCACATGTTTAGTCGTATATTTGTTATGACATGCCCCCTATTTGGGGAGGGTGGAATGTCCTTAGCCATATGATTGGCCACATTCTTCTCTAGTATCACTGTTCTCATTTCTAGGATTTCTATTGTCGCACATAGGTGGAACTTTATCTCTAAACGATGACGGTGAGCTATGAAGAGTAAAAGAAGATTTGACCGAGAAGTTAGGTCATGTATTTACAACTCATTGTCGCATGAGAATGGGTTTTACTAGTTCTGTGTAACGACTCAATATTTTCAACCATTCGCATCCGCACGTGTCGGACATGAATTGCTAAAAATACCGCTTGCAAATAAAATTTGGCAAATCTCAGAATATACAGTAAATAAATCAATCACAGAATCACAAACACAGAGGAATATAATAATAACGCAGCGGAATAGATAAATAGTAGTTCATGAAGCTACTATATAAACATCAGAGTTAGAAATAAAATATAACAGAATATCTCAAATACAGTGAAGTCTCCAATCCAAATAGATGGCTTCAATGAACGAATCAACTGGAAAGCTGGAAGCTGAATCAATAGTTGGATCTCCAAGCGAAGGTCCAAACTCCAAAGGCGAGTCTCAAATGTTGAATTACTCAGTCTGACCCGAGCGTAAAGCAAAACACAAAACACTCGAGTCAGGATTAAGATTCTTATATCAATAAATCCAACTCAAGTGAAATATCAACTGAAATACAAGTAACTTAAAGGATGTTTGGGATAACCATCCTCTAAGGATCCGTGGAACTATCCACAATGTAGAAATATAAGCTATCAACAACCAACAGTCATTATGACACCGTGATCCTTTCAAAATAATTTATACTTCAAAATCGAAAAGTTATTTCCATTATATATATATCCTCATTTTCACAAATAGATTCCAATCAATTCGAGTTCCAAATCCACATTTAGTTCAATTTAGATTTACCCATTTAAATTCAATTTAGTTTCTAAAGAACAAAGTCAAATTATATTGATTTCAAATACAGATCTAAATCACAAATAAACCATTTAAATTCCAGTATATTTCAAAGCTTTAATATTCAACATTTTCAAAGTTCAGTTTAACTGTTTCATATAGATCTCGATTTAACCTCATTATTATTTAGTCTTGAAATATTCACTTGATAAATTCAGTGTTATTTAAATAACCTTTATTTACCCTTAAACTGAAAATTTCTTTCGATTTATTTAAACTTGAAATATCCATTTAATCACTTTAAATAAGAAATCAAGTTACAAGATCAAATCTTAAACTTCAAATTCAATAGTTCAAATCGATTTCAATTTAGTAGAATTCTTAACTAAATACAATTTCAGTTAATTCAACTTTATCTTCTCAACCTTATCTTATTCAAATTATTACAACAATCTATTTTCATATATATATATATATATATATATATATATATATATTTAAATAAATACTTAAACATATTATATATATTAAATCATTCTCAATAATAATATTATTACATCTTTATATAAAATTACCATATATATATAATATTTTAAGAACCAATATTTATTTAAAACCTTATATTTCTTTTCAAAACCATTGAAATTATTTTCAAAACATTTATATATAGACCAATAGTGTTGGTATATAATTTCAATCCTATGGTTAAGTGATATAGATATTTATCATTTCAATCCACGATTTAGATATATATGGGTGGATATCATTTCAACTCCTAATCCCAAATTCATATCAAATGAAAACCATTTGGGGCTATCATTTCAACCCATAACGATTTTCTCCTATTCTAAAGTCCATTCGGGTATGTTCATTTCAACCCATAGTGAATTCTATACTAACAGGGAACTTGGAGAGTGATAATAGATATGATAATAATATAACAGATAGTAATATTACAGGCATATATCATCAGTAATTAAATGAAATATAAATAATAAGACATGGTGTCATATCCCACAGGTGGACAGATACAAATAATAGCATATCTAACTATAATTAAATAATTAACAGCATCATATTTCAATTGCCGTTTTAATTGAAATCAAATTTAATAAATATAAGAACGTTAATCGTGAGTGATTGCTCACCTTTCAAGGCTAGAGGGTACCAAATATGACACGGATACACACTGATACAGACACTGAAATTTGATTTACGAATCCAAGCAAAGAAAAATTGGCATGAATTTGACGAACAGAATCAAATAACAGAAATCGATGGGAACGGATCAAATTAGCTTGATAAAAATTTAGACGAGATGTATACTATATTATTATCCTCCTTAAACCCAATATTCAAATTAAAGCAGATATACATTTTATATAAGTCTTAATTTAAATATATTCATTGAAATCGAACATAGTAAAATAAAAATCTATATATGTACACATATACACCTCAAAACCAAATTCACTCTATTTATAGTATATACGTTATATTTGAAACATCAATATCTGAAACTAAACGTACATAACCAAATCAACATCTAAGGATATACATAACTGTAAATAATAAAAATTTAAAGAAAATCAAATAGTTTAACCAAATACAGACCTTAAACTTTATCTACTAATATATATGAATAATACGACTCAATGTATATAAACATGCTATGTAGATGTAGGCACTATAAATATAAACTACAATTATATGCACACATGCATGCTACAACATATGCAGACAACCATAGGCAGACAAAATATATAATCACAACTAGATATACATATATAGGCTGTACGAATTCACATATAAATGCAACCCAGTACTTCCTGTTACTCAATGCAATATGTACGACCATTCTTGTTAATGCAATGCGTACACCGTAGTCGGCTTTAGTATACCTATGTATAACGTCTATAGTGTATGCATTATATTTGTACTACTACTCCTAGATTTGAAACCCAAGTGTATGTATATTTGTAAAATAACAAAATAAAGATTGAGACAAAATTATGCTTGAAGTATACGTATATATTCTTTTTCTCTTCTTTGAACACCACACTTTCATTATATAACATTGCTTTACTATTTATATATAAACTTATACCATATAAAATAAATAATACCTTCATACTCACAAACACAACAGCACATTACCACATATTATACCATACTAACATATATAAAACAATATAAAACCAATATTTATTATAATATACACCTTTATATATAACGTACGGATGTACACTTGTACAAAAAAAATCAACACACGCTTACTCTATTGTAACTTGTCCAAGTAAGACTCGGCCTAAACTTATAGAAGTATACATTTTCAAATGAATATATATATAATAAAAAAATAAATACTTATATAGTTTTTATTTATACAAACTTAAGAGATTTAGCTTACCATTTTAGAAAATATAGAGGAGGGGTCGGGCAGCCATTGGTGGGGCAAGGTGAGGAAGTACGGTAGGCGAATGGTCGGGGAAAGAGCGCAGGCGGAGGCTATTTGAAGCGATTATGGGAAAATGAGAGAGAGGCTGAGATGTGGACATTGGAGATCTGGGTACGGTGGTGGTTGTCAAAGCGATGGGGAGGCGTGAAGGAGGAGGCTGGGCGGTGATGAACGGTTTAATTATTGGCGAGTGGTGGGAAAAAATGAAGGTGGCTACTGCTTGTATGCATTCTTTCACTATTATTTTTTTATTTTTTTTCTTTAGATGGCATCTGAGCAAAAGAAAATGGAGGAGGATGAAGAATAAATAGAAAAGGAATGTTATGTGTGATTTCAGAGAATTAATAAATGTAACAACTATTGTATAAAAGCAAAAGTGCAAATGAATGGTTATAATAAAAAGAAAAGGAAACAATGGACTGAAGGAAAGGAAAGGTCAGGATATAATAATTTTGACCCTTAAATTCCGAAAATTTATAAAAGCAACGGCTATGATTTAGCTAAAAATAATTTATGCCTTGATTGGGAAGCACGTTTCAATTTTAAAACGGAAGGAAGGGATAAAGTCACAAATTATGGTACCGTTACGATGAAGAGTGTATTGTTTCTGTCGCATATCGGACCTTAAAATACAGAAATAAATATACCGCTGAGATCAGCATGACGAGACGATCAAAATGATATACAAATATCAATGGTACGATTTGAATTCTAAAAATTCAAATTTCTGCTAGCGGAAAATGTAGAAAAACGTAGAAAATAAGACCGACGGAGCTAAAGAAGTCTGAAATTGAAAAAAACAAAAAATGACTTCACATTCAGAAGATGATTTAGAATTTTCTGCATAAAAATATTCAACTTTGAAATTTATTTTATCACCATCAATATTTAACTGATTTAAATTGAAATAATAATTACACAATAAAATAGACTTCAATAATTTTGGATGAAAATTTGTCAGTTGCTATGTTTAAATAGACGTATTCCAAAAAATAAATTTTATTTTCAAATTTTATTGTTTAAAATTTCATAAAATTTAAATTGATTTAATAAATACAATCACTAAAATTTTGGATCATTACACTCTACTCCACTCAAAACTTTTCGTCCCCGGAAAGGAAGGAGGTAGGATAATAGAACAACCAAAAAAAATAGATTGAAAGACAAGGATAGACAATTAATTTTAAAACTTTATAAATTTCAATTTAAGTTAATTAATATTCAATAATTTGGTTAAACCCTTTTATTATATCCATAAATAGTCATCTATAAACTTTGCAAATCAAAATATTTCCATTTATATGTTTAAATAGCACCTTTATAAATATATGAAAACTCTTTGAAAACAACTATTTACATCATTACTTATTTACGAAGAGGTTATTGAAAACATTATCAATAATTATTATAAATTTTATCTCAAGATACCTTTCAAATATTATTAATAAATCATTTACTTTAAATAGGTTTTATTTAATTAATAACTTCTAAAATATTTATAACACTAAAATTTTTCTATTAAATCATGTAGTATATAAATAAACAATATTTTAATAAGATACATCCAAAAGGAAAAGAAGGCAGATTCCGAAAAACAGAATATAGGTGGACAAATAAAGCTGAGCAGATATGGTAGATTCAGAAGAATAGTATTGGGCATGAATAGTTAATTTTAGAACCATAAGAATTTCAATTTCGAATATTAATGCAGAATTTCTTTATTGGATATATTTTTAAAATAAAAATACCTTTACAATAGGATACTTTTATATCGAAAAAAAAAATTCTTTCGAAAATACTTTTATAGCTCTATGTTTCAACAAGTTTTTCCTCGTTCTTGCAGACTCTGGCCATGCGTTGATTAGACGCAAAGCTAGAATTCTTCAAGTACTTAGTAAACCTGTTTCGACACCCAGTGAAAATACTGGAAAACTATTAAAAACGGATATCGAAAGTACAATCCAAACAAATCAACCAAATCATTATCTAACCATGGATCGCAGACACACAATGATTACGCCAGGATCCTCCAGGAAACATCTATATCCACAAGCTATCTCATCCCTGTGAATTACGCCATGATGACTAGTAAACCATAGATACATAATGGTTACGCCTGGATCCCCCAGGAAACATCCGTATCCGTAAGCTATTTCACCTATGTGGATTTCTCTACTAAAAACAACCTACATAGATCGCAGATACACAATAGTTATGCCTGGATCCTCCAGGAAACATCCGCACCCATAGGCCATCTTGGCCAGGCGAATTGCGCCATGAAGTCGTGCTCGTAAGACCATGGAGATCGCCAGGGAATTCGATGGACACTCGAGTATCACATCCGAAAACCAAAATCAGAGAGAATAATATCGATAGAATGAATCCACAATGTGGCCACAAAGCGGATATCAAGCAGAAGGCACTTTCCATATCTTTACTTTGAAAATATGTATTATATAGTATCTTTTCAAATCTCTTTCAAATATCATACTTATATAAAGTGCATTTTATATAAGATTCCATTTTCAAATCGAATACTTTCCAAAATCAATAGTTCATCAAATCATACTTATATAGACTTAGATTATACAAGATTTCTCTTTCCAAACTGAGTACCTTTCCAAATCGATAGTTTTCAAATCAACTTCTTACTTATACAAATCAATTTTACATAAGTTCGACAACTCCCAAAATAATAGATTTAGAAAATGCTCCTAGTTTCCTAATGAACTCAATTCAAATTCATTTCCAAAATCATCATATAAATACTGGGTTTTAAATTCCAATCTACTTTCAAAACCAAATATTTTTCTCAAAATATTATACCCAAAATGATTTCCAAGTTTAATCCCTTTAAAACCTTTAATCCATTTATTTCTATTTGAAAGATCCGATTTTCCACTTACTCATTATTATTCTATATATATAGTTTTATAAAAGATGTTCAACATCAACAATATTTAAACTAAATTTTATTCAAAACATTTCAAAACTAACTTTCATATTAGTATAATTCAAAAATTGTCTTATTCATTTTTTTAACAAAACAGTTTAAAAATTATTTAAATCATATTACTTCATACTTAAATGTACAAAACTATACTTATATACCTTATAAAATAATTTATACTTTTCAAAATCACTTAGCTTTGGAAACTAAACCTCGAATTTGGAAGTGTTCGAACATTCAAAATAGTTGGAAAAATCAAATTTCAATCCAATAGTTGGTAATCAACAACAAATCAGTAAATCAATTTCAAAAGATAGGGTTACACAAATATGAAACACAAGGACTGAATACCAGGTTCACTTCAAATCATTTCAAATAACTATAACTATAACTATAACTATAACTATATATATATATATATATATATATATATATATCTTTCGAATATCAAATCATACTTCGGAATTTGGAATCAAAATCGGTTTCACAAAATCACTCGCATAGCAAAGCTACTAAAGTGGCCTCTGCCCCACTCTAAAACTCGAAAATCAATGCCGATGATGCATGCACTCATCACCGAAATTATTTTCCAGCGACACAAGTGAGTTTTGGACTTCTATTTTCTTGAAAACTTCTTTAAAATTTCTTCAAAATCATTGGAATTTATTTGAACTCATTTGAAACATTTCTTATTCGAAAAATACTTTCAAATCATATTATTATATTTTCGAAATCTCAAAACCAAGTTTCAAAATACCGGAGTTCAATCTCTCAAATTTCAAATTCAAAACCCTTTAGATATAAATCATTTTTATACAAATCAAATTTCTTGTATAATTTTCAAATTTTCAAATCCTTTCAAAAACATTTTCACTTTATATATGGAATAAAATCATACTTATTAAAATAATAATTTTGATATATAAAACAATTTCTAGAATACAAACAAATCCGATTTTCAAAGGATGATTCAAGAATGGACTCCAAAACAAAGATAGAAATTCAAATTTGAGGGACTCTAATCAAATAGAATTCTGATTCGAAGATAGTCTCGAATGGAGATGAGATAACTAAGTTTCAAAATAGAAGATGGATATACTTACATAAATCGCGGGAGACCTTTAATCGGATCAACCATCATTTCAGAAATATGATCGATGCGGGATTCTAAAGCAAATCGACATTTGATCGCCCTAGATAGAATTTGGCATAACAAGAGAGAGCAACATCTAAACCGAGGATTATATAAATCTCCAATGAATCAATGCCAATTGTAAAGGAGTTTCACCCCTTTAGAAATCATTCGAAGATTGGTAGGATCGCCTATTCTTATAGAAATGATTCGAAGTGGAGTTATAGGGTACTCCAGAATCAAGAACCACGAATAGGGAAAGTAGATAATGGATTATGGAACCACGGGAAACGTTCCAAAGTCCAAAGGAAAATCAAATCAAAGAGGAAGAAATTCAAGCTCGTTCTGCAAATAAATTTACTATATATGCTAAGTTTGCCTAGAGCCAAAGCTCTGATACCACATGTAACGACCCGATATTTTCAACCATTCGCATCCGCACGTGTCGGACATGAACTGCTCAAAATACCGCGTTGTCAAAAAATTTGGCAAATCTCAGAATATACAGTAAATAAATCAATTACAGAATCACGGACCCAGAGTAATATAATAATAACGCAACGGAATAGATAAATAGTAGCTTATGAAGCTACTATATAAACAACAGAGTTTGAAATAAAATATAACAGAATGTCTCAAATACAGTGAAGTCTCCAATCCAAATAGATGACTTCTGTGAACGAATCAACTGGAAAGCTGGAAGCTGAATCAATAGTTGGATCTCCAAGCGAAGCACCAAACTCCAAAGGTGAGTCTCAAATGCGGAATTACTCAGTCTGACCCGAGCGTAAAGAAAAACACAAAACACTCGAGTCAGGATTAAGATTCTTATATCAATAAATCCAACTCAAGTGAAATATCAACTGAAATTCAAGTAACTTGAAAGATGTTTGGGATAACCATCCTCTTAGGATCCGTGGAACTATCCACAATATAGAAATATAAGCTATCAACAACCAACAGTCATTATGACACCGTGATCCTTTCAAAATAATTTATACATCAATAAATCAAACTCAAGTGAAATATCAACTGAAATACAAGTAACTTGAAAGATGTTTGGGATAACCATCCTCTTAGGATCCATGGAACTATCCACAATATAGAAATATAAGCTATCAACAACCAACAGTCATTATGACACCGTGATCCTTTCAAAATAATTTATACTTCAAAACTGAAATTTTATTTCCATTATATATATATATATCCTCAATTTACAAATAGATTCCAATCAATTCGAGTTCCAAATCCACATTTAATTCAATTTAGATTTATCCATTTTAATTCAATTCATTTTATAAAGAACAAAGTCAAATTATATTGATTTCAAATACAGATCTGAATCCCAAATAAACCATTTAAATTCCAGTATATTTCAAAGCTTTAATATTCAACATTTTCAAAGTTCAATTTAACGGTTTCATATAGATCTCGATTTAACCTCATTATTATTTAGTCTTGAAAAATTCACTTAATAAATTCAGTGTTATTTAGATAACCTTAATTTACCCTTAAACTGAAAATTTCTTTCGTTTATTTAAACTTGAAATATTCATTCAATCACATTAAATCAGAAATCAAGTTATAAGATCAAATCTTAAACTTCAAATTCAATAGTTCAAGTCGATTTCAATTTAGTAGAATTCTTAACTAAATAAAATTTCAATTAATTCAACTTTATCTTCTCAACCTTAACTTATTCAAATTATTACAAAAATCTATTTTGATATATATTTAAATAAATACTTAAACATATTATATATATATATATTAAATAAATCTCAATAATATTATTATTAAATCCTTATATAAAATTACCATATATATATATATATATTATTTTAAGAACCAATATTTATTTGAAACCATATATTTCTTTTCAATACCATAGAAATTATTTTCAAAACATTTATATATAGACCAACGGTGTTAGTATATAATTTCTATCCTAAGGTCAAGTGATACAGATATTTATCATTTTAATCCGCGATTAAAATATAAACGAGTAGATATCATTTCAACCTGTAATCCCAAATTCAATTCAAATGAAAATCGCTTGGGTCAATCATATCAACCCATAACGATTTTCTCCTATTCTAAATTCCATTTGGGTATGTATCATTTCAACCCATAGTGAATTCTATACTAACAGGAAACTTGCAGAGTGATAACAGATATGATAATAATATAACAAATAGTAATATAACATGCATATATCATCAGTAATTAAATGAAATATAAATAATAGGATATGGTGTCATATCCCACAGGTGGACAGATACAGATAATAGCATATCTAACCATTAAATAACTAACAGCAGCATATTTCAATTATCGTTTCAATTGAAATCAAGTTTAATAAATATAAGAATGCTAATCATGAGTGATTGCTCACCTTTCGAGGCTAGAGGGTACCCAAGATGACATAGATACACACTGATAAGGACACTGAAATTTTATTTACGAATCCAAGCAAAGCAAAATTGGCAAGAATTTGACGAACAGAATCTGATAACAGAAATTGATGGGAACGGATCAAATTAGCTTGATAAAAATTTAGACGAGATGTATATTATATTATTATCCTCCTTAAACCCAATATTTAAATTAAAGTACATATACATTTTATATAAGTGTTAATTTAAATATATTCATTGAAGTCGAACATATTAAAATCAAAATCTATATATGTACGCATATACATCTCAAAACCAAATTCACTCTATTTATAGTATATACGTTATATATGAAACATCAATATATGAAACTAAACGTACATAACCAAATCAACATCCAAGGATATACATAACTGTAAATAATATAAATTTAAAGAAAATCAAATAGTTTAACCAAATACAGACCTTAAACTTTATCTACTAATATATATATATATATATATATATATATATATATGAATACGTACGACTCAATGTATATAAACATGCTATATAGATGTAGGCACTATAAATATGAACTACAATTGTATGCACACATGCATGCTACAACATATGCAGACGACCTTAGGCAGACAAAATATATAATCACAACTAGATATACATATATAGGCTATACGAATTCACATATAAATGCAACCCAGTACTTCCTGTTACTCAATGCAATATGTACGACCATTCCTTTTAATGCAATATGGACATAGGAACCGACTTTAGTATACCTATGTATAACGTCTATAGCATATGCATTATATATGTATGTGTGTGTGTGTGTGTGTGTGTGTGTGTGTGTGTGTGTGTGTGTATATATATATGCAAGCTAGTTTACAATTGCATATGCAAACTGAGTCTATTTATTCTGCTACTCCTATATTTAAAACCCAAGTGTACGTATATTTGTAAAATAACAAAATAAAGATTGAAATAAAATTGTGCTTGAAGTATACCTATATATATTCTTTTTCTCTTCTTTGAACACCACACTTCCATTATATAAAATTGCTTTGCTATTTATATATAAACTTATACCATATAAAATAAATAATACCTTCATACTCACAAACACAACAGCACATTACCACATATTACACCATACTAACATATATAAAACAATATAAAACCAATATTTATTATAATATACACCTTTATATATAACGTACCGATGTACACTTGTATAAAAAAAATCAATACAAGCTTACTCTATTGTAACTTGTCCAAGTAAGACTCAGCCTAAACCTTAAGTATACATTTTCAAACGAGTATATATATATATATATAATAAAAAAATACTTATATAGTTTTTATGTATACAAACTTAAGAGATTTAGCTTACCATTTTATAAAATATAGAGGAGGGGTCGGGCGGCAATTGGTGGGGCAAGGGGAGGAAGTACGACAGGCGAATAGTAGGGTAAAGAGCGCGGGCGGAGGCTATTTGAAGCGATTATGGGGAAATGAGGGAGAGGCTGAGATGTGGACGTTGGAGATCTAGGTATGGCGATGGTTGTCAAAGCGGAGGAGAGGCATGAAGGAGGAGGCTGGGCGGTGATGAACGATTTAATTATTGGCGAGTGGTGGGAAAAAATGAAGGTGGCTGCTGCTTGCATGCGTTCTTTCATTATATTTATTTTTTCTTTAGATGGCAGCCAAGCAAAATAAAATGGAGGAGGATGAAGAATAAATAGAAAAGGAATGTTACGCGTGATTTCAGAGAATTAATAAAAGTAGCGGCTATTGGTATAAAAGCAAAAGTGCAAATGGATGGTTATAATAAAAAGAAAAGGAAACTGTGGACTGAAGGAAAGGAAAGGTCAGGATATAATAATTGTGACCCTTAACTTCCGAAAAATATATAAAAGCAACGGCTATGATTTAGCTGTAAATAATTTATGCCTTGATTCGGTAGCTCGTTTGAATTTTAAAATGGAAGGAAGGGATAAAGTCACAAATTATGGTACCGTTACGACGAAGAGTTTATTGTTTTCGTCGCATACCAGACCTTAAAATATAGAAATAAATATACCGCTGAGATCAGCACGACGAGACAATCAAAATGGTATACAGATATCAGTGGTATGATTTGAATTCTAAAATTTTGAATTTCTGCTAGCGGAAAATGCAGCAAAATGCAGAAAAATAAGATTGACGAAGCTAAAGAAGTCCGAATTTGAAAAAAATGAAAAATGATGTCTCATTCAGAAGTTGATTTAGAATTTTCTATATAAAAATATTCAAGTTTGAAATTTATTTTATAACTATCAAATTTTAACTTATTTAAATTGAAACAATAATTACGCAATAAAGTAAACTTTAATAATTTTGGATGAAAATTTGCCAGTTGCTATGCTTAAATTGTCGTATTCCAAAAAATAAATTTTTATTTTCAAATTTTATTGTTTAAAATTTCATAATATTTCAATTTATTTAATAAATAAAATCACTAAAATTTTGGATCGTTACATTCTGGCCATCTAATATCCGTACGTCCAGTGTGGTATGTCAAATTAACTAACATAAGGTTTTTTATATTGGTTTAGGCAATCCAATATTCCAATGACTGGTCTTTCAATATTTGTTAACCATAGAAATATTCATACCAGATCATGCTAGTTTTTCATTCTGTCCAACACAGGGCAGAAAAGCCAGACTCTTGTTGATGCAAGTTCAAGTGTGTAGGGCCAGTATCACTGTTCTTAGTATTGAGAGTGCCATTTTTTACTATCGACCTCGCATTAAGCTCAATCAACGAATGTTAGCTGTGAACCATGGATGTGCACATAACTTCTTTTTATTATAGAGAAATAACATAGATATTTTATATTGGTTTGGGTTGCCTAATATCGCTACGGCCAGTTTAGTACATTGGTATATATACATTTTTTCCAAAAAGCTGCTCTAGGTGGGTTCTGATGTCCCTGATGCAGTTCTCTTCCGGAATCGTTGACTCCATTTACAACCTATCCATCTCCGCATACCATTCGGGAATGAAGTTAGTTTATGTTGATGCCCTAGCAAATGAAACTTCTATTCTTCGAGCGGAGAGTGTGGATACTCCCGTCGGTCTGATAGTAGTAGCGCTCTCCCGCTTCCTCATGTTTCTTTATCGGAGTTACAATTAACACCAACACATCTCCGCATGTTTGGGTGGTCAATGGTTGGTAATGGAGGAGGGTTGAAGGAGGTAGAGGAAATGATTGAGGAAGATGAAAATCTTAAATGCACCGAATCCCGGCTGCAAGCAAGGTTATTCTTTCCTCCCGGTTGAAGAGTAATTGAGTCAGTCTAGCAAATAGTTGTTGAATGGTCCGACCATCCTTGTTCTCGAGGGTGCCAAAATGCAGCAGGCAAGCAATGCCGTGAGCCATGGGTGGTGGAGAAATGGAAGATGTAATTGGAAGCTTGTCGGAGATAAGGAAAGAGGAACGAAGGTTCGAGTCCTTCATTCTAGCGCCAAAATTTTTAGTGAAGTTTTTCGGCTTCACCATGCTCAACAGGATCATGGAGAAACCCAATGATCAATTGCTTCAAAAAATTGGAATCAATGAATTTAATCTACATTAATTTCACCTTTGAGAAACGACCGTGTTGCTGAATGCTTACACACTTGAGAAGTCGCACTTCAACTGTTTGTTGAAACAATTAAGTAGGAAAACGAAATTGGATAATAGAACAATAAAATTAAAGGACACATAAATATTTACGTGGTTTGGATTATTGTCAATCCAATGTCAATGGGATAATCCACCATGTATTTACTGTTTTTATACAAAAGATTACAATGGCCTAGGGGCGTATAATATTTTTATTTTCCTTTTTCTCCTTTGGGAAGAAGAAGATCTTAGGGGAAGTAAAAAGTCTTTTTATGGAAAAAGGAAAAGCCCGTTTTTTTCTTTCTCTTATGTTTCCTTTTATAGCATGAATGGTGCATTGCAGGTTGTTGCAATTGCTTTTGATATTTTTCTTCAACCTCCACCCTCAAATTTTACCACTTGTTGCTCATCCATGGTACCTGTTCATTATGCAAGGTTCGATGAAGGATTTTTAGCAGGAAATTATGATATTAACCAACGAGATCATGGAAATTCAAAATGGTATTCCTAAAAAATTAGGCGGCAAGCCCGAGTCCATATATGTCAGTCCCCTCTCCCTCGGAATGGTAAATGTCTTAGGAGCAATGGTAGGGGACCATCCAGACACTTCGCTATGGTGCTAATTCATATGAAGAGGTGTAGCGGTGAATATTGTCTGGCATTCAAATCACACTGCCCTGCTAATACCCCCACAACCTTTGCTTGACTTAATAAGATGTCGGGTCAGAATGGAGTAATGTTTCCTTATTCTACTCTAAGGGTTGACTTGGAATATGCCTGGAGTGTATCTGAGGCTATTAGTGATTTGGTTTTCCCTCTGTACCAATATGCCTTGGGCTACTGTGAGGGAGTAGGACCTCACACTTGCTGTTTTCTCATGAATTTAGTTATACGTTAAAGCATGTTTTGAGTATCCCTGTATACATCCCTTTTGGAGTGCTTCTGGCTTCGTGCGAGTCTATCTCGGTTTCCCTTAGTATGTGCTGGAGCAGACCGGTTCCTACAGGCATTGACAAAATGTGAATTTTAGAGGTTTGGTTAGTTCAGTATACCTTGTACTACTTCTTATGCCTCGATCTAATTTTTGTCTTTAGTGTTAGATATAACTGCTGTGGCCTGCCCCTGTTCCTGGAAACATGTAGCCATTGTTTCATTTTTCTCCATCCTAGTTCGTGGTAAGAACGAGTGTAACAATTATCTTTCAATTTGGACCTTTGCGTATTGAGTAAGATTCAAATTATATTAGAGTGACTCGTAGTCTTGAACTCTATCTTTGACATCAAACCACATACAATCTTTTTACGGTGCAATCTAAAAGCCTTTGCATTTATGGCCATGCACATCTATCCTGGTATAGTGAACGCTCTAGGAATTCCTATCCTAAAACTCTATAGGTAACAACCTTATTTCCTTTTTCACATAGGTAAGTGTATCAAGAGTACACATGTAGCTAGGTACTCCACTCTACACGGAGTATAAAACTCACTAAGAGTTGTTATCAGCACATCCTTCCGTTACTTTGGGAATACATGCTTCTACAACATATCCAACTAATATCACTTTTCAACTTGTTATTACCCACTGAACCTAGTTTTTGCGATCTCAAAACTTTAGGTTGGGTTTCCACTATAAGTGATTCCTTATTCCAAGGGCAATAGTCCCATTTTTTGAAGTTTTATGGACTTCTTTCTAGCCAATCCTTTCGCCAAAGGATCCACCAAATTATCTTTAGTACATTTATGATCCACTCTAATACATCGCAAAGAGGGAAACTCTCTAATAGTACCGAGTTTACAATGTATTTACCATCTCTTATTGCTATAAAAATGGTCTTAATTTTACAATAGCCATGGTACTATAGTAATGGATCAATATAGGTTGTATCTATTATTCCCATAAAGAAATATCAACTAGCAGATTTCGTAAGTAATATGCTTCTTCACTAGCTGTGGCTGGTTCTATCATTTCAAACTTCATGGTGGATTGAGTCAAAATAGTTTGTTTATTAAATTTCCAAAAAATAGCTCCACCAACCAACCACTTGTTACTTTGGACTCACCAAATAAAGTGTTCTAGTCTACACCATTGTAACCTTTAAGGACAGTTAGAAACATTTGATAATATAATCCAAGATTCATGGCTCTTTTAAGGTATATCACAACCCTTTCAATAACATGCCAATGCTCTATACTAGATTTATTAGTAAACCTACATGATAATTCCATGACATATGCAATGTCGGGTCTAGTACAATTAGCGGCATACCGAGAGCTGCCAATGATGCTTGCATAATCAAACTGTCTTACACCTATTATTAAATAGTTTTACACTAGGATCAATATAATAAGACCGATGTAAAGAAATTACCTTTTTAGACCTAGTAATCTTAGTACCAAGGATTATATTAGCTCTCTAAGGTCTTTCATATTAAAAATAGCAATTAATAAATTTTCGACATCATTAATAGCATAAATATTTGAAGCGAATATAAGAAAATCATTAACATATATAAGCATATAATAGTGCAAATGTTATTTTCTAATTTTTAATAAATACGTTTGTCACTTCATTAACTTTAGATCCATTTGATATGATTAAAGTGTCATATTTTTCATGCCATTTTTAGGTGCTTGTGTAAGACCATGCAAGGATTTATTCAACTTGGAAACATCATGTTCTTGACCAAGGATTACAAAACCTTTAGGTTGGTACATATAAATTTCTTCTCCTAATTCACCATTTAAAAAAGCCATTTTGACATCTATTTGGTGTATGACAAAATCATGGATAACAACAAGTAAAATAATACTCATATTGATGTTATTCTAGTTACAGGTGAAAAAGTGTCAAAGAAATCAACAATTTCTCCTTGTCTAAAGCCCTAGCTACTAGACGGGCCTTATATTTCTCAATTGTACCTTCTGCTTTTAGTTTCTTTTTAAGTATCCATTTATAGCCTATAGATTTACAACTAGGTAGTAAATCAACTAATTGCTAAGTTTTATTGGATTCATGAGAATACATTTCATCTTTAATTGCCTGTTGCCAAATATCAGCATCAATAGAGGATAATGCTTCTTGGAAGTTAGTAGGATCTATTCTAAGGTATAATCAAAAAAATTATGATCTTAAGATTTATTTACTCTACTCTCTTACTTCTTCTAGGTTCGGTTTCGATATCCTAAGTATATTTACTACTCATGATTGTAGGAATATTACTAACAGACGTGCTCCCGCTATTTCTCAATTTTGATGGAAATTTATATTCATAAAATTAACATCATTTGATCTATAATAACATTTATGTTCAGATCATAAAAATTATGTGCTTTATTGTTAATTGCATATCCAATAAAAACGCATTCTTAGGTTCTACTTGCTATTTTAATTCTTTTAGGATCAAGTATTCGAACATATGCTAAACATTCACAAGTTCTAAAGTAAGACAAATTAGGTTTATTGTTTTTCAAAATATCAAAAAGTGAAATTGACTTAGGAATTCTATTTAATACATAATAAACAATCAACGAAGTTTCATCCCATAGTTGTTTCAATGCATCTAAATTTAATAAAATAGCTATAACGAATTCGATAAAGGTCATATTCTCTCTTTCAACTTTACCATTTGGTGAATAAGGTAAAGTTCTCTTACGAATTATACCATGTGAGTCAAAAAATTCAATGAATAAGCTAGTTTCCTATTCCATTCCTCTACCACTATGAAATCTCTTAATTTTCTAGTTTTCGATTTCAGTGATAAATAATATAAAAGTATCTAGTGCATCACTTTTATTTTTCATGAGATATACATAAGTGCAATTGGAAAAAAAATCATCAATGAATGTGATAAAATATCTTTTACCATCCATAGCCAATACCCCATCAAGTTCACATATATTAGAATGAATCAACTATAAGGGTTAAGATACTATGTCAAGCGATTTATGCCGGTTTTTAGTAATTTTTGCTTCGCTACAAAATTCATACTTATCAAAATTGGTCTATGTTATTTTAGCAATTAGACCTAAGGTACTCATGTTTTTAATTATATAGTTATTAATATGACAAAGTCTATTATACCAAATATTAAAATCACATAACATTTAACTTAAACATACCCCATAAGTTAAAATGTACAAATCAACCCCAATCACTCGAGTAAAACCAACCTTATTAAGGAGAAAACCATAAACTAGATTCTTTATCATCTCTAGAGTATGCATCCAATCTTTTAGGATTACTATCTTGCTAACAGTAAACTTTAATTCTGTTGGAATTGGGCTAGCACGCAGTGAGGTAAATAGATAAACTTCAGAAAATTTATTCCATTTTTAATCTTATTAGGCCTATGAATTCTAAATTTATTTTTAAATTAAAATGTTTTATTTCATGTTATATATATATAATATAATATAACATGTGTATCATATACATAAGTGTGTGTACGTGCATGTGCAATATAAACAGCATACAAGATATAACATGTCCGTCTATAAGTAATAGGATTTACACCGCACAGACATATTATCCCCTTCATATACATATGTATTGTCTAATATATATGTATATACGTATATGCATACATATATATATATATATATAGTTTTAAAAAATATAAAATAATATTTGTAACATAAAAATATTTATATATTTGTGTGTATCTATGTATATAATTGACATTATAAAACAGAGTAATTGTAAAAATTAATATAAACAACTTTGACTTTAATTTAAAATTAAAATTTTAAACTTTAGATATAGATCCGCATAACAAAATATCTACTAATTTAAAATTTAAATCAATATTAAATGAATAAATATATAACTATGATATATTTCAAAATTAATTTTATATTATTAATAAATATATATATATGTATAATCATATATATTTATATTAAATTAATATTTAAGAATTATATATAATATATATAATGTTTTGATGTAAATTATAATTAAATACATACATACATACATACATATATATATTTGTACATGTTCAACCATAAAATAATTTTTATAAAACTTGTGATTTTTAGAAATTTGTTTACTTAATTATCGACTTAGATACGAAAACCATTAAAAATTAATTTATTTTTAGAAACAAGTTAAAACATACACATAATTTTATATATTTACATGTATATTATAGACATACATATTTATATACTTTGTATATAATTTGATATTATATATAAAAAGAATTATATATGTATGAGGATTTAATTATATATGTGTGTGTGTGTGTGTATAATTCCAAAAACTATAATATGTATATATATTAAAAAATATGAACATGTATTTTATATGATTATGTTTGTATTTTGAAATAAATTTTTATTTAAAAATCATTTTAAAATATTGTCATATATGAATTTTGTAATATTGTGGCCACGAGCTGCATATACAGATATATTTATATAATTTTTTATACATACATACATACATATAAACATCTAATGTGGACATCACAGAAACATATGTGGACTCATGATGCTTTGTATACTAACTAAATCACATAGATGACATAATATGCAACATATATATATATATGTATGTATGTATGTATGTATATGTAATTTAAATAAAAATATTTACCTTAACTAATGCCTAATTGTGAGATGTTGAAACTTTGAATCAAATAACTCTTTTAACCAGCATCTAGAATCCAAAAAGAATTACCTATCCAAAAGTAGAACCATCGATCTACTATCTATATTCAAATCATGAAACTTGAAAATTGAAGAGCAATGGCAAGGGAAAGGCTGGCCAGATCTGGTCTAGATTAGAGGAAAAAAAATCAAGCGCTCTTAAAGTGGAGTTTGAGATGTTAAATAGTAGAGATACAAAGGAGCAAAAAGGGATCTTTATCCACATTTTCCTCTTACTATTTCCCACTTTAGTATCATTATTCAACTCCACTCCAAAACCTTTAGGTTGATCAATGTATGCCCATAATTCAGCCTTAAGATTGCTTTAAGCCCTATCAATAAAAAATGCATTTAAATCTAATTGAAATGCTCATCGATATCGTATATTGATACGCTCGAACATAACTTTTATACACACACTATTTTAACACTGATCGACACAAATTAAATAATTTTTTTTATTAATATTAAATAAATATTAATTAATTTATAACAATTATAATTAAGTAAATTAGGTGGTGATGGGAGTATTTAACATTTCCCTTATCTGACTCTTAGGTGTAAATTCGATTAGCGATTATTATCGAACAATTCGAATATTAACATTCATATGTCACCTTAGCTAGCTGTGTGACATTATGAAATTTTTTATCTCTTGCATAGCTTCAGTAAAACCCATTTTATTAAAGTGTTCCGATGGAGACGATTATTTACACCAATTTCCTTCGTCAAAACTATATCACATTAGGACTTATGGAATTCGGTAACGGTCAAAATTCCAATATCATCCATACTCAATTATAGTCCAAGCACAAAGTCCTTGGTTCAATATAATAACCATTAATATTTACCGAACTACTTTGGCCAGAGATTTTGATTTTGAGTCGATTTCAATTGACCGTGTTGCTAACCTTATATAATTGAGGAGACGAATCCTCTATTAAATAGTGTTTCACTTCCAATGCTTTTGCTCAACCCAACTATAGTAGTTCAATGGACACCATGCCACGATTTAACTATAATTAAAGTGAAGTTTACCTTGAAGCTCAACGGTATTCTTAAGTTAAGAGAATTGTATAAAGGTGTCACTTCAATATTTTTCTTCTTGACCTTCGTCAAATAACCAACAAAAGATTATCGAGTGAGTCATTCCATAGTTATCCAATAACTATCAAAACATAAGCGCTTAGTGACACAACAGTCATGAATAATACAACGTCCAACCTTTGGAAAGCATTACATACTCTAGTCTTAATGGATGCATCAATATCTAGTCTCAGTACGCTTGACTAGTAGTATTTAAATCGTGTTTTTATTATATGCATCGTTATAAAATACTCATGATTATAGCAATTGTAATGCTAACACAAACACAACATTTGGTTATTTTCTATTAAATATACTAAAATTAATTAATTAATTATACCATATTACAACAAGTATAAAAAAGAAAAACCATATTTTATTTCGAATGAGATTTTATTATAGAGTTAACTACTTAAAATAAATTACAGAATTGCCCTAAGGGCATATATAACTTTATCAGTCTCCCACTTACACTTGGGGTTAATTATGGAATCTCAATCCCATCCCTTTGACCAGCTTGACAAGAACCGACCGAGTTAGTCCCTTCGGAATGAATCTGCTATGTTGTCCTTGGTATCTACCTTTTATATCAAGGAATTGTGAAATTAGTTGGAACTATTGAAGAGCATGTCGTGACTTCCTGCGTGCTTATGGCACTGCATCGCAGCATTGTTGTCCTAAAACAGTGCCATTAGATTCTACATTTTGAGAATCACTCCCAGCTTACTTAAAAACTTGTGCATCCAGACTACTTCTTTAGTTGTTTCATTGAGGGGATGTACTCAGCCTCCATCGTCATATCAGCTACCATTTCCTATTTGAAAATTTTCTAGTTTACTGCCCCACCATTAATAGTATAGATGTACCCAACACTGACTTACCATCTTTGATATCATTATGAAAGCTAGATTTAGTATACCCCTTCATAAGGAGGTCTCCACTTCCATATATCACGAATAAGTCCCTACTTTTCATAAGTACTTCAGTATACATTCACAGTATTATAATGCTTTTTTCCAGGATTAGACGAGTATCGGCTTATGCATCCTAATGTGTACGCCACATTCTGTCTAGTACATGGCATAATGTACATTATGGAATCGATTTTCAAAGCATACAGTACCCTCTTCATACGCTCTTTCTATTTATCAGTCTGAGGAGTATCCTTCTTAGAAAGGAAAATTCCAAATTGCGTTGAAATGTTTCCATGCTTAGGATTCTCCATAATGAACCTTTTTAGTCTAGTATCTATGTACAAGGATTGGGATAACCCAACAGCCTCTTAGATCTATCTCTATAGATTTTTATACATAGTATATAGTCTGCCTCTTCCAAATACTTCATGAAGAAGTTCATGGAAAGTCAAGCTTTCACTGATTGCAATAAAGAAACGTCATTGCCAATCAACATAAGATCATCAACATATAACATTAAGAATATGAAAGCATTTCCCTATTTCTTTGGGTAAATGAACGCTTTTTCTATGTTCTGATAAAAACCAAATTATTTGATCACTTTATCAAACCACTTGTTCCATCTCCTTGAAGCTAATTTAAGTTCACAAAATGGACTTTAACAGATTGCAAGATTTTGCCTCACTCATACTGATATCGAAATCCTTCGGCTGTGATATAGACGGTCTCTTCTAAATCAACATTTAGGAATGTCATCATTACGTCCTTTTGCCATATTTCGTAGTCATAGAAGGTAGAAATAGCTAGCATTACCCAAATGGATTTAAGTATTGTTATGGGCTACAATGTCTTATCATAATTGATACCTTGAATTTGATGAAATCCTTTCGCAACTAGCCTTGCTTTATAAGTCTCCAATTATCCATTTACATTTAGCTTTTCATAACATTCCATTTCCATGTAATGGGTTTTGTTCCTTTGGGTATGTCAGACAAAGTCCATACTTTGTTTCTTATATGGAATTAATCTTTAATTTCATTGCTCCAAGTCAAAGTGCAGAGTCTTTACTTTGCAGTGCTTATTGGAATGATAGAGAGGCGTCATCATCCCAAACATAGTCCTTTTTGTCATCCATAAGAAAACCATAGTATCTCTTTGGTGCATGAGATTCCCAACTAGACCTTGTAATAAGTTACATGTTTTCGTATATGGGTAAACTTGGTTCTCCCAATGGTTTGGTCTTTGTGTTCGACTCTCGGATCTCATCTAATTCTATGACTTCGCTGTTAATTTCATTTGACAAAAATTTCTTTTCGAAAAGGACAACATATTGAGAAACAATGACCTTTTGTTCCTTAGTATTATAGAGAATGCATCCCCTGTAATTCTTGGGATATCCTGTGAGTTTAACAAAAGTGGTCTTGCCTATAATAGAGTTAACAATATGTTCTAGAGGCAATTATGTAATTTGTTATATACATCTAGCTCGATAACCAACCTTTTTCAAAATAAAAGCGTTTTCTTTCTATTATATACTTGATATATTGTTTTATATTAGGTATTTATTTAATTAAAAGTATATTTTTTATAGATTGTCCATGAACTGTATGTTTTGTGATAGTACTTATATTTTTTTGTATTCATGAGTGATTTATAAGAATAAAATAAACATGCTGTTTTAAACATTCCTAGCCAACGTGTATCGAGACTGAATATCAATACATCTGTTGAGACAAGATTACATAATGCTCTCAAAACATTAGGCGACATAGTACTCATGGCCGTTAGGGCACTAAGGGGTTATGTACTGATAGTTATTGGATAATTATGGAATAACTCACTTGACAATTTTCTATTGGTTAATATTAGTAAGTTCAAACATAGAACATCGATGTGATAACTTTATACAAGTCAACTTGACTTAAGAACACTATCGCGCTTTAATGTGGAAACTCCACTTTGATTATAGTTAAATTGTGACATGACATTCATTGAATGACTATAGTTGGGTCGAGTGGAAGAATTGGAAGTGAAACACTATTCAACGGAGAATTTTTTTCCTCCTCAGTTAACGGGGTTAGTATCATGAGGTCAATTTAAGTCAAGTCAAAGCCCTTGGCAAGAGCATCATGGTTAATAATAGTTGTTGTTATTGAACCAAGAAAGTTCTTGCACTAACAAATTTGAATGTGAATGATGTTGGAATTTTGACCAAAATCAAATTCCATAAGTCCTAATGTGATATAGTTTTGATGAATCAAATTGGTGTAAATAATCATCACTACCAGGTGCCGCTTGTAATAAGTAGAACATGATTTACCAAAAGCTTTGTAAGTGATAAATTCATCTAAAATGTCGTACTACTAGCTAAGGTAACGTGAAGACGTTAATATTTGAATTTTTGATATTATTCGATAACTGAATTTACATCTTTGGATCGCACAACCGAAATCATGAATACTTCGAATGAACCACATGATTTAATTAACTTATGATTTTTGTAAATTGATTAAAGTAATTAATATTTATGTTATTAATAATGTAATTTCGTTAAAAAAATTAAATATCATTAGTATTTAATATTGTGCATATATAAAATTTATAAACGTACGTATTGATATATGACGTCGGTAGAGCATTTAAATAGAGTTAAATAGAATAAATACTACGTATGTTTTAAAATTGATCAAATTAATTAATATTTATGAAATATTTATTATTATTAAAAAATTGATGTTTGAATGCTGGTATTAAAAAAATACATATATAAAAGTTATAAATACACAAGGCGATATACCATATCAATGGAACATTTAAATTAGATTTAAATGGAGTTAATGCTAATGGGATTTTGAAATTTTTGAGGGACTATATCGACCATTTATGGCCAGCCATACATTTAGAGAGAGAGAGAGGAGTTAATGAGTTATAATTAAGACTTAAATAGAGAAAGTTTTAATGGAAGAAATTGAAAGGTTTCAGTATTTCCTTTAAAAAACAGATATTCCCTGGTTCATTTCATTTTGACACTCTTTGACATTTTATTTCCTCCTACCCTCTTCCTCTCTATTTTGGCTAAAATTTTTGTTGCTTCTAAGCCAAAAAATTCCCAAAAAAACTAAAATTAAAACAAAAAAAATTCAAGGTGCTTCTTGTCTGTGGATCCATGCAAAACCTAGAGGTTGATTCAAGCAATCATGTAGCGACCCGACTTTCTATTACCAGAAAATCGCATCACTAATTAAGAAAGAAAGGGATAGAATAAGAAAAGAAAGAGAAGAAAGAACAACAACACATCAAAATCTCACAGCGGAACGAATGGAATATAATATATAACATATACATAGTATCATATACATCAGAGTTCACAGCTATACATCTGAATTTAGACAGTTATAACATTTCTGTCTAATATACAGTACAGGAACAACTATACATATTAAACACAGCGGAAACTCTAACTATATATCTACACGCTGAAGCCTCCTGCTCCAAAGCTCCTCCAGAATTCATCAAGGATAACCTGAATCACTTGACTACTCATACATAATATGAGTACCCAAGAGTTTAATAAAACAGAAAATAAACACTCGGGTCAGATAGGGGTCTGGTGTGAGTAAACGAGTTAAAATTGCTTAACTTTAGAAAATCCTTTGAAAAGAAAAGTATCACGCAAGACTTCCCACACATAAAAATGGAAAAAAAGAATTACCTTACGCTAACCAAAACATTTCATAGGAAATCAAGTGATATTATAATAGTGTCTTGGGTTTTCAAGTAAATAAGAAATAGCCGAAATTGTTACATTATTAAATTCCAGCTACTTGCCATAAAAGTGGGTAATACAAACAAAACCGTAGGGTCTCGTAGGAAGAATGGGTTTCCAACAATGGCAAGGCTACTGGGGGACCGCCCGTCACACTACGTGGCCTAGATCACCGTACCGAGGAGTACGCCCGCTCCCCTACAACACAAGGCCGAGACCATTCCTTACTGAACAGTCCCGAACAAAATCAACCCGGCAGTTGTTGCAATCAACCGCCCCACACAGCCGAATATAAAAGGACTTCTAGACAGGGGTAAATCTCGCTCTCCAGTGGAAGCTACCCACGAAGCCTTGCTGCACCTCACCTATTTTAGCCATTCCCGATTGATGAGGCTTGAGGCTGCGATTACCTTTATAGAACACATCTATCTTAGAATGCTCATCGTCCACCTGACGATGTTCTGAAAGCATTCAATCCATACAAGTTCGTTTCGGGTTCGAACAAAACCGAAGGCACTATCTCGTTGCACTCATTTTGGAATCACCCTCAGAGTCAACGACTATAGCCCTTGCACTCTGAATCACCATCTCGAACCTATAGGTACTATACCGTCAAACTCATTACGGAATCACCCACAGAGTTATACTGACGTATAGTTCTTATACCTCAAGTCTTCACTTGCACTCCACTTGGATTCACGACCTAACATTTATTTTGGATCGGTGTGGTTTTTCGGATATCCAAATATGGAAACCCGATCCCGGTCTCATCGAAATCAAACGCCATTTTAATGTCCAAGTTGTACTTAAGGGTTTTAAACAATAGATATTCAGAAATATCACTTGACATAAATGGATGATTTACACAGATAGATAAGTGACTATTATCACATTCATCCATATATATCACAAAGCAGCATATATATCACATCTCAGATCTATCACATTCATATCATCACATATCAACCAATGACATTCAATATCATCCAATATCATTAACTCATCCAATGATACTTATCAACCAATCATTCATCATCCATAACAAGGTTTTATTCAACTTAATTAATTTAATTAATTCTTACTTAAACACTTGGATTATCATCAATCCAACTTACTTATTCATTAATTAACTTACAAATTAATTAATAAACATTGCTTAATTATTCACCTTAATTAATCTCCCTTAATTATCTCTTAATTACTTTAAGTAATTATTCCTTAATTATAATATTAATTAATCATCTTACTTCTTAATTATCCAGGTAATTATATCTTAATTACTCTTTTAAATTAATCACACCTGATTAATTATTATTTAATTACCTTGATAATCATTCCTTAATTATCCCTTAAATTAATCATACCTGATTAACTACTTTTTAATCAATCACACTTGATTAATTACTCTTGATTAATTACCTTTAATTAATCACACTTGATTAATCATTTATAATTAATCATATTTAATTACTTACCTTTAATTAATCACATTTGATTAATTATTTTTAATTACATTTAGTAATTAAAACTTAATTATAAATTAGTTATCCTTTAATTATTAATTAACAATTAATTAATTATTTCCATTAATTAATGATTACTTCATTAATTAAATTTCTCTTTAATTAATTAATTTAACAAGTAATTAATCACTTAATTAATTACTATTAGTCCTTTATTAATTAACCATTAATCAAATAATTTAAACCTTTGATTAATTTTATTAATTAATTCTTTAATTAATAACTCAAGTGATTAATCCTTATTCACATCCACTAAATTACTTTTATAAAGTAGTTATCTTTTACTTAATTACCTCCAGTAATCAATCACTTAATTACTTCACCAAGTAATTATACTTAATTAACTCCAAAGTGAATATCTTTAAATTAATCACTAATTAATTACTTAATTAATTACTTAACTTAGTCATTTAAATTTAATTAAATGATTCTTAACTTATTATATTATAAAAATTCTTAACTAAGAAAACATCATTTTAATTAAATCATTTATATTAACCAATAACCCTTGATTATTAATAATAATTGAATTATTTCAATCATTTTCACAATTATTTATCTTTAAATAAATCAAAATTCTAATTTACATAAGTTAAATCTTTATTATAATTTTAATCATTCAAATAAATCTTTTGAACTTTCCAAGTTATTAAATAAAATTTAATACAAACCTATTGTTAAATTTCACATATTTTTTCTAAAAACTTTTATATTTCAAATTATAAAAACTTGTTAAAAACTTAACTTTGAAATCAAATTAGTTTATAAGAAAAAACTTGTTTTATTTTTGTTTAAAACTTTAATTATTTATAAAGTCAAATTTCTTTTGTTTCAAAATCTTTAAACGTTACTTTTACATTTTAAAACTTCTGCAGCAAACAAAACTCGCTCATCAAACTCGAGTAAAACCCTACAAAATCTCGCGTCAAACCCGAGCTTTCCCACTCTTATACCTACTTCGAGAAAACTCAGCAAATTCCCAAAGTAAATCTCGAGCCCAACCTTTCTTCTCCCCAAAACCCAAACTCCTCTGATACACAACCGTGCACGTTAACGTGCACGATGTCGCTGGTCAACGACGAACCCCACTCCGGCCTCCACTAAGTTGCACTCGTCATCGGCAACCATACTCGCAACCAAGAAAAACAAACTTTGATCGAGAACGAAATTTCGACCCTCAACCCAAAACTGTTCAAAACCATCATCAGCAGAAACCGACCTTCCACGGCAACCCCAGCTTCGAGAATCCTCGTCACTCTAGCGGTAGCTTCCTCACGTCGCCTCGAACCCACAACACCACTCGCGACCGCCTCCGGCTGCGTTACGACGCCGCGAAAGCCCAAAATAACCCCGTCGACAAAAACCAAGTATGTAAACCTAACTCGAACAATTCCGGCCATCTCGATCAATAATGAATTCCCAATTCATTTTTCCCATAATCCCTGTCCTCTCCTTCACCTTCGTGCTCAACCGAGTTGCCCAGTTCATCGCAGTTCACCGTGAATCGGCCAAAAACCCCAAAACAGACCAACCACGAATTCACTCTAATTATTAATCTAAAAATCATGGTACAAGCCTTAAAATTCTTAATTTCCTATTTGTAATACAATTATGAAACCAAAATTAAAAATTGAAATTATAAAATTTTAACCCAAATTTCATTTTTGCTGTAAGTTTTAAAATTTGAGCTAAATATCCATTATAAAAACCTATAATTACTTTTAGGAGAAAGATTACGTGATATTTAACAACTTTCATTCTCAAAATATAAGCAAATTCAAATTCAACTTTGAATTATTGATTTTACTATGAAATTGAAAACTTGTTATAGTACACATAACATACTTTATGTTTACAGGCATCTCAAATTCATCATTCGCCAACATGCATCAATTAAATTCAAGAATCCAGACACATCTACAAGATTTCAACACAGATCAAGAGAAAATTTAGAATCAAAAACTGTTTTTAAATTCCTTTTACTTACCTCAAAGAACAGAGAGCAGTGGGCAGAAAATTGATTTGCTTTCCAGGTTCTATAATTTCCATCAGCTCTTCCAATTTTTCTTGCATGTTGAAAACAAATCTGTTGTTGTTGTTGAATCTAATTTTGCATGTTGATTAATTATCTTGTCTGCTTGTACTTGAAGATGAACTTGCATTTGCCTCTGTTTGAATTTGCTTTTCATCCTCTTGTTTCAGATTGAAATCCAGGTTTTATTTTTTTCCAGATTTTACTTCCTTTGATCATTTGTTTTTGTATTGTAATTTTGTTGAGAATGAAGAAAGAATTTGCTGAAAATAAAAATCCTCTTTTCCTTTGCAATGTAATTTTAAATTTAATTATTAAAAGAATTTGACATTTGTCCCTTGGATGCTTTAATTTCCTTACACCTAAGCTTATATGCTTACAAGTGTTTTTAACATGTATTATAATGTTTACAAGTGTTGTTTTAATGTTTTATAAATGTTACTTTCCTATTTAAAATTTATTTAAGTTTTATATATATATATATATAAGTAATTATGTAATATTAAGTATTTATCTTTTTAATAAAAAAAAATTAGATTTTAATATATACAAAAGCAAATTCATGTGAACATTTATTGACAATAACTTATATTTTGATTCAATTCTATATAACATGTGTTTATAAATTTGAGAAATTAAATTTAACTCATATAAAAATCTTAAAACAATTTTATCTTATGATAAAATTAAAATGAAAGAAATATTAAAACAAATGAACCTTTAAATTTAAATCTTATTTAAAACAAAAGCTTAAAATATATATATATATATATATGTATATGTATATATATATTTTAAATAAGAAATTAACTTTGTTATAGTAGTTTAAATCTCAAGTATCATTTCAAAAGCATTAAATTAATTTAACTTTTCAAATTACAAATTATATACTAAAGTTTGAAAACTCTTGTTAAATTCAAATCAATAATTTTAAAAAAAAACACAAATACAAACCATAATATATATTATATATATTACAATTTGAATAAATAGATTTTATTACTTAAAAACTTCCTATTTACAAGATATATCAATATATGTATATAAGATATTTTAATTATCTTTTGAAAAATAATTCTTACCAATTTTAAATTGCTAAAATAAATATTTCCAAATCAAAATATTATTAATTTTTCAAAAGAATTAAACTTGCCTATTTTATATTATTGAGCAAATTGTTGATAGGTATTAGCAAATTATTACTATCAGCCTTTAAAAGAATTTTTGACTTGTCAATTTATAATGTAAAATGACCAAATCAATTTAATTATTATCAAAGATTATTAAATTGATATTGCTCAAAATTCCGGGTTGTCACATTCCACCCCCCTTGAAAGAATTTCGTCCCCGAAATTTAAAAGCAAAGATAATTTAATAACCCAGCAAAAGTTTTTAACTTCAAACAGCAATCACTCAATCAATCATACACAATCAATCAGAGCAACCATAGCAACCAATGCAACAGACAATTCTAACTATCCAGACAAAATTCTGAATAGAACTTCCTAATATTATCAAAAGTTTCCAGTTACCTATACTGGAATACTTGCTCTATAGAATCTTTAGTAACTACACCACTATAACCCAGAACTCGCTCTCATTTGGATCTACAAATCCGAAAAAGATATCAGAATAAACTCAAAACCAGCACAACTACCAGATCCTTCTGAACTGCTGATTCTATCACTCGATGAATCATACACATATTCCTCAAAAATATGTGAAATACAATGAATTCCAGTTATCCGAACTGGCAATTCAATCCTGTAGATCAAAATCTAATCTCCAGAGAACACAGGAAAACTCACAATACTTTCGGAGCTAACCTTCCAGTTTTATCAAATCTTATATCTCCTTTAATCGGATAGAACTAAAACAATATCCAAATTCCAACTTCACATTCCAAATCTCCTCAATTCTTAACTGCATTACTCTTCTGATGCTCCTGAGTCACCTCCAATATTCCTGATCAGCTTAACTCTTGTTGATTGCTTCATGAAACAAACAGGACTAAAATCAAACCAATTTCCAGATCCTACTCAACAAAATGACTCTCTCAAAAATTTTCTGAAATCCAATACACAACTTTATTCCACAAGCATTAGTGGACTTCAGACCTACATCTCTAATCTGGAATATCCAAACAGTTGCACTTGACAACCTTGCCTACCAAATCCAAAAACTACAACTCCTGGTTGCTCCCATTCTAGAACAACTACTATCTCGCTTCCGCTGCACAACTCTGATCTGGAGTAGATGAGAATGCTATCGAAGAACACAAGCACAATCTTTCTCCATACATTGTTCATCCGACTCATAAAATCTTAGTGACCATTCCCCTTGGTCAAAACATCCCAACAAAACCATAACTAAAACTAGATGGTCAATTCTTCTCTAAAGAATCCTGAGCTACTTCACCAAACTCTTCTCGCTCCAAGAGTCATCCCACTACATGGTTGAACCATCAAAACTACTCCTGGAATTCCATGTCGATAAGAAAACTCAATCGAAAAAAAATCTCTGACTACCTTCATAGCTTTCACCTCCACTTGAGATGCCTCAATCTCAAACCAAAGAGTACTCAAAGATTTCCAAACTAATCGCAAGTCACTTTTGCGATCTTACTCAGTTCAGATTCCAAAGAACTATCTCTACCCACTAGAACAGCTTTCCCTAATCGAGATCAATCTTTCCAGAATGGCTCACTTACCAGAAAAACTGATAGACCACTTCCATCAAATATCCTGCTCTGCTGAGCTTCCCGAAGAAAAGGATAAACCTTCACTATCTGTCTGGTCTGCTGATAGTAGAATCCCAAAGATTTCAGAGTCATCAAAGAAACGGATTCATGATGTCGCTTCCAAACTACACTTCAATGATACTGCTAAACCAAAAAATCATCCTTGACCACAAGCTTCTTGAAACACAAAACTATCACCCAATCCCACTAAAAATCCTTGAGACGAGTAGACATCTCCTCAAGAAACTCGGTTCCAAACCAAACACCAACCACTTGTTCCTCTAAAGGGAAAACAAATGAGACCATGTCCGAAATGAGATAACTCATCGACCTTAGCCTCATACTTTAAAATTGATAAGACACCCTTACTTGAGATCTAGAAAATTTCTAAACATTTGAATCTTCCCGGCAATAGGCATCACTGTTCCTCCAACACTATCTAAATCTTTCTCCATAAGAACATCTTCAGAACCACCTATGGATACTGCCTCTCATCACACAGTTATTCCCTCCCGAAGTCACCAAGATACCATCTCCTGCTTCTACTTAGCTAACAGATTCAACTCTTGGAAATCCTGCTCACTCGAGAGCAAGTCAACCCCATATTTCAAAAATATACTCCAATTCTTGAAAATACTTCCTCTAGGATCAATCAACTCCTTTCACCAATCTACAAGGCTTATTCGAGATGGTATTAGGTCTACAATTTCGACAGACACACCTCCAACCACAATATATGAACCTCTACCATTAGTGGTAGTTGTGTTCCACACACTCATACCTTATCTACCTCTATAGCCTATGT
This sequence comes from Allium cepa, assembly GCA_030765085.1. Lineage (NCBI taxonomy): Eukaryota > Viridiplantae > Streptophyta > Magnoliopsida > Asparagales > Amaryllidaceae > Allium > Allium cepa. The sequence goes on along the minus strand of CM060934.1, from coordinate 206,313,559 downwards.
TGGAAAATCCGAACAGATAACCCAACAGATTAGGTGTGTGTGTGTATATATATATATATATATATATATATATATATATATATATATATATTACAAGTATGCTCTCTTAAGATAGACACCACTCCAAAGCCTAGGTATTCACTCAACCTAATGCTCTGATACCAACTGTAGCGACCCGACTTTCTATTACCAGAAAATCGCATCACTAATTAAGAAAGAAAGGGATAGAAGGAGAAAAGAAAGAGAAGAAAGAAAACAACACATCAAAATCTCACAGCAGAACGAATGAAATATAATATATAACATATACATAGCATCATATACATCAGAGTTCACAACTATACATCTCAATTAAGACAGTTATAACATTTCTGTCTAATATACAGTACAGGAACAACTAATACAGAATAAAACACAGCGGAAACTCTAACTATATATCTATACGCTGAAGCCTCCTGCTCCAAAGCTCCTTCAGAATTGTGACGCCCCACCTCTATGCTCACAATAACAAAGAGTATTAAAGGAAATACTGCTTGTTATCACGAAGAATAAGGCTGGATAGGAGCGACCATCCGTACTTAGGCCTTATTCTAGCATTAGTTATTTCGATAGGAGTGGTATATATTTTTATTTTTCATCTCTTATTTATTTACTCCCATCGACATACCCAATTCCATTTTAAAACGAACTACGATGGTTCATAATAGTTTATGACAATAAATATAATAATAACACAGATAATATAAATGCGGAACACAGATAAAACAAAAAGTCTCATATATATAATAACTGATGTCAGTTACAATACATGTGATACAGTACATATGATACAACTACATCTGTCGACTCTGGAAGTTACATATACAAGTACATTATCGTGAATAATATACATGAATATACAACATCCTATACTAAGACATCGACTACTCCAAAACGTATGAAAAGACTTCATAGCTCTAGCAGCAACCCAAAGTAAGATATCAACAACCTTTAATTACTCGGTCTGACCCGAGTATTACATTCAAAAGAAAATAATACACGGGTCAGTCTAATTCAAACTCAGTTATTAATGCGCAGAAGCAATAATAATTAAATAATCAAATAGACGACAGTCACAATAAATCTCGTCTATCCAATCCTTTAACAAGGAAATTGGATATCGGTAAATATGACACGTAACAGTGTGAATCAACAAATCAGTAGATTCAAATCATCAACAAACATAAGTGAAAAGAATATCAATGAAGATAATTTAGAAAACATCAGGATGGCCTAATTGGCAATTAACAACAAAATCTAATTATTTAAATAAATAATTAGAAACTCAGAATCTAATTATCAAATAGATAATTATACAACAACAGAATAATCAAATCAAACCAAATCAATTTAAAAAATCCAAAACATATTGAAATATCAATTAAAATGTCAACTCGAGTAGGGCTGCAGTACAGGCACGCGTGTACTGCTTGCCACTACAGCATATGGAATATGCAAAAGATCAATAAATCAAAACAAAATAGAATATCATAAAAGCCATACCGTGTGGCTGCAGTTCACGCTTGCGTGCACTGCTTTGTCACTACAGTGATGATGTACACAAACGGGCACAAGGTCAAATCCGAAATACTGGATTCAACTCAAGTGACTTCGAAAACAAATCCAATTACATCGATGCAACGCAAACCGACAAGGGCAAACTGCATACAAACGAAACTGCAGTCACCACATGAAAGCAAGGGTACAACAGATACAAACTGCAACGATCAACAGGTTGCAACTGTACTTGAAAACAATGCACGACATACATATAAAGGAATAGCATCAAGGCACAAAGGCAGTTGTACCAAAACAAGTGCACAAATGAAGTGGTGCACCAGACATGATGACCACAAACCAAGTATACATGAATGCACATATATACATGATAATGGAATGCCTAAGTGATACTACAGTCCAGTGAACAAGTAAACACAAAGGCTACAGGTTCGAAATCAAAAGGCAGTGGCAACATAGAACATAACCGAATGAGAGTAGTATCACTGCAACATGCACTAGTGATGCTTGCTAACAACAACTACAGAATGATAGCACCCAAAACAATTGCAACATGGAAAGATCCAAATGTAAACTGACTTACAAAAACTCAAGCAAACCCAAGTAAACGAAGTAGTTCGAGCTTGGTTGCTATCAAGTGAGCAATATACAAACTCAAATGAGTGTGTGCACCAAAGATATGGATAAAAAGTAGCAAAGGCCAGGCAACAAACATGTATGAAACAAAAGTGCTGACTGGCTTAAATATCACGAAAAACAGCAAACCACAATGGATGCAATTGATGTATGGTGCAATGTACAGCATACATAAGGTTCCAAAATAGCAACAATGTAGAAGATAATCAAGTTCGAAGCAAACAGATGCCAGGTGAACATCAAAATGCAATTCTCAGTACACAACAGTGGCTCAACACATAAAAAAAAGGCACAAGCAAGGCTGAGACGAGCAGCCACATCAGTGCAACAGTGAAACACAATGGTGTAACTACAAAACTGGTTTTAAGCAAGTGCAACGTCAAGGGAAGCACCAATGAAACAGAGACAAGTACGCTAAGACCCCAAGTTCGTAAGTATTTCAACCATTTAAGCTCCAAACAGTATTAGGTTCGAACAAACCCGAAGTCATGGAACAACAAAACAAAGTCAAACCAAAGTAAAGGTCGCAAATGCTATCAGGGATGAACAAAATGGCCAGAGTTATGAAATAGTAAGAAAATCGAACCAGGTCGATAGTCAAACAAATTCAACATCGTAAAATCGAGTGCGCAGCACTTATCAAATGAAGACTCAAATTTCAATTTCACTGTCTCAACATCAACGTATCATCGACAAAGTGAAACAACAATATACAGCAATCTCAATCCAAGGCCGAAGCCATTAGAATTCATCGACTACCAAAATCATACAATGGTATGGTACAGTTCAACAATATCACCACATTTTAAGAAATCAAGTGACCGAAGTCAAATGCAAGCACCAGTTTTAAACAAAAACAAAGAATGGAAATGGTCATCAAGTAACAGAGCAACTCGAAAACTAGGATCAAGCAATAATTCGAACAAGCCAAAAATGCAGATGAGTTGTACAGCAATTCCAAAATAGGCAAGTTCGAATAAATATAAATCAAAGTCAGACGTGAATGATCAACGTCCACTTTCATCTCAAAGTCCAACACAATTCAACCCGTGGTTGTAGAGAAGTCAAGCAAGCCAGAAAAACAAAGCCGACAAAATTCGCGCGACAAAAACAAGTCGAAGTCGAAGCAAAACAACATCGTCCAAAGAGTTCAACATCGAAAGACAACAAATATATGAACTTGAATTAGATGTGAGGGTCACTCACCTCTTTCGACGAGCATAGAAGCAGCCGAGCGGAGCTCTACGAGATGAACGATCGACAAAGCAACTGAAAGCGACGTCTACAGATTGCAAAGCCCTAATTTTTGCAGAGGACGAAGAAGAGGACGAAGCCGCCATTTCTTTTTTTTCTTTTTTTTCCTTTCTTTTGATTTGGTTTAGGGTTTTAGGGTTACGAATAAAAATGAATAAAGGGAATTGGTATTCGTTATTATCACGGCACCAAGACATTTGCAAACGTGGGCCAAGATTCAAAGCCCACATAATCACTTGATAATTTAATACAAAGAATTTCAACCCAATTCAAACTCCAATAGCACTTTGCCAACAATATTACGTAAAGGAGTTGTGCCAAAACAAATGCCACGGTGAGAGAGAAATAAACTAACCAATGGCACAACACACAACAGTGAACATGCAACCTGACTCGAATCTGTGCACAGTAAAACTCAAATGTGCAAGGTCAAACAATGCAAAATTCAAATCAAAGTAGCTTCAAGCCAAGTATAGCAGCAATGCACGGATATGAAAACCAATCTGACCGTCATTTGACGATAATTAATTGCCATAAAACCCCGGTTGTTACAGACTCCCTTCCTTATAAAAATTGCGTCCCCGCAATTTTCATAATTAAAGTCGTCAATAACAATTATTTTTCTAACATAAACTGGTTAAGCTAGAAAAATAAAGGTCGAGAATATAAACACCAAAGAAATCTCTTAATTTGTTAAAAGAAATTCACAAATTCTCAACAAATCTAACTATCCAATAGATAATCAGAAAACAACAAAACTGAATAAATGCAATTATCAGTAATATTCAATTATCAATTAGATAATTAGAACACAGAAATAATGAAATAGCAATATCTAATTATCAATACGATAATTAGGAAACAACAAAATCTAATTATCAACAAAGATAATTAGAAACCCCAATTCGCAAATTGCAAAACTGCAAATATCTAGTTACCAAAACGGTAATCAGAAAACAACAAAGGTCTAATTATCAAGAACGATATTTAAATCCCAAATCAACAAATATTCGATTATCAAAAACGATAATCAAATCTCAAATCAACAAATATTCGATTATCAAAAACGATAATCAAATCTCAAATCAACAAATATTTAATTATCACAAATGATAATCAAATCCCAAAGCAACAAATATTTAATTATCACAATCGATAACCAAATATTAAATCAACAAATATTTAATTATCAAACAACGATATTCAAATCTCAAATCAATAAATATTCGATTATCAAAAACGATAATCAAATCTCAAATCAACAAATATTCGATTATCAAAAACGATAATCAAATCTCAAATCAACAAATATTTAATTATCACAAATGATAATCAAATCCCAAAGCAAAAAATATTTAATTATCACAATCGATAATCAAATCTCAAATCAACAAATATTCAATTATCAAAACGATAATCAAATCTCAAATCAACAAATATTCATTATCAAACAACGATAATCAAATCTTAGATCAACAAATATTTAATTATCAAACAACGATATTCAAATCTTAAATCAACAAATATTCGATTATCAAAAACGATAATCAAAACTCAAATCAACAAATATTCGATTATCAAAAACGATAATCAAATCTTAAATCAACAAATATTTAATTATCAAACAACGATATTCAAATCTCAAATCAACAAATATTCGATTATCAAAAACGATAATCAAATCTCAAATCAACAAATATTCGATTATCAAAAACGATAATCAAATCTCAAATCAACAAATATTTAATTATCACAAATGATAATCAAATCAACAAATATCTAATTATCAAAAACGATAATTAGAACTCATATTAAAAAATATTTAACTATCACAAGCGATAATCAAATCAACAAATATCTAATTATCAAAAAACGATAATCAGAACTCATATCAACAAATATTTAATTATCACAAGCGATAATCAAATCAACAAATATCTAATTATCAAAAACGATAATCAGAACACATATCAACAAATATTTAATTATCACAAGCGATAATCAAATCAACAAATATCTAATTATCAAAAACGATAATCAGAAATCATATCAACAAATATTTAATTATCACAAGCGATAATCAAATCAACAAATATCTAATTATCAAAAACGATAATCAGAATTCATATCAACAAATATTTAATTATCACAAGCGATAATCAAATCCCAAAGCAACAAATATTTAATTATCACAATCGATAATCAAATCTTAAATCAACAAATATTTAATTATCAAACAACGATATTCAAATCTCAAATCAACAAATATTCGATTATCAAAAACGATAATCAAATCTCAAATCAACAAATATTCGATTATCAAAAATGATAATCAAATCTCAAATCAACAAATATTTAATTATCACAAATGATAATCAAATCCAAAAGCAACAAATATTTAATTATCACAATCGATAATCAAATCTCAAATCAACAAATATTCAATTATCAAAACGATAATCAAATCTCAAATCAACAAATATTCAATTATCAAACAACGATAATCAAATCTAAAATCAACAAATATTTAATTATCAAACAACGATATTCAAATCTCAAATCAACAAATATTCGATTATCAAAAACGATTATCAAATCTCAAATCAACAAATATTCGATTATCAAAAACGATAATCAAATCTTAAATCAATAAATATTTAATTATCAAACAACGATATTCAAATCTCAAATCAACAAATATTCGATTATCAAAAACGATAATCAAATCACAAATCAACAAATATTCGATTATCAAAAACGATAAACAAATCTCAAATCAACAAATATTCGATTATAAAAAACGATAATCAAATCTCAAATCAACAAATTTAATTATCACAAATGATAATCAAATCAACAAATATCTAATTATCAAAAAACGATAATCAGAACTCATATCAACAAATATTTAATTATCACAAGCGATAATCAAATCAACAAATATCTAATTATCAAAAACGATAATCAGAACTCATATCAACAAATATTTAATTATCACAAGCGATAATCAAATCAACAAATATCTAATTATCAAAAACAATAATCAGAACTCATATCAACAAATATCCAATTACCTGTAGATAATTGGAAACAACAAATATCTAGAAATCAATGAAGATAATCTAGAAAATCAACATAAAAGGTGGATCGATCCCAACAAATGGCGAGTTTTAGCTACGCCGCACGTGCATCAACAAATGGCCGAAGCCTACCAAGTACCCAACATAATTTTGGCGCCCAACAATTGACCCGGAGGTCCAACAAATGACCCGAAGATCTGGTACTGGTATTGACCCGAAGGTCCAACATATGACCCGAAGGTCCAACATAGTGGCTCGAAAGCACATGAATATCATCGAAATCATCAAAACAACAATTATTTCAATTAACGAGTCCGGAATTAACCAAAATAGCAAACGCACATGTCCCATAACCACTAGTTTTACTAAATCGTTTAATTCTCTTCATCGTTTCCTTGAAAGTGCAAAATTGTGTCTTTCAAAAACAACATTTCACATTCTCAAACGGACAAGTCCGGAATTAAGCGAATCAGTAAAAGAAAGGGGTCATAGTCCTCGATTTTTCTGAAACGTTTAAATCGCTTCCTCATTCTTTCGAAAGTGCAAACTGCAAAACTGCTAAAACAATTTCATTTATTTGTAAAAGTAATAATTTACATTCTCAAACGGACAAGTCCAGAATTAAGCGAATCAGCAAAAGAAAGGGGTCATAGTCCTCGATTTTGCTGAATCGTTTAAATCGCCTCCTCATTCTTTTGAAAGTGCAAACTATAAAAATTTTGGAAAACAATTTTATTTTATTTTTTAAAACGATTTGCAAATCCACATGCTTAAAAAAGCAACATCAGCAGCAATTTCAACAAGGAAATTGTATTTCTCAAAACAACGTAAAAACGGATCTCAAAATCAGCATTGCAAGATAACCACTTGAAAATCCACTTTAAAATTTGACGGTTACTGAAGTCAAAGCGACAGTAATTTTTAAACGTCAAAAGCTCATCAAAATAATTCACATCAAAATATAATACCGGTGAATTTTCATTCATTAAAAATGTCAAAAAACACCGTGCTTCAAAAATTCAGCATTGGTGTAAAAATCCCGTTATAAAAATAATGGCAACAAAATACGTTTCATATCCAAGCATCGGTTCAACGTAAAATTAATGTAGTAACGTGCAACTCATGTTTGCACGCACACTACCAAATAAACAAAGAAAGCATTCTATTATATCTTCAATTGAGATATTTTAAAACAGCAAAAATCTAATCAGATATGACTAGCACCAAAGAAAACCAGCAAGAATTTCAACAAATCAAACCACTGGTTAAACAGCATAATGAAATTAAATTCATTTTCATATTTCGATTTTTAAATCAAAATAATTATCAGCTGTACTCAGCGAAGCAGTCTCACTGTTTTCGCTGCGCACTCTGATAAACAAAACACAATTCACTTTTATTTTTAAATACAGATATTTAAAAATTTCATAAAAATTTCAAAACTTTAGTTTTGACTCAAAGCACAATAAAACATCGACTAATAGTTGTAACACATGTTCCATCTAAGTTATGTTTTATATTATGTCCATAAACCCCAAGCTCTGATACCAACTATGACGCCCCACCTCTATGCTCACAATAACAAAGAGTATTAAAGGAAATACTGTCTATTATCACGAAGAATAAGGCTGGATAGGAGCGGCCATCCGTACTTAGGCCTTACACTAGCATTGGTTATTTCGATAGGAGTGTTATATATTTTTATTTTTCATCTCTTATTTATTTACTCCCATCGACATACCCAATTCCAGTATAAAACGAACTACGATGGTTCATAATAGTTTAGGACAATAAATATAATAATAACACAGATAATATAAATGCGGAACACAGATAAAAAAAGTCTCATATATATAATAACTGATGTCAGTTACAATACATGTGATACAGTACATATGATACAACTACATCTGTCGACTCTGGAAGTTACATATACAAGTACATTATTGTGAATAATATACATGAATATACAACATCCTATACTAAGACATCGACTACTCCAAAAAGTATGAAAAGACTTCATAGCTCCAGCAGCAACCCAAAGTAAGATATCAACAACCTGTAATTACTCGGTCTGACCTGAGTATTACATTCAAAAGAAAACAATACACGGGTCAGTCTAATTCAAACTCAGTTATTAATGCGCAGAAGCAATAATAATTAAATAATCAAATAGACGACAGTCACAATAAATCTCGTCTATCCAATCCTTTAACAAGGAAATTGGATATCGGTAAATATAACACATAACAGTGCTAATCAACAAATCAGCTGATTCAAATCATCAACAAAGATAAGTGAAAAGAATATAAATGAAGATAATTTAGAAAACGTCAGGATTGCCTAATTGGAAATTAACAACAAAATCTAATTATTTAAATAAATAATTAGAAACTCAGAATCTAATTATCAAATAGATAATTAGACAACAACAAAATAATCAAATCAAACCAAATCAATTTAAAAAATCCAAAACATATTGAAATATCAATTAAAATGTCAACTCGAGTAGGGCTGCAGTACACGCACGCATGTACTGCCTCGCCACTACAGCATATGGAATATGCAAAAGATTAATAAATCAAAACAAAATAGAATATCATAAAAGCCATACCGTGTGGCTGCAGTTCACGCTTAGATGCACTGCGTTGCCACTACAGTGATGATGTACACAAACGGGCACAAGGTCAAATCCGAAATACTGGATTCAACTCAAGTGAATTCGAAAACAAATCCAATTACATCGATGCAACGCAAACCGACAAGGGCAAACTGCATACAAACGAAACTGCAGTCACCACATGAAAGCAAGGGTACAACAGATACAAACTGCAACAATCAACAGGTTGCAACTGTACTTGAAAACAATGCACGACATACATATAAAGGAATAGCATCAAGGCACAAAGGCAGTTGTACCAAAACAAGTGCGCAAATGAAGTGGTGCACCAGACATGATGACCACAAACCAAGTATACATGAATGCACATATATACATGATAATGGAATGCCTAAGTGATACTACAGTCCATTGAACAAGTAAACACAAAGGCTACAGGTTCGAAATCACAAGGCAGTGGCAACATAGAACATAACCGAATGAGAGTAGTATCACTGCAACATGCACTAGTGATGCTTGTTAACAGCAACTACAGAATGAGAGCACCCAAAACAATTGCAACATTGAAAGATCCAAATGTAAACTGACTTGCAAAAACTCAAGCAAACCCAAGTAAACGAAGTAGTTCGAGCTTGGTTGCTATCAAGTGAGAAATATACAAACTCAAATGAGTGTGTGCACCAAAGATATGGATACACAGTAGCAAAGGCCATGCATCAAACATGTATGAAACAAAAGTGCTGACTGGCTTAAATATCACGAAACACAGCAAACCACAATGGATGAAATTGATGTATGGTGCAATGTACAGCATACATAAGGTTCCAGAATAGCAACAATGCAGAAGATAATCAAGTTCGAAGCAAACAGATGCCAGGTGAACATCAAAATGCAATTCTCAGTACACAACAGTGGCTCAACACATAAAAAAAAGGCACAAGCAAGGCTGAGACGAGCAGCCACATCAGTGCAACAGTGAAACACAATGGTGTAACTACAAAACTGGTTTTAAGAAAGTGCAACATCAAGGGAAGCACCAATGAAACAGAGACAAGTACGCTAAGACCCCAAGTTCGTAAGTATTTCAACCATTTAAACTCCAAACAGTATCAGGTTCGAACAAACCCGAAGTCATGGAACAACAGAACAAAGTTAAACCAAAGTAAAGGTCGCAAATGCTATCAGGGATGGAAAAAATGGCCAGAGTTATGAAACAGTAAGAAAATAGAACAAGGTCGATAGTCAAACAAATTCAACATCGTAAAATCGAGTGCGCAGCACTTACCAAATGAAGACTCAAATTTCAATTTCACTGTCTCAACATCAACATATCATCGACAAAGTGAAACAACAATATACAACAATCTCAATCCAAGGCCGAAGCCATTAGAATTCATCGACTACCAAAATCATACAATGGTATGGTACAGTTCAACAATATCACCACATTTTAAGAAATCAAGTGACCGAAGTCAAATGTAAGCACCAGTTTTAAACAAAAACAAAGAATGGAAATGGTCATCAAGTAACAGAGCAACTCGAAAACTAGCATCAAGCAATAATTCGAACAAGCCAAAAATGCAGACGAGTTGTACAGCAATTCTAGAATATGCAAGTTCGAACAAATATAAATCAAAGTCAGACGTGAATGAACAACGTCCACTTTCATCTCAAAGTCCAACACAATTCAACCTGTGGTTGTCAAGAAGTCAAGCAAGCCAGAAAAACAAAGCCGACAAAATTCATGCGACAAAAACAAGTCGAAGTCGAAGCAAAGCAACATCGTCCAAAGAGTTCAACATCGAAAGACAAAAAATATACGAACTTGAATTAGATGTGAGGGTCACTCACCTCTTTCGACGAGCATAGAAGCAGCCGAGCGGAGCTCTACGAGATGAACGATCGACAAAGCAACTAAAAGCGGTTTCTACAGATTGCAAAGCCCTAATTTTTGCAGAGGACGAAGCCACCATTTCTTTTTTTTCTTTTTTTTCCTTTCGTTTGATTAGGTTTAGGGTTTTAGGGTTACGAATAAAAATGAATAAAGGGGATTGGTATTCGTTATTATCACGGCACCAAGACATTTGCAAACGTGGGCCAAGATTCAAAGCCCACATAATCACTTGATAATTTAATACAAAGAATTTCAACCCAATTCAAACTCCAATAGCACTTTGCCAACAATATTACGTAAAGGAGTTGTACCAAAACAAATTCCACGGTGAGAGTGAAATAAACTAACTAATGGCACATCACACAACAATGAACATGCAACCTGACTCGAATCAATGCACAGTTAAACTCAAATGTGCAAGGTCAAACAATGCAAAATTCCAATCAAAGTAGTTTCAAGTCAAGTATAGCAGCAATGCACGGATATGCAAACCAATCTAACCGTCATTTGACGATAATTAATTGTCATAAAACCCCGGGTTGTTACAAGAATTCATCAAGGATAACCTGAATCACTTGACTACTAATACATAATATGAGTACCCAAGAGTTTAGTAAAACAGAAAATAAACACTCGGGTCAGACAGGGGTCTGGTGTGAGTAAACGGGTTAAAATTGCTTAACTTTAGAAAATCCTTTGAAAAGAAAAGGTATCACGTAAGACTTCCCACACATAAACATGGAAAAGTTTTTACCTTACGCTAACCAAAACATTTGATAGGAAATCCAATGATATTATAATAGTGTCTAGGGTTTTCAAGTAAATAAGAAATAGCCGAAATTGTTACATTATTAAATTCCAGCTACTAGCCACAAAAGTGGGTAATACAAACAAAACCGTAGGGTCTCGTAGGAAGAATGGGTTTCCAACAATGGCAGGGCTACTGGGGTACCGTCCGTCATAGTACGTGGCCTAGATCACCATACCGAGGAGTACGCCGCTCCCCTTCAACACAAGGCCGAGACTATTCCTTACTGAACAGTCCCGAACAAGATCACCCCGGCAGTTGTTGCATTCAACCGCCCCACACAGCCGAATATAAAGGGACTTCTAGATAGGGGTAAATCTCGCTTTCCAGTGGAAGCTACCCACGAAGCCTTGCTGCACCTCCCTAGTTTTAGCCATTCTCGGTTATGAGGCTTGAGGCTGCGATTACCTTTATAGAGCACATCTATCTTAGAATGATCATCGTCCACCTGACGATGTTCTGAAAGCATCCAATCCATACAAGTTCGTTTCGGGTTCGAACGAAACCGAAGGCACTATCTCGTTGCACTCATTTTGGAATAACCCTCAGTGTCAACGACCATAGCCCTTGCACTCTGAATCACCATCACGAACCTATAAGTACTATTCTGTCAAACTCATTACGGAATCACCCACAGAGTTATACTGACGTATAGTTCTTACACCTCGAGTCTTTACTTGCACTCCACTTGTATTCACGACCTAACGTTTATTTTGGATCGGTGTGATTTTTCGGATATCCAAATATGGAAACCCGATCCCGGTCTCACCGAAACCAACCGCCATTTTAATGTCCGAGTTGTACTTAAGGGTTTTAAACAATAGATATTCAGAAATATCACTTAACATAAATGGATGATTTACACAGATAGATAAGTCTATATTATCATATTCATCCATATATATCACAAAGCAGCATATATATCACATCTCAGATATATCACATTCATATCATCACATATCAACCAATGGCATTCAATATCATCCACTATCATTAACTCATCCAACGATACTTATCAACCAATCATTCATCATTCATAACAAGGTTTGATTCAACTTAATTAATTTAATTAATGCTTAATTAAATTAATTCTTACTTAAACACTTGGATTATCATCAATCCAACTTACTTATTCATTAATTAATTTACAAATTAATTAATAAACATCACTTAATTATTCACCTTAATTAATCTCCCTTAATTATCTCTTAATTACTTTAAGTAATTATTCCTTAATTACAATATTAATTAATCATCTTACTTCTTAATAATCCAGGTAATTATCTCTTAATTACACTTTTAAATTAATCACACCTGATTAATTATTATTTAATTACCTTGATAACTATTCCTTAATTATCCCTTAAATTAATCATACCTGATTAATTACTTTTTAATCAATCACACTTGATTAATTACTCTTGATTAATTACCTTTAATTAATCACACTTGATTAATCATTTATAATTAATCATATTTAATTACTTACCTTTAATTAATCACATTTGATTAATTATTTTTAATTACATTTAGTAATTAAAAATTAATTCAAAATTAATTATCCTTTAATTATTAATTAACAATTAATTAATTATTTCCATTAATTAATGATTACTTCATTAATTAAATTTCTCTTTAATTAATTACTTTAACAATTAATTAGTCACTTAATTGATTACTCTTAATCCTTTATTAATTAACCATTAATCAAATAATTTAAACCTTTAATTAATTTTATTAATTAATTCTTTAATTAATAACTCAAGTGATTAATCCTCAATCACATCCACTAAATTACTTTTATAAAGTAATTATCTTTTACTTAATTACCTCCAGTAATCAATCACTTAATTACTTCACCAAGTAATTATACTTAATTAACTCCAAAGTGATTATCTTTAAATTAATCACTAATTAATTACTTAATTAATTACTTAACTTAATCATTTAAATTTAATTAAATGATTCTTAACTTCTTATGTTATAAAAATTCTTAATTAAGAAAACATCATTTTAATTAAATCATTTATATTAACCAATAACACTTGATTATTAATAATAATTGAATTATCTCAACTATTTTCCCAATTATTTATCTTTAAATAAATCAAAATTCTAATTTACATAAGTTAAATCTTTATTATAATTTTAATCATTCAAATAAAACTTTTGAACTTTCCAAGTTATTAAATAAAATTTAATACAAACCTATTATTAAATTTCACATATTTTTTTTAAACTTTTATATTTCAAATTATAAAAACTTGTTAAAAACTTAACTTTGAAATCAAATTAGTTTATAAGAAAAAACTTGTTTTATTTTTGTTTAAAACTTTAATTATTTATAAAGTCAAATTTCTTTTGTTTCAAAATCTTTAAACATTTCTTTTACATTTTAAAACTTCTGCAGCAAACAAAACTCGCTCATTAAACTCGAGTAAAACCCTACAAAATCTCGCGTCAACCCCGAGCTTCCCCACTCTTATACTTGCTTCAAGAAAACTCAGCAAATTCCTGAAGTAAATCTCGAGCCCAATCTTTCTTCTCCCCAAAACCCAAACTCCTCTGATACACAACTGTGCATGTTAACGTGGACGATGTCTGTAACAACCCGCATATTTATCGATTTTATATTTAAATATTTAATTTAAATATTTTACCGTTAGTCGGATTTTGGTCCGAAAAGCTACTTTTTGCATATGGTCGAATTAGGACTCGGGACCACTCCCATTGAGTTTAAAATGTCGTTTGCGACCTTTTTGAGTATAAGCTTCGATATGTTTGGAGAAAGTTGATTTTTGCTACTTTTCACTTTGGGTTTGGTTTTGGGCTCAGCCCTATGTTTTAACTTATGCTCAAATCTGAGTCACTCTTCCCCATTCACCCTCATTCTCTTCTCTTTTCAGTTTTCTTAGCATTAATGGTGGGAGAGATTGGAAATTAAAACTCCAAAACCCTAGTTTCTCTTGCAAATCAAATTCCTAGCTCCAAACTCAAGAAGAACCCATTGGTAAGCTTCTCTTCTTCTTCTCCAACTTATTCTCTTACCAATTTCAGAAATTCCTAAACCTAATTTTGGGAATGTTCTTGTTTTTGAGCTCAGATTCAAGCTCAATTGGGTTGTGTTGAAGAGAGGTTGATTCTCCATTTTCTTTCAAGCTTCTTCTTGTTTAATTTTGTAAAAAGGTGATATTTTTATCTCACATCTATGTCTATATCTATCTTTGTGGTTAGGTATGAATTCGTAACATTTGTGCATATTCATTTGCTTTTGATTTGGATCGAATGGGTGAATATTCCAATTTTTGTGAAAATCCTTTTATGGATGTTTGATTACGATATTTGGGGTGTATCGAAGAGCCTATAAGGCCGGGCTGTCGTTTGACGTAAATCCTTAGTCGTCGTTGCTCGCTCGATCGCTTCCGACATCGTTTGGGCCATATGGCCTAGGCAAATTGTTGCCCTTACCAGGTTTTCAGACGTCTGGAGACCAATGCCAGACGTCTGGTTTTGCAACCTGGAGAAAAATAAAATACAGCAGAAGAATAAGTAAGGCAGTGGCTAATTTCAGACGTCTGAATTATTGTTTCAGACGTCTGGAATAAGGTTAGACGTCTGATTTGTGTTTTCAGACGTCTTGTTGGTTTTCTGGAATATTTCCAGAAACCAAAACCAGACGTCTGGACTTTCCTCCAGACGTCTGAATGTTTTTCAGATGTCTGATTTTAGGTTTCAGACGTCTGGATGGTTTTCTGGGAAATTTCCAGAAACCAAATCCAGACGTCTGGACAACCCCTCAGACGTCTGGAAATTCCTAGTTTTGCCTATTTGCCAAATTTTGAGTATATTTCCAACTTTAATCGATTCGTGTTGATTCCCTTTTTGTTGTTATCATTTGTTATTGACTTTGAAGACATTTTCTTCGCGATTTTTGGGAATATCCATTTCTATGGATTTGGTATCAATTTCTTTGGATTTTATTCACGTCTTTGAATGTGAATTTTGGTGATTGATTGTCCTACAATCATTTTTGTGATTTGTCACTTTAAAAATATAAAGGTTTCAATACTAGTATTAAATATCAAAACTCTTTCATCAAAATGATTCCAACACTATTTTATTTACAAAGCTCGTTCTTCTCAACCGTTTTCCAATCTACTAGTATATACAAACCTTTACCTCACTCGTATGAGAAATCTAATTAAATGGCTTAGTAAAACAAGTGGTATGAAATACTTGCGTTTACTTGTTCGGTTAATTCTTGGACTTGTTCGATTGAATCTCTTGCGACAATTTTCTAGTGGAAACTTACAATTTTTTCGTAAATATTTAAGTTAAGCTAGTGGTTATGGGACATGATGCTAAACTCATATATTTACTAGCTTAGTGTAATTGACACTTCTTGATGATCATGACGATCATCTTTGTGATTTAGACTAGCAATGTGCGATGTCTCTTTGTCTGCGAGGGAGACTAAACCCCGTTTTGTGGAGTTTCGACTCAATTTGGTGGGGTAGCAACCCATGGTCTTCGGGCCGTTTGTGGAGCTTCGGCTCAATTTGTGATGGTTAGCGACCATGGAATTAGCATTCCGTTTGTGATACACGTGTTGGTGGGCTTTGTGCTCCCGTTTGTGATAGGCCTCCCCCCTTTGTGATTTCTGGATTTCTTGAGATGATTTCTAGAATTTGTGTTTCACCAATTTTCGTGATTTCCATTGATAAGTTTTATCAATATTTGTGCATTGGTGAATTTGTGTGTCATTGACTTTTGTGATTGACATTGATATTATTGTCAATATTTGTGCATTGGTGAATTTGTGTGTCATTGACTTTTGTGATTGACATTGATATTATTGTCAATATTTGTGCATTGGTGAATTTGTGTGTCATTGACTTTTGTGATTGACATTGATATTATTGTCAATATTTGTGCATTGATGAATTTGTGTGTCATTGACTTTTGTGATTGACGTTGATATTATCGTCAATATTTGTGGTTTGGTGAACGAAATAAGGAGTATGACATTTCTTTGATTCTTGTGTAGATTTGGTGATATTGATTAATCTCTTGTTGATTTTCAATTACTTATATATATCACAGCTTGGCATAGTGATTATTATGTGTTTAGTCATATCTCTTATTCTATATCGTTTCACCTGATATTTATAGCTAGACTGGTCTGTTTATTATTTTCTTCTTAAATAATACTCGGGTCAGACCGAGATGTTATAGGTGCTTCTGCTTGACTTCTCTCTTGGGATTGATTCCTCTGACTTTTGGTTAACTACTTAGATTAGTAGTTTTTGTTGTATACATTTGAGATATAGACTCCATAATGTATACTTATTCTTTTGTGTAGTTCATGTAACTATTCTTTTGTGATATTGTGGATCTTTTTAGACCACTACTCTGATATACACTTTCATGTGTAATATTCATATCTATTTCCGCCTTTGTGATATGAACTGTCTGTGACTGATTTGTGTTATGTTTATTTCTATATTTGTTTCCGAAGACCTTTATAGCCACTGGGTAGTAGCTTTGAGTTTGTGTCGGTATGTCGGATTTCCTCTTGAGATGAAAAGTTATATTTCTATCCGGTATATCGGTACTCGCACAAAGCAATTATACAGATGGTCGCTCCTCAACAGCCTTATTCTCCGTGCTAGTTGACAGCATTCACAGTAATGTTCTTGGCTAGCGTGCATATAGAGGTGGGGCGTCACAATGTCGCTGGTCAACGACGAACCCCACTCCGGCCTCCACTAAGTTGCACTCGACCTCGGCAACCATACTCGCAACCTAGAAAAACAAACTTCGATCGAGAATGAAATTTCGACCCTCAACCCAAAACTGTTCAAAACCACCATCACCAGAAACTGACCTTCCACGGCAACACTAGCTTCGAGAATCCTCGTCACTCTGGCGGTAGCTTCCCCACGTCGCCTCGAACCCACATCACCACTCGCAACCGCCTCCGGCTGCGTTACGACGCCGCGAAAACCCAAAAGAACCCCATCGACAAAAACCAAGTATGTAAACCTAACTCGAACAATTCCGGCCATCTCAATCAATAATAAATTCCTAATTCATTTTTCCCATAATCCCCGTCCTCTCCTTCACCTTCATGCTCAACCGAGTTGCCCAGTTCGTCGCCGTTCACCGTGAATCGGCCAAAAACCCCAAAACAGACCAACCACAAATTCACTCTAATTATTAATCTAAAAATCATGGTACAAGCCTTAAAAATCTTAATTTCCTATTTGTAATACAATTATGAAATCAAAACTAAAAATTGAAATTATAAAATTTTAACCCAAATTTCATTTTTACTGTAAGTTTTAAAATTTGAGCCAAATATCCATTATAAAAACCTATAATTATTTTTAGGAGAAATATTATGTGATATTTAACAACTTTCATTCTCAAAATATAAGCAAATTCAAATTCAACTTTGAATTATTGATTTTACTATGAAATTGGAAACTTGTTATAGTACACAGAACATACTTTATGTTTACAGGCATCTCAAAATCATCATTCACCAACATGCATCAATTAAATTCAAGAATCCAAACACATCAACAAGATTTCAACACAAGATCAAGAGAAAATTTAGAATCAAAAACTGTTTTTGAAATTCCTTTTACTCACGTCAAAGAACAGAGAGCAGTGGACAGAAAATTGATTTGCTTTCCAGGTTCTATAATTTCCATCAGCTCTTCCAATTTTTCTTGCATGTTGAAAACAAATCTGTTGTTGCTGTTGAATCTAATTTTGCGTGTTGATTAATTATCTTGTCTGCTTGTACTTGAAGATGAACTTGCATTTGCCTCTGTTTGAATTTGCTTTTCATCCTCTTGTTTCAGATTGAAATCCAGGTTTTATTTTTTCTAGATTTACTTCCTTTGATCATTTGTTTTTGTATTGTAATTTTGTTGAGAATGAAGAAAGAATTTGTTGAAAATAAAACTCCTCTTTTCCTTTGCAATTTAATTTTAAATTTAACTATTGAAAGAATTTGACATTTGTCCCTTGGATGCTTTAATTTCCTTACACCTAAGCTTATATGCTTACAAGTGCTTTTAACATGTATTATAATGTTTACAAGTGTTGTTTTAATGTTTAATTAATGTTTTATAAATGTTACTTTCCTATTTATAATTTATTTAAGTTATATATATATATATATATATATAAGTAATTATGTAATATTAAGTATTTATCTTTTTAATAAAAAAATTATATTTTAATAAATACAAAAGCAAATTCAAGTGAACATTTATTGACAATAACTTATATTTTGATTCAATTCTATATAACATGTGTTTATAAATTTAAGAAATTAAATTTAACTCCTTATATAAAAATCTAAAAACAATTTTATCTTATGATAAAATTAAAATGAAAGAATTATTATAACAAATGAACCTTTAAATTTAAATCTTATTTAAAACAAAAGCTTAAAATATATATATATATATATATATATATTAAATAAGAAAGTAACTTTGTTATAGTAATTTAAATCTCAAATATCATTTCAAAAGCATTAAATTAATTTAACATTTCATATTAAAAATTATATATTAAAGTTTGAAAACTCTTGTTAAATTCAAATCAATAATTTTTTTAAAAAAACACAAATACAAACCATGATATATATTATATATATTACAATTTGAATAAATAGATTTTATTACTTAAAAACTTCCTATTTACAAGATATGTCAATATATGTATAGAAAATATTTTAATTATCTTTTGAAAAATAATTCTTACCAATTTTAAATTGCTAAAATAAATATTTCCAAATCAAAATATTATTAATTTTTCAAAAGAATTAAACTTGCCTATTTTATATTGTTAAGTAAATTGTTGATAGGTATTATCAAATTATTACTATCAGCCTTTAAAAGAATTTTTGACTTGTCAATTTATAATGTGAAATGACCAAATCAATTTAATTATTATCAAAGATTATTAAATTGATATTGCTCAAAATTCCGGGTCGTCACAAATCAGGTTTTATTCATCATTCAAGGTGCTAATCATTGGCTTCTTTTTTAGGTAAATCTAATTTAATTTAATTTTATACTCATCATGTTTAGATGGCTTAGATTCAATTTTGTTCACATGTAATTTCATCATGTTTATATGTTTCTATTCTTTATCTATTCTATTTATTCATTTATATATGTATTTGGGCAACGTTTTGGATATTTAGTTTATTCCATTTAACTTGTTTTATCCTCATCATGTTAATAAGATTAAAATCGCCTTGTTTATATTCTCTGTTATTCATATGCTTCCTATGATAATAATTATGGACTTATATATGTTTTGTTTGGATGTTTATATTATGTATTTAACTTGGATCTACGTCCCATTGTCATGAATTTATATGTAACTAGTATGTCCAATTCTTACATATAGAAATTGTGTTTGAATAAATTTTTGAAATAATTTGTTTACATAAATTTAGTTTCAAGTTGTAAGATTAAAAATTTAAGGATCTTTTTCAAGTTTTTTATAACAATTTTCTTTGTTGTTTACATAAAATTTTAAGTGGACTATTATGCTAAGCTTCATATGCCTTTCCATCCCTTTTTAATTAAGGTTGGATTTTATTTTATTAACCTTTATTTTAATATATATATATATATATATATATATATATGGGTGTGTTTGTGTGCATGTGTGCATGTGTGCATATGTGTGTGTTTGTTAACTCAAAGATTATAAAATAGATCCTTGTGTGAAATCATTAATTTAATTTCAAATTCTCAATATTTTAGGTCCTATTAAGCTTTGATCTCAAAGTGCATAAAATAATCAATCTTAATTTTAAAAAATATATATGATACCACATATGTATTGTGTATATAATTATTGTAGATCCATACACATATTTTTAGTATAACAACCTACCCTAAACGGGCCTAAATTTCGACCTAGAAAAAGCCCATCGGAACTTAGATCCATTCTAAAGAAGGCTATTGGTTGGAAAAAGAAATAACAATACAAAGCATAACTAATCTTTCAAAGCTCACAACTGATGAAATAAAATATAATAGCAAAGTGTATCCATTTATTTCCAAACCATAAAATGTCATGATACAAAATACCATCAAATCGTATTATAAATCCGTTATAACAATTGTCAAAATACATGGGTACACATAAAAGCAAGTAATAATGATAAATACTGCCATAAGCCAAGCTTCTCCATCTATAAGCAATGTCGCCGCCTTTATTTCGCCCTTAACTTGTGTTGTAATGAGGAAGGGGTTAGAACAACAAGTGTCCGATGAATAAAAAACCTCGAGTCTTACCTTTTAGTACTTGGGCAATATATTTCAAAATAAGAATATGTCTACAAACATAAAACCATTAAAACTATTTAATAATTCTTATAAGGAAAGGAAGCAGGTCCTCAACTAACCACTTAATACCTTTCATTCCAAAAGCAGGTACGTAAAAACACATGACTCAAATCTCACGTCATAAATGGCTACTTAGGCAAAAGATAGTGCTCAAGCCACTTAATACCTTTTATTGGAAAATAGGTACACTCTATTCATTTAATACCTTAACTAAGGCAGACCCCATCATTTAATAACTATTTCCAAGGCATGCTCCTCGATGGTACTATTTAGCTAGCATCATATAGAATCTCAAGTCACTTAATACTTCTTTATTTGGAAAGAAGGACCCTTAGTCAGTCTCTTAATAGTCCTGTGTAGTTAATGCCCCGCTATTAACGTGCTATAACCCCGCTATATCTCATAACAGATTTCTACCACTACGATTTTTCCATATTGCCTCAAAATATAGCCTTTCCGCTTTAATCCCCGCTATTTCCGCTATATCCTGTTATTCCCGCTATATTTTGCTATTTCCGCTATGTCTTCTTTAATAAAATGAATTAAAAAATTGTATTTATACATTATGAAAATTATGAAACTAATTTATTTGATTTAATTTTTAATATATTTTCAGAAATGAAAGTACTCTAATATTCTACTAAATTCAATTATGTTATATAACAGTTTTACGTTTATTTAAAGTATATTCGCACATA
Source organism: Allium cepa (assembly GCA_030765085.1). Lineage (NCBI taxonomy): Eukaryota > Viridiplantae > Streptophyta > Magnoliopsida > Asparagales > Amaryllidaceae > Allium > Allium cepa. The sequence goes on along the minus strand of CM060934.1, from coordinate 206,291,623 downwards.
TTTTTTGTTTAAAATTATTTATGTATTAATTATAATTCAATTGAATGATAATTTTTCATTTAATTACCATTTATATATTTGTAAAAACATTAAGTACGAGTTTTATATGCTATTTTAGAGCCATCCGCTATATCCCGCTATATCCCGCTATATCCTCGCTGTATCCCTGCTATGACTTTTTGCACCTCCACCGCTTCGAATCTGCCGAGCGCTTTAACTGCACAGCTTAATACCTTATTCAAAAGAAGACCCTTGTAGAGATACCACCTAGGTGTCCCATAGGCCATTTAACACTTCATTTAGGGAAGAGAGAGGAGGGTTCTCAAATAACCACTTAATACATCTAGACCCCTCGTATTATGGCTCATATTCATAATGACGTCTCACATTAGTCCAATTATTCATAGGAACTGTAGCTAGATAGCTGGGCAAATTTCTCCTAAAGAATTCGGGAGTAACCACGCATCATTATAAATATTTATCCTAAGGATATCTCACGTCAATAGGAAGTGTACTCTATTGACCTCGCATCCTTATGGCTTAGATATAAATTAAATACACTCCTTATATATAATATTACTCATCTCACCGTTTCATAAATAAGGCCTTATAAGGAATCTTCTTTATTGTGTGTTAGAATAATAATCAGGCTAAATAAGAGTTTCCTCTTATTTTCGCCTAACAATTTATTACACTCCTAATGGGGGGATAAATGAAAAAAATACATAATTAACTACGCCATATACGCAATAGTTATATGTTAATTATGCTAATAGACATAAATGAATATTCGCGCCTAATAAATTCTAAACGCATGGATTTTATGCCTTAAACAAGCATTGAATGTCAATTCCCTAACCAAATACCATTACAAGTATTTTTTCTTCAAATTTCCAAGATTTGAACATGTCAAAATAAGGGATTCGAATATCCAAAATAGGAAATAAATATTCATAACCAAAACTGCTATAACAAACTTGTAAATAAAATAGAAAGTCAATTTATTACACCAATTCATTGGGATATCCTAAATAATAGGAATTGCAATCTAAACTCCATATTCTATTCAATTCCTCTTTTACGAAGAAATAAATAAGAAGGAAATTTATGTGGAATAATTGGTGTAAACTATGTATAAAATCCGTAGTATAAACCTCCTATGTCATTGAAGAATCAAAAATTAAACGAAAGAGGAAGGAGAAGTGGAATAGACTATGAAATTCTCAAAAATTATATAAACAAAACAAATTCCATCAAATTAATGTAAATAATTAAAAATCTCAGCATAGAATTGACATTTCAAAATAGAAAAATAATAAGGTTTCCACCCACAGAACAACCTTAGTTTTGCTTGTTTCTACCAAAATTGGGAATAACACTCTTCGGACGTATTTGAAGAGAATAATGAGGGATATAAATGAAAACAGAGGTTAATCTAACAAACATGAACAAAACAGACAAACAGAAATGTAAGAATACAAGAAAATAGAGTGGTTTGGTGTTATAGCCTACGTCCACTGTGGAAAGTTTGTTGTTTTATTAAAGTTCATATTCTGACTACAACAATACACTCTCAATCACTCGAGTTACAATGAGTCTTTGATAGAGTATCGGGGTGGAAGAATCAAAACCCTTTCCTGGAGGCATATGGCTGCTATTTATAAGCGTAGGCTGAAAATATGTGGCTCAGATCTCGAAATACTCCTCCCATGTGGGTGGGCCCACCAGATCGATCCATGGTCATTTGGGATCGATCCATGATCGATATGTGTACTACTCGTACCGGTGAAGATGTGTCTTTTTGGCTGAGATCGCTCGTGGACATTCATGAGATAGTATGCAAGCTCCTGTGAAAATTTGGTGGCATTTGGACTTGTTGATTCCGAGTTACGATTGATCCAAGTTTGGATTTGCAAAAAGGCTGGCGTCTTCATATCGATCACATACGTATCGGTCAACTTTGGATCGATAGGAGTTCGTATTGATCAGCTGCACTTCGATGATGTGGAGGTATAATGTAGGAGCGATCTAATTTTCATGCCAAGTGACTGCTTCTTCCACTTTTCCATGCTTACTTCATAACTGTCTGGGCACTTCTTTTCGTATCGATGACCTACACTTCATTTCGTATCGATGTTTGCTTATTTTCTTCGTATCATTGATCAAAGCCGCTTCGTATCGATGGTTTTTACTTCAATTTGCATCGATATGTACTTATTCCTTTCGGATCGATATTTGCTTATATGTTTCATATCGATCACTGGCTAGTTAGTTTCGTATCGATGTTTTTAGGTGCTACTGCGTATCGTTTGCTTGGTAGCATATCTTGTATCGATCGTTGGTCGATCAATATGAACTGAATTAATGGATGATCGATATGCAATGTTTAGGAGTGGAACCGATACGAAATATCCTCAACTGATGGTTACGAAGCGGAAAATACATGATGGATGCGAAGAAGAGTAGGCACTGAGGGATACGAACTGATGTTCTCTTTCTTGATCTTGATTGATCCATATCTTAAGCTTACGGACTCCGACTGACTTGAAATTTGGAGCATTGGCTTTCATAGCTTTGTTTATCATACCATGTTAATTGTAGCTTGATCCGAATTCGAACAAAATTTTTCGGTATCCATAGCAAACTTGTGTATAACTGATCGCCGGGACAGATTATCTTTGGTTTCCAATCAATTCCTTGATGTCACAGCCTTGGCAAAAGGCGGGATAACATTTGCCCCCCAAAGTACATTCTGTGAGAACATGATGTGCTTTGACAAGTTGCAATCTTCATTCTGAAAAGTCTTATCTGATTCGTTGAATAGTTGTTTTCATTAAAAGAAGTAACCTTCGATCGATTTCCAGTAATATAAATGCTGAACTGTTGACTGCTAATGATTATGCAGTGCATTGTTGTAACTGAGTGTTGAGTGCTAGCAATTTGTTGTTCACTGTTGTAATTGTCAACAGGTGAGCATTCAACTCCTGTGAATTTTGAAAATTGAATGTTAGTCCATCATACGTGAACGCATATTAACCTGACTCCTATTAACGTTTGCATGTCTACGAGTCATTGTCAAGTTTTTTTTGAATCTAATTTCATATCGATCCACTCCTAGATCATTGTAAAATTCGAGTTGTAACAATGCTTGATGTTCGTTTTAGACTATCCCTTCGTATCGATTCTCTCCTGGATCGGTTTGAGAAGTTGGGGTAGGCATTTCGTATCATGGCCATTGATATGAATTAGTGATCCTATGAAACGCTCCGTATCGATAGATATAAATCCTGGTGGTCTTCAAGTGATGGATACGAAATTTTCATTTCTTATCGATGGATTTAAGTAGCTTCAATAGGCATTTGCTGTGTCTTTCATATCGATAGTTTGATGGATACAAAAAGCTTGCCCTGGACCGATTTGAGTTGATGATTACGAACAGTTGCTGCTTTAGTTCGATGGTGGATGGATATGAAGTATGATTCGTATCGATGAAATGGGATACTTCTTTTTAACGGTTAACATAAATGGGAGGCATATCATTTCCTTTCCTTTGTTTCGTATCCATATAAATACTCTTAGGACATATATTTTTTTACTTGTCTTCACTTTTCTCTTGCTGTTGTATCGATTGAAAAACCGAGAAATAGGAATTGCCTATGTCCCCAAATCAACAAAACTCTTTTATCACTCGACCCAAATCTTTAAATTAGGTAATTGATCAATAACTTCACATTAAAAATGATGAGACTCGAGTTTGACTACCGATCCAAACATGGTCGTGGCCAGTTTTGGCGATGAGGAGGCCGTAAATGGGTCGAAGCAAGATCGTGGATGGTTGGATTGGCAAATGTGTTGTTTGGAGAAGAAGGAGTGCAGAGGGATACGAAGGAAGGACCTATATTGATGATGGATGATGGGCGAGTTCATATCGATCGAGATATGATGAAAATTCGTATCAAATGAATGAATCGCTTCACATCGATAGTTGGTACGTATTCGTGTTAATCAATTAACGATGGTCATTCGTATCGATACGTAGTGATCGATACGAATACTAGACCTGGCGATCAATACGAATCAGAGGACTTTGATCGATATGAATTGATCTTTGGGTGACCAAAACGAAACATTGTTCCAAGATCGATATGAATTGATCTTTGGTGGTTAATCCAAGTACAAATCGTGATGGATACGAAACCTTAGTTTAATCGAATATCCAACTCCGATGAGCTTCTGCCTTGCATAATTGGACTCAATCATTTCATTGCATATTTGACTGCCCTTCGAAGCTCGTTGATGGAACTTTAACTTGATAAATTTGATAAACTCTAACTTGGATCGCTTTTCGAAGTCTAGATGGCATGGTTGTGACAGTCAGTGATGACGGTCACTCAACTTGAATCTTGAAGTCTTGTCGTTTGAACATCTCATAGAATCCATAGAATTTCTTAAGTATTATGTAGCACTGCACTGCACAACACATTCATACACTTCACACTGAGGGGACCATGGGTTTATTGTCATCTAACGATGATTTTTACTGAGGTCAATAGCTATAGAACCCGGAAGTTTACACTCGCGGGATGTTCAGAGTCCGCCTCTTCCTGTAATCTAAATGCTGGCTATCACAGTCGAAGTAATCATCCCTGCTCCGGATTAGCTACCATGAGCATTCTTCATCGACAATCCACAAGGTTATGTCCGTTCTAATATTTCTTAAGACATGTTAGGAAAGATTTGCTTAAGGCATAGGTTGGCGCTGAACGATGTCTTACTGCCGGGGCCAGAAGATAAAGCCCATAACCCCATGGAAGGGTATACAGCCTGCAACAGATTTATGTATGTAGCCGGCACACTTCCTCTTTTCAATCAATTCATCCAAGAAGTTTTACTTTTCCTAAGGATTGCTCCATCTCAGTTGCACCCGAATGGGAGCGCCACGCTTAGTAGTCATTTTGTCATATTCATGGAGCACCTCTTTCATCCTCTGATGGTAGAAGAGATTAGATTCTTATTCGATATAAAGAGACATGGGGATAACCCTTCCTTCACTTTCCTAGAGGTGGTTAGGAGCTTTCAAGTCGTGGTCGGGGCTTGGAGCAAGCTGAGTTATTTTAAGATCAAATGGTTCTTCGTTCGATGTCCACCAGGGTTTGCCAGACAGTGGCTAGTCAGATGTAAGTGTCCCAACCACTTTTTTGGTTAACTGGATAATATCAGTCGATGCCAAGTCCAACACTTTCTTTCTTTTACAGCTTCGATTCTGTGGCCCAAAGGAGCTCAGTTTAAGGAGACAGTAAGGGTTCTTCAAGAGGTGCCCACCGCGTGCAGAGAAATGGACGAAGTCTTAACAGACGAAAATCTGATTGTCGTGGGTTTAATTGATAGAGACCAGAGCGTCAGACTTGTAGGAGTTCTCAGAACGGTTCTGGCGAGGCTGATGAGAAGGAAAGCTCCTAGGATTGTCATAACCGAACAAGGCGATGATGATAGCTTGCTTGCTAGAGATAGGTCTGTAGTTGTGCCTTCGCCGGACCGTCATGCATTGGGAAAAAAGAAAAAGCAAAACCAGTGCTCGCAAATCCGTAAGGCGCAAAACCGTCATAGTGTCTTTTCCTGCTACTAGTCAAGAGATTCCTCCTCCGTAGATAGAGAATTCTTTTGAGGGACTGGCAGACGTCCGCATTCTAGATGACTTGCCATTACATCTAGATATCGGACTAAAGAGGCTTCAAAGCGCCTTAGATATAGGAGAGCAAACTCCTTCGAGTACGGCTACTACAACTGGTGTTAGGGAGTTTGCACATACATACACACACTTCACGGCACCACACAATCTCTAATCACATGTTTCAAAACTCTGGAGATATCTAACTCCGTTTCTCTTTTCATTTTACAGATACGATGTCAAAACGAGGATCTATGCTCGGTAGTCTTCGTTCTGTGCGGCGTTCATCTAGCTCATATTTCGAGTCTCGTGGGCATGAGGCCGAAAGAGAACGCAATCGCGGCTACTCCAGTAAAGAGAGGGAGCATTACGAGAGGGAAGGAGATAGGAAGAGGGAGAGGGAGAGATAGTATTGGCGCCATTCTCGGTCATGCTCTCTGCCATCTAGAGGTCCAACTCAATCCTCCGGCTTCGGAAAACAAACTACTGAATCTTCATGCCAACTAGTGCCTCCATGGACTTCGAGATTCGACGAGCAGCGCCGTAGAACTGGGACAAATATTCCTGTCATCACTACATCAACGACTATGGAGCCCATGGGAGCGGGAGCCATCCGAATAGCTCAGTTGAAAATGGATTTCCCTAATATTTGCTTTAATGGCTTTCACTTTTCCCCAAACTTGAAGCGAATTCCCGATATGGCTGAACATACTATGCATGATTATGTATATGATGTCTACAACCAGTATCGAGAGCGGATGAAGGCTGTAGAAAAAGCTTCAGTGGTGGCTTTTGATCGGGCGAAGACAGTTGAAAATTTGGAGAAAGATCTTGCCCAAAAAGATCGCATTGTGCAAGTGCTTACCACCGAGAATGACATTTTAAGGAACTCAAAAACAGAGGCCCTTAAGAAAGTCGATGAGACAAGCAAGAAGACAGAACTGCCACCATTACGGCGGAAAGAGATGTCACACACAAAGAGCTTGAGGAGCTTAAAGACAAATTTACTGAAGTCATTAAAGAGAAAGACGATGCTAACAAAGCTGCCCAAGAGGCATGTGAGCAGGCCATGGCACTCAAGGGCGAGAGGTATGCAGGCAAGTTAAAGGTCTAAGAAACCGAGGCCAAAATTGAAACTGATGTTAGAGTAGCAGAGGCTAGGTTGGAAGGTGATATGGAAGACCTCCTAGTCACTTGTAATGTCAATATCCGAAAATACCGCAACTTATGCTGGGTTGACGACTACCCGCTTCATCTATATAATGCCTGGTACCGCTTGATAGAGGATGAAAAGGCGGATCATCACACTACATCTATCGATGATTTTGAGCTGGAGAACCGTCTATTAACTGAAGATGAGAAAAAAGTTCTCCATGATGCCATTGTCACTTCTGAAATGGAAAAACTTGCTGGTCAGTATCAGGACATTGGAGAGGGGTCCGTAGTTGAACACCATGAAGCAAGCTCCAAAATTCCTGTAGAAACCTGACTCGAGCATACTTCTACAATTGACCCTTAGGTTGTTCCAGCTTATGACCTTGATCAGCCACATCTATCTCTTGTGCACAAGCATGGCTCTGAAGGCGCATCGGCTCAGCATATGAGCCAAACTAAGGAAGGTACTCTAAACATTTCTTGCATCCATTTAAAGTCGGGGGCGCTATCAGAGGATATCACTAATGTCTTCTCTTATCTTTAATCAGTTATAGAATCTGTACCAACCGAGCCTCCTACAATCCAAAAGATACATCATGAGCAGAAGGCTATTACGATGGAGGCAACCACGACAACGTCCGCTGCATCAACCGAGGAAGTGCACTAAAGCACTTTCATTTTTGACGAACAGATGATGGAAGAACTCCTTGGTCATCAAAGTGATCCACTTACTGACTTGCCATTCGTCATGGGTGAAGGTGTGTTTACTGCCAGCTCTTTGGGCCCAATTAGCAGCGTTCCCATGGAAGCCCAAGCAATTCAGAAGGAAGAGATAATGGCAGAGATCATTGCTAAAATGGAAAGAGCCGCGTAGGATAGTAGTATTGGAGGTGGCATGGCGAGTCCTGGTCTAGTCCCTATGTGTATGATCTCTCCTGGCAGCACAATCGTTGACATTGGCATGCCTCCCTCGTCCTCTAACATTGAAAGTACCATGATTCCTCCGACTCCGCATTTTGAGAGTATCCCGATCCCTATAAGTTCGAAGGAAGAGATCACCGTAATTCCCCCGGTCGAAGACCAATCAGCGAAAGGAGGCCGGGAAGGCAAAGGCTCGAAAAGAAAACCGAGTGGTAGTTCTAGTGGGTCAATGCCGAGGGAGTAGACATGCCATTTTGCTCCCTTTTTTAGTAGATAGGTAGGAATTTCTCTTTGCTTCTCGTAGGCCGTGTATAGGTGCAGGTCTGACCCCTGCCTATAGGAATTCTTGAATAATTTTTGTACTTATCCTTTTCTTTTGAAGAAAATTCATTTTTGTTTTCAACATAACTCTGTGTTTATTTACTTTAGTGTTTTAGCTCTCGAATTTTCATTCAATGTTGAGGCTTTAGTCTTTGAATCGGACTTAAGTTCGGTTGTCAAGTCCTAAAGTCATGGCTTTGGATCATAATCAAACTTTAAGTCATGTCCAAATGTTACTATCTCGATCAGCAGCTGGTGCTTGAGTTTTGCCCCCAGTCCTGGGGATGAATTGATGTGGTCGGTCGACAGTCGCTTTCCGCCTTTAATAAATTGAGCTTAACTTAGTCAGAACAATGTTGAAGCGAGACAAATTCGAGTGGTCGGATCACCCTCGCTCATCTATTGATAATCGCATCTACACTCTGGGGATTTCCCTTGTGTGTCGGCGATCGGTCACGCCTACTTAACATTTAAAGATATGTCCACGCTCCGGGGACTTAAGTTATTTTATGGGTGGTCAGCCACACCCGTTTGATATTTATAATTACGTCTGCACTTTGGGGAATTACATTTTGTACTCTATTTTTTACTTTGGGGACTTAGAGTTATCTCTCGGGTAGTCGGTTCACACCTGGTTTGCGTTTATACTCCAGCCCGAGTTCTAGGGACTTAGAGTTGGTCAATGAGTGGTCAGTCACACCCATCTTGGTGTTTATACTTTAGTTCGCACTCCGGGAATCTTGAGTTGATTGACAGACGGTCAGTCACATCTCCCTAAGTATTGGGATCTCATTCATACTCTGGAAATGAGAAGTTGATCAAAAACGTGGATGGTCGGATCACATCCACCTTGAGGAGGCAAGCGATGTCATAGATGGACGGGTCCATCCTCCTCGAGCTTGTAGAAATGGAAATGAGGTCGTGGATGGATGGGTCCATCCTCATCGAGTTTGGATTGTACATAGGAAAATTCGTGGTTGGATGGATCCACCCTCCTCGAGGCCACATTTTGGGTTCGAAGTTTAGACTTCAGTTCGCACTCTGGGAACCGGAGTTCATTAGAGGATTGTCGTGTATTATTCCTTTTTGTCTTCAGTGTCGTTGCTTGCCCTCGGGCTTGGGATTTCACTTAGCGAGTGATCAGTCGTATCACAATCACTCCCTATTGGAATAAGCCCCACCATAGGATGGAACTTAGCTCTCTGTGCATTGTGATGATCGCATGATGCATTTCAAGAATCGCCACTCTGGTTTGACGAGTTTGCATTTTATTGCTGAAATAAGAAAGTAGGCAAAGTCAGTTGCCTTATTACAACTTCAAATTTCAAAATACATAAAAAAAAAAGTTCAAATGAGTAGCAGACTAAATGAATAAACAAAGCCTGCTATATGTAGCAGCGACGGAGATTCTCGCTATTCCAAGCTCTCGGCAAAGTGAGACCATCAACAGTTGATAATTTGAATGTGCCATCTCCATGTCTCTGTTCGATGACATACGGTCCTTCCCATGTTGGTTTCATATGCGAAGGGACCGGATAGACTCTCTTGAGTATGAGAACGCCAAGTCAAGTTTTGGGTCGAACCTTAGCATTGTATAATCGGGCTACTCGGCTTCAGTGTGCGAGTGCCCTCAAATCAGCCTTTTTACGCTTCTCATTTGATAAATCCAGTGATTCAGCAAGTGATATGACGTTCATCTTCGGATCATAATATGTCACATGATGAGAAGGTACTTCCAATTCAACTAGAATAATGGCCTCAGAGCCAAAGGAAAGTGAAAATGGAGTGTGGCCGGTTGCGGACTTGTGGGTGGTTCGATATGCCCATAGGGCCATGTGTAGTTCATCGACCCATCTGCCTCTAGCCTTCTCCAGTCGTTTCTTCAGAGTAGACTTAATAACTTCATTAGCAGCTTTGACATGTCCATTTGCTTAAGGGTGAGCAACTTCTGAGAACTTCTTCCAGATGTGAAAACGTAGACAGAAATTCTTGAACTCGACACTATCGAATTGGGCTTCGTTGTCAATGATAATTGTATGCAGGTGGCCAAATCGACATATAATGTTGCATACAACAAAGTTGATTACTTTCTTCGTCGTAATAGTAGCAAGGGGCTCGGCTTCTGCCCACTTGGTAAAGTAGTCAACTGCAACGATAGCATCTTCGCACCACCTTTAGCTAGCGGTAAAGATCCAATTATATTGATGCACCATGTGGCGAATGGCCATGGACTGACCATCTGAGTAATTTTGGTAGGAGGAACTCTTGGAATTCTAGCATGTTTCTGGCACCTATCATATTTCTTGACGTAATCCAATGCATCTTGGTTCACCATCGGCCAATAGTACCCATATTGAACTATCTTCTTAGACGGGGGTTGCCCCCTAGTGTGATCATCGCATTCTCCCTCGTGCACATCATGTGACACTCATTTGATCTCGTCATGGGCGATACATCAGAGTAAAGGAATAGAGTATCCTCTTTTGTGCATGAGTCCATTCTAGATAATGAACCGTGAAGCTTTCCAGAGAACTCGTCTTTTCTCACTTCTGCTCTCCGGCAAAGCTCCATGTTCAATGTAGTTTCTAAATGGGGTCATCCATAACTCTTTCTCGGGCATTACCACATGCACCCAGTCCATCTTCATCTAATCGATACTTGAAGAGGTAAGTGTCTCCACAGGGAGGAGTCTCATTCGTTGAGCTTCATCGGTGTTGGCCAGTTTTGCCAAAGAATCGGCCTTTTGATTGTGCTCCCGGGGTATATAGAGGATGACATATTAGTCGAACTGATTCAACACTTCTTAGACCTGGGCAAGATAAGCGTCCAACCTCCGATCTCTTGCTTGGTATTCTCCTAGAACCTGACATATGACCAATTGCGAGTCACAATAGATCTCCACGGTGATAATTCTTAAGTCTTTGGCAAGTCTGAATCGGGTGAGTAAAGCTTCATATTCAGCCTCGCTGTTAGTCCCACGGAGGTCAAACTTCAAAGCATAACAATATGGATCGACCTTCTGGGCTTTCGAATACAACTCCAGCGCCTGAGTAGGGTTCGTTTGATGCACCTTCAGTGTTTAGCTTCCATATGTATTTAGGAGATTCACTGGTTTCGGGCAATTCCTTTGGTATGGTAAATTCAGTTATAAAATATGCCAGAACTTGTCCTTGGATGGTTCGTCTCGGTGTATAAGCAATATCAAACTAACTCAACTCGATGTTCCACTTGAGTAACCTACCAGACATCTCAGGCTGTGTAAGGACCTGTCATAATGGCTGGTCGGTGTAGACTCTGATCGGATGGGCCTGAAAATATAGACGAAGCTTTCTCGAGGCAATGACTAGGCAATAAGCCATCTTCTCCAACTTTGGGTAGTTTCTCTCCGCCCCTGTCAATCACTTGCTTATATAATAGACTGGTCGTTGTATCTGATCTTCTTCTTGAATCAATGTAGCACTAATCGCATTTGCCAAAACCGCCAGATAGATATTTATCTTTCATGATAAACCAGCTTTGGTAGAATAAGTGGCATTGCCAGATGTTGAACCAATGCTTGGAATGTGCCTTCCCACTCCGTCGTCCATTCGAACTTGTGCTTTCCTTTCCTGATCAGGTCGAAGAAGGGAATGCACTTATCTGTGGATTTGGAGATGAATCTACTCAAGGCTACCATCTTCCCATTGAGTCTCTATACTTGCTTTATAGTTCTGGGAGTCTCGAGATTCCAAATTGCCCATATTTTCTTAGGATAGGCTTCAATTCCGCAAGCATTAATAATGAATCCAAGCAATTTTTCGAATGCGACTCCGAAGTGACATTTCAGTGGGTTGAGATTCATTTGGTATTGTCGGAGGATATTGAACATTATTTCCAAGTCTTTACATGATTGATGGATCTTCGTGACTTTACAAGCATATCGTCCACGTATACCACCACGGTTTTCCCGATTTGGCTGGCGAACATTCAGCTCACAAGCCTTTGGTAAGTTGCCCTAGCGTTCTTGAGTCCAAACGACATCACTTTATAGCAATAGAGTCCCAGATCGATGATAAAGCTGGTATGCTCCTAATCAGGTTGGTGCATCGGTATTTGATTATAGGCGGAATATGCATCCATGAAAGCTAAAAGTTCGTGTCTGGCCGTTGAAACTATGAGCTGAACAATTCTGGAAAGTGGAAAACTGTCTTTAGGGTATGCTTTATTCAAATCTGAGTAGCCCACACAAGTCCTCCATTTCCCATTAGATTTCCTAACAAGCACTGGGTTGGATACCCATTTTGGATACAACGCGTCTCAAATAAACCCATTCTACTTGAGTTTATCTACCTCTTCCTTCAAGGTGGCAAATCTCTTTGGATCCATACCGTGCCTTTTCTGTTTGACCAAGAAATGCCATCGGTCAATATTCAATGCATGGCCCGTGAAGTCCAGCGAGATCCCACACATGTCTGACCGCGTCCAAGCAAACTCATCTAGGTTTTCTCAAAGAAATTTACCAATTCCTCTCTCATTTGTTGGCTTAGCTGAGATCCGACCTTTATCATTCTAGAGGCGTCGTCGTCATTGATTGGAACACCGATCGTCAACTCTACTGCGGAAGCCTGACTGTCATTGACTTTCTCTTTATTATCGTCATCTTGTGGATCATGATCTTTTAGGAATTGGTAATGGTGCTCGGGCCTAGGCCCAACCATTTGCTGTCAATTTTCAGTGAAACGGGCGCAAAAAGATTCCTCTACATCCTTGCCCTTCTCCTTTTGCTGCACCTCCCGCGGCTCAGCAATATATAATAGGTGCATCTAGCCGCATGATCCCCTTGAGCAACTCCAACTCTATTATCCGTGGGGAACTTTAGAGTTAAGTACCCTACAGCAATGGATGCCTTGAATTCGACTAGGGCTGGTCATCCAAAGAAAGCATTATACGGAGAGTTAATTTCCAACACAATGAACTATAACATCTAGAATCTTTGACGATCTCTAATTCCTAACTCAACCGACAACTCCACCATCCCAACGGGTATTATTACACTCCCATTAAAGCCACGTATGTGAGATTGACATGGCTTTAAGTCCTTCGCTTCCATTTTCATCTGGTCATAAGCTTGTTTGAAAAGAATAGTTACAGAGCTTTCACTATCTACCAAGATCCTCTTCATCCAAGCAGAACCTTTTTGAGCCGATATGACTAGTGGATCGATAGTGGAGGCTTCGACTCTGTCAGCATCTCTGTTCTAGAAAATGACGTAGTCTGTCATCGTTTTCTATTATTTTGCTAGAGCCCCATCATCAATATTAATGCAACAGTCGAAATCTGCATGCCTAATCGAACGGGCATACGACTCCATTTCCCTCCAGCTCTGATCAGCTAGATGAGACCACCACTGACTGTATTAATAACCAACCTCCTGCAAGTACGCGTGGGTTCCTTCGATCTAGTTTGGTTTTGACCTTGATTCTGGTTTGATGGGCCCGCATTTCCATCCTACAACGCCCTATTAAATTATTCCAACTTTCTCTCTCGGATTAACTTCTCACTGATGTCTTACAAATGGCAACACTCATTAGTATTATGACCAAAGCAATCGTGGAATCTACGGAATTTCCCAGTCTGAATCTGCTTCTCAGATGACTATTTCGGAGCTGGTTTCTTATACTTCTCAGTATTACAGGTTTGCAAACAAACATTCTCCAAGGATGTATTCAATAGGGATATTTGTCAAACATGGGAGCTCTGCGTCATGGTCCGCGATTTTGGTCTTGCTTCTTACCCTGACCTCCATCGCCTTTTTGCCGACTCTGCTTATTTTGTATATTCAACTGCACTTTACCGTAACTCTCATCGGTTTGTTTTATAGCAACGTTACTTGCCTTCGACACCGGGCCCCGCATCATCCTGCTTTCTAGATTGTCTAGCATCTTCTCTCCTCAAGAACTAGGCCACCTTAGCATAGAAACGATAAAATGACACAAGGGGGTTTCCTAGCCAACCAATTGCCAAATTCGAAATCAGGAACGATCCCTTTAGTTAGTGCCATCAATATAGAATTGTCATTAGGGTTGCTGATCTCCGCACAAGTGGCATTGAACCTTTCCAGATAACCTCTGTGTGTCTCTCCTAGATCTTGAGTGACGTTGGATAAGGTGTTACATCCTTCGGCTTCGTGACGTGCATATGAAACTGTTCAACAAACTTGGTAGCCAACTGATCAAGGATGAAATGGATCGAGGTGGTAAACAAGTAAACCACATGGTTGCGATGCCCCCTAGAGAGATAGGAAAGATTCTACATTTAACCGCATTGTTAGGTAGAGCAACGTTCATGAGTCATTCATACTTAAGGATTATCTGATTAAGATCCGAGCTCCCTTCATAAAAAGGTAAAGTTGGCATCCAGAATCGGCGAGGTGATTCAACATAGAGGATATCATCAGTGAATAGAGTATGACTTTGGGAGATTCCTTAATCGTCATTGGTGAGGCCTTGACTTTTATGGATCATCTGATGGATCAGGATTGGGATTTCAGACATTTGGATGTATGGAGCCAAGGCATGGTCGAGTTCCATGTTGCGAGGACGGTTTGAGCGCGGTCGACGGTCCGTGCCTTGCCTCTTTAGCTTCAGATTATCTGGAATGTAAGGTTCAGGAGCATGAACATGCTGACGAAGGGTTGGATCTACTTGGTTAAAAAGGACAGCTTCTAAGTCTATAGCGGCAGCGGCTACATGGCTACCAGTAGTGTGATAAGGAAGTGCCTCTCCTCGGGAGGAGGGTTCAACCTAGTGCCCTATAGAAGGGACAGCTTCTGCTTGTCCACGATTCAGAGTGTGATGATGCCCGAGGGCTTACATATAGTTCCTATCTAGCCTTGGACGTGTGGACATGTGGTTGAAATCAGAAGAAGCTGAGCTTTCGGTGGATGAACAGGAAGCACAATCCCTTTGGGATCTCCTTCGTCTCTCCTCATCTATTTGGTTGGCTAGCTCCGTGTTGGCATGGCTTTACTGCATGAATTTCTAATGGCTTTGGGTAAGCTCTTACACAAGAATCTAGAACTCCTCCCTGGTGACAGGGCCTTGTGGATTTGAAGTTCTAGTAGAAGTATGACTTGTAGCAGGCAACTGCGTTGGATTTTGCCTATCTCGTCCTTCAAGATCAGCAGTAGAAGCAGTTCTTGTATTAACCATGGCTGATGTAGTTCCTTCCTATATCCGATGCAATTTGAATAGTATGGAACGAGTTCCTGGACTGTAGATCTGGATCTTCTCTGTAGATTTATGCAATCCAACAACGGCAGTAGATCCAATGGATTGGTGAAAAGCTGGGTTTATTCTCAGTCAAAGCACCAAAGTATTTGTACCAAAATTGGACACAACACTCTTCGCACATATTTGAATATATTAAAATGAGGAATATAAATTAAAAAGGGAGTTAATCTAACAAACATGCCAAAAAAAAAAACAGAATTGTAGGAACACAAGAATTTAGAGTGATTCGGCGTTGTAGCCTACGTCCACTATGGAAAGTTTGTTATTTTGTTGTAAGTTTATAATCTGATTACAACAGTACACTCTCAAGCACTCGAGTTACAATGAGTCTCCGACATAGTACCGGCGTGGAAGAATCAAAAGTCCCTTTTCTGCATATGGCTTCTATTTATAGGCATAGGTTGAAAATATCTGGCTCAGATCTCAGAATACTCCTCTCATGTAGGTGGGCCCACTAGATCGATCCATGATCGATACGTGTACCATTCGTACCGATCAAGGTAAGGTCTTTGTTGGCTGAGATCGATCATGGACATTCTTGAGATTATACACAAGCTCCTATACAAATTTGGTGGCATTTGAACCTGTACATTTTGAGTTATGATCGATCCAAGTTTGAATTTGCGAAAAGGTTGGCGTCTTCTTATCGATCACATATGTATCGATCAACTTCGGATTGATAGGAGTTTGCATCGATCAGCTGCACTTCGATGATGTGGAGTGATAATATAGGAGCGATCGACTTTTCATGCCGAATGACTGCTTCTTCCACTTTTCCATGCTTACTTCGTATCGATCTGGGGACTTTCTTTTTGTATCGGGCCTACACTTCATTTCATATCGATGTTTGCTTATGATCTTCGTATTGATGATCAAAGCCACTTCGTATCGATGGCTTTTACTTCAATTTGCATCGATACGTACTTATTCCTTTCATATCGACATTTGCTTATATGTTTCATATCGATCAACTGGTATTAGTTTCGCATCAATGTTTTTAGGTGCTACTACATATCGATTGTTTGGTAGCATATCTCGTATCGATGGTTGGCCGATCGATACAAAATGCGTCGATGGATGATCGATATATAATGTGTAGGAGTGGAACCGATATGAAATATCTTCAACTGATCGATACAAAGCGGAAAATACATGATTGATATGACGAGGAGTAGGTACTGAGGGATATGAACAGATGTTTTCTTTCTTGATCTTGATCGATCCATATCATGAGCATACGGATTCCGACTAACTTGAAATTTGGAGCTTTGGCTTTCGTAGCTTTGCTTATCGTACCATGTTAATTGTAGCTTGATCCAGACTCGGACAAAGCCACTATCCATAGCAAACCTGTGCATAACCGACCGTCGGGACATATTGTCTTTGGTTTCCACTCAATTCCTTGGAATCACGGCCTTGCCAAAAGGCGGGATAACATCGCTTTCCTTGGATTCGCACGCCTTTCAATCTCCTTCAGGATCTCTCTCTTTTGAAACATACACAATAGAGAAGATGTATATATTTTTATTAGATTCAGAATGGTTGGAGAAAGAATAACATAACAATATCTTAGAGGTTAAAGAAATAATTAGAGAATGAATTGAGTTCTTACCTAAATTCTCTATGGGGTTTCTGAATCTACTTTTGGGGAGATGATAATAGCAGAGTTTCGTTGAATTCCCCAAAGTAATATAAATAAAAAGCGGAGAGGGTAGTGGTTCGATACATAAGGGTTGGAATGCACCAGAACCGTAGAATGGAAGTAGGATAAATCTAGAGTGTACAACTCAATATGACATAGCTTTAAACCCTAGCTACCACTGGCAACTTTCGTTGCCAAGCGATCGACCGCTGTGGTCGAACTGGTTGACCTATATAGGTCGACTACTCCTATATTTCAGGTAACGTTTATTTTGTTCCGTTGCACAATTTATTTTATTCCCTAATTAACTTTTTAACGTCAAACGTTTACTTAGCCCCCATTCTAATTTTGGAATTTTAAACCCAAAATTTAGTTTTCATTTGAATTTGAATTCAAACTAAATTAATTTAAATCTGAAAACTTCAACTGCTCATAACTTCTCTGTTTGAGTTCCGTTTTCAGCATATTATATATGGAAACATATCAGAATTTCGCCACAAATGCGACAGAATAAATTTCATGGTCAAATTCTGACTTTTATAAAATTTACATATTCTATTATATTTAATTCAATTTAATCCGTCTAATCATGGTTCATTTTACGGGGTGTTACATTTTTCCACCCTTAAAATGGATTTCATTCTGAAATCTTTCAAGAGGTGAATAGCGTAATTTACTATAACATTCATGTTATATAACCAATTTATCTACAAACCATCTACTCAACCAATTATGCAACGTGATTATATACTGTAGACATCTAAAATGAGCTCAACACTAGTGTAAATGTATAATCACGTCATGCAAATATGTTGGCAAACACCATAATCATGCATAAAATTTCTGTATGAGTGCAAAGTGATTGTGAAAAGGTATAATAACCATTTTCTACCATCGAATCTAGCAACCATGATGTAACCAAAAGCCTAAATTTTGGAGAGAGAAATTACCAGTGAAAAGCTCTGGGTAAGTGTTCTTTTTCTTCTCCTTGGTATCCCACGTGCTTTTCACTGGGTTGTCCCCTATTGTACTTAGGCTAGTCCAATTATTTTGTGTCGGTATTTCTTAGTTTTGTGCTCCACAATGCGTGTGGTGGCACAAGGCACTATCAGCTCCGTCTCAAAATTACCCAACTATCAGGCTCTATACTAATAGCCACGTGGAATACATTACGGCCTCCCACCAACTTGTCAGGAAACTCCATATGGTATGCCAATTTTCCTATCATTTCCAAATTTCTAATCGGCCCGACAAACCTAGGTGCCAATTTTCCAGACATGCCAAATCTAATAACCTTCATAAAAGGAGAGATTTTAACAAACAACATATCTCCAGCCTCAAAGCTCTTTCCTTCTTTTATTCGCATAAGATTTCTGACGGTCTCGTGCTACCTTCATCCTTTGCCTGATCAACTTCGCTTTATTCATGGTATCATGGACCAATTTGGGTTCGAGCAATGCTTTGTCGATGGTTTTCAACCAACAACTTAGCGATTTGCATGGCGGCCCATAAAGTTCTTCAAAAGGGGTCATAACGATCGTTGCTTGATAGCTATTATTATATGCAAACTTAATCAAAGGTAGATGTTACTCCCAATATCCTTCGAAGTACAAGACACAAGCTCTCAACAAGTCCTCCAAAATCCTACCGACCCTCTTTATTTGTTCACTAGTCTATGGATGACATGCAATGCTAATATTTAAAGAAGTTCCCAAAGCTGTTTGTAGGCTCCTCCAAAACTCACTGGTGAACAATAAGTCCCTATCACTGACTATGCTCATAGGAATTTCAAGCAAATGAACTACCTCCTTGATGCAAATCTGTGCAAGAGAAGCAGCAGTCCTATTTCTCCTAACTAGAATAAAATGAGCACTCTAAGTGAGTCTATCCATAACAAGCCAAATAACCTCATTTCTCTTCTGACTTATAGGCAATCCTTCCATAAAATCCATCAAAATATGTTCCCACTTACAAGTCGGAATTTCCAAAAGTAATAATAATCCACCATGCTTCCTTTGCTCAGCTTTTACTTTTCGACATGTCAAACACATAGCAACAAACTCAGCCATGCTCTTCTTTATTTCATGCCTAAAGAAAATCCTCTTCGTGTCCTTATACATCTTATCTCCTTCGGGATGAATGGTCATTCTTAAGTGGTGACACTCCATAAGCACCTCTCTCCTCAAATCATCAATCCTCGGAACACAAAGACGTCCATCCCTTCTCAAGCATCCCTTCTCATCAACTGAATACCTACTAGCATGGGGAAAATGCTTTCCTTTTCTAAACTTCTCCAAAATCTCTACTGACTTCACATCCTTCGATTTCTCTCGCCCTATGCGGTCCATCAAGGTTGGTCCAATCTCCATAACTGCTAGAAAAACCTTGATGGGTTCTATTAAAGGTTGAAAGTTAAAATTCAAGAGAAACTCCAACTGTCTCCATTCATACATAGCACCTGGGGTAGCATGCCTCCGACTAAGGGCGTCAGCAACTATGTTCCCTTTTCCAAGGGTATACTGAATACTAAAATCAAATGGTGCTATATACTCCATTGATCTCTGCTATCTAAGATTCAAATCCTTTGGGGAAAACAGGTATTTGAGTGATTTATGATCAGTGAATAACTCAAACCTTTCTTCCAAGAGATAATGTCTCCACATCTTTAAGGCAAAGATAATGGCTGCTAATTCCGAGTCATGCACTAGATACCTCTTCTCAAGATACTTTAGTTGTCTACTAGCATAAGCAACCACTTTCCCTTCTTGCATTAAAACTGTTCTATGTCACAAGCATCTTGAAAACTGTAAATGGTTTGGTTCTATCTGGAAAGTGAGCACAGCTGCACTAGTCAATGACTCCTCGAGCTTCTCAAATGCCTTAGTGCTTCTGTCATCTCAAAAAGACTAAGTTATTCTTAGTCAATTAGGTCAAAGGGGCCACTATTCTTGTAAAATTCTTGATAAACTTTTTATAGTAGCCTGCCAACCCTAGAAAATTTCTAACCTTTAACGTATTCTTAGGAGTCTTCCACCTATGAACAGCTTCCACTATAGCGGGGTCTACAGCCAATCCTTGCTCTGAAACAATATGCCGAAGAAATCTAACTTCACTCTTCCAAAAGTGGCATTTAGAAAATTTGGCTTTGAGTTAGTGCCTCCTCAAAGTCTCTAATACCTCCCTAGAGTGGTCCTCATGCTCCTTCTTGCCTTTGGAGAAAACCAAGATATCATCAACAAACACCATGCTGAATTTATTAAGTTGTCCCTTAAATACTGTACTAATCAAATCTACAAAGTATGATGGGCCATTCGTCAATCCAAGAGGCATTACTTCCCACTCATAGAGCCTATATGGAGTACGAAATGCGATCTTCAACTTTCTTTCCTCTACTATCCCTAACAGATAGAACCCCATTGCTAGGTCTAATTGAGAATATAGCCTAGCTCTTATAATTGGTCAAACAAGTGGTTAATCTTAGGTAAAGGGTACCTATGCTTCCTGGTCAACCTTTTCAATTCTCTATAGTCGATGCAAAGCCTTAAAGAACTGTCTGCCATAGTGGCAAAAACACAAAAGCTCCCCATTCAGAAGTGCTCCTATGGATGAACCCTTTCTTTAATAGCTCCGAGATTTGCTTTTGCAACTCCTTTCTTTCTTTAGGGGCCATATGCCTTGAAGGTAGGGCCACGGGCCTTGCGTCCTTCTCCGAATTGATTCAAAACTCGATATCCCTATGAGGTGGGAGACCCGAGAGCCCCTCGAAGACATCAAGAAATTCACAAACTATACGTCCAGATGATGGCTCTTTAATAATAGATAGACTTAGTGAGTATAAATGGCTTAACTCAAAAAAACTTTGGGTGTATGAAGAACTTGTAGGTCATGGCCTCCACAACTCCTTAATTGTACGACCCTCGTATCATAATCAAGAATAGCTCCATAATATGATAACCAAACCATACCCAAGATCAGTCCATACCACTCAAACTTTATAACATATGCATTACATATGAAATCAACATCACATATGTCTAACACTAGATCTTTGCAAATAAGAGAGAGATGTGTCGAACCCCCAAAAGGATTAGAAACCTTATTGGGTTATTGACCATCTAGGTTTGAAGGTTTAAGAAATTTACTACATTCCTAGCTATAAAGGAATGTGATGCTCCTTAATTGAATAAGGTATGAATGGTAACCCTATAAATAAAGTTATACCTTCTAGAGCTGCTTTCCCTTAGTCTCTCAGTAGCCTACTAGCAATAGGGACAGCTTCAATAGCATAGGCCGGTCCGGTTGATTCTTCTTTCACTAACTTGGGACATTGATTCTTGAGATGCCCTTCCTCGTAGCAGTTAAAGCACTTCCCTTTAAAGGCTTCCTCCATAAGACTAACCCTACCATATTTAGCTTCATGACCCTTACTTTGGCATTAATTGCACACCTTACCTCCTTCTTAAACCTCCCCTTTAACTTCTTATTCGCCAAAAGCTTCCCTTCTTGGACCCTCCTGGCATTTGGGTTGATGTGGTCTTCTCTTTTTCTACTCCCTTATCTTCCACGTTGGTTATGTGTAGCATTGCCATTTACACTAACATCTCATATGTGTCCCCAACAAGCACTTGAGTCAACAACATTTCTCTTAGTGGGGAATTTAGGCCCTTCATAAACTTCATGGCCTTTTTCATAGGTGTATCTATCAGGCTCATTGCAAATTTAGCCTACTCAATAAATTTAGCTATGTGCTCCTTAAAGGTAAAATCTCCTGATCTCAGTTGAATAAACTTTTCTAGTTATAGGCTCACTTCTGCCCTAGACAAAAACTTCATCACAAATCTGTCTTTCATTTCATCCTAAGAGAATATCCTTCCAGGGTGCTTATCAGTCACAAAGTTCCACCAATCCAAAGCTTCCCCCTTGAGGTGCCAAGCCACTACTCTTCTTCTTAGCTGATCATACCAACCAAGCTATCTAGATATTTTCTCGTAGTTACTAATCCATGCTTTAGCTTTTGAATACCCTTCAGTTCCAGAGTACGTCTTCCCTTCCATATTCAGAAAGTTCTTACAAAACTTAGGAAAATCAACAAAACGAGGTACCGTGTAACATCCCCCACTTGGAGGCCCAAAACTAATGGCTACGGATGCTGCAGTCATCCCTAGTTATTAATCATCGACGACCAAATATGGTAATGTTAGATACTTTGATATAACAAAAACACATGGATACGGAAAAAATTTAAAATCAACAAACGTCTTTCTCATTCTATTTCAAAACATTTCAAATTCATTACATAAACCCAATACGAGAACCACGTTCAGAGAAAATATACTTATTACAATAAACGCTAAGAGCGACCTATGAAGATGCCTCCTTGGATGATCATAGTACACATAGGCAATTTGTAAACTTCGCCTTAAAAAAAACACAGCGGAATCAAAATAAAAGAGAACTCTAGATAGCTATCATGCCTTCTGCATGTCTTCGGAAGCTTTTTCATCTAAAGAGGTACCTGAAAACCTTAACTCTCAAACTACTCAAAATCAATTGAGTACCCAAGAGTTTAAGGGGAAAAATAAACTTCGAGTTAGACATAGAGCCTGGTATGAAAAATAATCTACCATCTCAAACCATTTGGATATCTAGCGAGACCACGTCGCTTAGCGGAATGAGTTTTCCTCTCACTAGTATCCTAAAACCTTTGTAAACCATATACTATGCTCTGGCATTCATAATGGATAAAACAATTCAAAGCAATATGATAATATGCAAATAAGTAAATCAATTTTGGATTTTCCATTGTTCGGATGGTTAAATGTCTATCGAGTTAGAAAATAGTCGAACGAATTTTGAAATAAAAATAACCACAAGCGCACGACGTACAATTCTAGTACATGGCGAGTATGGGTCGATCCGTAGGGAATTGTTTATTTTAAATCTTATTCAATCAAATTATACTGAAGTCGAGTGTGAATTAAAATAGAAATATAAGAAAACTAACAAAAACTAGCAAAAGAAAAATAGATAAAAATATGAAAGTTAAATGACAATTTAGAGATAATTCCATTCTCTAGATCATATTGTTCAACAAATTATGATCTCTCTTTTTTGTTTATTAGTGAATTTAAATGATGTTCTTATCATAAGTATGACATATTTGTGCTATTAATTTCCCCAACGTAAGCCATCCAACTTTAACACAACCTCTAATCCACTATTTAAGTCTCATGAAAAATGATAACAATTTGAAAACAAAATCTATTTTAAACATGGCCTATTAACTATTGTTTAGAAATATAGGCCATCAAAATTTAATTTCAACATTCACTTCACTACCATCATCATATGTAGATAAAGAGGTAACTATTGTTTGTGATTGTTTAAGCATAACCTATTTGTTATGAACAACATAGACTATCAAATTCAACATGAAACAATAAATTACATCAACATTCATTTAAGCATAAAAGAAATCAAAATTAACAAGTTATGTTGAAGCTACATAATTAGAGAGCTTCATTACCCCTAATTTGAAGGGGTTTAGCCTCTCATATTTGTTATCAAATCAATAAATATAGCTTGCAACATGAACAAAAAGAAGTGGAAAAGAGCTAAATGAACAAGAAATAAAACTTATCTACTTGCATTAAAATCAAACTACACTACTAGCATGAAAGGAAATAAAAAAGAAAAGAAAAGAGCAATGTATTAAATTTGCGTAAAAAATAAATTACATGAAAGAAATGGCTAAGTAGCCATGAAAAGAAAAGAGAAGCTTTCTTTTATTTCTAAGCTAAAAACTAACTAAGAGGAAGGTGGGTTAAATGAAGCATAAGGGGTATTTATACAATTTTAAAACCCTAATTCACTTTTTGGAAACTACACAAAATACCCTCTTAGGAAGTGTGGTGGCGAAGTTATCATTAACTTCAAATAATCATCCATTAAGTGTGCATGAAGATTTAATGGCCTTTTAGCATGTGCATTA
Source organism: Allium cepa (assembly GCA_030765085.1). Classification (NCBI taxonomy): domain Eukaryota; kingdom Viridiplantae; phylum Streptophyta; class Magnoliopsida; order Asparagales; family Amaryllidaceae; genus Allium; species Allium cepa. The sequence continues at coordinate 206,267,654 of CM060934.1, read as the reverse complement.
ACTCCTAAGTGTACATTAAGGTAGGTGGGTAAGTGAGGTCCTCCATGATCATCACTTTGAGTTATTTCCATCTCCATTCATTTGTATTCACCCTTGTGCATGCATATCTTCATAAAGCCACTTGTAAAATTCACGAAAATTCCTACAAAACAACATAGAAAATTCCAAGTAAATTTTTACAAATTAATAAATGCACAAAATTGACCATTTTGCCCCTATATAAAGATGAATATGTGACAATTTGAGTTTTGATTTAAACAGGTTAAAACACCCAATATGGTCATTTATTTAATTTAATTCGATAAAATATGGTGGTAAAAATATGCATATTTAAATGCACATCACCCATCCCATTCATTCTGACTAATTGTCTCATTTATAGTTTCTAGGGTCACTATTAACCTATTAGTTTTCATGGCTTACTAATAACCTATTTAATGTTTATGGACTCTCTTTCCAGTTTCATAATTTTCATGGGATCACTAAGAACCTATTAGCCACTCCTATTATCTTTACTATTTCATGGGTTCTCCCTTAACCTATTGGTAACTTCAATATCTTCTCTTATCCTAGTTTTCATGAGTTGAATAGGAACCTATTGACTTCTGTCAATATCTTAATTCGGATATAGTTTTCATGGGATACCTACAAAGTTATTGGCCCCTACCAATATCAAATCGTAGTTTTCATGGGCTAGCTATGAACCTATCTTCCTGACATCTTCGTTTAAACATAGCTTTCATGGGCTTACTATGAACCTATTGGCCCCTGCCAATATCTTTTCCTATACACTGTTTTCATGGGCTTACTATGAACCTATTGGCCCCTACCAATATCTTCTTTTAATATGTTAGCATCCCATACTCTGGTCTTTCTGACCTTCTGGATGCAATTCTACTCATTAAGGAGATAATTTGATTTATATTCAATACTAGGTCAACCTAACCGGTTATTCTACCCTTCCCCAAATTACAGTTATGTCCATTACAATGTGAAAATATTCAAATACATATATGAAGAAGCAAACATAGTAATACCAACACCTATGGTTTAATATCCTTGAAATCATTATATAAAACTTGGTTAATCCCTTTAAACCATTAATCAAGGAAACTTCTTCAAAATTCCATTTCAAAACACTTTATTTATGTCATGGTTTTATTTTAAAATGAGATTAGGTTATTTGTTTTGAAAACAAAGGCTTTCGAAACCTTAAAACCTTACTTTCAAAACCCTGAATAACCTACTTCGAAAGCATATAAATTTTCTTTTCAAAACATTACATATAAACCTTTCGAAACTCTTTAAATCATCTCTTTCGAAACCAAAATATACCTTTCGAAAGTGTCAAAACATTGCTTGATAATTCTTAAAAACTTAGCTTCGAAACCAATGAAAGTAACCCTTTCAAAACTACTGGGTTTTACTCTAAAACTTCTTTTGGGTCCAAGTGAATATATACAAAAGTATCTCTTTCGAAACCTTTTATCTTTACATAAGTGTTTGGGGAAAACTTAATGGCGTTCGAACCATTCATTTGAAAGCTTTAAATCAATTGAGTAGAACTTTGAACACCCTTTCAAAGATAATGCCTTCGAAACCCTTAACCCCTTTCGAAAGCATTTAGGAAGTGGCTTAGCACAAGTTTAAAATAAAGACAACCCTTAGAAAGCATTGATGGCTTCAATACACTCGAAAGGCAAAAGAACCATGGCTAGGTTTTGACTAAGTCGGAACCACTACTTTTGAAAGCATCATTTTATAAATAAAGGAACCCATTCGAAAGCCTATACTTTTAAAACATAAAATGGAAACCCCTTCGAAAGCTATTAGAAAACCCATTCGAAAGCATATGTTTCAACTTCTGTGAAAGCTTTACTAAAACAAAGGCATCAACCCTATCGGAAGCATGCTTTCGAACATCACGCCTTCCGCTTTTCTCCAATCCACTTCGTACCAATATCATTGATATCATGTGTATTGGTTTCGGCCTAGGTTGGTTTCGAATACGTCGAAGCGGAAGCATTGGAATCCAATGGCACATTTGAAAGAGGCGGAACTCACTTTTCTAGGTAAATCTGATTTAATGCCAATTAATGCAAACACTTTCTAACTAACCCGCCTACTTGTAAGCATATGATTGGTTGCTACAACTTTTCAAATTATGTACAAAAGTAACTTCTGCTTAATTTCAGATCTAAACCAAGATTAATTTAACAAATAAGCCCTTCCATTAAGCAAAACAATTAAATCATTTACGTCCTCCTTTCAAAATAATTTAATTATCATAATAAATCACTTACGAAAATCTGTAAAAATCATAGAAATTCACTTTTAATATGTTATTTATCGCATATAAATTTCAAACCTAAATTCTCAATATAATTTCTGAAATAAATTTCTAGACCTAATTGACCATATTTTCCTGCATAGCTTGGAAAATTATCAAAATTAAAACCCAACTCCAAAATCATGGTTTACATAACATTAAATTTTCGCATGACATTTGAAATCAATTATATTCTGTTTTACCCTAAAAACCGTGTAAAATCGTATTTAAACAATCTTGTTTAAATCTAACATGTTATGATCCAAGCATATCATCATCCAAATCATCATAAAATTGAATGTAATCTTAAACCTGAAAACATATGATTATGAACAAAATAGAGATGGTATAAATTATTATTCACTTTGATTAGGATAAGGAGATTGGACCGAGATTAAGATTTATTCCCCTTGCGTTAATCATAAGCTTGATTTGAATTTTCTCTTCTCCTAGCAATGGACGGCTCTAAGCTCTTCTTCTGTTTATATTTTAGCTTTGTGAAAATGAGAAATTGTGAATGGATGGAAAACCGTGGATATATAAGGGTTATGCAATTAAGGTGCGGCTAATTCCCAATATGCCTTGTGCAAATTAATTAGCCTTAAGCCATTCTTAAGTTTATCTAATTAATTAATTAAGCATGACCTCTATGTATTTATTCAAATCTCAATCCCCTTATCACACTAAGTATTTACGTTATTCTATTTAATTTATCTAAGTAAATCACCAGAATAATATTATTAAAATTAGGGATGTTACATTCTGCATCAGCAGGAGGGGCAGTATGTGCCACTGGTGTAGCTGGAGGAATAGGAATCTGCTCAGTAGTTCTAAGATATTATCTAAACCATTCAGACATTCCACGAATGGGTGGTCTTCCATGGATAAAGTTTCCTTGTCCGAAAGGAGATTGATTATTAACCATTTCAACTATATGTAGGCTAAATCTTTAGTGACGATTTCCTAAGATAGTACTTATATGCTGGAAGAAAAGGGTTGCCGAGTGTGTATGATTATGTTCAAGAAAATAGGGTATATATGTATATGTGTGTACATATATAGTAAGAACTTTGAAAATTCTTTTTGAAAATTCTTTTGAAATGACAAGTATGTCCCTCATACGTATTGGCACTGATCTGGTGACCTGGGCTCTGATACCAAATGTGAAAACCTGCCCCAAAACAGGCCTAAATTTCGACTCAGAAAAGGCCTATTGAAACTTAGATCCATTCTAAGAAAGGCTTTTGGTTGGAAAAAGAAATAATAATACAGAGCCAGAACTAATCTTTTAGAGCTCACAATGGATGGAATAAAATATAATAGCAAAGTGTACTCATTTATTTCAAAACCATAGAATGCCATAATACAAAATACCATCAAATTGTATCATAAATCCATTACAACAATTTTCTAAATACACAGATACACAAAAAAGCAAGTAAAAATGATAATAAGCCAAGCTTCTCCATCTCTAAGCATTGTTGCTACACTACTTTGTCCTTAACGTTTGTTGTAATGAGGAGGGACTCAGAACAATAAGTATTTGGTGAATAAAAAATATCGAGTCTTACCTTTTAAGTACTTGGGCAGTATATTACAAAATAAGAATATGTCTACGAATATAAAACCATTTAATACTTCTTATGAGGAAAGGAGGTAGGTCCTTAACCAACCACTTAATATCTTCCATTGCAGAAGCAGGTTTCTAAAATCTCATAACCCTGTAATAAATAGCTAGCAATGCAAGAGATAGTATCCAAGCCACTTAATACCTTTTATTGAAAAATGGGCAGATTTTGGTCATTTAATACCTTAATTAAGGTATACTCCATCATTTCATACTTATTTCCAAGGCATGCTCCTCAACAATACTATCTAACTGGCATCATATGGAATCTCATGTCACTTAATAATTCTTTATTTGAAAAGGCGAACCCTTAATCAGTCACTTAATACATATCCAGAAGCGAACCCCTATAGAGATACCACCTAACCTGTCCCCTAGGCCATTTAATACTTCATTTGGGGAAAAGAAAGGGGAGTTCAAATAACCAGTACCTCAAGACCTCAAAGCAAGCCCCTTGTACTATGGCATATACTCATAATGATGTCTTATATTAATATGACTATTTGTAGGAACCGGTAGCCAGATTAGCTGGGAAGATTTATTCTACAGAATCTGGGACTAACCTCATGTCATTATAAATATTTATCATAAGGATATCTCACATTAATAGGAAGTGTATACAACTGTTGGTGGTCTCAAAGTGAAGGGCAGACTTCCATCATGTAACTCAATTGACCTCGCATCCTTATGACTCAACCATAAATTAAATACACTATATATATATATATATATATATATTAATACCCATCTCATCGTTTCATAAATAAGGCCTTATAATGAATCTTCCTTATTACGCCTTAGAATAATGATTAGGTTAAATAAGAATTTCCTCTTATTTTCGCCTAACAATCATTTACATTCCTAATGGAGGAAATAAATGAAAATAAATACCTAATTAACTATGCCATATACGCAATAATTATACATTAATTACCCTAATAGAGATTAATAAATATTCCCGTCTAATAATTTCTGAACACATGGATTTTGCACCCTAAACTAGCTTTAAACGTCAACTCCCTAACCAAATACCATTACAAGTCTATTTTCTTAAAATTCCCAAGATTTCAACATACCAAAATAAGGGATTCTAATATCCAAAACAGGGAATAAATATTCATAAACAAAACTACAATAACTGACTTATAAATAAAAACAGAAACTCAATTTATTACACCAATTCGGTAGAATATCCTAAATAATAGGATGGTAATCTAAACACCATATTCCATTCAACTCCTTTTTTACAAAGAAATAGATAAGAAGGAAATTTGTGTGGAATAAGTGGTGTAAGCCACGAATAAAATCCGTAATCTAAACCATTTATTTCATTGAAGAATCACATACTGAACCAAAGAAGAAGAAGAAGTGGAATAGACTATGAAATTATCAAAAATTGCATAACAAAACAAATACCATCAAATTAATGTAAATAATTAAGAATTTCAACATAAAATTGACATTTCAAAATAAAATGAAATTTTAGGGGATTAAGGTTTCCACTCACAGAATTGCCTTAGCTCCGCTTTCCTTAGATTTGCAAGCCTTTCAATCTCCATCAGAATCTCTCTCTTTTGATATATACATAATAGGGAAGATGTATATATTTTTATTAGATTCGAAATGGTTGGAGAAAGAAAAATATAAGAATATGTTAGAGGTAGAAAAAATAATTAGAGAATGAATTGAATTTTTACTTGAATTCTCTATGGAGTTTCCTAATCTAATTTGGAGAGACAACATTGGTAGATTTTCGTTGAATACCCTAAAATAATATGAATAAAAAGTGAAGTGGGTAGGGTTCTATTTATAGGGGTTGAAATACAGCAGAACCATAGGATGGAAGTACGTAAGAAACAGATAAATGTGGAGCGTACAACTCAATATAACGTAGCTTCAAACCTAGCCATCACTAGCAATCTTTTGGCCAAGCGATTGACCATTTATATGCAGCCGTTCGACTCCTATGATCGATCGACTGGTTGACCTATATCGATCGACCGCTCCTCTATTTCGAGGAACATTTATTTTGTTCCATTGCACAATTTATTTTATTCCCTAATTAACTTTTTAACGTTAAACGATAACTAAACATTTACTTTGCTCCAAGTTAACTTTTGAAATTTAAACCCTAAATTTAATTTTACATTTGAATTTGAATTCAAACTAAATTAATTTAAATCTGAAAACTTCAGTTGCTCACAACTTCATTGCTTGAGCTCCGTTTTCAACATATTATATATCAAACAAATTAGAATTTCGCCACGAACGCAATGGAATAAATTTCATGGTCAAACTATGACTTTTATAAAATTTCCATATTCTATCTATCATATTTAATTCAATTAGATCCATTTAATTATGGTTCATCTTACGGGTTGTTACATTGTTAGTCAATAACTTAGACAACAAAAGAATGTGTATGTAACAACCCGGAAATTTTTACGGTTTTAATAACGTAATTAACTGAATTTTTGTGAAATTTATAAATAACTGAATTTGGAAATAAAATTTGGTATTTGGTATGCGTCTAGTTAAACATAGCAAATTGAAAATTTTCATTGGAAAATATGAATATTAGTTATGTTGTGTAATTTTCAATTAAAATTTAAAATCAGTTAATTAGATGAAAATAAAATATTATTGAAATCTGAATATTTTTATACAATAAAAATGTAAACTATTTTATGAGTGAAATGTCATATTTCGTTTTGTCAAATTTGGAATTCTCTAGCTTCGTTTATCTTATTTTCAGCGAATTTGCAGTAGTTTGGCAGCGAATATCGACTTTTGATAGGATAGTCGTATCATTGATATCTGTATATTGTTCTGTTCGTCTCGTCGTGTTGATCTCTGTAATATATTCATTTGTGTATATCGGTGTCTGGTATGCGATGAAATCTGCAATATGATTGTCGTATCGGTACCCAATTTTAGTCTTTTGGCTTCTCTTTGGCCTTTCATTTGTTCACCGTGTATAGCCAGTTGTTTTAATAATTTATGAATTCAACCGATGTCCTTTTCTATTCCCCATATTCAATATATTCAACTTATATTTCTATCTCATCCTTTCAATAGCCATTCTCTATCTCTTCCATTTTCATATGTTCTTCTTCGTTTGAAATATAAGATAGTTTATATATATATATATATATATATATATTCTATGCTTTTGCTTTTGAAAAAAAAGAAAAAGTAAAAAACTTGCTTTCATTATCTCCTACCTGCTATTCTCTTACTTATTTTTATTTTTTTGATCGAAGCTACTGCACACCATCTTCGTTCCATTACCCCGCCACGTGCGCCACTCCGTCCCTCCTTCATCACCTATCGCCAACCTCCGCCGACAACCGGGCCTTCGCCTAATCACCCCTCTAAGCACTGCCTACCCGCCTCCGCCATTTCCTCCCTCTCTCCTCTGCTACAAACCCAGCACCTCAGCCCACCCATCAGCTCGCCTTCCCTCACAGCTCGCCCCTTCCAATGTCGGTCCCCAACCTCCTCTCTGCCAACACCTCCCTTCGGTCCTACACCCGCATATGTCTGCACAACCCACGGCCGCCACAAACTCATCACCCTTCAGCCAAGAATGCAGCCACCCTCCATTGTTTCACAAACTCACCTTCCCCACTACCTTCCCTTGCCATTGCCATGGCAGCCACCACCTTCGTCTGCCACGACCAACACGGCCTCCTACGTTTAGGTGCTCCATATCTCGAGCAACCACTACCTTGCCTTCGTCCCTTACTAGCACGACCTACCCTCCTCCTTCATCATAGCCAGGGCCACCTGCCATCCACCCCCGCCTTGGCATACGCCGCATCCACGACTCCAGTAGTTCGTCATTCCCTAACCATCAAGCAAGTTATAGTGATTTAAAAATAGGTATTGATTTTTAAATATATTTATATATTTCATTCGTATATGTTATATATGTATGCGATTACAATGCCTATATTAGTATAAAATGCAGTGTATATATATGTGTGTCAATCATAAATATTATATAAGAAATTTATATTTTGCACCAAGTCTTTATTCTTCATTTCTGTTATGTTTTATAATCAAACATTTTATTTTATATAATATAGTAGTTTATATAGTTGATCTGTTGGTTACAATGTGTAAGTTTGTATTTATTCATATACATGGTCTGTTGGTTTGAAATGTGTAAACATTATTTATATACAATTTGTTTGCATATATATTATTTAAGTAATATATGATCTTTTAGTTTATACATAAGTATATACCCGAATTTTGGGTTTTAATATAAGGTAAGGGTTTTATTTTAACTATGGGTTAAGTAGCAATGATCTGGAATATGTATATACATAGAGATTTATTCTATTTATGTTTAAATTAAATAATGGTTTCGAGATATATATCTATATGTGTGTGTGTGTGCGTGTGTGTGTATACATATTGATTTTTATATATATGTGTTTTAAATTTTATATTGGTTTTAGAGAAAAAATATAAAGATATAATATTTATTTTGTTTCAGTTTATATTAATCTAATTTTGACTTGTCCTCCGTCAATTCAAAACTTCCAACTTCATTTTGATCGACAAATTCGTGTTCATCGTACTTTAGTTTGGAGTTCGTTGCTCGGATTCACAGCTCGATTCGTTATCAAATTTCTCTAGCCTCGAAAAGTAAGCAATCACTCACGATTAACATTGTTATATTTAATAAATTTAATTCACATTGAAATGACAATTGAAATATGCTGTTAAATTTGAATTGCTTATTATTTAATTGCTATATATGATATGCCATTATCTATAACGTTCACATGTGACAGCTGACGCCATCGCCTGTTGTTTATATATTATAATTAAATTTGTTATTGATGATATATGTTTGTTGTTGATATGTTATATTTTAATCATATCTATTCTCACTCATGAAGTTCCTATAGTTTAGGAATCCTTGTGGGTTAAAATGATACATACCCGAACGATATTGTAGATTAGGGGAAATCGTTATGGGTTGAAACGGTAAATCCAAGCGATTTTCATTGATTTTGAAAATTTGGGATTACGGGTTGAAATGATATATACCCGTAAAATATTAAATTTAAATTGCAGATTGAAATGATAAATACCCGTATAACTTGACCATAAGATAGAAAACTATAAAAGAACACCGTTGGTCTGTTAGGAATTTTTTTTAATAGTTTTGAAAGGAAACATACAGATTTTATTGAATATTGATTTTTAAATATAATATAAAGACATTTTATTTTGTAAAGTTAAAATTTTAAATTATATCTTTGGAAATTTTAAATTTACAAGTTAGTTTTGAAAATATAAATTTTGAGATTTTACTTATAATTTTATTATTTTTAAAATATATAAGATAAGATTTAAAATAGATTTATTAATAAGATTTAATTTAATGTAAATTATTTAAATAAAATTTAATTTAATTAGTATATATATAATATGTTTGAATATTTATTTAAAATTTTACATTAATATTTTAAATAGATTTTTGTAATAACTTTAAATAAACAGAGGTTGGAAAAAATAAAGTAAATTTGACTTGAAATTTAAATTTGTTAATAATTGAATTTAAATAATAATTTGTTTGAACTTATTAATTTTAAGATTTGAAAGGTATGATTTATAACTTGATTTGATGAAAAGTGATTAAATGAATATTCTCAACTTTAAATAAAATTGAGACTGAATATTTAATATTGATTTAAGTTTATATACTGAGATTTTACTTAATTGTTATTAAAATGATTAAGTGAATATTTTTTAGTTTGAATAAAATTAAAATTGAGATATAAATGAAATTTATATTGTAAATGTTTGAATATTTAAACTCTGAATCTTATTGGAATTGAAGTGATAGTTCAAACCTGGATTTGAAATTGATATAAATTGAAATGGTTATTGACAATTTGAATTTAATCTTTAACCTTCTAAATTGAAAGTGTTGAACTGGAGTTGATTTAAATTGTATTTTGGAATTTAAGTTGATTTGAATCGATTTGTGGAATTGGATGAAACAATTCTAATTTGAAAGCTATTTCAATATAATCTCTTTAAATAAATATAAACTATTTTTAATTTTCAACTATTTTAATATATAAATTAGTTTATTATATAAACTATTTAAATTTATAGCAATTTTAATATATATATATATATATATATATATTATTTTCAATATCTAAACAGTTTAAGTTGGAGGGGTTATAATTTCAAAAGTGCTATGATTTAAAAAAAAAGTGTTATGATTTCGAAAGTGTAATGATTTTGAAAGTGTTATGATTCTGGAAATGAATATGATTTAAAGTGAATAATGATATCGAATTGATATGGTTTTGAAATGAATATGATATTCTCATATGAAGTATGAACTATTCGAAATGAAATGACCGCGGTGTGAAAAGCGTTTGGTTGTTAAAGAGACCGGGATCGGATATTGTCGTACTCTCTGCCAATACCCAAAACCACTTTAACAACTGTGCATGTGGTGGAGATTCCAGAACGAAGTAGGATGGTTTGGCGACGATTCTATATGAGGTTTTAGCACGGCCCTGACTCCCGTGAGTCATCTTAATGTGGCTAAAACAAGAGCTATACCGGGCTAAGTGAGGTCGCGCCTCCGATCGGGTATATTTCTTCGATACCATTCTATTACTTTGGGGTTTGATTGGGTGCACCTTTGATTTAGGAGTGAGTCTCGAGGTGGGCGGTAGTAGCTGCTATACATTACCTCGCATGCCTTGTGACGACCCAGAATTTTTAAACATTTGAAATTGAAATATTTAATTGATTTTAAATATTTGAATGTTAGTTTAACTTGAATTTCAAACATTGCTATGAATTTGGCAATTAAATTGTTGAATTTAATAAGGTGAAGTTGGGTAAAAAAAATTGTATCTTCAATTCTAAGCTAATTAAAAATATTTTAAAGGCTTAGTAAATTTATATTTACGATACTGAAGATAAAGGAAGCTTCAGAATTGAATTTCAAAATATTTTATTCAATTTTGAAATTATATCGTTTATATTGATATTTAAAAATAGCCTTGCGAGGCACAGTCTCGGAATTCGATGAAACCAGTTCCATTGGATCTGTAATATTGTATTATTATCTGATTCAATTTTGTGGCATTCGGAGTGATCGTTTGGCCATACGATAAGCAAACACGCTGAAAATTTTATCGAAATTCAATTTAAAAATTGGGTCCAAAAAGCTATCTTCTCCATACAATCGAATTTGGACTCGGAACCTTTTCCATTGCGTTCAAAATAGGTGCATAACATTATAAATGCCTAGCGCACGTCTCGATTGGAGCTCGAGATTTAAGTTACGTTTATTGGATTAATTTGAATTTAAATTTAAATTTAATATATAATAATTATTTACAAGATAAAGTTTATATGTTCTTCTTTCTTCTAACACATGGCATTTATTATCGAACACTGGACAAAATTCTTTACATGTGTCTTCCTTTTCTTTAGAAATTTTAGCCGTGCCTTTTATAATGAAAAAAAAGAACGAACCATCTTTATTTAAAATTTAAAGGAAAAATCATTCTTCGTTCATCTTGAAATTAATAATGGCCGGGTTCAGGAAATCTTGTTCGACATTGAAATTCACGAGCTTATCTCCCCTCCGTTTCCAATTTGAACTCATCAAGTTTCATTCTTCTTATCCTCTGCCCAATCAATCGAAATTAAACAAAATCACGTTCACCCAAATAAATAGGGGGAACGGGGCTACAGTAGTTTGGGGTCGCAGTCGCATGAGCTTGTACGCGTATTCGTGAGGCGACCGGAAGTGGTACACTCGCGCGAAGGGAGGAAGGAGGCGCATGTGGTGTCTATAGTCGTGGGTTCGTAGTGAAGCAGGGGAATCGAGGAGGGTAGTAGGGTTGTCGAGTCGCACGGCTTCGTTCCGAAAGTCAGATTGTCGTTGAATTCGTGAGGAGTTAGGGTTTTGAGAAATTGGGAATTTCAATGCCGTGAAATGATTGAAGCAGACACGGCTTAGGGTTGCTGGATGTTGGCTCGTCATTCGATTTGAGATAGCACGCACGCGAAGTCCGATGTCGAAGGCAGCTGAAGGCGCATGCGTATGCGTGGACATGGGGAGGCACGGCGTCGGCAACTCCTAGCTCGGTGAGGTTAGGCTTCGTTCAGGTGGGGTTCGAAGGCAATGAAAGGTATTTATCTCTCTTCTTTCGATTTAAATTTAGTTTAAAACTCAGATTGAAATTTTATTATGTCTTAAAATAGAAAATCAAGTGAAAATATATGTGTAGGTGTGTGTGTGCGCAGTTTTTCAAAATTCATATGCATGCAGGGAAAATAAATAAATACTAATAATAATACATATATAACTATTTTCATCTACTAGTTTGATTTAAAGTAATATATTTAAGAGATTGGTTTGTTTTATTAACTTATTTATTTATCTAGTTACTAAAAATAATTTGTTAAAGTAAATTTGGTTTTTAATTTAATTTTTAGTTAAATAAATTTATTTATAGAAATTTGTTTAAAATTAAAAATATTAGTTTAAAACCAAAATCGTTAGTAAATTAAATTTATTATTGGAAAAATGGGTTAAGAATAAATTATAAAGGTGTTTAATTAACTTATTTAATTCTTTTGGTTACTAAAGAAAAATTTATTAAAGGGAATTTAGTTTTAAATTTAAATTTTTAGTTACATAAATTTATTAGAAAGGATTTTTTAAAATTAAAAGTAATAGTTTTAAATAGAAGTATTAGTTAATTAAACTACCAAAACGAAAATTTATTGTTTGATTTATTTCGAATATTAATAAGGGTACTTTTGGCACAGGTCCTTATTTAGTTTCAAAATTCACGAAAAGTCCTTCACTAAATTTCAGTGTAAATTAGGTCCCTGTCTTTTTATTCACGATTATTGCAGAGCATGATGCAACTTTTCATAAAAGTTGCTAACATTTCCGCAACTTTTCTATACACTGTGAACATAGTGTATGAAAGTTGCTTAAATATCAGCACTTATTTATAAAAGTTGTTGACATTTCAGCAACATTTATGTACACTGTGAACACAATCTATGAAAGTTGCTGAAATATTAACACTTGTTTATAAAAGTTGTTGATATTCCAACAATAATTTTCTTCGTTTCCAGAAACAGGGACCCGATTTACAATGAATCTTTGATAGGGAAAGTTGCTGAAATATCAATAATTATTTATAAAAGTTGCTGACATTTCAGCAATAATTTTCTTCGTTTCCAGAAAACAGGGACCCGATTTACAATGAAACTTTGACAGGGACCCGCTTTACAATATGAAAGTATGATAGGGATGCCTTCCTAATTTACACTATTAATAAATTGTATAATTGTTTATACAAGGTTTAAAGGTCGTGAAAAACAAACTGGAACGGAAAATGGATTGTATGCAAAGCAAAGGTGAGATCTTCTCACTCACTCAAATTTTTCTGATTAATTTTTAAATAGTTAAATTTAAAATGGTTGATTGTGTGCTTGGATAACAAATAATTATCAGTATATTGAATTAGACCCTATACGCCGCATAATAGCGAATAATATTATATTAAACCCATATACCGCGATATTCCACCTTGAAGTGGAATTGGTATTATATATGTATTTGGAATGATTGATTTCCCACATTATATAGCGGATGAGACCCTATGCGCCGCATAATAGCAGATGATATTATATAAATCCCATATACCGCGATATTCCACCTCGAAGTGGAATGGGTATTTAATTGTTGTGCTAATGTCTATGGATGCAGGGAAACAAGTTGAAGGGATCCAACTAGACTCCTCAAAACATTTGAATTTGTTTCAATATTATGTGTTGATTATTTATAATCTGTGTGTGATCGTATTTGTGATTGGAATCGTTGAAGGCTATAGTTTGGCCGAATATATTTTTGGCATCGTAGGATACCGGAAATAAATAAAACTGGATTTTTTTGAAATTCAAGTAGAAAATTTATAATAAATTCATTTAAAGAATTGGGTGAACTTAAAAGAAGAAATTCAAATTGATAAAGTTTTATTTTTGAAAACTTATTGAATAAATTCCAAAATAGGGGAAAAGATTTTAATAAATGGGTTTTGAATAATATTCTTTAATAGTTGAAGAATTTATTTAAAAATTTGGATTTTAAATGGTTTGGAAGAGATAAAGGAATTTATTTTAAAAATAAATTTGGAAATGATTTTTGAAATCAATTTGAAAAATCATATATCAGTAGATATCTGGAAAATTTAAAATTCACAGTGGAAATTTTATAAAGGAAAGGGGAAATTTGTTTTAAAAATAAATATTGTTTTATTTTGAAAAGTGTGGAAAGGAATTTACGGATTTGAAACGTAAATTTAAAATAAATTCAAAATGATTTATAAATTGATTTTAATGAACCATTTTAGAATGGAAGGTGTACTTTCCCTGGAAAGCCGAGTATATTTTTAAAATAGCTTTTGAAATAAAAACTAAAAGTTCTAGATTTGGTTTTAAAAGAATATTGTTGGAGAAATTATTTTTGGGAATTATTTAAAATCTTTAAAGTAAAGATTTATTTAACTAAGTATAGAAGGGTATTTTAAAGATTAAATTGATATTTGATTTAGAAATTAGTTATTTGAATATTTATACACTATCTACTAATTTTATTTTTAAAATTAGTTTGGACTTGAAGTTTTATCTAAGATATTGATATAATATTTTCATAACTAATATTCTAAAATAAAGTGTTTTTAAAATAGTTTTTACATTAAATATTTCCAAGTATATGCGCTTGGATAAATAATTTAAATTATTTTAAAATATTTAAACTCGACAGATTTTTAGTGGAAATGAATAAATATTTGGAAATGCATTCCACGTAAGGAAAAGTGATTTGAAATTTGTTTTCAAAGTATTGAAACAAGGAAGAGTGATTTGAAATTTGTTTTCAAAGTATTGAAATATGGAAAAATGATTTGAAATTTGTTTTCAAAGGATTGAAAGGTGAAAAGTGATTTTAAATTTGTTTTCAAATGGTTGATGTGTTAAAATTATATCTTGCGAAGATATTTTTGAAAATAAACAATTGGGAAAAAATTATTTAAATCTTGGTGATTGTTGTGAATGTTGATTGATAGTTCAATAACCGACTATCAATATTGGCCTTTTAATGGCATTAGAATTTCGATGCGACCAGGGGTCGGATTCCAAATAGATATTCGAAAACCACATCGAATCTTTGTTATTGATCTTTTATTTAAAAGATCAAAGTGGAAATTGTTGTGATTTGTTTGAAATCTGAGTGAACACTTATTTTTAAAAATAAGCGCTCATTATTCGGATTAGCCGGGAGAGGACTTTATGTCATAAAACCCATTTCGAATAATGATATGACGAAATGGATTGCATTTGAAGACGGTGTTGAAGACCGAGTATTTTTGAAAACGAAAGGATTATCTGTCGAATGTATCTCACCGGGTTGCTCCGGTATAGAGATTTTATCACCCTTTGTGATGGGGATTCCGAACGTGATTAGTGAATATCCGGATTGCAAGGGCTTCTTTTGAAGTGCATTCAGTTCCGTTCGATCCCGGAATGGACTTGTATGGATGTGTGTCTGACATTACACTTTGAGATGTAAAGCTGGCTTCTATCAAATATATTTTTGTTGGTGGCGGAGAATTTATTCTCTTAGCTTAACACCCTTTTCTGAGACGTACGAGCTCAAAAGTTACGTAGTTGATGGTTACTAGTGGTGCATTCCCAAATTGGTAATGTGGCATACGAAGTGCTGCTGATCATTTGTTGATCGAAGCATGACTTTGTGGATGAGACTTCATCGGGCCTCACAACCCGAAAATGGTCAAAATGGGAAGGATGTGCCAAGGTTATTTGGGGGTAGCGCCCCCCGAGGGTATGTCATTTCCTTCTAGAAAAGGGTAGTATCATGGTGTGGAGCTCAGATATTTTACCTATGTTGATGCTGCAAATTTATTATACTTTATGGTTGTTGCTTTGTGGTTGAGGATCCTCGGATAAAGGTCGCAAACGACCGGGGGATGGCATACTCGTGTAGTAGTTACCTAGTTATAGAGGTAACCCGGCCTTGTATTGGCAGAGATCCATTTAGGTTCTCAGGGCGTCCCTTCAGAGGCGTACCAATGTGGCAGTAGGAAGTTCCTTAGTCTGACCATTTGTTGGAAATCCAAATAAATAATATGCGCCTTGTACGGTTTTAGTTGTATTACCTGCCACGGAATGTGGCGGTAACCTGCTATTGAACATGGTAGCTATAGTAGGCATACAATAATGGTTGTATGCTGGCTAACATTAATATTATACTTTCGAAATGTTTTCTGCACTATGCACTAATGATAATATTAAAAAAAGATTTTGCGTATTAAGCATGTATGACTATCATAAGGAGAAATCTCCTCCAATTCTGCGTTTGCATTGTGTGTGTTGCGGAAGGCCTTATGGTAGTTTCATTTTCCAAAAGCATAGCGGATTTCATTTCCTTTTCTTTGTGAAAAATAACTGTTTTTAAGATCTCACACCAGTCCCATGGCTGACCTGGAATTTATTGTTCCCTTTTTAAACTCTGAATGTCCATAATTTTCCACACGGGCAGCCTAGAGCCAGGTTATCAGTTATTCGAGAGCGAAGTCAAGAAGTTGCTGTGGAGATCAGGAGTGAAGCTGGATGGCGAGACCTATCACTTATACTATGCAGTGTCCGTTTTGTTGTGGTGGTGCAAGTCAAAAAAATTTATATGTAAGCAAGCTAAAATACAGCCAGTGTTTGTATTGTGTCATTGCAAAACTATGATAATGTGACATATGTAAAACTGATATAGTTCTTTTTTTTAAAGATATTCATTTATCTATTATATGTTGTTCCTCTGCGAAATGTAAGATTCTGTCATTGTTTTCGTTCTTCTTCCATCTTCTTCTTCTTAAACCCTAACGGTTCGGTGTTCTGGCATTCGACTGTGCGGCATTTTATATAGTGGATGTATTGATGTCAACTTTCGGGCGTCGAAAAATTGGATCGTTACATGTGTCATCAGAGAATTTGGTTAAGCGACAACCTTGGCTCTGTTGGGTGTTACTCATTAGAGATAGAGTCAGTAGTACTCTGGAATGAGTTGAGTGTAATAATAGATATAAGCGCGTATTTGTTAGTGAATATAAAATTGTTTTATATTGTGTCGACTTATCGGTTGATTGTTTGTAGATTCTGGTCGGTGCTGTTTGGCCAACTGTATCGATAGGGGTTTCTAAACTCTTGAACAAGATAAACCGACATAGTAAAGTTGGGTAAATGAAATAGTTTTACCCAAACTATTTTTGTATATAAAAGAAATAATTTTCTGTAAATTATTATAGTATATGGTTGCTTAGTTGTTAGGAAGTGATAATATTAAATTATTATCATTGATTATTGAATAGGAAATTGAATTCGTAACCCCAAAGTAGAGAAATAAAATCACATACAAATGGAATTTGAGAATGTGAAGTGTAAATGTGGTTTGTAATTTGAAATAGAATTCCAAAGGAATGTCTTTGAAAAGAATTGAAAGGGTTTGAAATTTGGAAAGGATTGGAGATTTGGAAAAAAATTAAATTCTTCTAAGTTTAGAAATGATTATCAAAGGTTTTGGAAAAATGTTTTGAAGGGATAAAAAACTCTAAACTCTTTTCGGTCGTAGGAAAATAATTTCGGTGATGACTACAGTATCATCGTTGTTCATTTTCGAGCTTCCACGAGAGGAATTTCTGCCAAATTATTCTAAAAAGGAAGTTGTTTGAAAACTGGGTTTGGTTTCGGAAATTCAAAGGATAATTTAAATTGATTTCAAAAAAAATGATTTTTTTTGAATGTCGAAAAGACTGGAATCTGATAAAAATAGTTATGGAATAACAAATAAGTTTGGAGACTTAGAAAAAAGGAAAGAAAATTCAGATTAAAACTGAATTTAACTTGGATTAATTTGGATAAAGGATGATTTGAGTCTAATAAAAGGGTGATATGAATTTGAATGAAATCGAAACTGAATGTTGAAATTCATTTCGAATTTATAAGTAAATAGAATTGGAATTAGAATTGAATTTGATTTGTGATAAACAAAGCGAAGTTTTGAAATAAAATTAGTAAGTGAAACTAATTAAATGAATGACAAATTTAGAGACGGTTTGAAATGAATTGAATTTAATAATTATAAATGAAAGGTAAATTAAATTCATATGAATCTGAAATCCAGTTTAAGTATAAGGTGTATATTGAATATTATATCGGACTTAATAAATAAATTGTAAAATTCTTAAGTTAATTTGGAATTAAGAAAAAATTCTAAATTGATAAGTGAACGAAGATTAAACTGGAAAATCTTGAAAAGGCGATTGTGAATAAGTGTATTGAAATGAAAATCAAATGTGAATAAAAGAAAGGAAATTGATAAAAGCCAATAATCAATTTGGAATCAATACGTCGGATATACGTATATTATTTTATTCGCATAACGATTTGATCCAGAATTCGAGCACAGAATTTCGAGATAATTATATCGATCCGAGTTGGAATTTTTCACTCAATTTTCGACGACGAATCTGGATATGGATTTTTGGTTGATTCTGGAAATTTTCTATTATAGTTTACGGCTATGCAAGGAGAATGACGGTTTCTGATCAAGAAACCAGATCTAAGTCCGCACTAGGAACTCGGGTGGACGATACTAGTTCAAAAGTGAAATTGTGTGATCGAGTGGGCGATCGAAATTGGTATTGCGTACGAATGATGTAAGTGTATCGTATGGATTTGAATAAAAAAATATTGCATATTTTATAAATAAAAGAGCAAAATGGTTTTGAATGTTGTAATTGGATATTTCTGTTAAGTAGAATACACAAGTGTGTTGAAGAAAAATGGAATTGGGATTTTGATTTCGGAGAGGAATTTAAGTTTCCCGAAAAGGTATGTATTTAAATTTCAGTATGAAATTTGATGATTTTCTTGTCTAGCCACTTGGCTTTTTCTTTTCTTTTGAAATTTTGGGGCCTGTTGTGGCATTTTGTAGTCGTACCAAGATAGCCGCACGAAGGAGACGCTGGCGAAATTTTTCGAAAATTAAGAAAGTTAGAAAATTTTGAAAATTTAGAATTTGAATTGTAAATAAATGTTGTTTGGAAACTATGAAAGATTTTGGAAGGTTGTTGAAGTGATAATCGATCTTGGATAAAAAAAATTGTTTTGGTAAGTTGGTAAAACTATTTGGATTTGGAAAAATAATAATCAAGTTAAGGATCATTCTTCTTAACTAGAATTTCAGGAAGAAATTCTTTTAAGGGAAAAAGAATGTGACGATCTAGAATTTTTAAACATTTGAAATTGAAATATTTAATTGATTTTAAATATTTGAATGTTAGATTAACTTGAATTTCAAACATTGCTATGAATTTGGCAATTAAATTATTGAATTTAATAAGGTGAAGCTGGGTAAAAAAATTTGTATCTTCAATTCTCAGCTAATTAAAAATATTTTAAAGGCTTAGAAAATTTATATTTATGATACTGAAGATAATGGAAGCTCAAAATTGAATTTGAAAATATTTTATTCAGTTTTGAAATTATATCGTTTAAATTGATATTTAAAAATAACCTTCCGAGACACAGTCTCGGAATTCAACGAAACTAGTTCCATTGGACTCGTAATATTCTATTGTTATCGGATTTCAATTTTCGTAGCATTCGGAGTGATCGTTTGGCCGTACGATAAGCAAACACGCCAAAAATTTATCGAAATTCAATTTAAAAGTTGGGTCCAAAATGTTATCTTCTCGATACGATCGAATTTGGACTTGAAACCTTTTCCATTACGTTCGGAATAGGCGTATAACATTATAAACACCTAGCGGCATGTCTCGATTGGAGCTCGAGATTTTAAGTTGCATTTATCGGAGCAATTTTTGAATTTAAATTTAAATTTAATATATAATAGTTGTTTACAAGACAAAGTATATGTGTTCTTCTTTCCTCTAACACCTGCATTTATTTTCGAACACATGTCAAAATTCTTTACACACGTCTTCCTTTTCTTTAGAAATTTTAGCCGTGCCTTTTATAATGAAAAAAAAGAACGAACCATCTTTATTTAAAATTTAAAGAAAAAATCATTCTTCATTCATCTCGAAATTAATAATGGCCGGGTTCAGGAAATCTTGTTCGATATTGAAATTCACGAGCTTATCTCCCCTCCGTTTCCAATTCGAACTCATTTAGTTTCATTCTTCCTATCCTTTGCCCAATTAATCGAAATCAAACAAAATCACGTTCACCCAAATAAATAGGGGGGATAAGGCTACAGTAGTTTGGGGTCGCGGCCGCACGAGCTTGTACTCGTACTCGCGAGGCAATCGGAAGTGGTGCGCTCGCGTGAATGGAGGAAGGAGGCGCATGTGGTGTCTAAGGTCGTGAGTTCATAGTGAAGCAGGGGAATCGAGGAGGGTAGTAGGGTTGTCGAGTCGCAAGGCTTCGTTCTGAAAATTAGATTGTCGTTGAATTCGGGAGCAGCTAGGGTTTCGAGAAATTGTGCATTTCAATGCCGCGAAATGATTGAAGCAGGCACGGCTTATGGTTGCTGGATGTTGGCTCGTCGTTCGATTTGAGATAACACGCACGCAAAGACCGATGTCGAAGGAGGCTGAAGGCGCATGCGTATGCGTGGACTTAGGGAGGCGCGGTGTCGGCAACTCCTAGCTCGGTGAGGTTAGGCTTCGTTCAGGTGGGGTTCAAAGGCAGTGAAAGGTATTTGTCTCTCTTCTTTCGATTTAAATTTAGTTTAAAACTCAGATTGAAAATTCATTAAGTCTTAAAAACAGAAAATCTATATGGTGAAAATAAATAAATAAATAAATATATGTGTGTGTGCATTTTTTCAAAATTCATATGCATGGAGGAAAATAATAATAATAATAAAATAATTGTAATAATAATAATACATATATAACTATTTTCATCTACTAGTTTGATTTAAAATAATATATTTAGGAGATTGGTTTGTTTTATTGAACTTATTTAATTTATCTAGTTACTAAAAAGAATTATTAAAGTAAATTTGGTTTTTAATTTAATTTTTAGCTAAATAAATTTATTTAAAAAATTTGTATAAAATTAAAAATATTTGTTCAAAACCAAAATCGTTAGTTAATAAAATTTATTATTGGAAAAATGGGTTAAGAATAAATTATTAAGGTGTTTAATTAACTTATTTAATTCTTTTGGTTACTAAAGAAATTTTTTATTAAAGGGAATTTTGTTTTAAATTTAAATTTTCAGCTACATAAATTTATTAAAAAGAATTTGTTTAAAATTAAAGTATTATTTTTAGATAAAACTACTATTTAATTAAACTACCAAAAAGAAAATTGATTGTTCGATTTATTTCGAATATTAATAAATTATATAATTGTTTATACAAGGTTTAAAAATCGTGAAACACAAATTGGAATGGAAAATGGATTGTATGCAAAACAAAGGTGAGATCTTCTTATTCACTCAAATTTTTCTGATTAAATTTAAAATATTGATTGTGTGCTTGGATGACAAATAATTATCAATATATTGAATTACATCCTATGCTCTGCATTATAGCGGATGATATTATATTAAACCCATATACCACGATATTCCACATTGAAGTGGAATTGGTATTATATATGCATTTGGAGCGATTGATTTCTGCATTATATAGCAGATGAGACCCTATACGCCGCATAATAGCGGATGATATTATATAAATCCAATATACTGCGATATTCCACCTCGAAGTGGAATGGGTATTTAATTGTTGTGCTAACGTTTGTGGATGCAGGGAAACAGGTTGGAGGGATCCAACTAGATTTCTCAAAACATTTGAATTTGTTTCAATATTATGTGTTGATTATTTATAATCTGTGTGTGATCGTATTTGTGATTGGAATCGTTGAAGGCTATAGTTTAGCCGAATATATTTTTGCTATCGTAGGATACCGGAAATAAATAAAAATGGATTTTTTTTTTAAATTCAAGTAGAAAATTTATAATAAATTCATTTAAAGAATTGGGTGAACTTCAAAGAAGAAATTCAAATTGATAAAGTTTTATTTTTGAAAACTTATTGAATAAATTCCAAAATAGAGGAAAAGATTTTAATAAATGGGTTTTGAATAATACGGTTTAATAGTTGAAGAATTTATTTAGAAATTTGGATTTTAAATAGTTTAGAAGGGATAAAGGAATTTATTTTAAAAATAAATTTGAAAATTGATTTGGTGTTTGGAAATGATTTTTGAAATCAATTTGAAAATCATATATCAGTAGATATTTGGATATTTTAAAATTCACAGTGGAAATTTTATAAAAGAAAGAGGAAATTTGTTTTAAAATTAAATATTATTTTATTTTTAAAAGTGTGGAAAGGAATTTACGGATTTGGAACGTAAATTTAAAATAAATCCAGAAAGATTTATAAATTGATTTGAACTAACCATTTTAGAATGGAAGGTGTACTTTCCTTGGAAAGTCGGGTATATTTTAAAATAGCTTTTGAAATAAAAATTAAAAGTTCCAGATTTGGTTTTAAAATAATATAGTTGGAGAAATTGTTTTTGAAAATTGTTTTAAATCTTTAAAGTAAAGATTTATTTAATTAAGTATAGAAGGGATTATTTTAAAGATTAAATTGATATTTGATTTAGAAAATAGTTATTTGAATATTTGTACTCTATCTACTACTTTTATTTTTAAAATTACTTTGGACTTGAAGTTTTATCTAAGATACTGATATAATATTTTCATAACTAATATTCTAAAATAAAGTGTTTTTAAAATAGTTTTTATATTAAATATTTTCAAGTAAATGTGTTTGGATAAGTAATTTAAATTATTTTAAAATATTTGAACTCGGTAGATTTTCAGTGGAAATGAACAAATATTTGGAAATGCATTCCGCGTAAGGAAAAATGATTTGAAATTTGTTTTCAAAGTATTGAAATGACGAAGAGTGATTTGAAATTTGTTTTCAAAGTATTGAAATGACGAAGAGTGATTTGAAATTTGTTTTCAAAGTATTGAAATGTAGAAAAATGATTTGAAATTTGTTTTCAAAGGACTGAAAGGTGAAAAGTGATTTGAAATTTGTTTTCAAATGGTTAAAGTGTTAAAATTATATCTTGCGAAGTTATTTTTGAAAATAAATAATGGGGAAAAATTATTTAAATCTTGGTGATCATTGTGAATGTTGATTGATAGTTAAATAACCGACTATCAATATTGGCCTTTTAATGGCAATAGAATTTCGATGCGACCAAGGGTCGGATTCCAAATGGATATTCGAAAACCACATCGAATCGTTGTGATGTTTCTTTTATTTAAAATATCAAAGTGGAAATTGTTGTGATTTGTTTGAAATCTAATTGAACACTTATTTTTAAAAATAAGCACTCATTATTCGTATTAGCCGGGAGAGGACTTTGTGTCATAAAACTCATTCCGAATAATGATACGACAAAATGGGATTGCATTTGAAGTCGGTGTTGAAGACGGGTATTTTCGAAAATGAAAGGATTACCTGTCGAATGTCTCTACACCGGGTTGCTCTGGTATAGAGATTTTATCACCCTTTGTGATGTGGATTCTGGACGTGATTAATGAACATCCGGATTGCAAGGGCTTCTTTTCAAGTGCCTTCGATTCCGTTCGATCTCGGAGCGAACTTGTATGGATGTGTGTCTGACGTTACACTTTGAGATGTAAAGATGGCTTCTATCAAATACATTTCTGTTGGTGGCGGAGAATTTATTCTTTTAGCTTAACACCCTTCTCTAACGAGCTCAGAGGTTATGTAGTTAATGATTACACATTCCCAAATTGGTAATGTGGCATACGAAGTGTTGCTGATCATTTGTTGATCGAAGCATGACTTCGTGAAAAGTGTAGCTTTGTGGACGAGACTTCGTCGAACCTCACAACGCAGAAATGGTCGAAACAGGAAGGATGCGGCAAGGTTATTTGGGGGTAGCGCCCCCTGAGGGCATGTCATTTCCTTCTGGAAAAGGGTAGTATCATGGTATGGAGCCCAGATATTTTACCTATGTTGATGTTGCAAATTTATTATACTTTGTGGTTGTTGCTTTGAGGTTGAGGATCCTTGGATAAAGGTCGCAAACGACCGGGGGATGGCATACTCGTGCAGTAGTTACCAAGTTACAGAGGTAACCCCTCCTTGTGTTGGTAGAGATCCGGTTAGGTTCCCGGGGTGTCCCTTGAGAGGCATACCCATGTGGAAGTAGGAAATTCCTTAGCCTGACCATTTGTTGGAAATCCAAAGAAACAATACGTGCCCTATACGTTTTTAGTTGTATAACCTGCCATGGAATGTGGCGGTGACCTGCTATTGAACATGGTAGCTATAGTAGGCATACAATAATGGTTGTATGCTAGCTAAGATTAATATTATACTTTCGAAATGTTTTCTGCACTATGCACTAATGATAATATATATAAAAAGATTTTGCGTATTAAGCATGTTTGCCTATCATTAAGAGAAATCTCCTCCAATTCTGCGTTTGCATTGTGTGTGTGGCGGGAGGCCTTATGGTAGTTTCATTTTCCAAGTGGATTTCTTTTCATTTTCTTTGTGAAAAATAACTGTTTTTAAGATCTCACAGCAGTCCAATAACTGACCTCGAGTTTATTGTTCCCTTACTAAACTCTAGTTGCCCATAATTTTCCACACGGGCGGCCTAGAGTCAGTTTATCAGTTATTCGGGAGCGAAGTCAAGAAGTTGCTGTGGAGATTGGGAGAGAAGCTAGATGGAGAGACGTATCACTTATACTATGCAGTGTATGTTTCATTGTGGTGGTGCAAGTCAAAAAAATTTATATGTAAGCAAGTTAAAATACTGCCAGTGTTTGTATTGTGCCAATGCAAAACTCTGATAATGTGACGTTTGTAAAAGTGATATAGTTCTCTGTTTCAAAGATATTCATTTATCTATTATATGTTGTTCCTCTGCGAAATGTAAGATTCTGTCATTGTTTCTGTTCTTCGCCTATCTTCTTCTTCTTAAACCCTAACGGTTCGGTTTTTTGGCATTTGTCTGTGCGGCATTTGATACAGTGGATGTATTGATGTCGACTTTCGGGAGTCGAAAAATTGGGTCGTTACATGTGGCATCAGAGCATTTGGTTAACCGACAACCTTGGCTCCGTTGGGTGTTACTCATTAGAGATAGAGTCAGTAGTAATCTAGAATGAGTTGATTGTAATAATAGATATGAACGCATATTTGTTAGTGAATATAAAATTGTTTTATATTGTGTTGACTTATCGGTTGATTGTTTATAGATTCAGGTCCGTGCAGTTTGGCCAACTGTATCGATAGGGGTTTCTAAACTCTTGAACAAGATAAACCGACATAATATTGTTTTAAAGTCAATGAAATAATTTTATCCAAACTATTTTTGTATATAAAAGAAATAATTTTCTGTAAATTATTATAGTATATGGTTGCTTGGTTGTTAGGAAGTGATAATATTAAATTATTATCATTGACAATTGAATAGGAAATTGAAATCGTAACTTCAAAGTAGAGAAATAAAATCATATACAAATGGAATTTGAGAATGAAAATTGTAAATATGATTTGTAATTTGAAATGGAATTCTAGAGGAATGTTTTTCAAAAGAATTGAAAGGGTTTGAAAAGCTTTGAAATTTGGAAAGGATTGGAGATTTGGAAAAACATTAAATTCTTTTGAGTTTAGAAATGATTTTCGAAGGTTTTGGAAAAATGTTTTGAAGGGATAAAAAGCTATAAACTCTTTTCGGTCGCTGGAAAATAATTTCGGTGATGACTACAGCATCATCGGTGTTCATTTTCGAGTTTCTAGGAGAGGAATTGCTCCCAAATTTTTTTACAAAGGAAGTTGTTTGAAAACTGGGTTTGGTTGTGGAAATTCAAAGGATAATTTAAACTGATTTCGAAAAAAACGATTTTTGAATGTTGAAAGACTGTAGAATCTAATAAAAATAGTTATGGAATAATAAATAAGTTTGGAGACATAGAAAAAAGAAAAAAAATTCAGATTTAAACTGAATTTAACTTGGATTAATTTGGATAAATGAGGATTTGAGTCAAATAAAAGCGTGATATGAATTTGAATGAAATCGAAACTGAATGTTGAAATTCATTTCGAATTTATAAGTAAATAGAACTGGAATTGAAATTAAATTTGATTTGTAATAAACATAGCGAAGTATTGAAATAAAATTAGTAAGTAAACCTAATTAAAGGAACGACAAATTCAGAGATGGTTTGAAATGAACTGAATTCAATAATTATAAATGAAAGGTAAATTAAATTCATATGAATTTGAAATCCAGTTTAAGTATAAGGTGTATATTGAATATTTATATTGGGCTTAAGAAATAAATGGTAAAATTCTTAGTTAAATTTTAAATTTAGAAAAAAAATTCTAAATTGATAAGTGAATGAAGATTAAACTGGAAAATCTTGAAATGGAGATTGTGAATAAGTGTATTGAAATGAAAATCAAATGTGAATAAAAGAAAGGAAATTGATAAAAGCCAATAATCAATTTGGAATGAATACGTAGGATATACATATATTATTTTATTCGCATAGCGATTTCATCCAGAATTCGAGCATAGAATTTCGAGATAATTATATCGATCCGAGTTGGAATTTTCCACTCGATTTTCGACGACGAACCTGGATATGGATTTTGGGTTGATTCTAGAAATTCTCGATCATAGTTTACGGCTATGCAAGGAGAATGACAGTTTCTGATCAAGAAACCAGATCAAAATCCGCACTAGGAAGTCGGGTGGACAATACTAGTTCGGAAGAGAAATTGTGTGATCGAGTGAGCGATCGAAATTGGTATTGCGTACAAATGATGTAAGTGTATTGTACGGATTTGAATAAAATAAATATTGAATCTTTTATAAAGAAAAGTGCAAAATGGTTTTGAATGTTGTAATTGGATATTCTTGTTAAGTAGAATACACAGGCATTTTAAAGAAAAATGGAATTGGGATTTTGATTTCGAAGATGAATTTAAATTGGTCGAAAAGGTATGTATTTAAATTTTAGTATGAAATTTGATGATTTTCTTGTCTAGCCACTTGGCCTTTTCTTTTCTTTTGAAATTTGGGGGCCCGTTGTGGCATTTTGTAGTCGTACCGAGATAGCCCCGCGAAGGAGACGCTGGAGAAATTTTTCGAAAATTTAGAAAGTTAGAAAATTTAAAATTTGAATTCAAATTTAAATTTGAATTGTGAAGTAAACAAATGTTGTTTGAAAACTATGAAAGATTTTGGAAGGTTGTTGAAGTGATAATGGATCTTGGATAAAAAAAATTGTTTTGGCAAGTTGGTAAAACTATTTGGATTGGGACAACAATAATCGGGTTAAGGATCATTCTTCTCAACTAGAATTCGGGACGAAATTCTTTTAAGGGGAGAAGAATGTGATGACCCAGAATATTTAAACATTTGAAATTAAAATATTTAATTGATTTTAAATATTTGAATGTTAGTTTAACTTGAATTTCAAACATTGCTATGAATTTGGCAATTAAATTGTTGAATTTAATAAGGTGAAGTTGGGTAAAAAAAATTGTATCTTCAATGCTAAGCTAATTGAAAATATTTTAAAGGCTTAGAAAATTTATATTTATGATACTGAAGATAATGGAAGCTTCAGAATTGAATTTGAAAATGTTTTATTCAATTTTGAAATTATATCGTTTAAATTGGTATTTAAAAATAGCCTTCCGAGGCACAATCTCAGAATTCGACGAAACTAATTCCATTGGATCCGTAATATTGTATTATTATCGGATTTCAATTTTCATAGCATTCGGGGTGATCATTTGGCCATACGATAAGAAAATGCACAGAAAATTTTATCGAAATTCAATTTGAAAGCTGGATCCAAAAAGCTATCTTCACCATACGATCGAATTTGGACTCGGAACCTTTTCCATTGCGTTTGGAATAGGCATATAACATTATAAACACCTAGCGGCACGTCTTGATTGGAGCTCAAGATTTTAAGTTGCGTTTATTGGAGCAATTTGAATTTAAATTTAAATTTAACATATAATAATTGTTCACTAGACAAAGTTTATACGTTCTTCTTTCCTCTAACACTTGGCATTTATTTTCGAACACTTGTCAAAATTCTTTACACGCATCTTCCTTTTCTTTAGAAATTTTAGCCGTGCCTTTTATAATGAAAAAAAGAACGAACCATCTTTATTTAAAATTTGAAGAAAAAATCATTCTTTGTTCACCTCGAAATTAATAATGGCCGGGTTCAGGAAATCTTGTTCGACATTGAAATTCACGAGCTTATCTCCCCTCCGATTCCAATTTAAGCTCATCTAGTTTCATTCTTCCTATCCTCTGCCCAATCAATCAAAATTAAACAAAATCACGTTCACCCAAATAAATAGGGGGAATGGGGCTACAGTAGTTTGGGGTCGCGGTCGCACGAGCTCGTACACGTATTCACGAGGTGACCGGAAGTGGTGCGCTCGCACGAAGGGAGGAAGAGGCGCGTGTGGTGTCTAAGATCGTGGGTTCATAGTGAAGCAGGTGAATCGAGGAGGGTAGCAGGGTTGTCGAGCCGCACGACTTCGTTTTGAAAATCAGATTGTCGTTGAATTCGTGAGCAACAAGGGTTTCGAGAAATTGGGCATTTCAAAGCCGCGAAATGATTGAAGTAGGCACGGCTTAGGGCTGCTGGATGTTGGCTTGTCGTTCGATTTGAGATAGCACACACGCGAAGTCCGATGTCGAAAGCGGCTGAAGGCGCATGCGTATGCGTGGACTTAGGGGGGCGTGGCGTCGGCAACTCCTAGCTCAGTGAGGTTAGGCTTCGTTCAGGTGGGGTTCGAAGGCAGTGAAAGGTATTTGTCTCTCTTCTTTCGATTTAAATTTAATTTAAAACTCAGATTGAAAATTTATTAAGTCTTAAAAACAGAAAATCTATACAGTTAAAATAAAATTAGGGGCATTTCACTATGAGGACAAACTTTGCAATCCAATTAGTTTCTAGGACACACATCCACAGAAATTAATTTCAAGGCCAAAGTCAAAAGAATAATTACTTTTAAGGACAAAGTCAGATGTCCATTTACTTTCAAGGACATAATTTCATAGGTATTTAGGCCTTAGAAACTAATTATTTTGCATTTTGTCCTTAAAAGTAATTATTTCAGTTATGTGTCCTAGAAACTAATTGCACTTGCTATAGAGGCCCTTGTGGCTAATTTCCACAATAAATAAATAAATCTATATGTATGTATGTGCAGTTTTTCAAAATTCATATGCATGCAGGGAAAAATAAAATAAATAATAACAATAATAACAATAATACATATATAACTATTTTCATCTACTAGTTTGATTTAAAATAACATATTTAGGGGATTGGTTTGCTTTGTTTTATTAACTTATTTAATTTATCTAGTTACTAAAAATAATTTATTAAAGTAGATTTTGGTTTTTAATTTAATTTTTAGCTAAATAAATTTATTTAAAGGAATTTGTTTTAAATTAAAAATATTAGTTCAAAACCAAAATCGTTAGTTAATTAAATTTATTATTGGAAAAATGGGTTAAGAATAAATTATTAAGGTGTTTAATTAACTTATTTAGTTCTTTTGGTTACTAAAGAAAAATTTATTAAAGGGAATTTAGTTTTAAATTTAAATCTTTAGTTACATAAATTTATTAAAAAGAATTTGTTCAAAATTAAAAGTATTAGTTTTAAATAAAACTATTAGTTAATTAAACTACCAAAATGAAAATTGATTGTTCGACTTATTTCGAATATTAATAAATTGCATAATTGTTTATACAAGGTTTAAAGATCGTGAAAAACAAACTGGAATGGAAAATGGATTGAGTGCAAAGCAAAGGTGTTATCTTCTCACTCACTCAAATTTTTCTGATTAAATTTTTAAATAGTTAAATTTAAAATGGTTGATTGTGTGCTTGGATGACAAATAATTATCAGTATATTGAATTAGACCCTATGCGCCGCATAATAGCGGATGATATTATATTAAACCCATATACCATGATATTCCACCTTGAAGTGGAATTGGTATTATATATGTATTTGAAGTGATTGATTTCCCACATTATATAGTGGATGAGACCCTATGCGCCGCATAATAGCGAATGATATTATATAAATCCTATATACCGCGATATTCCATCTCGAAGTGGAATGGGTATTTAATCATTGTGCTAACGTCTGTGGATGTAGGGAAACAAGTTGGAGGGATCTAACTGGATTCCTCAAAACATTTGAATTTGTTTCAATATTATGTGTTGTTTATTTATAATCTGTTTGTAATCGTATTTGTGATTTGAATCGTTGAAGGCTATAGTTTAGCCGAATATATTTTTGGCATCGTAGGATACCGGAAATAAATAAAATAGGATTTTTTTGAAATTCAAGTGGAAAATTAATAATAAATTCATTTAAAGAATTGGGTGAACTTAAAAGAAGAAATTCAAATTGATAAAGTTTTATTTTTGAAAACTTATTGAATAAATTCCAAAATAAGGGAAAAGATTTTAATAAATGGGTTTTGAATAATTTTGTTTAATAGTTGAAGAATTTATTTAAAAATTTGGATTTTAAATAGTTTGGAAAAGATAAGGAATTTATTTTGAAAATAAATTTGGAAATTGATTTGGTGTTTGGAAATGATTTTTGAATTCAATTTGAAAATCGAATATCTGTAGATATTTGAAAATTTTAAATTTCACAGTGGAAATTTGATAAAGGAAGGGGAAATTTGTTTTAAAAATAAATATTGCTTTATTTTTAAAAGTGTGGAAACGAATTTACGGATTTGGAACATAAATTTAAAATAAATCCAAAAAGATTTATAAATTGATTTGAATGAACCATTTAAGAATGGAAGGTGTACTTTCCCTGGAAAGCCGAGTATATTTTTGAAATAGCTTTTGAAATAAAAATTAAAAGTTCTAAATTTGGTTTTAAAAGAATATCGTTGGAGAAATTATTTTTGGGAATTGTTTTAAATATTTAAAGTAAAGATTTATTTAATTAAGTATAGAAGGGATTATTTTAAAGATTAAATTGATATTTGATTTAGAAAATAGTTATTTGAATATTTATACTCTATCTACTAATTTTATTTTTGAAATTAGTTTGGACTCGAAGTTTTGTCTGAGATATTGATATAATATTTTCATAACTAATATTCTAAAACAAAGTGTTTTTAAAATAGTTTTTACATTAAATATTTCCAAGTATATGTGTTTGCATAAGTAATTTAAGTTATTTTAAAGTATTTGAACTCGGCATATTTTCAGTGGAAATGAATAAATATTTGAAAATGCATTCCGCTTAAGGAAAAGTGATTTGAAATTTGTTTTCAAAGTATTGAAATGAGGAAGAGTGATTTGAAATTTGCTTTCAAAGTATTGAAATATGGAAAAATGATTTGAAATTTGTTTTCAAATGGTTGAAGTGTTAAAATTATATCTTACGAAGGTATTTTCGAAAATAAATAATTGGGAACAAATTATTTAAATCTTGGTGATTGTTGTGAATATTGATTGATAGTTGAATAATTGACTATCAATATTGGCCTTTTAACGGCATTAGAATTTCGATGCGACCAGGGGTCGGATTCCAAATGGATATTCGAAAACCACATCGAATCTTTGTGATGTATCTTTTATTCGGATTATTCGGTTTAGCCGGAAGAGGACTTTATGGAAAATAAGCGCTCATTATTCGGATTAGCCGGGAGAGGACTTTGTGTCATAAAACCCATTCCGAATAATGATACGACGAAATGGGATTGCATTTGAAGACGGTGTTGAAGACCGGGTATTTTCTAAAATGAAAGGATTACCTGTCGGATGTCTCTGCACCAGGTTGCTTCGGTATAGAGATTTTATCACCCTTTGTGATGGGGATTCCGGACGTGATTGGTGAATATCCAGATTGCAAGGGCTTCTTTTGAAGTGCCTTCGGCTAAGTTCGATCCTGGAGCGGACTTGTATGGATGTGTGTCTGATGTTACACTTTGAAATGTAAAGCTGGTTTCCATCAAATACATTTCTATTGGTGGCGGAGAATTTATTCTCTTATAACACCCTTCTCTGAGACGTACGAGCTCAGAGATTATGTAGTTGATGGTTACTAGTGATAGACTCCCAAATTGGTAATGTGGCATACGAGGTGCTGCTAATCATTTGTTGATCGATGCATGACTTTGTGAAAAGTGTAGCTTTGTGGACGAGACTTCATCGGACCTCACAACCCGAAAATGGTCGAAACAGGAAGGATGCGGCAAGGTTATTTGGAGGTAGCGCCCCCTCAGGGTATGTCATTTCCTTCTAGAAAAGGGTAGTATCATGGTGTGGAGCCCAGATATTTTACCTATGTTGATGCTGCAAATTTATTATACTTTGTGGTTGTTGCTTTGTGGTTGAGGATCCTCGCAAACGACCGGGGGATGGCATACTCGTGTAGTAGCTACCTAGTTATAGAGGTTACCCGGCGTTGTGTTGGCAGAGATCCAGTTAGGTTCTCAAGGCGTCCCTTCAGAGGCGTACCAATGTGGCAGTAGGAAGTTCCTTAGCCTGACCATTTGTTGGAAATCCAAAGAAACAATACGCGCCTTGTATGGTTTTAGTTGTATAACCTGGCATGAAATGTGGCGGTAACCTGCTATTGAACATGGTAGCTATAGTAGGCATATAATAATGGTTGTATGCTGGCTAAGATTAATATTATACTTTCGAAATATTTTATGCACTATGCACTAATGATAATATAAAAAAAAGATTTTGCGTATTAAGCATGTTTGACTATCATAAAGAGAAATCTCCTCCAATTCTGCGTTTGCATTGTGTATGTGGCAGGAGGCCTTATGGTAGTTTCATTTTCCAAAAGCATAGCGGATTTATTTTCCTTTTCTTTGTGAAAAATAACTGTTTTTAAGATCTCACACCAGTCTCATGACTGACCTGGAGTTTATTGTTCCCTTTCTAAACTCTGGATGCCCATAATTTTCCACACGGGCAGCCTAGAGTCAGGTTGTCAATTATTAGGGAACGAAGTCAAGAAGTTGTTGTGGAGATCGGGAGTGAAGCTGGATGGCGAGACGTATCACTTATACTATGCAGTGTCTGTTTCATTGTGGTGGTGCAAGTAAAAAAAAATTCTATATAAGCAAGTTAAAATACTGCCAGTGTTTGTATTGTGTCATCGCAAAACTCTGATAATGTGACGTATGTAAAACTGATATAGTCCTTTGTTTTAAAGATATTCATTTATCTATTATATGTAATTCCGCTGCGAAATGTAAGATTCTGTCATTGTTTCTGTTCTTCTTCTATCTTCTTCTTATTAAACCCTAACGGTTCGCTTTTCCAGCATTCGACTGTGCGGCATTTGATCTAGTGGATGTAATGATGTCGACTTTTGGGCATCGAAAAATTGGTTCGTTACATGCCTTGTCTCATGCCCTATCATGCCTTCTACGAGTTTGATTTTGTACCATACCTATGGAGTACCCTCTGATAGCCCTCCAGTTTACGGAGAAATTACGCTACTATATAGATTATGGGAATATATAAAATGTGTTAAGGGAAGTATGAGTAATGCTTTAACTCTATTTAATACTTTACTTTACTAATAGACATATTATAATAGATTATATTACTACATAGTTGTAACGACCCGGAATTTTCGTTCCCGAAAATACCAGATAGTTAGAGAAAGAGAAGAAAAAAGATAGAAGAAGAAACAGAACGAAACACAGATTCTCAAATTCGCAGCGGATCAAAATATAATATCAAATAATTTCATTTATACAAAGAAAGATGTATCAATAAATTTTCATTTACTACATCAAAGTTTTCAATATTTACACAAACACTAGACGGTTAAAATTACATGTTCCAAACAATCTACAATATACACAGCGGAATACTCTCCATACGTTCCTGCCATCCAGCTCGCTTCCTGAGCTCCAGAACGTCCTTACTTGAAAATCTGTAATACTCGGTCTGACCTGAGCATTACATCAAAGTAAACCCGGGTCAGGCTGGAAACCAGCGTGAGTAAACCCATCTAACATAGAATACAATAGCATAAAACTTACATAAAACCCGGGTTAACTCGTATCAATTTTAAAAATTCACAAGTTTGGTATAGAAAACACTTATTACACACATCAATTTCTAAGTACCAAAACTTAGATTAAATGGTAGAACTCACTTAAATCATTCCATTCCAGCCTATTGATTTCACATATCAAATCTGTATAGAATTTTTATAAATTACAAATCGAAGTGGTTTCGGGTATTTACTAATACCCGACTCTGGTCTCTTCGAATTCAATGCCATCTTAACCCACACTATTCAAGTGAAACACAATTCAATCTTTAATCACAAGATGTCACTTTTACACAGCAATTCATCATCGACAGATAACCCTATAATCACTGTTCAAGACAAACATATCATATCACAAACATTTCATATCAGAAATATCAACTAATCATTCATAAGCAAGATTAATTAGTCACCCATTCCTAATTAAATCAAATTAATTACTTTAATCACTTTTAATCTTGCTTACTTAACAATAATTAATTACAAACCACTAATTAATCATCCCTAATTATCCTCTCTAATTACATTCAGTAATTAGCCCTTAATTAATTTACTACATTCATTAATCAACCTTGATTAATCACATTCAGTAATTAATTATTCTTAATTACTTACATTAATTAATTATCCTCTTAATTAATTAATAAATCCTTTAATTAATTACACTGAATAATTAACACTTAATTATTTCTATAATTATTCTTTAATTACTTTCCATGAAGTAATTACCCACTAATTAATTACAGCCTGTAATTATCCATTAATTCCTTCACTAAGTAATTACACTTCATTAATTACCTTAAGTAATTATACCGGACCCTAACTAATTCTTAATTAACAATTAATTAATCCTAAAACTTTTATAAATTAATTAATCCTAAATTATTAATTAATTTATCTTTAATTATCTTATTAATTTAAGTAATCTTTAATCATAAAAACTTAACTAACTTTCAAGATAAAACAATTACATTAATTACCTAAAATTAATACATGTCTAAAAACAATTTCATCTTTTTAATTATACTTAATTACCTTTAATGTAACTTCCCACCTTTCTGCACGCTTTAAATCGACGATAAACCACACACGTCAAACTTAAACCATATAGAAGGGTGGATTGTTATAGGGTAAATAAGAAAAGGCAGAGAAAGGAAAAAAACAAAATAGAATCTTGCAGCGGAACGATAAAATATAATAATCAAATATATAGTTCATGAAGCTGTTTTTCAAATAGTTGATTTTACTTATACAATACATATCAGAATTGCACATACCAGAGAATATTAATACTGCAGCGGAATACAATGGTGTAGTGGAATAATATAATTGATAATAGTAATAATAATTCTTTGTCTTCGTCCTCCAGAATAAAATCTTCAAATCTTGAAATGCTCGGACTGACCCGAGCGAATTGAAAAGACGAAACACTCGAGTCAGAACTAAAAGATCTTATGTAAGTTAAATCAATGGAAATAAATATGAGTGCAGTAACTTAAAAGATGCTCGGGATTCGCATCTCCTAACGATCCTTTAAACTATTTACTATGTAGTAATACTTCGCTATTATAATAGTATTTATTAGTAAAATAAACTTACTTTAAAATAGCCTTAAGGAGTGACCCAATATTCCCCTTAACACATAATATATTCTCATAGTCTATACAGTACTTTAATCTCCCCCGTACTGGGCATCGTCAGAGGGAACCACATAGGTATGGTACGAAACAAAATCGTATAAGGCGCGCCAGGGTAAGTGAGATGGCACAACTAGGCAATGCCAGGGTAGATATACTAATTACCGGTAGTAACGCATAGCCGCAACTACCGTCCACCTCGAGCCACACCCCCAAAAAAGAAAATCAAAAGTGGTCACCGAATAAATCCAAAGTCAGAGTATAATATCGAAGGGATGTGTTCGATAAAAGGTGCTACCTTCTTAACCCGTTGATCGCTCCTGTTTTAGCCACCTTATGCCAACTCACGGGAGTCGGATTCATGTATTTACCTCAAAGGAAACGCCGCCACCATCCTACTTTATTCTGGAATCTCCACCGCATACATGGTTGTTAAAGTGGTTTTCCGAGTTGGCAGAGAGTATGACAACTTCCGATCCCGGTCTCTTCAACAACCAAACGTTATTATAACACCGTGGTCATTTCAAAATAATTATACTTTAAAACCAGAACATAGTATCCATTTCAAAACCAAATAAATACGATATCATTTTCGTTTTAAAACCCAAATCAATGTGATATCATTTATAAAACCCAAATCAATATAACATCATTTTTATTTCAAATGTATTATTTTCCCAAAATCATAGCATTTCAAAGTTATAAAATTTCGAAATCAAAAACTTAAAACCATAACACTTTCAAAACGTAATACTTTGAAATTCATAACTTTGAAACATAACTTCCACCTTTACATGGATTAAATATTAAAATATTTTATAAACAAACTAGCTTCTTAAATTTCACAAATCAATTCCAAAACAACCCGAATTTCTAAAATTCTAAATTAAATATATTTCAAAGCTTAAATATTCGGTATTTCAAAACTAAATTTTATAGTTCATATATATATGTGTATATGTATATATATACAAATTTCACTTTTACTAATATTTAGTTTTGAAATATTTGCTTACTAAATCCAATATCCTTTAAATAAAACTTCAAATTTCAATAACAGAATATTCCTCAATTTTCACTTAAATCACCTTAAACCCAGATCAAGTTATAAAACCATATTCTTTAAAATCTCAATTTCAATAAGTTCCAAATGGAATCTTACTAAATAAAATTCTTTATTAGATAAAACTCAAATCAATTTCAAAAATATCTTCTCAACCTTGAGTTATAAAATCAGTATAAACTCTATATTTTAAAATATAATTTAAGTAAATACTTATCCATATTATATTTTAATAAAACCAAACTTTAATTATTACACTTATTTTATACATTAAACCAATTTATTCATAGCTTAAAACATGAATTTAACTATATACAAAATAACATTTTTAAAATATCCAAGTCACTATCTCATAAAATTATATGTTTCTTTACAAAACCATAGAATACTTTTTAAAATATTTATATATATATACCACGGTGTTTGTATATAATTTTCTATCCTATGGTCAAGTGACACGAATATTTATCATTTCAATTCGCAAATTTAAAAATAAAAATGCGGTTGTATATCATTTCAAACCGCAATCCCGAATCAAAATAAATGCATAACAACTTGCATATTATGATGATATAAATAAAACATCCATTCATCCATCATAAAATCATACATCCATCACAATCATCAGACAAACAATCAATCAATATCAATATATAACTGATAATATATAACAGGTAATTAACTGGCAGTTGTATTCAATAATAAATTAAATAATGATTTAATTTTAATAAAAGCAATTAACTGAGATGATGA
This sequence comes from Allium cepa, assembly GCA_030765085.1. Taxonomy (NCBI): domain Eukaryota; kingdom Viridiplantae; phylum Streptophyta; class Magnoliopsida; order Asparagales; family Amaryllidaceae; genus Allium; species Allium cepa. The sequence continues at coordinate 206,229,987 of CM060934.1, read as the reverse complement.
TTAAAAATATACGAAACAGACATAATTAAATTCAAAAACACAACATAAATTAAATTTAACAAACATAAGAAACTTTAGAAGTTGTGAGTGGGTTAAAACACTCACCTTTTGAATTTAAATTGAATCTAAATGCAATCTAAACCCAAAAATTGAACAGTCTCCAAATCCGTCCAAACCAGCGCCAAAATGTTTGGAATTTCAATACGAATCTAGCGGAGAAAATTGCGCATAAATCTGACATCGTATGGGAAAGTTATACGCACTCGATCATTACGATTTGGATTAAAATAAAATAATATAACTCTGAAAACAGACCATTCCTTCCACGTCGTCATCTCTCCTGAAGCTTGCACGCGATATTTTTTTTCGCTACAGCGTAACGAAGACACCACGATTAAGAAACCCTAATCCAAATTCGCCGCCGCCTTTCTTGCGCCGTGCCACCATGCCCAGTCGCGGCCATCGTGTCGTCGCTCGCCTCCATCCTTCATGCCGTGAGAACCACGAACCACGTCGAATGAAAACACGGCCGCCGCCCAAACATCTTAAACCCTAATGAATTTATGCCGTCAATCTAGCCATTAACTCAACGAACGAACAATGCCGATGACCTCCACTCGTCCCCCTCTACGCGACCATACCCTCGATTTGATGATCTGTCTCAATTGATCGCGATGCCACGGACGGCCGAGAATTCACCTTCAATTTCTGGACAAACAGAGATCCAGATCGAAAAACGAATTGCAAATCTGAGTTACGCTCTTCAAGTTCTTCGAATTGATATAAAATTTGGCATATACCGTGGAGTTTGAAATTTTAGCTTTTGATTTGATTTGGAATTGTATTTGGATCTAGAATTTGTCTGCCATTGAGGCGGAGAGATAGTTGATTATACATACAGATAAATGGAAAATAGAGGCCTAGGCTAGGGTTTATAACAGGGTATTTATAGACAAAGCTGAAATAGAATAGATGGGCACGTTTGATAAACGCGCTGAACGATAAATGGCTCGAAAAGCCCATTCTGACTCCGGAACGAAATTGGGTCAACCCATATATCAAAATAGATGTTTTATAATATTTTAAACGCGATGAAAAAGGTTTCACGTCCAAATTCCATCGTGAAGAAGTTATGGCACAATTAAATTATTTCAAATTGATTTTAATTGATTTCAGTTTCATTGATTTCAAGATGTTTCGAGTCCGTACGATCAAACGACAAGTCCGATCGCTATGAAACTTGAAATCCTACAATAATTCACCGATACGGATTCGATGAAACTGGTTTCGTCGAAATCCAAGTCAGTGGCCAAAATGGCTATTTTTCCATTAATTAATAAATTAATAATTAATTAATTAAATCACCATCAAATTAAAATTCCATAATTCATAAATTTTATCATCTTAGATTACTTTAGTAATTTATAACCCTTTATAACCAATTCCCATATTAATTTAAAGTTAACCAATTCACAATTACAGTGTTTAACTTCCAATTTTTTATAAATTCATTAATTATCAATCGCAATTCAAATAAATCAATTTATTTGATTCTTAATCCTGTTACTCACTTCATTATTACCAAGAAGATAAATTTAAAATTGGTTCATGGTTTATTAGTTATTATTCCCAAATTTTCAACTTAATTTCCATTAATGTAATATCTAGATATTTAATTTCATTTATTTGAAATAAACCCGATCACTATAATTTACATTTAAATAAATTAATAAATCTTGATTTAAAATCTTTACATCAATCAATAGTCATATTATAAATGGAATTGACGTTATCTCCAATTATTAATTACGATCAGTTAAGACCTTACCATTGGTTCCATTAATTTATTTGCACTAAATTAGTTATTTCATTAATTCTCATTAATATAACATTAAGGTTCATTTAACTCAAATTGATTTCCAATTTTATTATTAAACCAAATAAATATGTAACTTATAACAAGTGTTACCCTGCCTTCAATTACACTCATGCATTCCCTATTTTCAAGCAACCATTACATTTCTTGAATACTTCTGCTTTTATTTAATTACACTAACTATATTATTATTATTCCATTAGCTAATTAAGTATTTACATTCGTTTCTTACAATTCAATTTCATAACCAATTATAACAAATTTCAATATCTCACCCGACCCTTCATTTCAATTTATTAATTTATTAAGTTTTACATTAATAAATCTTTATTTTCAAATATACTCTAATTTAACAACTTCTAAACATTGTATTACTTCTCACATTAATGTAACTTTTGTTTATATTTATTAGAATTTGATTTCTCATTTCAATCAATAGACTAAATAAACGGGCAACACATAATTATTGCCATCGTTTACGTTTAACTGCATTTATAACGTATTATTTCATTAATTAATATAACTTTTGAATTTATTTCCCACTTCACTAATTTCCATAAATTTTAACCTTACAATTTGTTTCAAATAATTGGGATTTCACTGATTAAGTCGATTATTGCAATTTCTTTCAAATTAAATTTTTATGAACTAAACAAATAGGTAACTTATACAATTGTAACAATAAAAATTTAATTAACTTTAAGTTTATCACTTTCAAGCAAATATTATGATTACTTACAGAACATTGATTTATATTCAATTACCATTTATTAAAATTCAAATTCATTAATTAATTAAATGCTTACATTTGTTTTGATATATCCAATTTGTAGCTAAGTATAACATCTACATTATTTCCATTCATTATACATTATTCTTTTAGTCAGTCAACATTTTAAATTATTAAATTACCTTTTATATCCCATTATAAATTAATGCATACATTAATTAAGATTTTAAATCAAATTAATCATTTCATCTTGGTAACATTATTTTATTACCATAAGAATATAATTAACATTAACATTGTTTCACAACTTGGAATTACATCCAAGTTATTTACGATTAACTTACATTTATGCTGTTACATTCAAGTTATTAAAAATTAACTTACCAATCTTATCCAGGTTATTATTTCCATTAATAATTCACTAAATTTTTTTATTTCTTTCAACATTAAGTTACCAAAATCTTCTTAAATTAAGAAATTTAATTACCGAATTTTACGGGTCGTTACATTTAAAAATTAAGTTTTTAAAATACCTAAACCTTTCTCAAATTAAATCGTGAAACCTTTAAATCAAATATTTTAAACATAATAGTTCAAATCGGTTTCAAATTTAAATTTTAAAATTAGCTTTTCAAACTTCTTAAAAACATTTTCAACTTAATTTCGGGTTCGACCCGACCCTGACTCGAGACCGGGCTTGAGTTATCTTCTTCATCTTCCCTATCCTTTTTTTTAGTTTTAAGTTTAAAACAAGACTGGAAAGGCCTCACTCATGAACTCGGGTACCTACCCGAGGCAACCCTATTCCTACTCGAGAATCTACTCGAGTCTCACGAACCCAACCTCCTGACACGAAACCGCTGATGTGCACGTGCACAGACCATCAACGGCGCCGCTACCTCCGACGACACCTCGCACATATCCATGTTCAACCATTTGAACGATTCTGACCCTCAAACTGATGTCGTGAAGCCTAAAACAGATTCGAGCCTTCCAGTTGAAAACTGGAAACTCACCGCCGCCATAAAAACTCCTCGAACCACCATCGCTATCACCGGAGCCACCGAAACTTCGCCAACGTCTTCGCTAGATTCCACACCATGTCTTCCCCAAACTTCGTGCAGCTCGTTGCATCAACGAAGCCACGATGACCAAATTTCCAAAATCGACAAAACTAGAGTTTAAAACACTATTGGCCTATCGCCGATGCCACGGCGATCGAACACCACATCCACCATTTTTCCCAACTACCACATCCACCATTTTAAAACCAAAGTATAATTTAAGATATAAATAACTATCTTTTGAGTTTCAATTTAAATATTCAAATACAAATCAAATTTCAAATCCAATTTAAAAATCAATTTGATATATACATGTATTTAAACAAATACAATTTCAACTTGTATAAACTAATTTTCATAAAAAATTATATATAAACAATACAATTATTATTATTGTTTTAAAATAAAAAATTCATCAATTTTAATTAATTTATAAAAGAGATTATCACATTTTAAATTTGTTTGAAATTTCGGGATATCACAATAGTAGACAGTTCCACGTTTCCTTAGGGGATGGAAATCCCAAACATCCTTAAAGTTATTTGTATTTCAGTTGACATTTCACTTGAGTTAATTTACTGATATTAGAATGTAACATCCCGAAATTTTTGAAAATTAAAAATAGATAAATTGTTTGAACTTCGGGATTTAACTAGTAAAATTTAATCTAAAGATTTTATTGTTGATATTAATATTACACATTAATATAGAATTAAATAAAAAGAGATATTGATAGATGATCTTTTAATAGAATTTAGAATTTGTTAAAGTTATGATGAAATTATAAGATTTAAATCACATAACAAATAAGTAAACATCTAAACAAATAATTAAATAAAAGATCAAACAAATAAATAAATAAAAGATATAAACAAAGGATCAAACAAATGAACAAATAATTAAACAAATAGTTGAACCAAAGAACAAACGATTAACAAAAGAATAAATAAACAAATAAATGAACAAATAAACAAGCAAGATAACAAAACAATAAGAAAAAAAAAACATAACATGCTTAAATTAACAATGTAACTAAACAACTTGCAAAAAAAAAAAAAAAAAAAAAAAAAAAAGTAAGAACCAGTAAACTAAAAGGGGTAAGCAAAAGAAATAAAATAAAGTAAAACAAACTCTTACATTATTAAAATATAAAACAAATCAAATAGCATGCTGAAAATATACAAGCATGAAACACTACATACTTTCATTAAATGCAAGCATCTACAAAGAAGCATAACTGCATTTAATACAAGCAGCATACTTCATTTAATGTTATTACTGCATAGCAGATCTAAAAGCATGGGTTAGTTTTTTATACTTCAACTTGTACTTGCTTTACTGGACTCAGTTTACCCTTTCACCTGCACACCATCTCTTCTACATATACATGCATATTTGCTTTAGTTCATTCGAACAAAAACATAGCAAAGTCTGGGAAGAAAATATTTAAAACATTATTGTTTTTATAAAGAAAAATAAAAGCAAAAAAAAAAAAATCAGAGAGTGAAAGAGAGAAGGACCAACTGCAGTCTTCCAAACATCATAGTGCTTTCTGTTTCAAAACAAACAGGTGAGTAACCATCAACTTAAAGGCTTTAAGTTTAAACAGCAAAGATGATTTATGGGTTATAGTGTGTTGTATATGTTTATCTAAAAAAAAAAAATGATTTGATATATAGTATACCCAGGATTGCTCTGTATATTTTCCTTTCCTCTGTTAAGAATTACAGAGATAGGTTAATATTCAAGCTTAAGTTGTTTCCAGTTAAAACATTATAAAGTTTTTCATTTTTAATCTTAAAACAAGATGTTAGAACATCAAATAGATTTTTTTTTTGAAGTAGATTTAAAGCATGATTAATAAATAGCACTGCAGGAAACTCTTTACAGGTTTCAAATCAATAATTGACAAAAACAGATTGTTGTAAATTATGAATTCAAAAACACTTATGTAATCTATACCGCAATCCATGATTTTTAAAAATAAAATGAGGATTTTTAGTTGAGTTTTTCAAGAGTATTCTGTACTTGAATAAAAATGGAACTTGTACGAATTTATAATAACCCATTCGATTATAAATGCTAAAAATGGGTTTGTAGCAAGCTTGAACGTTAGAGGCTTCGAGAAAATTATCGAAAGATTTTTCTACTGTGTGGATTTGGAGTTTGAGATCAAACTAGGGTTTAAGTCTCGAAATGTTTACGGTCTGGAAACGCGACGTGTTCATCACCTCTGACGCATCGAGTTGAATGGGGTACTGGGGATAGTAGCGTCAGGTGGAGGCGAAGCTTCAGATACAATTTCATGGCCTCCGATGGCCAGAGGTGGAAGGAAGATGCGTTTTCTGGTGGACTGTTTTGGTGCAGTTTTGGGTAGCGATGCTCGATCGCGATTTCGTCATCTTTTCACCACGCTGGTTGCTCATAGGGTTCAGGTGGAGGATCATTGACTTGGGGGTGGCTGGAGATCTGACCGGAGGTGGCGAATTCGACAGTGCACGTGCACAGTTGATCGTGTGCACGTCTTACTGTTTTGGGTTGGGTTTTTGAAGACGTGCCTGGGAGAAGAGGGACCATCTCGATTTCGAACCACTGTCGTACTTAAGCTTGCTTTCCTGTTGAATAATATTTTAAGTTTAAACTCACTTAAGAAAAGTTACATGTATAGGAGAAGAAAGCGTGGGGGGGAGGAAATTTGATTTCCTGAAGTATTTCAGGTTTTTACTCAAGTGGGTGACTCGAAGCTCAGATCGGGGAAATAGGGCAGGGACTCGAAGGGGAAGTCGAGAGATTTCAGGGGTTTATCGCGTCAAAATTTGGACTTAACAAAATTAACAAAAATTTTAATCACTCGGGTAGTTTTGGGAAGGAACTCGAAGCAGGCAGAGATTTAACTCGGGCGCGACTCGGGGAAGACTCGGGTCGACCACCTGAAACAGCATATTCAGTTGAAGCTCGTCGAAAACTTATGTTTAAACTATTTTCATAAAGCATTGTTTGTAAAATGAAGATCGTTTGTAAATGGAATGTGAAGTTTATAAATAAATGATTAAATAATTTATGATTTAAAATTACTTTTTAAATAATAAATAAATAAAAGCAATAAAAATCAAAGTTGTAAATTTAAAAATCATTAAGTTGATAATTTAAATTGATTGATTCAAAATTGATAATTACATTAAAATAATTTATTAAGGAATAATAAATTAATATATTCAATTGAGATCTAAATTGAATTGTAGTTTAAAATGATAATTAAAGTGAATAATTGTCATTTATCAATGATTTTGAAAAGGAATTTAAGAATGATTTACAAACTTGTAATTTAATTGATTTATAAACAATTAAATGTTTAAATAAATTTGTAAGTAAGAATTTGTAAATTTTGAAACAATAAATTGAGAAATCAAAATGTAATTTATTTATCCAAATTCTTATCATTTAATTTAATTAATCTAGTGGCACATGTATTTAAATCACATTGGAAAGTAATTAACTACTGTTGCTAATTTACATTGATATCCCTGTTCTGTTGTAAATTCTATAGGATGTGTTTGCCATGTGATGCACTGTGATTATGATGTGTTCTGTATTGATGTGAAAGCCCTATTGTCCGTGAAACGGCATTTAAACTTCGATGCGACAGGGTATCGGATTTCAGTTTGTTATCCGAAACCCACATCGAACCTATGAATTGTTATGAATGACATCCACATTGTTTTTAAATTAACGCTCACTATTCGGTTTAACCGGGAAACGACCTTTGTGTCGTATAACCCATTCCGAATAGTGATACGTCGAATTGGATAGCATTTGAAGAACCGGTGTTGAAGACCGGGTATTTGCGAGAGCGATAGGATGACCTGTCGATTGACTCTGCACCGAGTTGCTCCGGTATAGAGTTCTCCATATGTGATGGTGAATCCGATCAGGATTGTGAATATCCGGATTGCAAGGACTTCTTTGTAAGTGCCTTCGGTTCTGTTCGAGCCCGGAACAGACTTGTATGGATTGTATGCCTGACATTACAAGTTGAGATATAAAGCCGATTTCTTTCAAATATATTTCTGTTGGTGGCGGAGAATTTATTCTTTGCTTAACACCCTTCTCTGAGACGTACGAGCTCAGAGGTTATATAGTTGAAGTTATCAGCGATATATTCCCAATTTGGTGATGTGACATGCTGAGTGTTGCTGTGAAATGATCATTGTGTTGATTATTTGTGATAGGATCATTTATTTGATCGTCTATCTTTGTGATCATTTCTATGATCATTTGTTGACCCAAAGCACAGCTTTTGTATAAAGAGTGTTTTTTTGTGGACGTGACTTCGTCGGACCTCACACCCCGAAATGGTCAAAACAGGAAAGATGCAGCAAGGTTATTGGGGGTAGCACCCCTTAGGGTATGTACATTTCCTTCTGGATAGAAGTGGTATCATGGTATGGAGCCCAGATACTTAACTTATGTGGATATCGCAGATATATATATATGATTTTGTGATTTGTTGCTGTGATGTCCCGGAAATTTGAGGCAATAATTATTTAATAATTTCATTGATAATTATTTTAAAAATGTGAAATATTGTTTTAATAATTTAATTTAAACTGGAAATCTCTTTTGAAAATTAATAATTATTTAGTTTGTTAAATAATTATCTTTTCAAAGATTAAAAATATTTATAATGTATAAATGTTTATACATTGTAAATAGAAGATTTGGTTTTAATTTTAATTTATATATAATAAAGGATATTTTCTAATTATTTTATAAATGAATAGTTTGTATATTGATTAATTTGATTTAAATTAGTATTGTAAAATTTTCTCAAGTTTGTTTTAAAAATCTTTCTTTTATCTTTGTTAAAAAGTAAGTATGTATTTATTTTGTTTTTAAAATAAATATAGTTTAAATTTCATTTTATAATAAGGGTTTATTTTGTTTTGTTTTATTTTAAAAACTTCTTTTCTTTTGAAATTTAGTTTCATATAGAATATTATTTTAAAAATAATTAAACAAACATTAATATGTAAGTGTATAGTTTTATAAAGAGCTTATATGTATTTAATTAAAAGCTAATGTTAATAAATCACTTTGAACTTGCTAAAACAAAGTAGAAATGTTTCAAGATAAATTCAAATACATTTAGTAATTTAAAATTCTCTTTTATATATTAACATGCATATGTGTTAACTTTTTAAACATAAGTTGACACTTGTAAATTCATTTCATCTTAATACAACATGTGGCATTGATTTTTAAATCTCATTGTTTAAATTATATTGATAAGAAAATGTAACAAAAGCATTTGGATTAAAACACATTTTCTCATTTGAAAGATCTGAGAATCAAATTTCAGAAATTCTAAAACCAATCTTCAAACTTGCAAATAAATTTCTACAAACCATCTTCAATCAAATTCTCAAATCTGCAAATAACAAATCAAATTTAAAAAAAACCAATCTTCAAAACAAATCAATTGCTGCAAACAAACAACTTCAATCAAATCTGCAAACCTATCAACTTCAAATTTCTGCAAATCAATTCCTTCAAATCTAAATTCAACTGCATATCTGAAGCTCAATTTCAATATAAATCTGTGCACTTGAATATGGCTCTGCATGCCATATTTCTTCATCAAACTGGAAGATCTACTGCAATATTAAACCTGAGCATATGAAGTCTTGGGGTCTGCATGCATTTAAGACCAGGAGAGCAATTTCTGTAATCTAGATGAAGCCAAGATCAACATGCATTTCATTATTCATCTCTGGAAAGTGGATTTGCATCTGTTTGCTCTGCACCTGAATCTGTTCTCTGCATCTTCCTTATGGTGAGTAAACTTCTTTTTCAAAAACAGAACTTTCTTTTGAATTCAATGCTTAAGTAATATACTAGAATCAAGTTCAAACAAAACTGCAATAAATAAATAAAAATCAAACTGCTATGACCTGGAACAGCAATGTCTTCATTTTGATGAATAACTCCCCAAATTTTAAGGGTTGTTTTTAAATGGTTGTTCATGTGACCTGATTTAAGAAAGCATGTTGATTGATTATGTTGTGGTTATTACTTACTTATGAATGATCTGTGGGTGAATTTATGAATATGTATATATGTTGATTTCTTGTAGATGCAGATCTAGTTAGTTTGTAAACTAAGATAAAAAATTTTTAAAATAGAAATCTTTATCATTTTATTGTTACTGTTAATAATTTTATATGAAAACAAAATATGTTTGTTAGTATAAGTGTAGGCTCTGGAAAATCATGGATTAGTTAAAATAAGTTAAAAATCCAAGTTCTGTTATCTCTGAAACCAATTTAACTGTAAGCATTACAAATAAAATCCATCATCATTAAAATGAAACAAATACAAAATAGCTTAGATCAATTAAACAGTTTGTAATCTGAATTCATGTTTAAAAACATGAATCTTTAAACAAATTTATATTTTAAAATTGCTGAGGCAGGAGCAATTCTGTTTTGAACAGAATTGAGACTTTTGGGAATTGGTTTGTATTCCTATTGGATTTGGTAGCTATGAGTATTCCTGGAAGTAGAATTCAGATGGTAGAACAGGGAATGTGGGTCAGCAGTTGTGTCAGTTGGTGGTGATGATGGAAAATTTGATTTTTCCAGGTTTAAGCCCTAAATTGAGTGGTTGAGCTTTGTTTGCTTCTGGGTTATACTGTGATGATTCGAGTGAGGAGTGGTTATGTGAGATGGCAGAGGAGGTGTAATGGAAGATATATTCAAGGTTGTGTCGATGATGGTGGCTGGAGGTGGTGTTTCTAGGTGATTGACAGGGGGTCTTGGTTGCAGTGTGTACTCAGGGAACTATTAGTTGTGTGCAGGTTGTTGACTCGGGGAATACTCGGGTAGATTTGCTTCTGACTCGAAGCAAGAGATAGGGAAACTCGAAGTAAATATTAGGGTACTCGGGTAAGTGGGGTACAGTGGTATACCAGAGAGCATTTGCTGTTTTTCTTAAAATTTTGAATGGGAATCAAATTCTAGTGCAAAAGTTTAATCCATGTATAAGTTGAAACTGAAATTCAAATAGGGTTTGAAATTCAAAGTTTTTAAAAATGAAATAATTTAAATTTTAAACAAGTTTTAAATTTTGTTTTAAATCAGTTGCAGGTTTTAGAGTCTGCATTTTTGAAGTTTTGAATTTAATGAAATTCATTTTTTTTTAGGTTGAAACTTGATTTGAGTATAACCTGAATCTGAATTTAAATATAGCTTTGAGTTCAAAGGTTTTTAAAAATGAAGTCTTATATTAAACAAGTTTTAAATTCAGTTTTGAATCAATTTTAAAAACTGTTGCAGGACTACTTTCAAAACCTGACTTCTAATCCAAAACATTTTTGTAAGTTTTTAAATTATGAACAAATTTTAAAGTTTTAAGCAAGATTTAAATTTGTTTGGAAATCAAGTTAAAACATTTTTTCAGATTTACTTTGAAACCAGTTTGATTTCAAAACAGTAAAATAAAAAAATGAATGAAATGAACATATTTAAATGTTTGAAAGAATTTGATTTCAAATAAGTTTTTAAACCTGAAGGAATTTTGTTCTCTTTAGTATTTGAATGTAGATATGAAGTGTTAATTTTAAATTGAAGCTGAAATAACCAATTTATTTTCAAAAGTTTGATTTATTATAATCAAGTAATTTAGTTTTAAATCTTTCTTTATATTTAAGTAATGAATGTTGTTTAAACATTCATTTTTATTTTATTTTAAGGTTTTATAATTATTTTAATGTGGATTAATGTTTAATAATTAAACATTTGAATTTTTAAATAAAATTGGAATTTGAATTTAATTTCTAGAAATGTATTGTTTTAATACATTTTGAATGTAAATGAGTCATTTGTTAAGTAAATGAAATATTTTAAAAAAATATTTAAGATAATTAAGGATGTACTTAATTATTTGACTTTAAATAATGGTTTAGATTTATTTTAATTAGGAATGATTTATTAATCTAAATTAAATTTTTGTTAAGTATAATTAATGAAATGTGTAAATGATGATAATTATCTAAGGATAATCTAGTAATTAATTTAAGAAATTAATTTTGGATAATTAACTAGATTTAATTAATTAAATCTAATTAATTGTAATTGGTTAAGTAATTAATTACTTATTGTAATTAATTTGGATTATGATTTATTTAAATAAATTAATTTAGTTTGATTAATTTAAGTAAATCATTTGATGATTTTAAGAGTGTAATTACTTAATGTAATTAGTGGAGCAGGATTATTTAGAGAAGTAATAATGATAATTACTGAAATGTAATTAGTAATTTGGATTAATTACTTTTGTAATTAATTAAGGAATTAATTAATGATTAATTATTGGTTAATTAATTTATAAATGAGTAATTAAGATAGTTAATTATTAATCAAGGTGTTTAATAATTAGGTTAATTACTAAATGTAATTAATTTTAATTAAGTAATCTATTTAAATATTAAAGATCATTAATTAATGTTAATGATGTAATTAAGGATTGTTCAATTAAGTAATAATTGATTAATTAAGTAATTAATTAATTGTAATTAATTAAGGGCAATTATAATTAATTATAATCAATTAATAAATGAGTAATTAATGTTAATTACTTATAATTTAGGTTAATTAATTTATAAAATTAATTAAAGACTAATTACTTATTGTAATTAGTGAATGATTAATCAAAGTTGTTTAATCAATTTGAATACTTAGGAAGTGAATTAATTAACTGGGTTAATTAATAGTTGTTAAGCAGGATTTAAATAAGTAATTAATTTAATTATTTTAAATTAATTAGAGATGGTTGTAATTAATTTAATTCATTTTAAATTAATTATAATTGTTGGTTAATGAATCATTGCTTATGGATGTTATTGATTAAATGGTTGTGATCTCAGAAATGAGATGATTGTATCTGTATGATATGAATGTTTGGATAACTATGATGGTTTGTGATGGATTATTTGGATGGATGATTATCTGTTTATGGATGATACAGATTGTCTGTTTATGATATGAATGTGATTATCTATTTTGAGATATAGTTTATCTATCTGTATGAATTAGATAACAATGAAATAAGTTAATTGTTAAAACCCTTAAGTACAACTTGGACATTAAGATGGCGTTTGGTTTCGATGAGACCGGGATCGGGTTTCCATATTTGGATATCCGAAAACCACATCGATTCCAATTAAACGTTAGGACGTTAATCCAAGTGGAGCAAGTGAAGACTCGAGGTGTAAGGGCTATACGTCAGTATAACTCTGTGGGTGATTCCGTAATGAGTTTGACGGAATAGTACTTATAGGTTCGAGACGGTGATATAGAGTGCAAGGGTTATTGTCGTTAACTCTGAGGGTGATTCCAATACGAGTGTAACGAGATAATGCCTTCGGTTTCGTTCGAACCCGGAACGAACTTGTATGGATTGAATGCTTTCAGAACATCGTCAGGTGGACGATGAGCATTCTAAGAGATGTGTCCTCTAAAGGTAATCGTAGCCTCAAGCCTCATCAACCGGGAATGGCTAAAACAGGGGAGGTGCAGCAAAGCTTCGTGGGTAGCCCCCACTGGAGAGCAAGATTGATCCCTGTCTAGAGGTCCCTTTTTATTCGTCTTAGTGGGCAGTTGTCAGTGTACACCAACTGCGGGGTTGTCTTGTTCGGAACTGTTCAGTAAGGAACGGGTCCGGCTTTGTGTTGCAGGGGAGTTAGGGTGGCTCCTCGGTACGGTGATCTAGGCCACGTACTGTGACGGGCGGTACCCCAGTAGCCCTGCCATTGATGGAATCCATAATCCAATAAGTGTCTGTACGGTTTTGATTGTGCCCAACTATGTTGGAACGTGAGATGTAAGCATTCCAGCTATTTCTGTATTTTATTTTGAAAACCCTAGACACTATTATAATATCACTGGATTTCCTATCAAATGTTTTGGTTAGCGTAAGGTAAAAACTTTTCCATGTTTATGTGTGGGAAGTCTTACGTGATACCTTTTGTTTTCAAAGGATTTTCTAAAGTTAAGCAACTTTTATCCCCGTTTACTCACACCAGACCCCTGTCTGACCTGAGTGTTTATTTTCTGTTTTATTAAACTCTTGGGTACTCATATTATGTATGAGTAGTCAAGTGTTTCAGGATTGCTTTGATCGAGTTCTGGAGGAGATAATGGAGCAGGAGGCTTCAGCGTGTAGATATATGTAGTGGTTCCGCTGTGTTTGAGTTGTATCTGTTTCTCTGATGTATTTGGATTGTAATTGCTAGACAGATGTTTATAACTGTCTAGTTTGTGTTGTATTAGCCGTTTAACTCTGATGTATATGATACTGTGTAAAGTTTTATGTGATATATTATAATTTATTCGATTCCGCTGTGAGATTCTGATGTTGTCTGTTCTTTCTTTCCTTTCTTTTCTCTTTTCTATCCCTTTCTTTCTTCTTAATGATGCAACTTTCTGGAGTATGAAAGTTGGGTCGTTACAGTTGCTGGGGCCCCGGTTAAAGGTTGGTTACAACCGGGAGATGGCATACTCGTGTCAGTAGTTACCCAGTTAGGGGTAACCCGGCCTTGTGTTGGTAGAGATCCGGTTTGGTTCTCGGGGACGTCCTTCCAGAGGCGTTCTCAGTGGAAATGGGAAGTTCCTTGGCCTGACCATTTGTTGGAAATCCAAAGAAACAATACGAGACTTGTACGGTATTAGTTGTAGAACCTGCCATTTAATATGGTAGCTATAGTAAGCATACTATAATGGTACCTATGCTGGCTAAGATTAATATTCTATTTTCGAAATGATTTACTTCACTATGCACTAGTAATAATATCAAAGAATTCTTTTCTCGTATCAAGCATATTTAACTGTCATAAGAAGAAATCTCCTCCAATTCTGCGTTTGCATTGTGTGTGTGGCGGGAGGTCTTATGGTAGTTCCATTTTTAAAAGCATTCCGAAAATTCTTTTATAAATCTTGTTTTATTTAAATGCAACTGTTTTTGTTTACTCATACCAGTCCCATGACTGATCCGGAGTTTATTGTTTTCTTTCCTAAACTCTGGGTGCCCATTATTTCCACACGGGCAGCCTAGTAACAGGTTTAGGTTATTTTGGAGTAGCAGTATTTTGGAGCTCTTATCTTGGATATATCTTAGGAGCTATTGGAGACTTCAGGTGTTTAGCTCTTGGGAGTTCGTTATCACCTCTTTCATTTTGAGGACTTTTGGATACATGTTCACTGTTATATTATCATGATGTTGTATTTAGAGATAGTGGTGTATGTACTATATACTCTGTTGTTGTATGGTTATTATGTTGATGTTGTAACAGTGATGTTATTTATGATATTGATTCTGTTCCGCTGTTTTATATTCATCTAATTGTTGTTATAAGCTCCGGCGATGCGAATTTGATGTCGTTTATTGGACATCGAGTTTGGGTCGTCACAAAGTGGTATCAGAGCTGTTGGTTGAGTAAGAACTTTAGCTACGGAGTATAACACATTAGATGGCTCATTAGAGATAGGGTGAAGTATACCCTAGAATGAGTATAATAAAAATTGAAACTTTAAAATTTTCTTAGTCTGTTATTTTTACTGCTGATATTCCTTAAGATATTTCGTTTGCATATCTAAATCAATTTTCTTACTAATCTCAGATAGTGAAAATGAGTGGACGCAGAGGAAGAGTGAGGGGTCAAGGCAATGCTGCAGTACCAAATCAAATTCCCGCAGCCGCAGAAGCAGTAATAGAAATTCAGCAGCAGCCGGACTTGGCTGAATTATATAAGAAGTTTGAAAAGCTTGGTGGAAAACCATTTATTGGCAAAGAGTCAATTATTAACGCTCAAGCTTGGGTAAGATCGTGTGAAAAGATTTTTAAAGGACTAAAATTGCAGGATGAGCAGAAAAGACTTATAGCTTCTTGGCAACTCCAAGGAGAAGCTTCAGCTTGGTGGGAAACCATCATTGTAGATGAACCCGAGGAAGAATTCACTTGGGATCGTTTTAAAGAAGTGTTTGAGAAACGTTACATGCCATCAGCGGGTGTTTCTAGAATGTATCAGGAATTTCTGGATTTGAAACAAGGAAGTTTGTCGTTTGAAGAATATTTGAATAAATTCAGTGAACTATCTCGGTTTGGTCCGGAATTGCTAAATACACCTCTGAAGAAAAACGAAAGGTTTATCCGAGGAATGAACCAGAAATATCATGGAAGAATGACGGGTCATGTTAAAGAATCTTTCTCAGATTTAGTAGATATGGGTTACAGGTACGCTACTCTTGATATACAGGAAGCGACTGTGGAGAAAGGTAATTCAGGTAGTCAGAATTATAAAAAGCGTAAATTCGGAGGCAAGAAACCTTGGCAAGGCAATGAGAAGAAGAGGAATATTCAGGGAAGCGCAGCAGAAAATGTCACTTGTTACAACTGCAAAGAGAAAGGCCACTATTCAAGTCACTGTCCAAAACCGAAGAGACCAGCTAGAGAATGTTACAATTGTCATAAACCGGGACATTTAGTTAAAGATTGCCCAG
The DNA here is from genome assembly GCA_030765085.1 of Allium cepa. Classification (NCBI taxonomy): domain Eukaryota; kingdom Viridiplantae; phylum Streptophyta; class Magnoliopsida; order Asparagales; family Amaryllidaceae; genus Allium; species Allium cepa. Next base: position 206,213,763 of record CM060934.1, on the reverse strand, counting down.
TGATGAGGCCAGCGCAGGTAGCAAAAGTCTATGCAATAAAGGAGGACCCCTCATCTTCAAAAGCTGACAAAGGGAAAAGTGTTTTGGAAGGTAACCTTACTATTAATAATAGAACTGTTAGAGCTTTATTTGATACGGGTGCTTCACATAGCTTTATTTCCCAACAAACCGTAAATGAACTAGGACTTGAAACTAAATTTGCTGACGATCTTATTTGCGTGAAAAATCCGGTCGGAGGTCCCGCAAATCTTAGTTCATATTGTAAGAGAGTTCCTATTTCATATGCTAGCTATAAATTTCCTATCAACCTGTATGTCCTCGAATTTGATGAATTTGAAATCTTACTCGGTATGAACTGGTTAACGAGATACGATGCTATATTGGAGTGTAGTAATCGGACAGTTTTAATCAAAACAAGCCTTGGAAATTTTATTGAAATCTCTTGTGAGAATCCAAGTCCAAGGAGTGACAGATTAATATATACTTTGGGAAATCTTGAACCCACTTTGCAGTCTATACCTGTTGTTCGGGATTTTTCCGACGTATTCGAAGAAGTGAAATCTTTACCTCCTCATCGAGAAATAGAATTCCGAATCGATCTTGTACCTAATACTCGTCCTGTTGTTCACGCAAGTCGCAGGATGGCACCTAGGGAAAAGATTGAATTGGTTCATCAAACTAATGAGCTACTAGCAAAAGGATTAATTCGACCCAGTGTTTCTGAATGGGGCTCAGCCGTCGTATTTGTTGCCAAATCAGACGGATCCTTGAGATTGTGTGTAGATTACCGCGATCTAAATAAACAAACTCTCAAAAATAAATTTCCACTGCCCAGGATTGATGATTTATTTGATCAGTTGCACGGCGCTCGTTTCTTTTCAAAAATGGATCTGGCCCAAGGATTCCATCAATTACGAATCGCCGAAGATTGTGTCCATCTGACCGCTTTCAGAGGTCCTAATATGTTCTATGAATGGTTGGTTATGCCTTTCGGACTAACCAATGCTCCAGCTTATTTCGTAGATCTCATGACTCGTGTGTTTCGGGAAGTTTTAAATAAATTTGTGCTTGTATTCATTGATGACATCTTAATTTTTTCCAAAACTAAAGATGAGCATGCCGAGCATCTTAGAATTGTCTTAGAAATTTTGAGGAGAAATGTTCTATATGCGAAATTTTCCAAATGCCATTTTTGGGTCAATGAAGTCAAATTCCTTGGCCATATTGTTAATGAAGAAGGAATTTCAGTAGATCCTAGCAAAATTTCCGCTATTCTTGATTGGAAACAACCCACTACTCCAAAAGAAGTTCGAAGCTTTTTGGGTTTAGCAGGCTATTACCGGAAATTCGTTCAAGATTTTTCTAAGTTGGCTAGCCCATTGACCAAGCTAACAATGAAAGCTGTAGAATTTGATTGGACTTCAAAATGTGAGGAAGCTTTTCAAGAATTGAAAAAGAGATTAACCACTGCTCCTGTTCTCACTATTGTTAACGGGAACCAAGGCTTATCTGTCTATACTGATGCAAGTGGTGAAGGGGTAGGTGCAGTATTAATGCAAAATGGAAAGGTAGTTGCCTACGCAGGTAGACAATTACGTCCGCATGAGAAGAACTACCCAACGCACGATTTGGAACTTTTGGCTGTTGTTTTCGCTTTGAAAATATGGCGACACTATCTTCTAGGTAAGAATCTTTTCAGCTTTCTAAATAATTTGTGAAATTAACTAAAGAAATATACCTAATAAACTCTCTTTGTTTTAGGTGAAAAATTCGAATTATTCACCGATCATAAAAACTTGAAATATCTTTTCTCCCAGAAGGATCTGAATCTGCGACAACAACGTTGGTTGGAATTTCTGGCATCTTATGACTTGGATATTCTGTATACACCCGGAAAGGCCAATGTAGTTGCAGACGCTTTGAGCAGAAGTTATGCTGTTCTTGCTTATCTGGTTATCACTCCTACTCTTCTTGAGAAAATTGCCAGTAAACAAAAAGAGGACCAGTTTCTTCAGGAAATATATGGGAGGATTCGTCGAGGTGAAGATTCCAGTTTTGCAATTAATGATAAGGGGGTCATAAGTTTGAAAGGCAGGATTTGTGTCCCTGACATTCCAGAATTGAAACGTGAAGTATTGAATGAATGCCACAAATCCAAATTTAACATCCATCCAGGAGTCAACAAAATGTATCGTGATGTTAAAAGGACATTCTGGTGGAAAACGATGAAGAGAGACATATCTATTTATGTAAGTCGTTGTGCTACTTGTCAGCAAATAAAGAGTGACCAAAAGAAAGTGGCCGGTTTACTTCAACCTTTGGAAGTACCGAAATGGAAATGGGATCAAGTATCGATGGATTTCATCGACGGATTGCCACGAACCAAGAAAGGCAATGAAGCGATTTGGGTTATTGTGGATCATCTAACCAAGAATGCCCATTTCATTCCAGTTAAATCTACTCGGACTGCAGCAAGCTTGGCAGGTATTTATATAAAGGAAATTGTTCGCCTCCATGGTATTCCCAGCAGTATAGTGAGTGATCGTGACCCGATCTTCACTTGTAGATTTTGGGAAGCATTTCAAGACGCTTTAGGAACGAAATTAAATTTCAGTACTGCTTACCATCCGCAATCTGATGGACAGACTGAGAGGGTTAACCGAGTTTTAGAAGACCTACTGCGTGCTTGTGTTCATGATTTTGGTGGTTCTTGGGAGGACCATTTGCATCTGGTTGAATTCTCATATAATAACAGCTATCAAGCCAGTTTAGAAATGGCTCCTTTCGAAGCTTTATATGGTCGTCCGTGTCGATCACCCACCTGTTGGATCGAATCAGGTGATAGACTTGTTCTTGGACCAGATATGATAAAAGAAGCCACTGAGAAGGTAGAATTTATTCGAAAGAAGTTATTAACTGCCCAAAGTCGTCAGAAGAGCTATTATGACCGTCGAAGGAGAAATTTGGAATTTCAAGTTGGAGATTCTGTATTTCTAAAAGTATCCCCGATGCGGGGAGTGTTGAGATTCGAAAAAACTGGAAAGTTAGCACCGCGTTATATTGGTCCTTTTCCTATTCTGGAAAGGATTGGTTCTCTAGCATATAGAGTGCAGTTACCCAACTGGTTATCTGGCGTACATGATGTGTTCCATATTTCTAATCTTCGGAAATATGTGCACGATCCAGATGATATTATTGAAGAAGCTGCTCAGCAGGATCTTGAAATCACTCCCAACTTGGCAGTTAGAAGGGAACCGATAAAGATTGTAGATCGTGATGAGAAGCGATTGAGGAATAAAATTGTGAAATTGGTCAAAGTTAAATGGAGTGGCGATCCAAAGGACTGTACTTGGGAGACTGAAGAGAATATGAAGAAATCATATCCCAAATGCAGAATTGACATCTCGACTTGAATCTGTAAATCATTTCCTTATTTCTGAATTCGTATATTCTTTGTTTGAGTTTCTCTTTCTTTTAATTTCGAGGACGAAATTTTCTTAAGGAGGGGATATTGTAACATCCCGAAATTTTTGAAAATTAAAAATAGATAAATTGTTTGAACTTCGGGATTTAACTAGTAAAATTTAATCTAAAGATTTTATTGTTGATATTAATATTACACATTAATATAGAATTAAATAAAAAGAGATATTGATAGATGATCTTTTAATAGAATTTAGAATTTGTTAAAGTTATGATGAAATTATAAGATTTAAATCACATAACAAATAAGTAAACATCTAAACAAATAATTAAATAAAAGATCAAACAAATAAATAAATAAAAGATATAAACAAAGGATCAAACAAATGAACAAATAATTAAACAAATAGTTGAACCAAAGAACAAACGATTAACAAAAGAATAAATAAACAAATAAATGAACAAATAAACAAGCAAGATAACAAAACAATAAGAAAAAAAAAACATAACATGCTTAAATTAACAATGTAACTAAACAACTTGCAAAAAAAAAAAAAAAAAAAAAAAGTACAAACCAGTAAACTAAAAGGGGTAAGCAAAAGAAATAAAATAAAGTAAAACAAACTCTTACATTATTAAAATATAAAACAAATCAAATAGCATGCTGAAAATATACAAGCATGAAACACTACATACTTTCATTAAATGCAAGCATCTACAAAGAAGCATAACTGCATTTAATACAAGCAGCATACTTCATTTAATGTTATTACTGCATAGCAGATCTAAAAGCATGGGTTAGTTTTTTATACTTCAACTTGTACTTGCTTTACTGGACTCAGTTTACCCTTTCACCTGCACACCATCTCTTCTACATATACATGCATATTTGCTTTAGTTCATTCGAACAAAAACATAGCAAAGTCTGGGAAGAAAATATTTAAAACATTATTGTTTTTATAAAGAAAAATAAAAGCAAAAAAAAAAAATCAGAGAGTGAAAGAGAGAAGGACCAACTGCAGTCTTCCAAACATCATAGTGCTTTCTGTTTCAAAACAAACAGGTGAGTAACCATCAACTTAAAGGCTTTAAGTTTAAACAGCAAAGATGATTTATGGGTTATAGTGTGTTGTATATGTTTATCTAAAAAAAAAAAAAAATGATTTGATATATAGTATACCCAGGATTGCTCTGTATATTTTCCTTTCCTCTGTTAAGAATTACAGAGATAGGTTAATATTCAAGCTTAAGTTGTTTCCAGTTAAAACATTATAAAGTTTTTCATTTTTAATCTTAAAACAAGATGTTAGAACATCAAATAGATTTTTTTTTTTGAAGTAGATTTAAAGCATGATTAATAAATAGCACTGCAGGAAACTCTTTACAGGTTTCAAATCAACAATTGACAAAAACAGATTGTTGTAAATTATGAATTCAAAAACACTTATGTAATCTATACCGCAATCCATGATTTTTAAAAATAAAATGAGGATTTTTAGTTGAGTTTTTCAAGAGTATTCTGTACTTGAATAAAAATGGAACTTGTACGAATTTATAATAACCCATTCGATTATAAATGCTAAAAATGGGTTTGTATCAAGCTTGAACGTTAGAGGCTTCGAGAAAATTATCGAAAGATTTTTCTACTGTGTGGATTTGGAGTTTGAGATCAAACTAGGGTTTAAGTCTCGAAATGTTTACGGTCTGGAAACGCGACGTGTTCATCACCTCTGACGCATCGAGTTGAATGGGGTACTGGGGATAGTAGCGTCAGGTGGAGGCGAAGCTTCAGATACAATTTCATGGCCTCCGATGGCCAGAGGTGGAAGGAAGATGCGTTTTCTGGTGGACTGTTTTGGTGCAGTTTTGGGTAGCGATGCTCGATCGCGATTTCGTCATCTTTTCACCACGCTGGTTGCTCATAGGGTTCAGGTGGAGGATCATTGACTTGGGGGTGGCTGGAGATCTGACCGGAGGTGGCGAATTCGACAGTGCACGTGCACAGTTGATCGTGTGCACGTCTTACTGTTTTGGGTTGGGTTTTTGAAGACGTGCCTGGGAGAAGAGGGACCATCTCGATTTCGAACCACTGTCGTACTTAAGCTTGCTTTCCTGTTGAATAATATTTTAAGTTTAAACTCACTTAAGAAAAGTTACATGTATAGGAGAAGAAAGCGTGGGGGGGGAGGAAATTTGATTTCCTGAAGTATTTCAGGTTTTTACTCAAGTGGGTGACTCGAAGCTCAGATCGGGGAAATAGGGCAGGGACTCGAAGGGGAAGTCGAGAGATTTCAGGGGTTTATCGCGTCAAAATTTGGACTTAACAAAATTAACAAAAATTTTAATCACTCGGGTAGTTTTGGGAAGGAACTCGAAGCAGGCAGAGATTTAACTCGGGCGCGACTCGGGGAAGACTCGGGTCGACCACCTGAAACAGCATATTCAGTTGAAGCTCGTCGAAAACTTATGTTTAAACTATTTTCATAAAGCATTGTTTGTAAAATGAAGATCGTTTGTAAATGGAATGTGAAGTTTATAAATAAATGATTAAATAATTTATGATTTAAAATTACTTTTTAAATAATAAATAAATAAAAGCAATAAAAATCAAAGTTGTAAATTTAAAAATCATTAAGTTGATAATTTAAATTGATTGATTCAAAATTGATAATTACATTAAAATAATTTATTAAGGAATAATAAATTAATATATTCAATTGAGATCTAAATTGAATTGTAGTTTAAAATGATAATTAAAGTGAATAATTGTCATTTATCAATGATTTTGAAAAGGAATTTAAGAATGATTTACAAACTTGTAATTTAATTGATTTATAAACAATTAAATGTTTAAATAAATTTGTAAGTAAGAATTTGTAAATTTTGAAACAATAAATTGAGAAATCAAAATGTAATTTATTTATCCAAATTCTTATCATTTAATTTAATTAATCTAGTGGCACATGTATTTAAATCACATTGGAAAGTAATTAACTACTGTTGCTAATTTACATTGATATCCCTGTTCTGTTGTAAATTCTATAGGATGTGTTTGCCATGTGATGCACTGTGATTATGATGTGTTCTGTATTGATGTGAAAGCCCTATTGTCCGTGAAACGGCATTTAAACTTCGATGCGACAGGGTATCGGATTTCAGTTTGTTATCCGAAACCCACATCGAACCTATGAATTGTTATGAATGACATCCACATTGTTTTTAAATTAACGCTCACTATTCGGTTTAACCGGGAAACGACCTTTGTGTCGTATAACCCATTCCGAATAGTGATACGTCGAATTGGATAGCATTTGAAGAACCGGTGTTGAAGACCGGGTATTTGCGAGAGCGATAGGATGACCTGTCGATTGACTCTGCACCGAGTTGCTCCGGTATAGAGTTCTCCATATGTGATGGTGAATCCGATCAGGATTGTGAATATCCGGATTGCAAGGACTTCTTTGTAAGTGCCTTCGGTTCTGTTCGAGCCCGGAACAGACTTGTATGGATTGTATGCCTGACATTACAAGTTGAGATATAAAGCCGATTTCTTTCAAATATATTTCTGTTGGTGGCGGAGAATTTATTCTTTGCTTAACACCCTTCTCTGAGACGTACGAGCTCAGAGGTTATATAGTTGAAGTTATCAGCGATATATTCCCAATTTGGTGATGTGACATGTTGAGTGTTGCTGTGAAATGATCATTGTGTTGATTATTTGTGATAGGATCATTTATTTGATCGTCTATCTTTGTGATCATTTCTATGATCATTTGTTGACCCAAAGCACAGCTTTTGTATAAAGAGTGTTTTTTTGTGGACGTGACTTCGTCGGACCTCACACCCCGAAATGGTCAAAACAGGAAAGATGCAGCAAGGTTATTGGGGGTAGCACCCCTTAGGGTATGTACATTTCCTTCTGGATAGAAGTGGTATCATGGTATGGAGCCCAGATACTTAACTTATGTGGATATCGCAGATATATATATATGATTTTGTGATTTGTTGCTGGGGCCCCGGTTAAAGGTTGGTTACAACCGGGAGATGGCATACTCGTGTCAGTAGTTACCCAGTTAGGGGTAACCCGGCCTTGTGTTGGTAGAGATCCGGTTTGGTTCTCGGGGACGTCCTTCCAGAGGCGTTCTCAGTGGAAATGGGAAGTTCCTTGGCCTGACCATTTGTTGGAAATCCAAAGAAACAATACGAGACTTGTACGGTATTAGTTGTAGAACCTGCCATTTAATATGGTAGCTATAGTAAGCATACTATAATGGTACCTATGCTGGCTAAGATTAATATTCTATTTTCGAAATGATTTACTTCACTATGCACTAGTAATAATATCAAAGAATTCTTTTCTCGTATCAAGCATATTTAACTGTCATAAGAAGAAATCTCCTCCAATTCTGCGTTTGCATTGTGTGTGTGGCGGGAGGTCTTATGGTAGTTCCATTTTTAAAAGCATTCCGAAAATTCTTTTATAAATCTTGTTTTATTTAAATGCAACTGTTTTTGTTTACTCATACCAGTCCCATGACTGATCCGGAGTTTATTGTTTTCTTTCCTAAACTCTGGGTGCCCATTATTTCCACACGGGCAGCCTAGTAACAGGTTTAGGTTATTTTGGAGTAGCAGTATTTTGGAGCTCTTATCTTGGATATATCTTAGGAGCTATTGGAGACTTCAGGTGTTTAGCTCTTGGGAGTTCGTTATCACCTCTTTCATTTTGAGGACTTTTGGATACATGTTCACTGTTATATTATCATGATGTTGTATTTAGAGATAGTGGTGTATGTACTATATACTCTGTTGTTGTATGGTTATTATGTTGATGTTGTAACAGTGATGTTATTTGTGATATTGATTCTGTTCCGCTGTTTTATATTCATCTAATTGTTGTTATAAGCTCCGGCGATGCGAATTTGATGTCGTTTATTGGACATCGAGTTTGGGTCGTCACATAGAATGTTAATCCTGACTTGAGTGTTTTGTGTTTCGCTTTATGCTCGGGTCAAACTGAGTGACACAGTATTTGACACTCACCTTTCGAGCTTGGAGATTTGCTTGAAGATCTAAACTTATATCTAGTCAGCTTTCAATTGTTTCCAGTTATTTACTGTTCAGTCTTGTCGGTTACTTTTGTATTTTGAGAGTACTCTTATTTGAGATTTCTGTTGTATTTTGTTTTAGATTCTGATGTTTATATAGTAGCTTCATGAACTACTATTTATCTACTCCGCTGCTTATTGTTATATTACTTTGTGTCTATGATTCTGTGATTGCTTTATTTACCGTATATGCTGAGTTCTGCCAAACATAAATTAACGATCTATTCTTTTGAGAAATTCAAGTCTGATATGTGTGGATGCGAATGGTTCGAAATGCCTGGTCGTTACAGTGGTATCAGAGCCTAGGTTTAGGCAAACTTAGCATATGGAGTAAAATTTAATTATGGAATCACCTTCGTTCGAGCTTGAAATTCTTCGTCCTGGATTTGGATTTCTTTTGAATCTTTGAACTATCTCCCTTCATTCTGAAACCCATTCTTGTCCTTTCTTGCTCGTGTTCTCCTTGATACTAGAGCACACCATAGCTCTGATTCTGTTGACTTCTGAAATAAATTTGAGCACACCATGTGTGACTAATCCCATTGTCAGTCCCACCAACCTTTATATGATTTGTAAAGGGGTGAAACTCCTTTACAACAAACATCGATTCATCAGAGATTTCTATATCATCAGTTTTGATGTTGTTATCTCTTGCAATGCCCAAATATTTCTCTAGTAGACGACCAGAATAATTCTATTGTGATCAAATGTCGAATGCCTCAGCATTTTGCAGGCAGCTTTATCTTTTCGTTTGATGCTCCTCCTTCTTATTTAGACTCTAGATAGTCAGGGATCATCCTAATGTTTTGGTGAAGTCACTCCTCCACCTCATGAGCAGGAAATTGAATTCCGTATCAATCCTATTCTTGGTCTTGACCTATCATCCTATCTTTCATACGAATGGTTTCTATGGATGGTTAGTTGTCCTATTTGGATTTACCATTCCTTCTGTCTTCTTCGATAACCTTACTAATCGCGTTTCCTGCGATGTTCTCAACCAGTTGTCCTGGTTTCCATTGATGATATTCTCACCTTCTGTAGGTCTCGGTTGAGCCAATTAAGGTTGCCTACGATTTATATAAGTCTATCCATCTTTTCTCTTCTGTAATATATCTATCTTCCTTTTGAGCCTATGTATTTAGTTAGAATTCACATTGACTAATGCCTTTTTAAATTTGAATCTCTACTCTTGGTTTAGAATCCATTTTTGAATTATCCTATAAGGGTGTGTATTTGTAGTTAAAAATATTTATATTGTGGTGTTTGAGATGCTAAGGTTGAATTGGGGTTTCGATAGGGATTCAAACACTTGAACAGAGCAAACCGACACAATATTGTTTTCGTAATTGGTAAATGAAATTTTTTGTGTAATTATATTTTATATAGGTATAATTTTCTGAAATTAGATAGTTAAATGAATTGGTTGTTAGAAATGATAATACTAGATTATCATTCATTGTTTTGTCAACATTTCTAAACCATGAACTATTGTCGTATGTTGTAAGGTGTTGAAATTTTATAAACATGGTTTATTTGATTTGAAAATGAAATAAATTTGATTTAAGGATTTGAGGGTTTAATTTTAGGTGTTTTCCAAATTTTGGTTTCAAAGCTTGAAAATGAATCATTTGAAATATTTATAAATGGGATTGTTTTCAAATAATTTTAAATGAAGTAAGTCGGTACTCTCCTCTTTTGTTGCTGGAAAATAATTTCGGTGATGACTGCAGCATCACCGACATTCATTTTCGAGTCTCAAAGTGGAGAGACCGCTTAGTAGCTTCGCTGCACTTTTGTTTTGAAGATGGATTTGATTGAAATTTCTTGAGTATAATTTGATTTATAAAATATATATGTATATGTATATATCTATTTCAAAATGGTTGGAAATGAAACTGAAAATTTAATTCTTAAATTATGTGTTAAGTTAGGGTTTTCAATTTTTGAAATGAATCAAAAAAAATTGAAATATTTGAAGTGCTTAAAATTGAAATTGGAATTTAAACAACAAAAATAGTTGAAATAGGATAAAATTTGTATAATACTTAGTTACTTTCTAATATATGTAATTTACCTGAAATATTCAAAAAGTCAAATGTTATAGTGAATATGTAATTGAGGTTATACAAGAGAAAGATTAGGTAATAAATTGTTCAAATTAAATTTTTCTTAATAAAAATATTATAAATAAAACGTAAATTGGTATAGTACTCAGTTACATAACATTAATAAAACTTACTTGAGAAAAGTTTGGATGTAATAAGAATATGTGATTGAATAAGATGCAATAAATGTAAGTAATAAGATGTCCAAAAATGAAATTTTATTAAGGGAAATTATAAATAAAACTTTGACTATTATAATGACTTTTTTTATTTAATTGATATAATAAGTAATGTGAGTGAAATAAATTAAATAATAAAAGAAAATATTATTTAAGTAAATAAATATGAACTTAAGAATAGTTGATATTGAATATTAGTGGAATCAACTCAACCGAAGATAAATAGATAAATAAATGAGTTAAATAAAATAAATTTATTTTGAAATTTTTCTGTAACAAATGGAAAATAAATAGAAAACAAATCAAATTGAATGAAAATAGCTTGAATTGAAAATCAACAAAATAAGAATATAAATGAATATTATTGATTAAATGAAATGAATTGAAAGAAATTTGTTGAATATTAATCAATTTAAAAACTTATGAAATTTATATGGTTTGAATTTGTTGTTTATCTGATAATATGTATTTCAAATCTATCTTTTCTTTCTAGTTGTTCATATTCTCCTACCTCGTTCCTTTTCGGGTACGAAATGTTTTGAGTGGAGGAGACTGTAACGTCCCAAAAATTTTAATGTTTTTAGTAACGTAATTAACTGAATTTTTGTGAAATTTTTAAATAATTGAATTTGGAAATAAAAATATGATATTTGGTATACGTCTATTTAAACATAGCAAATGGAAAATTTCCATTGGAAAGTATGATTGTTAGTTCTGTTGTGTAATTTCAATTGCAATATAAAATCAGTTAATTAGATGAAAATAAAATATTATTGAAATCTAAATATTTTTAAACAATAAAAATCTAAACTATTTTCTAAGTAAAACGTCATATTTTGTTTCGTCAAATTTGGAATTCTAGCTTCCTTTATCTTATTTTCAGCGAATTTGCAGCAGTTTGGTAGCGAATATCGACTTTTGATAGGATGGTCGTATCGTTGATATCTGTATACTATTCTGTTCGTCTCATCGTGCTGATCTCCACCATATATTCATTTGTGTATATCGGTGTCTGGTATGCGACGAAATCTGCAATACTATTGTTATATCGGTACCAAATTTTAATCTTTTGGCTTCTCTTTGGCCTTTCATTTGTTCACAGTGTATAGCCAGTTATTTTAATAATTGATGAACTCAACCGATGTCCTTTTCAATTCCCCATATTCAATGTATTCAATTTATATTTTTGTCTCGTCCTTTCAATACTCATACTCTGTCTCTTCCATTTTCATATGTTCTTCTTCTTTTGAAATATAAGATAGTTTGTATAAATTTATATATATATACATACATATATATATATATATATATATATATATATTTCTATGCTTGTGCTTTTGACAAAAAATGGAAAATAAAAAACTTGCTTTCATTATCTCCTACCTTCTATCCTTTTACTTATTTTTATTTTTTTGATTGAAGCTATTGCACACCTGCTTCGTTCAATTACCCCGCCACGTGCTTCACTACGTCCCACCTTCATCACCCATCGCCACCCTCCGCCAACAACCGGGCCTCCACCTATCACCCTCCAAGCATTGCCTACCCGCCTCCGCCATTTCCTCTCTCTCTCCCCTGCTGCAAACCCAGCACCATAACCCATCCATCAGCCCGCCTACCCTCACAGCTCGTCCCTTCCAACATCGATCCCCAGCCTCCTCCCCGCCAACACCTCCCTCTAGTCCTACACCCGCATACGCCCGCACAACCCACGGTTGCCACAAACTCATCACCCTTCAACCAAGAATGCAACCACCCTCCATCGTTTCACAAACTCACCTTCCCCACCACCTTCCCTTGTCGTTGCCATGGCAGCCACCACCTTCGTCTGCCACGATAAACAAAGCCTCCCATGTTCAGGTGCTGCACATCTCGAGCAGCCACCACCTTGACTTCATCCCTCGCCAGCACGTCCTACCCTCCGCCTTCATCACAACCAGGGCCGCCTACCATCCTCACCCGCCTTGCCACACCTGCATCCACCACTCTAGTAGTTCATCATTCCCTGACCACCAAGCAAGTTATAGTGATCTAAAAATAGGTATTGATTCTTAAATATATTACATACATATATATATATATTTCATTCGTATGTGTTATATATGTATGCGGTTACAGTGCCTATATTAGTATATAATGTAGTGCATATATATGTGTCAACCATACATATTATATAAGAAAGTTATATTTTGTTCCAAGTCTTTATTCTTCATTTCTGTTATGTTTTATAATCAAACATTTTATTTTATATAATATAGTAGTTTATATAGTTGATCTGTTGGCTACAGTGTGTAAGTTTATATTTGTGTGTGTGTCTATATATATATGGTATGTTGGTTTGAAATGTGTAAACATTAGTTATATACAATCTGTTTGCCTATACAAGTTATATAAGTAATATATGATCTCTTAGTTTATACATAAGTATATACCTGAGTTTTGGGTTTTAATATAAGGAAAGGGTTTTATTTTAACTATGGGCTAAGTAGCAATGATATGGTATATGTATGTATAGAGAGATTTATTCAATTTTTGTTTAAATTAAATAATGGTTTTGATATATATATATATATATATATATATATATATATATATATATATTGATTTTTATATGTACGTGTTTTAAATTTTATATAGATTTTAGAGAAAAATATATAAAGATATAATATTTATTATATTTTAGTTTATATTAATCTAATTTTGATTTGTCCTCCGTCAATTCCAAACTTCCAGCTTCGTTTTGATCGTCAAATTCATGTTCATCGTACTTTAGTTTGGAATTCGTTGCTCGGATTCGCAGCGCAGTTCGTTATCAAATTTCTCTAGCATCGAAAGGTGAGCAATCACTCACGATTAACATTCTTATATTTAATATATTTAATTCACATTGAAATGAAAATTGAAACATTTGTTAAATTTGAACTACTTATTATTTAAATGCTATATATGATATGCCATTATCTACAACAGTTTACCTATGACAGTTGACGCCATCACCTATCGTTTATATATTATAATTAAATTTGTTATTAATGATATATGTCTCCTGTTGATATGTTATATTTTTATCATATCTGTTCTCACTCTGAAAGTTCTTATTAGTTTAGGAATCCCTATGGGGTGAAATGATACATATCCAAATGATATTATAGATTAGAGGGAAATCCATATGGGTTGAAATGATAAACTCAAGTGATTTTCATTGATTTTAAATTTTGGGATTGCGGGTTGAAATGATATATACCCGTAAAATATTAAATTTAAATTGCGGATAGAAATGATAAATATCTGTATCACTTGACCATGGGATAGAAAATTATATATGGATACTGTTGGTCTATTTTGAAAACTGATTTTTTTAATAGTTTTGGAAGGAAATGTATGGATTTTTTAAACATTGATTTTTGAACATAATATAAAGATATTTTATTTTGTAAAATTAGATTTTTAAATTATACGTTTGAATATTTTAAATTTACAAGTTAGTTTTGAAAATATAAATTTTAAGATTTTCCTTATAATTTTATTATTTTTATAATATATAAGACAATATTTAAAATAGATTTATTAATAAGATTTAATTTAATATAAATTATTTAAACAAAATTTAATTTAATTTAATTAGTATATACATAATATGTTCAAATATTTATTTAAAATTTTACATTAATATTTTAAATAGATTTTTGTAATAAAATTAATAAATAGAGGTTGGAAAAAAATAAAGTAAAATTGACTTGAAATTTAAATTGGTTAATAATTGAAATTAAATAAGAATTTGTTTGAACTTATTAATTTTAAGATTTGAAAGGTATGATTTTTAACTTTATTTGATGAAAAGTGATTAAATGAATATTCTAAACTTTAAATAAAATTGAGACTGAATATTTAATGTTGATTTAAATTTATAAACTGAGATTTTATTTAATTGTTACTAAAATGATTAAGTGACTATTTTCTAGTTTGAATAAAATTAAAATTGAGATATAAATCAAACTTATATTGTAAATGTTTGAATATTTAAACTTTGAATCTTATTGGAATTGAAGTGATAGTTCAAATCTGAATTTGAAATTGATATAAATTTAAATGGTTTATTGAGAATTTGAATTGAATATTTAACCTTTTAAATTGAAAGTGTTGAACTGGAATTGATTTAAATTGAATTTTGGAATTTAAGTTGATTTGAATCGATTTGTGGAATTGGATGAAACAATTCTAATTTGGAAACTATTTCAGTATAATCTCTTTAAATAAATATAGACTATTTCTAATTTACAACTATTTTAATATATAAATTATTTTAATATATAAACTATTTTAATTTATAGCTATTTTAATACATATAGTATTTTCAATATCTAAACTGTTTAAGTTGGAGGGGTTATAATTTCAAACGTGTTATGATTTCAAAAGTGTTATGATTTCAAAAAAAAAAGTTTATGATTTCAAAAGTGTATGATTTTGGAAGTGTTATAATTTTGAAAGTGTTACGATTCTAGAAATGAATATTATTTAAAGTGAATAATGATATCGAATTGATATGGTTTTGAAATGAATAGGATATTCTGATATGAAGTAAGAACTATTTGAAATGAAATGACCACGGTATGAAATAAGCATTTGGTTGTTAAAGAGACCAGGATCAGATATTGTCATACTCTCTGCCAATACCGAAAACAACTTTAACAACTGTGCACATAGTGGAAATTCCCGAACGAAGTAGGATGGTTTGGCGACGATTTTATATGAGGTTTTAACGCAGCCATGACTCCCGTGAGTCAGCTTGATGTGGCTAAAAAGGAGCTATACCGGACCAAGTGCGGTCGCATCTCCGATCGGGCATACTTCTTCGATACATTCTATTA
Source organism: Allium cepa (assembly GCA_030765085.1). NCBI lineage: Eukaryota > Viridiplantae > Streptophyta > Magnoliopsida > Asparagales > Amaryllidaceae > Allium > Allium cepa. The sequence goes on along the minus strand of CM060934.1, from coordinate 206,198,080 downwards.
CTTTGTGATTTGATTGGGTACCCTTTTGATTTGGGAGTGTGTCTTAAGATAAGCGGTAGTAGCTGCTATGCATTACCACTTGTCCGGGAGTGCAAACGTTGTTTCTACCCTGGCATTGCCTCGCATGCCTTGTCACATGCCCTGTCGCGCCTTCTACAAGTTTGGTTTATACCATACCTATAGAGTGCCATCTGATAGCCCTCAAGTTTACGGAGGAATTACGGTACTGTATAGATTATGGTATATAAAATGTGTTAAGGGGGATATGGGTAACTCCTTAACGCTATTTTAATACTTTACTAATAGACATATTATAATAACGTACATTACTACATAGTAGATAGTTCCACAGATCCTTAGAGGATGGAAATCCCAAACATCCTCTAAGTTATTTGTATTTCAGTTAACATTTCACTTGAGTTAATTAACTGATATAAGAATGTTAATCCTGACTTGAGTGTTTCGTGTTTTTCTTTATGCTCGGGTCAGACTGAGTAACACAGCATTTGACACTCACCTTTGGAGCATAGAGATTTGCTTGAAGATCTAAACTTATATCTAGTCGGCTTTTAATTGTTTCCAGTTATTTTCTGTTTAGCCTTGTCTGTTACTTTTGTATTTTGAGACTACTCTGTATTTGAGATTTCTGTTGTATTTTGTTTCAGACTCTGATGTTTATATAATAGCTTCATGAACTACTATTTATCTATTCTGCTGCTTATTGTTATATTGCTCTATGTCTGTGATTCTGTGATTGATTTATTTACTGTATATGCTGAGATTTGCCAAATATAAATTAACAATAGTTATTTTGAGCAATTCAAGTCTGACATGTGCAGATGCGAATGGTTCGAAATACCTAGTCGTTACAGTATAAACTTAGGTATAAATGACATTTAATATGTCAATTAATCTAATTAAAGAGAGGGAGAATTGGTAGGTTTATCTCTAGCCTCATCTTCCCTTAATTAATTATATATGTTAAGAGAAAGAAAAAAGGTTTTTTCCTCTAAAATTTTACATGTTCGGTTACACGTATACACTGCTTATAGTTGCATTTACACTTCACACATTTGAATGTATTTGATATATCTGTTATATATGTACAAATTTAAATTTAAACTTCCTTTTAACCAAATTAAATAAAGTACGATTTTATTGAAAACTTCATTAGATCAGATCTAATAATTTTTTAGACTTCATAGGCCTAATAGATCCAAAATAGAAATATTTGTTTAAAATCGACCCATTTCACCCGCTTCTGACTAGCCTAGTCCCAACATCCTCAAGCTTACTAAGATCGACATTCCTAACATAGGCTGGACAACCCCACACCTTCAAATAATTGAAGTAGGGTTTATTCCTGTGCCATATCTCATATGGTGTCTTAGACATAGATTTAATGGGTAACAAATTTAACATATGCGATGTAGTTTCTACTGCGTATCCCTAATAGGACAAATTTAACTCATCCTTACTCGTCATAGAATGAACCATATCTAATAAGTTATATTCTTTTGCTCCAAAACAAGTTGTAGAGTATACGGTGGAGTAACCTGAGAGATAATCCCATTATCTTTTAAGTACTATGGGAGTTCCTATCCAACATACTCTCTTCCTCGATCGGATCTAATTATTTTAATCTTTCGATTCATCTAATTTTCAACCTCATACTTACATTCAATAAATTTCTCATAAATATTGGATTTCTTCTTCATAAGATACACATTCTAATCTTGAAAAATCACCGGTAAAGGTTATAAAATAAGAATAGTTACTTTTAGTAACTATGGGTATTAGGCCACATACATCATTATGTACGAGACCCAAGAGTTCATCAACTCTTTCATTGCTCCCACTAAAGGGATGCTTGATCATCTTACCTTTGAGACACAACTCATGGTTATCAAATGATTCAAAATCAAGTGATGGTAGAAAACCTTTGATTTTCAATTTGTGTAGTCGTTTCTCATTTATATGACTTAGTATATAATGCCAAATATATTTTTTGAAAAAGGTTCCTTGATTCCTTTATTAATAATAAGGGAAAAGTATGATACAATATTTACAAGACTTGCCTACAACCAAGCAAACATCATATAGGCCCAAGACATGCCAACCCTTACAGCACATTGAAGACTAAAAATAAATATATAGCTTATTGCAGCTTTAACCCGAAACTAACTCAAAATCTTGAAGCATCTGATATTCTATAATCCAATCTCCAGTTAAGTAAAAGGCATTCACTGTGTGTGTTACTTTATATCTTCAAATTCGAAAGTTTCCTTCTATAAACTACTATGGCATTCTTGCTATCAGATCCAGAATTCAAGCATTTAATGGTCTCTTTACTCCAGAAACTTAGTAGATCTGACTGGTCTGCATTTCTACGAGCTGTGTAATCTCTTTGTGCTCCTATGATCACAACTAAGCTCGAACTTGATGTTTACGTGAGATCCTTGACATCAAAAAAGGATAAACTAACTCTTTACTCCATGGATCTGTAGTAACTAGAGGATCTAAAAGACTAGCTAAGTATTCTTTCTTCCTTTTCTTCCTTTTCTTCATTTTCAATTGATCCATGCATGTATCTAGAGACTTGATAAATGATTTTAATGCCTGTAGGTTGGGTAGAAAGAAAGAAGACTTAAACGGAGCTCGGGGAGACAAAATACTCATAATGAAAAGTATAACCAGTCTTAGACATAAATTTCATTTATATTGTCATTCGAAGAACTACTCATAGAATAGACATATTTATATTAATCAAGTAAATGTCATTATCTAAAATACCATCTCAGACCTTATTACCATCTAAATTAATGTTCATAAGATTATTAGCACGATGCAAATATAACAGTATAATACAATCTAGACGTGGAAATAATCCCACAACTAAAGTCTTTTACATAATAGAAATTACTTATCAAAACAAATTCACTCGGCAAACTCAAACGAAAATCTCCAACTGTCATTGCATCTCTACTAGACAAATTAGCAATTTGAAGCCTCGTTTCTCCCTTTGCCATGTGACACAAGTTTCTAAGCTCCTATAATGAATTATGAATGCGAGTTCCAAATCCATTATGTAAAACCCAAAATAATTGATTGATTTCAAGATAATTTTGAACCATAAATATACCTGATGGAGCGGAAGAACCATTCTGCTTCTTCTCTTTAAGAATCTTTATGTACTTCGGACAATTCTGTTTCCAATGACCCTTCTTTTGAAAATGGTGACATTCACCCTTATCCACAACAACAATCTTCTTATTTTTCTTGTTATCCCTTTTTCGCCTCTTCGAACCTTTCCAAGATGACCCATTCCCCTTAATAGCAAGTACAGCCCCTTGATCGTTAAATGAAGACTCGGTCAACCTCAACATATTAAGGAGCTCCATAAGCTTATGGTCAGCTGGTATATATTATAGTTTAATATAAACGGCTCATACTAGGGGGTAAGAGACTCAAAAATTAAGTCTACATGCATCTCATTGCTTATTGCTACATCTAACTATACAAGTCTATCAATATTGTTTTTCATCATTAGAATATGATCGTCCACTTTCTGTCCCTTGGTCATTTTAGTATTAAATAGTTTCATTGTAAGTTTGTACCTTGCAGAAGGGGACTATCACCAAATAGAGCTTTGATACTAGCAAATATCTAACGGACAGAGGTGTTTTCATATTGCCTCTACAATGGCTTGTCTAACATAGACAACACGAAAACTTAGGAAATTTCTAGGTTGATTTATCATAAGCTAGTCTTAGTTCGAAGTCTATATCAGCAGCGGTTTTTTATTTTGGAGGTGCAATTATCAATGACCAAAGAAGTTCATAAGTTAAAGTTACTTTATCGTTCTTAGCCAGTCAACGTAGTTAGGTCCGTTGAGTTTTTTGTTTTCAAAAAACAACTTGAGGGTAGACTTTTTTCCAAATATGTTAACTTAGTAGATTAGGACATTTTTATATTAGATGTTCTTAGAATATTTGTAAGGTTACATTTCATTTTACTAGTAAGCTCCCATTACTCTTTTATGTTTCTTTAAACCCTAAGATGAAACATAGATGTCTTTCGACTTCACAAATAGGTGTTACGAATTGTTTGTCTTGGGATCTGACCTTAAAGGATATCGACAAATCATACTACCACAAATGATGGATATCTCCTTATCGCTTGTATCATATACAACTTTCAACCCATAGTTCATTATCCTTATCTCATTTCAATCTTGAGTAATATCAATAAATCAAAAGATATTATTCATTCATACCTATCATTTCGCGATGGCCTAAGTATAAATCTACTCATCTTGAGGTATATCAATGTATACATATATCTTACCTCGTCTATTCGATATATTTATAGTACTATAAATAATATCCTTAGCTTGAGGAATATCAATAACCAAGGAGTATACAAGTAAATTATTAATATATAATGGTAGAGGACAACTTTATATTAAAGATTCATAATCTTAATATATTATATTGAGTGATATAGAATTATGGAATAATGTATTTTGTGACGACCCACCTTTCTGACCCTAGAAACGGCACTTAACACAACCTCAATCGTTGTCCAAGCATAGGAAATATGAATCATCGTGGGGTGAAATAAAGAACAGAATAGAAAACCTCACAACAGGACTGTAAAATAAATGAATACAGTCAATAGTACATCAAATTAGTCCTTAACATGGAGTTATCAGAGTTACACAAAGTACTGCAAGACAGCTTAGGCAGTTATAACATCATACCTTTACATTGATTAATTAACTTTAAAATTTTGTTAACTAAATTAATTATCAGTAACCTTTAATTAGAAAGGGTAAATCACTTTTATAACATTATTGATTCGATTAATTAATAATATAATTAATTAAATGGTTTAATAATAATAAAATATCATTATTTAAAAGTGATTAATTACTTTAAAACTTTATTTCAGGAAAAATGTATTAAGGTTAAACAGATTTATTAACCTTTAAAAGTCATTACTTGAAAAGTATTGATTAAATTTAAAAGCATCAATAATTAATAAATTAATAAATCTTAATCCATCATTATCCAAAGATTAATTAGCCTTAAACATCATTAAATAAAATGATTAACTAAATTTAAAACATCATTAACTAAGTAATTAGTTAAATTTAAGACACATCATTAATAAGCTAATTAGTTAACTTTAACCCTTATTAATTAATTATTTTTGAAAACATCATTAATCAAAAACTTGCTTAACTTGTAAAATAATTCCAACCACGATAATGAAACCAAATGGTTTTGATAAAAGGTGATTTTCCGAAAGTGCCGATATAGCGACTATCGCTATATGGCAGTTCGGAATTCAAGCTTATGTCATTTGCAATAGAACCAAACATTAGGTAGCAAGGGAATGAGCATGCATACATGATGATTTACAATAGTACAACATGTATCAAACATTTATTTGTAACGGGATTGACTTAACTGCTAGATTTTCATATAATTTAAGACTCGCTTACTAACTTTCCGACGCGACTAACTTTCAGGCAACAAACCAATCCATTAACCAACCATTATCACAACTATACAATAAGCATTAATATCCATAAATATGAGCATGAACACAGTTTAAATTTTATGGTTCAAAGGTGAAAGCTTCACTAACCAAAACGATTGCTAACTTTTTAAGGAACTTGCCTAAGCTCTTAGAAACTTGCCTTAAGTTCAAAATAGAACCTAGTGTGGGCTAGTAGGGTGCAACAAGTTCGACCAAAGGAAAAATTAGGCTTGGACTGGGCTATATTTGATAGAGTTAGGGGTATGTCCTAGGGGAAATTATGTAATTTATTACATATATCTAACTCGTTGAACAATCTTGTTTACAGTAAAGTTGTTTCAATCTGTTATATACTTGATATAATGTGGTTATATTAATTAATTAATTAATTTAATTAAAAGTATATTTAATAAAAAATCCATAAATGGCATATTTTGTGACAGTAGTTACAAAGTGTTGTGACCGTGAGTAATTTATCATAATAAAACAAATGTACCATTTTAAATGTTCCAAGTCAAGATGCATCGAGATTGGATATCGGTGTATCCATTGAGATTAGAGTATGTAACACTCTCCAAATATTGGGTAGTGTATTAATCATGACTGCTTGGGGAATCAAGAGGTCACGTAATGATAGTTACTGGATAACTATGGAATGACTCATTCGATAGTTTTCTGTAGTTAATATAACTAAGGTCAAACAGAAAATATCAATGTGACTGATTTACATAGTTCTCTGGACTTGAGAATATTGTGGATCTTTAATATGAAAGCTCATTTTGATTATAGTCAGATCATGGCATGGTGTTCCATCGAGTGACTATAGATGGGTCGAGTGGAAGTATTGAAAGTGAAGCACTATTAAATCGTCTCCTCGGTTATATGAGGTTCGTATCATGGTCAACTCAAGTCAACTCAAAGTCAAAGTCTCTGGTCAGAGCATTTTTTAATAATAATCATTATTATTGAACCAAGGACTTTGTGTTTGAACTATAAAGTCAAATGTGGATGATATTGAAATTTTGACCGTTACCAAATTTCATAAATTCAAAGTGATATAGTTTTGATGAAGAGAATTGGTGTAAATAATTATCACTATTAGGTACCACTTATAATAAGTAAAATTGGATTTTACCAAATGATGTGTAAGCGATGAATGCAGCCAAAATATCACACCACCTGCTAAGTGACGTGTGAACGTTAATTTTTAAATTGTTCAATATTACTTGCTGACTGAATTTACATCTTTGAGTGGCACAACCGTAATGATGGATTCTTCGAAAAATCACATGATTAACTAATTTATAAATAGTTGTAAATTAATTAGTATTTGACAAATATTAAATATTATTTATTTTATTTGATGTTTAGGAGTTATTTGTAATTATTTTAATGCATTTATAAAAGTTATATCTTCATGCATTAATATATGATATCATTGTAATTAAATAAAAGATAATTACGTGTGTTAATTTATGGAATCCTATGTCATTTGATGGCACGTAATTTTCAGCCAACCATGTAAAGAAATAAGAGTGAAAAGAGAAAGTTAATCAAGAGAATTAGATAGAGAACTTTTAATTAAATAAGGGGAAAGGTTTCCTTCTTTCAAATAAAACATATTCTCCAATTCATTCTGTACATACAATTCATTTCATTCTCATTTATTCTTTCTCTCCTCCTAAATTTTCATGGCAGAAACAAAAAAAGGAATTCCTAAATCTTTCAACTCCAAATAAAAATATCAAATAAAATAAAACAAAAGTGGTTCATTCATCTCTTGCAAGGATAGGATGTGGATCTTGAAGATCTAAGGAGATATCATCATTCAAAGTGTGATTTCTAGGCAACATCCTAAGGTGATTCAATCTGATCTAGAAGCATTCTTCATTCAAGGTGCAAATTAAAAGCAACATCAACTATGTGCGTTTTAAGGATTGGGTAGCAAGGTATATCATTTTCTATATATAGATAGTGATTTTGCAATGTTTGATGAAAATTTAATTTGACTTTCATAATTTGAAAGATGTATTGCTATCTTGCTTAGTTAAAAAAATTGTTTATGAAGACTGAATTATTTGTTGAGTGATATGATTGAGTTTTCATTTGATAGATCAAAATTAAATTTGTTTACGCTTTAAAACAACATGTAAGTGTAGATCTGTGTTTTTTAAACATTCTTATTTAGTTGAAATTCTTTATATCTGAATGTTTACATGTACGAATTGGTTAACTACTTTTCTATACTTTGTTAAATTGAAACTAAATCTATATATTTTAATATATAATGTTTTACTTTAGTTCTATGTTTTAACATTTAATCTAAATTCCATTTCTTTAAATCTGGAAATTTACATTTTCATGTTAATTGATTGAATTATATTTTGTAACGACCTGGTATTTCGTGTCATTCGCATCCGCACTTGTCAGACTTGAATTGCTCAAAAAATCGGATTATTAATTTATATTTGGCAAAACTCAGCATATACAGTAAATGAAATCAATCACAGAATCATAGACACAGAGTAATATAACAATAAGTAGCGGAATAGATAAATAGTAGTTCATGAAGCTGCTATATTTAAAATAGAGTTTGAAATAAATACAACAGAATATATCAAATACAATGTAGTCTCAAATACAAATGGATGAAAAGTCTGAACAAAACCACTGGATAGCTGAAAGCTGAATAGATACAGATGGATCTCCAAGTGAAACTCCAACTCCACAAGTGAGTCTCAAATGCTGTGACACTCAGTCTGACCCGAGCGGTAAGCAAACACAAAACACTCGAGTCAGGATTAACATTCTTATATCAATAAATTGTAACGACCCCGGATTTTTATGAATTTAAATAAATTTTTGAATTAAAATTTGTAAAATTAGTTATAAAGGGCAGCGAGTTTCCCCGATTCAAATAGAAATTATATTAAGTCGTATGAATTTGAAAATTTGTATATATGTGAATATATATGTATATATTGGATTTTTAAATAAATTCTTAAATAAATGATTTTTGAAAAATAAATAATATACTTTGGACACTAGTATAAAAATAAATAAATAAATTGATTTAAAAATTTATAAATGATGATAATTTGAGTTATATAAATTATATGTGTACAAAGAGAAATGTAAAACAATAATTTTTAAAGTAAAATTTATGATAAATATTTAAACTAAAAATAGAAGTAAAATAAATATTTGAGTTATAAATAGAGATAAATTAGGCAAGTTAAAAAGTCATTTCAGAAAATAAAATTGGGTATGTAAACTATAAAATGTAAAATATACACATGAAACAAATTAGTTAAAAATTTAAACAATATATTGACAATAGAAATTTATGTTCATATACAAGCAAAACATTAGTATAAAAATAAAATAATATATGTATGTACTTTGGGAAACTATGATTGTAAATATAAAATAAATCTTATAAAAATGTACATAAGTTTGAAATAATTTTAAGTAAATTAAGTATTTAATAATATAAGTTTAAAAATAAAGGAAAGGTAAGATTTTAAAACTTTGTTTAAGTATAAAAGTGTGTTTATACTTGAGTAAATTTTATAAACAAATAACTGTAACTAAGGCATAATAAATAAAGAAAGTAGAAATAATAAAGTACAAAAGCATGTTAAAGCAAGTAATGCAGCATCAACCTGGGTAAGGCAAGGCAAGTATAAACAAAATAAAGTATAAACAAAAGAAATACCTCTCTGTACAAACCTGTTCCTTTATTTATACATTCATATAGGTACATACCCATCCATATACACTTGTTCGTTCAAACCAAACATAAACAAACTGTACAAGCTTATAAAACAAAATAATATCATGTTGCCAGTAAGATAAGGATAGGCTTGAGGAAAACAAATGTGCATACCATCATTTCAGCCGAGACAATATGCAGGCAAGCATGGGAACAAGTGTACATAGTATAAACAAAGTACTTAAGAAAATAAAGAAAAGCAAAACACAAACAAAGCAAGCATTCATTAACATTATCTCAGCCGAGATAAAGGGATAAACAGAGTAATATGTACCAGAGAAATTAATGCATTACACCTCTAGCAATAAAAATAATGCAGCCATAACTTTAGTACAGGGAAAAGATAACATCACCTGTACACTTTCTACTTTATATCAACAATCCTCATCATTTATCACAACTAAGTAAAATGGAAGCTTCAGCAAATAAAATTTCAAGCCTGAGTCTTCTCTGTTCTTCTTCCAAAAATACAAGTGAGTAACTTATTTTCTAAACCTTTAAAAAGTATAAATTTGTTGTTATTCATGAATAGTCTTTGTTTGCTGTGCATTGAGAAAAAGGAAAAAAAATATGGTTTAGTGGTTTTTCTGAGATACTGGAAGTTGTTATAGGACATGTTTTCTTATACTTTTGTTTCAGAGCAGAATAAATTGAAGAAGAAGAAAAAAAATTTTGTCAAATAAAATTCATACAATCCTTTTTAGCTTAGGATTTGTTTTTTTCTTATAAAACAAGTTTGTTTAAACTCGAAAACCACAGTTTAAAATTTGTTTTAAGCTTGAACATAAAGGGTTTGTCTCAGTAACCAAATTTTTACAGTGAAACAAACTTTTATGATAAATTCAAGTATTTTAAATCGTTTATTTAATTACATAACTTGAATGACCCTACAAAGTTATGATTTTTAAAATGAATATGATGATTTCTAATCAAGTATTCCTAGCGCAGTTCCTATTTGAATAAAATGTGCCTTTTTATCATTTTCTAACAATCGATCCAATACTGGGTATCGAAATTTTGTTTGAAGTGAGTTGAAACATTGTGGATTATAGGAAAAATGATCACAGCTTTTCTCATCAATCGTGGTAGCCGCGCGAAACCAATTTAGGGTTTAAAAGTAGTTTTTTGTTGTTACTGGAAATCGTGTTGCTGTGTCTTCGTGGTTGATCCGGAAGCGATCGGACCAGGGGGGTTTGGTTCGTCGTCGTTTGGCGAAGCTATAAACGTGTCGGCGTGGTCACCCATGGTCGGGATTGGCGATGCGTGGAGATTCTCTGATGATAGCATGTTATTCCAATTTGGGTTAGGCAGTGAAAATTTGAATGCGTCGTTGTTACAAATTCCTGTGTTATCTGGAGACTTGTATAGATGATCGTTGATGTGTCGAGGGTGGTAGGTTCGACTGGAAGTGGCCGGAGTTGCCGTACACGTGCACGTGCACGTTGGGTTAGATTGGGCTGTGCTGTGGGTTCGTGTTTGGGGAAGAAGACGTAGTCTCGAAGCGTGTCTCGGGGAGAACGAGGGGTAGCTCGAGTTTTTACTCGAAGCAGGATCTCGGTGTTAAATCAAAGTACTTACAAAATTTTTAAATTTGGAAAATTTTGGGGACTCGGGTAAGTTTTTAGAAGAACTCGAAGTAGGACTCGAGTACGTAGGGGATTAGCTCGGGTTTCACTCGGGTTGGGTAGGGATTTTTATATTTTCAGTTTTTAAAACTTTAATAACTTAGTTAAATAACCTTCTAAAATTATTTCTTCTATAAATAATGATTTGTTTACTAAGTAGAAGGTATAATTTGAAAGGTTTTGAAATATAAAGGATTTCTTTTTTTAACAATTAAGTTTTTAAACTTATATCTTTAACAAGTTATTTAAAAAAAAAAAAAAAACTTAATAAGTGATAATTTTTACTTAAAGGCAAGTTAATATATGTCGTTAATGATAATCGAGTAGTTAATGATTTGTACTTAAGATTTATTCATTTATAATTAAGAAAATCGATTAAAAGATAATTAGTTATAATTAAGATTTAATCAATAATTAGGGGTTAAAATAATTGATTTAAGGAATAATTAATCATTGATTTATAAAAATCACTAATGAAGATAATAATGTGGGTAATAAATTTATAACCACCCGATTTATTCATCTTAATTAAAGATGTTTGATTGTTATTGAATGCTATGTGATAAATTGATATATTTGATACATAATGTGATGTTACGTAATGCTTTGTGCTGAGCTGTTATGTCTGTGATGAGTATACCGTTGTATGAATATAATAAAACCCTTTTTCCCATAACGCGACATTTGAATTTCGATGCGACAGGGAGTCGGATTCCAGTTGGTTATCCGAAACCCACATCGAATTGTAATGATAAATATTTGAGATTTATAAATTTATTTTACCTATGAAACCATGAATGAAAATAAGCGTTATCAATTATACCGCTTATCGATATTGGTATATCTGTGATGATTTATGTTGTGCACTATTGTGTAAAATCCCTGGCCCACACCATACACACACAATTATGGATTTCACGAAGAAATCGATTAAGTCACAGATTTAAAAATGATTTTAAAATGATTTTTAAAGTTGAATATTTAAATTCAAATGTTTTGGAAATGGAATCGGAATAAATGTGAAAAGCTTTTGGAATGAAATTTCAAGTTAAAATTTATTTTAATTTACTTGATTAAGTTTTGAAATTTAAATAATTCAATTTAAATTTGAATTCGATATTTGGAATTGAATTCGATGATTGGAAATTATGGTTAAAGATATTATAAACATGTTTGTATGAATTTAAACCATTTTTAAAGGTATGGGTTTGGGAATTTGAATTTAACCCAAGGATTTCAACTCATATAAATGAATCAGATTTCCAAAATGAAAACTGTTGTTTTCAAATGATAAACACTTTTAGATAAGAACTGAGATTCCAGTTAATTAGGGGAATTTCAAGATTGAATAGAGAAATGATTTTCCTAAGTTATGAATGAATTCTTTTTGAAAGCTATGAATTAAATCTGTTTATTTTTAACAGATTTAAATTGATGATTTGTTTAAATCAAATTGAAATGAAATTGTTTCGAAGGCTATAAGTTAAATCTTTGATTTAAAGATTTAACGAGTTAATCAAATTGAAATGAAAATTGATTTGGAAAATCTGTGAATGAATCTTTTGTTTAAAAGATTAAAATGTGAAAATTGTTTAAACCGTTAAAGGTTGTGAAAATGAATCTTTTTGTTTAAAGATTGAAAATGGTAATTTGTTAAGCCATTTGAAGAAAGGTTTTGGGTAATAAGTTGTGACTTAATTGAAATCCCATTATCCATTTGTTCTTGAAATATCGTGCTCACCATTCGGTTTAGCCGGGAAAGGACCTTTGTGTCGTATAACCCATTCCGAATATGTGATTTGTCGTTATGGATAGCATTTGAAGACCGGTGATGAAGACCGGGTATTTGCGAAAGCGATAGGATGACCTATCGATTGTTTCTGCACCGAGTCGCGCCGGTATAGAAACTTCCTAAGTGATGGGAAATTCGATCGGGATTGTGAATATCCGGATTGCAAGGACTTCTTTGTAAGTGCCTTCGGTTCTGTTCGAGCCCGGAACAGACTTGTATGGATTGTATGCCTGACATTACAAATTGAGATATAAAGCTGATTTCTTTCAAATATATTTCTGTTGGTGGGGGAGAATTTATTCTCTTAGCTTAACACCCTTCTCTGAGACGTACGAGCTCAGAGGTTATATAGTTGATGGTTATCAGCGATATATTCCCAATTTGGTAATGTGACATGCTGAGTGTTGCTGTGAAATGATCATTGTGTTGATTATTTGTGATAGGATCATTTGTTTGATCGTCTATCCTGGTGATCATTTCTATGATCATTTGTTGACCCAAAGCATGGCTTTTGTATAAAGTATGTTTTTGTGGACGTGACTTCGTCGAGCCTCACACCCCGTGAATGGTCAAAACAGGAAAGAAGCAGCAAGGTTATGAGGGGTAGCGCCCTTTAGGATATGTGCATTTCCTTCTGGAAAAGGGTGGTATCATGGTATGGAGACCAGATACTTACTCATGTTGAAACACTTTATTTATGATTGTGTGAATTGATTACGAGATCTCGGATAAAGGTCCCAAAGGACCGGGGGATGGCATATTCGGTCAGTTGTTACTTAATTAGGGGTAACCCGGCCTTGTGTTGGTAGAGATCCGGTTTGGTTCTCGGGGATGTCCATCCAGAGGCATTCTCATGTGGCAATGGGAAGTTCCTTGGCCTGATCATTCGTTGGAAATCCAAAGAAACAATACGATCTTGTACGGTTTTAGTTGTAGAACCTGCTTCCTCAGGAGGTAGCTATAGCAGGCATAATACAATGGTACCTATGCTGGCTAAGATTTATATTCTACTTTCGAAATGATTTGTTCTACACTATGCACTAGTAATAATATCAAATGTTTCTTTTTAATGCATATCAAGCATCTTTGACTAACATAAGAAGAAATCTCCTCCAAGTCTGCGTTTGCATTGTGTGTGTGGCGGGAGGTCTTATGGTAGTCTCATTTTTAAAAAGCATTGCGAATTGACTTTGAAATCTTTTGTTGAATGTTTAAAAGATAAACTGTTTTTGTTGCTCACACCAGTCCCACGACTGATCCGGAGTTTATTGTTTCTTTCCTAAACTCTGGGTGCTCATTATATTTCTACACGAGCAGTCTAGAGTTGGGTTTTTCAGATAGTTAGATTTAGTAGATTATCTGGAGTTAGTACAGTCTTTGGACCACACTAGTCTTGCCTAGCTTGGTGCATTGTTATGGGGAGTTCGAGCTATTGCTGGATTGATTCTTGGAAATGGAGTTACAGTTCTCGGAGTTCTCTTTTGAAGACTATCTTAGAGTTATTTTGTTCTGCTGCTAGATGTTATCTATCGTTTTCTTTTCCGCTGCTATTTTATTGTATCATATCTCTGATGTATATTGATATCTATTGGATCATCTGTTGTAGCAGATATTGTATCAAAGTTGTATATCAATGTATTATTCTTTTATTCCGCTGTGTTGTTTACTTAATGATTGTTATAAGCTCCGGCGAATCGGATTTGAACGGTCGAATCTATGGCATTCGAATACGATTTGAAGTATGGATGTCGATTTTCGAGCGGGCAAAATTCGAAACGTTACATAAATCCAACTCAAGTGAAATATCAATTGAAATACAAGTAACTTAAAGGATGTTTGGGATGCCCATCTTCCAAGGATCCGTGGAACTATCTACTATGTAGTAATATACACTATTATAATATGTATATAGTAGAGTAAAGGTATTAAAATAGCGTTAAGGCGTTACCCATATCCCCCTTAACACATTTTATATATTCTCGTAGTCTATACAATGTCGTACGCTACTCCGTAAGCTGGAGGTTTACATGGAGGACACCACATAGGTATGGTACAAAACAAACTCATAGAAGGCGCGCTAGGGCATGCGACAAGGCACTCAAGGCAACGCCAGAGTAGATATACCATTTGCACTCTCGGACTGGTGGTAACGCATAGCAGCTACTATCGCCTACCTCGTGACACACTCCCCAAATCAAATGGTGCACCCAATCACATCACAAAAGCAGTAGAGTGGTATCGAAGAAATGTGTCTGATAGAAGGAATGACCTCTCTTGGCCTGGTATAGCTCCTGTTTTAGCCACATCAAGCTAACTCACGGTAGTTAGGGCTGCGTTAATACCATATAGAATCATCATCAAACCATCCTACTTCATTCTGGAATCTCCACCACGTACACAGTTGTTAAAGTGGTTATCGGTATTGGCAGAGAATATGACAATATCCGATCCCGGTCCCCTTAACAACCAATCGTTATTATAACTCCGCGGTCATTTCAAAATAGTTTACACTTCAAAACCAAAATATCATTTTCATTTCAAAAACCATATCAATACGATATCATTTCCATTTCAAATATTTCCATTTTCAAAAATCATAGCACTTCAAAGTTATAGCATTTTCGAAATTATAAAGCTTCTAAAACCATAACACTTTAGAAACCATAACTTAGAAATCATAATACTTTGGTAATCATAACACTTTGGAAATCATAATTTAGAAATCATAATACTTTAGAAATCATAACTTTGAAATCATTACTTCCCACTTGAACTGTTTAGATATTAATAATAGTATATATAATAAAATAGTTTATAAAATAAAATAGTTCATATAAAAATAATTATACGTTAAAATAGTTTATATTAAAATAATTGGCATATTAAATAATTTATATTAAAAACGGTTTATATTAAAAATGGTTTATATTAAAATAGTTTATATTAAAATAATTTATAAAATATAAAATAGTTTTAAATATAATTTAAAAAAAATTATATAATAAAATAGTTTCCTCAAATTGCACAAATCGGTTCAAATCAACTCAAATTCCAAAATTCCAATTTAATTCAATCTCAATTCATCAATTTCAATTCAATTTCGTTCTCAATAAACCATTTCAAATTTCATCGATTTCAAATACAGATTTGAACCACAAAATAAACTATTAAAATTTCAATATATTTCAAAGCTTTAAACATTAAACATTTTCAAAACTAAATTTGATAATTTCAGTTATATCTCAAATCAAGTAATAAATCCAATATCATTTAAATAAAACCCAAATTACAAATAAAGTAAATATTTCCTTCAATTTTTTTAAACTTGAAATATACATTTAAATCACCTTAAACCAAAATCAAGTTATTAAATCATATCATTTAAAAATCTCAAATTCAATAAGTTTCGAATCGATTTAATTAAATGAGTACATAATTGAATACCATTTCAAATCAATTTCAATCTATCTTCCCAACCTTAATTATTAAAAATATTGTAAACTCTACATTTGAATATAAAATTTTAAATAAATACATAAGTAAATTATATATAAATTAAATCAAGCTTTATTAAATTAAATCTTATTATCAAACTTATTTTATAATAAAGCTAATTTATACCTATTTTAAAATAGTTAAATTATAAGTAAATTTTTAAAAATTATAATTTCAAAACTAACTTATAGTTTTAAACATTTTCAAAACATAGAATTTAAAATCAAGAGTTTAAACTTTATAGAATACATTTATATAACACCTTAAAAATTAATATTTACTAAACCATGTATTTCTTTCCAAAAGCTAGAAATCAATTTCAAAATACTTATATATAGACCAATGGTGTCTGTATATAATTTTCTATCCTATGGTCAAGTGATATTTATCATTTCAATCCGTAATTTAAATATATATGAGTATATATCACTTCAACCTGCAGTCCCAAATTCAATTCAAATGAATAATCACGTGCGTTTATCATTTCAACCCATAACGATTTTCTCCTATTCTACAGATCGTTCGGGTATGTATCATTTCAACCTATATGGAATTCTATACTAAAAAGGGAACTTGCAGAGTGAGAATAGATATGATAATAATATAAAAATTGACAACAGGCATATATCATCGATATAAATAACAGATAATGGTGTTAGATGTCACAGTGAATAGATACAGATAATAGCATATATATAGCAATGTAAATAACTAACAGCAGCATATTTCAAATGTCGTTTCAATTGAAATCAAATTTAATAAATAAAAGAATGTTAATCGTGAGTGATTGCTCACTTTTGAGACTAGAGATGAACGAGAATACAATGAGTTACGAATCCAAGCACGAATTCGAAATCAAAGAAAGATTGGCCCAAATTCGATGATCAAAGCTGATAATAATGAATTGATGAAACAAATCAAATTAGCTTGATATAAGCTGAAACCAATATATATATCTACATATATTTTCAAAAATCAATTTTAGAAATATATACTTAAAATAAAATATATATATATATATATATATATATATAATATTTTGAAATAAATACTTATGTATATACAACAAATCCAAGATATACATGTAGACATATCCAAGTATACAACCTAAATTTAAAAATCAATTTTTTAACTTAAACACATATTAAAATTAAATCAATATATTTTTAATCCTAACATAGACATAGACTGTTAAACAACATGTATAAACAGCAGCATATTAAACTAACACATAGAACTACATGTATAAACAACATGTAAAAAAGATCAAAAAACTTATATTTTATATTAAACAAATAACTTTCATAATCTTGAATATAACTACATATAAATAATGTACACTTATACAAATGTTGTCATAGGTAAGACTCTGGAACCAATACAAATAAACTTTATTATGAACACATTCCTACAACCTGATAACTATAGTATATATATAACTATTGTATGTAACTATTAACTATATAAATATATATACTAACAAAACAATACTTGTAAGCAAACATATGAAATCAGTTTATACAAATAAATTTACACAAACCAATATATATTTCATAATAGAGAAGCAAGATCTAAAATATGTAATCAATATATATACAGCAAATATAAATACTTATTTTAAAATATACATACATTAAACATCCATATACCACCACATCCATTACAATATATACCTTTATTTTATAACACATACGAGCAGCATATATATACTATATAAACTATCACAATAACATATACTATATACATAATATTTGAAAAATAAAGGCCTTGATCTAGGAACACAAAAAAACAATATAAATAAAATAATCATTATATAAAAAATGTAGATGTTATATACTTAAAACAGTGTTCCCTACTTAAACAATATACAAAGCACATGTGCTCTTGTTTATATATATATATATATATATATATATATATATATATATATATGTATGTATGTATGTATGTATGTATGTATGTATGTATGTATGTATGTACTATGTGCAATACAAAACGATGTAAAGGAACTGTACAACAACATATATAATATATATATGACCATTATATATACAGCACCACATATATAATTAATATAACTTGCATATTATATAAATATATATATATATATATTGCATGTTATATATATAAATTGGAAGCAAATTCTCATATGTAAAATGACAGCCCCAATGAAGCAAGAAGGCAGGCTATTGGGGTATGGACGAAGACATGAGCTGAGCTGCCTGAGAAGTGGTCGGAGGATTGCGTGCTCGGGTCAAAGGAGTTGCAAGTTGGATGGAGATCGGCTGTGAGGGAACGGGTCGAGTGTGACGGCCCAAATTCCAGCGTTCGGAAATCGACATCCGTACTCCACGGTAGAATGCCGCAGATTCAAACGTTGAAATTCGAGTCGCGCCGGAGCTTATAACACATTAAGTAAATAACACAATGGAAGAAACAGAATAGCATATATTGATACAATATCTGATATAACATGAATGGTACAATGAATATTAATATACATCAGAGATATGATACAATCTAATAGCAGTGGAAAGAAAAGATAACACAGCAGCGGAACAAAATCTCCAAAGATCTCCAATCCAATGCTCCAAAGCAAGAACTCCAAGCCAGTAGCTCGAACCACCATCACGTTTCACCAAGAGAGCAAGTCTGGTCCGACCAAAGACTGAAAAAGATCTCCAAATGCTAGCAAACCAAGGATTTCGAAAGCTATAGAATCTACACCTAATACGGGATTATCTGAAAACCCAACTCTAGACTGCCCGTGTGGGAAAATAGTGGGCACCCAGAGTTTAGGAAAAGAACAATAAACTCCAGGTCAGTCATGGGACTGGTATGAGCAAACAAAAACATTTTGTCTTTTAAAATAAGCAACAAAGAATTTAAAACAAATCTGCAATGCTTTTTACAAAATGAAATTACCATAAGGCCTCCCGGCACACACACAATGCAAACGCACACATGGGGGAGATTTCTCCTTATGATAGTCAAACATGCTTACTACGAGAAAAATCCTTTGATATTATTACTAGTGCATAGTGGAAAATCTTTCGAAAGTATAATATAAATCCTAGCCAGCATAGGTACCATGATACTATGCCTACTATAGCTGCCATGTTAAATGGCAGGTTCTACAACTAAAACCGTACAAGGCACGTATTGGATGAATGGATTTCCAACAAATGGTTAGGCTAAGGAACTTCCTACTACCACATGGGATCGCCTCTGGCGGGACGTCCCGAGAACTAACGTTACGGTTAGTTCTCTGCCAACAAAAGGCCGGGTTACCTCTGTAACTAGGTAACTACTACACGAATATGTCATCCCCCGGTCCTTTGGGACCTTTATCCGAGGCGCCTCAAAACCACAAAGCAATCACAAAGTAATAGATCTGCAGTATCCACATGAGTAAGCATCTGGGCTCCATACCATGATACCACCCTTTACCAGAAGGGAATGGCACACCCTAAAGGGCGCGACCCTCATAACCTTGCCGCATCTTTCCTGTTTCGACCATTTCCGGGGTGTGAGGTCCTGATGCAGTCTCGTCCTTAAAGCTACGCTTTATACAAAAGCCATGCTTTGATCACAAATGATCATCAACACACAGCAGCACTTAGCATGCCACACTACCAAATTGGGAGTATATCGCTGATAACTTCAACTACATAACCTCTGAGCTCGTACGTCTCAGAGAAGGGTGTTAAGCTAAGAGAATAAATTCTCTTCCACCAACAGATATGTATTTGAAAGGAATCGGCTTTATATCTCAAAGTGTAGTGTCAGACACACGACCATACAAGTCTGTTCTGGGCTCGAACAGAATCGAAGGCACTTCCGAAGAAGCCCTTGCAAATCCGGGTATTCACAATCCCGATCGGACTTCTCATCACTTAAGGAATCTCTATACCGGCGCGACTCAGTGCAGAGACAATCGATAGGTCATCCTATCGTTTTCGCAAATACCCGGTCTTCACCACCGGTCTTCAATGCTATCCATAACGACGTATCACATATTCAGAATGGGCTATATGACACAAAGGTCCTCTCCCGGCTAAACCGAATAGTGAGCGCAATATTTAAAAACATATGGATATGGGATTTTAGTTAAGTCACAACTTAAAAATCCAAAGCTTTTATTTTCAAATGGTTAAACAAATCACCATTTTAAATCTTTACACAAAAAGATTTTTATTTCATAAAGTTCCCCCAGTTTCACAAAGATCTATTCATGGATTCCAAAACAATTCCCATTCAATTTGGATTAACCCAATTAAATCTTTAAATTAAAGATTTATAGCTTCCAAAACACGTTTCCAAAGATTTATCTATAATTTGGAAAACTATTTTCATTTTAGACTTGAAATCCTTTAACACAAATTGGAAATTCATTCTTATGTGAAAGCTTCAATCATTTGAAAACGAATAGTTTTCGTTTTCAGAAAAATCCAATTTCATCTTTACAAGATAAAAAATTTGGGTTAAATTTAAAGTTCCCAAACCAACGCTTTTAAAATGGTTTAAAAACCTATATAACACATTTATAAGTTGAATACCCTTTTTTAAACCATAGTTTCCAAATCATAGGATTCGATTTCAAATATTGAGTACAAATTTAAATTAAATTATTTAAATTTCAAAACTCAATCAAGTTATTCAAATAACTTTTATTTTTGAAATTCATTTTTCAAAAGCTTCAATTCTAATTCCAAAACTATTTTGGATTCAAAAATTCAATTTTAAACCAATTTCAAAATCTGCGACTTAACCCATTTCCACGTGCAATCCATATTTGTGTGTGTGTATAGTGTGGTCCAGGGGTTTTACACAATAAAAGTGCCACATCGCCAGTCAACACAGATTCAATCATATCGATAAGCGGTATAACCCATAACGCTTATCTTAATTCACAGATTCATAGATAAAATAAATTATCAATCACAGAGGTTACCATTATGATTCGATGTGGGTTTCGGATAACCAGCTGGATCCGACTCCCTGTCGCATCGAAATTCAAATGTTGTTCTACGGGTCAAGGGTTTGCATAACAATATATACATCACAGATATAACAGCCTAGCACAAAGCATCACATAGCATCACATCACATATCAAATATATCAATCCAGTACGCATCATCCAATAACAATCAAACATCTACAATTAAGTGAATAAATCGTGTGGTTTAAATCTATTACCCACATAATTACTTCTATTTGAAATCTTTAAATCAATGATTAATTATCATTAACTATAATTAATTAAGCCTTAACCACCTTCATTTATTAATCATCTCTTTAATTAATTATATTAATTAATTAACCTTTAATTGTAATTAATTAAACCTTAATTACTTTTATTAATTGATTATTCCTCAATTAATTACTTTAATTGGTAGACCCTTAATTATTAATTTATTTATCTTAGCTATAATTAATTGCCCTTAATTGATTAACCAATAGATTTATTTTTCCTTAATTAATTACAAAAATTAATTACTCCTTAATTAATAATGATTTCTTAATCACTTTAAGTTAATTAACTTTAACTTATTATTCTTAATTTAACTACCTTAATTAACTAACCACATTAATTAATTTTACTTTAAAGTAATTAACCTCAAATATTTGATTAATCAATTCTTAACCTTTAATTATCTTCTCTTAATTGCTTTCACTAAGTAATTACTATTTTCATTTTGATCATTCATTAATTACTTGATTAATTTACTTAATAATTTAATGAATCCAAATCATTAAATTCTATCTATTTATTTTTAAGATAAAACATCTCTTACTTAAATAAAGCATTTAAAAACAATTTGCTTTCAAATTTTAATTCAAATTTCATTTTAGATTTAGGATTTAAAATGAACACGAATTTAACTTAAACAAAGTTTTAAAAACAATTCAAAAACCTTTTTATCTCATAAGTTAAAGAAATATTCATTTTATAAAAGTGGTTTAAAAGAATTTTAAACCAAATTCATTTTTAAATTCAAATCAATTAAAAATACACTATCACACTCAAAGTTTTTTAAATTATTTTTAAATTTAAAACTTCTATTTATTCTAAAACTGGAGTACATATTTAAATTTTTTATTACAGGTTACTTAGATTCAAAAACTGACTTACATTTAAATTAATTACAAATTATTACTTACTTGATTATCATTAACGATATAAATTTAAGTTAAAAGTTTAAACATTTGATTTTATCTCTAAATCATTTATAATGTTTCATTTAAAATAACTTGTTACAAATGTAAATCTAAAACTTAATTGTTTTTTTTTAAATCCTTTATTTCAAAACTTTTAATATACTTTCTACCAAATAAATAAGTCATCATTTATAACGAGGAATAGTTTCAGAATTCATAAAAAAAACTGGAATATGAAAATTTCCAGGCAAACCCGAGTATCCCCCCAGGCCAAAACCCAATATACTCGAGTGTCACTTCGAGTTTTATCAAAATTTACCCGAGCGCCCCCTAAATTTTACTTAAAAAATTTCCCAAGTGTTTTAACCCGTGCCCAAAACATTCTACTCCGAGTAAAAACCCGAGCTGCCCTAGCCTTTCCCCCGAGCTCTCCTTCGAGTCGCCATCCTTCTTCCCCAAACGCAAAAGCCACTTGATGTCATTGATGCATGTATACGTGCACACGCGATCAACTACGATCTGGTCATAACCACCTCCTCCAACAAGTTGCCAACAACACCTACTAGCCTCCCACGTACCCAGATCAACTCAAACGGCTATAAATTGAAATCGAGTAGTTCAACACCCAGGCAACCAAACCCAGTTAAAACAAAATGCCTCGCCGACGTCACTTCTGACCGTCAGAAATCACGCCCACCATTCTGAACCCTCACCATGCCTCAACACTTCAATTCCACCACCTGCGACTATGTCCGATTCACCGTAGTCATCGTACGAACATGGCAAACTTCGTCAATCAAAAATGGGTGTAAAACCCTATTTTATCCTCGCGCCTCCATCTCTATGATCGGAAAATTTTCCGTTTATTTTTGTCGAGATCCCCCATCTTCATTCATGCTTCAGTAAAAATTTCGAGGCCAAACGCTGCGCCAATCACCAGAAAATACCCGATATCCATATAACGTTCAACTCTCAATTTCTCGTTATTTATAAGCCTAAAAATCTTGATTTTCATTTCAAAATTCCTAGTTTTCGATAGCATAACAAATTATATACCTGAAACAAACTATTTCTATGATCGAAATTTTGATAAGTTTTCAAAGAACTGTTCTTCCTTTATTTCAACCAGCTACAGGTTAAATGAATAAAAAAATAAAAATAAAAACTTTTGAAATGGTTATTTTGATATAACTAATAAATTTGGCGTACATATTATAGTCTAAAGGGACTCAAGGAAGAAGATTTGAATTTTTTTTCAAGTTTGAAAACCTGAACAACAAAGGATAGAGCCTAATACAGGAATGCATATCTTTATCCTCAACATACACATACATGCAAGCATAACCAAAACATCAATCAAGCATATTGGGAGCAAATTTCACAGACCATTCAAAAAAAACATATATAAGGTTGGGTTTGCTCACCTTGGAGTTGTGCAGTGGAGACAAGAACAGAGACAGAGAGGAATTTCTTTTGAGCCTGAACTATATATTTTTTTTCTTCAATCTTTTAAAGATTAGATCTGCAGAAGTTTGTAAATTCAAAAATTTGCTCAAACTCCTGTTTATTTACTCGTTTACTTCATCAATGACAAACAATAGAATTTATTTACTTATAGTTTGAATTTGTTTAAAGCTTCAAACTTGATTTATTTTCTCTGCAGACTTCAATTCACATTTGCTTTCAAGTTGAATCTGCATTTTTGATTTTGTTGAACTTTTTTAAATTTATGCTTTAACACTAATTAACAACATGAAATTCAAAACTTTAAGAAAATTTACTTATCTTTTTTTTTCTTCAGAAAACGGAGACTAAATTCCAGATTTGCTTTGAGATGATCTTGGAATTTGTTTCTAGCTTTGATTTTTGTACTTTATTTTTTTTCTAACTGAAGATAACTCGGTTTACACCTTTTCTTCCTACTTTGGGAGTTGAGATATGAGATGCCAAATCTTTGGCTATTGATTTTTCAGATCTTGCTAAGTTGTTTTATGATTGTACATAGGGAGATGGAATGTCTTTATAATTTTAAATTCTATTATTTTATTTAAGCAATCATAAGGAATGCCATTTGTAAAAAGGAATGATTATGGAATCTCAATGTATGTTTACTTCCTTATGTATATGTTCACATTTAAAATTTTCAAAGTACAAGATTTTTTTTAAATAAATTTTATACCACATTCACTTAAGTCTTTCATGTATATAAATTTGCATTTTACATTTTCATGTTAATAACACTCAAATATAACTTTATTTTGTGCTTCTTATTTAAATAATTACATTTTCCTTTTATTTACTCTTTTATATCTATATTTTACACAATTTACATTCATATATTTTTTTATTATTTATTTTGTACAACTTTATAAAAAGAAAAGAATGGATTAAACACTTTGATTTCATATTAACAATTAGTCACACTTATTTATATATGAAAATTTAACTTAAAAATAATATTATGAAAATTAATACATCTTCCAAATAAAATTAATATTTTAGAAAACAACTATTACTATCATTTTATTAATCTCAGCTTTTAAATTCTATATTTATTTTTAATACATTATATTTTGAAATTCAATATTTGTTTTATAAATCACCTATCCTTAAATTTCTAATATAAATTACTATTTAAAATCAAAATTATTTATTTATTCTAGAAAATTTTCTAATTAATTCACAATTTATTTCCAAAAATAAATTTAATTGCCAATTTAAACTTGATAAATTTTCAGGAATGTTACAGATTTCCCCCCTTAAAAGAATTTCGTCCTCGAAATTGCAAGGAAGACGAGAAAGAAAAAATGATAGGTAAAGAAATGATTGATCGAATTAGATCGAAATATTTATTCTGCATTCGGCTTACCAAATCAGAATATCGACAATATGAGAACAACCTCATACAATTATTTCACAAGATATTTGGGTCCACCGGTCTACGAATATGCAAGGGCATTGATTAGTTCGAAGGGATAACTAATCGTTCGTAGAATATATCGGATCCCAGAGAATAGATAGATGGGCTTAGTTTTCAACAATTTCCAAATGCTAGATATGGATAACGAATTCGGGTCGGAATACCCCAAAGTATATGGACTTTGATATACATACTAAATTACAATTTTAAATTTGGTTTTAACCGATATCGTTTTATTTATACAATTCAAATTTAGCTTTGCGTTTATTAACCAATTTAACTCAATTTAAAATTTTCAATTTATTTAATTTAAGTCTTCAAATTCATTAGAGTTTAGAATGAAAAGCTGATAAGAAACCGATGAAGAAACGAAGTAAGAATTTTCCTGCAACTATTCGTAGGGCCACTATCACACCGAAACTTCTTTCTGGAGCAGCTACGTAGTAATCAAAAGAATACGAAATCGAATAAAAGGAGATTGATAGAGAAAAGTTGTTTCCGCCATTGCGGTGTATTAACCATTGGTAGTGGTATTCCCCTGTCCCCTATCTCGTCCTCTTCTCGCACTCATACTTACTATCAGTGGATAGTAAGAGAATTTACTGAGGCGTTCGAACGGATATCTTAGGGATATACTCATTCTAGGATATACTTCACCCTATCTCTAATGAGTTACTTAATGTGTTATACTCCTGAGCTAAAGTTTTACCCTCAGCTCTGATACCAAATGTGACGGCCCAAATTCCAGCGTTCGAAAATCGACATCCGTACTCCACGGTAGAATGCCACAGATTCAAACGTTGAAATTCGAGTCGCGCCAGAGCATATAACACATTAAGTAAATAACACAACGGAAGAAACAGAATAGCATATATTGATACAATATCTGATACAACATGAATGGTACAATGAATATTAATATACATCAGAGATATGATACAAGCTAATAGCAGCGGAAAGAAAAGATAACACGGCAGCGGAACAAAATCTCCAAAGATCTCCAATCCAATGCTCCAAAGCAAGAACTCCAAACCAGTAGCTCGAACCACCATCACGTTTCACCAAGAGAGCAAGTCTGGTCCGACCAAAGACTGAAAAAGATCTCCAAATGCTAGCAAACCAAGGATTTCGAAAGCTATAGAATCTACACCTAATACGGGATTATCTGAAAACCCAACTCTAGACTGCCCGTGTGGGAAAATAGTGGGCACCCAGAGTTTAGGAAAAGAACAATAAACTCCAGGTCAGTCATGGGACTGGTATGAGCAAACAAAAACATTTGGTCTTTTAAAATAAGCAACAAAGAATTTAAAACAAATCCGCAATGCTTTTTAGAAAATGAAACTACCATAAGGCCTCCCGGCACACACACAATGCAAACGCACACATGGGGGAGATTTCTCCTTATGATAGTCAAACATGCTTACTACGAGAAAAATCCTTTGATATTATTACTAGTGCATAGTGGAAAATCTTTCGAAAGTATAATATAAATCCTAGCCAGCATAGGTACCATGATACTATGCCTACTATAGCTGCCATGTTAAATGGCAGGTTCTACAACTAAAACCGTACAAGGCACGTATTGGATGAATGGATTTCCAACAAATGGTCAGGCTAAGGAACTTCCTACTGCCACATGGGATCGCCTCTGGCGGGACGTCCCGAGAACAAACGTTACGGTTAGTTCTCTGCCAACACAAGGCTGGGTTACCTCTGTAACTAGGTAACTACTACACGAATATGTCATCCCCCGGTCCTTTGGGAACTTTATCCGAGGCGCCTCAAAACCACAAAGCAATCACAAAGTAATAGATCTGCAGTATCCACATGAGTAAGCATCTGGGATCCATACCATGATACCACCCTTTACCAGAAGGGAATGACACACCCTAAAGGGCGCGACCCTCATAACCTTGCCGCATCTTTCCTGTTTCGACCATTTCCGGGGTGTGAGGTCCTGATGCAGTCTCGTCCACAAAGCTATGCTTTATACAAAAGCCATGCTTTGATCACAAATGATCATCAACACACAGCAGCACTTAGCATGCCACACTACCAAATTGGGAGTATATCGCTGATAACTTCAACTACATAACCTCTGAGCTCGTACGTCTCAGAGAAGGGTGTTAAGCTAAGAGAATAAATTCTCCGCCACCAACAGATATGTATTTGAAAGGAATCGGCTTTATATCTCAAAGTGTAGTGTCAGACACACGACCATACAAGTCTGTTCCGGGCTCGAACAGAACCGAAGACACTTCCGAAGAAGCCCTTGCAAATCCGGGTATTCACAATCCCGATCGGACTTCCCATCACTTAAGGAATCTCTATACCGACGCGGCTCAGTGCAGAGACAATCGATAGGTCATCCTATCGTTTTCGCAAATACCCGGTCTTCACCACCGGTCTTCAATGCTATCCATAATGACGTATCACATATTCGGAATGGGCTATATGACACAAAGGTCCTCTCCCGGCTAAACCGAATAGTGAGCGCAATATTTAAAAACATATGGATATGGGATTTTAGTTAAGTCACAACTTAAAAATCCAAAGCTTTTATTTTCAAATGGTTAAACAAATCACCATTTTAAATCTTTACACAAAAAGATTTTTATTTCATAAAGTTCCCCCAGTTTCACAAAGATCTATTCATGGATTCCAAAAATATTCCCATTCAATTTGGATTAACCCAATTAAATCTTTAAATTAAAGATTTATAGCTTCCAAAACACGTTTCCAAAGATTTATCTATAATTTGGAAAGCTATTTTCATTTTAGACTTGAAAACCTTTAACACAAATTGGAAATTCATTCTTATGTGAAAGCTTCAATCATTTGAAAACGAATAGATTTTGTTTTCAGAAAAATCCAATTTCATCTTTATTAAAAATTTTGGGTTAAATTTAAATTTCCCAAAACAACGCTTTTAAAATGGTTTAAAAACCTATATAACACATTTATAAGTTGAATACCTTTTTTTAAACCATAGTTTCCAAATCATAGGATTCGATTTCAAATATTGAGTACAAATTTAAATTAAATTATTTAAATTTCAAAACTCAATCAAGTTATTCAAATAACTTTTATTTTTGAAATTCATTTTTCAAAAGCTTCAATTCTAATTCCAAAACTATTTTGGATTCAAAAATTCAATTTTAAACCAATTTCAAAATCTGCGACTTAACCCATTTCCACGTGCAATCCATATTTTTGTATGTGTATAGTGTGGTCCAGGGGTTTTACACAATAAAAGTGCCACATCACCAATCAACACAGATTCAATCATATCGATAAGCGGTATAACCCATAACGCTTATCTTAATTCACAGATTCATAGATAAAATAAATTATCAATCACAGAGGTTACCATTACGATTCGATGTGGGTTTCGGATAACCAGCTAGATCCGACTCCCTGTCGCATCGAAATTCAAATGTTGTTCTACGGGTCAAGGGTTTGCATAACAATATATACATCACAGATATAACAGCCTAGCACAAAGCATCACATAGCATCACATCACATATCAAATATATCAATCCAGTACACATCATCCAATAACAATCAAACAACTACAATTAAGTGAATAAATCGTGTGGTTTAAATCTATTACCCACATAATTACTTCTATTTGAAATCTTTAAATCAATGATTAATTATCATTAACTATAATTAATTAAGCCTTAACCACCTTCATTTATTAATCATCTCCTTAATTAATTATATTAATTAATTAACCTTTAATTGTAATTAATTAAACCTTAATTACTTTTATTAATTGATTATTCCTCAATTAATTACTTTAATTGGTAGACCCTTAATTATTAATTTATTTATCTTAGCTATAATTAATTGCCCTTAATTGATTAACCAATAGATTTATTTTTCCTTAATTAATTACAAAAATTAATTACTCCTTAATTAATAATGATTTCTTAATCACTTTAAGTTAATTAACCTTAATTTATTATTCTTAATTTAACTACCTTAATTAACTAACCACATTAATTAATTTTACTTTAAAGTAATTAACCTCAAATATTTGATTAATCAATTCTTAACCTTTAATTATCTTCTCTTAATTACTTTCACTAAGTAATTACTATTTTCATTTTGATCATTCATTAATTACTTGATTAATTTACTTAATAATTTAATGAATCCAAATCATTAGATTCTATCTATTTATTTTTAAGATAAAACATCTCTTACTTAAATAAAGCATTTAAAAACAATTTTCTTTCAAATTTTAATTCAAATTTCATTTTAGATTTAGGATTTAAAATGAACACGAATTTAACTTAAACAAAGTTTTAAAAACAATTCAAAAACCTTTTTATCTCATAAGTTAAAGAAATATTCATTTTATAAAAGTGGTTTAAAAGAATTTTAAACCAAATTCATTTTTAAATTCAAATCAATTAAAAATACACTATCACACTCAAAGTTGTTTAAATTATTTTTAAATTTAAAACATCTTTTTATTCTAAAACTGGAGTACAAATTTAAATTTTTTATTACAGGTTACTTAGATTCAAAAACTTACTTACATTTAAATTAATTACAAATTATTACTTACTTGATTATCATTAACGATATAAATTTAAGTTAAAAGTTTAAACATTTGATTTTATCTCTAAATCATTTATAATGTTGCATTTAAAATAACTTGTTACAAATGTAAATCTAAAACTTAATTGTTTTTTTTTTAAATCCTTTATTTCAAAACTTTTAATATACTTTCTACCAAATAAATAAGTCATCATTTATAACGAGGAATAGTTTCAGAATTCATAAAAAAAACTGGAATATGAAAATTTCCAGGCAAACCTGAGTATCCCCCCGGGCCAAAACCCAATATACTCGAGTGTCACTTCGAGTTTTATCAAAATTTACCCGAGCGCCCCCTAAATTTTACTTAAAAAATTTCCCAAGTGTTTTAACCCGTGCCCAAAACATTCTGCTCCGAGTAAAAAACCCGAGCTGCCCTAGCCTTTCCCCTGAGCTCTCCTTCGAGTCGCCATCCTTCTTCCCCAAACACAAAAGCCACCTGATGTCATTGATGCATGTATACGTGCACACGCGATCAACTACGATCTGGTCATCACCACCTCCTCCAACAAGTTGCCGACAACACCTACTAGCCTCCCACATACCCAGATCAACTCAAACGGCTATAAATTGAAATCGAGTAGTTCAACACCCAGGCAACCAAACCCAGTTAAAACAAAACGCCTCGCCGACGTCACTTCTGACCGTCAGAAATCACGCCCACCATTCTGAACCCTCACCATGCCTCAACACTTCAATTCCACCACCTGCGACTATGTCCGATTCACCGTAGTCATCGTACGAACATGGCAAACTTCGTCAATCAAAAATGGGTATAAAACCCTATTTTATCCTCGCGCCTCCATCTCTATGATCGGAAAATTTTCCGTTTATTTTTGCCGAGATCCCCCATCTTCATTCATGCTTCAGTAAAAATTTCGAGGCCAAACGCTACGCCAATCACCAGAAAATACCCCATATCCATATAACGTTCAACTCTCAATTTCTCGTTATTTATAAGCCTAAAAATCTTGATTTTCATTTCAAAATTCCTAGTTTTCGATAGCATAACAAATTATATACCTGAAACAAACTATTTCTATGATCGAAATTTTGATAAGTTTTCAAAGAACTGTTCTTCCTTTATTTCAACCAGCTACAGGTTAAATGAATAAAAAAATAAAAATAAAAACTTTTGAAATGGTTATTTTGATATAACTAATAAATTTGGCGTACATATTATAGTCTAAAGGGACTCAAGGAAGAAGATTTGAATTTTTTTTTCAAGTTTGAAAACCTGAACAATAAAGGATAGAGCCTAATACAGGAATGCATATCTTTATCCTCAACATACACATACATGCAAGCATAACCAAAACATCAATCAAGCATATTGGGAGCAAATTTCACAGACCATTCAAAAAAAACATATATAAGGTTGGGTTTGCTCACCTTGGAGTTGTGCAGTGGAGACAAGAACAGAGACAGAGAGGAATTTCTTTTGAGCCTGAACTATAATTTTTTTTCTTCATTCTTTTAAAGATTAGATCTGCAGAAGTTTGTAAATTCAAAACTTTGCTCAAACTCCTGTTTATTTACTCGTTTACTTCATCAATGACAAACAATAGAATTTATTTACTTACAGTTTGAATTTGTTTAAAGCTTCAAACTTGATTTATTTTCCAAGCTGCAGACTTCAATTCACATTTGCTTTCAAGTTGAATCTGCATTTTTGATTTTGTTGAACTTTTTTAAATTTATGCTTTAACACTAATTAACAACATGAAATTCAAAACTTTAAGAAAATTTACTTATCTTTTTTTTTCTTCAGAAAACGGAGACTAAATTCCAGATTTGCTTTGAGATGATCTTGGAATTTGCTTCTAGCTTTGATTTTTGTACTTTATTTTTTTTTCTAACTGAAGATAACTCGGTTTACACCTTTTCTTCCTACTTTGGGAGTTGAGATATGAGATGCCAAATCTTTGGCTACTGATTTTTCAGATCTTGCTAAGTTGTTTTATGATTGTACATAGGGAGATGGAATGTCTTTATAATTTTAAATTCTATTATTTTATTTAACCAATCATAAGGAATGCCATTTGTAAAAAGGAATGATTATGGAATCTCAATGTATGTTTACTTCCTTATGTATATGTTCACATTTAAAATTTTCAAAGTACAAGAATTTTTTTAAATAAATTTTATACCACATTCACTTAAGTCTTTCATGTATATAAATTTGCATTTTACATTTTCATGTTAATAACACGCAAATATAACTTTATTTTGTGCTTCCTATTTAAATAAATACATTTTCCTTTTATTTACTCTTTTATATCTATATTTTACACAATTTACATTCATATATTTTTTCATTATTTATTTTGTACAACTTTATAAAAAGAAAAGAATGGATTAAACACTTTGATTTCATATTAACAATTAGTCACACTTATTTATATATGAAAATTTAACTTAAAAATAATATTATGAAAATTAATACATCTTCCAAATAAAATTAATATTTTAGAAAACAACTATTACTATCATTTTATTGATCTCAGCTTTTAAATTCTATTTTTATTTTTAATACATTATATTTTGAAATTCAACATTTGTTTTATAAATCACCTATCCTTAAATTTCTAATATAAATTACTATTTAAAATCAAAATTATTTATTTATTCTAGAAAATTTTCTAATTAATTCATAATTTATTTCCAAAAATAAATTTAATTGCCAATTTAAACTTGATAAATTTTCAGGAATGTTACATCGAGTGTTGAAGCGTGGGTTGCTCGGCTGGGGAGAAAAGGCAGGTCGACTGCTAATTGAAGGAGGTAAGTGGCCAAGTCAACAGGGATGGTGGATGGTCAAGGCTTGGACTGCTATCGTTGATGAAGAAGGCAGAGGGAAACACGTGCAGCTTTGATTCAAACTCATATAACTTTTGATATATTACTTTATTATAATGTATTAGATTCTAAGGAAGTGAAGAGGACAAGCAGCTTTAGGGTTTTCATTTAAATGAAGAAGGTGAGCACGTTAGAAGAATGCAACCAAAGTAGATAAACTGACAAATATTTAATTGAGAGAATAAGAATGAATAGAAAGAATATAAAAAAATATAAAAGACCAAAAACATTGAACCGATGAAATTACAATAGTCATATATTGAATCTTAGAAATATTAATGCTAGTGGGTGTTGGGTTAATACATGTGGAAACTGAATGGACACAACACTCAAATGGCACGAAACGGGTACTGATACGATTGACCGCTCCGCGGTTCTCACCGCGTATCGGACATCGTTACACACATAAGAATATACTAAGAAGATTAGCACGACGAAATGATCAAAACGGTATACAGATACCAGTGCTACGATCATCTTATCAAAAGTCGATAATCGGTACCGAAATGCTGCTAATTTGCCGAAAATAAGATAAACGGAGCAATAGAAGTCAAAATTTGACGAAATGATTTATGACATCTCACTCAGAAGATGATTTACAACTTTATTATATAAAAATATTCAGGTTTGAAAATTTTTTATTATCATCTAATATTTTGAATTTAAATAAAAATTACATAAGAAAATAAACTTTCATATTGTAAATTGAAAATTTACTATTTGCTACGTTTAATTAGGTGTATTCCAAATATCAAATTTTTAATTCAAAATTTTATTATTTAAAATTTGACAAAATTTTAGTTAAATACGTTAATAAAAATTAATAAAAATTTGTGGGTCGTTGCATATTTAAAGTTAAAAATGAAATTTATATGGAATCAATACAATGTTTCAATTGTAGATCTATGTTTTAATCTTTCATAACAGTGTAATTTTAGTTTTGAATTTTAACACATGTATTATGTTTGTTTGCATGTATTGTTTGCACTTTTATTGCATTAAATATTTACATATGAATAAAAGGAATTTTAACAACAAATCAAAGTTTTGAAATTGATTATAATAACTATCTAATTTATATTATTAGAAACTTTTGATTGAATTCAATATATACATATTTGGATCTACTTGTATGTGTTCATATGAATTATTTTCCTTCACATGTTTTCATAGTATGAGATTATTTCCCTTTTTAATTAAGATAATAATCTCTGCATATAATTCATTGTTTACCTTGTATATTCTTTCATTATGGTACCTATTGATTGTTAATAGTTTGTGGCATTAATCAAGTTTAAAAAATGGGAAACTGTATCAATCACTCATGCCATCCCTTACTTATTTCCATTTCAATTCATATGCAATAACCTTTCAAATTATTCTTGTTTATTTTATGTATACATATCAATTACCAGTAACTATGCACACTCCCTATATGTTGCACTTGCACAATATTTAATGTGAATATATTTTCAATTCATGTCATATTTAGATTAGTCATTAATGTTATCTTATTAATCAATTATTTAGTTTAATTAAGAGAAGGAAATGAAAAGTTTCCTTCTCTAACTAAATTTATTATCCCTTATTAATGGAATAATTTAAGTAGGAAATGAAAATTTTTCTTCCTAAATAAATATATGTCCCTTCATTAATTGAATAACTAAAAAAAGGAAATGATATATTTCCTTCTCTGGATAAATTTGAAAACATACAAATTTGTATATAAGAGTATATTTGATATACTCTAAACTTTATTTATGAAGTTAAATAAAATATTAATTATATTTAAAATAAACTTAGAAAAGTTCTAAATATATTTAGACTTCATAGGCCCATTAAAGATCCAAAAATGGTAAAAAAATGAAATTCACTCATTTCTTCCTCTACGGGATGGCCTAGTTTCTTCAATGGTATTAGAGCCCAATAGCGTATGCGATCTAAATTATTCATGTTAGGGCTAACTAATTAAGCTTGTGCACTTAGTACGGTGTCTAGAAATGTGATGTTTAGGATTGGAATTGGGTAATCAAGTACCATGTCCTACCTGGTTACCTACCTGGCCTGAAAGGTGATGTGAGCCCAAAGGATGCCCTTAGCAGGAAAGGCCCGATTTGAATTGGGCCTTGGGCTAATTTTCAAAATAGTTTTGATGATTAAGACATGATTTAAATTTAAAAGTTAAATTTAAAATAAAAACATGTTTATTATAAAAGGTTATAATATAACTTAAATTTTCAAAATGTTTGAAAATGTAAGGAAAATTTCAAATTGTTTGAAAATGTTAATTTCAAATTTTAAAATTTGTTAGTAAGATTAATAAAAAAATAATTAAATGAGTTAATTAATTAATACTTATATGCATGTATTATATATGTTGATATATGTTATGTTATTGTAAAGCGTTAAGATAACATTATAGTACATGCATGTAAGATAAATTTTGAAATTGATATAATTTGATTAAAATAGTTAATTGAATAAATTAATTAAAGGTTAATTAATTAAATAAAAAATGCATACATAAGATATATGTGTTATACAATAAAGGTTATAGTATACACTGTAAAGTTTATAATAGACATGTCTAATATAAAAGTTGTATTGGAAAACTAATTTAAAATTAATTAAAGAGTTAATTAATTAAATTAATTAAATAATATTTAATTAATAAAATATTATACATAAAATTATTGTATAATTTAGTTAAAATATAAAGTTATGTAATAAAGAAACATCTATAATATGAGTGTATAAACTAAAGATGGAACATTAAAGAAACCCAAATAGACTTAAGGAATAAATACATATGTAAAAGTACATATATCGTGATTTCTGACGCGTCTGACACTTGGATCGCGAGGGTATTTCATAAGAAATACATTATTCATAAGTCGATATCACTCAATATAATATATTGAAGATTATGAATCTTTAATATAATGTTGTCATCTACCATATATATATATATATATATATATATTAATAAATTACTAGCAAACTCCTTAGTTGTTGAGCAAACTCAAGCTGGGAATGTTATGTGTAGTATTATTAACATATTGAACAGATGAGGTAAGATAACTATATGTATTTGTTGAGAAAACTCAAGGTACATATACTATACTTTGGCCATCACGATGTGGTAGGTACGAGTGAATAATCTATTTTGATTTGTTGAGCAAACTCAAGGTTGAAATAAGATGAGGACAAGGAAAAATGGGTTTGGAGTTGTATATGATACAATCGATAAGGAGTTATCCGTCGTTTGTGGGGCTATGATTTGTTGAGCAAACTCAAGGTCTTAATACCAAGACAGACGAGTCCTAACACCAACTACTGAAGTCGAAAGACTCCTGTGTTTCATCTTAGGGTTTGGAGAAACATAAACGACTAGTTGGAGCCTTATTAGAAAAATGAAATGGTAACATTTAACCTTTCTAATATTGTAAGAACATATGCTAAATAATGTATTAATTATCTATAATGATAAATTTGTGCACTTAATATGATTGATAAAATGTTTATCAATTAACATATACAAACGAATTGAACTGTAAGTTGACAAATGGAAATATAATGCCCACTATAAAATTCCTATTGCATTTAACGTTTCAACACCCATGCAAGTGTCTGATTTTACAACTACTGAATACATTTGTGGTTTGGTCACTTATGCATTTATTTGGTCAAGATCATGTGAGTTTCAAACTCTAAAAGTGATACAAGACTATGGATATTTGATCCATAAACAATTGCATATAAATGTTATATGGCGAATGGTCAAAGTTGGTAATGTACAATATTTCAATGAAATTAGTTCACCCAAAAAACCAAATAAACCTTAGTGTGAGATCGAGTATTCAATCTGATTGATTACAAAAGGGATCATATTGTGTTAATGTAACACAAAACCAAAACTATAAGATAGATATAAGAACTCGATCGATGAAATGTCATTTTGACCGGTTTACATAAAGTGCAACATATTTGACGTTCTTAAATGTTAAGGATAATCGAATGTGCTTTTGCAAAGAGTTTGTTATGATATAGTAATATGGTT
Organism: Allium cepa; assembly: GCA_030765085.1. Taxonomy (NCBI): domain Eukaryota; kingdom Viridiplantae; phylum Streptophyta; class Magnoliopsida; order Asparagales; family Amaryllidaceae; genus Allium; species Allium cepa. Next base: position 206,161,227 of record CM060934.1, on the reverse strand, counting down.
TTCTTTTGAATAGTTTGATAATTTGAAAGGAAAACGAATGTATAAGAATAGATGTAATTTAAGGTATAACTGGGATGAAAAGAATGAATGGTCACTTATGCTTCATAGAGAAACATTGGAAATGAGAATTATAATAGTAATTTATACTTAATATTGGAATAAGAAATATGATTTCTATTCCAAAATGTATTTCCATATAGAAAATTGTTTTCTGTGAGATTTATTTGATTGAGCTCAAAATATTTGATCAACGAACTCTCCACTGTAAATAGTTGCAGTGCGTGAAATAAAAAACTTGTATTAAGTGAATGATGGACCTCCGAATTTAGTACGCTATTAAAGTAATGGTGGAAATAGTGGGAGCATCTATATAGCACTTATTAATTTCATCTTAGTATGAATTTTTTTCGTAAAACTTACCCTACATTATTTATGAAATAATGATTATTTTTCGGTTTCGACTAAAAATTAGACATAGCTACATTTCAATATGAATATTATGAATACTCTTGTGAAATAAAACTATAATGGTAATTTTTTATATAAAAAGTGATGCATTTAAACTTACAAAAGTATCTAATATTATTTATAGTTGTTTTGGAATTGTAGACTAAGTCGTAGTTTAGGATAATAATTTTATTGTATGATTTTGAATCATTTGATGCTTGTTAATTATATCTCAAACAATAAAGGGCTATGCACCTATTTAATGGGAGTATCATAAGAGTTGATGAATTCTTTGGATTGATACATATAGATGCATGCAATCGTAATTCTATAAATACCAAAACGGTTCAATGTACTTCGTCATGTTCACTGATAAGTTATCATCAACATGAACATGTGTATTAGATACATATGTAATATGTCTATGGTAAACTTGTAGAATATGAAACAGAAGTAAATGAAATAACATGTGATAGAAATGGTTTGATTTGATCGAATGAGTGAGTACAACGAAAAATGTTCCGTACGTACCTAAAATGAATAAAGATTTAACCTCAAAATTACTCCTCCATGAGATACATAATTATGCATCGATATGGAATGATCGAACTTTGTTGGACAATGTACGATTAATTATGAGTGGAGTTGAGCTAGTTTCTTTTTATAAGGTAATGTACTTAAGAGTAGTACACAAGGTTAATATTATTTCATCTAAATAACAGTTTGTAAAATTTTACAACATAAGGGTTTATAAGAAACTCCAACATATCCTGGGTCAAGGAATTGGCAGGTTGTGCGAGTCGAAAGATTGCACGTAATAATTTTTCTTGAGGGATCCTATATGAATCTCCCCAAAAGGATTTTGAAAAGATTGTCATTGGATGAACTATTGCATAAAGAAATTTTGTGAACTAAAACCGAATCAGTTTTGTAAATAAAGAAATTCATAAAATGTTTATGAATACCTAATCTATTGCATTGAGAAATAATTGTTGTTTCAAGATATACCAACTTCATTGTGTAGAAATTTCTATGAGGAATTATTGGTAATAAAATGGAATTGGATACAATCCATGGATAGAACTGATTATATAAGATGAAATTAAATTAAATAACCTAAACGAACACATAGCATTAGAATGTCTAGTAAGTATTCTCGCACGTCGAAGAGAAACCATGAGTTTCTTATTAATGTCGAAAATATATAATCCTAAATTATTTAATTAAACCATTAAGAGTGTTGACTCTATATGGTATGATGTACAAATCCAAAATAATTCCAAGTACACTATCAAAATATAGATTTTTGTGGTCGTAACTGAAGGGATATGGTCCATCGATCTCGATTATGTCTTTATGAATAAGACTAATGCAATTGGAATTAAATGAGCAATGTTGATAAGAATAATATCGCAAATTTCAGTTGTTGAAATTAACGTAATACATTCGATATTCAACATGTTCAAGTCAATTTGGATTTACTCATAAAACTATCACTTGATAAGTCCTAGTGTTTTGGTACATATGTATTGAAACAGAAAATTCTAAATAACAATTTAGATTAAGCTTTTACATATATTAACCAAAAATGTCTCGAAGTCAGTGGGACCAATATTGAGTTTGTGAGTCTTTGGATATGATCCAAGAAATGATACAAAAATATCATTTTATAAGCATCACGATGGCTTAAGTATTTTGATAGAAATATCAAATAGTTTGATTTTAATCAAAATGCAAAGGAAGGTGTGTTCATAAGAAAGAACGTTAAGAGGTACATTGATATTTCTAAACCATAAGTAAACAACAAGTTGTTGATTTTAACGATGTACTTGTGTTAAGATCAGCCTTAGTTGTTGTAATACTCAACATTGGATTAATAAATGATGAGTTTATAGTAAGTATAAAAGATGTCGGGAATGTCCGAAATGATATGCAAGGACACCTTATTAAAATATTTGATACGAAACATGTAAGATTGATTTTGCATTGGCAATAGGAATTATCATACATGTTATATTGTCTACGATATCATGATTTGTTTATGTATTTGATACATGAAGCAAATATCAAATCCAAATCTATATCACTTAATGGTTGTTTGAAGTGTTCTCATTTATTTATGAAATACTAGAGAATTATTTACAGAAACAAAAACATCTTACGAAGGAGTGCTCGGTCTTGAACTTCATAAGCGATATTGAGTATAATATAAAAATAATAAATTTAAGTTAAGAATCTTAAGTTTGAAATGTTCCAAATAAAAGACTTTGGTTGATTCAATGAAAGGGCTAAGTACATCATCTTGAATATTGCCGGCATAAAAATAATGTATACAAAAATATAAGTGCACAAATTTATAACTAAGCTGGTTCCAAATGTTGAGAATCTCCTAACATTGTTATATGATAACAATGTAGTGATATGGTTCGTAATAGAACTTAGAGCTCACTAGAGATCGAGGGACTTACTTCAAATTGTTCTATATGAAAAGCAGGTTATCACCGTCGGAGAGAGATGATTGACAAAGTAGATAATTAAAACATAATAGCATACCTATTCACAATGGGACTGATCCAACTGGTTTTGAGAAACCGATTGTAGAAGTTGGAATAAGATTCCGTAATTGATCCCAAGTGCAAGTGAGAGATTGATAGAGTTAATAGTATGCCCTAGGGGCAATTATGTAATTTGTTATATATATCTAACTCATTGAACAATTTTGTTCATAATAAAGGTGTTTCTTTATATTATATACTTGATATAATGTGGTTATATTAATTAATTAATTTAATTAAAAGTATATTTAATAGAAAATCCATAAATGGCTTATTTTGTGATAGTAGTTATAAAGTGTTGTAATCGTGAGTAATTTATCACAATAAAATAAATATACCATTTTAAACATTCCTAGTCAAGATGCGTCGAGACTGGATATCGGTATATCATGTGAGACTAGAGTATGTAACGCTCTCCAAATGTTGGGAAGTGTATTACTCATGACTGTTGGGGGCACCTAAAGGTTACATACTGATAGTAATTAGATAGCTATGGAACGAATCATTCGATAGTTTTCTGTTGGTTAATATAAGTAAGGTTAAACAGAAAATACTGATGCGACTGATTTACATAGTTCTCTCGACTTGGGAATACTGTGGATCTTCGATATGAAAGCTCCACTTTGATTATAGTCAGATAATGGCATGGCGTTCCATTGAGTTACTACAGTTGGGTCGAGTGGAAGTATTGGAAGTGAAGCGTTATTCAAGAGAGGATTTGTCTCAGTTATATGGGGTTAGTATCATGGTCAACTCAAGTCAACTCAAAGTAAAAGTCTCCGGCCAGGGCATTTTGGTTAATAATAATTGTTATTATTGAACCAAGGACTTTGTGTTTGGACTATAAAATTGAACGTGGATGATATTGGAATTTTGACCATTTCCAAATTCCATAAATCTAAAGTGATATAGTTTTGACGAAGAGAATTAGTGTAAATAATTGTCACTGTTAGGTACCGCTTATAACAAGTAAAAATTGATTTTACCGAAAGATGTGTAAGCGATGAATTCAGCCAAATTGTCACACCACCGACTAAGTGACGTGTGACATTAATATTTGAATTGTTCAATATTAATGCTGATTGAATTTACACCTTTGAATCGCACAGCCGTAATGAGGAATTCTCCAGAAAACCACATGATTTAGTTAATTTATAAAAAGTTGTAAATTAATTAGTATTTGAGAAATATTAATTATTATTTATTTTATGTGATGTTTAGGATTATTTGTAATTATTTGAGTGCATTTATAAAAGTTATATTTGCACGGATTGATATATGATATCATTGTAATTAAATAAAAGATAATTATATGCGTTAGTTTATGGAATCCTACGTCATTTGATGGAACGTAATTTTCAGCCAACCATGTAAAGAAATAGGAGTGAAAAGAGAAATTTAATAAAGAGAATTAACTAGAGAAGTTTTAATTAAAGAATGGAAAAGGTTTCCTTCTTTCAAATAAAACATATTCTCTAATTCATTCTGTACGTACAATTCATTTCATTCTCATTCATTCTTTCTCTCCTCCTAAATTTTCATGGCAGAAACAAAAAAAGAATTTCCTAAATCTTTTAACTCCAAATAAAAATATCAAATAAAATAAAACAAAAGCGGTTCATCCATCTCTTGCAAGGATAGGATGTGGATCTTGAAGATCTGAGGAGATATCATCATTCAAGGTGTGATTTCTAGGCATCATCCTAAGGTGATTCAGTCGGATCTAAAAGCATTCTTCATTCAAGGTGCAAATCAAAATCAACATCAACATGGTTCGTTTTAAGGATTAGGTAGCAAGGTATGTCATTTTCTATGTATAGATAGTGATTTTGCAATGTTTGATGAAAATTTAATTTTTACTTTCATAATTTGAAAGATGTATTGCTACCTTGCTTAACCAAAAAAATTGCTTATGAAGATTGAATTATTTGTTGAGTGATATGATTGATTTTTCATTTCATAGATCAAAATTAAATTTGGTTTATGCTTTAAAAAAACATGTAAGTGTAGATTTATGTTTTTTGAATATTCTAATTAAATTGTAATTCTTCAGATCCGAATGTTTACATATTCGAATTGGTTAGCTATTTTTCTTTGCTTTGTTAAATTGAAACTAAATTTATATATTTAAAATACAATGTTTTAATTTAGTTCTATGTTTTAACATTTAATTTAAATTCATTTCTTTAAATCTGGAAATTTACATTTTCATATTAATTGATTGAATTATATTTAAAGTTAAAAAAGAATTTCACATGGAACTAATACAGTGTTTCAATTATAGATCTATATTTTAATCTTTCATAACAATGTAATTTTAGTTTTGAATTTTAATACATGTATGTATGTTTGTTTGCATGTATTATTTGCATTTTTTATTGCATTAAATATTTACATATGATTAGAAGGAATTTTTAACAACAAATAAAAGTTTTAAAATTGACTGTAATAACTATCTAATTTATATTATTAGAAAATTTTGATTGAATTTCATATATACATGTTTGGATCTACTTGTACGTATTCATATAAAATTTATTTCTCTTTACACATGTTGTCATAGTATGAAATTATTTCTCTTTTTACTTAAGACAATAATCTCCGTATACAATTCATTGTTTGCCTTCTATATTCTTTAATTATGGTACCTATTGATTGTTATTAGTATGTTGCATTAATTAAGTTTACTAAATGGGGAACTGTATCAATCACTCATGCCATCCTTTACTTATTTCCATTTCAATTCCTGTCCAATAACCATCAAATTGTTCTTGTTTATTTTATGTATACATATCAATTACCACTAACTATGCACACTCCCTATATGTTGCACTTGCACAATATTTACTATGAATATATTTACAATTCATGTCTTATTTAGATTAGTCATTAACGTTTTCTTATTAATCAATTATTTAATTTAATTAAGACAAGGAAATGAAAAGTTTCCTTCTCTAACTAAATTTATGATTCCTCGTTAATTGAATAATTAAGTAGAATGAAATGAAAAGTTTTCTTCTCCAAATAAATATATGCCCCCTCATTAATTGAATAACTAAGAGAATGGAAATGATATATTTCCTTCTCTGGATAAATTTGAAAAGTAAATGTTACATACAAATTAGTATATAAGAGTATATTTGATATACTCTAACTTACATACACAATAAATTATAGCGAAACTTTGTTTATGATGTTGAATAAAATATTGATTTTATTTAAAAGAAACTTAGAAATGTTCTAAATATATTTAGACTTCATAGGCCCATTAAAGATCCAAAATGATATAAAAAATTGAATTCACCCATTTCTTTTGTTGTGGGCCAGCCTAGTTCCTTCAATAATAGGCTTGATCTTGGAGTTATTAGTGGAGATTGCCATTGTTTTGGTAAAAGAGGAGTTGTAGATGAATATGTGGAGTTTTGTAGTTAAGAAAACTTTATTTTTCCAACTTTAAACATGAACTAGGAAGCCATGGATGTTCATTTATATGAATTAAGAAACGAAGATGGAAATGAATATGTAAAGTGAAAAAAGTGTCGAGACGAGGAGTAATTATAGGTGAAGGAAATGAATTAAGAATTTAAATTAATTTTAACATTTAATATACATTAATGTTGTAATGTACAAGCTTTCATACCTCCACCCCTCCATGTAGCTCATGTCCTCAACATGTACACCACCCCGCCATGCTTGTAAGTACATTTCCTAGGGGTATAAGGTGAGATGGTGTATTTAGGCTGGGGTTTAGGCTATAAAATATGTCTATGTACATAAAAGGTCAAATCTTTTTTATTTTAAACTAAGCATGAATTATTAACTTTAACACTGTAATTAAGTCAAAACATGAAATATGTGAATATGTGTGCATGTGCATATAAATGATACAAAAGCGTACACAACGTTTTCGAATGACTTTTCTGATGCCGAAAAGTGGAATTTTTGGAAAATGTTCTTCGTTCACATTTTCTATTTTTATTTGAATTATTTATTTTGTTCACATGAATTTGAAAATGATTTTAATATCATTAATTAATATTTAAAACATATTTATTTGATTATTAAAATCCATTATTTAAAAATGTAAAAATGATTTAATTATTCAAATACAAAGAGATTAATTTACGGGTCGTTACAGTCTCTCCCCTTAGGAGGATTTGTCCCCAAAATTAGTACACGAAAGATAATCCAAAAGGTATGTATTATACCTAGAAATTATTATAACAATGCGAAGCAACTATGCCATACATGAACGTTCAAACACCAATTAAACTAACCTGACTTTACATCAGGGTAAATTTCTCTAATATGATGCTCGGCCACCTACGTATAATCGCGAGCGTCATCACTCCACTGAATCTTCACAATCTTCACAAGCTTAACCACCTTGTTTCTCAATCCTCTTCATTCTGATCTATAATATGAACTAGATGTTGGACTATGGTCAAATTGGTTCTATCTCTGATTCTTCCTGAATAGATGTCTCCACAATTAGCGATGGATCATAAACATGCTTTCTCAGGTGAGATACATGATGAACTTCTGACAATCTTTCAATTAATTCTACTTTGTAGGCCAACGATCCAATTCTCTCAAGGATTCTAAATGGACTAATGAATCTAGGTGCTACCTTTCTCGCTCTTCTAAATCTTACAACTCCTTTCATCGAAGAAATTTTTGATGATTATGCTGTGACGATTTGGGCGATTATATGATTTTTGTTTGATGATAATAAACATATATATATATATATATATATATATATATTCGTGTAAATGTATTTATTAATGTACTATATCATTTTTCATAGATTAAATAAATATTTATTCAAACATATAAAAATATAAAAATATACATCACAGAATTTGAATTCAAACAGAATTTTTATTCAAACAAATATTTATTACAATCTTTGAATGGCACAAAGCTCAAGTTCTCACTATATATATATACCCACAATTTCAATTACAGTACAACTTTGATTACATCACGATTCACATTTACATTTGACCTCACTACATATCACTCATTCACTCAACTCGTACTTTATCTTCAATTTCACTCCAAATTGAATCCAGCATCCGAGCAATCTGCAAAAATATACATTGACGCAGTAAAATTGAAAATAAAATATTTTTGCAGTATAAAATAAAAAGTGGATTTTGAAAATAATATTTGCGTCAGTTATTTGGGTTGTTCGTCATCGTTTAATTTTCAATTCATCATACACGAACAGCTTGTGACATACACAGTGTATCACTGTATATGCCACAAGGCCATGCACACCGATATATACACTTGATAAATTGGCAGGGACAGGTGAGCATAGGTGTAACAACACACCTTTTTGGATAGTTCAAATCGACAATAAACACACATGTCAGAATCAAACCATTCAAAAGGGAGGATTATTAATGGGGTAAATAAGAAAAAAAAGAGAAAAAAAGGAAAGAGAAAAACAAGATACTGAAACTCGCTGCGTAACGACAAAATATAATAATCAAATAAACAGTTCATGAAGCTGTTTTACAACTAACATGTCATTACACTTTTACAAATTCAAATCAGAGTTTTACATATATCATAAATAACCAAATAATGCAGTGGAACACAAAATGTAGTGGAATAATAAATAGCAATAATATACTCAATCTCCATCTTCGTCCACCAGAAATAGTCTTCAATGCTGAAAAACTCAGGCTGACCCGAGCATAAAGGAAAATAATACACTCGAGTCAGAACTAAAATTCTTATGCAAATTAAATCAAAAGTATATGAAATAAGGAATGCAGATAACTACATTTTTGAAGGTTCAAATTTTTGGAAATGTTATTGCTTCCACATTCAGAATAAAATGGATTTCACAATAGATCCATTCTAGTAAATTACAAATTTACATAATAATTCCTAGTTAAATTTCATAGTTTTAGAGATTTGATTTATAAAAATGTTTCAAAGTTTCAATATTCACTTTTTTTTTTGGAAAGTTCCCAATGTTTCAAAATTAAATTTTGAAAACTTTCAAGTAGGGTAACGACGGTTTACTTCCCAAAATCATTTTTATGGTTCAAATAGTAAATCTAAACATACTATTTTTCTCTGATGTAAATACTTGAAATTCATGGGTTTTACATCCTTATTCAGTGTACAAATAATCAATATGAAATTTAAATAATTATTACAATAAACTATAGGGTGATAACAAAGATATATCAAATAAATGAACAAATATACATTCAATCACAATAGCATCCATCACAACATACAATCAATATTCAAATCAATCAATTCAACAAATCAACCAATTCAATAATATGTCACAGTAATTATTGGTCATCACATATTGAAATTTAGCTATACAAATTAAATATTAATAAATATTCCAAACCAACAATCAAAAATTTATCACTATATGACCTGGTTTAACTTGCAATAAAATTTTAGTATTTCGTGGGTGAGTTTAAACACTCACCTTCTGGATTTCCCTTTTCTAGTCGTATTTGGATCCGCTACTACTTCCTCCTTTTGAGTTGTTTCCTTCTATCTTAATCTTTTTTATAGAATGTTTTGGAAGAGATAGAGAAGATGTTATAGATCTGGATTTAAAGAAAAAGATATGGAAAAAAGAAGAATGTTTGAAAAAGAAGAAGAAAATTTAACGAAGATGAAGAATTGAAAAAGAAAAGGAAGCTTTCAAAAAGAAGAAGATTTGAAGAATAAGAAACCAAAACACAAAGAATGAAGCAAAAAAAAGTGAAGAAGGGGATTTAAAGAAGAAAAATGAAAACGGAAGGAGGAAGGTGAAGAGAGAAAAAATGAGATGGAAGTTTTATTTGGAAAAATGAAGCTAGAGAAGACGAGATTAGAAAATGAAATATGACTAAAGGAATGAAGATGGAAACAAATGAAAAGCTAATAAGGTATATATAAACAAACTAGGAATTGAAATAAAGTAAAATATGAACAGCCCTAAAACGTAGTAATGAAAGATGTGAACTAAATGAATATGAGGTGATAGAAGAATAAAATGCAAATGAAGAAATAAAATTATAGACTATTTAATAATAAGGAAATAAAGGTGGAGGGACAAAATGCACGTTTAGTTTTAAAAGCTTTAGGCATTGATAATGCATAAGGGAATGTGTGTAGGAATGAGAAAATTTGCAGACCAAAGGAAAATAAAAAAATTTATAACCAAAAATGAGATGGAAAGAATTAAATATAGCCTAAAAGCTTAGGCTTAGGTATTAAACCGAAGGAGAAATGAATGGACCAAGTTTTAATAATGAGGTAACTATTTTAAAACGTACATGCAATAAATAAAAAGAAATGAAGGGACCACATACACATCTTGAAATTCAATTTCTTTTGAAACGTAACCAAATTAATTTCATTCACTCAAATAATACTCAATTTGTACACATACAAATTTTTATCTACGCACAATTAATAAAATTATACCTACCTTTAAAATGAGAACATTCAATTCTTTTATTTCCATTAAAGCACCATTTCTGTTTAACACAAAATGTACGTTTCTTTTATTAAATCTATTAATTGCAATCAAAGTTTTCTTTCCTTTTAATCGAAATATTTCCATTGCATTAATTGCAATAAATAACAAAGTTAAATTTCAAAATAGATAAACCAAAATGGACGAGAAATAGGATAATTGTTTCCTTAAGTCATTTAAACATGTTTATAAATTTGTTGTTTTACACCACCATAATAAATAACTTACTTAAATTATATTCCTATTCTTGAAATCAATATGTATGCTAAAACAGCGTTCAAATAAATGTATATTTCCTTTTTTTAACAAATCATTCTATTCTTTACTCAACTGAAATTAAATCTACATTCACAAATGAAATATTTCAAGGCAAGGCTCGCGTGTAAATAAATAAAACTTACTGGAAGACCAAAAGAGGCATGTATTCAATGAAAAAAAGTAGTAATAAAATAAAATAAAATAAAATAAAGCGACAGATTTAAATTTGAGAATGTAGTCCGTACATAGAAATCACAAATCAAATAGACTAAAAAAACAATTCATTTTAACATATTTTATTATCCCTAATACGCTCAAATTTACACACATATATGTATTTTTATTTAGTAAACGGTAAATAAAATTAAACACTACAATTAACATAATGAGGACCGCCACCCCACACATTAAAAGATGAACTCAGACCCCAAAGTCAAATTTGAAACGGAATAAATCTCTTATGTTAATATGCTAACTATTCCAAATCAAAAACTTAACCAAACCTTCAAGTTGTTTTCTTACCATTTTATTATTGTATATTTTTATTTAAAATTCAAATTAAGGAATATTTAGATAAATCAAATATTCCAACTAGAAACATACAACAAAATTCAATTCTTTCTTTTAATGAAATTAAAATTAACATTCATAGATGAAATATTCACTTTATTTGATAAGAATATTCTTATCAAGAAACCATTCTTTTCTTTTATTTTCATCAAAACATATTTCTTTTTATTATACATTCATTTACAATTAACACCTCCCCTTTTAAAACCAACTTATATTTAAAGATTATCCCATTAAAGAGTCACAGAAATAATACTTCGTACAACTACATCATTTCTTTATCAATTAATTTCATATAATCGTTATATTTGTACCAAATTTAAGTGCTTACAATTTGAACGTAATATTTCTCAATGAAATTCTCAATATATTTTTAACACAAAACACATGTTGCACATATCATTAATTAATTACCGTTTACTTCTATCTCTTATTAATGGCAAGATATAATTACTATTAATTATAATGATTAAATCTCAAAACATACCCTAATACAGGGAAGATAATTAATCCAATTTATGTTAAATCCAATATCTATATACTAATTTAATTCCAACATTTAATTACAAATGTAATAAAACCTGTTCATTATATATTTAAATTTCAAACAAATCCTTTTATTTTGATTTACATTCTTCTTATCAAATCAACCATTCCCTTATGCAATTGATTAACATAAGTTTTACACTCATCACTCAACCGTTAACGTTTCTTCTTATATCAATCGTAATATTTCAATTACATTAATTCTCCATTAATTACCAAATAAATTTCTAATGGATTTAATAATAAGAAAATAAATAAAACAATGGTTATACGTTAATAATCCATATCTATTAACTTATTGTTTACAAACAAAGGTTAATAAATTTACGTACAAAATAATTGATTTCATACTCCATATTAAAACCAATTGCAATTAATAACATAAGATTACATCAATGTATACATCGTTTATTGTATTCCTTATTAACCTTTATTATTTAAGTTGATTGAAATTACGTTAACATAGTATAGTAGTCAATTACATTCAATCAATATTAGCCAATTATATGTTTTATCTCATTAAATTATTTGTTTTAAGATTTATCTTAAAGTCAAAATTTCTAATCTAATAAGATTCAATTTAATAAATCATAAATTTTAATTTCTGACAATATTAAAGCCCAAAACCTTATTAAATTTAATATTTTTAATTATCAAACTCTGGGTTATTACAGTCTCCCCCACTCAAAACTTTTTCATCCTCGAAAAGGAACAAGAAGGAATCGAGGAATTTGAAATATTTTATTCAAAATGATCAATTTATAAACAATTTAACTTATATATTTAAATTTAATATAAATCTAAAGATAACTCCATTCGGTTATTGAATAAAAATTTAAGTTTTTTGGTATTTGCCCTTGAAGAGAAAAGAAATATTTCAACATATCTAAAAATTCAGTTAAAACATTTAACCTCATTCACTTAGTAAAAATATAAGATATATTTAAAACATCCTCATAGCATTATGCAAGGATTTTTCAAAAGTCTAAAACAATGTTAGAAATTTATATCAAAACATTATAATAAGCTTTAAAATAAGGTTCCTTAAATCAAAAAAATTTATTAGACTCGTTATTTTTTAAAATAAGTATAAACTCAATATTATTAAACTGAAACTAATAGTATACTCAAATCTTACATTAAATTTCTAAATAAAAGTATAAAATTTCATACCTTCATACTTATTTTAAACACTTGTTTCAAAATGAATATTCTAATACAAAATTCAAATAGTAAATAAACCTATAAACTTTACTATTAGTATTTTGAAATCAAGTAAATATTTCAAACTATACTTCTAACATAGGGAATCAAATTTATTTGTCAAGTATATTGCTATAAATAAACTTCGCAAATCAATTTTTTTTTCTTCTTTCCATTTATATGATATCTTTAAATTATACATTTAAAGAAACTTATATAAATTTTACTTGAAATATTCATTTGAAAGCTTTATTTGCAAATCAATCATCTTTAATACTTTTCAAAAATTCATTTGTAAAGTTTCTTGCTTCATTTATAAATACCATTTAAATATTTTAAATAACATCTTTATAAATTTATGTAAACTATTTGAAAATAATTATTTACATCATTACTTATATTTGCAAAGAAGCTATTAAAAACATTAAATCCATTATTTATAAATTTACTAATTTTATCTCAAGATACTTTCCAAATATTATTAATAAATCAATAATCATTTACTTTAAATATATTTTATTTAATTATTAACTTTTAAAATATTTACAACACTGATAATTTACTATTAAACCATGTTGTAAGTTATTAAACAATATTTTAAACATTTTAAAAGTATTTAGAATTGACAAAAAAATGACCAAAATGTCTTTTATATAATACTTTATCAAAATACTTTTATAACTCGATGTCTTAACAGGTTTATCCTCGTTCTTGCAGACTCTGGCCATGCGTTGATCAGGCGCAAAGCTAGAATTCTTCAAGTACTTAGTAGACCTGTTTCAACATCCAGTGAAAATACTTGAAAAACCTTTAAAAACAGATATGGAAAGTACAATCCAAACAAACAACCAAACCAAAACCTTTGTCTAACCATGGTTCGCAGATACACAATGGTTACGCATGGATCCCCCAGGAAACAATCCGTATCCGTAAGCTTTCTCAGCCCTATGAGTTACGCCATGATGACTAGTAGGGTGCAGGGTACACAATGGTTACGCATGGGTCCCCCAGGAAACAATCTGTACCCCTAGGCTGTCTCAGCCAGGCAGTTTCGCTACTAATGCGACCTACACAGATTGCAGGATACACAATGATTACGCCTGGATCCCCCAAGAAACAATCCGTACCCCTAGGCCAGACTCAGCCAGGTAGTTGCGCCATGCAGTCGCGAGAGAAAAAAAACCATGGGTTACGCCACGGTGGGAACACTCGAGTATCACGTCCGGAAAACCAAAAATCATAGAGAATAATATCGCTAGAATGAATCCACAATGTAGCCACAAAACGGATATCAAGCAGAAGGCACTTTCCATATCTTTACTTCGAAATATATATCATATAGTACCTTTCCAAATACTTTCAAATATCACACTTATATAAAGTCCATTATATATAGGATTCCATTTTCAAATCGAATACTTTCCAAATCAATAGTATATCAAATCACACATATGTAGGCTTCGATTATATAAAATTCTCTTTCCAAATTGAGTACCTTTCAAATCAATAGATTTCAAATCAACTTCATACGTATACAAATCCATTTTATATAAGTTTGACCATTCCCAAATCAAGTACTTAATAATATAAGGTTCTCAGTTTCAAATTATTTCAATATCAATTTAGTTTCAAAATCATATATGATTTCACTAATTTTCTTCCAAATTAAATATCTCAATTTCAAAGCTCCCAAAATAATAGGTTTAGAAAATAATCCCAGTTTCCAACTTTATAACTATCCCTTTAAAACCTTTAAACTATTTATTTCTATATGAAAAATCCAAATTTCCTTTTCGCAAATTATTTATTTAACAAAAGTTTCAAATTTACTTAAGTCATACTCTTTATACTTTAAACATACAAAACTAAACTTATATTCTCGATCAAATATTTATACTCTTCGAAATTTCTTAGTTTTAAAATTTTAAACCTTGATTTGGAAGTGCTCGAACCTTCAAAATAGTCGGTGAAATCAAATTTCAAATCCAAGAGTTGGAAATCAGCAACAAATCAGTAAATCAATTTTTTTATAATAGAGTTATACTAAAACAAATTCGAAATTCGAGGATTGAACACCGGTTCATTTCAAATCATTTCAAATATATATACATATATCTTTCGAATATCAAATCATACTTTAGAATTGGAAATCAAAAATGGTTTCACAAAATCACTCACATAGCAAAGCTACTAAAGTGGCCTCTCCCCCACTCTGAGACTCAAAAATCAATGTCGATGATGCGTGCACTCATCACCGAAATTATTTTCTAACGACATAAGTGAGTTCTGGACTTCTATTTTCTTGAAAACTTCATTGAGGTTTCTTTGAAATCATTGGAATTCATTTGAACTCATTTGAAACATTTCTTATTTGGAAAATACTACTAAATTGTATTATTATTATATATATTTCCAAAATCTTAAACTAATTACAAAATACCAGAATTCAATTCTCGAATTTCAAATTTAACCCTTCAGTTATAAAACATTTTTAATCTCATCGATTAACACAAATATCACTTCATACTTTAATATTTGTTTCACAAAATTTCTCCATTTAATATAAACATTAATATATCCATTCCCATAATATTGCTTATATTTCTCTTTAATTTAAATTACATTCATTTCACATGTAATTTCTCATTTAAAACTTATTTATTTGCAAATCATTTCATAAGGAATTTCTTTACGACCAATTTATAAAACTTAATTCCTTTTTATAAGATATTGTTCGAGTTTAAAGTTATCACAACTTTATTTATAATCATTTATTGCAACATCTATTTATTTCATAATAATTTACAAGTCATGGCTTTATTTGTAATCATTTCACTTTTAATTCATTTGCTTATTCCATTTAGTTTCACCTTTACCTTTAAATTTATTTATGACATGTTTCATAAATGTTTATTAAGTTTATAAACATATTTTTTCAATTTAATCTCATTTACAACATTTCCTTAATCACAATTTCAATTTAAACATCCCAAGTCTTAAAGTTCACACTTGTATATTATTACATTACATGCTAAGAATGTATACCCAAATTCTATTCATTTACTAAACATAGATATAACAAATTAAACCTTATTTTACTTTCTTTCAAATTAAGGTTATCAATTCAACTATATAATTCAACCTAATTATCAAGTTTCACTCTTATATTAATACAAAAAGGTTTCGTTGTCCAAAATATCCAAATATTCCATTTTTTCAATAGATGAAACTACATGTCAATAAACAACAAAATTCACATAAACAAATATCCTAATTATTCATTTTATTCTCTTTAATACACCATTATTAAACTAGTGTTTTGTCCATTAATTCAATCAACAATAATTAACCAATGTTTATAATTGGATTAAATACAATATGTCAACACAAATGATAATAATTAAATATTACCATTTCATAAATCAAACACATTACAAATAAATATATTAGTCTTAAAAATTTATTCATTTATATATATCATATAATATTAGGAAAAATAATTTCATTTCAAAATTTATATAAAACATTTTTATAACATTAACAAATACGCGCTCTCGTATATACACTCAGACAACTTATTCTAGGGTATTACTACCATATCACTAATGAGTTAACCCCAAAAGGCTAAGGTATGTCTAAACCAAAGCTCTATACCAACTGTAACAACCCACCTTTTTGGATAGTTCAAATCGACAATAAACACACATGTCAGAATCAAACCATTCAAAAGGGAGGATTGTTAATGGGGTAAATAAGAAAAAAAGAGAAAAAAAAGGAAAGAAAAAAACAAAATACAGAATCTCGCAGCGTAATGACAAAATATAATAATCAAATAAACAGTTCATGAAGCTGTTTTACAAATAACATGTCATTACACTTTTACAAATTCAAATTAGAGTTATACATATATCATAAATAACCAAATAATGCAGCGGAACATAGAATGTAGTGGAATAATAAATAGCAATAATATACTGAATCTTCGTCTTTGTCCACCAGAAATAGTCTTCAATGCTGAAAAACTCAGGCTGACCCGAGCATAAAGGAAAATGATACACTCGAGTCAGAACTAAAATTCTTATGCAAATTAAATCAAAAGTATATGAAATAAGGAATGCAGATAACTACATTTTTTAAGGTTCAAATTTCTAGAAATGTTATTGCTTCCACATTCAGAATAAAATGGATTTTACAATAGATCCATTCTAGTAAATTACAAATTTACATAATAATTCCCAGTTAAATTTCATAGTTTTAGAGATTTGATTTATAAAAATGTTCTAAAGTTTCAGTATTCACTTTTTTTTTGGAAACTTCCCAATGTTTCAAAATTTAATTTTGAAAACTTTCAAGTAAGGTAACGACGGTTTACTTCCCAAAATCATTTTTATGGTTCAAATAGTAAATCTAAACATACTATTTTTCTCTGATGTAAATACTTGAAATTCATGGGTTTTACATCCTTATTCAGTGTACAAATAATCAATATGAAATTTAAATAATTATTACAATAAACTATAGGGTGATAACAAAGATATATCAAATAAATGAACAAATATACATTCAATCACAATAGCATCCATCACAACATACAATCAATATTCAAATCAATCAATTCAACAAATCAACCAATTCAATAATATGTCACAGTAATTATTGGTCATCACATATTGAAATTTAGCTATACAAATTAAATATTAATAAATATTCCAAACCAACAATCAAAAATTTATCACTATATGACCTGGTTTAACTTGCAATAAAATTTTAGTATTTCGTGGGTGAGTTTAAACACTCACCTTCTGGATTTCCCTTTTCTAGTCGGATTTGGATCTACTACTACTTCCTCCTTTTGAGTTGTTTCCTTCTATCTTAATCTTTTTTTAGAATGTTTTGGAAGAGATAAAGAAGTTGTTATAGATCTGGATTTAAAGAAAAAGATATAGAAAAAAGAAGAATGTTTGAAAAAGAAGAAGAAAATTTAAAGAAGATGAAGAATTGAAAAAGAAAAGGAAGCTTTCAAAAAGAAGAAGATTTGAAGAAGAAGAAACAAAAAGACAAAGAATGAAGTAAAAAAAAGAGAAGAAGGAGATTTAAAGAAGAAAAATGAAAATGGAAGGAGGAAGGTGAAGAGAGAAAAAATGATATGGAAGTTTTATTTGGAAAAATAAAGCTATAGAAGACGAGATTAGAAAATGAAATATGACTAAAGGAATGAAGATGGAAACAAATGAAAATCTAATAAGGTATATATAAACAAATTAGGAATTGAAATAAACTAAAATATGAACAGCCCTAAAACGTAGTATTGAAAGATGTAAACTAAATGAATATGAGGTGATAGAAGAAATAAATTGCAAATAAAGAAATAAAATTATAGATTATTTAATAATAAGGAAATAAAGGTGGAGGGACAAAATGCACGTTTAGTTTTAAATGCTTTAGGCATTGATAATGCATAAGGAAATGTATGTAGGAATGAGAAAATTTGCAAACCAAAGGAAAATAAAAAAAATTATAACAAAAAATGAGATGGAAAGAATTAAATATATCCTAAAAGCTTAGGCTTAGGTATTAAACCGAAGGACAAATGAACGGACCAAGTTTTAATAATAAGGTAACTATTTTAAAACGTACATGCAATAAATAAAAAGAAATGAAGAGACCACATACACATTTTGAAATTCAATTTCTTTCGAAACGTAACCAAATTAATTTCGTTCACTCAAATAATACTCAATTCGTACACATACAAATTTTTATCTACACACAATTAATAAAATTGTACCTACCTTAAAAATGAGAACGTTCAATTCTTTTATTTCCATTAAAGCGCCATTTCTGTTTAACACAAAATGTGCGTTTCTTTTATTAAATCTATTAATTGCAATCAAAGTTTTCTTTCCTTTTAATCGAAATCTTTCCATTACATTAATTGCAATAAATAACAAAGTTAAATTTCAAAATAGATAAACCAAAATGGACGAGAAATAGGATAATTGTTTCCTTAAGTCATTTAAACATGTTTATAAATTTGTTGTTTTACACCACCGTAATAAATAACTTACTTAAATTATATTCCTATTCTTGAAATCAATATGTATGCTAAAACAGCGTTCAAATAAATGTATATTTCCTTTCTTTAACAAATCATTCTATTCTTTACTCTAATGAAATTAAATCTACATTCACAAATGAAATATTTCAATGCAAGGCTCGTGTGTAAAATAAATAAAACTTACTGGAAGACCAAAAGAGGCATGTATTTAATGAAAGAAAGTAGTAATAAAATAAAATAAATGAAAGCCACGGATTTAAATTTGAGAATGTAGTCCGTACATAGAAATCACAAATCAAATAAACTAAAAAAACAATTCATTTTAACATATTTTATTATCCCTAATACGCTCAAATTTACACACATATATGTATTTTTATTTAGTAAACGGTAAATAAAATTAAACACTACAATTAACATAATGAGGACCGCCACCCCACACATTAAAAGATGAACTCAGACCCCAAAGTCAAATTTGAAACGGAATAAATCTCCTATGTTAATATGCTAACTATTCCAAATTAAAAAAATTAACCAAACCTTCAAGTTGTTTTCTTACCATTTTATTATTGTATATTTTTATTTAAAATTCAAATTAAGGAATATTTAGATAAATCAAATATTCCAACTAGAAACATACAACAAAATTCAATTCTTTCTTTTAATGAAATTAAAATTAACATTCATAAATGAAATATTCACTTTATTTGATAGGAATATTCTTATCAAGAAACCATTCTTTTCTTTTCTTTTTATCAAAACATATTTCTTTTTATTACACATTCATTTACAATTAACACCTCCCCCTTTAAAACCAACTTATATTTAAAGATTATCCCATTAAAGAGTCACAGAAATAATACTTCGTACAGCCACATCATTTCTTTATCAATTAATTTCATATAATCGTTATATTTGTACCAAATTTAAGTGCTTACAATTTGAACGTAATATTTCTCATTGAAATTCTCAATATATTTTTAACACAAAACATATGTCGCATATATCAGTAATTAATTACCATTTACTTCTATCTCTTATTAATGGCAAGATATAATTACTATTACTTATAATGATTAAATCTCAAAACATACCCTAATATAGGGAAGATAATTAATCCAATTGTTTCCTTTGAAATCCAATTTTCTATGTTAAACCCAATATCTATATACTAATTCAATTCCAACATTTAATTGCAAATGTAATAAAACCTGTTCATTATATATTTAAATTTCAAACAAATCCTTTTATTTTGATTTACATTCTTATTATCAAATCAACTATTCCCTTATGCAATTGATTAACATAAGTTTTACACTCATCACTCAACCGTTAACGTTTCTTCTTATATCAATTGTAATATTTAAATTACATTAATTCTCCATTAATTACCAAATAAATTTCTAATGGATTTAATAATAAGAAAATAAATAAAACAATGGTTATACGTTAATAATCCATATCTTTTAACTTATTGTTTACAAACAAAGGTTAATAAATTTACGTACAAAATAATTGATTTCATACTCCATATTAAAACCAATTGCAATTAATAACATAAGATTACATCAATTTATACATCGTTTATTATATTCCTTATCAACCTTTATTATTTAAGTTGATTGAAATTACGTTAACATAGTATAGTAGTCAATTACATTCAATCAATATTAGCCAATTATATGTTTTATCTCATTAAATTATTTGTTTTAAGATTTATCTTAAAGTCAAAATTTCTAATCTAATAAGATTTAATTTAATAAATAATAAATTTTAATTTCTGACAATATTAAAGCCCAAAACCTTATTAAATTTAATATTTTTAATTATCAAAATATGGGTTGTTACAACAGGTCAAACTCAAAATACCGGATTCAACTCAAGTGCAATAAAATAATGTCACAACTTTCAGCACAAGGTCAAATCCGAGCTACAAGCTGGATTCAACTCAAGTGTAATTCGAAAATCAATCCAAATGCAATAAAATGGTCGGGAGCAACATATCATAGATAGTACACATGCCCAGTCTTACGCCAACATGAAACAAGATCAAGTCCAGCTACCACATAAAGGAATAAACACATCAAACATCAATGAATCAACTGTGTATACATGAAGGTCACAATAAAGCATGAAGCAGCTCATATATACAACAAACACAGAGGCAACTGACATCACAACAGAGTTCAACATGACTCGAAGTACAAGTCGATGCAAACATACATGAACACATATATAGGCAGTGCACATGTGAAACAGACTACAAGTACTACATGAAACAAATATCCAAACTACCGCAAATGGTCAAGACAGCTACAATGAAGCTGCAGTAACTCGAAGCAACTAATCAACACAAATCAAATCAAAATGAACCGGCGGCTATAAACAAAGTGATGCACAGGAACCAAAGTCCAAGACCAGTGAATTGAAATGGTCATTTGTATTGAAAGCCGGTGATCAAGGAAGATCAGCAACATTGAAATGATGATATCAAGTCAATGCAGCAACCAAAACCAAGTGCACCAAAGATATGGCAACACAGCAACAAAGCACAAAGGCTACAGGTCTGAAACTCCAAGGCAAGCACAACATGAAGTATATTAATGACCGAACCAACATATCAGCAACGGCAACAACCATGTCAAACACAGTGCAAGTTGAACTCAACAATCATGCAACATGAAGAAGTTCTGGGTTAAGCTTGCAGCAATTGCAAATGAGTTTGAGGTCTCCGAATGCAGTAATAAACAT
This sequence comes from Allium cepa, assembly GCA_030765085.1. Lineage (NCBI taxonomy): Eukaryota > Viridiplantae > Streptophyta > Magnoliopsida > Asparagales > Amaryllidaceae > Allium > Allium cepa. The sequence continues at coordinate 206,139,326 of CM060934.1, read as the reverse complement.
GGATCTGAATCATGATGTAGGAGTTACAGTACAAGAGTAGTATAGTGGCTGTGTTAGCTTAGTGTCTAATCATGCCAAAGTCATGGAATCGCATAAACATAGTCAAAGCCGTGGGTCATCACGAAATCAACGCCTTGGCAAGGTCAAGTACTAGTTAAAGCCAAAATCGTCACAGCATAATCATCAAGCCATGGAAAACAAGAAATCAAACCAAGTCAAAAATCAATACCATGAGAAGCAAGTATCAAATTATACGAATTTGATTAAGTCGGAGAAATCATCAACATCCAAGCAACATCGAACAGTCGAGCAAATCAATTGACAAATTCAAACAAATATATACGAACGCAAATAAAGGAGATCGAATTCATATATAAACCTACAAATCATCATCGGCATTTTGCAATCGAGTTTAAAAAATTACTTACCGAAGCCATATCTCGAACTCGATCAATTTCAAAGAGCCGTGAGAAAATCAAAGAAATGTGCGATCGACAAAGCAAACGACGTGATAAAACATTCATTCGATCGAGCAACTAAAGTCGGCATCTTTGAAATTACAAAAGCCCTAATTTCTGAAGGAAGAGGAACGAACAATAGAGCCGCGATTATCACAAAGGAACGGGCCGATAGAAGATAAAGAGAAAAGATAGTTTGGGCCGGCCTTTAGTTTAGCTTTGGGGTTTTAAAATTATAATAAGGCTCATAAATATATTTAGGGTTTAGTTTTAAATTTTAATTGTTTTTTAATTTGTAATTTCTTTTTAAACCGTTGTAAATTCTGGTCGTGTGACTAGGGGACAAACTACGTGGCGTAGTTTGAGAATTCGCAACTCAGTGGCTGAGTTGTGGCAGCGTTTTGAGCGTAGAGTTAGGTTAGTCAGTAGTGGGTGTCGTGAGTTTACGTGTGTAAGCGTCTGACTACTTAATTTCTAGTAGAAACCTTGGGGCAGCACGTAGGCAGGGTTTTGCTGAAGCTGGGTAAATTCTGTATTGTTCTATTTTTGCATTTATTATTCTGCTATTATCTGTGATGCTATAATTCTGATTTATCTATGTTGAAATAATTTTATAAGCTTCCGCAACTAATTTCTATAATTATCAATATCACCCTATTCACCCCCTCTAGGGTGAAATCGATCCTACAACTTTCACAAATACCAAATACCCAACCTCAAACTCTAAGTCCCTTCTTCTTTTGTTGGCACAACTTTTATGTTGATCCTTGGCTTCTTTAATCCTTTTCTTGATTGTTATCCCGCCTTTTTAGCAAGGCCGTGATATCAAAAGATCGACCGAGAAAAGCAAGATAGCTCGTCTCAAAGATTGGTCAACTCAGCATCTCAACAAAGCAAGTTCCGTTGAATGATTTCTCATCTAAGATCCCCTACGGAGGGGGGGTCCAGGGGGGTGCCAACCCCCCAAGGTGGCGGTGCAGCGAGTTAGCGACCTAAAAAGTCCACGACCTAGCGACTTAGCCATGTATCCGACTTAACGAGTTATGGTTTCCAGCGACCTAACATTCTCCAGGTCTCAGCGACCTACTTCCTACCGACCTAAGCGGCTCAGCGACTTAAGGCATAAAGTAACCCAGTGGTCCAACGACCTAAAACTAAACGAGTTAACAACTCACAGGAAGTCGCGACCTAAGGCTGCAACGACCTAGGAGATATCACGACCTAAAAGTGGGACGACCTAAAGAGTTCGCGACCTAAAAACTTAGCGACCTAAGACTTCATGAGTTAGCAATCTATCCCTCCAAGTTAGGTCGCTCGCGACCTAACCTTAACCCGTAGCTCGCGACCTAAAGCATACCCCACTTTTTAGGTCGCTCCAGGCCATACATTCTAATGCCGTTATCCCTTAGGTCGCCTTCCTTCTTCTGCCGCTCCACTAGGTCGCCAACGACCTACGACCCACCATAGGTCGCTCCAACCGACCTAGACCTGATTTTCACCTATAAATACTCCACCAACTCCACATTAGAGGGGGACTTTTTCTGGATTTCAAGGCGCCTACACTCTGCTGATTTCTCGACTCTCCGAGCACCTCAACCATTGAAGATTCTTCATCAATGCATCTACTCCATCCAGCACGGATCCGAGGAACAATCTATGATCAAAGTTCTAATCTCCTTCTTCAACTGTGTTGTAAACTCGAAAGTGAATTGTAAAAGTGTTGTAATCAATCAATCGTGTTGTAAAGGTGTTGTAATCTTGTAAAAGTGTGCTCGAAAATGTAATGGAGGATGTAAAGTGATGTAGGCTTGCTAGAAGCCGAACCACTATAAAAATCTCTGTCCCTTTTACTTTTCTGCTATTTTTTTATTTACTTTGGTTCCCGTGCAAGCGGGTGGTGCTTTCACTTCATCACGATATACACCGGGTGTTAGCGTTAAAGCCATTTTTACCGTTAACATTGATCATAGCCACTTTCTCTAATGCTTCTTGAATTATCTTTGGTCCAAGAACTAAACGGTATTCAGTCTCTACCCAACATGAAGGTGATTTATATGGTCGTCCATACAAAGCTTCATAGGCTGCCATGCCAATGCTAGCTTGGTAACTATTATTATAAGAGAACTCCAACAAATGTAGATGATCTTCCCAAGAACCTCCAAAATCCAAAATACATGCTCTCAGGAGATCCTCCAAAATCCTGCTCACCCTTTTGGTTTGTTCGTCGGTCTTCAGGTGATAGGCTATGCTCAAATTCAACTCTATCCCTAAAGCATCTGGCAATGCTCCCCAAAATCGACTAGTAAAGATGGGATATTGATCAATGACTATACTTACTAGAATCTGATGCAGTCGAACGATTTTCGTCAAATAAATCCCTGCCAAAGAATATGCCGTTCTTGTAGACTTTACAGGAAAAGTGGGCGCTCTTTGTTAATCGATCAACAATTACCCAAATGCCTTCGTTACCTCTTCTCGTTCTTGGAAACCAATCGATAAAGTTCGTGGATACTTGCTCCCACTTCCAATTCGATATCTTCAATGATTAAAGTAACCCAGCAATCTTCTGCTGGTCACACTTAACCTGTTCACAATTTGCACACCGGCTCACGAAGAATGAAGTGTCTCTCTTCATCCCTTTCCACCAAAAGGTTTTCTTCATATTCTGAAACATTTTGGTTACTCCTGGGTGGATAGATAACCTTGACCGATGACACTCTCTTAGCACATCCTGTCTAATTCCATTAATATCTGGCACACAAATCCGACCATTCATTCTTAAAATGCCTCGGGAGTCGATTTAAAAAATAGAAATAATTCCATTTTCAACATCCTTCTTAAGCCAAGCTCGAATAGGGTCTTCTTCTTGGAAATATGCAATTCTCTCCATTAATGCTGGCTTAACTTCCAAATTTTCAACAGTCGCTACATTCCTACTCAACGCATCTGCAACGAAGTTTGCTTTCCCTAGGGTATAAAGAATCTCTAGGTAATAAGACGTAAGAAATTCCAGCCATTTTTGTTGCCTCAAGTTCAAGTCCTTTTTGGGAAAAAAAATGTTTTAATGACTTGTGATCTGTATATAACTCAAACTTTACACCCGAAAGATAGTGCCTCCATACCTTCAATGCGAAGACAACTGACAACTACTCCAAATCGTGGATAGCATAATTCTTCTCATGAGGTTTCAACTGTCAACTCGCATACGCTATTATTTTACCATTCTGCATCAAAACTGCTCCCAATCCAGTCCTACAAGCATCCTGTAAACCGTTAGTACTTCACTCCATCTGGAATAGCTAAAATGGGAGAAATTGTCAATTTCTCCTTTAATTCATTGAATGCTTGTCACACTTGGGTGTCCAAACAAACTTAGTATCTTTCTTTGTCAACACTATTAGATGAGAAGCAATCTTTGAGAAATATTTAATGAACCTTTTATAGAAACCTACCAGTCCTAAGAAATTTCTGACCTCAATCGCACTTTTAGGGTCTCTTCCAATCTTGAACCGCTACTACTTTTGCTGGGTCCACAGATATGCCTTCTCCTAAAATTACGTGCCTTAGAAATCTAACTTCAAATTTTCAGAAATGGCACATTGAAAATTTTGCCTTTAAAACATGACTTCTTAAAGTACTTAGAATAACTTAAAGATGGTACTTGTGCTCTTCCTCCATTTTAGAATAAACAAGAATGTCATCAATAAAAAAAAGAACAAACTTGTTAACAAAATCCCAAAACACTTTATTCATCAAATCCACAAAATAATCGGGTGCGTTAGTCAATCTGAACGGCATGACTAACCACTCATAAAAACTATCAGGGGTGCAAGGTGTTAAGGGTACACTCTTGTAACACCTAGACATTTTATGGGAAATATAACTAAAAAGAAATTAAAAACGCATTTGGTACAGTGGTAAGGCGCATGTTGACTTCCTTAGTGGCCAGGGATTAAGTCCCGTTGTCGCCCACAATCTTGAGTGATGTTTTTTAGCCGGTTCGTTTCCCATGATTTTCCTACGTATTTCAGCATTGTTTTTGACATGTGGCTACTTCATATTCCCTCCAGTGATGTAATAGGATGAGATGGTTAAATTTTATTGGTTGAGTGATGTGTATGGGCTACAATGGATAACCATTAAATGTATGAAAGAACCAGATTTAATCTAAATTAATCTAGTGGATTATGTTCACTCAAATAATCTATAAATAAACCATCTAACCAAAACCTAATCTCTTATTCAGCCATCGCCATAATTCTATAGTAAAATTAGTGTGTATTATTCTTCCTCCTTTTCTCTACTAAATAAACAAATCTCTATCAAATTTTATTAGCCATATATTCAAGCAATTTGGGAAATTTAGAAGAATCAAAGGGAGAAAGATTAAAGCAAAGTTTTTTTCAAATTTATGCAAGCTCAAGTGATAGGTGAGTGGGAATTAATATGAAATAGAAAAATAAAGTAGTTCAATTTCAGTTCTTTTCTAGCGCGTTAATATGAATTATTTTCTATTGTTAATTGAGAATAGATGTAAATTATTGCAACTTCTTCTTCTTATTTCACTTCTCAAATCTAATTCATGTTTTGATTTAAAATATGGGACATACAAATTGTCTATTCACGTTTTATGGCATAAATAAGATTGAAATTTATGTAAATTATTGTATCTTCTTCTTCTTCCACTTCTCAATTCTAATTCATGTTTGGATTGAAATTTGGAACAAACAAATTGTTATTTATGTTTCATGGCGTAAATAAGATTGGTTTAATTTAATTGAATTAGAATTGTTATTCAATTTCTAATGGTAGAACAGGTTAGTTGAATAAATTTAGAATATGTTGCTAGAATAAATTATGGTTTTGATTGATATAATTACATAATTTTGAATATGGTTTTGGAACAAAATTGGAAAGTTTAATTGGCATAATTGTTTGTTTCATACATGGCCTAAAAATGTAAAAGTGGAATTTTATGTAATTAAATGGTTTGTGGATATTGGATAAAAAATTTATATAGATTAAATATCTAAAAGGAGAATGCAAATTAGGGTGAAAAAAATGTAAATTAAATGGACCCTAAAGGCTAGCGTAAATCTATAACAAAATGGCATAAAAATTACAAACAAACCATACGGACCGAACGGACATGAAATTGAAATACAATTGTGTAAGAAAAAGTGAAATTATGAAATAACCAAATCGAATGTAAAAATGGCCTAAAGCAAATTAATGAAAATAAATAGTATGTAAACTGTAATGGTAAAATTAATTAATCTGGAACGATTTGGTGGGGAGACCTTATAAGTCTAGATAGGTATTTTATGCAGTTAAGCCCAAAATATAGTTTTAGATCTACGTACTAGGAGCGGACAAGTAGGTTTGCAAGGATGTTTGTTACCTTTCATAGGTTGCTAGTACGAAGGATAGATAGCATCAGCAATTGTACGCTCCTTATGGCAGATCGATGTAGATGGAAAAGGACAAGTGTGCTCCGATGTAGGCTTCTTTAGGCAGATGGTTGGAGGATTTTGCGCAGCCGACCCAGCTGCAAGCGCTCTTTGGGAGGATGACACTTTAGATGGGGGCAAGTCCATGTTGGTGATTGAGGAGACAGGAGGATAGGGGTCCAGTTCGGCGGAGCCTGAGCGCAACTTCGGGGTCCTGCGAGGTTGTTTGATTTGACGTCGATCAGACGTAAGAGGCATTTAGTCACGGTGCACATGTGAAGAGCATGTCTTTCATGCTATAGCACGTGGATAGGTAAGGATAACAGGTCCAAAAGGCCGATTGACGTTTTATATTACTGTATGGTTGACTTCCCTAGAGTGACCACAGACTTTGGCTTCTTAGGAGCTGTATGTAAGAAGGATTCACTACATTATATTATTCACCCTCTGTGATATCTTGGGTAGATCTGGAATTAAACTGTTTTATTCTTTCTGCTTCATTTTATTTCTCATTCACCAGACTTTATGTCTGACCCATTCCTATTTTTCCTATTTTCCCAAATCACAGGTGGGCAGGTCTAGGTTGTAGTTCTTTGCAGCTTGGAGGGTCATTGGAGCAATTGTTATCTTCAGCTTTTGTTTCTTTTGTTTCATGTACTTCGTTTCTCTTTTCCATACTTTACTCTATATATGGGGACCTATATTGTGAACTTTGTTATGTTTTATGTTTTGGTGGAGACTACTTGGTACGTTTGGTTTCAAAATAATTTCACGATAATGTTGTTTTTAATGAAACTGTTTTGCTATCAATTTATAATTAGTGAAAGTTTTCTTCCACTGTAATATTTTAATCATTTTATGTTGTTGCATTAGTCTCTGTGCTATGTTATAGATTTTTATTTCACCTGACCACCCGTGCTTCTAGTCATGTCCGATTTTCGGGGTGCCTAGAGGTGCGGGGTGTCACGGTTGGTATCGGAGCTAAGGTTTCGGTGATCCTAAAAATATTTTAGAAAAATATAAAGTTTTTTGAATAATTTTTAAAGGATATTCCAACATAATACTATTAAAAGTATATGTATATATTTTGGAAAAAAAGAAATTTAGTAATGGGTTCCTCGTATCTCTTCCTCCCTATCTATTGAACTATTTATGGAGTACCTAATCCCGTCTTTTTAATATTCATAGATAGAAATGTATGAACCACAAGATATCCTCGAATTTCTAGGCCTTAATATGCGTGCTTGGTTCGGACGCTATTTGCAGGCTACTGCACGAGCAGAACCAACAACTAGGGATGCTGCTCCGGTAGAAGAGGCTCCAGCCCGTCTGCCAGGCATTCTCAATTTTCCCAAGTTATGAAAGGACTACACCAGCTTAGAAGGCAGCCTGTTTCTTGGCACTGAGTCATATACCGAGGTAAGAGCTTGTATCCGTAGTTGTGAGCGAATATTTGGACTTATGGGATTGGAGGACATGGCTCGGAGGTAGTTGGCTTCATGGAAGTTACAGGGAAAGGCTCTTTGTTGGTGGGAAATTGTGGAGGCTAAAGCTGATAATTTGACTTGGTGGATTATCGTACTAGGTTCGAGAGGAAATTATTATCTCAGGCTGAAGAGGGAGTGTGGCTAGAAAAATTTATACCGCTCAAGTAAGGGGAAATGACAGTCAAGGAATATGTTAATCAATTCAATGAGCTTTCCAGATTTGGACTAGACCTGATCAATACTCCTCATAAGAAGGCGCTGAAGTTCGCTAAGGGTTCGAGTCAGCCATTACAGAGTTTGCCAATGAGCCACATTCCGATGGGAGCCACTTTTAGGGGATTGGTATATATGGCTTTACTTGCTGATACTGAGAAGAAAGGAGATGTGGCGTAGAAGAGTGATAGGAAGAAGCAGTGGAAAGGAAAGGGGAGAGGAGGAGGAGGGTCAGGTGGAAAAAGGAAAGTTCCAAAGAAGGACTGGAAGTGCAATACTTGTGCGAAACCAGGTCATCTTGCTAAGAATTGTAGAGGGGCAGGAGAACGACCGAGACTGAGTTGCTATCTTTGCGATCAAGTGGGGCATACGAAAAAGACTGTGCGTCGAAGCCCAAGGACAGCTCACAGACACCTTCACAGCCTGCTCAGGCTTATGCTTTAGAGGCAGCTCCTTCCTGTAGTACTCGTCCAGTTGTGGACAAGGGAAAGAAGGTGATCATTGAAGGTGTGTTATCTATTTTTGATTTTCTTGTTCGTATCCTATTTGATTTTGGAGCATCGCACTCTTATATATCTAGTACTCTGGTAGAGGCTCTTGGTTTTGATGCTTGCTTAGTGACCGACCCGGTAGTAGTATCAAATTCCATAGGATGATTGACCTATTTGTCCATGTTATGTTGGGATTTGAAATTGTTTATTTTAGGCATTGAGTTTGACTGTAGTGCCTTTGTATTAGGCTTTTCCAAGTTCGGGTTGATTTTTGGTATGGATTGGTTATCCATTTATAGTGATGTTCTTGATTTGCGATAAGAAGGTAGTGAGGTTAGGCATTTGTAGTGCACAAACCTTGGAGGTATCTTATGATCCTACAGGATCATTCATGTTGAGCTACCTTTATTCTCTTGACTTATCACCCGATAGTTTGAGTTCGGTTCCCGTTGTTAGAGACTTCCCAGATATGTTCGAGGAGGTTGTTGGACTTCCACCTCGAAGAGAGATCAAGTTCAAGATTTATCTTGTCAATAATGCCAAACCGGTTGATTTACCGTTAAGGCATATGGCTCCTAAGGAACATCGTGAGTTTAGCAAGCAGATTGGAGAGCTTTTAGAGAAGGGCTTCATTCGTAAGAGCTACTTAATGTGTCATACTCCTGAGTTAAAGTTTTAACCTTCAGCTCTAATACCACTTATAACGATCCTGACTCGACCTTCGAAAATCAGCACCGAATACAACACTCGTATTCAAATACCGCAGATCCAAACGTCGAATCTGGTTCGCTGGAGCTTATAACACATTAAGTACAACAACATAGCGGAAGAAATGAAATAATACATCAATATATACAACATTGATACAATATCCAGATACAATGATGATACTATAGAATGATACAATACATATCAATATTATCAGAGATACAAGAAATAGTAGCGGAAAGATAATGTCTTCAATGGAACGAATCTCCAAAATCAAATGTTCCAATACAAAGCTAGCTTGAACTTCAAATCAAGTTGCACAAAGATAAGCAAGGTCAGTCGTCCAAGACTGAAGAAGATCCCAAAGACTGAAAGCTACCAATTTGTAACGTCCCGAAAATTTTTCGACTTTCGAAAATTCAACATCGATACTCACTTTATCAACTGCCGAGAAATCGAAGGCCGGAAACCCGAAATGTTATGGTTTAAGAAAAAGAAAGAGGTAGAAGAAGAGATAAGAAGAAAAAGACAGAAAAGATAGAAAATAGAGAGGAAAGAAAATAGAAAATAGAACGGAATAAAAAACAACTGAACAACATCAGAATCTCACAATTCGCAGCGGAACAACATATAATAATAAATGAATAATCTTTAAACAAAGAACTATATCAGTTACATACATTACATTTCATTACATCATATCATCAGGATGTACAACAACATACAACAACAAACAGTGCAGCGGAAAAAGAAATACTATATAACTAGTAATTACGCCATGCCATCCAGCTTGCCTCCAGCAACTCCAGAATATCCTGATAAACCTAACTCTTGACTGCCCGTGTGGAAATTGGTGGGCACCCAGAGTTTAGGAAGGAAAACAATAAACTCCGAGTCAGTCATGTGACTGGTGTGAGAACTCAAAACAGTTTATTTATCTTTAAAAATCAAAATAGAGGAATATTTTTAAAGTCAATTCGCAATGCTTTTTAAAAATGAGACTACCATAAGGCCTCCCGCACACACACACAATGCAAACGCAGAATCGGAGGAGATTTCTCCTTATGATAGTCAAAGATGCTTGATACGCATTTAAAAAGAACATTTGATATTATTATTAGTGCATAGTGTAGGAAAAATTTATTTCGAAAGTAGAATATAAATCTTAGCCAGCATAGACATTCCGCACTTATGCCTACTATAGCTACTATGTTCAATAGCAGGTTACCGCCACATTCCATAGCAGGTTATACGACTAAAACCGTACAAGTCTCGTATTGTTTCTTTGGATTTCCAACGAATGATCAGGCCAAGGAACTTCCCATTGCCACATGAGAATGCCTCTGGATGGACATCCCCGAGAACCAAACCGGATCTCTACCAACACAAGGCCGGGTTACCCCTAATTGAGTAACAACTGACCGAATATGCCATCCCCCGGTCCTTTGGGACCTTTCACCGAGCGCTCGCAATCAATTCACACAATCATAAAGTGTTTTCAACATGAGAAAGTATCTGGGCTCCATACCATGATACCACCCTTTTCCAGAAGGAAATGCACACATCCTAAAGGGCGCTACCCCTCATAACCTTGCTGCATCTTTCCTGTTTTGACCATTCACGGGGTGTGAGGCTCGACGAAGTCACGTCCACAAAAACATACTTTATACAAAAGCCATGCTTTGGGTCAACAAATGATCGTAGAAATGATCACCAGGATAGACGATCAAATAAACGATCCTATCACAAATAATCAACACAATGATCATTTCACAGCAACACTCAGCATGTCACATTACCAAATTGGGAATATATCGCTGATAACATTCAACTATATAACCTCTGAGCTCGTACGTCTCAGAGAAGGGTGTTAAGCTAAAAGAATAAATTCTCCGCCACCAACAGAAATATATTTGAATGAAATCGGCTTTATATCTCAATTTGTAATGTCAGACATACAATCCATACAAGTCTATTCCGGGCTCGAACAAAACCGAAGGCACTTAAAAGAAGTCCTTGCAATCCGGATATCCACAATCCTGATCGGATTTCCCATCACATATGGAGAACTCAATACCGGAGCAACTCGGTGCAGAGTCAATCGACAGGTCATCCTATCACTCTCGCAAATACCGGGTCTTCAACACCGATCTTCAAATGCAATTCATAACGACGTATCACATATTCGGAATGGGTTATACGACCCCATGGTCCTTTCCCGGTTAACCCGAATAGTGAGCGCTTATTCAAAAATAAGTGTGGCATTCAAATTCAAACAAATCACATCAATTACCCATTCAAAGGGAAATATTGATAGTCGGTTATTGAACTATCAATGGATATGCACACGTCACCAGATTCCAAATAATTTTCCAAATTATTTATTTTCAAAAATATCTTTACTAGATATATAATTTTCACACTTAAAAAATAAATCAATATTTATTTTTTTAACAAATTCCACCTTCTATTCATAAATTCCATAGTGAATTTATATTCCAAAATATCTATGAATATACGACTTCAATTATTCACTTCAATTTATCTTCAAAAAGATAAATTCTCAAAATATTCACATTATATTGGAAAACATTTCCATACTTATTTATTCATAAGTAATTCACTAATTTTATTTATTTTCAACACTTAGAAAATATTCGATATACTTAAATCGAGATTAAGTATATATTTCATTCTTTAAGGAAATCATTCTCTTAAACATATTTATTTGGGCCAAAACGAATGTTACGTAAAACATCGTTACGACAACCCAAAATCACTAGTATAGGGATTCGAAATTAAAATAGATATATAAATCCCAATACTATACAAAACATTTCCTTTCGAAAATCATTTACTATAACAACAGTGCTATAGTCCACCATTTCCTTCTATTTCTCGAAAACGTCTATTTCAACAATAAATGTTGAAATCTATGGTTTCGAATCTTAACATTTTTTTTGAAACATCGTTAGATCGTTTTAATTCTTTTTAAAATATCACATTCAAAACAATTTCTTTAACCTATTATTCACTATTAAAAACGTGAATATACTACGTTAATCAATTTCATCATTTCTATACATTTCATTTTAAAGGATTATTCACAGTCAAAAATGTGAATATAACTCCATTAATAGGTTTCAACAATTTACTTATCAAAATAAGTCGTTTGCGAATTTATAAAACAACGTTTATAAATTCCTTTATTTTCCTATATTCAATTCATAACTCAATTATATACCAAAGGTACATATTATAAGTTAAATACTTATAATTTATTTGTTTGCAAAAATCGTTCCTTTGAACTTCATAATTATAAATCTTATAACTTATAAGATTCAATTATTTATCCAAATATATTCTTTCAGTAACTTTATAAATTTTATAAACCTACTGCTTATAAAATTCCATTTCTAACTTCACCGTTTATAATTCTATGAATTTCATTCATTTATGAAATTCATTCACAATTCATTCTAACACTTATAAAAACTCGTTTTATAATTCAAATATTTTCATTTATAAATTATCAATTTATAAATCCTTTATAAAATCAATTTTATACTATTATTTTAAAATATCTTTAATCTCCTTTATAATTTCATCATTCTCTTGATTTATAAAATAGTCAAATTTTATAAATCCTATATTTCAACTTTTCATAATAAATTCAAAAATCCCAATTTAAACTCTTTTATAAAATCATTAATCCCATATTTTAAAAAATCACTTTAACTATATTTCTCAAAAATCATAATTTTTATAACATTAAAAATTATAGCGTTTATTTATTTAAAATGAATCAATTTCCAAACATATAGTATATTTTCAAAAATCACTTTAAAAATCATTTTAAAATTCCAAATTTGGTCCAATGATGCTACACACCAAATAGTCAATCACGACTACAACGATATCATATATCGATATGATAATCCATCAAATATCAAAATATCTGAAATCAAATAAATACTGTTGAGGAATCCAGTTGGATCCCTCCAACCTGTTTTCCTGCATCCAAAAACATTAGCACAATACCAATTTCGCTCCAGTACGAAATTATCGCGGTATATGGGATTTAATAATATTATCCGCTTAATAACGGCGCAATAGGGTCTCATCCGCTAAAAAAATACGGGAAATCAATAACTCCAATATATACATATGCCAATATATATATATATATATATATTGCTATCATATATAATACCAATTTCACTGTTTATGAAATATTCGCGGTATATGTTTTTAATAAATAACCTCCGCTTACTAACGGCGTATAATGTCTATTTTAACAATCAATAGATATTAATCATCATTCAAACATGCATTCACATATTTTAAAACTAACTATTTAAAATAAAATCGAAACTGATTCGATTGAGTGAGAAGTTCTCACCTTGATTTCAATTTCGTTTTAGCGATTTATTTCGAATAAAATTAAACGGACGTTTAATTTTACTCGAAATTCTCACTAACTCCAAACGACTCCAATCCAACTCCATCGCGTAGTGCTCGTCCATACGATTCCAACGCAACTGGTTTCGCGCGTTTTCGACCTCGTATGAAAAAGTTATGATTTTTCAAAGTTTATACGATTTTTATATAACATAAATTACAACTACTTTTATAATTTTAAACCTTAATCAATCTCAGGCCGTTAGATTTGCTTCCTTCAGATCATGGCCGCACACACACTCTTCTTCCTCTCACGTTTCCTACAGGACATAGCCGACTTCATTGAACCCATCACGTTGAACTAGGGTTGAATTTAGCAACCCATTCGAGCGACATGAACTCGATCAAGACACTCCATCTCGAAGCCCCTAGCCTCCTCTACGTTCGGCCATAACCTTGGCACACTCGGCCACTCCCTGACACGCGCGCACGAAGATGAACGTGGCACGCACGCAGCCACTTTCCCCCCTCCACGCGACGCCAAACTCCATCATCACCGTATAGATCGAAAGCTCTCGCCTTGCTCTTCATCTTTGTAGTTGATCACTTCTTCTAATTGTTTGTAGATTGGGAGAGATTGAGGGATGAACATGGACAATTTTCGGCCATTCAATTCAGAGGTGGCGGCTGTAGAACAAATTAGGGATTTAGTTTATTTTCTATTTTTTGTGAATTTGTGGTCTATTTATAGGAAATAAAAACGACACTATTCATCCGGGTTTTCCAAACTCCAATTTACGCGCCGAAACTGATGTTCCTAGGGTTTACCCCGCGTTCCGGACACAATGGAACAGGTTTCGGAAGCTAATTCGGACATCTGTGCGAGTTATGGCAATAAACGTTCGATTTAAATTAAACCGATTTAAACGATTTCCTAGGCGTTTTAATTTGTACAGGACAAACGGTAAATCCAATTGACACGAAATTTGAAACCTTATAATAATATCACATTACGGATCCGATGAAACTGGTTTCGTCGAAATCCGAGACAGTTTGAAAAATGGCTATTTTAACTCGCCAAATTAAAATTAAAAATAATTCGATGCGTTTCGAGCTGCTACGATCAAACGATAACTCCGATTGACACGAAAATTGAAATCCGGTAATAACTAACTATTACGGATCCAATGGAACTGGTTTCGTTCAATTCTGAGACTGTTCAAAAATTGACTATTTTCACTAGTCGATTTTAATATTAAAATATTCAATTTTCACAAATAAACTTTTAATTCGATTTTAAAAGTTCTAAAATATCGTTCTAACTCCAATATGATAAAATAAAATTTTACAAATCATTTTCAATCATATTTAACCCAATTTTCAATTATTTCCATAATTTAACATATTAAATTATCGATTTAATTATCCAATTAAATCCAATAATTCAAAATAAAATTTATTCGACTTATAAATTCACTTATTAATATTTAAAATTAATTAAGTATTCAAATTTTAATTACTAAAAATTCTGGGTCATTACAATCTTCCCCCCTTAAAAGAATTTCATCCTCGAAATTATTAAGTAAGAAAAGTTATAGAATCTATTAATTTTCCATAAATCCATAGTTAAACTTCTTATAATCTTTACTAAGTTTTCAAATCATACTTAGTTATCTTTTCAAAAACAACTACTATTGTTTAACTTTCAATTCTAAAATCAAAGTTAAAGTTTTCAAAAAAAAAATTCACATTTTCTCAAATATTTTCTAACGCCTTAAATTTCCGGAAAAATTCACCATAGTCTCCTTTGCGCGGCTCGATCCGAAAAAAAAATGACAGTATATATATCACAAATATACATCTCATCAAGTAATGAGGCATCCCGAAGGGAAAAAAGTATAAAAGTACGGTATGTAATCCGAGATATATACCTTATATTTTATTAGAAAGCATATACGGCTAATATAGCGCGAAAGCGAGCTCCAAATGCGAAGCAAACGCGATCCGCACCTACTAAACACTCAACAAACAACATGAGAACATGCATATAGACAATAGTATCGATATACATCATATAGCAACATAATAACTATATATGTTAACATAGCAAATGCAACTAAAGCAACAAATGCAAACATCAACCAACTATCATCCATAACCAATAAATATTCATTCATATTCTCATTAATATTCAATGAATTGGGTTTTCAATTTAATCACATTTGATTCATTAACAGTGGATGTTCTTACTAATATTCATTCTCAATTAGTTTATGTTGATTATCTATACCTATTACTAATTGAGAATCAATTTAATCACATTTACAAATTCTCAATTAGTTTATGTTTATTGGACATCGAATCTATACCTATTACTTGATTATCTGAAAACCTAACTCTAGACAGCCCGTGTGGAAATAGTGGGCACCCAGAGTTTGGGAAAGAAATAATAAACTCTAGGTCAGTCGTGGGACTGGTGTGAGCAAACAAAACAGTTTTTATCTTTAAAACCAACAACAAAATCTTTTAAAACAAATCTGCAATGCTTTTGGAAAATGAAACTACCATAAGGCCTCCCGCCACACACACAATGCAACGCAGAATTGGAGGAGATTTCTCCTTATGATAGTTAAAAATGCTTACTATGTAAAAATTCTTTTTGATATTAATATTAGTGCATAGTGGAAAACATTTCGAAAGTATAATATAAATCCTAGCCAGCATAGGTACCATTATACTATGCCTACTATAGTTACCACCTAAGGTGGCAGGTAATACAACTGCAATTGTAAAGGCTCGTATTGGATGATTGGATTTCCAACAAATGGTCAGGCTAAGGAACTTCCTATTGCCACATGGGAACGCCTCTGGCGGGACGCCCCGAGAACCTACCCAGCTCTCTGCTAACACAAGGCCGGCTACACCCTTCCCGAGGAATAAAACCTAAGATATGCCACCCCCGGTCCTTTTGGACCTTTATCCGAGGGCCCTCCAACAACATCACATAGTAATAAATAACTACAGTGTCCACATGAATAAGTATCTGGGCACCATACCATGATACCACCCTTTTCCAGAAGGAATGGTCATACCCTAGGGGAGCTACCCCTAAAACCTTGCCGCATCTTTCATGTTTCGACCATTACTGGTTTGTGAGGCTCGATGAGGTCTCGTCCACAAAGCTATGCTTTTTCACAAAGCCATGCTTTGATCACAAATGATCAACAAATGATCATCAACACACAGCAGCACTTACCACACTACCAAAGTTGGAGTATATCGCTGATAACCTTCAATTACATAACCTCTGAGCTCGTACGTCTCAGAGAAGAGTGTTAAGCTAAGAGAATAAATTCTCCGCCACCAACAGATATGTATTTGAAAGAAATCGGCTTTATATCTCAAAGTATAGTGTCAGACACACGACCATACAAGTCTGTTCCGGGTTCGAACAAAACCAAAGGCACTTCCGAAGAAGCCCTTGCAAATCCGGGTATTCACAATCCCGATCGAACTTCCCATCACTTAGGGAATCTCTACACTGTAGCTAATCAGTGCAGAGACAATCGATAGGTCATCCTATCGTTCTCGCAAATATCCGATCTTCACCACCGGTCTTCAAATGCTATCCATAACGACGTATCATTATTCGGAATGGGTTATATGACACAAGGTCATCTCCCGGCTAAACCGAATAATGAGCGCAATATTTAAAAACATATGGATATGGGATTTTAGTTAAGTCACAACTTTAAAGTTCAAAACTTTCTTTCAAATGGTTTAACCCAATTACCATTTCAAATCTTTAACGAACAGATTTATTTCACAAAGTTCACCCATTTCCATAGAGATCTATTTACTGATTTCAAACCATTTCCATTTTAATTGGATTAATTCATTAAATCTGTAAATCCAAGATTTTACTCATAGCTTTCAAAACTGTTTCCAAAGATTCATTCATAACTTGGAAAACCATTTCAATTCATACTTGAAATTCCTTTTATACAAATTGGAAATTCATTTCTTATATGAAAGCCTTTATCATTTGAAAAAAACAGTTTTCATTTTGGAAAAAATATGATTTCAATTATACGAGTTAAAATCTTTGGGTTAAATTTACTTCCCAAAACAACACTTTAAAAATGGTTTAAAACCCATATAAGCTTTTATAATCTTTTTACATCTTAAGTTCTCAAAATAGAATTCAATTTCAAATTTTGAATTCAAATTTAAATCGGATTTTAAAACTAAATTAAGTTATTCAAAAATAACTTTTATCTTTGAAATTCTTTTTCAAAAGTTTTTTCCACTTTAAATCCGATCCATTTCCAAAACCATTTAGGTTCCGAAATTCAATTTTTTAAAAATATTTTAAAAATCTATGACTTAACCAATTTCCACGTGCAATCCATATTTGTGTGTGTATGTGTAGTCCAAGGGGCTTTACACAATAGTGCACAACATCAATCATATAGATTCAATCATATCAATATTGATAAGCGGTATAACCCATAACGCTTATCTTTGTTCATTGATTCATAGATAAAGTAAATTTATCAATCACAAAGATTCATCATTATGATTCGATGTGGGTTTCGGATAACAAACTGAAATTCAACTCCCTGTCGCATCGAAGTTTAAATGCCGTTTTACGGGCAAAAGGGGTTTCACATACATATGGGAACAAATCATAAATCGCAGTTCGTCATAAAGCAATCATAATATCACAACAGAAATATCAATCCAATATAGAATATTTGATGATAGTCAATCATCTTTGATTAAGGTGATGGGATTAAAGTGAATTAACCATATAATTATCTTTATTAATTATTTTAAACTAATGTTTAATTTGACTTAATTATGAATTAATCTTAATCAACTTTGTTAATTAATTATTCCTTTATTTGATTATCTTAATTTATTAATTCTTAATTGTTAATTAATTAAATTTAATTACATTTATAAATTGCCTATTCTCTAATTAATTAATTTTAAATTGTAAAATCATTACAAACCTTAATGGTTAATTTCTATTTCATCATTATAAATAAATTTGGTTTTTAAATTAACATTCAAACATTTGATTTACTTTTAAAATTGTATTAAGTTAAATTTTTAAAACAACTTTTATAAAATTTAAATTATTCTTGAACTTCATAATTTTTTAGATAATTAACTCACTATCATTTACTTCAACTCCGTTTACACTATCATTAACTTATTCAGAAAATTATTTAACCTGTTTTCCAAAATTTAATTAAAAACTGGGTTTCTGCTGTTTTTATTTACTCACCCGAGTCTTCCTCGAGTCATACCCGAGGAAAATCCAACCTCACTTCGAGTTTTGGCCAAGATTGAGCCGAGTGATAAAGTTTCACGAAAAAAAATTGTTTAAGTTTTAAATCAACCCGATACCACGCTAAACAACTTGAGCTTGACTTCGAGTTTTTCCTCAATTCCCCCGCGTACTGCTTCGAGCTACCTCCTATCTTCCCCAACCCATCAACCTGACACACAAACCCAACGCATGCATGTGCATGGCCAGTTTCGCCACCGTTGGTCGAACCTAAGGCCTCCAACACGTCGACGTCCATCCCCCAAAACGTCGCAAACACCCGGAATTCAATTTTATTTTGAAAACGCGAATTGAAGCATCACGACCCAAAACACCCATCAGGGACGTCACCAGTAAATTGCCTCGCGCCGCCTTCCCAGTCCACTATCGGCCACCAAGTTTGGACCGAAGCTTCGTACACGTGTTACGTTGCGTTTAGCACCATTGATGTAAAGTCCGATCACCTGTGGATGGTACAGCACCATCATTTCGGTCGCGAACAACAATGGGTTCTTAAACCCTAGTTTGACCTCGAATCAAAAATGCAATGATTTATAAATTAATCCAGCATTTTTCTGGTAATCACGAGCATCCAAACCATCTGCGACAACGAATTCGAGGGACACAATCGTTCAGATCATCTGATTTTGACAAAAATACACTTTTCTGATCAACCACAAATTCTCAGTGAAGAGTGAATGAAAAATTTTGATTTTTGTTTTTAAAATCATCATTTTTACAGTGGATTCACCCGGTATTATTGAAATTAAAATGTATGAAGTTCGAATTTTCTTGAGAAGTTGAATGGTAGAGCATTGCATAGTTTCCAGGAAAAACTATATATATAATTTGCTTTAAATTTATTACTGAAGTAAAATACAGGTTTAAACCATAATTTTAACTTGTTTACATTTCTTTTAAGAAGTAAAGAGGAAGAAAGATTAGATTTTTTGATGTGGTTTAACCTGTAACACAGAACTTAGGTGGAACTGTGTTTTCATAGTTTCCAGTAAAAAAGGAAATTTCAAAACTTGCTTGATTCATTACTGAAAAACATAGTATTAGTTTAAAAAAAAACTCCAACTTGTTTTCAATTTACTTTCAGAAGAAATGAAGGAGAGAAGATTAGGATTTGACCATAGTTTTTTTCCTGTAAATCAGAAAGCTAAAGAAACAGGGAAAAGGGATGACATTCCCAGGCATGCATTCAAATTTTGATTCATACAAATATTTTTAAAATTCAATTTAGATGCACCTGAATCATTTTCATTTTAACACTTCAATCTATACAAAGCTAGCAACAAATCAAACTTTGGTTTGTCAGGTTTTTTTTTTTGAAGTTAAACAGGGATTTTTTTCCTTTTTCTGTACAATCAACATGCACAGGCCCAAAGTTCAATCACATACTCAAGATTCTTGCATGCCAAACAAAGATTAAGTTTTCCTACATCATCCAAGCATTTACAGCAACCAAAGAAGAAAGACAAGGGTTTACTCACATGTTTCCAGAGAGTTTCCTGGCAGTTTTTATCAAAACAGAGATGAAAATGAAGGCCTGCAACTTCCCTTCTTTTTTCTACTTTAATTCTTTTTTTAAGTTTAGATCTGCAAATTTTAAACACATATCTGTGGTTATTCTTGTTATGTTCATTCACCTATTTCATTAATAACAATAATTTTTATTTTACTTACAGTTGGGATTTATAACAGAGAAGCTCCCTTTTTTCTGAAACTTGAAAACCAAAATAGCTCTTGATTCCTCCTGCAAATAATTGGATATTATTTTATTAAATCCCCTGTTGTATTTATTTACTTAATCATAAATAATAATAGTTTTTTTTCTTTTATTTTACTTACAGTTTTAAAAAAATCAGAGAAGCTTTCCCTTTTATTTCTACAGTTTTGAAACCAGAAACCAAGTTTTAGCCTTGAACTTGATTTTTTTTCTCCTGCAAATAATTAAATGTTATTGTATCAAATCTTGCTCCATTTCAGATTATAACCTCAAATTCAAATTTTAAAAGGAAAGATTCACTTGCCTTTTTTTTATTTCCAGAAAAAAAAAGAACTACACTGCCTAAAACCTGAAACTCCCCTCTTAAGCAAATCAGCAGTTTCGAATTTTTTTGTTTGTGTTAAAACTTGGTTTTAAAATCATAACTTCATTAACTATAAAGTTTTTAAAAAAACTTACTTGAGCCTAAAGCTTTAAGATGATTCAGATATCTTTCTTTTTCTTTTGAGTTGAATTGAAGATAGGCGGTTTTTCATTTTCTTTCTCCTTTTTTCTGAATTATTCTTGCTTGAGTGTTGGAGTTTATAGAATGCAAAATCTTTTGGTTACTAAACTTTTCAGAGATTAGGGGCTTCAAAAAATTTGAATTGGGAAGGTGATAAGTTTTTTGAAATTTTTTATTTGATTCATTTATTTGAGCAATGATGGTTTGTGCCATTTGTAAGAAGAAAATCTTAAGCTCTAGATCTTTGTTATCATTCTACTCTACCTTCCATGTGGAGGTATGTTTCAGCCTTTGATGTTTACAAAGCAAAAGAAAATTTTATAAATTTTATATTTATATCTTATACATTTTAAAAATAAATGTATATCTTTATTCTTTTGTATATATACATACATGTACAATGTTGAAAGAATTTAACTAATATTACACTACATATATTATATCTTAATAATTTTTAAATGCTACTTACTTTTAAAACACTTATTTTAAATTTAAATTTAAATTTTAAACTGGAAATATAAACTTTCATGTCTATTTGTATATTCACCCATATCCTAAGTAATCTAAATTAGTTTCCAATATGTATTCAATTTACTCATATATGTAATATACATATATATAAGATTTTAAATTTGAATGACTTTTTACAACATTCAACTCAAAATAAAATTGGAATTTATTTATATATTATTATCACTTATTTTTATTTGTTTTAAGATTTTTTTTCCCAATTCATTTTCAAATTAAATTCCAAAAGTTTAAAATATATTATTTATTTTAGTTGATAATTTTGGGTTGTTACGGATATCCCCTCCTTAAGAAAATCCATGGAGACAACAAAGGTTGGATAGATACACAAAGATAGAGAATCGACTCATAAATCAAGCCGATTATCTATTTGTATTTGGCTTACCAAATTAGAATGTCATTAATAGATACGAGAACAAACTCTTTCAGTACTATACAAGATACACAGGTTCACCGGTCTACGAATATGCAGGGCACTGGTTAGTTCAAAGGGATAACTAACCATTTGTACTATATATCTGGACCCCAAAAGAACAGATAATTGGATATAGTCTTTCAAAATTCTCAAATACTAGATATGGATTCCAAACTCAAGTCGGAACAACCCAAATTATATATCTAACTTGTCCCTCTTCGGACTTTTATACTCACAAGCAATTACAATAAAGTTTCAAATTTAGGTTAAATCGAAATCGTTTTATCGATACAAATTATTTAACTTTATACTTTAGTTAACCAATTTATCAAATTTCAATTTCGCTAAAGTTAAGAACGAAAAGCTGATAGAAATTCGACCAAGAGAATACGAAATAGAGACTTATCTACACGATTCATAGGGTCATCACACCGAAGCTTTTTCCTCGAGTTGCTACCAAGCAATCAAAGAATTTGAAAAGACAAATCAAAGAAGATTGATAGAGAAAGTTGTTTCCGTTGTTGCAGGGCATTGACCATTTTTTTGTGGTATTTCTCTGTCCCCTATCTCAACCTCTTCTTGCACTCATACTTACTATTGGTGGATAGTGAGAGAATTTACCGAGGCATTCGAACGGATATCTTAGGGATAAACTCATTCTAGGGTATACTTCACCCTATCTCTAATGAGCTACTTAATGTGTTATACTCCTGAGTTAAAGTTTTAACCTTCAGCTCTGATACCACTTATAACGACCCTGACCCGACCTTCGAAAATCGGCACCGAATACAACACTCGTATTCAAATACCGCAGATCCAAACGTCGAATCTGGTTCACCGGAGCTTATAACACATTAAGTACAACAACATAGCGGAAGAAATGAAATAATACATCGATATATACAACATTGATACAATACCCAGACACAATGATGATACAATAGAATGATACAATACATATCAATATTATCAGAGATACAAGAAATAGTAGCGGAAAGATAATGTCTTCAATGGAACAAATCTCCAAAATCAAATGCTCCAATCCAAAGCTAGCTTGAACTTCAAATCAAGTTGCACAAAGATAAGCAAGGTCAGTCGTCCAAGACTGAAGAAGATCCCAAAGACTGAAAGCTACCAATCCAAAGGCTTCGAAGGCTATCAAATCTATACCTATTACTTGATTATCTGAAAACCCAACTCTAGACTACCCGTGTGGAAATAGTGGGAACTCAGAGTTTAGGAAAGGAACAATAAATTCTAGGTCAGTCTTGAGACTGGTGTGAGCAAACAGAAAAGCTTTTATCTTTAAAACCAACAACAAAATCTTTTAAAACAAATCCGCAATGCTTTTGGAAAATGAAACTACCATAAGGCCTTCCGCCACACACACAATGCAACGCAGAATTGGAGGAGATTTCTCCTTATGATAGTCAAAAATACTTACTACAAAAATTCTTTTTGATATTATTATTAGTGCATGGTGGAAAACATTTCGAAAGTATAATATAAATTCTAGCCAGCATATGTACCATTATACTATGCCTACTATAGCTACCACCTGAGGTGGCAGGTAATACAACTGCAATCGTAAAGGCTCGTACTGGATGATTGGATTTCCAACAAATGGTCAGGCTAAGGAACTTCCTATTGCCACATGGGAACGCCTCTGGCGGGACGCCCCGAGAACCTACCCAGCTCTCTGCTAACACAAGGCCGGCTACACCCTTCCCGAGGAATAAAACCTAAGATATGCCACCCCCGGTCCTTTTGGACCTTTATCCGAGGGCCCTCCAACAACATCACATAGTAATAAATATACTACAGTGTCCACATGAATAAGTATCTGGGCTCCATACCATGATATCACCCTTTTCCAGAAGGAATGGTCATACCCTAGGGGAGCTACCCCTGAAATCTTGCCGCGTCTTTCCTGTTTCGACCATTACCGGTTTGGGAGGCTCGATGAGGTATCGTCCACAAAGCTACGATTTTTCACATAGCCATGCTTTGATCACAAATGATCAACAAATGATCATCAACACACAGTAGCACTTAGCATGCCACACTACCTAATTAGGAGTATATCGCTGATAACCTTCAACTACATAACCACTGAGCTCGTACGTCTCAGAGAAGGGTGTTAAGCTAAAAAAATAAATTCTCCGCCACCAACAGATATGTATTTGAAAGAAATCGGCTTTATATCTCAAATTGTAGTGTCAGACACATGACCAAACAAGTCTGTTCCGTGTTCGAACAGAACCGAAGGCACTTCCGAAGAAGCCCTCGCAAATCCAGCTATTCACAATCCCGATCGGACTTCCCATCACTTAGGGAATCTCTATAGCGTAGCTAATCAGTGCAGAGATAATCGATAGGTCATCCTATCGTTCTCGTAAATACCCGGTCTTCACCACCGGTCTTTAAATGCTATCCATAACGACGTATCATTATTCGGAATGGGTTATATGACACGAGGTCCTCTCCCGGCTAAACCGAATAATTAGCGCAATATTTAAAAACATATGGATATGGGATTTTAGTTAAGTCACAACTTTAAAATTCAAAACCTTCTTTCAAATGGTTTAACCCAATTACCATTTCAAATCTTTAACAAACAGATTTATTTCACAAAGTTCACCCAGTTTCATAGAGATCTATTTATTGATTTCAAACAATTTCCATTTTAATTGGATTAATTCATTAAATCTGTAAATCCAAGATTTTACTCATAGCTTTCAAAACCGTTTCCAAAGATTCATTCATAACTTGGAAAACCATTTCAATTCAAACTTGAAATTCCTTTTATACAAATTGGAAATTCATTTCTTATATGAAACCCTTTATTATTTGAAAACAAACAGTTTTCATTTTGGAAAAATCCGATTTCAATTATATGAGTTAAAATCTTCGGGTTAAATTTACTTCCCAAAACAACACTTTAAAAATGGTTTAAAACCCATATAAGCTTGGATAACATTTTTACATCTTAAATTCTCAAAATAGAATTCAATTTCAAATTTTGAATTCAAATTTAAATCGGATTTTAAAACTAAATTAAGTTATTCAAAAATAACTTTTATCTTTGAAATTCTTTTTCAAAAGTTTTTTCCACTTTATCCGATCGATTTCCAAAACCATTTAGGTTCAAAAATTCAATTTTTAAAAAATATTTTAAAAATCTATGACTTAACCAATTTCCACGTGCAATCCATATTTGTGTATGTATAGTGTAGTTCAGGGGGTTTTACACAATAGTGCACAACATCAATCATTATAGATTCAATCATATCAATATTGATAAGCGGTATAACCCATAACGCTTATCTTCGTTCACAGATTCATAGATAAAGTAAATTTATCAATCACAAAGATTCATCATTACGATTCGATGTGGGTTTCGGATAACAAACTGAAATCCGACTCCCTGTCGCATCGAAGTTTAAATGACGTTTTACGGACAAAAAGGGGTTTCACATACATATGGAAACAAATCACAAATCGCAGTTCATCACAAAGTAATCACAGTATCACAACAGAAATATCAATCCAGTACAGAATATTTGATGATAGTCAATCATCTTTGATTAAGGTGATGCGATTAAAGTGAATTAACCATATAATTATCTTTATTAATTATTTTAAACCAATGTTTAATTTGACTTAATTATGAATTAATCTTAATCAACTTTGTCAATTAATTATTCCTTTATTTGATTATCTTAATTTATTAATTCTTAATTGTTAATTAATTAAATTTAATTACATCTATAAATTGCCTATTCTTTAATTAATTAATTTTAAATTGTAAAATCATTACAAACCCTTATGGTTAATTTCTATTTCATCATTATAAATAAATTTGGTTTTTAAATTAACATTCAAACATTTGATTTACTTTAAGCTTTTATTAAGTTAAATTTTTAAAACAACTTTTATAAAATTTAAATATCCTTGAATTTCATAATTTTTTAAATAATTAACACAATATCATTTAACTTCAATTCCATTTACACTGTCATTAGCTTATTCAAAAAATTATTTAACTTGTTTTCCAAAATTTAATTAAAATCTGGGTTTCTGCTGTTTTAATTTACTCACCCGAGTCTTCCTCGAGTCGTACCCGAGGAAAATCCTCCCTCGCTTCGAGTTTTGGCCAAGATTGACCCGAGTGATAAAGTTTCACAAAAAAAAATTTGTTTAAGTTTTAAATCAACCCGATACCACGCTAAACAACTAGAGCTCGACTTCGAGTTTTTCCTCAACTTTCCCATGCACTGCTTCGAGCTACCACCTATCTTCCCCAAACCATCAACCTGACACACAAACACAACGCGTGCACGTGCACGGCCAGTTTCATCGTCGTTTTTCGAAGTTGCGGCTACCAACACGTCGACGTCCATCCCCCAAAACGTTGTACGCACCCGGAATTCAATTTTATTTCGAAAACGCGAATTGAAGCATCACGACCCAAAACACCCATTAGGGACATCACCAGTAAATCTCCTCGTGCCTACTTCCCAGTTCGTTATCGGCCACCAAGTATGGACCGAAGCTTCGTACACATGTTACGCCGCGTTTAGAACCATTGACGTGAAGTTCGATCACCTGTGGATGGTGCAGGTCCATCATTTCGGTCGCGAACAACAATGGGTTCTTATACCCTAGTTTGACCTCGAATCAAAAATGCAATGATTTATAAATTAATCCAGTATTTTTCTGGTAATCACGAACATCCAAAACATCTGCGACAACGTATTCGAGGGCCATAATCGTTCAGATCATATGATTTTGACAAAAATACACTTTTCTGATCAACCCGAAATTCTCAGTGAAAAGTGAATGAAAAATTTTGATTTTTATTTTTAAAATCATCATTTTTACAGTGAATTCACCCGGTATTATTGAAATTAAAATGTATGAAGTTCGAATTTTCTTGAAAAGTTGAATGGTACTGCATTGCATAGTTTCCAAGAAAAAGTATATATATAATTTGCTTTAAATTTATTGCTGAAGTAAAATACAGGTTTAAACCATAATTTTAACTTGTTTACATTTCTTTTCAGAAGTAAAGAGGAAGAAAGATTAGATTTTTTGACGTGGTTTAACCTGTAACACAGAACTTAGGTGGAACTGTGTTTTCATAGTTTCCAGTAAAAAAAGGAAATTTCAAAACTTGCTTGATTCATTACTGAAAAACATAATATAGGTTTGAACAAAAACTCCAACTTGTTTTCAATTTACTTTCAGAAGAAACGAAGGAGAGAAGATTAGGATTTGACCATAGTTTTTTTTTTGTAAATCAGAAAGCTAAAGAAACAGGGCAAAAGGATGACATTTCCAAGCATGCATTCAAATTTTGATTCATACAAATATTTTTAAAATTCAATTTAGATGCACCTGAACCATTTTCATATTAACACTTCAATCTATACAAAGCTAGCAACAAATCAAACTTGGGTTTGTCAGTTTTATTTTCTGAAGTTAAACAGGGATTTGTTTTTTTCCTTTTTCTGTACAATCAACATGCACAGGCCCAAAGTTCAATCACATACTCAAGATTCTTGCATGCCAAACAAAGATTAAGTTTTCCTACATCATCGAAGCATTTACAGCAACCGAAGAAGAAAGACAAGGGTTTACTCACATGTTTCCAAAGAGTTTCCTGGTAGTTTTTATCAAAACAGAGATGAAAATGAAGGCCTGCAACTTCCCTTCTTTTTTCTACTTTAATTCTTTTTTTTAAGTTTAGATCTGCAAATTCTAAACACAAATCTTTTTTTTAAGTTTTTTAAGTTTAAATATTATTGTATTAAATCTTGATCCATTTCAGATTATAACCTCAAATTCAAATTTTAAAAGAAAAGATTCACTTTCCTTTTTTTTATTTCCAAAAAAAAAGGAACTGCACTGCCTAAAACCTGAAACTCCCCTTAAAGCAAATCTGCAGTTTTGAATTTTTTTTGTTTGTGTTAAAACTTGGTTTTAAAATCATAATTTTATTAACTATAAAGTTTTTAAAATGACTTACCTAAGCCTAAAGCTTTAAGATGATTCGGATATCTTTCTTTTTCTTTTGAGTTGAATTGAAGATAGGCAGTTTTTCTTTTTCTTTCTCTTTTTTTCTGAATTTTCTTGCTTGAGTGTTGGAGTTTAAAGATTGCAAAATCTTTTGGTTACTAAACTTTTCGGAGATTAGGATCTTTAAAAAAATTGAATTGGGAAGGTGAAAAGTTTTCTCAAATTTTTTATTTGATTAATTTATTTGAGCAATGATGGTTTGTGCCCTTTTTAAGAAGAAAATCTTAAGCTCTAGATCTTTGTTATCATTCTACTCTACCTTCCATGTGGAGGTATGTTTCAGCCTTTGATGTTTACAAAGCAAAAGATAATTTTATAAAATTTATATTTATATCTTATACATTTTAAAAATAAATGTATGTCTTTATTCTTTTGTATATATACATAGGTGTACAATGTTGAAAGAATTTAACTAATATTACACTACATATATTATATCTCAATAATTTTTAAATGCTACTTACTTTTAAAACACTTATTTTAAATTTAAATTTAAATTTTAAACTTAAAATATAAACTTTCATGTCCATTTGTATATTCACCCATATCCTAAGTAATCTAAAATAATTTCCAATATGTATTCAATCTACTCATATATGTAATATACATATATATAAGATTTTAAATTTGAATGACTTTTTAAAACATTCATTATTTCCAATAATTCCAACTCAAAATAAAATTGGAATTTATTTATATATTATTATCACTTATTTTTATTTATTTTAAGATTTTTTTTGTGATAACCCGGATTTTGAACATTTGGTAACTGGATAATTTACTGTTTTTATATGAATAAATAAATGAATTCTGATAATTTAAAATTTATCGAGAAATAATAATCCTTATGAAAAATTAAAAGATGTTAATAGACATACGCAAATGTTATTGAAAATTTAAGTGTGTTCTTATACAGGTGAATATACATATATATAGAGGAAGATTCTGTGTAACATGAGTCATACCTTTGTAATTTGAATTAAATTTGAAATTCAAAAAAAATAAAATAAAAATAAATATATTTCCTATTATAATTTATATATGTATATTGTAAATGGTTAGCTATAGTTTAAATCTAATATTAAATTTTCAAAGTTATTAAAGGTAAGATCTATATTTTTACAAGCTACAAAGATAACATATATGTCTAATGTTTTGTTAAGGAATTTAAAACTCAAGTTTAAAGAGGAATTTGAATAGATTCATACTTTCTTTAAATATATGTATAAGATATATTAAGTATTAAACATATGTAAACACTTTGTTCTTGCATCTAAACAAATGTAAATCAAATAAGATCATGTAGTAACAAGTGTAAGCATATCTTTATTTGAAAATACAAGTGGCAGGTCATGTTCTTCTCTTTGAAAAGAAAAACAAATTGCTTCAGATCAGGAAATAAAAATAAATAAAACCCTGTTAACATGTTCCAAAATCAAAAGTAAAATCTGTAACCTCTTTTATCAAGCATTTTCTCTTCAAGATCTAAAAACACTTTTACAACCCTGTAAGCATTTTTACAAGCCAGTAACAACTGCAAACCTGGAATCTAAGTAACTCAGTTCAAAGATCAAGCAAGTCAAAAATCAAATTTACAGCAGTTTTATTTGAAAGCAAGGCTGCTCTGTTCAGGGAAAACTATGAGTAACTCTAGACTTCTGGTATATCTTAAAGTTGTATGTGATGATCTTTGAAAATGATGTGAACTATGTTGTGCATGTTGCTTTAAAATGTTTATAAGTATAGATATATATGCACTAATAATTATACATGATTGGAATCATGGAAATAAATCTTTGTAGCTTGTTTGAAGCTAAAAGATGATCATTCTCTGTTTAAAAATAGAAGAGGAAATTCAAGCTACCTGGAAGTAAAAAAAAGAATTGGATTATTGGTTTTAAAGATTCCAACTCAACTAAGTAGCAAATCAAAAATTCAAAGTACAGTTTCAACTCTAGAGCATATGTGTTTTTTTTTCTATTTGACATAGAGGTGAGTAACTAATTCTGTTTAAATCATTAATTTGTTGTAAGAACCTGATGGATGTATGTGATCAAAGTTTGGAGTTTAAAAATGGAAGATGCCCGTACATATGTATATTATGATTGTTTGTGAAGAAAAAAAATTTGGGTAAATGACTGGGAGCAGGCAATTACGCCTATGCTATTTACTTACAGGGTCTCAAATTTATTTTCACAATCCAAAACACGTTTACTCTAATTCTTTTTAGAGTTTGATCTCTAAATGAAACTTGATTATAAGATTATGACATCAATTTTAAAAATAGTTTCAAAAATTTTTGTTGAGTATCCTTTCCAAAAATGACAAAGATTACAGTAAGAAACAATTATAAGTAAAAATTTGATGATTTTAAATTCGTATTTTGATTTCATAATCATGTTCGTTTTAGGAACTAAAGAATTTAGGAAATTGTTTCATCAAATTTAAGCTTATAATTGGGAAGAATTTCGATGATGATCAATATTTGCATTTTCATCAAATTTGGGTAATCACGAGAGAGTGTGGCCTCGGGGTTCGTGTCAGAGGTGGCTGGTGATTTAAGGACGGGAGGAAAAATGGTCGGGAATTTTTTTTAGTCGCTGAGGCGTTGGCGAGGGGTGGATTTAGGGATTTGTTCGAGTTTTAGGGCGACGATGGATTCTTGGCCAGTGCGGCCTCGCCAGTGTATCAAGTTGAATCAGAGCTATGGGAAAGGAAGTAGGTGGGCATGGCAAGTGACTGGACGGAGTTGAGGATTCTCCGATGGTCAGAGGTGAAGGTACGGCGTGGATTTTGGTGATTGTTTTTGTTTCAAGTTGTGGCCGATGGTTCGAATTTGATTTTCAAGGAAGTTTGAATTTCTGGGTGGCTGACAGGTTAGAGGGAAGCATAGCTGACCGGTTGATGGTCGAAGTGATGATTGGCGGTGAATGGGCTGGTGTGCATGGTGCACAAGTCTCTTTGGTGACAGGTTGCTTTCGTGATGAGGAATGTCGTGGCTCGAAGTCAACTCGGGAATTTTGGGGAATTAGCTCGTGTAGGAACTCGGGGTGGGTTCATTTGTTAGGTCTGGTTTTTAAATGGAAAATAAAAAAAAGAGGAAAGACTCGGGTTTTAACACGAAGGAGTCTGGGTTTTCGCTCGAAGCAGGAGAGAAGGGCTGTGTTCCGTGTTTGAATCGAGTTTGAAGGGTTTTTTGCTCAGGTTCTAATAATGGCCCAATTTCTATTGTACAGGAAATGTTTTAGAGTTAAACAATGACAATTTGATCTTTAAAATTGTTTCAAGGTTAAAAGCAAAATAAACTAAGTTCCTAAATAAATTAATTGAACAAGTTTTCAAGTTCAAATTTAAAATCAAATGTTTTAAATTTGTCTTATTTAAAATAATTATATCAGAATTGATTTTGTAATTAATTCCAAAATTCAAATAATGTTTAATTTTACAAATGAAGTTTTAAGTTTGATAAAGAATTTGTTTTTAATTGATTAAGGTTGAGATAAATTAAGAGTAATTAGTAAAAAAAATATTATTTACTTATTGTAATTTAGAATAATTATTTAATGGGGTAATTATTGGATAGTTAATGAATGTAGTTAAGAGATGAATCATTAACTAGAATTTGGGTGATGATTGATTGATAAATTAATTAAGGTGGATAATTTTAATTAATTAGCATAATTAATTAAAGATAATCTCTTAATTATGAATTAATTAAAGTATGATTATTTAGGTAAGTAATTAATCGATAATTACTGGATGTAATTAATTGAATAAGTGATTTATTAATGAGGGAAATTTGGATTAAAATACCTTGTATAATTAATCAAGGGATTAATTGGAGATAATAAATTAAGGAGTAATTAATTTATTTGATGAAGAAATTAAGGGTTAATTACTTAAATATAATTAAAGGATAAATAGAATGATATTGGAAGCCTTTGATTAATTGTTATTCCTAATATGTGGTTTGTGATGCTATGCGTTAAGATATGTTTGATTTAAATTGTGATGATGTGGTTATCTATTGATGATGAATTATGTGACATCCTGTATTTGAAATCGAATTGTATTTCACTTGAATAATTTAAGTTATGATGATATTGGTTTCGAAGAGATCGGAGTCGGGTATTAGTAAATACCCGAAACCACTTCGATTTGAAATCTGCATGATTCAATATGGATTTAATGTGTAAAATCAATAGACTGAAATGGAACAATGTGGGCCCTTGAAACTAAGTAAGATACCTAGGGGTTGATTTGTGAAGTTGGTTTTGACTATGGCAAGTAATGAACTCTTAGTGAAATACGAAATACCCGGGTTCCTTTTATGGTTTGAACTTGGTATTTTCAAATTATATGGGTTTACCCACGCTGGTTTCCAGCCTGACCCGGGTGTTACTTTGATGTAATGCTTGGGTCAGACCGAGTATTACAGATGTACAGGTAAGGACGTTCTGGAGCTCAGGAGGCGAGCTGGAGAGAAATAACGTATGGAGAGTTTCTGCTGTGATATATTATGGTATCTGAAACAGATTGATTTATCTGTCCTGTTTTGTAAATATGTTGTAACTCAGATATATATTAAAGTGTAATTTGACAAGTACCGTTTCTTTTGTATAACTATTATTTATGTGATATTATATTTTGATCTGCTGCAAATGTGAAGTTTCTGTGACTTGTTTCTGTTTTCTTCTTCTTTCTCTTTTTCTTCTTTGTCTAACTATCTGGAAATTCCGGGGATCGAAATTTTCGGGTCGTTACATTTGGTATCAGAGAAGAAGGTTAAACGAGAACCTTGGCTCTGGTGGGTATACTCATTAAGGAAAGGATCAATGGTACCCTAGAATGAGTTGACTGTATATATGAGAGGGCGTACTTGTTATTTTCTAATATAAGGATTTTAAATGATTTTATTTAAAAATATATTTTGATATATAAATCAATATTTCTTTCTAACAAATAGTAAGGAAATTGGCTGTTAAATTGTTGAATTAAATTAAGAAATAATAGAAATACAATCAAACTGAAATTAAATCTTGAATCTGGGAAAGGTTTCAGGATAAGGATAATCAATTGATTTATGTAATCAATTAAACTTTATTTAATGAGATTAATTAATGGATAATAATTGGAAATGATAAATTAAGAGGAAGTTACTTAATGAAGTAACTAGAGGTATGTAATTTAAAGGACAATTACTTAATGAAGGTAACTAAGAAATAAGTTAATTACCGAATGTGATTAATTGGAATTAATTAATGACGTAATTAATTTGAAGAAATAATAAATAATGTTATTTAATGCGTTTGAATGAAATGGTCCTACTTCAAACAAGAGTTGTTTAAAAATTTAAAGAAATCTGTTTTGAATTAAAAATCAAAGGTGGTTTGAAATAAACTCTAAATGTTGAGTTTTGAATCTGGAATGAGATATGATACCCAAAGTGATAAGTTTTTGAACTTAATAATTGGGGAGATTATTAATGTGAAGTTTAGAATTTGAAGTGGAAATTCAAATTGGGTAAGGTTGATTGGATTAAGTGAATTGAGTGTAACTTTGGAAATTTCAAGATGAAATTGGGATTTAACTTGGAAAGTTAAATGGTTGATTTGAATTAGGAAGTTTGAGTGATCTCAAAATGGGTTTGAAATCCGAAAATTGGAAATGGATGGATTTTTTAAAAATAATTTGAATGATACCATCCTATTGTAATTAAAAATCTTTAAATTGCAAATTGAAAATGAAGTATGGTATTGTTGAGATAAAAGAAAAATCTAACTTTAATTTGAAATTAAGGATATGGAATTACTTTAAATTGAAAATATGAATGATTGAATTTGTAAATTTAACTTGTTTAAGAATTAATCTCAAACTAGAAGATAAAATTGGGTGATAAGTTGAATTTTTAAGATAGAAATTGTTTTGAACTCTTATGTAAACTTTGAAATAAGTAAATAAGATAATTTAAAATGAAAATTTTAGAAATTTGAGCTCAGAAATTAAATTGTTTAAAAGCTTTTAATAAAGGTTAACTTGGTTTAAGGGGTTAAACCAACCATAGTGAATTTAACTCGAATTTATATAATTCGAAATAGTTTAAATTTGAGATTGAAATTTATTCTGACTTGAATTAATTGGACTTGAGATTGAAGATAAATAAGTTTAAAAATTCAAATGGAAAATTTGAATTAGACTGATTTGAATAATTTGGAATTGTAATTAAAGTTGAATGGTTTTAAATTCAAATGGAATTTGAATTGAATTTGGGAGGAAGTCAAGAATAATTCAACTTGATTTGGAAATGGAGTTTGAAATTGGGATTAATTCAAAGTGGAGATGAAATGAATTGAAATTGGAACTAGTACAATTGAAATTTATTTGAATTAGTAGAATTTGAGAATCAAGGTTGAATAAAATTAAATTTGGAAAGAAATTGAGGATAATTCAACTTGAATTTGGGGTTGAATCAATTTCAATGGAAATTGAAGTTATTTAAATTGGAATTGGGTCAATTTAAATGGAAGTGGAAATTTAAATTGAATTGATTGGGAAGTGAGCAGTTTTGACTCTGGACTATTTTTAAAATAAACCTATTTTTCCAAGCTATTCGTTATATATACAACCTTTTTTTAAAAAGCCAAACTATCTTATACTTGTTTTACAATTATTTTTGAAACTGTGTAACAATTTTCCAACTGTTTTATAAACTAATTACTATATTTCAACTATTTTACGAAACTAATTACTATCTTACTATTATTTTGCAATTACATAAAATTTCTATAATTATTTTAACCATTTTCTAATTATTTTACTCCTATTTTACAAACTAGTAATTATTTTCAACTACTTATCTATTTTTAAATTTTTCAAGCTATTTTCTAAATAAACTGGTCGGAGTTCAAACTTTTATTGGTTAAATACCCAATCGAGATAAAATAGAGGTGATAATCCAAATGAGATTGAAACAGTTGTGAATAAGTGAATGAAAATTAAAGTAAATGTGAATAGAAAGAGAATTAATTTGGCTAATAACCAATAAATAAAAATACGTAGGGTGTACATATGTTATTCTATTCGCATAGTAATGTGATCCAGATTCGAGCACAGAATTTCGAAATAGTATGTCGATCCGAGTTGGAATTTTTCACTCGATTTTCGACGACGAACCTGGATATGGATTGTTGATTGGTTCTGGATATTCTCTATCATAGTTATGACTATGCAAGGAGAATGGCAGTTTCTGATCAAGAAACCAGATCTGTGTCTGCACTAGGAAGTCGGGTGGACGATACTAGTTCGGAAGTGAAATTGTGTGGTCGAGTGAGCGATAAGATTGGTACAGCTACGGATGATATGTGTACATCGTACGATTTGAATGAAAATGATATTGAAAAGAATAATCAAATTTGAATATTGGATTTTGAGTAAACAAAGTTAAATATCTTTGTTTTATAATAAAACTCCCCTTGTTGAATCTTTTGCCAGAAGAAAAGGGTTTTTGAAAATGTTTAAGTATAAAAGGAGTTTTATACAAGTTTGAAAAGATCCAAAGTTTTAAAAATTATATATATCTATAAATATATATAAAGGATCTTATGAGGATTTTGGAAAAAGGTTTTGGGAACCTTTGGATTTGGAAAGGCTTTTGATTTTTGGGTAAAATCATTACGAGAATTTGGAAAGCCTAGTTTGAGAATTATCGATTTTGGAATAATCGATTTTGTGTAATGGAGATTTGTATGGGATCATACTAGGTGTATGATTTGAAGATACTATATGTGTATAGTATAAAATGTTTTGATGATGGCTCTGGGGAAAAAGGCGCTCCCTTGAAATGAACTTCTCAGGAGTGCCACTGGGTGGTGCTGCCTTGAGCCCCAAGGGGGGGTTCTAAAGTTGATCCTGTGAGGAGTAAGGAAAAAACTAGTTCCTGGGGATTATGAGTAGAGTATACCATAGCGAAAGTCGTGTGCCGCTGAGAGCCAACGGTCTGCGTTTGATTTAATTCGGTAGACTGCGACCTATGGTATAACATAGCAAAAGTCGTGTATGCCACTGAGAGCCAACAGTTTGCGTTTGATTTTATATCGGTAGACTGCGACCTATGTAGGAGTGGAGAAGTTTCATTTTGACAGCGAAAATCAGAGGCCGCTGAGAGCCTGCAGTTACATGGACTTTGGCTGCGATGGCAACGTAACCCTGGAGTGTAACTGCGATCTGTCGTGTAGGATCCATGGCGTAATCGAGAGGCCGCGGAGAGCCTGCAGTTACATGGACTTTTGCTGTGACGGCAACGTAACCCTGGAATGTAACTGCGACCATGGATGGGGGTGATGATTTCCAGAGCATTCTCACTAAAGATATTTCCCCGATTTCAAAATGCTTTCAATATTTTCGATAAAATTATTTTTCAAATATTTTCACTGGGTGTTGAAAACGGGTCTGCTAAGTACTTATAGATTTTCAGTCATACGCCTGATCAACGTATGATCGAATTTCTGTGAGAACAAGGATGGACTGGTTAAAACATCAAGTTATAAAAAGTATTTTCATAAAAACTATTTTATAATATCATGTAGATTTTCAAAATGTTTTAAACATGGTCAAAGGATAATTTTTCTGATAAAAGCATTTTAATAAAATTTTGGCTTCGTTCCTTTTCGAGGACGAAAAGATTCAAAGAGGGGAGGAATGTGATAACTCGGATTTTTGAACATTTGGTAACTGGATAATTTACCATTTTTATATGAATAAATGAATGAATTCTGATAATTTAAAAATTATCGGGAAATAATAATCCTTATGGAAAATTAAAAGATGTTAATAGACATATGCAAACGTTATTGAAAATATAAGCGTGTTCTTATACAGGTGAATATACATATATATAGAGAGGAAGCTATTGTGTAACCTGTGTCATACCTTTGTAATTTGAATTGAATTTGAAATTCAAAAAATATATAATAAAAATAAATATATTTCCTATTATAATATACATATATGTATATTGTAAATGGTTAGCTATAGTTTAAATCCAATATTAAATTTTCAAAGCTATTAAAGGTAAGATCTATATTTTTACAAGCTACAAAGATAACATATATGTCTAATTATTTGTTAAGGAATTTAAAACTCAAGTTTAAAGAGGAATTTGAATAGATTCATACTTTCTTTAAATATATGTATAAGATATATTAAGTATTAAACATATGTAAACACTTTGTTCTTGCTTCTAAACAAATGTAAATCAAATAAGATCATGTAGTAACAAGTGTAAGCATATCTTTATTTGAAAATACAAGTGGCAGGTCATGTTCTTCTCTTTGAAAAAAAACAAATTGCTTCAGATCAGGAAATAAAAATAAATGAAACCCTGTTAACATGTTCCAAAATCAAAAGTAAAACCTGTAACCTCTTTTATCAAGCATTTTCTCTTCAAGACCTGAAAACACTTTTACAACCCTGTAAGCATTTTTACAAGCCAGTAACAACTGCAAACCTGGAATCTAAGTAACTCAGTTCAAAGATCAAGCAAGTCAAAAATCAAATTTACAGCAATTTTATTTGAAAGCAAGGCTGCTCTGTTCAGGGAAAACTGTAAGTAACTCTAGACTTCTGGTATATCTTAAAGTTTTATGTGATGATCTTTGAAAATGATGTGAACTATGTTGTGCATGTTGCTTTAAAATGTTTATAAGTATAGATATATATGCACTAATAATTATACATGATTGGAATCATGGAAATAAATCTTTGTAGCTTGTTTAAAGCTAAAAGATGATCATTCTCTGTTTACAAATAGAAGAGGAAATTCAAGCTACCTGGAAGTAAAAAAAAAATTGGATATTTGGTTTTAAAGATTTTAACTCAACTAAGTAGCAAATCAAAAATTCAAAGTACAGTTTCAACTCTAAAGCATCTGTGTTTTTTTTCTGTTTAACATAGTGGTGAGTAACTAATTCTGTTTAAATCTTTAATTTGTTGTAAGAACCTGATGGATGTATGTGATCAAAGTTTGGAGTTTAAAAATGGAAGATGCCCGTACATATGTATATTATGATTGTTTGTGAAGAAAAAAAAATTTGGTAAATGACTGGGAGCAGGCAATTATGCCTCTGCTATTTACTTACAGGGTCTCAAATTTATTTTCACAATCCAAAACACATTTACTCTAATTCTTTTTAGAGTTTGATCTCCAAATGAAACTTGATTATAAGATTATGACATCAATTTTAAAAATAGTTTCAAATATTTTTATTGAGTATCCTTTCCAAAAATGACAAATTGCAGTAAGAAACAAATATAAGTAAAAATTTGATGATTTTAAATTCGTATTTTGATTTCATAATCATGTTCGTTTTAGGAAATAAAGAATTTAGGAAATTGTTTCCTCAAATTTAAGCTTATAATTGGGAAGAATTTCGATGATGATCAATATTTGCATTTTCATCAAATTTGGGCAATCACGAGAGAGTGTGGCCTCGGGGTTCGTGTCAGAGGTGGCTGGTGATTTAAGGATGGGTGGAAAAATGGTCGGGAAATTTTTTAGTCGCTGAGGCATCAGCGAGGGGTGGATTTAGGGTTTTGTTCGAGTTTTAGGGCGATGATGGATTCTTGGCCAACGCGGCCTCACCAGTGTATCGAGTTGAATCAGAGCTGTGGGAAAGGAAGTGGGTGGGTATAGCAAGTGACTGGATGGAGTAGACAATTCACCGATGGTCAGAGGTGAAGGTACGGTGTGGATCTTGGTGATTGTTTTTGTTTCAGGTTGTGGCCGATGGTTCGAATTTGATTTTCAAGGAAGTTTGAATTTCTGGGTGGCTGATAGGTTAGAGGGAAGCATAGCTGATCGGTTGATGGTCGAAGTGATGATCGGGGTGAATGGGCTGGTGTGCACGGTGCACAGGTCTCTTTGGCGACAGGTTGCTTTCATGATGAGGAATGTCGTGGCTCGAAGTCAACTCAGGAGTTTTGGGGCATTAGCTCGTGTAGGAACTCGGGGTGGGTTCATTTGTTAGGTCTGTTTTTAAATGGAAAATAAATAAATAAAAAAGAAGAGGAAAGACTCGGGTTTTAACATGAAGGAGTCTGGGTTTTCGCTCGAAGCGGGAGAGAAGGGTTGTGTTCCGTGTTTGAATCGGGTTTGAAGGGTTTTTTGCTCAGGTTCTAATAATGGCCCAATGTCTGTTGTACAGGAAATGTTTTAGAGTGTAAACAATGACACTTTGATCTTTGAAATTATTTCAAGGTTAAAAGGAAAATAAACTAAGTTTCTAAATAAATTAATTGAACAAGTTTTCAAGTTTAAATTTAAAATCAAATGTTTTAAATTTGTCTTATTTAAAATAATTATATCAGAATTGATTTTGTTATTAATTCCAAAATTCAAATAATGTTTAATGTTACAAATGAAGTTTAAGTTTGATAAAAAATTTGTTTTTAATTGATTAAGGTTGAGATAAATTAAGAGTAATTAATAAAAAAAATATTATTTACTTATTGTAATTTAGAATAATTATTTAATGGGGTAATTATTGGATAGTTAATGAATGTAATTAAGAGATGAATCATTAACTAGAGTTTGGGTGATGATTGATTGATAAATTAATTAAGGTGTTAATTTTAATTAATTAGCATAATTAATTAAAGATAATCACTTAATTATGAATTAATTAAAGTATGCTTACTTAGGTAAGTAATTAATGGATAATTACTGGATGTAATTAATTGAATAAGTGACTTATTAATGAGGGAAATTTGGATAAAAATACCTTGTATAATTAATCAAGGGATTAATTGGATATAATTAATTAAGGAGTAATTAATTTATTTGATGAAGAAATTAAGGGTTAATTACTTAAATATAATTAAAGGATAAATAGAATGATATTGGAAGCCTTTGATTGACTGTTATTCCTAATATGTGGTTTGTGATGCTATGCGTTAAGATATGTTTGATTTAAATTGTGATGATGTGGTTATCTATTGATGATGAATTATGTGACATCCTGTATTTAAAATTGAATTGTATTTCACTTGAATAATTTAAGTTATGATGATATTGGTTTCGAAGAGACCGGAGTCGGGTATTAGTAAATACCCGAAACCACTTCGGTTTGAAATCTGCATGATTCAATGTGGATTTAATGTGTAAAATCAATAGACTGAAATGGAACAATGTGGACCCCTGAAACTAAGTAAGATGCCTAGGGGTTGATTTGTGAAGTTGGTTTTGACTATGGCAAGTAATGAACTCGTAGTGAAATACGAAACACCTGGGTTCCTTTTATGGTTTGAACTTGGTATTTTCAAATTATATGGGTTTACTCACGCTGGTTTCCAGCCTGACCCGGGTGTTACTTTGATGTAATGCTCGGGTCAGACCGAGTATTACAGATGTATAGGTAAGGACGTTCTGGAGCTCAGGAGGCGAGCTGGAGAGCAGGAACGTATGGAGAGTTTCTGCTGTGATATATTATGGTATCTGAAACAGATTGATTTATCTGTCCTGTTTTGTAAATATGTTGTAACTCAGATATATATTAAAGTGTAATTTGACAAGTACCGTTTCTTTTGTATAACTATTATTTATGTGATATTATATTTTGATCCGCTGCGAATGTGAAGTTTCTGTGACTTGTTTCTGTTTTCTTCTTCTTTCTCTTTTTCTTCTTTGTCTAACTATCTGGAAATTCCGAGGATCGAAATTTTCGGGTCGTTACATTTTTCCCAATTTATTTTCAATTTAAATTCCAATATTTTAAAATATATTATTTATTTTAATTGATAATTTTAGGATGTTACACACGGCATTTCATCAGTTGCGTGTGGCGGAGGATAGCATCGAGAAGACCGCGTTTAGGAATCTGGATGGGTTATTTGAGTGGTTAGTCATGCCATTTTGGCTAATGTAACAACCCGATATTTTCACCATTCGCATCCACACATGCCGGACTTGAATTGCTCAAAATACCTCATTGTAAATAAATTTGAAGCAAATAAAATACAAATCACAAAATCACAGACACAGAAATATCAGAATAACTCACAGCGGAAATTAAAATACCATAGTAGTTCATTAAGCTACTATAACAAACTCTCAAAACATAAAACATATATCAGTCTGAAAAACATATACAATAGAAATCTCAAATACATAGCAGTTTATAAATACCAGAGCTAAAATAGAACAACCGAAAAGAAATAGATAACTAGATAAGCAGAATCTCTAGCGATTCCTAGCTCCAGAAAAGAAATCCAAAGCTAAGCTGTAAATACTCAGGCTGAATCGAGTGTAAAGTAAAACACAAAACACTCGAATCAGGACATATATACTTATATAATGTAAACCAACTCAAGTGAACTGTAGTAGTAACGTACAATAACCTAAAGGATGCTTGGGATCGCACATCCTTTAAGGATCTGTTAAACTATAAATTAAATACATCCCGTGGTTAAAATTTCAAAATGGTATTTTATACTTCTAAATCAAATATCATTTAAAACTTCAATATCATTCAGAAATCCATTCCAAAATATCAAAATATCGTATCTTTCAAAAACTCATTCAGTTTTATTTAATTTAAATACCATTTCAAATCACAATTCAAAATGGTTTATATTTCAAATAAAATACTGCATTTAAACCAATTAAATATTCCAATTAAACCAATTAAATATTCCAGTTAAATCATTTAAATATTCCATTTAAATAATTTAAAAGTGAAGTTAGTATATTTAATGATTAAATATTAAATTCTCAAAATTTTACCATTTTCAGAATTCATTTATCCACTTCAATTTAATAAAACAGTGATATTTCAACTTTTCGCTGCATTTAGAAAATGCTACGGCAAATTGACATTTGAAAACAATTCATTTTAACAAAGATAGCATTTACAAAAATACTGTAATAGGTTTTAGTTTCAAATAAAAGATTTAGTTCAATTCTGCAACTACAGCACTTACGAATTGCTATAATAGCCCCTAGTTCCTTTTTCCTTATAGTTCATTGTATCAACTACAGCATTTTCAAATGCTGTAATATCCTTCACTTAAGAAATGATAGTATTTTAGAAAGGCTGTTAATTAAAATTCAGAGTTTTCAATAAAGTTTCAGAAACAATTATATTTTAATTTAAACCACTTTTTACTTA
Source organism: Allium cepa (assembly GCA_030765085.1). Classification (NCBI taxonomy): domain Eukaryota; kingdom Viridiplantae; phylum Streptophyta; class Magnoliopsida; order Asparagales; family Amaryllidaceae; genus Allium; species Allium cepa. Next base: position 206,097,354 of record CM060934.1, on the reverse strand, counting down.
TAAAAATCATAATTTCCCACTTTAAACAATCATTTAAATACCCTTATATTCATGATTTTATAAAGTTTAATTTCCATTCAAAGTCAATATTTAATAATAATTCACATATTAAATTCAAACATTAAATTTCAATTCTTTATAATTAAATTTTAACTTAACACTTAAGTTTAAATCTCCAAATATAACTTATTTTCATTTTATTTACTTACCTTCAAAAAAATTCACTTTAAACAAAATTCATAAATTCCACTTTAAATTATATTTCAAAATTCAACTTAAATATTAATTTATTTAACCTTTTAACTTTATTCAAAAATCATTAATATATTATAAAATCATTTTAAATTCATTTTAATTCAAAATATCATAAATTTATCATATTTCATATTTAATTTAAATTCCATTTATCACCAAATTATAATTTTCAAAATAACTTACATTTCAGATTTTCTAGCTTTACCATTAATTTATTTCACTTATAAATTTTCAGAAAATCAATAATACTTTACAAAAATCATTTTTAATTAACCTTAAATTGTAACAACCCGGGGTTTTACAACAATTAATTATTGTCGTTAGACGAATAATTTTGCTAGCTGTTTGTTGTTTGGAGTTTTTAAATCAGGTTGAAATTCTTTTATAAATTTGTTAAAATATGGTGCGGGCTGTAAACAAGATTTTGTCCCACGTCGTATCCTTGTGCCGTGATAATTATCAAGTGTAGACAACCCGGTTCCTATCATTATTCAATTTTCAGTGGCAAACCCGAATTTCCCCCCTCTCTATTTCATTTTCACTTCGCAACCCTAAAATTCGAAAGAAAAATAAAAATGGCGGCTCGCTTGCAAATTAGGGTTTCGTTTTTCTTTTGGCTCCGTTCGATTTCCTCGAAGACCACGGCTTCGTCTTTGAAGTATGCGATCTTTGGATGCGTTCTTCGATGCAAAGGTGAGTGATGTTATTCACTCACATCTAATTTAAACCACCGCTTTATTCGATTCGAATTTTTCTAATTTTTGTGTTCGACCGAGAGTAGCTTGACTTCGGCTCGGCCATTCGACTATGTTTTGTGTTGATGTTTTCTGGCATGGTTCGATTTCTGTTTAACCATGGCTTGATGATTTTTAGGTCTGTTCGACCTCCTTTATTTGCGCTCGGGTATATTTGTTTGAATATGTTAATTAATCTGCTCGGTCGTTCAATTTCATTTGGGTATTGATGATTTCAATGACTAGTTTCAATTTGTATAAAATGACACCTGATACCCTTGGTGTTGATTCGCAACTTGGTTATTGTACTTAGTCACCACGGTCTCGAATTGATTTTTGCTAGAGATTGATTTCTGACTTTTCAATTTACTTGAATAACACGGTTTTAGTTTCTACCATGCTTCGTTGAGTCTGCATTGTCATGTGGCTCTGAGCTTCACTGAGATTGTTGCTTTTCACTTTTACTGATTTGAGTACTTGTTAAATTTGTTTACTTCGGTTCACTCGAGTCTGTACTCGCAATATCCATCTGGAACTTGCTGTCCCTTTTCATTTAAATTATTACCTCCGGTTTGAGTTTTATTCGTATAACTTGAACTTGGGTTGGACTTTGCTTTGAGCATGCCTCCGGGTTGATATGCACTGTGCCCTGAACATGAATTTACACAGTGATTGTTCATCTCGGCTGTGCCCTGTTCTTTGATGATTTCTTTGTATTGCTTCCAGTGTTGACTTCGGTCTTTATCTTGGTTGTAAAATTGTTGATCCACGATTTGTTGGAATTCGTCAGTGTATTTTGCTCCAGCCGTAGTACTGTAGTCTTTGACTTGAACTACTTGTTGTATATCATCAGTTTGGAACCGCTACTTGATGCTGGTATTCATCTGATATTTTGGATTGGGACTTGATAAAGTGATTTTGTGAAAATAAATTGGGATTCGACACTTTCTTGATGGCTTAGTTCGAACTACCTTTGTCACTTGCTTATGCTAGTGCTGTTTCAATTAGTATATATATGTATGTGTATTCAGATATATGCATACATGCGTTCTTGTAATTGTGTATGTTATACCCTGACATGCCATTTTGGTCATCACCTTTGGGGTTGGCATCGAACTATAGTTGTTTGCTTGTTAATTACTGCTTTGAGTTCCTGCAGTTACTTTGGTTCACTCTTGTTCATCTCTGTAGCAACTTCTGTTCACTTTGTTTTGTTCTTAGGCATTGAATTTCACAGTTCATACCTGTTGTGCATTGTTTATGTACATATATACTTTGGTCTAAAGCTGGTGTTCATTTTTGCTGTAGAAGTGTGTACATATGTGCACATTGTCATATATATGCATTTGTTAAGTCAGTGACTTGACGTTTGCATTTTTATTATGGTTTGGCGCCTTCTTGATTTCACAGTCGTGTTGTGCATGAGTGCATCTGGGTAGCTTGTCAATGTGTTGCACTTGCTTGACCCAGTTTGGCAGTTGCATACTTTCTGTGCACTTTTCATATCTTTCCCTTGGTACATATTGCATATTCATTTGGTTGAAGCTTTATACTGCTATCACTTGCTTAGTGCACTAGTGCACTGTGAATTTTTGTGCATTGGTCTCTGTGCTTTGCCGAGTGTATTTCTTTATACTGTTGCATTAAGTTGAGTCAGGACAGCAGTGACTTGACCTTTGCATTATGTTTTTTTTTTAATTCACTTGTGTTGAATCCAGTCTATCGCTCGGGTTTGACCTTGTGCTCGTTTGTGAAATTTCCATTGAGCTTTCGTGTACATCATCACTGTAGTGGCAAGGCAGTGCACGCAAGCGTGTACTGTAGACACACGGTATTGCTTTTATTGATATTCTATTTGCTTTTGATTTATTGATCTTTTGGTAGTCCATATGCTGTAGTGGCGAGGAAGTACACGCGTGCGTGTACTGTTGCCCTACCCGAATTGACATTTTAATTGATATTTCAATTGTTTGAATTGTTTCATGTATCCAATTCAATATTTTGAATCATATTTTGATGTGGTTTAATATGATGGCTTTGTTGATATCTAATTATCTTTGTGCTAATTAGGTTATGAGTTTCTAATTATTTATTTAATAATTAGATTTGGTCGTTAATTGCCGTTTTGGTAATTCTGTTGTTTTCTAAATCATCTTCATTGATAATCTTTTTAATTTATCTTCGTTGATGATTTGGATTTGCTGACTTGTTGTTTAACACTGTTACGTGTTATATTTATCGTTATCCGATTTCGTTATTTAAGGATCGGATAGACGAGATTTATTGTGACTGTCGTCTAATCGTTATTTAATTATTATTACTTCTGTGCATTAATAACTGAGTTTGAATTAGACTGACCCGTCTATTATTTTATTTTGAATTTAATACTCGGGTCAGACCGAGTATTTACAGGTTGTTGATTCTTACTTTGGGTTGCTGATTGAGCTATGAAGTCTTTTCATACCTTTTGGAGTAGTTGTTGTCATAGTATAGGAAGATATGTATTCATGTATATTATGTACGATAATGTACTTGTATATGTAACTTCCAAAGTCGACAATTGTAGTTGTATCATATGTACTGTATCACACGTATTGTAACTGACATCAGTTATATATATATATATATGAGACTTTTGTTATCTGTGTTCCGCATTTAGTTATCTGTGTTATTATTATATAAATTGTCCTAAACTATTATGAACCATCGTAGTTCGTTTTATACTGGAATTGGGTATGTCGATGGGAGTAAATAAATAAGAGATGAAAAAAAAGTATACCACTCCTATCGAGATAAACAATACTAGTGTAAGGCCTAACTACGGATGACCGCTCCTATCCAGCCTTATTCTTCGTAATAACAGACGGTATTTCTTTTAATACTCTTTGTTATTGTGAGCATAGAGATGGGGCGTCACATAAATCAAAATAGTATAATATTTACATTTCTAAAATATTTTAAAAATTTTAGAAAAACATATTTTAACCACGGGTCTGTATGTCATTTTCTAGCCTATGTAAAGTGATTACGGATAATATATCATTTCAACCCGTAATTTACAAAGAAAACCCGGGTTTTATCGTTTCAAACCCGCAGTCCCAAGTAAAATGAAATAATTGAAAATCGTTCAGGCCTATCATTTCAGCCCATAACGATTTTGCCCTATTCTAAAGTCCGTTCGGGTATGTATCATTTCAACCCATAGTGATTCTAATCTAAAGGGAACTTGTAGTGTGATAAACTGGTATAAATAACAAAATAGCATTATATAATAGTAACAGATGATATAACACGTAAATAAGCATGGGTAAACATCATATGATCATAACATAGCAAATATAGCTTGGTGATATATTTTACAGATTCAAATGTGATCTGTTTACTATTCATATAAGTATAAAACTGTCTGGTGAGAATAACTCACTTGTATAAGCTGGAGATGACAACCAAAATACAAAAATTGAGAACCACAAAGGCACGATAGCACGAATGATTCAAGTGTGGAAGAGGCAAAGCTAATAGCCTTGATACACAACAAACAAAACAAAGTACAATACGTAAATTTCAAACCAAACTATTAGAAACAAAGTTAGAAATATAAGCACAATACATAGCTGAATTTTTTGCACTTGCATTCAACCACTTATGCTTCAGCTATGGACTGTAAAAGCACTGTAATGGGATGGTTTTGGATCAGGTTTGTATCAGGTCGAGGTGAGGTTGAGGTCAAATAGGTTGGCCATAACAATATATGAAGGAGATGAAGGCGTATGTCTGCATCAACACACAACTACAAGCAACAACATGGATTTCAAGGCCTAAATCTCTTCGACCAAGGGACTATTGGGCATGGCCTGATCTGGTATGATCAACTACAGGTGGGGCATGGGTCTTAGGCTCAGGTTGTGGCTGGTGGTGGTGGTGGATGGTCGGCCAAAGCATGATGGTGGAGTGGTGGATCAATGGAAGGCTCGGCTATGAAGTTTTAAGGTGGAGTTTCATCATTTTTTGGTGGATCAACATCCTATAGGGCTTCGGCCATGGATGGTCAGTGGAGTGAAGGGGATGGTGGCTGGAATAGATGGTGGTGGTGGTGGCCAAGGGGCTGGAGGTGGCAGGGATGAACACAAAGAGGATGAAGCAAGTGCAAAAATTACATAGTTCAAGTATAAAAAGTGAAAGAAAAAAAAATTGCTTGGATGATGGCCGAATTTTTTTTCAAGTTGAGAAGCTTTCCTATACGTGAAAATGAAGTGGGTATACAGCTGAAGCAATGAGATATGGCCAGCAATTGAATGCATGTGACGTTTGCTGTGAAAAGGGAAGTTGAAATGTGAAAAGGCAAGATATACAAAAGGACAAAACTCTTCATATTTCCATAATTCTTTTTAAATATTTATATACATGTAAAATACTAATAAATACAGATAAAAACATAAAAATATAATAAATTCACAAAAATAAATAAATATTAATTAAATATAATTAAATTAAAAAAATAGCAAAAATTGTAAACTACGCTTTAAAAATAGAAAATAAATGCAATAAATCTTGGAAAAATTTTAACATCACTTTAAAAAATGATTTAAAATAAAATATATACCTAACATATTATATAACACATATTATAACATGATTTGACAAATAAAGTATTATTTATGTAAATTAAAATAGATAATTTTATTAAATAAATCAATTTACACCCAATATTGTAAAAAGCATAACATGCACAATATAAATCGGATTTCAACGGAACGAAAAGCAGTATTCTTAAAATTAAATTTATTTTCATAATAAAGGATAAAATTCAAAAATTAAAATTTTTAAATTTTAAATTTAAAAGTCAAAGTTTGACCAGATTTACCAAAAATCCACTTTTTTTGGAAATATCCTATTATTCAGGTTTGAAATTATAATTCACACAAAATTAAAAATATACTCTTAAAATAACAAAATTTATTCATTTAAATAAATAAAATAAAGTTTTTAAAACAGGAGTTTCAATTTAAATAATAAAAATGAACAATTAAAATAATCACAAAATACTGGGTTGTTACACTCTCCCCCACTCAAATCTTTTCGTCCTCGAAAAGAACGAACAAGGAAAATAAGGAAAAGCAAGATAGACAACAAATAGTACCAGGAAAAAAAATTCGGATTCGAAGCACGATTGTTCTCCTCCGTCTCCCAGGTACAATCTCGATCATCAATACTTCACAGTACTTTGATCAAACTGACAAATTTCCTTCTTAGCTACTCCGTACCTCTGCTGACAATACGAAGTGACTTACTCTCGACAGTTAGATTAAGCTAAATATCCAAACTATCAAGAGCGGTTGGCTGAACAAAAAGAGATGGATTAAGAAGATACCAGAGAAGATGTGAGATGTGGAATACATCATGCACTCTAAAAAGCTTCTCGGGTAAATCCAGACGATAAGCCAAAGAACCAACTCTTCCCATAATGCAGAAAGAACCCTCGAAAAGGAAAACGGTAGGAATAGCTAGAAGGAAAAATAGGTTGAAAGGCAAGGATGGACCACTATTTTAAAACCATATACATTTCAATTTATAATTTTGTATTTACAACATTTTAAACATTTTATAATATGATAAATAGTCATTTGATTCAAATTTGTTAGTTCGAAGTAAACAAAATTTAAAACATTTTAAATTATTTAGACAAGTAAAATAATGATCAAAATATCCTTTATATAATACTTTATAAAAATAATTTTATAACTCAATGTCTTAACAAGTTTACTTTCGTTCCTATAACTCTGGCCATACGTTGATCAGGCGCAAAGCTAGAATTCTCCAGGTACTTGATAGACTTGTTTCAACACCCAGTGAAAATGCTGGAAAACCTTTTAAAAACAACAGATATGGAAAGTACAATCCAAACAAATCAACCAAACCAAACATGTTGATTATGGATCGCGGATACACAATGGTTACACCTGGATCCCCCAGGTGTAACGACCCACAAATCTACACCTCTTGAGTCAACACTATTCCACAACATTCTGTTGAATATGCGCTTATATGATTTTTGTTTGATGATAATAAACATATATACATTCATTTAAATGTATTTGTTAATATACTATTTTATTTTTCACAGTTTAAATAAATATTTGCTGAATAAAATAAATAACACAGATTTTGAATTCAAATGAATATTTTATTCAAACAAATATTTATTACAATCTTGAATAGTACAAATTCATGCTCTCACTATACATATACAATTTTGAATACATCATAATTTTATATTTACATTAATATCCTCACTACATATCACTCACACTCATATTTCTATCTTCAACTGCATTCCATTTTGAATCCAGCATCTGAGCAATCTGCAAAAATATTCACTAACGCAGTGAAATTGAAAATAAAATATTTTTGCAATATAAAATAAAATATGGATTTTGAAAATATTATTTGCCTCGGTTATTTGGGTTGTTCGTCATCATTTAAATTTGAATTCATTCATACACGAACAACACAGTGTATCACTGTATATGCCACAAGGCCGTGCACATCGATATACACTTGATAATGCTATAGGGACAGGTGAGCACAGGTCAAACCCAAATGTAAAGCCGGGTTCAACTCACGTGCAATAACATAAATGTCACAACTCACAGCACAAGGTCAAACCCGAGCCTCAAGCTGGATTCAACACAGCTAGTGATATTTGCAAACAAAGAAATGCCACCAAGATCATATGTGCAGAGGACCAGTAATACAAGCAACAATGAAGACCACCAGGCAAATAGACAGAGGGAATTATACAACAGTGAAGAATAACCAGAGTGATGCAAGTGTCGACCAAGTAACAATGCAAGCACAGTCTCAAACATGAAACAAGGTGCACCAGACCAGGTTACAAGGTGATCAAGGCAGACTACAAGTTCAAGTGGACAGTGCAGACAATAATCAAGTGATCAACAGAACATGGACTGCAACAATCAAGCAAATGTAGAGAACAAGCTACATGAATGCAACATTTACAACATAGCAGCAGTATGCAAGTGCATACACAAAGAGGCAACAAAGACCAAAGTGCATGAACACAGTGAAGACCACAAAGGCAGTGCATCAGTGTGCAAAGAGCTCGAGCACAGCAAATATGACACCAAGCTTCAACTATATGGAGACGAGACCAAATACACAAGTTCACATGTGCAGCCAAATGGACAGAGAGAATAACAAATATACAGAGACAATACAGCATGAATCAAAGGCAATGCACAAATGCAACAAACTCAAATGTCCGGTTACAACTACAGAGTCGAGTGCATGCTATAGCAATAAAACCAAGACTACAAGTATAAGGCACAGTGCACTACTGACCATGAAACAAAACAACAGTTCATATAATATATACAAGACCGAAGCCAAAGCTAATGAATATAATAGCGGCAGTAAAAGCAACATTAAGATGAAACAAGTGACATGATGAAGCAGTTAAAATAAATGTACAAATGCTCAAACTCAGTAACCAAAGAAAACAGAGGTGGCAATATGAACAACTACAATAGGTCAAGGATGTGTACTAAAATTTAAACCAACAAAATGCATTATGAATACTATAGGCCGAGAACCAGACCAGAGAAATGTACAGAGACCAGGTGCAAATAACAACAAGTCAAGGCCGCAACAAACATACATATGTAGTAGTTCAAATCCAAGTGCAAATTCAAGAATATATATACACATGTATAAAATGCAGAGGTACAGGCCGAGAAAAATCAAGAAAGATTTTTCAAAAATGACTGAAGCCAAAAGAGGCTACAAAGTGCGCAGTGATTTCAGAATGAGCAACAGTGAAATTGTCACAGTCATGAACAAGTCAAACAAAGTAAAAATGCCAAAAATCAATATGCCGAGGATAGTAAAAATATGATGAACAAATCGAAACCGTGGTAGCAAAGGAAGTTGACCAAGTTAAAAATCAAGTTGTGGTCATCACAATCTCAAATCAACACCGTGACCATCAAGTAACAAATATATGTTTTTGAACAAGTCAGAAAACATCTCAAGCATCAATACAAGATCAAGCGGCCAGAGCAAGTAAATTGACGAATTCAAATATAATTAGACGAACGTAATTCAAGGAATTCGAACGCATATAAAAGCCCAATCATCATCGGCAATCAATTCATCGAATTCAAGCAAGCATAAAATCAGTAAAAGCAAAAGCATTTAATTACATAACGAAGCAAGGAGGGAATTCGATCAACGAAGCAGCCGCGGTGAGCAACGAGGTCTCAAATCGATCGAGGAAGCACGTCAATCATTATTCGATCGAGAAATTCGAGCGGCGCTTCAAATTTGCACAACCCTAATTTTGGAAGCAAGGAGCAAAAGAAGCCGAAGCCCTATTTTAGTTGCAAAAGAGGAACGGCCATTATTCTCACAAGCCAAAAGAAAAGGAACGGGTTAAAGAAAAGTGAATAGGGCCGGCCTATTTTATTATTAAAGGCTTTAGTATATTTTTTAATTAGGGTTTAGGGTTATTTTCTTTTAATTTTTATTTTTTACTTTTCGAATCAAAAGAATTTTTAAATCACCACCTAGGGCTTAGGTAGTGTCAGATTGTCTAGTTAGAATTAGTTCAGTGAGCAGGGTGTGCGAGTTTGCAGAGCTCTATAGGCAGGAGCAGAGTTTGCGAGTAAGCAAAGCTCTATAGGCGGGAGCAGAGTTTGCGAGTAATCAAAGTTCTATAGGCGGGAGCAGAGTTTGCGAGTAAACGAAACTCTATAGGCGGGAGCAGGGTGTACGACTCTATAGGCGGGAGCAGGGTGTGCGAGTCTAGTAGAGTATTTGTGAGCGGGAGCAAATGTTTGCGAGTCTAGTAGAATGTTTGTGAGCGGGAGCAAATGTTTGCGAGTCTAGTAGAGTGCTTGTGAGCGGGATCAAATGTTTGCGAGTCTAGTAGAGTGTTTGTAAGCGTGATACTGTTTAATTCTAATAGAAATCTGGGAATGCAGCAGCAGGCAGGGGTTGCCGAAGTTGGGTAAATTTTGTGTGTGATTTACTTTTCAGCATATTTATTTCTACAGTTTGTTTCTGTGTTTAAATCGAGAAAATTTGCTATAACCCTATTCACCCCCCCCCCCCCCCACCCCCTCTAGGGTTAATCTAGATCCTACAAGTGGTATCAGAGCCCGGTATTTTATTTTTTAACTCTAGAGTCATGAATCCACCAAATAATATTTTTGTTGAGGGTTGTTTCAATATTATTCCTTCTATTTTCGATGGAACGGATTTTTTGAATTGGAAATTAAAAATGGAATTTTATTTAAAATCTGTTAATATTAAATGTTGGGATATTATTGAAAATGGGTGTGATATAACAAATAAGGAAATTGTCTCGATTAATGCTCTTGCTATGCATATATTATATTCTCATATTAATCGTGATAATTTTTATTTTGTCTCTCATTGTGAAAATGCACAGAAAATTTGGAAAACTCTCGATGCAATATATGGTGCAAAAGTCAACAGCAATGAGAAGTCCTCCACAACCGACTCAGTTAAAGAAATATGCTTAACAGGATTGGTAAATAGCAGTTGTGATGAGGATGATGATGATGGAGCAGCCGAGCTGGCATTACTAATGAAGAATTCAAAAAGGAAATTTGCAGCCACGTGGAATAAAAGCGATAGCAGTGAAAGTGAGAAAGCAGATATGTGCCTTCATGGGAATATAACCGATAGCGACGACGACGAGCCAAGCGAAGTATCAAAACTTACTCACTCTGAATTACTTATTTATTTCCACAAAGTAAATGGTTGTTTTGAACGACTTAGGGAAAAATACGCTAAACTTGAATCACAAAAAGACACTTTGATAGAATTAAATGAACAACTTGACCAATTAGTCAAAACCTATCAAAGTAGGATCCCTAAGTGTGATAAGTGTCCAACATTTGAAGAAGAAATTAAAAAATCAGAAATTAAAATGAAATCACTTGAAAATGAAATTCTGATTTTAAAAATTGAAAATACTAGAAGAGAGAATTCTATTAAAAAGTGCACACAATTGTTAAACGAAAATGAATCTCTCAAAATACAAGTCCAACAATTGTCAACGACTTAGAAAAATTTTCCAAAAGTGAAAAATCGTTGAATATGTTAATAGGAAAACAAACTATCGATATTAATAAACAAGGACTTGGATATAGTCACTCTGAATATGTTAGAAATGAGATTAATCAAGAAAATTCAATGTGCACAATTTGTAGAAAATTTGGACACAATCAAAATAATTGTTGGTATAGACCCAAACACGTGAAAACTATACCAATTTGGGTTCCAAAAGGCACAAATATAAAATCTCTGAAAGTCAAACAAATTTGGGTGCCAAAAGGAACATATATAAATAGTTTTGGGTCTCCACAAACATATTTCTCATGTTCTGCCACTAACAATCATGGACCTATAAAAACAAATAGGTCACATAAATCTTTCATCGTGTAGGTGTGGTGGCAGGCTAAGGAACAACAACAGTGTTCTCTGGATTTTGGCTGTTCCGGAAACACAACGGGCGACAAAGCAAAGTTCCTTAGCCTAGTATAAAGGTGACAGAATCACAATGGACAACAATGAAAAATTATCGTAAAGGTAAAACAGGTAAATTTGTTTTGAACAATATATTAAATGTGATAATCTGCACCGTAATCTGAATTAAATCAGCCAGTAATGTGATGATGAAATGAATGATGCCTTTAATTCTGACTTATTCTTAATTGATATTTTTTGACTTGTTCTTACTTTGATTTGTGCTTAAAAGTTGACCAACCATCTTTTCATCATTGAACTTAATCGGTTTGGTCAAATTATGATGTTGATTGATTACTGTTTACTCATGCTATAAAAAGGATTTTAAGAAATTTTTGAAATTGTTGAAACTTTATGAAATTGTTGAAACTTCAAGAAATTGTTTTGAAATAATAATGAAGTTTTAATGACTGTTGATAGTTGTTCATCCTATGGTTTCTAAGTTTAACACTATGATATTTGTTTTTGATTGTTAACACGGCTTCAATTCAAATTCAAAAGAATGTCATTTAAATTGCTGTTAAGTTTGAAATGCTTGGTGCACACTTCATGGTTTGGTCAATCAAATTCAACGAGTGACAATTAAGTGAAAGTAAAATTCAGATGCAGATTACACTGGTAATCTAGTTAATAGACAAATTACTAAAGGAACGTGATTTTTGTTGAAAAATTTAGTAACTGCATCATTCATTGAAAGGAAATATCTGCATATATTTTCACTTGAAATAATTTTTCAAATGGCAGAATTTGTCTCATATAACCCCTTCGAGAAAATCATTGTTGACCATATTTTCAGATTAGTCATTTTTATTTGATTTTAAATGACAAATTTTGACTAATCTAACTCCCTAATGATTATCGAAAAGATCGACAGTGATTGAAAAAGTGATGAGTGTCGATATTTGTCATACACTACTCAAGACAATATATTTGGAAAAATTTCGTTAGAATTTCATAACAAGAGTTATAAAAACTTTTTGTTGGGTAAAGGTTCCATGATCATTTCTATTTCTACCATCTTTCTATCGACCATCACTCATCAAAATCATATATAGTATGTAAATTTGTGGTAGTTTACAAAGGAAATTATTCGTTCTTCAATTTATTATTATAAAGGAAATTATCTGTGCTTCAATTTATTATACTCTTCAATAAAAATAAATGTCCAAAGTATTCACTCTCATTTAAAAGTCCTCACGGTTATGCATGGGTGAATTACTTGGATTTTTGATTATGTGCTTCCATGCTCGTTTAAAAGTCCTTACGGTTATGCATGTATGGAACGCATATCAAAATTAATTGATTAAATAGACAAGTTGATTCTAATCCCATTTAAGAGTCCTCACGGTCATGTGTGGTTAGAAGATACTTGATTTCATTTTTTAAATAAAAATTTTGAATACTACTAATCTCATTTAAAAGTCCTAACGGTTATGCATGGTTAGTAGATATTCAAATTTTCCGAAATAAATATACCACAAATAGTCAGAACTGTATGATTTTTTTTGATGATTTTATCCCCATTACTTCTGAAAGTGGAATATGCGCCTGACAAGGGTAATTATGATTTTTGTTTGAGTTTTATTGAAATTTGATATTTATATTCAATTGAGTTAAATGTTTGGTTCATGTCTGTCACTTTATCCCTATTTTTATAACACTGTTATTCTTTTGCTGATAACAAAAGAGGGAGAGAAAAGTTAAGATTTTGTCAAACAGAATCAAGCAAAGGTCAAATAATTTTCCATTTGCATCTAGGCTCATTTATATATTTCTATTTGTATGCATATATGTAGGGGGAGTATCATGTAGAGAGGAAGCATTTAAATAGGGGGAGCACATTGAACGATCAAATGCATTTAATACATTCAAAATCTTAAATATATGTTTGTTATCATCAAAAGGGGGAGATTGTTGAATATGCGCTTATATGATTTTTGTTTGATGATAATAAACATATATACATTCATTTAAATGTATTTGTTAATATACTATTTTATTTTTCACAGTTTAAATAAATATTTGCTAAATAAAATAAATAACACAGATTTTGAATTCAAACGAATATTTTATTCAAACAAATATTTATTACAATCTTGAATAGTACAAATTCATGCTCTCACTATACATATACAATTTTGAATACATCACGATTTTATATTTACATTAATATCCTCACTACATATCACTCACACTCATATTTCTATCTTCAACTGCATTCCATTTTGAATCCAGCATCTGAGCAATCTGCAAAAATATTCACTAACGCAGTAAAATTGAAAACAAAATATTTTTGCAATATAAAATAAAATATGGATTTTGAAAATATTATTTGCCTCGGTTATTTGGGTTGTTCGTCATCATTAAAATTTGAATTCATTCATACACGAACAACTTGTGACATACACAGTGTATCACTGTATATGCCACAAGGCCGTGCACATCGATATACACTTGATAATGCTACAGGGACAGGTGAGCACAGGTCAAACCCAAATGTAAAGCCGGGTTCAACTCACGTGCAATAACATAAATGTCACAACTCACAGCACAAGGTCAAACCCGAGCCTCAAGCTGGATTCAACACAGCTAGTGATATTTGCAAACAGAAATGCGACCGAGATCATATATGCAGAGGACCAGTAATACAAGAAACAATGAAGACCATCAGGCAAATAGACAGAGGGAATTATACAACAGTGAAGAATAACCAGAGTGATGCAAGTGTCGACCAAGTAACAATGCAAGCACAGTCTCAAACATGAAACAAGGTGCACCAGACCAGGTTACAAGATGATCAAGGCAGACTACAAGTTCAAGTGGACAGTGCAGACAATAATCAAGTGATCAACAGAACATGGACTGCAACAATCAAGCAAATGTAGAGAACAAGCTACATGAATGCAACATTTACAACACAGCAGCAGTATGCAAGTGCATACACAAAGAGGCAACAAAGACCAAAGTGCATGAACACAGTGAAGACCACAAAGGCAGTGCATCAGTGTGCGAAGAGCTCAAGCACAGCAAATATGACACCAAGCTTCAACTATATGGAGACGAGACCAAATACACAAGTTCACATGTGCAGCCAAATGGACAGAGAGAATAACAAATATACAGAGACAATACAGCATGAATCAAAGGCAATGCAAAAATGCAACAAACTCAAATGTCCGGTTACAACTACAGAGTCGAGTGCATGCTATAGCAATAAAACCAAGACTAAAAGTACAAGGCACAGTGCACTACTGACCATGAAACAAAACAGCAGTTCATATAATATATACAAGACCGAAGCCAAAGCTAATGAATGTAATGTAACAGCCCTAGTTTTATAGCTATTTATTTCTTTTAATCATTAAATTTTGAAATATATTTTAATATATATAATAGTTTGTAAACCAATAAAATTTTAAACTGTGTAAAATTTAGTGTATTTATAAACTGTTGAATATCGCGTTAAAGGACGCGTAAAATTTATGGTAAGTAACGTAATAAAACGTATAAAATTAAAACGTTATATTTACATATATTTTGATGTTTGTGTGTTACGTCAGTTTGACGTATTGAAAAATCATATTTTAAAAAAAAAATTTTGGATTGAAACATCAGTCAGTGATTTTATGACGAACGTTACTTTTGGTTGTAACTGACAGTTTGGTTTTTATAAAATGTTTATATACGTTTCCATTTCCAAAGGCATTGCAAAATACTTGCCGTTGATTAAAATTTATTTCCATGCTTTTACCCAACACAATCAGCTCCTAAAATTTAAATTTCTCACTGTTATAAAATAAAATCACGCAAGCAACGTGTTCCTTCTTTGCCTAAATATTTTGGTTCAGGCTTCACTTAGCATTCAAGTGCCATATTCCATATTCTTTTCTCTGGAAAATCTTGCCTTGCCGTTTCCAAATCTTCTATTGTCTGTATATATCAAATCTTCTCATTTATTTCATGTTTAAATCTGGATAAATCACGCAACAAATTGAATGGTATAATGGTTGTAATCAAGCTTTATCAACGGAGAAACTCTCGGCCTTCCTCTATTTATTTCGAAACAAAATCCTTTTGCAAACTAAAAATGAGTAAATCACGCATAGGTAACGTTCAAACATAAACTGGAAAGAAATCACGTATCTTTTCTCCTGCCCTCTCCCTAAAGTTCGCAAGCTTTTATCTATAAATACCTACTCCTTCACATAAATTTTCCTCTGCATATAAAAAAAAAAAAAATTCAGACTTCACATCTTCTTTTCGTGCAAGCTCCATCAGGTAATGGTCCAAAACCTTTCTCTTCTTCTTTTATTTCCTCTTGTCTGCCATGCATGGTCCTTCTATTGGCAAATTTACACTCGACCCTGACTACCACCCTAGTGCTCAGCCGAGTTTCTTTTATGGGACATGTATTTTGTATAAGCCTTGAGTCTAGTAGCAGAGTATACGCATGAAGTCTTAAGGTCAATGCTTTACTTTGCAAAATTCATTCAGTCACTGTCAATAAGGATCTGTAGGAAGTTTGTAGTGTGGTAGGTGTTTTTTTTTTTACCTTGCCTGTACGCATATATATAAGCATACATCTAGTGGAGTTTGACGGAGTATTGAAGTATCTGTGCATGTTTCAAAGAGCATGCGGTGAGTTTGTTTTGGCCAAGCCTGGGCGTAGTGCATGTGTCAGATAACAGAGTGTTTATCGGTTAGGGGTTGACGTTAGGTGGAAATGTTTTGAAGCATATAGTGTGTGGGATAGATTTCATTTATGCATGGGTGTTGAAACGTGTTTTGCAGAACATGGTTTATATTAAGGCAAAGGAATATAACTGCATATAAAAGATTTATAGTTGCGTGGAAAATATATATATATATATATATATATATATATATATATATAATAAAACAGAGGAAAGGATGAGGGAGAGAAGAGATATTGAGTACGTGCTTGTATCAGTGAGGCTTCTGTTCATGTTGCATATACAAGAATATAGCTGCAATGCTTTGATACTTTAGTTGCGCGAGAGTTTGTTTTGCATAGGATGTTGGACATGTTTTTATAATAGGGCAAAAAGGAATATAAAGGCATAAACGAGTGAATATGGGTGAGGCATTTGGTTGTATTGATAGGGTAGGTGCGTGCATATCCGTATCAGCAGTGTGCACGTTTTGAGTGAACATGAGGTGTATTTTATCACTAGCATTCGCGTACTATTAGAGAAATTAAAAAAAAAAAGAGTTGGACTCAAACCATATATTTTTCACTTTCTGTTCGAAAAAAATGTGTTACGTCTCCTATATATAAACTCGCAAAAAGGTTTAGGGAGATAAAGAATAAATATTTTTGGCCGAGTTGTTCGTCAAGTAAGGTAGTGTAGTGGTCGAGCAAGTCAAACTAATTCTCATTCTATTTTTAATTTTTGCTTTGACCGGAAATTTCTAAAGTCACGTATTCGGCATTTGGATCTTGTTATAGATTTAAATCTAGGCGTGACATCCGGGGAAAAATTTGATCGTTACCCTCTGTCGTTCTTTACCGGTGAATCGTCGTTTTGAATTTCAAATTTTCTGCAACATACAGGTGAGTATTTCTCACCAGACATACGTACATATATTTTGGTAAATTATTGCAAGTGTATGTGTAAAATTTTATTTCATTATTATCTGTCTGTAGTATGACGTAGAATGATGAACCCCATTTGACACTTCACCAGTTATTTATCTGTTGTATTATCTCTGCAGTTATTTAATGTTTATCTACAGTTTAATTCCATCACTGCAAGTTCCCTATTAAATTTAGATAGTTATGGGTTGAGATTTTGGCCTAAATAATGTTCTGTTAACTGCTTTAATTTCCTTGGGATTGCGGATTTGAAATGATAAAACCCGGGGTTTTATTTTACAGATTGAAATGATATATATCCGTTTCACTTATCCTAGGCTAGAAAATCTTATACAGACCTGTGGTTTATATAATATTTTCTGAATTATTTTAATTTAATTTTTAAATTGGAAAAGTGATTATATTTTGGTTTTAATAATATAAAAGATTTTATAAGATTTACAATGATTAAAATAAATAGATGTTTGAATAAAATTTTGGAGTATAACTTATTTTGAAAATTTTGGTTTGTAAAAGTAATAATTTAATTAAGAATAATAAGTTATATTTGGAAATAGATTTTTAAGTTAAAAGTTCACTACAGCATTTAAATGCTGTCTTTTAAAATTTGACTATTTTAAACCCGTAACTTTAGATAGCATGTCCCAGATGCTGCAGAAATTAAAATTTTGATTTAATAAAATCTATGGAAATTTATTTTTGGGAATAAGTTAAATTTTTGGAATTTAATATATAATTTATAAAAATTTAGAAATTGACTTTGGATAGATTTAAAGGAAGAAATTGATTTCTATTTTGATAAAAGCAATAAATTCCAAATTAAATTGAAAGGGTTGAAATGGTGTCTATCAAATGAAATGTTTAATCAAGGATTTGATATTAAAGGTATTGAAATATATTTGATTTGAAAAGTATAAATACCATTTTTAAAAACGATAACCACGGGTTATAATAACGTTTGGTTGGCAAAGAGACCGGGATCGGATATGGACATACTCTCTGTCGATACCGAAAACCACTTTGACTAACCGTGTACGCGGTGGAGATTCCAGAATGAAGTAGGATGGTGGTGACGGGTTCTTAAAAGGTAAATACGTGGACCCGACTCCCGTGAGTTGGCATAAGGTGGCTAAAACAGGAGCGATTGACGGATTAATGAGGTAGCTCCTCTGATCGAACGCACTTCTTCGTATGCCATTCTATTACTGTTGTGATTGTTTTGGTGCGCACCTTGATTTGGGAGTGTTGTTCGAGGTGGGCGGTAGCTGCGGCTACGCGTTACCAACGGTCCAGAAGCGTAATTGGTATATCTACCCTGGCATTGCCTAGTTGTGCCGTGTCGCCTACCATAGCGAGCCTTGTACGAGTTTGGTTTTCTCCCGTAGCCCGTGTGGTATCCTCTAGTGGCTTCCCGATCAGGAGGGACTATGATATTGGATGGACTACTGGGACTATTACGTGTTAAGGTGGAAAATGTAAAGCCTTAACGCTATTTAAAAGTATGTTTATTTTAATATAGACACTATTATAATAGCGCAATATACTACATAGTAAATAGTTTAACGGATCCTTAGAGGATGGGCGATCCCAAGCATCCTTTAAGTTACTTGCTCTATATTACAGTACACTTGAATTAGCTTACATTATATAAGTATATATGTCCTGACTCGAGTGTTTTGTTTCATTTTACGCTCGGGTCAGTCTGAGTTGCAGTTTCAGCTTTCTCTCCAGAGCTAGGACACTCATAGATCATTCTTGCTGTTGGAAGCTTTTCATCTTTATCTTTTATGTAATTCAGGACATTTGAAGACTCTATATTTGTTTATGTTTTAAAATTGTATTGAAGATTATAAACAATGTAATTCTGTTGGTAAAAGTTTTAAGTGGCTTCATGAACTACTGTATTATTTTATATTCCGCTGTGAGATTCTGATATTTGTGTCTGTGATTCTGTGTATTTGATTTCGTTTGTTCCTAAGCTATTTTACAATCTATTGTTTTGAACTATTCCAGCTCGACATTTATTTAATTATTGTCGAATTCGAATGGTACAAAATAGTGGGTCGTTACAGTTGGTATCAAAGCGAGGTTTAACCATAGCCTAAGGAACAAAAAAACTCATTAGAGATAGGGTAGCAATACCCTAGAATGAGTGAAGTCAAATTCCAGAATCTTTTCCTTGTGAGAGAACGTATTATAAAGTATAAAATGATTTTCAAAAGGGTTTTAAAAGAAGTATTTTAATATAAAAACTTCCTGTTTTAAAATGAGTTTTCCAAACACTTCTTCCTTCTCTCCATCATTTATGTTTCGAGCCTTTGTTAACTGCTTGTCTAAATTAAACTTTATCTTATCCTAGAATATCTTAATATTTCTCCTTTGCCCTTAAAAAAAAAAAAAATTCATTCTTGATCTTTCAGGATGAATAGAGGAAACAATAGAGGTCGAGGGCAAGCTGCTCCTCCACCTGCTGCCCCTGTCCGATTCACTAAGTTATGCAAGGACTATGCTGAGCTAGGTGGCACAAAATTTATGGGAACAGAAACCATCATAGAAGCTCAACAATGGCTTCGGGACTTAGAGAGGATTTTCTCCTGTCTCGAGATTACTAATGCCCAGCAGAGGCAACTCGCGGCCTGGCAAATGAAGGGCGCTGCTTTAAATTGGTGGCTATCTATTACTGCTCAAACAAATGAGGCTGACCTCACTTGGGAGCAATTTAGGTATCTTTTGGTTGTCCAAATTCGGATTTGGAATTCCATGTTTGAATCTATCTTTTAAACTCTTATCGTGCTTTAGGGAGGCCTTTCTGGCCAAGTGGATGCCCGAAGCGGGCAAGTCTCAGCTCTATCGAGACTTCATGGATCTTAAGCAAGGCAGTATGACCTTCACAGAGTATGAGAGAAAGTTTAATGAGCTCTCCCAGTATGGTCTAAATCTGATTGACACCCCGCTCAAGTTGAATGAGAAGTTTATCGCCGGAGCTCGACCCGAGTTCTACGATCGACTCACTACTCATGTTCATGGGTCATTCACGGCATTGATGGATATGGCTCTTCGATATGAGAACCCTACATCTAAGGCCACACCTGCTGCCCTGTCTGCATCAGCCCAGTCTTCTGGAAACTCAAGGAAGAGGAAGTCAAATTTCTTCCGTAATAAGAAGAACAAGAATCAAGGACTGGGTTCATCATCATCTTCTGCTTCAGCAAGGCCACCTGTAGACCTGTCCACCATCACTTGCCACAGATGCTACCAGAAAGGGCATTTTGCTAATCGTTGTCCTACTTTGGGTGCTGCTGTTCCACCTCCTGCTCAGTTTGCTAGGAGAGATCTTTGTCACATCTGCCTCCAGCCGGGACATTTCAAGAAGGACTGTCCCACTCAAAAGAAGGGCACTACTTCCGGAGTCTTTGCAGTGACTTCTGCATCATCAACAGCTCCACAGCCTGCACCAGCCCCAGCTACAGCTCCAAATGACTCACAAGGTACCCTTCAAAGTTCTTTTACCTTGTATTTTTGTCCTGTAAGAGTTCTCTTCGACACAGGAGCTTCCCACAGCTTCATTTCGTCAGATCTCTGTGATAGATTTGAACATCTCCTTTCTCCTGAATACTCTTCTGTACCTTTATGTGTCTCAAACCCCATTGGCGGCCCTGCGAACCTTAGTAAAGTTTGTAGGGACGTGAAACTGTTCCTTGGGAGTTATCGTTTCACTGGAGACTTTTATGTTTTGGGTTTCGACGCTTTCGATCTTCTACTCGGAGGCGATTGGTTAGATAGGCATGGTGCAGATATCTCTTGTAGTTCTCGTACTGTTGCTCTTAAAGATGATTTAGGGAATCCATTAGAAATCCAGTGTAGATTGCCTCAGGAGTTTGCTGGTAGTTTCATCTATTCTCTCGACACTTTCCCGGATGATATCCATTCGACCCCTGTAGTCAAACTTTTTCCCGACGTATTTGGTGAAGTCACTTCTTTACCTCCAAAGCGGGAAATTGATTTCCGCATCGATCTTATCCCTGGAGCACGACCCGTAGTCCTTCCACCCAGAAGAATGGCACCGCGGGAAAAGAGCGAATTAAGGAAGCAGATCCAAGACCTATCCTCCAAAGGTCTGATCAGACCTAGCTTCTCAGAATGGGGAGCAGCTGTAGTCTTTGTCACCAAATCTGATGGTTCCCTCCGGATGTGTGTTGATTATAGGGAACTCAACAAGCTCACCATGAAGAACAGATATCCTATGCCTCGCATAAACGATATGTTCGATCAACTCTATGGGGCAACTGTTTTTTCCCAGCTTGATTTAGCCACAGGTTTCCATCAGCTTAGAATTGCTGAGGAGAGCATCCCCAAAACTGCTTTCCGGACCGAGAATGGTTTCTTTGAATGGCTAGTTATGCCTTTTGGCTTGACTAATGCCCCTGCTTTCTTTGTAGACCTGATGAATCGTGTCTTCCGCGATGTACTCAATAAATTTGTCCTTGTCTTTATTGATAACATCCTTGTCTTCTCCAAGTCTGAGGAAGAACATAGAGTTCATTTGAGTTATGTTTTAGAGACTCTTCGGAACCACCAATTAAAGGCTAAGTTCTCTAAATGTCATTTCTGGGAAGAAGAAGTCCGATTCCTCGGACACATTGTCTCTAAAGAAGGAGTTTCTGTTGATCCAGTCAAGATCGCTGCAATCAAAGAGTGGGAAGAACCTAAGACTCCTACTGATATTCGCAGTTTTCTAGGCCTTGCTGGTTACTACCGAAGGTTCATTGAGAACTTTGCTCGGATTTCGGCACCTCTGACTGCTCTAACCCGGAAAAATAATAAGTTTGTTTGGAGCAATAAGTGTAAAGCTGCATTCCAAGAGTTAAAGGATAAGCTCACCTCCGCAACAGTACTTACTGTACCAAATGGAAGTGAAAGATTAACGGTATTCACTGATGCTTGTCGAGAAGGTTTGGGAGCAGTGCTAATGCAAGATGGGAAAGTAATTGCATATGCTAGTCGTCAGCTGAAGACACATGAAGCTTATTATGCTGCTCACGATTTAGAATTGTTGGCTGTTGTCTTTGCCCTGAAGCTTTGGAGGCATCATCTCTTGGGAGCTAAGTTTGATCTCTTCACCGATCATCAGTCTTTGAAATATATCTTTACCCAGAAGGATTTAAATCAGAGACAAGTGCGGTGGCTCGAGTTTCTTGCTTCTTATGATCTCGATATAAACTATACTCCTGGGAAAGCAAATGTTGTGGCGGACGCGTTGAGTAGAAAGAAATCTTTGTTATGCCAGCTTATTGTTTCTTCTCCCCTGGTGGACCGTATCGTAGCTAAGCAAGATGAGGACAGGATCATCAGATTGATTAAGGAGAATGTCCGGAGCAGAGGTAGTAATAGTTCTGATGGTAGTGGAGCTCAGATTGATGATAAAGGGATTTTAAGGATCAATAATAGGATTTGTGTCCCGAATGTTGATGGTCTGAGGCGGGAATTACTTCGGGAACATCACCAGTCCCGACTTTCCATTCACCCTGGTGTAGCGAAGATGTATCAGGATTTGAAGAAACTCTATTGGTGGAAGGGTATGAAGCGAGATGTCTATATCTTTGTGAGTAGGTGTGCGACTTGTCAGCAAGTCAAGGCGGACCATCAGAAGATACCCGGTTTGTTGCAGCCTTTGGAGATTCCAGATTGGAAGTGGGAGCAGGTTTCTATGGATTTTATCGATGGTTTGCCGAGATCTAGGAAGGGAAATGAAAGCATCTGGGTTATTGTGGATAGACTGACTAAGTCCGCTCATTTTATTCCAGTCAGATCTACCCGCACAGCTTCGAGTTTATCCGAAATTTACATGAGGGAGATTGTTCGCCTCCATGGCGTTCCCCTTAGCATTGTTTGCGATCGAGACCCTATTTTCACTAGTCAGTTTTGGAAAGCGTTCCAAGAATCTTTGGGTACTCGTTTGAACCTGAGCACCGCTTACCACCCACAAACTGACGGTCAAACGGAGAGGGTAAATCAGATTCTTGAGGATCTGCTTCGTGCTTGCATCTTAGACTATGGAGGATCTTGGGAAGATCATCTCCATCTCGTGGAATTCACCTATAACAATAGTTATCAGGTATAATTTCCAATCCTTTGTTCTTATGTTATCTTATTCTCTATCTATCTCATCCTATCTTTTCAGGCTAGTCTTGAGATGTCCCCTTTTGCTGCTCTATACGGGAGACCGTGTAGATCTCCTTCTTGTTGGATTGAGTCTGGTAACCGCTTAGTTCTTGGCCCCGAGATGATTTTGGAAGCTTCGGAGAAAGTGGAGGAGATTAAGAGAAGGTTAAAGGTTGCTCAAGATAGACAGAAAAAGTATGCCGATCGGCGTAGAAGGAATTTGGAGTTTGATGTTGGTGATTTGGTATTTCTGAAAGTCTCTCCTTTAAGAAATGTAGTTCGGTTTGGTCGCAGACGAAAGCTGGCCCTTAGGTTCATCGGTCCCTTCCGTATTTTGGAGAAAATTGGATCGCTTGCTTATAGACTAGATCTACCCGAGAAGTTTGCTGGAATCCACAATGTGTTCCATGTATCTCACCTTCGGCGCTGTCTTCACGATCCATCTCTTGTCATCCAGCCTGCTGCTCTTGATAGTCTGGACATCGAGCCTGATCTAACTATTGAAAGAAAGCCGCTTCGTATCGTCGATCGAGGTACGAAACAGCTTAGAAGAAAATCTGTCCGATTGGTCAAAGTGCAATGGAGCACCGATGAGCGGGATTGCACATGGGAGACGGAAGAGAGCATTCGTGCTTCGAATCCTTAACTATTCGTTTAAGGTACTTTGTTTTTACTATCTTATCTTCCTTTGGTTTTCTTTCTTTCGTTCCTTTTCGAGGACGAAAAGTTCTGAGTGGGGGAGAGTGTAACAGCCCTAGTTTAATAGCTATTTATTTCTTTTAATCATTAAATTTTGAAATATATTTTAATATATATAATAGTTTGTAAACCAATAAAATTTTAAACTGTGTAAAATTTAGTGTATTTATAAACTGTTGAATATCGCGTTAAAGGACGCGTAAAATTTATGGTAAGTAACGTAATAAAACGTATAAAATTAAAACGTTATATTTACATATATTTTGATGTTTGTGTGTTACGTCAGTTTGACGTATTGAAAAATCATATTTTAAAATTTTTTTTTTGGATTAAAACATCAGTCAGTGATTTTATGACGAACGTTACTTTTGGTTGTAACTGACAGTTTGGTTTTTATAAAATGTTTATATACGTTTCCATTTCCAAAGGCATTGCAAAATACTTGCCGTTGATTAAAATTTATTTCCATGCTTTTACCCAACACAATCAGCTCCTAAAATTTAAATTTCTCACTGTTATAAAATAAAATCACGCAAGCAACGTGTTCCTTCTTTGCCTAAATATTTTGGTTCAGGCTTCACTTAGCATTCAAGTGCCATATTCCATATTCTTTTCTCTGGAAAATCTTGCCTTGCCGTTTCCAAATCTTCTATTGTCTGTATATATCAAATCTTCTCATTTATTTCATGTTTAAATCTGGATAAATCACTCAACAAATTGAATGGTATAATGGTTGTAATCAAGCTTTATCAACGGAGAAACTCTCGGCCTTCCTCTATTTATTTCGAAACAAAATCCTTTTGCAAACTAAAAATGAGTAAATCACGCATAGGTAACGTTCAAACATAAACTGGAAAGAAATCACGTATCTTTTCTCCTGCCCTCTCCCTAAAGTTCGCAAGCTTTTATCTATAAATACCTACTCCTTCACATAAATTTTCCTCTGCATATAAAAAAACAAAAAAATTCAGACTTCACATCTTCTTTTCGTGCAAGCTCCATCAGGTAATGGTCCAAAACCTTTCTCTTCTTCTTTTATTTCCTCTTGTCTGCCATGCATGGTCCTTCTATTGGCAAATTTACACTCGACCCTGACTACCACCCTAGTGCTCAGCCGAGTTTCTTTTATGGGACATGTATTTTGTATAAGCCTTGAGTCTAGTAGCAGAGTATACGCATGAAATCTTAAGGTCAATGCTTTACTTTGCAAAATTCATTCAGTCACTGTCAATAAGGATCTGTAGGAAGTTTGTAGTGTGGTAGGTGTTGTCTTTTTCACCTTGCCTGTACGCATATATATAAGCATACATCTAGTGGAGTTTGACGGAGTATTGAAGTATCTGTGCATGTTTCAAAGAGCATGCGGTGAGTTTGTTTTGGCCAAGCCTGGGCGTAGTGCATGTGTCAGATAACAGAGTGTTTATCGGTTAGGGGTTGACGTTAGGTGGAAATGTTTTGAAGCATATAGTGTGTGGGATAGATTTCATTTATGCATGGGTGTTGAAACGTGTTTTGCAGAACATGGTTTATATTAAGGCAAAGGAATATAACTGCATATAAAAGATTTATAGTTGCGTGGAAAATATATATATATATATATATATATATATATATATATAATAAAACAGAGGAAAGGATGAGGGAGAGAAGAGATATTGAGTACATGCGTGTATCAGTGAGGCTTCTGTTCATGTTGCATATACAAGAATATAGCTGCAATGCTTTGATACTTTAGTTGCGCGAGAGTTTGTTTTGCATAGGATGTTGGACATGTTTTTATAATAGGGCAAAAAGGAATATAAAGGCATAAACGAGTGAATATGGGTGAGGCATTTGGTTGTATTGATAGGGTAGGTGCGTGCATATCCGTATCAGCAGTGTGCACGTTTTGAGTGAACATGAGGTGTATTTTATCACTAGCATTCGCGTACTATTAGAGAAATAAAAAAAAACAGAGAGTTGGACTCAAACCATATATTTTTCACTTTTTGTTCGAAAAAAATGTGTTACGTCTCCTATATATAAACTCGCAAAAAGGTTTAGGGAGATAAAGAATAAATATTTTTGGCCGAGTTGTTCGTCAAGTAAGGTAGTGTAGTGGTCGAGCAAGTCAAACTAATTCTCATTCTATTTTTAATTTTTGCTTTGACCGGAAATTTCTAAAGTCACGTATTCGGCATTTGGATCTTGTTATAGATTTAAATCTAGGCGTGACATTCGGGGAAAAATTTGATCGTTACCCTCTGTCGTTCTTTACCGGTGAATCGTCGTTTTGAATTTCAAATTTTCTGCAACATACAGGTGAGTATTTCTCACCAGACATACGTACATATATTTTGGTAAATTATTGCAAGTGTATGTGTAAAATTTTATTTCATTATTATCTGTCTGTAGTATGACGTAGAATGATGAACCCCATTTGACACTTCACCAGTTATTTATCTGTTGTATTATCTCTGCAGTTATTTAATGTTTATCTACAGTTTAATTCCATCACTGCAAGTTCCCTATTAAATTTAGATAGTTATGGGTTGAGATTTTGGCCTAAATAATGTTCTGTTAACTGCTTTAATTTCCTTGGGATTGCGGATTTGAAATGATAAAACCCGGGGTTTTATTTTACAGATTGAAATGATATATATCCGTTTCACTTATCCTAGGCTAGAAAATCTTATACAGACCTGTGGTTTATATAATATTTTCTGAATTATTTTAATTTAATTTTTAAATTGGAAAAGTGATTATATTTTGGTTTTAATAATATAAAAGATTTTATAAGATTTACAATGATTAAAATAAATAGATGTTTGAATAAAATTTTGGAGTATAACTTATTTTGAAAATTTTGGTTTGTAAAAGTAATAATTTAATTAAGAATAATAAGTTATATTTGGAAATAGATTTTTAAGTTAAAAGTTCACTACAGCATTTAAATGCTGTCTTTTAAAATTTGACTATTTTAAACCCGTAACTTTAGATAGCATGTCCCATATGCTGCAGAAATTAAAATTTTGATTTAATAAAATCTATGGAAATTTATTTTTGGGAATAAGTTAAATTTTTGGAATTTAATATATAATTTATAAAAATTTAGAAATTGACTTTGGATAGATTTAAAGGAAGAAATTGATTTCTATTTTGATAAAAGCAATAAATTCCAAATTAAATTGAAAGGGTTGAAATGGTGTCTATCAAATGAAATGTTTAATCAAGGATTTGATATTAAAGGTATTGAAATATATTTGATTTGAAAAGTATAAATACCATTTTTAAAAACGATAACCACGGGTTATAATAACGTTTGGTTGGCAAAGAGACCGGGATCGGATATGGACATACTCTCTGTCGATACCGAAAACCACTTTGACTAACCGTGTACGCGGTGGAGATTCCAGAATGAAGTAGGATGGTGGTGACGGGTTCTTAAAAGGTAAATACGTGGACCCGACTCCCGTGAGTTGGCATAAGGTGGCTAAAACAGGAGCGATTGACGGATTAATGAGGTAGCTCCTCTGATCGAACACACTTCTTCGTATGCCATTCTATTACTGTTGTGATTGTTTTGGTGCGCACCTTGATTTGGGAGTGTTGTTCGAGGTGGGCGGTAGCTGCGGCTACGCGTTACCATCGGTCCGGAAGCGTAATTGGTATATCTACCCTGGCATTGCCTAGTTGTGCCGTGTCGCCTACCATAGCGAGCCTTGTACGAGTTTGGTTTTCTCCCGTAGCCCGTGTGGTATCCTCTAGTGGCTTCCCGATCAGGAGGGACTATGATATTGGATGGACTACTGGGACTATTACGTGTTAAGGTGGAAAATGTAAAGCCTTAACGCTATTTAAAAGTATGTTTATTTTAATATAGACACTATTATAATAGCGCAATATACTACATAGTAAATAGTTTAACGGATCCTTAGAGGATGGGCGATCCCAAGCATCCTTTAAGTTACTTGCTCTATATTACAGTACACTTGAATTAGCTTACATTATATAAGTATATATGTCCTGACTCGAGTGTTTTGTTTCATTTTACGCTCGGGTCAGTCTGAGTTGCAGTTTCAGCTTTCTCTCCAGAGCTAGGACACTCGTAGATCATTCTTGCTGTTGGAAGCTTTTCATCTTTATCTTTTATGTAATTCAGGACATTTGAAGACTCTATATTTGTTTATGTTTTAAAATTGTATTGAAGATTATAAACAATGTAATTCTGTTGGTAAAAGTTTTAAGTGGCTTCATGAACTACTGTATTATTTTATATTCCGCTGTGAGATTCTGATATTTGTGTCTGTGATTCTGTGTATTTGATTTCGTTTGTTCCTAAGCTATTTTACAATCTATTGTTTTGAACTATTCCAGCTCGACATTTATTTAATTATTGTCGAATTCGAATGGTACAAAATAGTGGGTCGTTACATGTAATAGCGGCAGTAAAAGCAGCATTAAGATGAAACAAGTGACATGATGAAGCAGTTAAAACAAATGTACAAATGCTCAAACTCAGTAACCAAAGCAAACAGAGGTGGCAATATGAACAACTACAACAGGTCAAGGATGTGTACTAAAATTTAAACCAACAAAATGCATTATGAATACTATAGGCCGAGAACCAGACCAGAGAAATGTACAGAGACCAGGTGCAAATAACAACAAGTCAAGCCCGCAACAAACATACATATGAAGTAGTTCAAATCCAAGTGCAAATTCAAGAATATATATACACATGTATAAAATGCAGAGGTAAAGGCCGAGCAAAATCAAGAAAGATTTTTCAAAAATGACCGAGGCCAAAAGAGGCTACAAAGTGCGCAGTGATTTCAGAATGAGCAATAGTGAAATTGTCACAGTCATGAACAAGTCAAACAAAGTAAAAATGCCAGAAATCAATATGTCGAGGATAGCAAAAATATGATGAACAAATCGAAACCGTGGTAGCAAAGGAAGTTGACCAAGTTAAAAATCAAGCCATGGTCATCACAATCTCAAATCAACACCGTGACCATCAAGTAACAAATATATGTTTTTGAACAAGTCAGAAAACATCTCAAGCATCAATACAAGATCAAGCGGCCAGAGCAAGTAAATTGACGAATTCAAATATACTTAGACGAACGTAATTCAAGGAATTCGAACGCATATAAAAGCCCAATCATCATCGGCAATCAATTCATCGAATTCAAGCAAGCATAAAATCAGTAAAAGCAAAATTATTTAATTACATACCGAAGCAAGGAGGGAATTCGATCAACGAAGCAGCCGCGGTGAGCAACGAGGTCTCAAATCGATCAAGGAAGCACGTCAATCATTATTCGATCGAGAAATTCGAGCGGCGCTTCAAATTTGCACAACCCTAATTTTGGAAGCAAGGAGCAAAAGAAGCCGAAGCCCTAATTTAGTTGCAAAAGAGGAACGGCCATTATTCTCACAAGCCAAAAGAAAAGGAACGGGTTAAAGAAAAGTGAATAGGGCCGGCCTATTTTATTATTAAAGGCTTTAGTATATTTTTTAATTAGGGTTTAGGGTTATTTTCTTTTAATTGTTGTTTTTTACTTTTCGAGTCAAAAGAATTTGTAAATCACCACCTAGAGTTTAGGTAGTGTCAGATTGTCTAGTTAGAATTAGTTCAGTGAGCAGGGTGTGCGAGTTTGCAGAGCTCTATAGGCGAGAGCAGAGTTTGCGAGTAAGCAAAGCTCTATAGGCGGGAGCAGAGTTTGCGAGTAATCAAAGTTCTATAGGCGGGAGCAGAGTTTGCGAGTAAACGAAACTCTATAGGCGGGAGCAGGGTGTGCGAGTCTAGTAAAGTGTTTGTAAGCGGGAGCAAATGTTTGCGAGTCTAGTAGAATGTTTGTGAGCGGGAGCAAATGTTTGCGAGTCTAGTAGAGTGCTTGTGAGCGGGAGAAAATGTTTGCGAGTCTAGTAGAGTGTTTGTAAGCGTGATACTGTTTAATTCTAATAGAAATCTGGGAATGCAGCAGTAGGCAGGGGTTGCCGAAGCTGGGTAAATTTTGTGTGTGATTTACTTTGCAGCATATTTATTTCTGCAGTTTGTTTCTGTGTTTAAATCGAGAAAATTTGCTATAACCCTATTCACCCCCCTCTACGGTTAATCTAGATCCTACACATTCAACTCAAGTTGCACAGAAATACGAACCATTTGGGTTAAAAAAGAAGAGGTAGAAGAAGAAAATAGAAAATAACAACAGAATCGAACCATAGCAGCGGAATAAAATATAATAGATGATAAATGATCTTTACTCAAAATCAAATATATCTGTTAATATATATTACATTATCAGAGTACATCAATCACATCTCAACATCAATATCATACAAATGGATACACAACAACTCAACACAGCGGAATATATATACATAACAACTACGAGAATACGTATCGTCATCCTGCTCGTCTCCTGAATTCCACAGCATCATATCTTGTATCCTATAATACTCGATCTGACCCGAGCATTACAGTTAAATAACACCTGAGTCAGTTTGGATTACCATCGTGAGAAAACCACACTCAATTGATTATTAAAGTTTCAAAAATCCTTTGAAAACAAAAGCATCTCGTAAGACCACGCCACAAATAAACATGTCGGTTTTTACCTTACGATAGCTAAAACACTTTTTATAAAAATCCTCTGATATTATAATAGGGTCTATATACAAATACTTATAAAATAGCCCAAATTGTTACATCTATTAAATTCCAACTACTAGCCACAGAGTGGGTAATACAAACAAAACTCGTACAAGGCTAGTAGGGAGAATGGATTTCCAACTAATAACTAGGCACTGGGGTACCACCTGTCACGGTACGGGGCCTAGATCACCGTACCAAGGAGTACGCCAGCTCCCCTGCAACACAAGACCGGGACTACCCCTTACTGGATAATCCCGAGTGAGATCACCCTGCGGTTGGGATCAGCAACCGGCCACTAAGCCGAAATAAAAAGGGACATCTTGACAGGAATGATCTCACCCTGCTTGGGTGCTACCCAACTAGCCTTGCTGCATAACCCCTGATTTTCAGTCATTCCCATTTGATGAGGCTTGAGGCTAAACATTACCTTTTT
The DNA here is from genome assembly GCA_030765085.1 of Allium cepa. Lineage (NCBI taxonomy): Eukaryota > Viridiplantae > Streptophyta > Magnoliopsida > Asparagales > Amaryllidaceae > Allium > Allium cepa. The sequence goes on along the minus strand of CM060934.1, from coordinate 206,066,236 downwards.
AGGAACATATCCCTTAGAATGCCCATCGTCCACCTGACGATGTTCGCAAGCATTCATCCGTACAAGTCCGTCACGGGTTCGAACGGAACCGGAGGCACTACTCCTACAACATCCATTTTGGAAATATCCTCGGGATTAGTAGCGACTAGCCCTTGCACTTTACTGCTCCATCTTCGAATCCAAAATCGTTTTTCACAAAAACGTACAAACCGGATCGAAGTGGTTTTCGAGAAATAAATCTCGATTCCGGTCTCTTCGAAACGATCAACGTTTTTGTCCAATATTAATAGTCGGTTATTTAACTATCAATTAATATTCACAAACATTCATCAATCAATAAATAGTTTCCCAAATTATTTATTTATCTCAAAATATCTTTACAAGGTATATTTTCACTTTCAAAACCCTTTTGAAAACAGTTTTCAAACTATCTTCCTTTTCTCAGAATAAATTCCGAGTATTACTATTTCCACTGGAATCACCAAGCACAAAACTTTAGATTTATAAAATAATTTAAAAACACTTTATTGTAGGATATATTTAACATTTAATTTAGAAAAATTTACTTTAATACTTAATTTATAATAATACTTTAAACAAAATACCAAATCATTCTTTAAATAATTATTACGATGATAGATTAAACAAAAATACTTACTTTGGAATTTACTCTTAAACACTTAAGTTAAAACTACTTTAATAATTTACTAAAAGTACATACTATATAAACATTTGAAAATAAAGTTACTTAATAAAATATAAAACTAGATTTCTACCAAAAAAACAAAATACTAAGTAACTTCTTAATAATTACTGCTAAAATAGATTAAAAGAAGATACTTACTTTGGACTTTAAATATTAGAAATGATAAATTTTACAAAACTTGCTTTCTTAAAAAAAACAACTTTAAAACCTTTAATTTATATTTACAAATTTACTTTTAAAACATGTACTTGGCCATCCAGAGAAAATTCCTACTTCAATCACTCAATTCAATTTCCCAAATTGATTTCCAGTTTATTTTATTTGAAATAAGTTTCTTTAATTGCTCAATTCATTTCAAAATTCATTAGTTATGGACTTATTATTAATGTAATTATTTTCCGTTTGATTTTAAAATCCTTTAACTGAAATATACCAATTTCAGATTTTTCCCAATTTCTTCTTTATTCTTTTTAAATAATTTAAATCTTAAATTTTAAATAAATGTTTTAATCACACTGAAATTAAAAATTCATAAATCTTATGTTTATTCAAAATTTCCCTTCCATATAGGGAATTATTTATTCGAATTTTAAACTATTATTATTCTATCCAATTCATTCCTAATTTATTTAAATTCTCTATAATTATTTCACTTACAAATTCTCTTCATTTTATTTCCAAAATCCAATTCTATATATATCTTGATAAATTAGTGCACCGGAACATATTCTGGTAAACCATAACATCCAATATTCCAATTGTCAATAGTATTCATCACAGAATATAAAATAATCACAACAGAGGGTATTAAATAATTTCAATAAATGTTGAGGGATCCCTCCAACCTGTTTCCCTGCATCCACAGATGTTAGCACAATATAATATGCCAATTCCAAAATATACCAAATTATAGCACATCAATCAATTCATTCATTCAACCAATTATTTAACTTTGAAATTTAAATTTAAATTTAACTGGGTGAGATTAACTCACCTTTGCAATTGCGATCCCAATTCGAATCTCGGCTTGTTTTCTTCATAGTTTCAAACCTTGTATAAATATTTATACAATTTATTAATACTTTAAGTAATCAAACAATTTACTTCCTTTTTAATTAATTAGTTAACAATTTAATTTTCAACTAAATAATATATTTTTTCTTCAGCGTATATATTTATCAAATCAAAATGGAAATAAAGATCTCTTTCTAAAATATATTGAAAACAGAGATGGTTATAACTTACTATAATAAATCTTTTTCTGTTAATACCCATAAACAGTCCTTTTCTCTACTGTTCAAATAGATGTAAATTATTAATACTTGAACAATTTGAATAATTAATCTCCACTTGATAGATTAAATTTAAATTTATATTCTGACAAAACAAACAATTTAATTTCCATTTTAAAATTTACATCCAACTACAATTTTAAATTTAAACTAGTAATTAATTTTAACTGATAAATTTTCCTTTTAAAATACCTATACACTTAAAAATAGATTCCAAACCTCATCGATCGAGCTTCTGAAACTATGAAATCCCCTGCGACCTTACCCCGCAACCTCCTGCTGCAGTATCCAAACCTTGCTGCCTTCGACAACCTTACCCACACCCAACCCCTGCCACAAACGACCCCCATCAACGATAAAGCCTCGCCGCCAGATATCCACCCTGATCGTCGTACAACCCAGCCACGATCGAGAATCCACACGCGACCCAATCCAATCATGCTACCCTCGAGCTCGAATGCGACCCAAAGAACAGCAGCCTTTGCCGCCGCCTGACTCTACCAGGCTCCACCTTGCGCGACTTCGACTACTCACTCACCTAACCTGTCAAGCTTTCAAATCACCGCCATGCCTAACCTCCCTGATATCGCGAGCGATTCCAATCACGATAGCTTTTTTTTTGAAACGATTTCTTAAGGAAAAAATTGGAAGAAATGAACTTCATTTTGATTTCGTTCAATTGATTTGAAGAGGCGATGTGATTTTTTTTTATAGACAGAGGCTTCGACCTTTTTTTTTTGTAGATCCCGATTTCGAATTTGAATATAGGGGAGAAGGAAACGAAGGAGGAAGACAGTGTAGTCGCCATTATATTTTTTTCTCGATTTTGATTTTGAGATATTTTTTTTGGCTGAAAAGAAAAGAAAGGAGCGACGTGATTTGACAGAAAGAAAGGAAGCGTATACAAGAAGGCTCGACTATTTAAATTAAATTTCACCAGATTATTTATCAATTAAATTCCCAGCACGTTTATATTTCGTACACTCACACACTAACTACGATCAAAACGAAATTTGAAATCCGGTAATAATTCAATATTACGGACTCAATGGAACTGGTTTCGTTGGATTCCGAGACTGTGTCTCGCTATTTTTTTCAATTCAATTTAAACGATAAAAATTTCAAAACTTAACAAACCATCCTTAAATCTGATTTCAACACTTCTATTCTCTTCAGTATTATCAATATAACTTTTATAAGCCTTCAAATTATTTTTAATAGGCTTAACATCTCAGATTTCATATTTTATTCAATTTCAAATTATTTAATTCAACAATTTAATTGTCAGATAAATTACGATATTCGTAATTTAAGTTAATAATTAACTTTTAAATATTTAAAATCAATTAAATATTCCGATTATGGTTGCTTAAAAATTCCGGGTCGTCACATTCCTCCCCATCCCTTAAAAGAATTTCGTCCCCGAAATTTCTAGTTAGGAAGAATGCTCCAATACCCGTCTACTTTTCCAAAACTAACAATCCCACATCCTATCAGTTATCTTTCGGTAAAAGACCCACTACCATTCTTATTAACTTCTCAACTCTCCTATAGTTTCCAAACTATACGATTTTCTCAATCATTCAAGTTTCAATTTAAAACCAATTTTGAATTATCAAAATTTTCTCAAAAATTTTCTAACGCCATAAATTTTCGAAAAATTTCGCCAGCGTCTCCTTTGCGCGGCTAGCTCGGTACAACTACAAAATGGCTCTACGGCCTTCCAAATCCAAAAAGAAAACAAAATGCCAAGTGGCTCGATCCAAAAACCCAATCAAATTTTCAAAGAAATTTAAACACATACTTTTTTGTCGAGTATTTCAAATTTATCTTTCTGAAATCAAAATCAATTCTCTTATCATGCTTAGCAATAATATCTAATCACAATATTCAAAACATTTTATCGACTTCCTTCCGAATGTCAATATTTATTCATTCAAATATTAACTCAGAATATATTTATAATATTCAATTTCCAATTAAGAATTCACCATTCCTTTCTTAGGTTCGTATAAGCATTTAATGTGTTTCTTATATTTGTTTTCACCCTTCCACTTTAGTTTATATCTACTTCTATTAAATTTAGTTTTCCCAATTCCATAAGAATTCAATTTATCTTTAACTCTGAATATTAAATTTTATTTTCCATTTATAACCAATTTATGTCATTATTTTTAATTGGTTTCATTTACTAATTTCTATTTTCAATTTTAAACTGTTTTGTCGTTAACAAAATTTTCCAAAAGTTTTCTAACTCCCAAAATTTCTGAAAAATTTTGGCAGAGTCCCCTTTGCACGGAGGAGCTTTTGCAATTTAACAAAAGATATAAATATATATACATCGACCCACCCGGTCGGAAAAATAAAAAACAGTTCATATTTCCTATTTTTATTGCATAGGCGTACCTTATTTAGCATTTTAACCAAGCGGCTTATTATTTTTAGCAAATAGCACAACCAAATCCAGCCACACGGCTCCCAAGTACTTGTACTTACTCAATTTAAACATGTAAGTGCGATATAAATGAAGTTTAACAACATTTCACTTATTTGCAACAGTTAAACACATGAATTCTAAAAGAAATTCACACCAAACATTTCTCCGTAAGCAACTTATACAATTTACAAACCATTTTCATTCAATTTGAATAGTTTTCAATCCATTGGTATACATCTTCATCAATTTGAATAGTTTAAAACTTAACCGCTTACATTTAATTTATTTTTAAGCAAATTGAACTCATATTTAATTCAATTGCTCTCAAAATCAATTCATTTTACTTCTATCAATTCATAGAATTTTCATTACTCCTATTTACATCCAACGATAATTTATTCTATGCAATTTGACGAGATCTATGTGAATAAGTATTTATGTTTTATAACCAATTTAAATGGATTTCAACTCAATTTATACTTAATTCTATTCCATTTTTAAATTTTACTCACAATCCATATATTCTCATTTTCATAGCATTTTAAATTTGAATCCATTCACTTGCATTTCATTTTATTAACCAAACTAGTTTTATTATTCAAACAGGTTCCATTCAAAACCATTTGATCTAGCTCGACACATTCTGATTAAATTTTCATTCACAACCCATTCATTTACATTTCACTTGAAACCATTCTATATTTGTTTTTTCCAAACTCTTTTATTTAGCTCGAAAACAACCCAGGCTATTTCATTCAATAACCATTTCTCAACTTATTTAAACCACGCTTCATTTTGAGTTCAGCTTTTATTCAACACTTACTCAAGTCAATAACTTAAGTTCATTTCCATTTCTTTTTATAATAAGTTCTACTTCTTTTCTTTTTTCTTTTTTTTGATACTTATTTATCCTATCCATTTATTTATTCAATATAATTAGTTTATCCACTCAATCCATTATGAATTTTCATTTCCTTAAATACTATTTATAACTCACCGAATTCTATTTCGATCCAAAATTATTTTTTTACTTGATTAAAATTCAATCCAATATCATTAAACTTGGTTTTAAATTGAATTCAACTCATTCAATTGATTACATGGCCATCTCCAATTTATTTCCACTTATTTGGATTTTATTTGCACATTCAAACCATTACTATTTTAATCCAATTTCATTTTTATTCGATACCTTTCCAGTTATATTTAATTTGTTAACACTTCAAGTTAAATTTTAAATTAATAACTCAAGTTCTGATTCTACCATTCACTTTTAATTTACCATCCAATTTTATTAACTACAATTCAATTACATTTACTTCACTATCGATCCAGGTCGAATTTGATTTATAACTTGAGTTTTATTTTCAAACTTCTTCATAAACTCACAATTCAAATTCTATTTAACTACATTGGGTTTTCATTACATATTTTATTAATTAATTTATCATCAAATTAGTTCTCCCTTATTTATAGTTCAATACTTGATCTTTAATTCCAAATATCACTTCGTTTAATTTTCTTAGTTCAATTTATTTTATAATCCAAGTTTTGATTTTCATTTTATTTTTCAATTCATCAAAAATATTTATTTTGGGTTTTGTAATCCATTTTCAATTTATAAGTCACAACTTATTATTTACACAATTCCATTCATTCTAGGCTTGAATACATCCATCTTTTATTTTTAACCCAAGCCTTATGCTTATTTATAATCCAAGCATATTTTATTCCATGGATTTTAATTCCTTTACAAGTTATTCTAATTTATTTATTTTTCCAACACAATTCTTATTCAACTTACCTCCATTTATTCTAGTAAGAATCTAATTCTATTTAATAAATCAACATAATTTTCATTCCAATTCAATTTTATTTTAACTCAGATTTATTTAACTCAATTCGATTTTAACTCAGTTCGAATACAACTGGATATTATTTTCAGCCTAATTCAATAAATTTCAGTCCAGTTAAATTTTATTTCCCAATTCAAATTAATTTCATTTTTAACTTTACACTTTAAATTTAAATTCCAACATTCAAAGCTTATATTTCCATCCTGATTTAAAATCATCTCGATTTACAAGCTTATAACCTATCTCATCAGGATTTTCAAACACCCGGCTTTTGGTTTCAAATCATTTTGAAATCACCAACATCTCAAATCACACTTCTTAAAAATTTAAACCAAACCTGTTTTTTATTCCTCAATAAATTTCCTTTGAAATTTTCAAAAACAAACAGGTTTTCCTGACCAAATCAATTTGGCAGCAATCTGTCACTTAAAAACTCGAAAATGAACATCGATGATGCTGCAGTCATCACCGAAGTTATTTTCCAGTGACTGAAGTGAGTTCAATGCTATATCACTTTCAAAATCCATTTAAAACAAATTTCCTTTCAGAAATAACCCAAAAACAATAATGCTACTATTCATCTTCAAAATATTCCCAAAATCTTCGGGGTTTTAAAGTTTCAAATTCAATTTTAATTCAAATTTTAACTATAATGCATTAGTATAATTTATGCTTATACAAATTTCCATTTGATTATATTTCAATTTATAATTTACATTTATAATTCATATTTATGAATTTCATTTTATAATGAATTTATTTCATTAATCTTTGGTTGTGTTTTCAATTTCTAATTAAATTTCCATAGAATAAGGATAATAATTTAATATTATTTTTCCTAACATCCAAGCAACCATATATTAGCTAAATAGTTTACAAAAACTTTTTTATATCAAAAATATATTTTTGGGTAAAATTATTTCATTTACCCACATTTAAAACAATACTGTGTCAATTTTTCTATTCAAGTGTTTAGAAACCCTTTCGATACAGTTGTCCAGACTGTGCCGACGAAGGTTCATATGCCACTCAATAGACCAATCAACACAATATTAAAACGATTTATATCCACTAACAAATACACGCACATATCTATTAATACGCTCAAACTCATTCTAGAGTACTACGGACTCTAATTGAGTAATTTCCCACCAGAGCCAAGGTTATCACCAACCTACGCTCTGATACCAAGTGTAACGACCCGCAAATCTGTACCTCTTGAGTCAACGCTATTCCACAACATTCAACTCAAGTTGCACAGAAATACGAACCATTTGGGTTAAAGAAGAAGAGGTAGAAGAAGAAAATAGAAAATAACAACAGAATCTAACCATCGCAGCGGAATAAAATATAATAGATGATAAATGATCTTTACTCAAAATAAAATATATCTGTTTATATATATTACATCATCATAGTACAACAATCACAGCTCAACATCAATATCGTACAAATGGATACACAACGACTCAACACAGCGGAATATATATACATAACAAGTACGAGAGTACGTATCGTCATCCTGCTCGTCTCCTGAATTCCACAGCATCATATCTTGTATCCTATAATACTCGGTCTGACCCGAGCATTACAGTTAAATAACACCTGAGTCAGTCTGGAATACCAGCATGAGAAAACCACACTAAATTAATTATTAAAGTTTCAAAAATCCTTTGAAAACAAAAGCATCTCGTAAGACCACGCCACAAATAAACATGTCGGGTTTTTACCTTACGATGGCTAAAACACTTTTTATAAAAATCCTCTGATATTATAATAGGGTCTATATACAAATAGTTATAAAATAGCCGAAATTGTTACATCTATTAAATTCAAGCTACTAGCCACAGAGTGGGTAATACAAACAAAACTCATACAAGGCTCGTAGGGAGAATGGATTTCCAACTAATGACTAGGCACTGGGGTACCACCTGTCACAGTACGGGGCCTAAATCACCGTACCAAGGAGTACGCCCGCTCCCCTGCAACACAAGACCGGGACTACCCCTTACTGGATAATCCCGAGTGAGATCACCCCGCGGTTGGGATCAGCAACCGCCCACTAAGCCGAAATAAAAAGGGACATCTAGACAGGAATGATATCACCCTACTTGGGTGCTACCCACCTAGCCGTGCTGCATAACCTCTGATTTTCAATCATTCCCATTTGATGAGGCTTGAGGCTAAGCGTTACCTTTTTAGGAACATATCCCTTAGAATGCCCATCGTCCACCTGACGATGTTCACAAGCATTCATCCATACAAGTCCATCCCGGGTTCGAACGGAACCGAAGGCACTACTCCTACTAATCCATTTTGGAAATATCCTCAGGATTAGTAGCGACTAGCCCTTGCACTTTACTGCTCCATCTTCTAATCCAAAATCATTTTTCATGGAAACGTACAAACCGGATCGAAGTGGTTTTCGAGAAATAAATCTCGATCCCGGTCTCTTCGAAACGATCAACGTATTTTTGTCCAATATTGATAGTCGGTTATTTAACTATCAATTAATATTCACAAACATTCATCAATCAATAAATAATTTCCCAAATTATTTATTTGTCTCAAAATATCTTTACAAGATATATTTTCACTTTCAAAACCCTTTTGAAAACAGTTTTCAAACTATCTTCCTTTTCTCAGAATAAATTCCGAGTATTTCTGTTTCCACTGGAATCACCAAGCACAAAACTTTAGATTTATAAAATAATTTGAAAACACTTTATTGTAGGATATATTTAACATTTAATTTAGAAAAAATTACTTTAATACTTAATTTATAATAATACTTTAAACAAAATACCAAATCATTCCTTAAAATAATTATTACGATAATAGATTAAACAAAATACCAAAACCTTCAAACTATTTATTTCTATATGAAAAATCCAATTTACCATTGGAAAGATTATTATTCTATGTATATACTTTATTCAAAACATTTTAAATCAATATTTCATACCAGAATAATTCAAAATAGTCTTATTTATTTCACTCAACAAACAGTTTCAAACTTATATAAATCATATTACTTTATACATTAATCATACAAAACTAAACTTATATTCTTTATCACATACCTTATATTTTTCGAAATTGCTTAGCTTTGGAAAGTTAACCTTGATCTGGAAGTGCTCGAACCTTCAAAATAGTCGAAGAAATCATGATTTCAATCCAAGAATTGGAAATCGCCAACAAGGCAGTAAACCAATTCCAAAAGATAGGGTTATACCGAAACAAATCTGAAATCCTAAGGAATGAACACCGGCTTACTTTAAATCATTTCAAATATATACATACACACACACATATACATATATCTTTCGAACATCAAACCATACTTCAAAATCTGAAATCAAAATTTGTTTCACAAAATCACTCGCATAGCAAAGCTACTAGAGTGGCCTCTCCCCCACTCAGAAACTCGAAAATCAATGTCGATGATGCATGCATTCATCACCGAGCTACTATAACAAACTCTCAAAATAGAAGATGGATAAGCCTTTATAAATCTTTGTCAATACCAGAGCATATCGGTGATGAACAACTGAAACTAAAATACATAGCCTTTAGAAATACATATCGGCGATAACATAAATCTAAATCGCTGGATAAGCCTTTATAAATCGCGGGCGACCTTAATCGGTCAATCGAGACTTCAGGAATATAATCGATTCAAAAATCTAAGGCAAATCGACATTTGATCGCCAAAGATAGAATCCAGGTAGAGCAGGAGATAAATAGCATCGAAATCCGAGGATACCAAAGTCTCCGGTGAATCAATGCCACTTGTAAAGGAGTTTTACCCCCTTATAAATCATTCAAAGATTTACGGAATCACTGATCTTTATAGAGGTCATTCCAAAGTAGAATTACGGAATGCTCCAAAATCAAAAGGATAAAATAGGGAAAAGAAGACTAGATTCCAAAACGAGTGGGAGCGTTCCAAAGTTCAAGGAATCCTACTAACCAAGAGATTTCTAACAAGGTGGATACAGAAGGAATGAAGTTTAGAAAATCTTGGTTTCAAAATAAGAAAAATTTTATACCAAAATAATCTTTGAAAATCCTTTAAAAATTATTTGGAAATTATTTTATACTTCGAAAATACGCTCTCTCACAAGGAAATGATTCTAAGATTAATTTCACTCATTCTAGGGTATTTCTACCCTATCTCTAATGAGTTTTTGCTCCGCATGCTATGGTTTGCCTAAAGCCAAAGCTTTGATACCAACTATAACAACCCAATATTTTAAGAATTCGCATCCACACATGAAGGACTTGAATTGCTCAAAATACCGCATTGTAAATAAATTTAGAGCAAATGAAATACAAATCACAGAATCACAGACACAGAAATATCAGAATAACTCGCAGCGGAAAATTAAAATACCATAGTAGTTCATGAAACTACTATAACAAACCTCAAAACATAAAACATATATCAGTCTACAAAACATATACAATAGAAATCTCAAATACATAGCAGTTTATAAATACCAGAGCTAAAATAGAACAACTGAAACTGAAAAGAAATAGATAACTAGACAAGCAGAATCTCCAGCGATTCCTAGCTCCAGAAAAGAAATCCAAAGCTAAGCTGTAAATACTCAGGCTGACTCGAGCGTAAAGTAAAACACAAAACACTCGAATCAGGACATATATACTTATATAATGTAAACCAACTCAAGTGAACTGTAGTAGTAATGTACAATAACCTAAAGAATGCTTGGGATCTCCCATCCTTTAAGGATCAGTTAAACTATAAATTAAATACATTCCGTGGTTAAAATTTCAAAATGGTATTTTATATTTCTATATCAAATATCATTTAAAACTTCAATATCATTCAGAAATCCATTCCAAAATATCAAAATATCATATCTTTCAAAACCTCATTCAGTTTTATTTAATTTAAATACCATTTCAAATCACAATTCAAAATGGTTTATATTCCAAATCAAAATACTCCATTTAAACCAATTAAATATTCCAATTAAACCAATTAAATATTCCAGTTAAATCATTTAAATATTCCATTTAAATAATTTAAAAGTGAACTTAGTATATTTAATAATTAAACATTCAATTCTCAAAATTTCACCATTTTCAGAATTCATTTATCCACTTCAATATATTAAAACAGTGAAATTTCAACTTTTCGCAGTGTTTAGAAAATGCTACGGTAAATTGACACTTGAAAACAATTCATTTTAACAAAGATAGCATTTACAAAAATACTGTAATAGGTTTTAGTTTCAAATAAAAGCTTTAGTTCAATTCTGCAACTACAGCACTTACGAAGTGCTATAATAGCCCCCAGTTCCTTTTTCCTTATAGTTCATTGTAGCAACTACAGCATTTACAAATGCTGTAATATCTTTTACTTAAGAAATGATAGCATTTCAGAAATGCTGTTAATTAAAATTCAAGGTTTTCAATACAGTTTCATAAATATTATATTTTAATTTAAACCATTTTTAACTTATAAAAATCATAATTTCTCACTTTAAACAATCATTTAAATACCCTTATATTCATGATTTTATAAAGTTAAATTTCCATTGAAAGTCAATATTTAATAATAATTCACATATTAAATTCAAACATTAAATTTCAATTCTTTATAATTAAATTTTAACTTAACACTTAAGTTTAAATCTCCAAATATAACTTATTTTCATTTTTATTTACTTACCTTCAAAAAAATTCACTTTAAACAAAATTCATAAATTCCACTTTAAGTTATATTTCAAAATTCAACTTAAATATTCATTTATTTAATTTTTTAACTTTATTCAAAAATCATTAGTATATCATAAAATAATTTTAAATTCATTTTAGTTCAAAGTATCATAAATTTATCATATTTCATATTTAATTTAAATTCCATTTATCACCAAATTATAATTTCCAAAATAACTTACATTTCAGATTTTCTAGCTTTACCATTAATTTATTTCACTTATAAATTTTCAGAAAATCAATAATACTTTACAAAAATCATTTTTAATTAATTTTAGATCAAAATATTATAATACTTACATTTCTAAAATATTTTAAAATTTTTAGAAAAACATATTTTAACCACGGGTTTGTATATCATTTTCTAGCCTAGGTAAAGTGATTACGGATAATATATCATTTCAACCCGTAATTTACAAAGAAAACCCAGGTTTTATCATTTTAAACCCGCAGTCCCAAGTAAAATGAAATAATTGAAAATCGTTCAGGCCTATCACTTCAGCCCATAACGATTTTCCCCTATTCTAAAGTCCGTTCGGGTATGTATCATTTCAACCCATAGTGGTTCTAATCTAAGGGGAACTTGCAGTGTGATAAACTGATATAAATAAAAGAATAGCATTATATAACAGTAACAGATGATATAACAGGTAAATAAGCATGGGTGAACCTCATATGATCATAACATAGCAAATATAGCTTGGTGATATATTTTACAGATTCAAATGTGATCGGTTTACAAGTCATATAAGTATAAAACTATCTGGTGAGAATAACTCACTTGTATAAGATGGGGATGACAACCAAAATACACAAACTGAGATCCACAAAGGCACGATGGCACGACAATGATTCCAGTGTGGAAGAGGCAAAGCTAATAGCCTTGATACATAACAAACAAAACAAAGTACAATACATAAATTTCAAACCAAACTATTATAAACAAAGTTAGAAATATAAGCACAATACACAGCTGAACTTTTTGCACTTGCATTCAACCACTTATGCTTCAGCTATGGACTGTAAAAGCACTGTAATGGGATAGTTTTGGATCAGGTTGAGGTCAGATTGAGGTCAAATAGGTTTTCCATAACAATATATGAAGGAGATGAAGGCGTATGTGTGCATCAACACACAAGTACAAGCAACAACGTGGATTTCAAGGCCTAAATGTCTTCGACCAAGGGACTATTGGGAATGGCCTGATCTGGTATGATCAACTACAGGTGGGGCATGGATCCTAGGCTCAGGTTGTGGCTGGTGGTGGTGGGGGTGGATGGTCCAAAGCATGATGATGGAGTGGTGGATCAATGGAAGGCTCGGCTACGAAGTTTTAAGGTGGAGTTTCATCATTTTTTGGTGGATCAACATCCTATAGGGCTTCGGCCATGGATGGTTAGTGGAGTGAAGGGGATGGTGGCTAGAATAGATGGTGATGGAGGCGGCCAAGGGGCTGGAGGTGGCAGGGTTCAACACAAAGAGGATGAAGCAAGTGCAAAAATCACATTTCTAGCATCACTAATTCTGACAATCATTTGATTACAATTAATAACCGCACTAAATTTAGACAACCAATCCATACCCAATACTACCCCAAAACCCATGAACCCAAGTGCAAATAGTCAGAAAAGAAAGGCTAATCTCGATAAGAAATAGGCACATTTAAACATGTGATGTTCAGATTGGTCGGACCCCCAATTGGGTTCAACAAACAAAGAGAATTGTTTAAAAGAATGGGTTTGAGGTTAAACTTATCAACAAGATCTACTGAAATGAAGCTATGGGATGCATTGGTATCAAATTACACTCTAACAGGAATATCAGAAATGGATAGTGTACCTTGCAACACTTGCTTTCCTTTTGGATCTAGAAGTAGAAGGTTTTTTCTCAATAGTAAAAGCTTATCCATGTGATCCTTCTTTGGAAAAGGCACTAGTTCTTCATATGTCCATGTTTGTTGCAATTGTAGCATATCGGTATATTAGTCTTCGGGGAATTATTTGCAAAAGTGGCCAATTTTGTTGCACTTAAAACAACGAATCTTGATCGAGTCTAACTGCTTGTTCTGAGCTGGAGCACCACCTCTAGGCTTCTTTCCTGACCACTTCTTCTTCCCTTTGTGCTTGAAAAATGGCTTACTAGCAACTGGTATCACTGACAAAGGTTAGGCATTAATTGCTGGCAGTACTCCCTTCTGAACTTCTTGCTCAATCTCAAGAGCTTCAAATCTCAAAGCCAAACTAATCACATTGGTAAAGGTACCATTGAGATGATTGGTCATTTACCGATGGAACTTTGGTCGCATTCCTTTCATGAAGATCTCATTCTTTTTTAGTGGCATATCAATAAATCCTGGTCCAAAGCGGGACAATGCACTGAACCTATGCTCATACTGCGCCATTGTCATCTCACCCTATTTTAAATCCATGAAACTTCTAAACAACTGGGTCCTTCCTGCCTCTGGGATAAACTGAGCTTCAAAAACATCCTCAAACCGTGCTTAAGAAAAATCTTTTTCTAGTGTATTCATGGTGACCAAATCCTACCAATCCATTGCGGCTTTCTGAAGCTAACGCGATGCCAACAATCTCTTTCTAGCATCTCCCAACCGAAGATCCCTAAATATCCTTCCACGGGAGCTGTAACAACCCTGATTTAGCGATTACCTGAGAATATTAAATTATAACGGCGATTATAATTTAATAGTGTAAATTAATAATTAATGTGGAATTTAAATTGTTTATTGGGAATAAACAATATATTTGAGGATAAAATGAGAAAATAGAATTTTGAAACTTTAGTAAGATGGTTTGAGATAATAAACTGAAGAAAATGTGTTTTATTTAGAATTAATGCAATAATTTTGTTAATTATTGCTATTTACTTCTTTTAATGATTTTTAAAAAAGAAGTAATTAATTTTAAGATGAGATAAATCTAAAATAATGATGGAATTGAGTTTAAAAATATAATTTAGGTGTAAATTATATTTGAAATGGGTTATATAATTTTATTACACAAAAATATAATTTTTGTGTAATTTATAATGTTAATTACAATGGGATTTGTAATTAAAGATGTAAATTTGTTATTTATTAAAAAAAGAGAAATATGATGATAAAATGTTTTAAAAATGTAAATAATCTTTTATTTTTATTATCTAACATTTTATCATCATGAATATGAAGTTTTATAAATTTTTGATATGAAATAAAGTTGAATAGATGATTGAATTTGAAGGTGTGTCTTGTTATGATTAACTTATAACCTAAGCTAATTTTCCCAAGCATTTGGACTCTAGCCCATTAACATACTTCACTTAGCCTGTTAGAAAAGAAATGAGAAACATCTTTCTCTTCCTCGCGTTCATTCTCTATTCACTGTAAAACAAATCAGAAACTGTTCCTCTTTCTAAATCCTAGAGCTCTAAATCTTCAATTCGTACATTAATTTGCTAATTTTAATCAATCTAAAGTTATATTTCTCAGGTAATCAACTCCAAAACTTATTCTATTTCATCAAATTTGGATTTTGTCAATAGGTGGATTGTTTGTAATAGGGTTTTCTTGCTTGCATGTTGTTGTAGTGTTGTTTATAGGTTCTAGAAGCTAAAATTCAAGCAAAAGCTCCAACCTTTCTACATTAATTCGAGTTCTTGCATTCCTACAATAAGGTGAGTTAATCACTCATACTACTAGCTTTAATCTATGAAAATAGTTGTTAGTTTCTATTTGAATTAATTAGATGGGATGTTGATTGAATTGCTTTCAAGTTGGTTGTGCTTTGCTGAAAATTGTTTGTGGAAAAAATTGCTGCTGTAAAACAGCTATATCTTAGTGCAAGTTTACCCAAATTGGCACAATCTTTTTGCAGTAGAAAGAACATTCCATTAGCTACAACTTCTCTTTTAATTACTTTCTGAAATTTTATTGTTTATAGGGTCGAAATTTAGTTTGGATCTGATGTATACAGTTCTGCTCTGTGCAATTTGTTTAGTTGAAACCTGATCTTCAAATCACCATAACTTTTTAACGATAAATCAAAATTGAGTGAGGTTTTATTCATTTAGAACGTATAATTATAAGGAACAACTTTCATGTACTGAGTTTTCTGTAATTTAGACGTTAGCTGTGTCAAAATTTCAATTTTTCTACTGTTGTCCCGAGAGCAAGAGCAATATTTGCTCTGCGCTTAAGGCTGAAACTAAATTGACCATAACTTCTTCGTTTTTGATCCAATTTTGATAATTTTAGATGTTTCGGAAAGCATAAATGATGTACTACAACTTTCATGTTTTTGTATTCTCTATAGTTTTGAGGTTAGCTATGTCAAAATCCAATTTTTCTACTACTAACCCGAGAGCAAATCCAATATTTGCTCTGTCATTGAAGCTGAAACAAATTTGATCATAACTTCTTCGTTTCCTAACCGATTTTGATAATTTTAGATGATCCGAAAAGCTTAATTCATGTGATACAACTTTTATGTTTTGTATTTTCTGTAATTTTAAGGTTAGATATGTCAAAATCTAATTTTTCTACTGCTAAACCGAGAGCAAAACCAATGTTTGCTCTGTGCTTGAAGCTGAAACGAAATTGGCCATAACTTCTTCGTTTCTTAACCGAATTTGATAATTTTAGATGTTTCGGAAAGCTTAGATCATGTGCTACAAGTTTTGTTCATTGTGTTTTCTGAAATTTGATGTTTTTATGGTCAAAATTTTGGTTATATGTTGCTGTCCTAAGAGCAAGATGATAGCAACAAGAAACATTGACCTTAGAATGGTATTAGCCCTTTTTTTCTCTTATTCTCTTTTGGTTTTGATGATGTTTTTGAGATTTTTGAGAGCTATGATGCCTATCAATAGGCTATCTATATTTGGAGAATTTGAAATTCAAATTTAAATAGAATTTGAATTGATTTTGGGTAAAATTTGAATTGAATTCATATTGAACTCAAGTTATCGGTCTTGTGTTATCTTTCTTGTTTTTCATTGTTTCCGAGTACGGTTTTTACTAAACCATTTTTTGAAGTGCTTTTTTTGAAATAAATGGACATTTAAAATTATTATTATATAGTATTTTAAAATTATTTTTCTAAAAAATATATATATTTATTCCCTATAATAAAGGAATTTCAAATATTGGTTTTATTAATCTTTTCGGGAAAATGTTTTAGAAGCTTGTTTTCTCTAGTATACTATTTTAGATATAAAACATACACTTTTACACTATTCGAATGTATGAGAAAGAGAATTAAACGATTTAGTAAAACACATGGTATGGGACATGTGCGTTTACTATTTCGGTTAATTCCGGACTTGTACGATCGAAGCTATTTGAGATTATTGATTCTGAGATGTTTTGGCATTTTATGGAATATTTTGATTTTATAATTCCTATTTATTGGAATTATTTAAGATGGCCAATATTTGGCAAATATTATGGTTTGAGATCTCCTATATCGGAGTTCGGTCGATGTACTTGCCAATGATATAAGGCAAGTCTTGAGTTTATGATTTCATATTTTGAGATTTACGGTTTATGAGGAATCATCATGATGTTTTCACTTGTCGATGAGATGAGACAAGTTACGATGCTATTTAATACTTGTCGATGAGATGAGATAAGTATGATGTCTCTTTATCACTCGCCAATGAGACTAGGCGAGATATAATTTTCTGAGTTTTATGATGTTTTTAGTGTGGCATCAACTAACGGGTAGTAAACCGCTAAGTGCAAATTTGTGGTATGGGACATACGTTAACACTTTTCAGGTTCCTATCCGTGAGTTTGTGACACATTCACGATGTTTACCTAACAGAACTGGTTGGAGAGGTGTCAGCGACCTTGTCATGAGGACGAAGTGCTTTGGGAGGTGTTAGCGACCTTGTTAGGACTGACAAAATGGCTTGGAGAGGTGTCAGTGACCTTGTCATGAGGACGGACTGCTTTGGGAGGTGTTAGCGACCTTGTTAGGACTGACAAAACTGCTTGGAGAGGTGTCAGCGACCTTGTCATGAAGACGAACTGCTTTGGGAGGTGTTAGCGACCTTGTCTGAGGCTCCGGCCATCTGAGTTTTGCACATGCAGCATTGCTTCAACATTACAATCGGGGATTTGGCCAATCCGGATTTTCTGAGTTTTCTGTTCTATTGTGATTTCACCTTTTTAAGATGTTTTATTACATCGATAGCCTAGTGCAGTACGAGATGTTATATATAAGGTGATTTCAATTGTGATGTTTTGAACTCTTATCGAGTTCCTTGAGTTATGAGTTTTGATAATTTCAGGATTTATAAGATATTCTGGGTTTTGTCATTTTGTCTAGTTGAGATTGTGATTTATATACATTTATACTGATGAGATGAGGTATAATAGAATTTGAAGATTCATCTATTGGTGAGTTTTGGATCATCCTATTTGAGAATGTTTTATGTTTGCCATTTTGGCGAGAGTTTGTATTGATATTTCTCCTTTTAAGGAGATATGGTTCATGGAAACCATGTAGACATAGAATTTTGAAAACTTTAGTAAGATGGTTTGAGATAATAAACCGAAGAAAATGTGTTTTATTTAGAATTAATGCAATAATTTTGTTAATTATTGTGATTTACTTCTTTTAATGGTTTTTAAAAAAGAAGTAATTAATTTTAAGATGAGATAAATCTAAAATAATGATGGAATTGAGTTTAAAAATATAATTCAGGTATAAAATTATATTTGAAATGGGTTATAAAATTTTATTACACAAAAATATTATTTTTGTGTAATTTATAATGTTAATTACAATGGGATTTGTAATTAAAGATGTAAATTTGTTATTTATTAAAAAAAAGAAATATGATGATAAAATGTTTTAAAAGTGTAAATAATCTTTTATATGTTAGCGACCTTGTTAGGACTGACAAAATGGCTTGGAGAGGTGTCAGCGACCTTGTCATGAGGATGAACTGCTTTGGGAGGTGTTAGCGACCTTGTCTGAGGCTTCGGCCGTCTGAGTTTTGCACGTGCAGCATTGCTTCGACATTACAATCGGGGATTTGGCCAATCCGGATTTTCTGAGTTTTCTGTTTTATTGTGATTTCACCTTTTTAAGATGTTTTATTACATCGATAGCCTAGGGCTGTACGAGATGTTATATACATGGTGATTTCAATTGTGATGTTTTGAACTCTTATCGAGTTCCTTGAGTTATGAGTTTTGATAATTTCATGATTTTATAAGATATTCTGGGTTTTGCCATTTTGGCTAGTTGAGATTGTGATTTATATACATTTATACCGATGAGATGAGGTATAATTGAATTTGAAGATTCATCTATAGTTGAGTTTTGGATCATCCTATTTGAGAATGTTTGCCATTTTGGCGAGAGTTTGTATTGATATTTCTCCTTTTAAGGAGATATGGTTCATGGAAACCATGTAGACATTTTGGGATGTCGCCAATGATATGAGGCACTTGTGTTTGATTTGAGTATTGAGTTTGAGTTATCTCTTTCGAGGTATTTGTTCACTTAAGTAGCGTTTGTTACTTAAGTGTTGAGCTTATGATTTTATCGATTCATTCTTCTCTTTCGAGAAGAAGTATCTTCATGTCTATTATGCTTCATATTACCGATATTGACTGATTCGTGTAGCTAGACTGACCCGTGTATTTATACTTGGGTCAGACCGAGTTGTTTCAGGTATCATCTATTGGACTTAGCTTGAAGTTGATGATGGATATCAACCCTCCTTTCTCTTGAGCAATTTCTGTTCTTCCGCATACTCTGATGTATTTATATTTGATTCAATGTTTATGGTATGGTCGTGCACCGCCTTTATTGTATTCATACTATATTGTACTAAACATGTATCAGTGTATATGTATATACATGATGTTGATTACTGTTCTGTGATGTGCTTTACATTTAGTTATTGTATTTTGTTCTGATAGATCCGTTAACTACCTATAGATGTCGCCGATGATATGAGGCATTTGTGTTTGATTTGAGTATTGAGTTTGAGTTACCTCCTTCGAGGTATTTATTCACTTAAGTAGCGTTTGTTACTTAAATGTTGAGCTTATGATTTTATCGATTCATTCTTCTCTTTCGAGAAGAAGTATCTTCATGTCTATTATGCTTCATATTACCAATATTGACTGATTCGTGTAGCTAGACTGACCCGTGTATTTATACTCGGGTCAGACCGAGTTGTTTCAGGTATCGTCTATTGGACTTAGCTTGAAGTTGATGTTGGATATCAACCCTCCTTTCTCTTGAGCAATTTTTGTTCTTCCGCATACTCTGATGTATTTATATTTGATTCAATGTTTATGGTATGGTCGTGCACCACCTTTATTGTGTTCATACTATATTGTACTAAACATGTATCAGTGTATATGTATATACATGATGTTGATTACTGTTCTGTGATGTGCTTTACATTTAGTTATTGTATTTTGTTCTGATAGATCCATTAACTACCTATAGTTTTGGATTAAGCATATACTGGTTATGTCGATCCACTTGAGTACAAAAAAAAGTTTATATTGCATTTATCGACGTATTCAGTAGATGTTTAAGACAAAATTATAGATAGTCGCACTTAACCAGCCCTATTCTCCGCTTTACTAGACGAAATTACTTGTTAATTCTCTTTACTAAGGTGGGTCTTGGGGTGGGGCGTTACAGGAGCGGATCCATGTTTGAACATCCAAAATATCTTCAATTCCATAAAATGGCTTACCATCAAAAGCAGTGTAATTCTTGCACAAGGTAGCAAAGTTCTGAGGTGGATGAACTAGCATCACTGCTTCCACTATGGGCTCTAAAACTGGCTCATTTCTAAGAGCTCTGCCATTTGTATCCGTGCTGGTTCTAGATCCTCTACCTCTTCTTCCTTTTGTACTCAGTTTCAATAACCTAGATAAGTGATAGCTATCATTAAAATACAAAGATGTGGTCAAAGATGATAAAAGGAAATCTTGCAATAAATGATCAAAAACCAGACTTTTATGGGAGAAAAGAATCTCTCAAGACTAACTCATTCTAGAGCTCTACTCGCCCTATCTCTAATGAGTTATACCCAAATTAGGCTAAGGTGTTTGCTCAACCGAAGCATTGATACCAACTGTGACGACCCATCTTTCTGACTCCTAGGAGCGACACTTAACACAACATCGTTGTTCATGTGCCGTTGTCCAAGCATTGAAAGGATGAATTATCGTAGGGTGAAATAAAGAACAAAATAGAAAACCTCAAAACATGACTGTAAAATGAACCATAATGGTCAATAGTACATCAGGTTACTCCTCAAAAGGGAGTTATCAGAGTTACACAGTACTAGAAAACAGCTTATGCGGTTATAACGTCCTGCCTTTACATTGATTAATTAACTTTAAAACTTTGTTAACTAAGTTGATTAATTAACTTCAATAACTTTTGTTAAAAAGGGTAATTCACTTTTGAAATATCATTGATTCAATTAATTAGTAATATAAATAATTAAAGTACTTTAATAATAATTAAATATCATCACTTCAAAGTGATTAATTAATTTAGAACTTTATTTAAAGAAAGATTTATTAAGGTTAAACAAATTTATTTACCTTTAAAAATGTAACGACCCGGTGTTTTCAACCATTCGCATCCGCACATGTCGGACTTGAATTGTTCAAAATACCGTGTTGCAAAAATAAATTTGGCAAAACTCAGAATATGCAGTAAATAAATCACAGAATCACAGACACAGATATCAGAGAAACTCGCAGCGGAATTTAAAATACTTAGTGGTTCATGAAGCCACTATAAAAACTCAACCAAATAAAAATTACATAGTTTTAAATCTCCAATACAGTTTAAAACTTCAATAGAAATCCAAAATTCCAAAGTCTTGATTTCATAAATTTAGATAAAGAACTGGAAGGGAAGTTTGCCAGCAGCTTGAAAGTGATCTACATAAATCCTAGCTCCGGGTTGAAAACTGAACTGCAACTCAGGCTGACCCGAGCGTAAAATAAAACATAAACACTCGAGTCAGGACATACATACTTATATAGTGTAAGCTAATTCAAGTGTACTGTAATATAGAGCAAGTAACTTAAAGGATGCTTGGGACCGCCCATCCTCTAAGGATCCGTTAAACTATTTACTATGTAGTATATTGCGCTATTAAATAGTGTCTATTTATAAAATAAACTTACTTTTAAATAGCGTTAAGGCTTTACATTTTCCACCTTAACACATTTATATATTCCCATAGTCTATATAGTACCGTAATCTCCCCCGTACTGGGCGTCGTCAGAGGGCACTCCATAGGTATGGTACAAACCAAAATCGTATAAGGCTCGGTATGGTAGGTGACACGGCACAACTAGGCAATGCCAGGGTAGATATACCAATTGCTACTCGGACCGATGGAAACGCGTAGCCGCAGTTACCGCCCACCTCGAACAACACTCCCAAATCAAAGGTGCGCACCAAAACAATCACAAGAGTAATAGAATGGCATACGAAGAAGTGCGTTCGATCAGAGGTGCTACCTCATTAATCCGAGAATCGCTCCTGTTTTAGCCACCTTATGCCAACTCATGGGAGTCGGGTCCACGTATTTACCGTAAAGGAACCGTCACCACCGTCCTACTTCATTCTGGAATCTCCACCGCGTACACGGTTGGTAAAGTGGTTTTCGGTATCGACAGAGAGTATGCCAGATATCCGATCCCGGTCTCTTTAACAACCAAACGTTATTATAACCCGTGGTTACAACTTTAAAAATGGTATTTACTTTATAAATCAAAATATATTTCCAATACTACAATATCAAAATATTGTTTTTAAACATTGGTCATTTTAATATACCATTTAAATCTATTCAATTTATTTAGGAATTAAATTTTCTTTTCTCACCTTTTTAAAATTAAATTCTTCCATAAAACCCATTCAAAAAAAAATCAATTCCTTATTTTATTAATTACATATTAAATTCCAAATTTTAATCCCATTTTCCCAAAGATTATTTCCACAAATTGATTAAAAATATCAAATTTCAGTTTCTATAGCACTTATGAAAGGCTACCTAAAGTTTACAGGTTAAAACAGTCCAATTTTAAAAGACAGCATTTAAATGCTGTAATAGATTAATAACTTAACAATTTAGTTTTAAATTCCAAATATAACTTATTATCAATTATTTTCTTAACTGAATTCTTACTTTTACCAAAACCCAGAATTTCCAAAATAAGTTATATTCCAAAATTTTATTCAAACATTTATTTATTTATTTAACATTTTTAACTCATTCAAAATCATTATAAATAAAATCCTTTACATACATTTAAATCGGAATATTATAAACTTCCAAAATAAATTTAAAATATTTTTGAAAAATACTATAGAAACCACGGGTCTGTATATAGTTTTCTAGCCTAGGTCAAGTGATACGGATTTATATCATTTCAATCCGCAATTTACAAAAACCCCGGGTTCTATCATTTCAAACCCGCAATCCCAAGTTAAATATTTAAAATTAAACAATTAAATAAATAAATGAATAAATAATTATCGTACAGGCCTATCATTTCAGCCTATAACGATCTCAATTTACAGGGAACTTGCAGTGATGATTTAACAGTAAATAAGCATTAAATAATATAATTGCAACTATATTACAACAAATAAACAACTGATGAGGTGTCAATTTAAAATGGGGTTTAACATCATACGTTATATTACAGACAGATGACATTTAATAAATAATTTACAAATACACTTGCGATAATTCACATAAATATAGGTATGTTTGTCTGGTGAGAAATACTCACCTTAAACTGCATATAATCAGATTCAAATGATTTTACCACTTGATAAAGGATCGTACAAATGGCACGATTAGATTTCCGCGGATGCCACGCCTTGATTCAAATCTAAAATAAGATCCAAATACCAAATACGCGACTTTTAAAATTACGGTCAAAGCAAAATTTTCGAAACAACTGGAACGAATAGAATAAAAGAAATTTTGGTTCAGCTTTTGCTCGACTGCCTCACCCCACATCCCGACCCCAACTTCATAGGCTTGGCAATACTATTTATTATTATTATACATTTTATTATTATTATTATTATTTCCACCGGCATACCCTAACTTATCTAGTTTTGAAAAATATGTATTTACACAAACTTGCGTCTCTGCCTAAACTATTCTTCAATGCAAACTCTCTCTGTTTCTTAATTACAACACGTCTCTGCCACTTCAATTTCAAAACATTGTCGAATTCAGAAATATTAAAATTTAAATTTTTTACCATTCTTAACTTTAAAAATCATATTCCTACTTCAGAAAAATGTTCATTTGGATACCATTTATCTTATGATTAAATAAAATAAATTTTATAAATAAAATATCCAAATTTACTATGAATCATTTGTAAGTCAGAATTTCCCAATTTTACTTAACTTGTATATATATTTTTCCAAATAACTTTACACTTAATTTAAAAATACCCACTTCCTAAATAAAACTAAATTCTCATTTATTTACTTAACTTAACAATTTTATTTAAAACCCAATTTCAAATTTTCAAGTTAAGTCATAAATTGAAATTTCACCTTTCCATTTGAAAACAACATTTTCAATTATTTACTTACAAAACACATCCGTTCCATAAACAAAAATTCCTTTTATAGTTAATATACACTAAATTTTCTTCACAACTTTATTCATTTAGACATCAATTCAACTATGATTCAAGTTAAATAAAAGTTATTCCAAAATGTTCCATTTCAATCGTCTTTCATTTTATCAATTTAAAGTACATTATTTATTATACCAAACATATCCATTTTCGGAAATAACTTTTATTAAAATTTCTAGGTTAGATTTCAACTCCATATTAAATCAAATTTAATTATTATGTCATTTATCGTAAATAAAATCTTTAAATTCACTTTAAAACCAATTATTAACTTACAAAAATTTAACTTAAAGAAACAAAACACCTTTAAAATTTTAAAGCCTTAAGTCAAATTTTTAGTTGAATTACATAAATTTTATTTCAAAAATACTTAAAAAAAATTAGAAAATATTATAATATATTAACCATGGGCTTGTTCGGGATATAAGCTTGGTTATGAAAACTTAGAGGGACGTGACGTGGTGGAGAAGTAGCCGAGCAAGGCAAAAGGGAAACAGAGAACAACAAGAAGAAGAAAGGGAAAAACTGAAAGAAGAAAAGAAAAAGTAAAAACATTACCTGATAGAGGCTTCATCACAAAAGAAGAAGAAGGCAAATTTTAGATGCAATATAAAGTTTTTGTGTGAGGCTTTATATATATATATAAGAAAACAAGTTGAGAGTTATGAAGGCACGTGAGATCTTCTGAGATGCGAGTTGCACAATAATGTATATGGGAGGCTTGCGTGATTATAGGAAAACAGTAATCAAATATAATTTGCTTTGAACTGAATAGACTATACAAAATTTTGATTTAATGAATTCCTAGAATGATGCGTGAATTTAGGCAAGAGATTGATTCTTAATTTATAAAATTCTTTCTTATGTATTCATGGATAAGGCTTGCGAAATATACGGGACCAAACAAGCAGGCAAGAATGGCAAGTGATAATAAACATTTAGGCAGACCAGAAAGTTGCGTGATTTATTACTGCCAGTTATACGAAAATCTTGATTAAATGCATGCATTGATTACCTTCCAGTTTCTTTAGTTTGCACGTTATTTTATATGCGTGATTTATGCTGCCAATTTATGAAAATTTGATTTCAACATTTTATACCATTTAATAGTTGCGTGATCAGCTATATGAAATTTTGATCTTTATTAAACGAAAGGTAAGAATTGGCAAATATTTTGGAATTTAAAGTCATATACAAAAATTAAAACCCAATTGAAAGCTATGAAAAAGAGTTAATGTTTGCTATAGAAACTACTGACTGATATTTTAATCCATATAGATATAAATATGATTTTTACAATACGCCAAACTGACGCAATACAAAACACCCAAAATTTATACAAAAGTAACGTTTTTAATTTATACGTTTTTACGTTACTTATATCATTACAATGCATGCCCTTTTTAAATGCGAAATTTAACAGTCTGTAAAACACTGAATTTTACAAAGTTATTACTTAAATTAAATTCGCTTCCAATTTTTGTATTTTAAATATACAAAATTCATTTTCTATTAACATTGCGAATTTGAGTTGTCTTTTAACAAAATTTAAAAACTTCAAAACTTTCAGTTTATGTTTAGACTTTTAGGAAATGATTTAATCAAATTAATATGTATATAAATTGGGAAGTAAATTTTACTGGAAAGAGAAAAATAACGGATTAAAATTCTATACGTTTTCTTATATATAATCTTATATATATACGGTATTTATTCCTTAAATTTAGGCGCCCTTTTTAACGCGTGATTACCCAGTTCATTTATACACTAAAAAAAAAATTCGAAATTCTGACCATGCTGAGACTCGAACTCGTGACCCGTCGTGAATAGCCCAGATGTCTTAACCACCTAAGCTATTAATGTTTTCTTAATTAAAACTTGATTTTGCTAGAAATTAAGTTATTTACCATCTTCGACAAAACCCCAAATTTCCAAATTAAAGTTAATTCTTAACCATGTCAAAATTTCAGAGATCTTATTATTTAATTAAAAATTTGGTCAATTGTTTTTTTTAATCACTTTAAATAAACCCCAAAGTTTTTAAAATACAAGTGAAAAATACTTGTTAAAAAAATTGGGCTGTTACACTCTCCCCCACTCAGAACTTTTCGTCCTCGAAAAGGAAGAAGGTAGGGAAATAGAAACAACCTGAAAGAAAACTAAATTAAAATTTAAATTAGAATCATTAATCTAAACAATAAAAATTCAATTTTAAATTAATCATTGATTTTATCTATTTATACTTAAAATTTTAACATTTATTTATTTACATATTTACTTTTATAATATCCCTACACTAAAAAAAAATCATTCATTTTTTTTTATCCAAATTTTTCACAAGGTATTATAACATTCTAATTTAAAATGTTTAATTTTAGTCCAAATTTGAAATGGTAATTTAACTTAATTTTTAAAGTAAATTTACCATTTCCCAAAATAAACTAAATTCCCCATTTAGTTTCTTCTTTATTCCAAACTATAATTAAATTTATTTTTCTCAATATTTTTCTCATCTATGTCAAATATTTTTCTCAATATCTAAACCATATAAATTCAATTTAAATTAATTAATATTCAATAATTGATTTAATTCATTTGATTTTTTTACAGAAGTTAAATCAATCTTAACTATTTCCAAATTAATTATCTTATTATCCAATATTTTTCTAAAATCAGAAATTTGTATAGTCATTTATAATAATCATCTTTTATTCAACAAATTTAGTTCTTCTTTATTCCAGATTATTATTAAATATATTCTACTTAATATATCTTATCGCACATATTAAGTAGATTATATTTAATATAACTATTCCAATATATTTCTTAATTTCCTTTAACACCATTTGATATTGTATATTATTCAATTATTATTTTATTTCTATTTACCTCTATTTGTCTTGTTGTAACTGAAACTTTAAATGTATAACATTTATTATAACCACTCAAATTTTTATTTATAAAATCCTTTTATATTATACATTATCCAATTACATAGTTAATTTCTGAATGATTTAGGAAAGTTATATTGGCATGCAATTATACAAGTAAAATTTTCCAACTATATTATTCAAGTTTAAATATTCATTCCAAATTTGACTTTATTTTATCATTAGAATCACCTTTTAACATAAATTTATGAATTAAATTTCCAATTAACTTCAAACCCTTTAGAGATAAATAAATACATACATATAGCATATGTCAAATCAAATTTAAATCATATATCTAAATATATTATAAATTAAGTCATATTTAGAAATTCAAATCAATTAAATTTTTGAAGCAAAACTACAACGTGGTCTCTTTACTTCGATACTCGAAAATGAATGTCGATGATGCTGTAGTCATCACCGAAATTATTTTCCAGCGACAAAGAGAAGAGCACTAATTTTTAAAACTTTAAAATTCTTTGGAAACAAATTTATATTCGAAAATAATTTAAATAATAATATATCCTTTTAAGACTTTAAACACAAGGTTTGAAACTATTAGCCATTAAATTCTTAAATTCTTGTTTTAAATCCATTTCTGTTTCCAAATAAATTTATAACCATGTTTTATAGTTCAATTATTTATATAAGACAAAACCAATGGTTTACAAAACCATAAATAAAATCAAACACTATTATCTCTAAAC
The DNA here is from genome assembly GCA_030765085.1 of Allium cepa. Lineage (NCBI taxonomy): Eukaryota > Viridiplantae > Streptophyta > Magnoliopsida > Asparagales > Amaryllidaceae > Allium > Allium cepa. The sequence continues at coordinate 206,037,878 of CM060934.1, read as the reverse complement.
AACTAGTTAAATTCTGAAAATTATACTTGTATATATAATATTAGATTTTTCCCAAATATAGGAATAAATTTTTTTCAAGACAAGGATAGAGATTCAAATTTTGAAGGACTCAAATTAAAGAGAATTTTGATTTAAAGATAAGTTGGAATCAGAAGATCCGATGGTTAAATAACAGAATAAGGAACCAGATAAGTTTATATAAATCGCGGGTAACCTTAACCTGGTCAACCGTGGCTTAAAGAGTCAGATCGAATGTAGATTTACCATTCGATCCGAAGAGATAGAGTTCGGAATAACCAAAGATACTAGCATCTAAACCGAGGTTAAATATAAATCTCTGGTGAATCCATGCTAATTGTAAAGGAGTTTCACCCCTTTATTATAATATTGGCGAGACCGCCAATTCACTATAAAGATCATCCGAAATGGAGTTATGGGATACTCCAGAATCGAAAGAAAATGAATAGTGAGGGACACGAATGAACTTCGGAACCGCAGGGAACGTTCCAAAATTCAAAGGAAATCGAATCAAAAGGAAGAGATTCAAGCTCGAATAAAAGTGATTCTGTAAATAAAATTTACCATACATTCTAAGTTTTGCCTAGAGCCAAAGCTCTGATACCAACTGTAACGACCCGGTGTTTTCAACCATTCACATCCGCACATGTCGGACTTGAATTGTTCAAAATACCGCGTTGTAAAAATAAATTTGTCAAAACTCAGAATATGCAGTAAATAAATCATAGAATCACAGACACAGATATCAGAGAAACTCGCAGCGGAATTTAAAATACTTAGTGGTTCATGAAGCCACTATAAAAACTCAACCAAATAAAAATTACATAGTTTTAAATCTCCAATACAGTTTAAAACTTCAATAGAAATCCAAATAGTCCAAAGTCTTGATTTCATAAATTTAGATAAAGAACTGGAAGGGAAGTTTGCCAGCAGCTTGAAAGTGATCTACAGAAATCCTAGCTCCGGGATGAAAACTGAACTGCAACTCAGGCTGACCCGAGCGTAAAATAAAACATAAACACTCGAGTCAGGACATACATACTTATATAGTGTAAGCTAATTCAAGTGCACTGTAATATGGAGCAAGTAACTTAAAGGATGCTTGGGACCGCCCATCCTCTAAGGATCCGTTAAACTATTTACTATGTAGTATATTGCGCTATTAAATAGTGTCTATTTATAAAATAAACTTACTTTTAAATAGCGTTAAGGCTTTACATTTTCCACCTTAACACATTTATATATTCCCATAGTCTATACAGTACCGTAATCTCCCCCGTACTGGGCGTCGTCAGAGGGCACTCCATAGGTATGGTACAAACCAAAATCGTATAAGGCTCGGTATTGTAGGTGACACGGCACAACTAGGCAATGCCAGGGTAGATATACCAATTGCTACTCGGATCGATGGAAACGCGTAGCCGCAGTTACCGCCCACATCGAACAACACTCCCAAATCAAAGGTGCACACCAAAACAATCACAAGAGTAATAGAATGGCATACGAAGAAGTGTGTTCGATCAGATGTGTTACCTCATTAATCCGAGAATCGCTCCTGTTTTAGCCACCTTATGCCAACTCACGGGAGTCGGGTCCACGTATTTACCGTAAAGGAACCGTCAAAACCGTCCTACTTCATTCTGGAATCTCCACCGCGTACACGGTTGGTAAAGTGGTTTTCGGTATCGACAGAGAGTATGCCAGATATCCGATCCCGGTCTCTTTAACAACCAAACGTTATTATAACCCGTGGTTACAACTTTAAAAATGGTATTTACTTTATAAATCAAAATATATTTCCAATACTACAATATCAAAATATTGTTTTTAAACATTGGTCATTTTAATATACCATTTAAATCTATTCAATTTATTTAGGAATTAAATTTTCTTTTCTCACCTTTTTAAAATTAAATTCTTCCATAAAACCCATTAAAAAAAAATCAATTCCTTATTTTATTAATTACATATTAAATTCCAAATTTTAATCCCATTTTCCCAAAGATTATTTCCACAAATTGATTAAAAATATCAAATTTCAGTTTCTATAGCACTTATGAAAGGCTACCTAAAGTTTACAGCTTAAAACAGTCCAATTTTAAAAGACAACATTTAAATGCTGTAATAGATTAATAACTTAACAATTTAGTTTTAAATTCCAAATATAACTTATTATCAATTATTTTCTTAACTGAATTCTTACTTTTACCAAAATCCAGAATTTCCAAAATAAGTTATATTCCAAAATTTTATTCAAACATTTATTTATTTATTTAACATTTTTAACTCATTCAAAATCATTATAAATAAAATCCTTTACATACATTTAAATCGGAATATTATAAACTTCCAAAATAAATTTAAAATATTTTTGAAAAATACTATAGAAACCACGGGTCTGTATATAGTTTTCTAGCCTAGGTCAAGTGATACGGATTTATATCATTTCAATCCGCAATTTACAAAAACCCCGGGTTCTATCATTTCAAACCCGCAATCCCAAGTTAAATATTTAAAATTAAACAATTAAATAAATGAATGAATAAATAATTATCGTACAGGCCTATCATTTCAGCCTATAACGATCTCAATTTACAGGGAACTTGCAGTGATGATTTAACAGTAAATAAGCATTAAATAATATAACTGCAACTATATTACAACAAATAAACAACTGATGAGGTGTTAATTTAAAATGGGGTTTAACATCATACGTTATATTACAGACAGATGACATTTAATAAATAATTTACAAATACACTTGCGATAATTCACATAAATATAGGTATGTTTGTCTGGTGAGAAATACTCACCTTAAACTGCATATAATCAGATTCAAACGATTTTACCACTTGATAAAGGATCGTACAAATGGCACGATTAGATTTCCGCGGATGCCACGCCTTGATTCAAATCTAAAATAAGATCCAAATACCAAATACGCGACTTTTAAAATTACGGTCAAAGCAAAATTTTCGAAACAACTGGAACGAATAGAATAAAAGAAATTTTGGTTCAGCTTTTGCTCGACTGCCTCACCCCACATCCCGACCCCAACTTCATAGGCTTGGCAATACTATTTATTATTATTATACATTTTATTATTGTTATTATTATTTCCACCGGCATACCCTAACTTATCTAGTTTTGAAAAATATGTATTTACACAAACTTGCGTCTCTGCCTAAACTATTCTTCAATGCAAACTCTCTCTGTTTCTTAATTACAACACGTCTCTGCCACTTCAATTTCAAAACATTGTCGAATTCAGAAACATTAAAATTTAAATTTTTAACCATTCTTAACTTTAAAAATCATATTCCTACTTCAGAAAAATGTTCATTTGGATACCATTTATCTTATGATTAAATAAAATAAATTTTATAAATAAAATATCCAAATTTACTATGAATCATTTGTAAGTCAGAATTTCCCAATTTTACTTAACTTGTATATATATTTTTCCAAATAACTTTACACTTAATTTAAAAATACCCACTTCCTAAATAAAACTAAATTCTCATTTATTTACTTAACTTAACAATTTTATTTAAAACCCAATTTCAAATTTTCAAGTTAAGTCATAAATTGAAATTTCACCTTTCCATTTGAAAACAACATTTTCAATTATTTACTTACAAAACACATCCGTTCCATAAACAAAAATTCCTTTTATAGTTAATATACACTAAATTTTCTTCACAACTTTATTCATTTAGACATCAATTCAACTATGATTCAAGTTAAATAAAAGTTATTCCAAAATGTTCCATTTCAATCGTCTTTCATTTTATCAATTTAAAGTACATTATTTATTATACCAAACATATCCATTTTCGGAAATAACTTTTATTAAAATTTCTAGGTTAGATTTCAACTCCATATTAAATCAAATTTAATTATTATGTCATTTATCGTAAATAAAATCTTTAAATTCACTTTAAAACCAATTATTAACTTACAAAAATTTAACTTAAAGAAACAAAACACCTTTAAAATTTTAAAGCCTTAAGTCAAATTTTTAGTTGAATTACATAAATTTTATTTCAAAAATACTTAAAAAAAATTAGAAAATATTATAATATATTAACCATGGGCTTGTTCGGGATATAAGCTTGGTTATGAAAACTTAGAGGGACGTGACGTGGTGGAGAAGTAGCCGAGCAAGGCAAAAGGGAAACAGAGAACAACAAGAAGAAGAAAGGGAAAAACTGAAAGAAGAAAAGAAAAAGTAAAACCATTACCTGATAGAGGCTTCATCACAAAAGAAGAAGAAGGCAAATTTTAGATGCAATATAAAGTTTTTGTGTGAGGCTTTATATATATATAAGAAAACAAGTTGAGAGTTATGAAGGCACGTGAGATCTTCTGAGATGCGAGTTGCACAATAATGTATATGGGAGGCTTGCGTGATTATAGGAAAACAGTAATCAAATATAATTAGCTTTGAACTGAATAGACTATACAAAATTTTGATTTAATGAATTCCTAGAATGATGCGTGAATTTAGGCAAGAGATTGATTCTTAATTTATAAAATTCTTTCTTATGTATTCATGGATAAGGCTTGCGAAATATAGGGGACCAAACAAGCAGGCAAGAATGGCAAGTGATAATAAACATTTAGGCAGACCAGAAAGTTGCGTGATTTATTATTACCAGTTATACGAAAATCTTGATTAAATGCATGCGTTGATTACTTTTCAGTTTCTTTAGTTTGCACGTTATTTTATATGCGTGATTTATGCTGCCAATTTATGAAAATATGATTTCAACATTTTATACCATTTAATAGTTGCGTGATCAGCTATATGAAATTTTGATCTTTATTAAATGAAAGGCAAGAATTGGCAAAGATTTTGGAATTTAAAGTCATATACAAAAATTAAAACCCAATTGAAAGCTATGAAAAAGAGTTAACGTTTGCTATAGAAACTACTGACTGATATTTTAATCCATATAGATATAAATATGATTTTTACAATACGCAAACTGACGCAATACAAAACACCCAAAATTTATACAAAAGTAACGTTTTTAATTTATACGTTTTTACGTTACTTATATCATTACAATGCATGCCCTTTTTAAATGCGAAATTTAACAGTCTGTAAAACACTGAATTTTACAAAGTTATTACTTAAATTAAATTCGCTTCCAATTTTTGTATTTTAAATATACAAAATTCATTTTCTATTAACATTGCGAATTTGAGTTGTCTTTTAACAAAATTTAAAAACTTCAAAACTTTCAGTTTATGTTTAGACTTTTAGGAAATGATTTAATCAAATTAATATGTATATAAATTGGGAAGTAAATTTTACTGGAAAGAGAAAAATAACGGATTAAAATTCTATACGTTTTCTTATATATAATCTTATATATAATCTTATATATATACGGTATTTATTCCCTAAATTTACGCGACCTTTTTAACGCGTAATTACCCAGTTCATTTATACACTAAAAAAAAATTCGAAATTCTGACCATGCTGAGACTCGAACTCGTGACCCATCGTGAATAGCCCAGATGTCTTAACCACCTAAGCTATTAATGTTTTCTTAATTAAAGCTTGATTTTGCTAGAAATTAAGTTATTTACCATCTTCGACAAAACCCCAAATTTCCAAATTAAAGTTAATTCTTAACCATATCAAAATTTCAGAGATCTTATTATTTAATTAAAAATTTGGTCAATTTTTTTTTTTAATCACTTTAAATAAACCCCAAAGTTTTTAAAATACAAGTGAAAAATACTTGTTAAAAAAATTGGGCTGTTACAAAAAATCATTACTTAAAAAGCATTAACTAATTTAAAAAAATCATTAATTAATATATTTTAATCCATCATTATCCAAAGATAGCCTTAAACATCATTAAATAAAATGATTAATTAAATTTAAAACATCATTAACTAAGTAAGTAGTTAAATTTAAAACACATCATTGATAAGTTAATTAGTTAGCTTTAACCCTTATAAATTAGTTAATCATTATTAAAATAATTAATTATATTTTAAAACATGATTAATCAAAAACTTTCTTAACTTGTAAAATAATTCCAAGCACGATAATGAAACCAAATGGTTTTGATAAAAGGTGATTTTCCGAAAGTGCCGATATAGCGCTATCGCTATATGGCAGTTCGAAATTCAAGCTTATGTCATTTTCAATACGACCAAACATTGCATAGCAAGGGAACAAGCATATATACATGATGATTTACAATAATACAACATATATCAAGCATTTATTTATAACGGGATTGATTTAACAACTAGATTTTCATATAATTTAGGATTCATTTACTAACTTTTCGAAGCGACTAACTTTCAAGCAACAAACCGATCCATCAATCAAACCATTATCACAACTATATAATAAGCATTAATAGCTACAAATATAAGCATGAACATAGTATAAATTTATGGTTCAAAGGTGAAAGCTTCACTCACCAAAACGATTACTAACTTTTTAAGGAACTTGCCAAAGCTCTTAGCAACTTGGCTTAACTTCAAAATAGGACCTAGTGTGAGCTAGTAGGGCGCAACAGGCTTGGCCAAAGGAAATACTAGGCTCGGCCTAGGCTATATTAGGCTCGGCCTAGGCTATATTAGGCTCGACCTTGGAGTTATGAGTTGGAGATGGCCTTTGATTTGGTAGCAGAGGAGTTGTAGACGAATATGTGGAGTTTTGTAGTGAAGAAAACTATATTTTTCCAACTTTAAACATGGACTTGGAAGCCATGGATGTTCTTGTATATGAAGAGATAAGAGATGAAAATGAAAATGAATATATAAAGTGGAAAAAGTATGGAGATGAGGAGTATTTATAGGTGAAGGAAATGAATTAAGAATTTAAATTATTTTTAACATTTAATGTATATTAATGTTGTCATGTACAAGCTTCCATACCTCCACCCCTCCATGTGGCTTACACCCTCAACATATACCCCCTCCCCTACCATGTAGCTCACGTCCTCAACTTATACAATAATATTATGTATAACATTTTATCAATTAAACCTTATTTTAATTTAATTAATTAACATTTTAATTAATTTTATAGTATTCAATTATAACATTTTATATTGAATATGCATATTATAACACTTATAGTCACACATATATCTTTATTTATATGTATGTTATTATTTTTAATTAAATTTTAATTATTTTATTTAATAATTTTAATTAACTGTTATTTATTTTGAAATTCTTTATATATAGATACTTGCGTTATCTTAAACAATTTCACTAATTGACTTATTTTATTAATCTTATTAATATTATAATTTTCGAAATAATTTTATTATATTTTCAAAACACCTTTGAAATTATGTTATAACATTTACAATATATTTATTATTGTAGATTTAACTTGTAAATTTAAAATTATATTCTAGTTTCAAAAAAATTTGAAAATTAGCCCAAGATTTAATTCAAATTAGGCCTTTTCTATTAAGGGCAAGTTTTGGGCTCACTTTACCTTCTAGGACTGGCCAATGGCCAGGTAGGGCAATGTACTTTGTAACGACCTAGAATTTTACCACCTTGATTTTTAAGTATTTAATAAATTTTAAATATTCAAATAGTAGGTTAACTCTTTTAAATAATAAAAATGATGGTAAAATAGATTTGTAACAACCCAGGATTTTGCCACTTTGAAATGGGCCATTCGAATATATTTTATATAATCAATAAATGGATTTTTATTAGTAACTAAACCTATTTTACTTATTTAATAATGATGATAAAATAGTTTTCAGTTCTTTTTACCAATATAGATAGCTCAAATAAAAAAAAATGTGATCGAAGAACATTTTTCGAAATTTCTACTTTTCTACACTTGAAAGTCATTGGGAACATTGTGCACACTTGGTGCAACATGCATACATTTATATATGTTAGAATTAGTATTAATTAAGCATACTTATGTATATTGACTTATACATATATATATATATATACACACACACACACACATAAGCGTGGATGTGACAAATTATGTTATAAAGGGCATATATATCCATATAAACACACTTATATGTATACAAATCACCTCCATATCCTTAGTACACACACACGGAAGCTCTAGTATAATTCAAGGCATGAAAAGAGGGAGAACATGTACAGGTGACGGGAGGGAGGTATGGGGTGCATCCATGTGTATATATTTAATTATAACCACTTTATATATTTTATCACTTTCCTAAGCCTATAAATACCACTTCCATTTCATGTTTTTCCCTTTGCAACTTCTCTTCTTAATTTTCTACACATCTTCTTCTTAAGCTCCTTCATACTCTCATGGCCTTCTCATTAAATTCTTAAGAGATAAAGTGAGTAAAAATATATCAAAACAGAGCTTAAATCACTTCGTTAGCTCACTAGAACACTTCTAAAAATGCTACAACACCTTTCTTCCAAAGTACAAATCCATACCCTCCACAAAAATCCATGGCCGAGCCTAAATTGTCCAACGCCAATCCCATTTTGGGTGTGTAGCAATCCATGACTTCATTTTGTGCAAAGTAGTAGCTTGTATTCAAGTTCGGTAGAAGTTTGCCTTGATTTAGTAAATGTTTGGTAAGTAAAGTTCATGTTTTAAACTCAAGTTACTAGCTTTTTTGAAGTTGTACAATTTATGAGTTAAAATTTTGCTCAAGTATGTAGTAATATTATATGTTGTGTATGCATGCATATATGTTGATTTGGTGTTGATTGCTTATGCCGAAGTTTGATTAGGCGATAATGATTATACCTTGAATATTGAAATAAAGTTAGTTAGTATTGTGAAGTAAAACTTTGTTTATGATGGTGCTATAATGTTATGATGTGAGATTATGTTGGAATTTTGAAATTTTTGTATGTGGGTTCATGACACAAAGGTAGCAATTCGCTAACTAAAAGCGACGTAGAAATCCTCTTTTTGTCGAAAATTTGCTATTTGTTTCAAAGTGAAATGTTATCAAGTTTAAAACTTTGATTTTGGTTTCAAAGTTTATTTTCATGTTTTAAAGAAGATAAGTGTTTGCGCCAAATTTGGTCACAAACACCAATTGTCGAGGGAAGCACCAATTCACAATCACAGGTACCAAATAATAAGTGTGTAGAGAATTAAAAATGAAGAACACTTAAAAATTTTAGATGAAAGCAATAAAGCACACAGAATTTATAGTGGTTCGGCAATCCGGCTTACGTCCACTTTGAAGTTTGATGACTTCATTGATAATCTTCTGACGACTGTAATTGATTACAGTGGAACATCGTGAATTATAGTTCTGAAATTCGAGTACAACAGCAGTCATGTAATGCAAAGTTGGATTCGGCAGAGTCTGGACGTCAAGAAGCCAAAAGATCCTTTTTCCATAGCCCTGAGGCTCTATTTATAGGCGTAGGAGGCTGATAACTCACTCAGATCATGGAGACTTCTTTTGGCACATGGGTGGGCCCATGCGATTGATCCCATGAAGTATCGGCTCGATCCGTGATCGATACGAGCGAATTTAGTATCGATCAAGATTTGACCCAATCGAGTTAAAACTTGGCATGAACCTTCCTTAGGTTGTACGTAAGCTCCTATAACGACCTAGAATTTCTGTTAATTAAAATTTATATATTTAATTAATTTTAAATATTAATAAGTGAAATTAAACAGTCGAATAAATTTTATTTCGAATAATTGGATAATTGTTTCGATTATTTAATAGTTGAAATTACAGAAATAATTGAAAATTGGGTTTAATGTGATTGAAAATGATTTGTACAATTTTATTTAATCATGTTGGAGTTATAATAATGTTATAGAACTTTTAGAATCGAATTTAAAGTTCATTTGTGAAAAAATGAATATTTTAATATTTAATTGACGTGTAAAAATAGTTATTTTTCAAACAGTCTCGGATTTCGACGAAACAGTTTCATCGGATCCGTAATGTGATATTATTTTAAGGTTTCAAATTTCGAGTCAATCGGATTTAACGTTTGCCCGGGGCAAGCTAAAACGCATAGAAATTTGATTAGCTGATTTAATTTAAAATCGATCGTTTATTGCCGTAACTTGCACAGATGATCGAATTAGCCTCCGAAACCTATTCCATTGTGTCCGAAACGTGGGATAAACCCTAGAAACGCCGGTCGGCGCGCGAGATTTGGAGTTCGGATTTTGGAGTGAATAGTGTTTTTCGTTGTTTTCTTTAAAAGGGACCTTATCTCTTTGATTTTGCAAAAACCTAACCCTAATCTATAGCAGGCCGTCATTTTTGTTTCGAAGGCCAGAAATGCGCGAGCTTCCTCCTCCACTATCTTCCTATCCATCAACTTTCACCAGAAACTCCTAACTAGAAAATCGTAGAGCACATCGTGATCTTGCGATCCAACGGTGGGGATGTGGAATGGAGGCTCGGTGTGGTGGCAATTCTCGTTCGAATGTCTGATGTTCGAACGCGGTTATCTCGATTCTTGTGCAACCGAGTGGGGCCGGATCTGGGGCGTCGGCGTAGGGTAGCAAGGCGCGTCTTAAGTATGATTTTGTTAAAATAAAATAAACATTATAATTTTATTGTTATAAAAGTTATATTTTTGGAAAATAGTACTTAAGTATGATTTTGGAGTTATATAAGTTTTTAATAACGTTTTGTAAATTATTAAAAGGATTGGTTTATTTAAATTGAGATTTTTGAATTATTATAAACGGTTTATATAAAAGATTTCTAAGATTAATATTTATAAATAAAAAAAATATAGGAATTATAAAACGAGTTTTTATAAGTGTTAAAATGAAGTATAATTGGATTTCACAAGTGAATAAAATTTATAGATTTATAAATTGTGAAATTATAAAATGAATAGATTTTTGTAAAATAAAAGATTTATAAGAGATTAACTTATAAATCGGATTTTGGCATTTTAATTGAGATTTTTGAATAAAGATAAATGGTTTTATCGATGAGATTTATAAAATATATATTTTATAAATCGAAATAATGGAATTATAAAAGAAGTTCTGTTAATGCTGAAAATGAGGTTATAAATGGAATTTTATAAGTAGTAAGATTTTTAAATCTTGTAAATTGAAGTCCTTATAAAAATATAAATGGGGATTTATAAACATTGTTTTATAAATCCGAAACCGACTTATTTTGATAAGTCAATTATTTTAGATTTTTAAAGGAGATATATTCACGATTTTGGATGGTGGATAATCCTTTAAACAAAATGTGTAGAAAAATGTTGATTTGGTTAACGAAGAATATTCACGATTTTAGGACAGTGAATAATATATTGAAGTGTTTTGGGGAAGTGATATTTTAAATAGAATTAAAACGGTTTGAAGTTGTTTTAAAATGCATTAAGTGTCGAAACCATAGATTTCAATATTCATTGTTGAAATAGACGTTTTCGAGAATTAGAAGGAAATGGTGGACTATAACACTGTTGTTATAGTAAATGATTTCCGAAAGGAAATGTTTTTGTATAGTATTGGGATTTATATATCTATCCAAATTTCGAATCCCTATACTAGTGATTTTGGGTTGTCGTAACGATGTTTTACGCAACATTCGTTTTGGCCCAAACAAATGTGTTTAAGAGAATGATTTCTTAAAGAATGAAATATATACTTAATTGCGATTTAAGTATATTGAATATTTTCCAAGTGTTGAAAATAAATGGATTTTTAAATTACTTATTATTAAATAAGTATGGAAATGTTTTCCAATATGAACTGAATATTTTGAAACTTTATCTTTTAAAGATAAATTGAAAATGAATATTAAAAATCGGTTTGGGAAATCGTATATTCATAGATATTTTGGGAATTGTAAATTCACTATGGAATTTATAAAAGAAAAGGGAATTTGTTTAAAAATAAACGTTGAGTTAATTTTTGAAGTGTGGGAATAAATTTACGGATTTGGAACGTAAATATAAAGTAAATCGGTAAGGATTTATTTGATTGGTTTAAATGAACCATTTTGAAATCAAAATGAATAAAGATTTGTAAATATATCCCTTGTAGGGAAATGATTTGAAATTTGTTTTCAAAAAGGTGTATAGGTGAAAAGTGATTTGAAAATTTGTTTTCAAATGGTTGAAGTGTGGAAAATTTTGTATCTAGTAAAGATATTTTTGGAAAATAAATAATTTGGGAAATTATTTAGAATTTGGTGATGATGAACACGCCTATTGATAGTTAAATAACCGACTATCAATATTTACCTTTAAATAGGTATTTGTTGTGATTGCTTGAATTTGAATGCCACACTTATTTTTGAATAAGCGCTCACTATTCGGGTTAGCCGGGAAAGGACCTTGGGGTCGTATAACCCATTTCGAATATGTGATACGTCATTATGGATTGCATTTGATGACCGTTGTTGAAGACCGGATATTTATGAAAACGGAAGGATTACCGTCGATTGTTTCTGCATCGGATGATCCCCGATATAGAAATTTATTACCCTTTGTGATGGGAAGTCCGGTCGTGATTAGTGAATATCCGGATTGCAAGGACTTCTTTGTAAGTGCCTTCAGTTCCGTTCGATCCCGGAACGGACTTGTATGGATGTGTGTCTGACATTACAATTTGAGATGTAAAGCTGGTTTCTATCAAATATATTTCCGTTGGTGGCGGAGAATTTATTCTCTTAGCTTAACACCCTTAGAGGTTATGTAGTTGATGGTTACTAGTGATACATTCCCAAATTGGTAATGTGGCATACGAAGTGTTGTTGAGCATTTGATGATCAAAGCACGGCTTTTGTATAAAGCGTGGCTTTGTGGAAGAGACTTCGTCGGACCTCACACCCCGGAAATGGTCAAAACAGGAAGGATGCGGCAAGGTTATTAGGGGGTAGCGCCCCTTTAGTGTATGTCATTCCTTCTGGATAGAGGTGGTATCATGGTATGGAGCCCAGATACTTCACCTATGTTGTTGCTGCAAATTTATTGCTTTGTGATTGTTGAAAATCGAGGATCCTCGGATATAGATTGGTTACGATCGGGGAATGACATATTCATGTCAGTAGTTACCCAGTTAGGGGTAACCCGGCCTTGTGTTGGCAGAGATCCGGTTAGGTTCTCGGGTCGTCTTTCCAGAGGCGTACCCATGTGGCAATGGGAAGTTCCTTGGCCTGACCATTTGTTGGAAATCCAAAGAAACAATACGATCTTGTACGGTTTTAGTTGTAGATCCTGTCATTTACTTATGGTGGTCACCACTGTTTAGATGGTAGCTGTAGTAGGCATACGATAATGGTCGTATGTTGGCTAAGATTTATATCTTTACTTTCGAAATGATTTTTCCTACACTATGCACTAGTAATATATCAAATGTTTCTTTTTAATGCGTATCAAGCATCTTTGACTATCATAAGGAGAAATCTCCTCCGATTCAGCGTTTGCATTGTGTGTGTGTGCGTGCAGGAGGCCTTATGGTAGTCTCATTTTATAAAAAGCATTGCGAATCTATTTTAAAGTTATCCTGTACTTTTTTTAAAAATTAAACTGGTTTAGTTCTCACACCAGTCACATGACTGACTCGGAGTTTATTATTTTCCTTCCTAAACTCTGGGTCCCCACCAATTTCCACACGGGCAGTCTAGAGTTTGGTTATCAGGATATTCTGGAATTCAGGTGTTGCTGGAGGCAAGCAGGATGGCATGGCGTATTCACTAGTATATAGTATTTTCTTTTTCGTTGTTTGTTGTTGTACACTCTGATGATGTAACGTAATGTAATGTAATGTAATAACTGATATAGTTCTTTGTTTAAAGATTATTCATTTATCTATTATATGTTGTTCCGCTGCGATTGTGAGATTCTGATATTGTTATGTTGCTTCTTTCTGTTCTGTTCTATCTTTTTCTCTCTTCTTCTATCTTTCTCTTCTTCTTAAACCATAACGGTACGGTTTTTCGGCATTCGATTTCTCGGCAGTTGATACAGTGGACGTATTGATGTCGGTTTTCGAGCGTCGAAAAGTCGCATTCGTTACATTTGGTATCAGAGCACATGGTTAAGCGACAACCATGGCTCTGTTGGGTATTACTCATTAGAGATAGAGTCAGCAGTACTCTAGAATGAGTTTGAGTGTAATAATAGATACGAGCGTGTATTTGTTAATGAATATAAATTGTTTTATATTGTGATGATTGGTTTGTTGAGTGGTATATGGATTCTGGTCAACACAAGTAATTAACGTTGTTGATAGGGATCTCTAAACACTTGTACAGAATAATTTGACACGATATTGTTTTAAAATAGGGTAAATGAAATAATTTTACATTGATTATATTTATATATATTAAGGAAATAATTTTTCAGAATTATTAAAGTGTATATGAATTGATTGTTTGGTTGTTGAATAAAAACAACAGCCGTAAAAGAATAAATTATATAAACAAAAAAATTATAAGTATGAAGTTATAATTAAAATGATTTACAATTGTGAAATAATCTTATATATAAGAAGTGAAATTATATAAGTAAAGGTTTGTAAATGTGATTTATAATCTGAAAATAAAATTCCAGAGAAGTGTTTTGAAAGGATTTGATATTTTAGAAAATTGTTTTGGAGAAATTAAAGCTCTAAACTCTTTTCGGTCGCTGGAAAATAATTTCAATGATGATCGCGACATCATTGGTGTTCATTTTCGGGTTTCCAAAAGAGAAATTGCTGCCAAATTGTTTTAAATAAAAGTTGTTTGGAAAATTTGGATTTGGTTTTGAAATTCAAAGGATAATTGAATTGGTTTAAAAAAAATGGTTTTGAAAGGTTGAAAAGACTCTGGAATCCAATTTAAAATATTATGGGAATGATAAATGAGTTGATAACTTATACAATTTGAATTTTGATAGAATAAATTTAACTTAAAAGATGGAGTTAAATTGAAGTAAGTATAAGTAAATCAATAAAATCCAAGTGGTAATTGTTGAATATAAGTTGTATAACTTATAAAATGAGAAAATGTAGGTGAAACCAATTATTAAAATGGTTAAACAATTTTGTTAAGCAAAATAAATCTAAATTTGAATAAGTGATGAAAATTTGGCTTTGGTAAAAAGTTAAATAGAATTGGAATCTGAATTGAATTTATAAGTGGAAATTTAAGTTAAATTAAACAAATGGTGTTTGAAATGGAATATAACTTAAATAATGTTGAATAAAGTTGATTTTGGGTATCGAAGTAAATTAATCAAGAGAAGTGACGAATATGAACTTGAGTTATATAAATGAAATTCAACCTTATATTGTTAAATGAATTAGCAATTGAATTGATGAATGGATTGAATGTTAATCAGTCGAATGTAAAAGGATTGATATGGGATAATGAATGTAAGTGTAAATTCATTAAAAGTTAATGTTATTGGAAGTTGAATAAATTGAATGGAAATCAATTTAATATGAACCAATTGGAATTAAAAGTGTTGGACCAAATAGAATGTAAATTAAATAATTTGGTTATGTTGAATGTACATTGGTTGTTATATGGTTATTAATTGATTTTATATAAATTCATTAAGTGTTAATGAAATTGAATTAGAGAAATTAGAAGCTAAAGTAATTGAATCCAACTTGGAAGAAAATGAACTTGAATAGAATTGAATTTGATTTGGAAGTGAACTAACGTGAATATAAATTAGTGAATGTATACTAATTGGAAAATGAACAAATGAATGCTAGTAAAATTCCAATGTTAATGAATCAAATGTGATTAAAAGGAAAACCAATTCAATGAATATTAATGAGAAGTGAATTTATATTGATTTGGTTATGAATTTGTTGGATGATAGTTAGATGATAGTTGATTGATGGTTGCATTTGTTGCTTTTGTTGTATTTGCTATGTTGGCATATGTAGTTGTTATGTTGCTATATATTGTATATTGATGTTACTTTCATATATGCATGTTTCTCATTGTTTGTTGAGTGTTTAGTAGGTGCGGATTGCGCTTGATTCGCATTTGGAGCTCGCTTTCGCACTATATTAGCCGTATATGCTCGCTAATAAAATATAAGGTACATATCTCGGATTAAATATCGTACTTTTACACTTTTTTCCCTGCGGGATGCCTCATCACTTGATGAGATGTATATTTGTGATATATATACTGACATATTTTTTTTCGAATCGAGCAGCGCAAAGGAGACTCTGGCGAATTTTTCCGAAAATTTAAGGCGTTAGAAAATTTTTGAGAAAATTGGGAAGTTTTAAAAACTATAATTTTGATTTGGAATTGGAAGTTAGACGATATAGTTGATTTTGAAAAAGATAACTAAGCATGATTTGAAATAGTAAAGTATTGTAAGAAGTTTAACTATGAATTTTGGGAAAGTTAAACGCTTAAGAGATTTGAAAAATCCAATTTGAACGGTTTGTTTTGGAAAGTTAATGGATTTTGTAACTTTTTCTTACTTAGTAATTTCGAGGACGAAATTCTTTTAAAGGGGGAAGTTTGTAACGACCGAGAATTTCTGTTAATTAAAATTTGTATATTTAATTAATTTTAAATATTAATAAGTGAAATTAACAGTCGAATAAATTTTATTTCGAATAATTGGATAATTATTTCGATTATTTAATAGTTGAAATTACAAAAATAATTGAAAATTGGGTTTGATGTGATTGAAAATGATTTGTACAGTTTTATTTAATCATGCTGGAGTTATAATAATGTTATAGAACTTTTAGAATCGAATTTAAAGTTAATTTGTGAAAAATTGAATATTTTAATATTTAATTGACGTGTAAAAATAGCCATTTTTCAAACAGACTCGGATTTTGAAGAAATCAGTTTCATCGGATCCGTAATGTGATATTATTGTAAGGTTTCAAATTTCGAGTCAATTGGATTTATAGTTTGTCCGGGGCAAGCTAAAACGCATAGAAATTTGATTAGTCGATTTAATTTAAAATCGATCGTTTTTTGCCGTAACACGCACAGATGATCGAATTAGCCTCCGAAACCTATTCCATTGTGTCCGGAACGCGGGATAAACCCTAGAAACGCCGGTAACCGCGCGAGATTTGGAGTTCGGATTTTGGAGTGAATAGTGTTTTTTGTTGTTTTCTATAAAAGGGACCTTATCTCTTTGATTTTGCAAAAACCTAACCCTAATCTATAGCAGGCCGCCATTTTTGTTTCGAAGGCCAGAAACGCACGAGCTTCCTCCTCCATTATCTTCCCATCCATCAACTTTCACCAGAAACTCCTAACTAGAAAATCGTAGAGCACATCGTGATCTTGCAATCCAACAATGGGAATGTGGAATGGAGGCTCGGTGTGGTGGCAATTCTCGTTCGAACGTCTGATGTTCGAACGCGATTATCTTGATTCTTGCGCAACCGAGTGGGGCCGGATCTGGGGCGTCGGCGTAGGGGAGCAAGGCGCATCTCGTAGTGGTCGTTGATCGAGCTCCAGCGCGTTGTGGTGGGTGCGAAAATTCATGTTGTATAGGCGGCGATGGGTTTTGTTTTGCGATTTTGTGCTGCGTTTCGAACGAGAGAGGGAGAAGCAATGCGTGGCCACGATCTGTTGAAAGAAATTGACGGTCCAAATGTAGGATTTGCAATTTAAAATATAAAAATTGTAATTTATGTATATTAAAAATTGTGTTAACTGTAAAAATGCATAACTTTTTCATACGAGGTCCGATTTCGACGAAACCAGTTGCGTTGGAACCGTATTGGCGCATACTACGCTATGGAGCTGGATTGGAGTCATTTGGAGTTAGTGAGAATTTCGGATAAAATTAAACGCGTGTTTAATTTTATTCGAAATAAAACGCGAAAACTGAATTGAAAGCGAGGTGAGAACTTCTCACTCAATCGAATTGTTTCGATTTAAATTTTAAATAGATATATTTAAAATTTCTTGATGTATGTTTGAATGATGATTGTTATCTGTTGATTGTTAAAATAGACATTATGCGCCGTTAGTAAGCGGAGGTTATTTATTAAAAACATATACCGCGAATATTTCACTGGAAAGTGAAATTGGTATTATTTATGTACTTGGAGTTGATTTCCCGCATTATACAGCGGATGAGACCCTATTGCGCCGCATAATAGCGGATAATATTTTATAAATCCCATATACCATGATAATTCCGTACTGGAACGGAATTGGTATTGTGCTAACGTCTTTGGATGCAGGGAAACAGGTTGGAGGGATCCAACTGGATTCCTCAACTATATTGATTTATTTACAGATATTGTGATGTTTGTTGATTATCATATCGATATATGATATTTGGATGTCGTGATTGACTATTTGGTGCTGTTGCATCATCGGATCCATTTTTGAAGTTTTAAAATATTGATTTTGATTTTAAAAAGAATTTTAAAGTGATTTTGAAAGTATACGTTTTATTAAATTTTGAATTGTTAAAATAAATAAACATTATAATTTTATTGTTATAAAAGTTATATTTTTGGAAAATAGTAATTAAGTATGATTTTGGAGTTATATAAGTTTTTAATAACGTTTTGTAAATTATTAAAAGGAATGGTTTATTTAAATTGAGATTTTTGAATTATTATAACGGTTTATAAAAGATTTCTAAGATTAATATTTATAAATAAAAAAATATAGGAATTATAAAACGAGTTTTTATAAGTGTTAAAATGAAGTATAAATGAATTTCACAGGTGAATAAAATTTATAGATTTATAAATTGTGAAATTATAAAATGAATAGATTTTTGTAAAATAAAAGATTTATAAGAAATTAACTTATAAATCGGATTTTGGCATTTTAATTGAGATTTTTGAATAAAGATAAATGGTTTTATCGATGAGATTTATAAAATATATATTTTATAAATCGAAATAATGGAATTATAAAAGAAGTTCTGTTAATGCTGAAAATGAGGTTATAAATGGAATTTTATAAGTAGTAAGTTTTTTAAATCTTGTAAATTGAAGTCCTTATAAAAATATAAATGGGGATTTATAAACATTGTTTTATAAATCCGAAACCGACTTATTTTGATAAGTCAATTATTTTAGATTTTTAAAGGAGATATATTCACGATTTTGGACAGTGGATAATCCTTTAAACAAAATGTGTAGAAAAATGTTGAATTTGGTTAACGAAGAATATTCACGATTTTAGGACAGCGAATAATACATTAAAGTGTTTTGGGGAAGTGATATTTTAAATAGACCTAAAATGATTTGAAGTTGTTTTAAAATGCATTAAGTGTCGAAACCATAGATTTCAACATTCATTGTTGAAATAGACATTTTCGAGAATTAGAAGGAAATGGTGGACTATAACACTGTTGTTATAGTAAATGATTTCCGAAAGAAAATGTTTTTGTATAGTATTGGGATTTATTTATCTATCTAAATTTCGGATCCCTATACTAGTGATTTTGGGTTGTCGTAACGATGTTTTACGCAACATTCGTTTTGGCCCAAACAATTGTGTTTAAGAGAATGATTTCTTAAAGAATGAAATATATACTTAATTTCGATATAAGTATATTGAATATTTTCCAAGTGTTGAAAATAAATGGATTTGTAAATTACTTATTATTAAATAAGTATGGAAATGTTTTCCAATATGAACTGAATATTTTGAGACTTTATCTTTTAAAGATAAATTGAAAATGAATATTAAAATCGGTTTGGGAAATCGTATATTCATAGATATTTTGGGAATTGTAAATTCACTATGGAATTTATAAAAGAAAGGGGAATCTGTTTAAAAATAAACGTTGAGTTAATTTTTGAAGTGTGGGAATAAATTTACGGATTTGGAACGTAAATATAAAGTAAATCGGTAAGGATTTATTTAATTGGTTTAAATGAACCATTTTGAAATGAAAATTAATAAAGATTTGTGAATAGATCCCATATAGGGAAATGATTTGAAATTTGTTTTCAAAAAGGTGTAAAGGTGAAAAGTGATTTGAAATTTGTTTTCAAATGGTTGAAGTGTGGAAAATTTTATAGCTAGTAAAGATATTTTTGGAAAATAAATAATTTGGGAAATTATTTGAAATTTGGTGATGTTGAACACGCCTATTGATAGTTAAATAACCGACTATCAATATTTACCTTTAAATAGGTATTTGTTATGATTGCTTGAATTTGAATGCCACACTTATTTTTGAATAAGCGCTTGCTATTCGGATTAGCCGGGAAAGGACCTTGGGGTCGTATAACCCATTCTGAATATGTAATACGTCGTTATGGATTGCATTTGATGCCGGTGTTGAAGATCGGATATTTATGAAAATGGAAGGATTACCGTCGAATGTTTTCTGCATTGGCTGATCCCCGATATAGAAATTTATTACCCTTTGTGATGGGAAGTCCGGTCGTGATTAGTGAATATCCAGATTGCAAGGACTTCTTTGTAAGTACCTTCGGTTCCGTTCGATCCCGGAACGGACTTGTATGGATGTGTGTCTGACGTTACAATTTGAGATGTAAAGCTGTTTTCTATCAAATATATTTCCGTTGGTGGCGGAGAAATTATTCTCTTAGCTAACACCCTTAGAGGTTATGTAGTTGATGGTTACAAGTGAAACATTCCTAAATTGGTAATGTGGCATACGAAGTGCTGTTGAGCATTTGATGATCATAGCACGGCTTTTGTGTGAAGCGTGGCTTTGTGGACGAGACTTCGTCGGACCTCACACCCCGGAAATGGTCAAAACAAGAAGGATGCAGCAAGGTTATTAGGGGGTAGCGCCCATTTAGTGTATGTCATTCCTTCTGGATAGAGGTGGTATCATGGTATGGAGCCCAGATACTTAACCTATGTTGTTGCTGCAAATTTATTGCTTTGTGGTTGTTGGAAATCGAGGATCCTCGGATATAGATCGGTTACGATTGGGGAATGACATATTCGTGTCAGTAGTTACCCAGTTAGGGGTAACCCGGCCTTGTGTTGGCAGAGATCTGGTTAGGTTCTCGGGTCGTCTTTCCAGAGGCGTACCCATGTGGCAATGGGAAGTTCCTTGGCCTGACCATTTGTTGGAAATCCAAAGAAACAATACGATCTTGTACGGTTTTAGTTGTAGAACCTGCCATTTATTTATGGTGGTCACCACTGTTTAGATGGTAGCTATAGTAGGCCTACGATAATGGCCGTATGTTGGCTAAGATTTATATCTTTACTTTCGAAACGATTTTTCCTACACTATGCACTAGTAATAGTATCAAATGTTTCTTTTTAATGTGTATCAAGCATCTTTGACTATCATAAGGAGAAATCTCCTCCGATTCTGTGTTTGCATTGTGTGTGTGTGTGCAGGAGGCGTTATGGTAGTCTCATTTTCTAAAAAGCATTGCGAATCTATTTTAAAATTATCCTGTACTTTGTTTTAAAAATAAACTGGTTTAGTTCTCACACCAGTCACATGACTGACTCGGAGTTTATTGTTTTCCTTCCTAAACTCTGGGTGCCCACCAATTTCCACACGGGAAGTCTAGAGCTAAGTTATCAGGATATTCTGGAATTCAGGAGTTGCTGGAGGCAAGCTGGATGGCATGGCGTATTCACTAGTATATAGTATTTTCTTTTCCGTTGTTTGTTGTTGTTTGTTGTTGTACACTCTGATGATGTAACGTAATGTAATGTAATGTAATAACTGATATAGTTCTTTGTTTAAAGATTATTCATTTATCTATTATATGTTGTTCCACTGCGATTGTGAGATTCGGATATTGTTCTGTTGTTTCTTTCTGTTATGTTCTATCTTTTTCTCTCTTCTTCTATCTTTCTCTTCTTTTTAAACCATTACGGTACGGTTTTCCGGCATTTGATTTCTCGGTAGTTGATACAGTGGACGTATTGATGTCGGTTTTTGAGCGTCGAAAAGTCGCATTCGTTACAGCTACTGTGAAAATTTTATGGCATTTGGACTAGTGGATTGTGAGATATGATCGATGCAATTTTGCGTTTTCTCTAGGCTGCTTTGTTCGAGCCGATACGCTTGTATTAATTACTTCGACTCGTTACAGAGCACATTCCCATGAGTTGACGTAGCGCGACATCCCTGGATCGATCCACTCTCTACGCCGAGTTGACCCAATCTTGTACTTCTACGTGCTATGTTCGCATCGACCCGGTGGTTTCATCTTGCGTCAATGCCTTCGCCACTATTTCGCATCGATGCTTTAGGTTATTTGGGGGCTTATTTGTATCGATGGAAGTGGGACGACATTCGCATCGATTCAGTATGCGCTCTTCGTATCTATTAGATGGCTGATCGATACGAAACATGCGAGTAAGCGGACCGATACGAAGTGACAATTACTTATGGATATGAACTAGCTGGTGACGAACGATGCGAAATAGGCGGAGCTTGGACCGATACGAAACGAGGCATGCTCAATGAATCCGAATAGTGGCTCCGTGATCGATACGAACAGCGGCTATGTGATGGATTCGGATGTATCGATTCGAACATGGGATTTTTGGATACGAATAGATGAGCATTGGATGGATACGAACTCATCGATTCGAAACCATGCGTAGTTGATGGATGAAAAGCTTGGTCGATACGAACAAGGTCCCTTTAGATCGATTCAAACGGTATAGCCTCAGATGGGTTCGAATCTGATTGATTCGAACACGACCCTTTGATGGATACGAATATAGTGACCACTTGGATTGCATCGATCATATTTGGTGCATACGTACTCTGATTGACCTGAAATTTGAAACGTTGGCTTTTATACCTTTGCTCGCCCTGTCACACCGATTGTAGGTCAATCCGGACTCAGAAAAAATTCATCGATATCCATAGCGAGCCTGCGTATGACCAATCTTTGGGTCAAACTATCTTTGGTTATCAGTTGGTCTTTTGGTATCATGGCCTTGCTAAAAGGCGGGATAACACTTGTCCCTCAAAACATGCATTACGGTAGATGGTGTGTTTTGTAATGCCATAAGTTGGATGTTCATATCCTGTTGATGACCCGCAAAGAAATTGATAGCCTTATCTTACCATGAATGACGATCTTTCGGGATCGTATGTCATTTGAGGTAGTATGTGACCGTCCGCGTTCGGACGTCGTTCGCGGCGAAAGGTGATCGTTCACGGCGAAAGGTGACTGTTCGCGGTCGGGGTGCCGTTCGAGGAGATTTCTGATCGTTCGCGATCGGATGCTGTTCGAGGCGAATTGTGACCGTTCGTGGTCGGGTGTCGTTCGAGGCGAATTATGACAGTTCACAGTCGGATGCCGTTCGAGGCCAATTGTGACCGTTCGCGATCAGATGTCGTTCGAGGAGAATTATGACCGTTCACGGTCGGATGCCGTTCGAAGCGAATTGTGTGCCCGGGGAGGACTTAGTATCATTAATGTCAGATTTCACATTCGAGTGAATTTCTAAATTGTCGGTTATGGCGGTTTATCGCCACCTCAGAGCATGCCTAGGGACCGTTCGCGATTCCGTACATGTGTAAGTGACTTGGCCGTTTCAGAATTATCAAAACCAAATATCCATTCAACTGAGGCTTTCAACAGAAATGTCAAACAAAATCAAGTCCAAACATGAGAAACAGAAGAAGAAAAAAGCAAAAACAGGGACGTCAGAGCACAAACACCTACAATGATGCGATTTATAGTTGTATCAGAGTATGCCTGAGGATCATTCATGGTCCTGTACTCATGTAAACAACTTAATCGCATCGGTGTGGAGTTTGCCACTCGTTCGTCATTATTCCTAACAATTGATGACAAGTTGATCCCCTATCCTGAGCCATTCCCTGTTGGTACAGGCGGTGGTCGTTCTTGTTCCACCGTCGTAGCCCTCCTTCTCACATATTGCGATAGCAGACCACACCAGATATGCCCCTCAAATGCACCCTTCAAATGTCGGTAGTCGTTTGTCTATGACCATTAAGCTCGTGCAATAAGCAATACTTGTCTGACCTTCTTTCATTGCTGGTCGATCTCTTCTCATCGGCTTTCGATAAGGAACCTATCCCTTGGTGTCCTGGTAGATCCGTTCCAAAGTTTCGTTCAGCTCCGTATATGTGGTAAATCTCGAATCCTTTCATGGTCGTGTTGATCCATCATCGTTATCTTTGGCCTTCCGTTTCCCTCTATCGGTTCCCGACTCTGTTTTAGGAAGATTTTCACCCTTGACTACATAAACATTGATTCCTTCTCCTTCCTCTCTTTCAGCATTTGCATCCTCTAGTCATAAGAATCCTTCAGCCTCACGATAAAATTCTCCTATATCCATAGGTGTATCTCTTGTCAATGAATTCTTGAATTTTGTGCCGCCAGCTATGCCTGATACAGCTGCCATCAAAACCATGGATGGATCTGGTCGATCCACCGATGCTGCTGCATTGAATTGCGTCAAAAAGCTCCTCAAAGACTCCCCGGTTCTTTGCTTCAGTGCTGCCAAACTCACCACATTCTTGGGTCTCGATGTGAACCCTGAATTTCCTCATAAACCTTTCAGTCAAATCGGTCCATGTTCTAATGGAGTCGCTCTCTAGTTGTCTAAACTATAGCGCTGCAATGTCTGCCAGGTATAATGGAAAGCACTGGGCCATGACCTCCTCTGATGCTCCCAGCGCCTCCATATAACTCATATACTTTGTCAGATGAACCACATGATCTGTCCTCCCATTATACGTTTCCAATGATGGTAACTTGAATTCTGGTGGATTCCTGGCTTGCCGGATCGTAGGAGCAAAGGGGCTCCTATTCACATCCTCCAGATCTCTATTCACTAGTCTGCCTCTTATTTCTCATCTGACCATCTCCGCCAATCTGTCGCCATCTCCAAGTTGCAGTCCTCGCCTGTTGCCTTCGATCTTCGCCCTGAGTTCACGAGGGAATCCTGGAATCTGTTCTCCTAGCTGAGCATCCATTCCTTTACCAATGTTGTGCTGCTCGGGACCACCTGATACTCTTCCCGGGATAGGGTCAACATGTGCCAGGTGAGTGCCCCCTAATTCTGGTGCTGCACCGGATAGTCCCGCTCCATTCTGAACCCTGCTTCTCCATGCTCCTGATTTCTATCTCCAGCATCTCCTGCAGTTGCGTTCCACTGATTCTGCACTCCAAATTGTCCAACTTGTCGAAGTAGGTTCTGCATCATCTCCTCTTGTCTCTTAAACATTGTTTCCATCTCGTCCCTAGTGATGAAGATCGATGTCTGATTCGCTCCTGAGGAAGCCTCTTGACTCCCATCATGTTGATTCCTTTCTTCACTTTATCTTCTACTTATTTTCCTTGTCATAGCTTTTCGGATCTGAATTCCTAAACCTTCAAATTCAACTTCCAAATGATGGAATCCCTGAATTAGCCTTCTCAGTGGAAGCACCAAAATGTTAGCGCCAAATATGGTCACAAACACCAATTGTCTAGGAAGCACCAATTCGCAATCACAGGTTCCAGATAACAAGTATGTAGAGAATTAAAAATGAAGAATACTTAAAAAAATTAGATGAAAGCGATAAAGCACACAGAACTTATGGTGGTTCGGCAATCCGACCTACATCCACTTTGAAGTTTGATAACTTTATTGATAACATTTTGACGATTACAATTGATTACAGTGGATTACCACGAATTATAGTTTTGAAATTCGAGTACAACAGCAGTTATGGAATGCAAAGTTGGATTCGACATAGTCTGGACATCAAGGAGCCAAAAGATCCTTTTTCCGTAGGCCCCGAGGCTCTATTTATAGGCATAGAAGGCTGATATCTCGCTCGGATCTTGGAAGACTTCTTCTGGCACGTGGGTGGGCCCATGCGATCGATCCCATGAGGTATCGGCTTGATCCGTGATCGAACGAACGAATTTCATATCGATCAAGAATTGACCCAATCGAGTAGAAACTTGGCATGAACCTTCCTTAGGTTGTACGTAAACTCCTATGAAAATTTCGTAGCATTTGGACTTGTGGATTGTGAGATATGATCGATGCAATTTTTCGTTTTTTCTTGGCTGCTTTGTTCGAACCGATACATGTGTATTGATTACTTCGACTCGATACGGAGCACGTGCCCATGAGTTGACGACGCGCGACATCCCTGGATCGATCCACTCTCTACGGCGAGTTGACCGAGTCTTATACTTCTACGCGCTATGTTCGCATCGACCCGGTGGGTTCATCTCGCATTGATGCCTTTGCCTCTATTTCGCATCGGTGCAAGAGGTTAATTGGGGGCTTATTCATATTGATGGAATTGGGACGACATTTGCATCGATCCAGTATGCGCTCTTCGTATCAATCAGATGGCCGATCGATACGAAACACGCGAGTAAGCAGATCGATACGAAGTGATGATTACTCATGGATACGAACTAGCTGGTGACAAACGATGCGAAATAGGTGGAGCTTGGACCGACACGAAACAAGGCATGCTCGATGAATATGGCTCCATGATCGATATGAACAGCGGCTATGTGATGGATTCGAATGTATCGATTCGAACATGGGTTTTATGGATACGAATATATGAGCATTGGATGGATACGAACTCATCGATTCGAAGCCATACGTAGTTGATGGATGTGAAGCTTGGCCGATACTAACAAGGTCCCTCTAGATCGATTCGAACAGTGTAGCCTCGGATGGGTTTGAATCTGATTGATTCGAACACGACTCTTTGATGGATACGAATATAGTGACCACTTGGATTGCATCGATCATATTTCGTGCATACGAACTCTGATTGACCTGAAATTTGAAACGTTGGCTTTTATAGCTTTGCTCGCCATGTCACACTGATTGTAGGTCGATCCGGACTCGGACAAAATTCATCGATATCCATAGCGAGCTTGCGTATGACCAATCTTTGGGACAAACTGTCTTTGGTTATCAATTGATCTTTTGATATCATGGCCTTGCTAAAAAGGGAATAACAATAAGAGTTCAAATGGAAAGTTTTAAAAGTTAGAAAAAGGAAATTTCAAGTTTTTGAAATTACGGGACCGTATGGCGATAGCCGCTATACGCACAGTTCAGAAAATTTAACTATTTTTCTAATCTGAACATATTTTCACTTAAAATCCTTTTAGAAATATATTCTAACTTTAATTTAGTAATTAGGGAACAATTATTTAATTAATTATTTATATAATGATTAATTAATTAATTAATTAATTACTAAAGGTAATTAGTACTTAATTATTTGTTAATAATGGTTTTTTACGTTAAGCGTTAATCAATTAAGTTAATCATGGTTTGCTACTTAATTAAAGTAAATTTTTATTTAATTTATTTAATTATTTATCTAAGATAATTATTAATTAATTAATTAATTATTTTTAAAAATGGGTTTATTTAATTAACCATTGATTAAAGTTAATTATGTTTTAATAAGGTTTAATTACCTTTAATTAGAGTTTAAAACTATTTAAGAAGGATTTGATTCTCATTTACAAGGGTTTTAATTTATTTTAAAATTGCTTTGAGTTTAAAGTTTTGTTTTAAACTGTTTTCTTTTTAAATTTTGTATAAAATCAAGGGATATTTGTGTCATTACACTTAAGTAACCCCATATGATTAGGAAACTAAACAACGTTAATATTCTGCTAATACAATTAACTTGGACATTTACTTTAGTTGATTGATGATTATGTGTTGATCCCTTATATACCTGTTTTTATGTGATGCCATGTTAGACTGGATAAATAAAACCACATTAAAAGCACCCTTGTAGTCATTAATCCTCCATTTGATTTTGTGAATGGTTTCAAAGTTATTGCATTTTGAACAAGATATTCAAGAATGATTTGGCAAATGGTTTTACTAAAGATGTTTTTAACTAGTAAGAATGATTTTCCATGTTATAAAAAGAAGTTTTATAAAGAGCTTTATTAAGGAATTTGGAAATTTATGAGGTGTTTCTAGATAAATGGTTTTGAGCTGTTAAGCAAAGAAAAATTCATAAATAAACAGGATTTATAAAATGGCTTTGCTTATTATATGAAGCAAATTTGATTTAAGGTTACTTAGGAAGTTGGTTAAGCAAAAAAGGTTTATAAATAAGTTTTATAAATGATTTTGGGGTATTTATAAAAGAAATTTGATAAAATGATTTGGGTATTCATAAAGGGAGTTTATAAAAAGGTTTGGATATTCATTAAGAAATTTATATAGAAAGTTTGGAAATTTACAAAAGCAATCTATATAAATGATTTTGAATATTTATAAGAGGGTTTTATGAACGAATTGAAGTTTAGGGAGCATTTTGAAATTGGTTTGGATTTCAATAAAAAGAGAATTTATGAATGATATAGATTTGATTTAAAAGGATTTATCGAAAGAAGTAAAAAAAGAATCTGAGATTTGGGTTTCTCTAAACTGACCTTTTGAAAATGGTGGTATGAAACATCCTTTCCACACTTAACTCCAAGGGAATAGTGTTTAGGGTTGTCCTTACCTCTAATTTAAACAACATTTGTTTAATCCTTTTTAACATGATTTGGAAGTAAGAATTTATTCGCAAATGTTTTGTGAGTATACTTATGTCAGAAAGATAAGAATATGAATGTTTTAGACAAACATTTTGAAAAGAGATATATTAAATAAGGATTTGTTCTGAGGCTTAGTGGTTGCTATAGATAAATAAATATCAAATGGAATTGGTTGTTGTTTGTTTATTTTATAGTTAGATAACCAACTATCAAATAAGGACCCAAAATGTAACTTTGGATATATCAAAGAGAAATTCATGAGTTATATGGCACAATCATCTTCGATGATGTTGTACTATGCATATAAATTTCATTTCATTCTCCTAGGACAAATGATAAGAAAATCCATCCACTAATGGTTAGGAGGTGACCTCCGCTCTTATGTTTGACTGTTTATTTCCTAAAGAACCAGGGTTGAGTTTACCGAAAACTATTGAATGTTGTTTCGAAGAGACCGATATCAAATATGTTATTCGAAAACTATTTCGATCCAACTCAAACGTTCCAAAGTGAAGACACCTTGAAGATGATGGAATTATATACAGAGCTCTTTAAAGTGTAAGGGCTTCTTACTACTAATCCTGAGGGTGATTCAAAAATGAATGTAGTAGAAGTAGTGCCTTCGGTTTGTCCATCTCTTGGACAACTCTTATGGATGAATGTTGGCATTGCATTGTAGCCCGAATGGAAGTGTTAGTATTCCAAGTGGGAAGTGTTATAAAAGGTAAAACATAGCCTTAAGCCTCATCAACCAGGAACGACTAAAACAAGGAAGATGTAGCAGGGCTAAGTAGGTTGCTCCCATTAGGGTATGTTCATCCCTATCTAGAGTCGATATTGGCTCTCATTTGTATACTTCAAGGCCCATTAACCAAGGGGTGATCGTATTAGGTACTCCATTGGTAGGCCTGTTCTATGTTGGCAGGGGATCCCGACGAGGTCCTCAGTGTTACTTTATCTAAAGCTGCACCGTGATTGTATGTACTCCAGTAGTCCAGTCATTGTATGGAATCCATTCTCCAATAAGCGCCATACGGACTTAGTTGTGCCCAACTATGTTGAAAGCATTTCAGTTATATTTATATTTTAATTTGACCCCTAGACATTATTATAATATCACTGAATTTTCTATAGAAAATGTTTTGGTTATCGTAAGGTAAAAGCTCATCCGTGTTTATGTGCGGTGTGGTCTTACGAGATGCTTTTGATTTAAAGGTTTTTATAAATTTAAAATATATGCTTACTCACACCAGACCCATGTCTGACTCGGAGTTTATTTCCTTTTCCTAAACTCTTGAGTGCTCAAATATGATTGAGCGGCGAAGTAGTTCAGATTTTCCACAGATTCATCTTGGAGGAGCTTGGAGTAGGTGGCTTCATCGATGGCTAGTTATTACCTTGTTTTCCGCTGTATTACATGTATATTATATCAGTTAGGAAGGGATGGGCTGTTATAACTTCCTAGGCTAGAACTTGTATTAGTACGACTCTGATGTAACATTTTGAAATAACTTTGTAATATAATATATTGAGTAATACATCTATATATATATATATATATATTGTTCCGTTGCATTGTGAGATTCTGTGTTGTTTAGTTTCTTATCTTTAATTTTGATTTACCCTTTAACGGCTTGTCTTTCGGAGTAAGAAAGGCGGTTTGTTACAACTTCAATCCAAATCCATCCTAGACACCCTACCAAACTGGAAAGATTAAATAGTTAGTCCTAGCATGACTAATTTAGACTGCATAGGCTATAACGCTCAGATACCATTATTGGAATTCGGCCAACATGCATTAGGGTGGATGGGTAAATTCAAAAAAAAAATTCCATTTTTTATGTTATTGGAAGTTTAAAGTCTAAATTATTCTTTAATGAAATCAAATTTTAATTTACTTATAAATAATATTTTATTTTAGTATTATATTTATATAATATGACTTTACATGTGCATCGTATACACATATGTGTGTACGTGCACGTGCAGTGTAAACAGTGTACACGGTTTAATATGGCCATGTATAAGTGTTGGGTTTTACACCGTAACAGACATATTAGCCCTACTATATACATGTGTGTTGTTATATATATATATATATATATATATATATATATATATATATATATATATATATATTTGTGTGTGTATAGTTTTAAATGATTTAAAAATAATATTTGTAACATACATATATTTATATATACGTATGTATGCACATATATAATTAACATTACAAAATAAAGTAACTATATATATTAATATAAATAATTTTTACTTGAAATTCAAAATTAAAGTTAAAATTTCAAATTTTAGATCTAGATATGCATAACAAAACATCAACTAGTTTCAAATTCAATTATTATATTAATTTTTAAATAAATATATATATATATATATAATATTTCGAAATTAACTTTTTATTTATTAAAATATATGTATAATCAAATATGTACATATTAAATTAATATTTAAAAATTCTATATATAACAAATATATATAATATGTTTTGATGTAAACAAATAATTAAATATATATATTTATATAATGTACATATTCTACCGTAAAATAATTTTTTTAATAAAATTTACAGTTCTGTAATTTTTAAAATATTGTTTTCCATACAAAAATCGTTAAAAATCAAAAATAAAGTTGAAACATACATATAATTTTATTAAATATTCACATGTATATTTTATGATATAGACACGTATATACTTATATACTTTATGTATAATTAGATAGAACATTTATAAAGAATTATATACGCGCACACATAATATATAGATTTAAATTTTTTTTTGTATATATATATGTTCAAAAACTATAATATGTGTGTGTGTATAAACAAAATATAAACAAATATTTTATATAATTATGTTTGTATTTTAAAATCATTTTTTTACACATAAAAATCATTTAAAAACATTATTAAATACGAATTTTTTAATATTATGGCTGTGAGCTGCATATACATATATATGTCTGAAATTTTTTATACATACATATATATTTTCATCTAATGTAGATATCGTAGACATATATGGATTCATGATAATTCCTATACTAACTAAATCACAAGGATGACATAATGATAAATATACACACGCACAGATATATATATGTGTGTGTGTGTGTGCGCGCGCGCTTGTAGATAAAAATATTTACCTTGACTAATTTCTAGTTGTGACATGTTGAAATGTTGAATCGAATAACTCCTTGTATCAGTATCCAAAATCCAGAAAGAGCTACCACTTTGAAAGCAGCAACCACCGATCTAATATTTGCATTTAAATTGTGTTTTAAAAGCTTGCAAAATTAAGAACCAATGGCAATAGGAAGGTCGGTCAGATCTGGTCAAGATGGAAGAAAAAAAATCAAGTGCTCAAATAGTGGAGTTGATGTGTTTAAATAGTAGAGATTCAAAGGAGCAAAAAGGGGATCCATATCCACATTCTCCTCTTATTATTTCCCACCTTTTGAATCAATATTCAACCCCACTCCAACCCCTTATAGCTAGCCACTATATTCCCACATATGGGCCTTAAAATTACTTCAAGCGCAATCGATAAAAAATGCATTTAAATCTAATTCAAATGTTCATCAATATTGTATATAGATATGTGCGAACACAAGTTTTATATACGCATTGTTTTAATACTGGTCAACACAAATTTAATAAAATTTTATAATTAATATTTTATAAATATTAATTAATTTAGTTAATTTATACTATTATAATTGTCAATACTTAAGTTATTGATTTTGATGGCAGCAAGCATATAAATATTATTACTAATGTTTTCTTGAGTTTTATAGTATATGGCGTAGGATAACAAAAATATTTAATAGGTTTATACAAGCAATGATTGAATAAAAGCTTGAAGAACTGAACGGTATAAATCAAGGATTAATCGAGATATATTTAAAGATTCATGAGTTTTGAAGAATTCAAGAATAAAAGCACAAAGAGCTCAAGGCATATGTATCAGTATTTTATCGAGTCTTAGATTAAATGTTAAAGACCAAAGTAGTATCATATCTTTAATTATCTCCACTTCATAAAAAATTCCACTCAAAATGTTTTTATAAAATAATAATATTAATTTAATTATAAAATAAATTTTTACATAGTTTTCATAAAGAATATGGTTTAAAACATATTCAAACTGTTTCCAAAAAATACAAATTAATTTATATTTATCGACATATCAAAAAAAAATATGTCAACATATTAACCGTTGATGTGTTTTTTAAAAATTCAAAATAAGAAATTTTTTGCGTCATCCTTTCATAAATGGAAGAAGGTCTTCAACTTCTATTTAAAGGCCTTTGATTTTAAATATTTAAGAACAATTCTAACTACTTTTTTATCTCTCTCTTCTCGCTCATTTTCTTTAAGATTTCAACGAAGTGCTGCTTATTTCTACATCAATTCTCTTTCTCTACATTCATATAAAAGATATCAAAAGATTCACTTATGCTCTACATCATTAACTCTCTGATCTTCGCTCAATTCTGCTCAAAAGCAAAGATATTCAACTACCGAAAGTCTATAGAAAATTATATCAATAAACCACTTAGAATTATGATCAAAATATTTGATTTCTTATAGTCCACCACTACTACTTGTAAAAGGGTGATCTTAACTACCCAGGTGAAAGTTAAGATGAGATTGTAAAAGGGATTTGTCCCGCCTCCTGAGTCAAATACATGATAGGTGTTCTGGTTACTAGAGTCAAGTTCCAGATGACATGCTGGTTACCCGAGTCAAATTCCAATAAGTTTCCTTGCCACCTGAGTCAAAATTAAGAGGTGTAAAGTGTTTCTTTTCCACATGATTTAAAGTCAAAATGTGATTAGTGAAATTATGTCTGGGGTACAGGACTGGACATAGGATTGGAAATCCGAACCAGTATAAAATCTTCTTTACCTTTACTTTTATTACAGTTACTTATATTATCTGATTGATTTGTAATTATATTATTACCCATGTTTGAATTTTTGTTGATAAATTTTAAAATTTGCAAGTATATTGATAAAATGTTTAATACGCTATTCACTCTCCTCTAATGTAAAATAGTGTTAACATCTATTTTGCTATAGTATAGAATAGATTATCACACCTATCATTACCCTATCCATATTTTATATTAGAGCACACAATTTTCAAAAAATCATAATCTGAGTTTTGAATGGTTACTAACACTACGAACACACTTTTTAACACCTTTGCAGAAGGCCAATCATTACTAGATCTTCACTTTTAATGGTGATTATTGTGCATATTGGTCATGTATAATGAAAATTTATCTACGAACCAATGGCTTTGAAATTTGGAATATTACCTACAGTGAGTATAGAGAACCCGAGATTGCATATGCTCAATGGAAAAACGAGCAAAAGGCACAAGCACTCTCTAACTTGAAAACTATAAATTCCTTATTTCGTTCACTAGATAAAATTGAACTTAACAGAGTTTTCGTCTGTAAGTCTGCATATGAGATATGAGTGCACTGTGAGTTACACGCGAAAGCACTAGTAAGGTTAAACAAACCAAGATTTCTATATTAACTAACTAGTGTTAGTTATTTAAAATGAAAGCAAATGATTCTATTCCTAACATGTATTTTTGATTTCAAGACATGTTACATGCTTTAATTTCATTGGGAAAAGAGTACACTAAAGTGGATCAAGTTCAAAAGATTCTTAATTCACTTGCAAGTGAATGGGATCAAAAGAATCTGGCTATAGAAGAAGACAATGACATCATGTTAAATCTCGATTTTCATCGTTTTGATTATGACAACTATAAAAGTTAATATTTTTGTGTACTAATCACTCATCCAGGAGATTCATTGCAGATTCGAATTCAGAATGGTTTGAAGTTGTTAGTCTTTTTTTATAGTCTGTAACGACCCGTAAATTTCGATAATTAAAATAGCTAATTTAATAAGATTTCATGATTTAGTGTTAGAAAAAAAATTGTAATTCGTTTAGAATAATAATAACTGGAATGAATTGCAACAATAATTATCCAAGTAATGAAAAATAAAAGCTACTTAGTGAATGCCTTTGCAATCAAAAGTTGAATAGGATAATAAATGTTGAATTCATTGGGTAAAATAGAGTGAATAATTGGAATTCGGTTTAATATGATTCAAATTGGTTTTCAAAGTGAATGTAGGTTATATCGGGATTATAATAAGAGTTAATAATATTTTAAAATTGAAATTTATTGGATAATTGAATAACGGGTTTAATATGAGTAAAAATGATTTGTAAAAATTTTATTTTATCATATTAAAGTTAGAATGATGTTGTAGAACTTTTAAAATCGAATTAAAAGTAAATTTGTGAAAATTGAATATTTTAATATTTAATTTTCGACTGGAAAATAGCCAAATTTTGAACAGTCTCAGAATTGGACGAAACTAGTTTCATCAGATCCGTAATATGATATTATTGTAAGATTTCAAATTTCAAGTCAATCGGGTTTATCGTTTGTCCGAGGCGAGCCAAAACGCCTAGAAATTCGTTTAATCGGTTTAATTTAAATTTGATCGGTTATTTCCGTAACTCGCACAGATGATCGAATTAGCTTCCGAAACCTGTTCCATTGTGTCCAGAACGCGGGATAAACCCTAGGAACGTCAGTTTCCGCGCGTAAATCGGAGTTCGGGAATCCCGGACGAATAGTATTTGTCGTTTCCTATAAGTAGCCTTTTTCCACAAAAAAAATAAAAAAAAAAGTGAGAAACCGTAGTTAATCGCCGGCCGCCTCTTATACCATCAATGGCCAAAATACATCTTCCTTGCCCCTCCAATTTCTTCCAATCCGTCATCCTATACCAAAAACTCCCAACTAGAAAAACGTAGAGAGCATCGATATCTCTCTATCCAACGGTTATGATGGGGAAAGAAGCGGTGGATCGTCGGCAATCCTTGCTCAAAGGTGCCGCGTTCGTGCACGAAATTCAAGAGCAAGGGGCGACCGAGCGGCACATGGCTTCGGCCGAAGCCGAAGGTAGTGCTCGTTTGGGCGCTTCAAACCATGGTGGCCGATCATCGTATCGTCGAGCGTGGGTCGAGCGGCTATTAGGGTTCTGTGGATGAGTTGGGTTCGGCTACTCTGTGTATACGCGATGGAGAAGATGGAAGTAATGGGCGGCCTGGATTTGCTTGGCTCGGAACGCACGGTCCAGATGCCTCTAGGTTTTGAAATTAGAAAAGAATTGTAAAATTATTTTATTATAATTTGTTCAATCTTTAAAATGATGTAACTCTTTCATACGAGGTCGGAATTCGACAAAACTTTTTGCGTTGGGTTCATATGGCGAGCACTACGCGATGCAACTGGATTGGAATCGTTTGGAGCTAGTTTGAATTTCGGATAAAATTAAACGCTCGTTTAATTTTATTCGAAATAAAACGCTGGAACTGCATTGAAATCAAGGTGAGTGTTTTATAACGCTCACAACGTACTAAATATCTTTATGCTAGTTAAATTTGACATTATGAAGTGTTATGATTTTATTTGTCGTTGTTTGATGAAATTTAATTGCCATATAGATTGTCATTTGAATTAACCGTTGAAATTAAATTGACAGATAAATTAAAATTAAAATTTAATTGCGATTAAATTACCTGACATTGATAACTATGAAATTGCTATGAATTGTATTGTCTATTGGATGATTTATTTCGATGGATGCTATTGGTTGATATTTAAATGTTTGGATGCTTATTTGCTTATAGATATAACCTGTTATGCATACATATGCCACTATGATTGATTTAAGTGATATATATATTCATCCCTGACATTCAATTGAAATAAATAACTACTTGGCCATAGGATAGAAAATTATATACGGACACCGAATTGGCTAAATTAATAATTTTTGAAATCGTCGATTTGAAATTTATTTAAATGTTTTGATTTAAAAGTTATAAATAGAAATCGATTTATAGAAATTGAATTCATCGAAAAATTGAGTTCGGAATGTTGAAATAAATTTTGGTTAAAGAAAAGTTTGTTAAATAATTAAGTTGAGACTTTGAAATTTGAAAATAGGATATGATTGAATGTCGAAAATTGATTGTTTAAAGATTTAACCTTAATTCGAGCTTTGAATATTACTAAGTAAAAGTGATACAAAAATGATATTTTGAAATCGAGTTTGAAATTGAATCATATTTGGAATTTGGATTTAAACTTGAATATTGTTGGAAACTTTTGTTAAGTGTTATAAATTGATATTTTGAGAAATCAAACTCCAAATCGATATAAATTGAAATTGAATAAATTAAAGGTGAATGAAAAATTGAATTAATTCGAAGTAAAAAGTGACTTCGATTGAATTGAAATCGAAATTGAATCGGTAGAATGAAAATTTGAATTTATTTGAATTGGGAAGTTAAAATTGAAATGGATTGATTTTGAAGTTGTTTTATTTTGTTTTCCAAATTACTCGGTTATATAAACCATTTTGAATACTTAAACTATTTTAATCTATTTTAAATCTACTTAACCCAATTTAAATTATTTTAAACTAAATTTATCTATTTCAAACCCATTTTAGATTTTAAAGTATTTTAACTAGTCTGATTATTTAAAACTACTTTTAAACTACTTAAAACTATTTTTCTAAAATCCTAAGCTGGTCAATAAGGTGAAATGTTTATATTTAAACCTTGAATTTAAATACGAATTGATTTAAATGAAGTTGCAACCTAAATTGAAATTCGAAACGATTTTGAAACCGTAATGAGATATTGATGCGAAATTGATGTTTGAAACGAAATCCTACATTTGAAAAGATACGATGTTATTTGAAATGGATTTGATTTTTGAAGCGAATATGATATTTTGATATCAATTATGAATCGATTTGAAATGTAAAAAAGCCAACGGTGTAATAATACGTAGTTATTAAAGAGACCGGGATCGGATATGGACATACTCTCTGTCGATACCGAACACCACTTTAATAACTATTATACGCGGAGTGTTGATCCAGAATGAAGTGGATGGTTTGGTGAACGCGTTGACTGAAGAAAGAGAACGATAATGGATGACCCCTGACATGACTAAAACAGGAGCCGCACCGGGCCATTGAGGTTCGCCATCTCTAGCGGACACACTTCTTCGATACCATATCTATTACATTTGTGATGCGATTTGGGTGCACCCCTTGATTTGGGAGTGTTGTTTCGCGGTGCTGGGGTGGCTGCTGGCTATGCCCAACATCAGTCCGGATCACGCAACTACTAGTATCCTAGTTGGTATCGCCTCATGTACCTTGTCATACTGATTATCCTATTCGCGACCACTACGTTTTGATTTGTACCTTGAGTATATGGATTGCCCTCTGGTGACTTCCGGTTTTGGGGAAACTACGGTCTTGTATATGCTTTTGGGAATATAAAAATGTGTTAAAGGGGATTATGGTAACGCCTTAACGCTATTTTGATACTTTATATTACTGATAGGCATTATCTACTTAGCGGATATTACTAAATAGTAGATAGTTTAACGGATCCTTGAGAGATGGAAAATCCCGTAACATCTCTTAAGTTATTGCACGCACGTCGACACTGGATATGAGATGTCAAACCCCGTAAACATCTCTGATGCCGTTACACTCATATTTATTTACGACTGATTTAACTTACATGAGGATATTTAGTCCTGACTCGAGTGTTTTGTCTTTTCATTACGCTCGGGTCAGTCCTGAGTTTTTTCAGATTTTTGAAGCTCTATTCTGGAGGATGAAGACGAAGATTTGGTATACTATTACTATTATTACCCTTGCATCATGCTGTCTGCTGCATTATTTTAATTGTTCTGTTGTATATGTATAACTCTGATAAATGTTGTATAAATAATTGTCAAAGTATAGTAAACAGCTTCATGAACTGTTTATTTAACTATTATATTTTATTGTTCCGCTGCGAGATTCTGTGTTGTTTCATTTCCTTTATTTCTTTTCTTTTCTTATTTACCCCAATAACTATCTGCCCTTTTGAATGGTTTGGAATCGACATGTGTATTTGATCGTCGGTTTAAACTGTCCAAAAAGGCGGGTCGTTACAGTTGGTATCAGAGCTTAGGTTTAGCGATAACCTTAGCTCTGTGGGGTCTGACTCTTTATAAATAGGGTAGTTATACCCTATGACGAGTCGCTGAGTGAATATATATATGAGAGAGCGTATTTGTTAGTGATATAAAATGTTTTATATTGTGTCGGTTGATTTGTTGAGTGGCTTATGGATTCTGGTCAATACGAGTAATTAACGTCATTGATAGGGATCTCTAAACACTTAAACAGAACAATTCGACATAGTATTGTTTTGAAATAGGGTAAATGAAATAATTTTGCTCTAATTATATTTTGTATATAAAGAAATTTTTCAGAAGTTATTGTGACTTATCTAGCTTACCTGGTTGTTAGAAAGGAAAATATTGGTTATTATCATTAATTGGATATTGTAATTTAATAAATAAGGTGAATTACAAAATGAACAATGATAAAACACTGGTGGATTGTTTAAGAGAAAAGTCCTATAAGAATACTTTATAAAGGTGACTTATGAATTAAAATAGATTTAAATTTGAAAATATTGAATTCAAGACCCGGAGATTTTGAAAAATGGTTTTCAAAGTTTTGAAGAAAATATATTGTGATATTAGTTGGAAAATATTTATGAGAAATATTTTGAAAGGATTTTAAGAAGGAATGAATTCAGTACTCCTCTCTTATGTCGCTGGAAAATAATTTCGGTGATGACTGCGCAGCATCATCGACGTTCATTTTCGAGTTTCAAAGTGGGGGAGACTTCTAAGAAGCTTTGCTTTTCTTCGAAATTATTTTGGGTAAATGGGTTTTGGTTTAAACTCCAAAGGTATGATTTAATATATTAAAGGTATAAGTGTACATATTTATTTCAAACGATTTGAAAAGAACCGGGCATTTAAATTTCTAAGTTCTGTTAATTAATAATTTTCAAATTATTTGAATGAAATGTGAATAACCAAGAATTATAAAATAAGAGGATTAAGATATCTATGTTTATCGTTTTGGGAAAAACTTTAGAGTTGTAGTGTACCTTTAAAATTGAAAAGTAAAGAGGATTTAAACCAATTAAATTTGTGAACATTCTAATTAAGTAAAATGAAATTCTATAAATTTGTATAATACCGAATTTGCATTCTGATAACATATAACAAGACTTACCAAATATTAAAAAGTTAAAATGATGTTTTGGATACGTAATGAGATG
Source organism: Allium cepa (assembly GCA_030765085.1). Taxonomy (NCBI): domain Eukaryota; kingdom Viridiplantae; phylum Streptophyta; class Magnoliopsida; order Asparagales; family Amaryllidaceae; genus Allium; species Allium cepa. The sequence continues at coordinate 205,998,160 of CM060934.1, read as the reverse complement.
TTATACAAATAAACAGAACCTGAAAGTAATTGAAGTATACAAGTAAGGAAAGCTCAAAATGAATTAATATGTATGTAAATGAAAATTTTGGTTGTGAAAAAAATTGTTATATACTTAAATATAGCATGAAATGATAAATGGATAAATGAAACAAGTTGGTGAACTTAAGAAATGAATCGTATTATATCTTTGTAAATTGGTCATAGAAAATAAATATAAATTGCAAAGGGAAAAAAAATTGAATTTGTAACCTTTAAGATATCTGTAAACTAAGAGAAGTCATATATGAGAAGTTAGACTTTTATGAAATGACTATAAACTAAAGTGTTGATTAATAAAATGATCCATAAATGAATTCGTTATTAACTAAAATTATGAAATTGAAGTAAATGTAAACAAAAGAATTTGGTATAGCTAAGAATCAATTGGAAAATGAAATTGAACTTAATTAAATTATATAGAAAGTTTAAAATGAACTTGAGTAAGCAAATTCTATGATATGATGTTTAAGGAAAAATATGTTGAAGAATATGCTATGTAAAGAAAGGGATATATTAACTGAATAATGGATTGTGAATAATTAATTGTAAATAAAATGAAAGTTAATAAAATAATTTAATATAGATAAATTGTATAGAAATCTATTGGAAGGTAATACGTGAGATTGTACGTATATTATTTTATTCGCATAACGATTTGATCCAAATTCGAGCATAAAATTTCGAGATGATTTATATCGATCCAAGTTAGGATTTTCCACTCGATTTTCGACGGCGAACCCTCGATATGGATTTTTGGTTTGATTCTGGAATTTTCTATCATAGCATATGGCTATGCAAGGAGAGTAACAGTTTCCAATCAAGGAACCAAATCTGAGTCCGCACTAGAGAGTCGGGTGAACGATACTAGTTTTGAAGTGAAATTGTGTGATCGAATAAGGGATTAGATTGATATTGCTCACGGATGATATGTGTACGGCTTATAGAATTAATTAAGCTAATATTGAAAATTTAAGATGCCAAATATAAAATGATTCTTTTAAATTGTATAATTGGAATTGAAGGAGATAAACCAAATTGAATGTAAAATTAATAATTTGGTTATGTTGGGTATGATTTTGTGACGCCCCACCTCTATACCCACACTAGCCAAGAACACTACGGTGTAGTGCTGTCAACTAGCATGGAGAATAAGGCTGTTGAGGAGTGACCATCCATGTAATTGCTTATCACACGGTGGCTATAAATAATCTTCGAAAACAAACATAGAAATAATCATAACACAAATCAGTCACAGATATCCATATCACAAAGGCGGAAGAAGATATGAATATATAACTAACACATAAAAGTGTACATCAGAGTAGTGGTCCATAAGATCAACGATAATACAAATGAATAGCAACACGTGCTATACAAAAGAATACAACTATGAGTCTATATCTCAAGTGTATACAACAAAAACTGCTAATCTAAACAGTTAGCCAAAAGTCAGAGTGATGAATCCCTGGGAAGAAGTCAAGCAGAAGCACCTGTAACATCTCGGTCTGACCCGAGTATTATTTAAGAAAATAATAAACGGGTCAGTTTAGCTATAAATATCAGATGACATGATATAACATAAAAGATATGGCATAAACATAAAATATCCATAATGACATACCACCATAAGTATGTAAATAATGATCAACAGAAGATCAATCAATAAGAGATAATCAATATCACAAGAATCTTCTCAAAGATTCGGAAAGGGCATCATACCCCAAACTTGTACTCATAACAAGTCAATGACATAAATTCTAGAAATCAATGCAAGAAGTCCAGAAATCATAGAAAAGAGAAAGAGGCCTATCACATGACGGTCCGAAGACCAAGGGGAGCTACCCCACATGTGTGAATGGAATCACACAGATTAAGGTCCAGACTAACCAAAAAGCAAAAAGGTATGTGTGAGTGGAATCACACAAGTGGTGTCTAGTCTAACCTCGCAACAAGAGACATCGCACGGTTGCTAGTCTAAATCATCAGAATGATCGTCATGATCAACGAGAAGTGTCAATTACACTAAGCTAGTAAATATAGAAGTTTAGCTTCATGTCCCATAACCACTTGCTTAACTTAAATATTTACGAACAAACTGTAAATCTTCACTAATAAAATTTTCACAAGAGGTTCAATCGAACAAGTCCAAGAATTAACCGACGAAGTGAACGCAAGCGTTTCATACCACTTTTTTTACTAAGTCGTTTAATTAGATTTCTCATCCGAGTGAGGTAAAGGTTTGTATATACTAATAGATTGGAAAACGGTTTAAGAAAAGAGCTTTGTTATTAAAAATAGAGTTGAAATTGTTTGTTAAAAGAGTTTTGATATTTACTACTAGTATTGGAACCTTTATATTATAAAGTGACAAAACACATAAGCAAGTGTAGAAACAACCAGTCACAAAAATCGCATACGGAGATGTGAATAAAATCCAAGGAAATCAGCTCAATGTTTTTCAGATAAGATCCCCTACGGAGGGGGGATCCTGGGGGGGTGGCAACCCCCCAAGGTGGGGGTGCGGGGGCAACGCCACCGCTTACGGGGTTCGACCTGCCCGGTCAGGTCGTGGGGGTCCAGGGGGCAGCGCCCCCGGCGGGGTGCGGGGCAGCGCCCCATCCAAAACGGTACGACCTAAGTGAAGACAAGCGGCCTAGGACCTAAAGCAAAATGAGGTCTAATGACCTAAGGGTTCACGCGACCTAACACAATGGCCGAGCGACCTAACTGGAGTTAAGGGAGGCAAGCGACTTAAGGTCCAACGACCTATGACTCAAGCAAGCCGAGCGACCAAGTGTGGAGGGGTCGAGCGACTTAAGGAAGGCGAACGACCTAAGGTCTAACGACCTACGACTTAACAGAGTCGAGCGACCTAAGGTAAATGGTCCAACGACCTAACTCGAACGACTTATCAGGAGCTTAGGTCGGAGACGACCTACGAGATAAACCAGGCCGACTTAGTGGACGAGCGACCTAAGGTAAATGGTCCAACGACCTAACTCGAACGACTTATTAGGAGCTTAGGTCGGAGACGACCTATGAGATAAACCAGGGCGAGCGACTTAACGTTTGCCTAGAGATTATAGGTAGAAAACGACCTAAGACTTAAAGCTTAACTCGCGAGCGACCTACGGCTTAAGGCCTAACTCGTGAGCGACCTACGACTTAAGGCTTAACTCGCGAGCGACCTAACTCCGAAGTGCCAATACTTCCAGAATGACCTAAAGCCCTGCGACCCATGGTACTAACTCGCGAGCGACCTAACGACTTAACTCGTGAGCGACCTAATGACTTAACTCGTGAGCGACCTAATTCCGAAGTGCCAATTCTTCCAGAACGACCTAAAGCCCTGTGACCTACGACCCAGTGACCTTGCGACCTATCACCGAACGAGTCAAGTGGCCAGAACGAGCTAAGTGCAGGAAATTTCCAAAAATGCTAAAAATTGGAGTTTTTCGCCAATCCAATCCAAACCAAAGGCAAATGTGCATGCAAAAGTGATAGGGAATCATTCCCAACAGTCCAATATAGTTATAGACTAGATTTGTGAGATAAAAATCTCACCTTTGCACCAAATATCAATGAAAATGAAGTTTTAAGCAAGCAAGAATCAATCCTTCTTCTATCTAAGCACAAGAAGCTTGAATCCAATGTCTTCTTCTTGAATTTGGAGTAGAAAGATGGATTGCAATTGAATTTGAGTTTTGGAATTTTAATTTCCCATTCCCTCCACCATCAATGCCAAAGCTTGATTGGTTAGGAAATTTATGAAGAGTGAGGAGAAGAGGGTTGGAACTTGGGCTTAATGGGCTAAACTAACCCAAAGTCCAAAGCGGAAAAAGTTAGTGAAATTTCACTAACTCCAAACCTATCGATGTTTATACTTAAAAAAGTTGTAAACGGCATTTCGAACTCAATGGAAGTGGTCTCGAGTCCTAGTTTGACCGTTTGCAAAAAGTAGCTTTTCGGACCAAAATCCGATTAACGAGTTAATATTTAAATAAAATATTTAAATACAAACTCGATAAATATGCGGGTTGTTACAGATTTGGTTGTTATATGATTGTTAGTGGATTGCATATAATTCATTAAGTGTTATTGAAATTGAAAGCTATAAATCACTGAAATCAAATTGAAAGTTAAATGAATTTAAATAGAATTTAATTTGATTTAAATTGGAAGTGAACTACTGTAAATATAAATTAGTGAATGTTAACTAATTGAATTGAGAATGAATGTTAGTAAAATACAACGTTAATGAATCAACTATGATTAAAATTGAAACCAAGTCAATAAATATTAACGAGAAGTGAATTTATATTGATTGGTTATGGATTTGTTGGATGATAGTTGATTGATGGTTGCATTTGTTGTTTTGTTGCATTTTCTATGTTGGCACATGTAGTTGTTATGTTGTTATATGATGTATATTGATATTATTTTCATATATGCATGTTTCTCATAGTTTGTTGAGTGTTTGGTAGGTGCGGATTGCGCTTGCTTCGCATTTGGAGCTCGCTTTTGCGCTATATTATTCGTATATGCTCGCTAATAAAAATATAAGGTACATGTTTATTTTATCATTGGATTTGGTGATTTTTGATGAGCCACTTGGCTTTTGGATTTTCTTTTGTTGGTTTGGGGCCCGTAGAGGCGTTTTGTAGTTGTACCGATCGAGCCGCGCAAAGGAGACTCTGCCGAAATTTTCCGTAAAATCCGGGTGTTAGAAAAATTTTCAAGTTTTAAAAATTTTTATAACTTGTTTTGATAACTAACTTTTAAAGTTAGAAAGCCGTTCGGAGTAACTTAGTGGAAGCGTAGTTATGACTTTATAAATGGAATTTTATTATATTTTAAGTTGGTAACTTTGGATAAAATACATCTAATGTTGAATTCTATACTTAGTTCCTTTTCCCTTCTTTTTCCTTTTCGGGGACGAAAAGTTTTGAGTGGGGGAGAGTGTAACGACCCGTAAATTTCGATAATTAAAATAGTTAATTTAATAAGATTTCGTGATTTAGTGTTAGAAAAAAAAATTGTAATTCGTTTAGAATAATAATAACTGGAATGAATTGCAATAATAATTATCCAAGTAATAAAAAATAAAAGCTACTTAGTGAATGCCTTTGCAATCAAAAGTTGAATAGGATAATAAATGTTGAATTCATTGGGTAAAATAGAGTGAATAATTGGAATTCGGTTTAATATGATTCAAATTGGTTTTCAAAGTGAATGTAGGTTATATCGGGATTATAATAAGAGTTAATAATATTTTAAAATTGAAATTTATTGGATAATTGAATAACGGGTTTAATATGAGTAAAAATGATTTGTAAAAATTTTATTTTATCATATTAAAGTTAGAATGATGTTGTAGAACCTTTAAAATCGAATTAAAAGTAAATTTGTGAAAATTGAATATTTTAATATTTAATTTTCGACTAGAAAATAGCCAAATTTTGAACAGTCTCAGAATTGGACGAAACCAGTTTCATCAGATCCGTAATGTGATATTATTGTAAGATTTCAAATTTCAAGTCAATCGGGTTTATCATTTGTCCGGGGCGAGCCAAAACGCCTAGAAATTCGTTTAATCGGTTTAATTTAAATTTGATCGGTTATTTCCGTAACTCGCACAGATGATCGAATTAGCTTCCAAAACCTGTTCCATTGTGTCCGTAACGCGGGATAAACCCTAGGAACGTCAGTTACCGCGCGTAAATCGGAGTTCGGGAACCCGGACGAATAGTATTTGTCGTTTCCTATAAATAGCCTTTTTCCACACAAAAAAAAAGTGAGAAACCCTAGTTAATGGCCGGCCGCCTTTATACCATCAATGGCCGAAATACATCTTCCTTCCCCCTCCAATTTCTTCCAATCCGTCATCCTATACCAAAAACTCCCAACTAGAAAAACGTAGAGAGCATAGATATCTCTCTATCCAACGGTTATGATCGGGAAAGAAGCGGTGGATCGTCGGCAATCCTTGCTCAAAGGTGCCGCGTTCGTGCACGAAATTCAAGAGCAAGGGGCGACCGAGCGGCACGTGGCTTCGGCCGAAGGTAGTGCTCGTGTGGGCGCTTCAAACCATGGTGGCCGATCATCGTATCGTCGAGCGTGGGTCGAGCGGCTATTAGGGTTTTGTGGATGAGTTGGGTTCGGCTACTCTGTGTATACGCGATGGAGAAGATGGAAGTAGGGGGCGGCCTGGATTTGCTTGGCTCGGAACGCACGGTCCAGATGCCTCTAGGTTTTGAAATTAGAAAAGAATTGTAAAAAAAATTTATTATAATTCGTTCAATCTTTAAAATGATGTAACTCTTTCATACGAGGTCGGAATTCGACGAAACTTTTTGTGTTGGGTTCATATGGACGAGCACTACGTGATGCAACTGGATTGGAATCGTTTGGAGCTAGTTTGAATTTCGGATAAAATTAAACGCTCGTTTAATTTTATTCGAAATAAAACGCTGGAACTGCATTGAAATCAAGGTGAGTGTTTTATAACGCTCACAACGTACTAAATATCTTTATGCTAGTTAAATTTGACATTATGAAGTGTTATGATTTTATTTGTCGTTGTTTGATGAAATTTAATTGCCATATAGATTGTCATTTGAATTAACCGTTGAAATTAAATTGACATTAAAATTTAATTGCGATTAAATTACCTGACATTGATAACTATGAAATTGCTATGAATTGTATTGTCTATTGGATGATTTATTTCGATGGATGCTATTGGTTGATATTTAAATGTTTGGATGCTTATTTGCTTTTAGATATAACCTTTTATGCATACATATGCCACTATGATTGATTTAAGTGATATATATATTCATCCCTGACATTCAATTGAAATAAATAACTACTTGGCCATAGGATAGAAAATTATATACGGACACCGAATTGGCTAAATTAATAATTTTTGAAATCGTCGCTTTGAAATTTATTTAAATGTTTTGATTTAAAAGTTATAAATAGAAATCGATTTATAGAAATTGAATTCATCGAAAAATTGAGTTCGGAATGTTGAAATAAATTTTGGTTAAAGAAAAGTTTGTTAAATAATTAAGTTGAGACTTTGAAATTTGAAAATTGGATATGATTGAATGTCGAAAATTAATTGTTTAAAGATTTAACCTTAATTCTATCTTTGAATATTACTAAGTAAAAGTGATATAAAAATGATATTTTGAAATCGAGTTTGGAATTGAATCATATTTGGAATTTGGATTTAAACTTGAATATTGTTGGAAACTTTTGTTAAGTGTTATAAATTGATATTTTGAGAAATCAAACTCCAAATCGATATAAATTGAAATTGAATAAATTAAAGGTGAATGAAAAATTGAATTAACTCGAAGTAAAAAGTGACGTCGATTGAATTGAAATCGAAATTGAATCGGTAGAATGAAAATTTGAATTTATTTGAATTGGGAAGTTAAAATCGAAATGGATTGATTTTGAAACTGTTTTATTTTGTTTTCCAAATTACTCGGTTATATAAACCATTTTGAATACTTAAACTATTTTAATCTATTTTAAATCTACTTAACCCAATTTAAATTATTTTAAACTAAATTTATCTATTTCAAACCCATTTTAGATTTTAAAGTATTTTAACTAGTCTGATTATTTAAAACTACTTTTACTTAAAACTATTTTTCTAAAATCCTAAGCTGGTCAATAAGGTGAAATGTTTATATTTAAACCTTGAATTTAAATACGAATTGAGTTAAATGAAGTTGCAACCTAAATTGAAATTCGAAACGATTTTGAAAGCGGAATGAGATATTGATGCGAAATTGATGTTTGAAATGAAATCCTACATTTGAAAAGATACGATGTTATTTGAAATGGATTTGATTTTTGAAGCGAATATGATATTTTGATATCAATTATGAATCGATTTGAAATGTAAAAGAGCCAACGGTGTAATAATACGTAGTTATTAAAGAGACCGGGATCGGATATGGACATACTCTCTGTCGATACCGAACACCACTTTAATAACTATTATACGCGGAGTGTTGATCCAGAATGAAGTGGATGGTTTGGTGAACGCGTTGACTGAAGAAAGAGAACGATAATGGATGACCCCTGACATGACTAAAACAGGAGCCGCACCGGGCCATTGAGGTTCGCCATCTCTAGCGGACACACTTCTTCGATACCATATCTATTACATTTGTGATGCGATTTGGGTGCACCCCTTGATTTGGGAGTGTTGTTTCGCGGTGTTGGGGTGGCTGCTGGCTATGCCCAACATCAGTCCGGATCACGCAACTACTAGTATCCTAGTTGGTATCGCCTCATGTACCTTGTCATACTGATTATCCTATTCGCGACCACTACGTTTTGATTTGTACCTTGAGTATATGGATTGCCCTCTGGTGACTTCCGGTTTTGGGGAAACTACGGTATTGTATATGCTTTTGGGAATATAAAAATATGTTAAAGGGGATTATGGTAACACCTTAACGCTATTTTGATACTTTATATTACTGATAGGCATTATCTACTTAGCGGATATTACTACATAGTAGATAGTTTAACGGATCCTTGAGAGATGGAAAATCCCGTAACATCTCTTAAGTTATTGCACGCACGTCGACACTGGATATGAGATGTCAAACCCCGTAAACATCTCTGATGCCGTTACACTCATATTTATTTACGACTGATTTAACTTACATGAGGATATTTAGTCCTGACTCGAGTGTTTTGTCTTTTCATTACGCTCGGGTCAGTCCTGAGTTTTTTCAGATTTTTGAAGCTCTATTCTGGAGGATAAAGACGAAGATTTGGTATACTATTACTATTATTACTCTTGCATCATGCTGTCAGCTGCATTATTTTAATTGCTCTGTTGTATATGTATAACTCTGATAAATGTTGTATAAATAATTGTCAAAGTATAGTAAACAGCTTCATGAACTGTTTATTTGACTATTATATTTTATTGTTCCGCTGCGAGATTCTGTGTTGTTTCATTTCCTTTATTTCTTTTCTTATTTACCCCAATAACTATCTGCCCTTTTGAATGGTTTGGAATCGACATGTGTATTTGATCGTCGGTTTAAACTGTCCAAAAAGGCGGGTCGTTACAGAGTCTGTATTTTATTATAAATATATATATATATATATATATATATATATATATATATATATATAAATTATCCTTTCAAAAATAATGTTTATTGTCCAGGAAAAGAGGGGTACAATATTTTTACTGCCAATACAGCCGGCTGACCAAAGTAAAAAAGACGACTAAATATTATACTGGGCAAAAAAAATTATAGATTCAAACGGCTGAACCCACTGTAAACAACTAGCTGAATTTGTTCAATTCTACACTATTTTCTTGCAGGCAAGCAATCAGACGGCTGATTACGATTATTCAGCCGGCCGAATGCTCCCAGACCAATTTTTTATATATGGGCTTTATCCCAACAACCCATTCTACCCTCACTTTTACCCTATCTATATATTCACTTTTTCACCTTTTCACTTTCTTACCTCAGAAACCTAGCCTCCACTCCCTTAAAAACTCCATTTTCAACTTCAAATTTTCAATCAATAATGCCTCCAAGATTAAAAAGGACAAAGGAACCACCTCCGGACCTTTCAAAGACCAAATCCAAAGATGGCTATGGAATGACACCACTGTAACTCGCTACAATAGCATGAAAAATTCCAATATCTTCAAAGGAGCCTTCATGAAATTCCTTGATTTTGCAGCATAAAGAATTCGAAAGATAGCCGAGCAAACCCGCTTTGAAAGTCTCATTGGGTAAGATCCTAATAATATCAAAATAAATCATCTTTTGGTTAAACTTTTCCTTGCTAATATGAAACTTGATCACCATAACCCCCAAAACCATGAAAATTGTTTTTGGTCATTAGTTTGTAGTGTCAAACTTTCTAGCCTCTATAAGGATTGGGGTATATATTGACTTTTCCATATCAAGGAACCGATATAAATGACACTGAAGTTGATATGGTTCATTAAGATGAAGTTTCAATTACACTATGTCATTGTTTGTTATGTTTAAAAGAAGATTGGTAAATCTGAAACTTAAGAAATGTAGGGTAAATAGAAGAGCGTCTTAATAACTATAAAGCAATTGCGAATCAACCGACCATGAATTAGAGTGTCGATCTTTGATATTAATGAGATCGTTATCGAAGAGTTGGGGACACTTGCGATCACATTAAACAAGACCAATTATTGAAATTATGCTACAAGCTGAAAAGAGTTAAAGAAAGAAATATGATATTGGAAGAAGACCAAAATAATTAAAAGTTGAAGTGATGATGAGATTTAATTTATTGAGAAATATGTTGACAACTTCCTTTATTTAGGCCACGGTTATGAATGGTGCTCGACGCAAAAGGTCGCAAAGCCTCTCTAGAGCCTTGGCGTACAACACGGCACATGGCATCCGGCTTTTTAATTTAATGCGCATATTTAGAAAAAATTTATAAATTTAATATATATAAAAATTAATTTAAAAAGTTCAATATAATTTATATTTAACATGTGTAATAAAGATTTTTCTTGATATTTTAAAAAAACATCATCAAATACAATATCATAAGCACATAATTTCAAACATGATAATCTTTAAAACTAAAACTCAAGATAATAGTGCATATTAGCGATAAACTAAGAATCTGAATTTGATTCAACTACTATATTTCTAAAGTAAATATCTACGTAATCAGATTCATAAGATCAGCATCATCCTTGTCAGTCTTATATCGACTGACAATTTATTTGAAGCGACCGTAATAGGAACGTTGGAGACTAAAAAACATTCATTCTAAACTGTTTGTTCAATGGAGCAGTAATTAGAACAAATAGTTTGAAGTTCATTCAAGATTAATTTGGTGAATGCGATGAGATTATTTGTTCAATACAATGGTGGAAATTAGGTCCGTTGGATTGGATCTGAACCCCACTCGATTTGTTGCAATTCTAGAAGGGTTGGGTTTTGTCGACTCCAGCTTGTACATTTTAAAACTTTTGACATGACCTAAGGTTCAATTCGAATCAGAACGGTTTAGGTCCAAATGGGTAATAACACTAAAAAAGTGTGTGCTTTCTCACTATTTTGTCTAATCTTTCGAGTTGGAATGGTTCTTCATGTTATTTTTCATCAACTAGATCCGACATGGGAACCATCGGGTTCAAGTCACATTCGGATCGATTCGGAATTGCTAGTCTTGATTTTAATCGTCCACCATAGATCGTTTTGGTAATAATTTAAATAAGCAGTTCAAAGTTTGTTGGAGATTGGTTCGAAGTGTAATCGTTTCATTGTATAAAAAATATACAATACGTTCAATCATTGTTGAAGATTAATTTGGATTGTGAAAAATGAAAAATGAATAATAAAAAGTAAATACAAAAAGACGCCACTTTTGCACCACGCGCCATTTGTGCCATTTGTCGTGTGTTTTTATATACGCCACATCATACGGGAGAAAGGCGCAAATGTCGCACCGCACTTTGTGCCATGGCGCACACCATAGCGCTCCCTTAATAACTATGGTTTAGGTGATGATAAAGCAAAGTAGTCAATTACAAATAGCGCAAGGCTTGTGCTATGAGCTATAGCGTGCACTATTTTGTTCAAAATGTCAGATTTTACATTTTTTTCATATACAACAAACGTATAAAAAAGAAATTTAATTGCTCACTGCTCAAAAGAAATTTAATTGCTCACTGCTCAATAAAATTAAGTCCTAATTCTATTATCAACTACTAATATGAGCATAAGAATCAGTATTAAGTACTCAGCTAAAATCTTTTTAACCTGCTGGATAACTTCATGGGTAAATAATTCAAAGTTCGATATTATATTTTCACTACTTTGTAATTGTATTCTATATTCACAAAGTCTGATGTTATATATTTGAACAGAGTTTGATATTTTATTTTTACTATTCAGAGTTTAATATTATACTTGCATAGAGTTTAATATTATATTTTCACATGTAGACAGCTTCACAGGTAACTAAATCAGAAAATATACAAGAGAAGTGACATCTGTGATTGCATTCTGTTTTCAATATTTTGTAAACTACCTCTGTTAATATTTTTATGTACTCACCGCTCAACAAAAATCAAAATTAAGTTCGAATTTTTTTTCGAAAACTAAGTATGACCCTAAAAAATTAATTTAAAAAAATAAAAGAGTATAAAAATTCTGCTTAGCTACTAGTTTTAAACAACTAGACCTAAATATTGAAGCTGATAAGCAGATTAGGAAATAAAAGAAAAAAACAAAAATGTTTAATTGAAGAAAACAAAAAATATACCCTTAGAATTGAAAATTTATGCAGATAAAAGACCGATTCAAATGAAGAGAATAAACAACGCAAAAAACATATTACATTAACCTTCAATTTAAGTTTAACTGGAAGTCGACTTCAAATTAGAGAAGAAATTGAGCAATTTTTTGTCGTAGAATGCAAGAACGACAATTAAGGGAAAAAAGGAAAGAAAATAAATGACAGGCAAAAATATAAAGCGTAATACATTCCAATTTTAATCAGTCGAAAGCAATTAAATTGGACTTGGGCATGCAAAGAAAAAAATAACACGCTTGTTTACGCTACGAGAATATGTAAACTTTATTAAAATGGCGCCTTTTTTGCGTTATTGTTGACCAGTGCGGTATTGTACGTTAAACGGACTATTTTGTGCTATGGGTTATTTTGTCTATAGCATGCTATATAGCATGCGCTTTGACAACTTTGAGATAAAGAAAAGATTGGATGCTTGATTCAACTGCTTGTTTCCATTTATGCAAACATATGGAAGCATCATTGGTTATAAGGAGCAAATGGACATAGTGGAACTGGAGAAAATGGAAAGATGGTGAGACTTACAATAGTTGGGCATATTCTAGAAATTAAAATGAGTCTTATTTTAAAGGGGCAAGTAAACGCAAAAGGATGTAACTTTTCAACTCGAGATGGAGCTACGATGGTGCGAAAACAAGTTGGGAGGTTCTACGTGCAAAATAAGGAATTAATAACATATACAAATTGCTTGAAAATATCATAGAATGTGTATGTTCTTCTCAAATTAGAGTTAGACAGGTAAATTTGTCCGAGTAAAGGTGGAGCATTGGACCGAAGAAGACAAAGCTTGCACGAAGACATTTGTGGTACTACAAGCAATTTTGAATGAGTTGTGGATGAATGTTCGATTAATTGACACAAATAATTAGGTGTTATTAAGTTAAAGACTCGGCATGTATTGGAGTGATTGTGATTTTGCATCAAGATAAAAATGTTATGATTTTTGGTACAAAATCACAATTAGAAAACATAAATATATATAATGAAATCGTATATTTGACTTGTCTAAATCAAAAGTGCACACTTGGAAATGCATATTATAAAAAATAAGATTTTCCTCTCCCACGTTGGATGCAATAATATATTTGTTGCCATATACATGGTAACTAAACCATCAAGTAATTTATTAATATAGACAAAGGCCAGTTTTTTATCTACTTGGGAATTATTGTTCTAGATTTTTGGCTTTGAGTTTGGTACTCATGTAAGATTTTGTATTCGATTTTGAAGGGTTAAATGGTTTGGAGGAAATTATTTGTGTACTATTTTTCTCACTTAAATCAAATTGTGCGTGAATCATTAGAATAACTCTAACAAGTATACATGCTGCTAAAATGAGATCATTGATTGGCATTGTCATGAAATGCTACCGGTCATGAAGAGGTGAATCAAAATTGAACGTAGTTATGTTCACATGAAATTATTTCTCTTTTAACACCTTAAGTAATTTATCATAGTTATTAAACTTTCATTTATCATAGATATTTAAGTTGCTTTAACAACTTAAGCTGGATGCAAAGTGTAGCTTCATTAGTAAAACCGTCGATGGGGTAAATTAACTGCAACAATCATGATTTGATTTAATCCATATTTGGTCACATTGTCAAATGTCAAATTGTGTATAATATTGCTTGCATATCCTTTGCATTAAAATTGATGCTTAAATATATATGAATTTGTATCGATTTAAACATGAACGCTTAAAATAAATATTTTTAGCTTAGATTAATAGAAATGTTTTTAAAAAAATCCTAATATGGTTACTAAGCTTACTTTTGTTTGAAAAAGTCAAACATTGATCATTTATGTGTTGGAATATCCTTACATTTTCTAATTCATAACTGTGCCAAACTACATATGTAACTATGATCACTGAAATTCCTCTACGATTGTATTTTAGTTCCAACAAAAACCAAAAAAGGTCGACAGATATTCTAGTCGTATGTCAAAACTTAATATACCTAAACCAACATTATTAAAATAAATTCTATAGAAAGGTTGCAATCTTGACTGTTCACTTATTCTTTCCATTTTTGCATCTCATTGTTATCCTATTCATTCAATCAAAATCCATATTAAATAATAGAATAAGAACTAAAATAATCCTTTCCTATATAGGGACTATCGAGTTTCCATGGTGAGCATGAAATTAAATCAACACCAAAAGAGATGTCGCTATTATTATACTTGTTTGTTTATTTACTTTTGATCTTTTTTTTTAACGTGCTCATGAGAACCCCCATATTCTTTTTTTTCAAAACTTGTGTGCAAGGCAGAGGTCGAACCTGCGTCTATTGCCAAACCTAGACACTCATTTTTCCATTACATCACACCTGCAAACTGCTTTCGATGTTATTTTTGGAAAACAAGTAGATAACCTAGTGATGTTCAAAGTAGATGTCCATAATTCTTTTCCAAAAAGGATCGAATGAATTAACATAACAAATGAAGAATTTATTTTAATCCAATTAATAGAAGGTTTTCCTTACAATCCAATAAAACAGTAGCTTATAAAATACTTCATAAAATTTCAAACCAACCAAAAGTAATCAATGATATTTTAAGAATAAGAAATTTATATAAATTTATTACCATATAAATATTCAAAATTTAAATAAAAATAGGAACACATTAAAAGAAAATGCTAGTTTTGAAAATACAATATTAACAATTATATTTATAACATTTTTATAACATATAATATAGATAGTGGTAAATAAAATGAATCTAGTTGGTTTCCCAGTTCTAATAAAATGAAAAATTATAACTACTAAACATTTACCTGCTTCACTAAACTATCGATAACTTTCTATATATACCAATTAGGTGGTTGCCTTCGTGAGGTTGCCCTACACAACTGGCTTGGTCGCCTTACCCTAGGGTCATCCCTACCCACCGTTGAGAGATAATACTATTATTATCAAACTTTTGTGCAGGACTCTCTTCGTTGGGAATTTTACTACAGGAGACGGAAAAAATAGGTAGGTGTTGCACTCTGTTTTTCATAGAGGTTGAAGATATTACTATTAATGTCTTGTATAGATAAAGTAAAAGTAGGCTGTATGTTTGTTTGCTCAACATTTTTTTGGGTGAAATTATACTAAATTTGGGTCGTTTAAGTTGCCAAAGGAGGGCATCTATATCAAAGCTGAAAGTCAATGAAACTGAAAAGCCTTCCTGCACTAAATCCATAATAAGTAAACAAAAACACACTCAAAAAACAAAAACAATCACAAAAAATACCTATCAGCCATAGTAGTAATTGTCTTAAATGCCTCTACCAAATTACATTCTGTAATGGAGCCCTGATTTCCAACCCAACCAAATTCGCCCTTTTTCCCACCTGGATTCTTGGAGATCGCAGTAGATAAACTTTCATCATAAGGGCTGTAGGGACTGCCGACACATAGCTCGATATTGTTTAGCGTTCTCCCTTCCGAGATCTCGATAGGTACATGGCTTTCGAGGAAAAGGCCACATTCATCGCAAATGGTCTCTAACGTTAACCGTTCGAACAGAAAGTCCCCGTAACCCCACAACGAGCGCAAAATATGCTTGCTCTTTCCTCCATTTAATAAGGGGGAAAAATTAGAGCGTCTGTGTGTTGGGGGAGAGGCGGCAGTCGGTTTGAGCTAGAAAGGGGAAATCGGGTCAGAAGGCGCATTTATATCTAGGTTAAGGATGGCGTGAAAGGTGATGAATGCCTCACGCTATTTTACACTATCCAAAACTAAACAAATTACTTATTATCTTGAAAAGTTATGTATTTATTGAACATAACATGATATAACATGATAAATATACGTAACATAAACATCATATAGGGTATTATTTTGAATACGTAGTTAAATTGAACAATTTCATTCACTCTTAAGTGAGTACGCCATTGAATAATACAAAGTTTAGCATAATCCAAATAAAAATAATACATCCCTATAAAAAAATTACATATAGGCACACATATAATATATAGGTGACACAATCTTTAAGATGGCTATAAGATTAATGGTATAAGAAAATACAGTCAATGTGGCAAACTATTAGAATATCATGCAATTATATGTCGTTATGAATGCTTATAAAAAAGAATTGTTTTATCCTAACACCGCTATTGTGTAATATTTATAACCCAATACCATTGTTATGCATGTAAAGACAAAAATTAAATTATGCTTTGAAATATACGAAATATATAATGTTTTGTTTCATGCATTAAAAAATATGTCAAAAGTATCATGTTGCTATAAAAGCATAAGTACTACCAGAAAGTTATCAATAAATATATTTATCCATAATCCTTTTAGTTTTTTTTACCAACTTTGTTAAAGAAAAAAGAAACTATTGGTTATAAATAGATAATGAGTTTCAAAGTTGCTATTTCTCTTTGATCCTCGTATTTATAACATCGACGAACCATTTTTTAAAGGAGTTTTGGACCAAAGGTCCATATTCTCAAAGCTCATGCACAAAAAGTCCCTGCTCATAAACCCATATAAATTAGGTCTCTATTTTGTTATCTTTTACCAAACCGTCCCCTCTTAGAAAATCGGCCTAGCATTGAAATCAGGGGCAAAAGTGACATAAATTAGCCAAAAACTAAAAATAGAGACCTAATTTTCATTACTTTTTCAGGAGGTACTTTCCTACCATCATCTTTCAATTCTGGGGAGTTGATAGTCATTCCTTGTTTGGTAAATTTACACAACACGTCATGTTACATTTTCGCTAATATAGTAGAGTTATGCATCATATTAATTCCATAATTGATTAGCATTTAAGAGAATAGATATGTAATTAATTCTCTCCTTAGTTTGAACTAATGTTCATAGTTTGGATTCAAATTGATTAAAGTTAAAATCAATTAATTTTATTCGTTTATTGTTGGGTAATTATGTATGATATGACCATCCTACTTAAAATAGCTTATTGTAACCATTATGACTAACAGTACTCTAATTTATAGTTATGCATATCCATACACAGTTTAAAACTTCAAATAATTCAAAGCAGTGTAACATAAAAACAAATTTCATTAAAAAAGGTCATTGATAATTACCCAATTATTGCGTAAGATTACCAAGATTTTGAGGATAACCATAATGTGTGTTGCCTATGGACATTTTATAATCCATTAAAAGACAAAGTGATCAATATCAAAAGCCTAAATTAATTAAGAAGGACAATATTAGAATTTGTAAAAAAGATAAGTTTACAATATTATGTGTGCAAAGAGCCTTTTGGAAATGAATAGGTTTAAATACGTATTTAATATTAAATGCTTAACAAATTTTAAAATTATATATCGACTGGAGAACAAATGTGTTGTTTATACATTTATACTTTTCCCAACAATAGAGCATGAAATTTATGATTTGAATATTATTTTACTTCAAATATAATGTTTTCCTTCTAATTTGATTTTATTATGTACTTATGTGTGAGAACGAAATAAAGATCAACTTATTCTCTATTTGATTACATACGAAAATTAAGGTTTTTTGTATATGTGTATTAATGTACCAATAACTCCATATAAAATAAAGGGAAGAACCCAAATTCCTAACCTATCTAATGAAAAGCAAAACATTGGAAGAGAATTTGATATAAAACATAAGAAAGGATAATTAGTTCAAATGTACATGTAGTAGATTTTAAAGACTATAGAAGCTTCTAGTGTTGTAATACATTTGAAATGTTGCTAATGAAAGGGATAAAAACAATAATTGATTAATCTTGTATTTGATTAGCATTAAAAAGACTAAATGTGTAATTGATTTTCTCCTTACATTGGTTTATAGTCCAATTCTAAAATTACCTTTTATTCAAGTTGATCTAATTAAAATTAATTATCACATTCATCTATTGTATGGTAGAAATATTTGATATGATCCTTCTTAGTTGAAATTGTTCGCATATAACCATTATGAATAACTATATCTCTAGTTTATAGCTATTTATAAAAATTACCAAACTACATAAAGTTTAAAACATCTTATTGTTGCATAAGAACACCAAGTTTTTGATGATAGCCTTGAATGTGTTTTACATACAAACGATTCATAATCTATTAAATAACACAATAGATAAATATTAAAAACCATATTGGCAAAGAAGAACATGTCAGAATTTACAAAAAAAAGTTTAAATTGACTAAAATTTCATCAAACATTTAAAGTAAATAAATTTTAAAACATGTATTTAACAGCAAATTTCTAACAAAATTTGGAATTGGTATTTGAAACATAACATAATTGATGCTTATACATTCAAGCTTATCCCTATAATTATAGTGTGAAATTTATTATGTTAAATTTCTTACGGTAATATTATGCTTTTCTTCCAAATTAATTTTCTTATATGTATAGATATGTTTGAGAATGAAACTCAACTTTATATTTATCTAGTAATAGAAAAATTAAAGATTCTTTTAATTGCCAATAAGTCACTTCAAAATAAATGAAGTAAAGAGAACAAATTACCTCCTAATAGTAACCCCCACTATAAGGTATTACCTTATAAAAGAGGCTATTGTTTGGTTCATAACAAAAATATGATTGGTACAAAGTATGTGAAATAAGAAATAACTCCACATTACCTATAGTAGACTTTATAAAACAATATAAGCTTCTATGGCTGTTGTGAATTAATATATCCAATAAAATCTAATAAAATAAATGAAAAAAAACCTAAATTCATAACCACATAAATCGAAATAGAAATTAGTGGAAAACAAAAATGGACAAAAAATTAAAATTAATGATGTAAAATCATAAATTTAGGATAAAAGAAATATTTTAGACTTGAATTAAAAGAAAAGACATAATAAAATAGCTATCTCACATTTAAATAACCTTGTTGATTCAATAAACTAAAGTCTTTTGACAACATTTAGTAAGCTAAAGTCTTCTAGCAACATTTAGATAATTTATCCATAAGTATCTTATCCCTAAATCAAATGGTAGAAACACAACCACTACATAATGTGTATAGAATAAAAACAATTAAGGTAAATAAAAAAATTAAGAATATTGATGTATTCAGTTAAATTATGATTATGTTAAAAAATAATGAGATAAGTAAATAAACCATTTGGAAAGAATTTCAAAAAAATTCTAATTCAAATTGAATTTTTTATGTAAAGCCGGAGACGGGGATTAAACACAGTTATGAAAGGAGAGAGAACAAAATGAAGATGGAGAAATTAATGAATTTTTCTAGTATTAAATGTGCTAAGAAGAGGAGGAGACCTTAGTTGGATTAAATTAGAATGAATGGATATATGCGTTTATTACGAAAAAAATGTATTTATTACCATAAAAGTAAGCACATGTATGTATTATGAAATAATAATTTAAATTAAAATAAGTTACACTGAATTGCAATGGTCTTATTATTTACGAGAATTCTCTCTGTTTTTACTTTTTATTTCTCCCTTTCAACCAACCAACGTGAAGCTGACGAAAAATAAACCTTATTACAAAAAAAGAAGTTAAGAAAAAAAATTGAATAAAAAGTCGAAAGTAATATTAAAAATTAACAAATATAACCTAAACGGGCAAATAAAGAAGAAACAAACTTGAGAAAATATTCAATCACATACTATATAAGATGGTGTGTACAATAAGAATAAGTAATATATGTATCTCATAACATACCAAAACAATTCGTAAGTATGCATAAACATGATCACCAAAATTTATATGAATCTTATCCCTAAAGCAAACGGTAGAAATACAACCAATAAATAATGTGAATAAAATAAAAAACAATTAAGGTGAATACAAAAGATGAAGAACTGCTGATGTATTCAATCAAATTATAATCATGTTAAAAAAAGTCATGAGAATTTTTCTAGTAATAAATATGCTAAGAAATGGAAAAGATCTTAGTTAATTAAATTACAATGAATAGAAAGATGCATTTATTTGAAATAAATGTATTTACTATAATAAAAGTAAGCAATAAATGGCTTCCTCTATCAGGCATCTCCCTCACGAGGCGATTTTTCTATCTCCTCCGTGATTTCCCCCCTTCTTTTCGCCTCGTCCCGTTCATTCTCCCCTTTTATGTCCTCTTTTCCTTCACATTCCCCTCCATCGCTCCTCCCCTCTCCCTCTTCGACGAGATCTGGGCTCCTTTTTAGAGCCATGTCAGCTGTAGGTGTTTCTAAACCTAACCTTCATTCGAACTCTGAATTTCCTCCTCTTCATGCTACAAATCTTTCAACCCTAGTTCTTGTTGCTCGCCCTTCCTCGCGTGATGGTTTTCAAGTAGCGGCTGCTAGCTGTATGCCATCTGGCGTTGTTTCGCCTTCATCTGTGTCTGGATTGCAGCGAATTCCATCTCCTCCTGGAGTCAACGTTAGTATGCTTGAGAACTCTATCTGTGAAATGGGAAAGTATGTTTCGACTGCTTTGATCAATGCGAGTGGTATTGGTGGTCTATCTGGAAGTGATGTGGGATTGGTTGAGGCATCTGTATCTGGTCGATGCACGTCAAATGTTTGTTTATATGCATCTGAGGTTAATGGTCCATTAAACTGTGATGATTGTTTGGTTGCATCCAAGTCTGTTGTATCTCCTGTTTTGCCCACTGTTGAGGATCGTCCTGGGCCTTCTACAACATCGCCTGCTTGCCCAAAGTCTTGGTCTTCTTTATTCAATTCACTGCCTCGGAACGCGGGTGATTACATACCAATTGAATTTGAAATTGTTGAAGTGAATGGAGTGAAGATCCCTCCTCCAAACGTTATCCAAGCCGGAGTTGATTTTTGGTCTGAATATTTGGTTGGTTTCTTTCTGGAACCAAATCACCATCTTCATGATCCGTCCTCAGTATTACGTAAGGTTTGGAAGCTGCGTGGTAATTTGCATGTGAAGCTGATTGACTCCTTGTATTATCTTAAGTTTTCTTCCGCTGAGGATCGTCGGCTAGTTCTTAGTGCAGAGCCTTCTTTTTTTGCTGGAAGGCCCTTTATTATCACTCCTTGGTCTCCTACTGTGGTGAGTGCACGTGAGCAAGTGCTATCCATCCCCGTTTGGGTGTACTTTTCGCAGATTCCCTCTGCTTTTCTGCCTTTGCTTGGGTTGAATTGGTTAGCTTGCAATGTTGAAAAATTGAAATGTTTTGACTCTAATACGGTTGCCCGAGATAAATCGATGTATGCGAAGGCTCTTATTGAGATTTCCCCTTTCAAGCCTCTCCCTGCTTCTATTCCTGTACAGCTTGCTGTTGGGCATGTTGCGGAGGTCCGTGCTCGCTATGGTTGGGTTCCTGATATTTGTACCTCCTGTCACTCTTTTGGCCACCTGACCATCTCTTGCCTACATTCCAAATCCTCCGCGGCTGCTCCTAAGATTCCTCTGCCTCGCCCCCTGCTCTAGAAATGGATTCCTAAGGTCCCTTCTTCTGCTTCTCAGATCCCCCCTCTTCCCACGTCTGATCTGGGACCGCCTCCACCTGGAGTTAGGCATGCCTCTCCTATTATTGCTGTGGTACCTTCTGTTGCCTCAGGTTTTCCTGTTGTTCCAGATTCTGCCCGGGTAGTTTGGTTTTAGTCTGAGAGGTGTTGGGTTGATCTCATTTCTGATGTGAGATTTAGCCCTAAGAATGATTCATTTTTCAGATTTTTTTCCGATGATCAGGAGGACCTTCAATGCCTTTATTACAAACCGTCTGGTGATTCATCACTTCTTGATTCGGATGGTGTGCATGCGAGTAAAAATTCTGACATGCTAACTGATCTTTCTTGGGATCGTTCTTTCATTTACTCTTCTGATGCTATGGGTTACGACCCTTGTCTTGCTTCCCGTTTCAGCCCCTTTGCTGGGCTTTGCGGGAATGTCCTTTGGTTTATGCGGATGATGGAGATTCTTCCTCTTCGGAGGAGTCTTGGTGATCTTTTAGTTACTGTGGCATGTCTGCCACATACCTGTGTTGTATTTTTTTCCATTTATCTTAGTAGTGTAGGTGCTTTTACCTTACTCCTGTACTTCAACTTTATTACTTTCGTAATAAAAGTGGACGGCCCACTATAAAACCGGCTTGCTTTGCAAAAAAAAAGTAAGCAAATATATGCATTATGAAATAATATTTAAATTATAATAGTTACAATGAATAGCAATAGCATGGAATTAACGAAAAACCAACCCTGCTATAAAAAATAAGAATTTAAGTCAAAGGTTTGAATATAAAGTCGATAAGAAATAAAAAATTAGCAAATACAACCAAATTAGAAAATAAAGAAGAAAAAACTTTGGGAAAATATTCATTCATATACAATATTGGATGGTGTTAACATTAAGAATAAGTAGCACATATATCCCGTAACAGACCGAAACAATTAGTAATTATCGCGTAAACATGATCATCAAAATTTATATGATTAACATAATAATAATAATTACGAATATAAACTAGAAATAACACGCAACTTACGTGCAATTAGTATTTATAGGCATCTATTACCACCAAGATACATTTTTACAATAACAAAAGTTCAAATATAAATGCATAATAGTTAAAGGTGATTAATATGAAAGAAATCATAAAGAAAACTCTTTATATGAGTAAATGGTATGAAAGGAAACACAATCATAAACAAATCTAATAACAGATTTCAGTAAAAAAAGATAAGATTAAAAAAATCATGTCACAAATTAATAAAGAATTATTCACCTGGTTTCATAAAAATTAAAAAGAGATCATAACAAAATTTGCAAATTTGAAAAAGTAATCTTAGATTTATAAACTAATTTTACAAAATTTAATGTAACAAAAATTAATTTCAAAATCGTATGAACTATTTTAGACATCTATTACGACTAAAACAGATAAACCTAAATGGATGATAGATAAAAGTAGATATAATGAAAAAAGGAGGTCACAATCTCATTGTGCTTATAATAGAGGATGATATACAATTGCTAAATCGTAATATGTTTCATATAAAATTATCAATTTATAAAATTCATGCCATAATCCAGGAATAAATGGTTGGGCTACAAACTTATCATTTAAGTCGTCTATTTTTATGAAGATATTCATCTAGTTACTCTTAAAGAGAAAATGATCAAAATAAAATACAAAAATTTGAAATAATGGAAAATCTTGGATTGATACCATCGTCCTTATTGAATATGAATTTAAGAACGACAATCAAAAAGTAAACCAAATCCAAAATAAATAAATTTGATAATTGGACCTTATCTTTCGGTGTTCTCTTCTACATTATTACTCATTGTTGAAACATTGATTTCTAAGAGAGTAAGGCATTTGATTCTTGAAATAGCTTTGATTTGATAAGAGATATGAAATAAATGATTTTTAAGTTTAAGTAGAAGAAAAAATAGGAGAAATAAACATGAGAATACACACGCACGCACATGAATTGAAGAGCATGGAGGAAAAAAGGGAATAGATGCATAATAATTATTTGAATGACTATGACGACCCGGAATTTTGGGGCATTTGAAACCAGAATATTCATTGATTTTAAATATTTAAAGGCTTGTAAAATTTCTATTGATAATACCGAAGATAATAAATGAGTTAAAATTGAATTTAAAGGTGTTTTGTTCAGTTTTAAAAATATATAGTTTAAACTGAATTTAAATATAGCCTTCCGAGGCACAGTCTCGGAATTTGACGAAACTGGTTCCAATGGATCCGTAATATTGTATTATTATCGGATTTCAATTTTCGTAGTGTTTGGAGTGACCGTTTGGTCGTACGATAAGTAAACGCGTTGAAAATTTAATTGAAATTTAATATAATAATTAGATCCAAAAAGCTATCTTCTCCATACGATCGAGTTAGGACTCGAAACCTTTTCCCTTTGCGTTTGAAATAGGGGTATAACATTATGAACATCTAGCGGTACGCCTTGATAGGAATTCAAAATTTTGAATTGCATTTATCGAGACGTTTGGAATTTAAATAAAAATATTTCTTAATAAACCTACTCAGCAGCCGTAATAATTTCACATCAAAGCTTTTGGTCTCCTCTTCAAAACTGCAGCCCTTCTCGAGTACGTCAATGTCATTTCTTGTCCCCTCCCCTCTTCTTTTTAAAAGCAAGCAAGTCGTTCAACAAATTCTAAAGCAAGCTAAAAAAATTGTTGTGAAAATCGCGGCCCCTCCTTACTCTTCCTTTCCCTTTTCTATAACTTCACGAAATTGAAATGGCCGCATTCAAATCGAATTCGATTACCCTCCTTCATTTTCTCAGCTAATTCACGAAATCAAGTCATTCATAAAATAAAAAAAGGAAAGAGGCGCACGAGAGCCTGAAGATCGTGACCGCGAGATTTGCGATTGAATTGGGGCACGAGCCATGGTGGTCTCAAAGACGACGAAGCAAGGGAAATCGCGACCGTGTCGCGATGAGGCACTCGAGCGAATCGCCGCGTGCAAGAAGCTGGTGAAGAGACGCGCAAGAGATCGAGGTCGCATACAATTTTAGGCGAGTGGTAGTATCGTCGCGGCGACGTGCTAGGCGAGGGTGTCGCGAACTTCGAGCGACGATGGGGTTGAGGTGTTCAGGCGCGGTGCTGAGGGTTTGGCCATCCAGGTTTTGATCGGGTATGTGTTTATGAGTTAGGAAAATATTTATGTTACAAAAAAAATACCTTCTGTTTTAAATTTAATATGTATAAGACAGAAAGGAATTTATATTTTCATTTGAAATTTAGTAAATATATATGTAAACAGTGGATATATATGGACTAGTTTTGGAAAATGGATTCTTTTTAAAAAAAAAATGGTTATAGAGTTTACATAAAAAAAAGAATGGATTTGGTGATAAATTTTTTCAATTAACTTGTTTAATTTATTTTAAATTACGGAATAATTTTTAAAGGAAATTATTAGTTAGAATTAAATTTATAGTTAATAAATTTTTATGGCAATTAATAGTTTGATTTATTTCAAATATTTATAAATCATATAAATTGTTATTCAAGGTCAAAATCTGAAAGGGGACAAGCTGGTTTGGTTGGATTGCAAACAAAATCAAAGGTGAGTAAATCTCACTCATCTGGTAATAATTTAAATTTAAATGGTTAAATTTAAATATTTGGCTGAATGGTTGAATGATTGAATGTGATATATTGTATAGTAGTATATACTATATATTGTAGTGATTGATTCCCGCATTATATAGCGGATGAGACCCTATGCGCCGCATAATAGCGGGTGATATTTTATTAATCCCATATACCGCGATATTCCACCTCGAAGTGGAATTGGTATTGTGCTAACATTTGTGGATGCAGGGAAACAGGTTGGAGGGATCCAACTGGATTCCTCAAAATATTTAATTTTGTTTAAATATTATGTGATATGATTTTTGACATCCTGTGATGAATTATATTGATAATTGGATGTTATGGTTTGGTCGGATCTAATTGGATATGCTGAGTTATCAAAATCCCTAGAATGGGATTTTTGAAAAGAAATAAAAGAGTAAATTTTTAAGTAAAATAACTATGGAGAGTTTGAATAAATTGAAAATTGAAATAGGGAGAATAAGAGTAATTTTAAATTTCAAATAAATCAATTCTGTGTATAAAAAAAAGAGGAATTTGGAATTAACAGGGGAATAATAAATTTTAAACTAAAGAGATATTATTTTAAAGAATAAAGAATGTATTTTTAAATTTAAGGATTAAATTTAATTAAGGGATAAGAAGGAATTTTAGAAATCTGAAATTGGTATTTTCAATTAAAAAGATTTTAAATCATAACTAAGAAATAAAATCTGAAAGTTAATGAATTTTGAAATAAATGAAGTAAGTAAGGAAATTTATTTCAAGGTAAAGTAAATTGGAAATCAATTGTAAACTGATTTAAGTGTTTGGGATTTGAAGTTTTAAAGAGAAGTGAGATTTTGGAATTTATAAACTGGGTTTATAAAGTGAAATAAAATATCGGGTGATATTTTAAATATAAATTCAAGGTGGAAATTTATAAAGGGATGTGAATATATTTAAAAGTAAATGGTGATTTATTTTTAAAAGATGTGAAAGAGAAGTGTATTTCCCTGGACAGCGAAGTACGGTTTCAAGGCAATTTTAAATATAGATTAAAGGTTTTAATATTGTTTTAAAAAGCAAGTCTTGGGAAATTTATTATTTCCAAATGTTTAACTTCTTAAGCAAGTATTTTTCAAATCTATTATTGTAGTAATTATATTAAAGTGACTTAGTATTATGTTTAAAAGAGGAAGATATTTAATTTATATTTTATAAAGTGGCTTTATTTAAAATATTCTTAAAACATATATTTTTATAAAGTATTAAAGTGATTTAATTCTAATATTATGAAGTATATTTTATCATAAAGCGCTTTTAAATTATTTTAAAAATCTAAAAGTATTTTGTACTTGGTGTTTCAGTGGAAATAAATATTGGGAAATTATTCCGGGAGAGGAATATGTTTTGAAACTGTTTTTAAAAGGGGTTGAAATTGGAAAATATATCTTGTGAAGATATTTTAAGGCAAATAAATAATTTGAGAGAAATTATTTATTGTTTGATGGATGTTTGTGAATGTTAATTGATAGTTAAATCACCAACTATCAATATTGGCCAAATGCGTTGATCTTTTCGAAGAGACCGGGATCGGGATTCAATTTTCGAAAACCACTTCGATTCGGTTTGTACGTTTCGTGGGGAAATGAGTTTGGAATCGAAGATGGAGCAGTGAAGTGCAAGGGCTAGTCGGTACTAATCCTGAGGATATTTCCAAAATGGATGTAGTAGGAGTAGTGCCTTCGGTTCCGTTCGAACCCGGGACGGACTTGTATGGATGAATGCTTTCGGAACATCGTCAGGCGGACGATGGGCATTCTAAGGGATATGTTCTTAAAAGGTAACGCTTAGCCTCAAGCCTCATCAATCGGGAATGACTGAAAATCAAGGGTTATGCAGCAAGGCTTCGTGGGTAGCCCCCACTTGAGAGTAAGGTCATCCCTGTCTAGATGTCCCTTTTTATTTTGGCTTAGTGGTGCGGTTGCTGATCCCAACCGTGGGATGATTTTACTTGGAATTGTCCAGTAAGGGATGATTCCGGCTTTGTGTTGTAAGGGAGTGGGCGTACTCCTCGGTACTGTGATCTAGGCCACGTACTTTGACAGGTGGTACACCAGTGCCTAGTCATTGGTTGGAAAACCATTCTTCCTACGTGCCTTTTACGAATTTTGTTTGTATTACCCACTTTGTGGCTAGTATGCTGGAATTTAATTAATGTAACAATTTCGGCTATGTGAATAAGTATTTGTGAATAGACCATATTATAATATCAGAGGAATTTTATTAAAATATTTTAGCTATCGTAAGGTAAAAACCCGACATGTTTATTTGTCGCATGGTCTTACGAGATGCTTTTGTTTACCAATGATTTTAAAACTTTAATAATCAATTTGAGCGTGTTTTTCTCACGTTGGGATTCCAGACTGACTCGGGTGTTATTTAACTGTAATGCTCGGGTCAGACCGAGTATTATAGATTACAAGATATGATGTTGTGGAGCTCAGAAGACGAGCTGGATGGCGAGACATATCTCCCGTACTTGTTTATGTATTTTCCGATGTGTTGTGTATTCTGTATGTGGGGCAAGTTATTATAATCGTCCTGAGTGTGATGTTGATTGTATTGTACTTTGATGTATACTCTGATGATGTAAAGTATAAACATAGTTTTGATTTGTGTAAAGATCTGTTATTGACTATTATATTTTATTTCACTGCGATGTGAGATTCTGATGTTGTTGTTCTATTTTCTTTTTCTACCTCTTCTTCTTTTACCCTAGTGGTTTGATTTTTTGTGTATGAAAAATTGGCTGTTACAGTTGGTATCAGAGCTTAGGCTGGCGATAACCTTGGCTCTGGTGGGATTTCTCATTTAAAATAGAGTCCGAAGTACTCTAGAATGAGTTTGAGTGTATTAATAGATATGAGCGCGTATTTGTTAGTGAATATAAACTGATTTTATATTGTGTTGATTGGTTTATTGAGTAGTTTATGGATTCTGGTCAATACGAGTAATTAACGTTATTGATAGGAATCTCTAAACACTTGAATAGAACAATTCGACACAGTATTGTTTTTAAAATAGGGCAAATGAAATAATTTTACCCAACTTATTTTCGTATATGAAAGAAATAATTTTTAGAAATTATATTTGGTTGCTTGGTTGTTAGGAAATGATAATATTAAATTATCATCATTGTTGTGTAAAAATTGAATCAGAAATTGAAAACTTATAACCAAAGTTGAAGAATAAATTTATATAATAAAATGAAATTTGAAATATAGATTATAAATGTAAATTATAAATTGAAATAAACTTCATATACAAATGAGATTATACTTTTGACATAGAATTCCGAAGAAAATATTTGAAATTGAAAATTGATGAAATTCCAGAGTAATGTTTGAATATAGATTTAAAGGATTTGCAATTTGGAATTTTTGGGAAAAATTTAAATTCCTTCAAGTTTGAAATGTTTTCAAAAGTTTTGGAGAAATAATAGTATTATTTCAGAAATATCTTGAGTTGGATTTGAAATCTGGGAAGATTTGGAACTAAAAATATTAAAAAGCATTTAATTCTCTTTCGGTCGCTGAAAAATAACTTCGGTGATGACTGCAGGTCATCGGTGTTCATTTTTGAGTTTCCAAGAGAGGAATTGCTACCTGAATATTTTAAATTGGGATTGTTTGCAAAACTGGGTTTGGTTTTAAAATGCAAAGAGATAATTGAATTTGCCAAAGGATTTTGGATATAGTTGATTTCAAAAGTGATTTTGAAATTTTGGAAATTGTTTATACTCTGGAATCTTGTTTAAAATTGTTTAGGAAATGATTAAAATATATATTAGCTAAATAAAATGTATAATCCCAAGTTAAAAAGTAAAATGTGAATGAGATTGATTGTAAATAGATGAAAGTATGGATATAAATAAGTTTGTGACTTATAAAATTTAGAAGTGGAATAAATAAACCTAAAATAAAATTGTTTTCTATTTTGGGAAATGAATAAAATCCAAAACGTAAATTATAAAATAGATTGAACTCCAGTAAAATGATTGAAGTGATTTTTGAAATAAAAATCAAATATTGGGTATAAAATTTGAATAAACAATGGATAATTAATTAGTTAATGAAATTGGAAAGTGCTTACAAGAAATGAAAAATGTAACTTGAGTTTTGAAGCCGAAATACTTGAAGAAAATAAATAACTTAAGTAATATTCGGATGAAAGCCTGACTAAAGTAAAATTGTGAAATGATTGTGTCGAGTTTTGTGAAATGATTCTAAATAAAACTTGGTTGGTTGATGAATACGGAATGCTATCTCACAGCATTGTAGCTGCACCCTATAAAAATAATGGGAAAAGTCGACATCTCACAGCATCTGTTGCCCTTATCGAGTCCATATAACATTCGTATTTCAATAATTGTTGCCTTGGATCCATCGTCCCATTATAAGACTGTTAGCACCAAAATTGGTCACTAACACCCAAATGTAAATGAAAGCACCAACTAACAGTAATCCAGAAAACAGCAACACAGATCACCAAATTAAGCAGATAAAAAGAAGAAAAGATAAAAGAGACGAAATTTTTATAGTGGTTCGGCAAAATCTATGGCCTACATCCACTTTATAATTTATTTATCACTCGTGGTTTCATATTACAAGAGATTTTGAGGAGCAGAGGAGAAGTCGTATTTTCTATTTCATTTTCTTCCCCTTTTTTCTTTTGCAATACTTGGTGTCTTTATAGCTGTAAGCCTTGACCCGGTGGTTGTGTGGAATTGTAGTGACGCTGACTAGGCTGGTATTAATTGCAGCATAATCTTCTTATTTAAGATAAGGATGAAGGGAATTAAGGAATATTTGATATAGAAATGGTTGGCATTAATTAGTAATAAATAAGCAGGTTATCATGCCAATTATTGGGCATTAAATCCGGCTTTGGTGGGTATTGGTATTTATGGTGGAGATATGGCTGTTTTTTATTAATTATTTGAGGTAATAAATGCAAGGAAATCAGGAAGTAAATCTTTCATTTCTTCTTCAAGGATGGTGACTAATTTGCTGGATAACAAAGACAACATCGTAGGCATAGCGAATCTTCTAGGGTATTCTTATGCAATATTTCTTCAATGAATGGGTTTCTCTAAAAGAAGAGCCCCATTCATTGTTGTTTCTATATTGGTTTTCATTCACTAAATTTTTTACCATATTCGCCAAGGATTCTGGTTCTATCTAATTTATCGGACGATGATAATCATGGCCTACCCTGAATGTTTGGCTCCACAAATGGTCTCGGTTAGTTCTGTGATACCGTGGTTCTCCTTTTTATGGGAAAATCGTTCGTCCAATTGACCCGTTTCTACGATTTCTATGGGATGGATCAACAACAACCGTCTATATCTCAACATCCTAGCAATTAGTAGCATGACCATCTCCATCACCGACATCATCATCCAATCCAATAAAACCCCTAATGTCTAAATGAAAATTACAGGGATCGGTACCAATCTAAGGATATGGATTGGTACCAATCTATTCTCTTGCGTTCTGAGCCTTGTCTAACTTACTTTGTGGAGCCATTACTTCAGTTAATCCTATGATAGATTTGCAAAAATCTGAATAGTTACGTATCATAGGAATGAGACTAAAAGAGATCTACCTTGTGGACTAAATCAATCCAAAAGTAGAAAATAGATCCAAGTAGCGAGAGACGGATACGTCTCTTAGTGAAAGCACTAAAATGTTTATGCTAAAAGTTGGCACAAACATCTTAGAGGTTATAAAAGAGAATAAACTGAAGACATTACATGAAAAACGGGAAGAAAACAACACATAACAATTATAGTGGTTCGGCTAATCATTGACCTACGTCTATTTGAAATTTATTTATGATCCTACAAAGATTTTACAAAATTGATCTTTTGGATCAGTAGTTTATGAATCGGTGTTCACTCAAGAGATCACAACAACAATGCATAAAATTAGAATGCATGTCCAAAAAGATCTCGAAATAATGTCTATCGCCCTCTATTTATAGTTGAAGGTCGACGAATTTCTCTCTACTACATTCTCCCGCATGTTCCCCATATCTAGAAGGAGCCACTCTGAAAAGATCATTATCAAACCGACAAAGCTTAGGAATTGGTATCGAACCATGCCATATGGATCGGTATCGATCCATAAGATGGGTTACAAATCTTTATTTGATCCCTCGATGGTTGTTTGGATGGCTTGTGTCTTCATATTCAAAGCTTAGATGTATTGGTATGGGCTCAAACTTGAGTGGAAATTACGGTCCGGTGGTAAATGAAAGCATGTGGTTTAGCTATTTTGTAATTTGGATTTATCCATCAATTATTTGGGTCATGATTAGCTAATGAACCATCTTACAGGGAACGTATTAACCGATGATCACTCTAACTTTATGTGGCACGAGCCATGTAGAAAATTTGAGCAAGCATTAAGGATCAACACCGAACCATGGCCATGGTTCGATAGCGAACCAAGTCTTTGTTCGATCCTTGAACTTTGGATTTTACACTTGGGTGATGTGTAGGATACTCTTGGAGACTTTTGGAAAGTTTATGACTTCATCTCTAATCTTGCTTGACATCTGAGTTTGGCAGTTATTGTGGTCAATCTCTTATTGGATCGTCTGACTCATCCAAATATGGTTTAGTCACAAAGCCAGATAACATCCGTGTATATATATGTAGGAATGTATACATACATATGTATATATATGTGTATGTGTGTGTGTGTGTACATAAATTCATTGCTAAAAAGTTGCTTTGGCTATCCACTTTTGAAATGCACTTGAATTGGTGTTGAAATGCCTGATATGTGTTTTTGAAACTGATTTTGTTGCATTCCCGAGCTGTGCACATTTTTTGGCTTTAACTTTCTTATGCACTTTCATGGACCTGTACCGATTTTACTTGTGCCAATTGCTGACCTTGTGTGTATTCTGACCATGCCTTCTTGTTTTGTTGTGCACTTGAATTTTATGTGCACTTAAGCCTGGCTTGTGCATATTTTATGAACGTTCTTTGTACCTTGTGTACTTATGCATGAACTTGCTGGTTTGTGCATTTTTTGGTGTACCTTAGTTATTTTATGAAATCATCAAACTTGCTTGAATTTGTACATTTCTTACTCTTGTTTATTGTTGCGTCAGTGTTGAATTCATTTGGATTTTTTATGGCTTGCCTTACCCTTTGTATGTAGTGTTGCACCTAACTGTGGTTAGCTGTGTTCCCTATGTTGAGTCTGAATGATTTGGGCTTGACCTTGTGTGCTTTGCTTTTGTTGTTTGTTTTTTACTTAATTATCTTGTGCAATGGTCTGAACTAATCGAGCATGTTTGCATTTTGGCGACTTTTTTTTTTGTTGTGCACTATTGCACTCCACTTGAGCCTATTTGCATTTTGATTGTGCTTTTGGTCTTCCAGGCATATGCACTTGCACTATAACCTATTTTGTGCATTTAAGTATGGTTTGTGCATTGTGTTGAGCCTGAAAAACTTTGGGCTTGACCTTACTGGTTTAATACGCATGAACCTAATTTTATGTGCTTTATGTATATGTACAAGTTTGATATGTGCATATGCTTTATGTATGCGTACAAGTTTAAAATTAATGTGCCTGTTTATTTCAAGTTGCTCGGCCTTAAGGCATGTACATCGATATACTTTGCATGTCTTAAGTTGCTTGCACACATTATTGACTTGATTTTAAATTTTTTTCCCACACGAATATGTTGCCCCGGTCCTTGTTTGTTACTTTTGGTGCTTACTTAAAATATGAGAAGTGCAAAACAAGTAACTAAGGCAATATCGAGTTTAAATATATTTATATTTTTGTAGTTTCAGTATGTTCCTTTTTGCTTTTTACTGAATTGTTATTTGATAGATAAAGTAGATTTTCCTTTGGACACAGGCCGGAATAAGAAGGTAAAAATCATCTTTGAGTAAGAAAAAGAGTGATAAGAAAAATATTGTATATGAAAAATGTGTTGTATATGACTTGCTTTTCACTATTAATCCTTGACTCAATAACTTAGTACTTAGATGTAGGATAGCTTTATACTTTACAAGTTAATAGCTCTATACTTTGTCATGTGATAGCTTCATCTTTTAATACATGATAGCCTCTCTTTCTCAACATTGGATAGCTTCCATTTCTTGACATCCGATAGGTTATATTTCTCAAAATTTGTTAGCTTCCAACCCTTGATACACGATAGCTTATATTTCTTAACATTCGATAGCTTCCATTCCATGCGATAACTTCTATTCATTAACCAGCGACAACTCTTATTCTTTAACTTACGATGGCTTTTATTCTTCAACATCCAATAGCTTTTAATCCTCAACGTATGATAGCCTTTATTCTTCAACATGCGTCAACTTCTATTCTTCAACTTGCGACAGCTTTTATTCCTTAACATGTGATAGCTTTTATTCCTCTACACACGATAGCTTCGATTCTTTAACACATGATAGTTTCTATTCCTCAACGTGTGATTGCTTATATTCTTCAACTTGTAACAACTCTTATTCCTCAACTTGCGATAGCTTTTATTCCTCAACATGCGATAGCTTCTATTATTCAACATAGATAGCTTCTATTTTTCAACCTGTATAGCTTTTTTTCCTCAACAAGCAATAGTTTTTGTTCCTCAACATGCGACAGCTTCTACTCCTCAACATGCGACAGATTCTATTCTACAACATGCGGTAGCTTCTTTCTTGACATGTAATAACCCTTGCCATGTGTTAGTTTGTCCCTTAAAGGTTTTTCTCCTTTGTTTTTCGATAGTTCTGTGCCATTATTTCTGTTTTTTCAAATTAGGATGTAACATTCATATGTTTGATTTCAATGTATAAAAATTTCCCTATTGCAATTGCTTATAAACTTGGTCTTGAATCGTTCATTTTCTTCGTTACCAACCCGATTCTCATACCAGTTTTAACATTCGTGCCAATTTAATTTTAATATTCAATATGCATTAACCTTTTGTGAGAAAACCGAATTCACAAACATTCTCACCATTAAATGGAAACTTTTATTATTTTCTAATGATGGACATTAGGCATATGTAGAAATCAAATTTTCAGAATTAATTTTTTGAAAGTTATATTTTTTAATATAAATAACATATCAACGATCTGTCTTCATTATACAAACACGCACACACACATCTTGATCACATTTCCCAATATTGGCTTAAAATATCTTTAGTTTGCTTTAACAAACTTTAAAAACTCTAAAAATAAATCATTAGGATGCATTTAAACTGCATCTCACGTATGCAAATTGAGCCCCTTCCACGTCACTTTGATGCACATAGAACCACATCATAATGGTGGTTTAAAAAACATCTCTCTATTTGCATCACTAACGTGTAGTTATGATTGCATCTCATTAATGTAGTTAAAACTACATCATTCAAATGCAACTATAGTTACTTAATCAAACTAGCTATAAATGGATCGAATGAATACATCAATTTTGACTTCAACCAAAATATTAATGTCATTGTCAAACCAAGTTAAAACTTTAATTAGTAGGATCGTGTCAGCTGAAACTTTATTAATGCAATGACGATTTTTTTATAACAAATATCGAAAATAGAGGCCCTTTTATATATATTTAAACTAATCAAATGCAACTAGAGTTGCATCATTTGTATAATTACTCAAAATACATTTATGTAGGTTGAAAGATCATGAATATGCACCATTGTACAAGTGATTTGATGCTCTGACTTTGATCTATAAGGTCACGGGTTTAGGTGTTGCGTAGCATGATTTAAGCACTGAACATATCTTGACTTATAGTATACACACTATGTTGCTATCTAAGACTTGTACAACTGTATAATTTTTGACTTCAACCAAAATATAAATGCCATTGCCATGATGATTTTAGGTAAGTTATGTGCCTCCTGCGTTATAATACATTAATTTTCTTGTTGTTTAGTTGGTGCACCTACCAACTGTCTGCAATAAATTCATATAAACACTCTTGGAATCGCACAAAATAACACGGCCTTTATGTGCATATCTTCAGCTTGCTAGTTTCTTTTATATTTTGCTGAATCTTTTGTCCTCGCTAGTCACTAGTAGTAGTGCTTTACTTTTATTGTGTTTTATTTGATGCTGATGCTTTATATGCACTAATTGATACATGTTAGATGAGTATGCGGGTTGTTATTGTTTGAATAACTATTCTTGTTATGTGCGTTGAATGACCATTTCCAAGCACTATATGACATTCTTCCACCGTTTATCTCTAAAAAAATTCTTGTAGGAATATTGGACTTTTGAAGGAGAAGAGCTTGGACTTTCCTTGATTTATATTATGCTATTTTAACAAACTTTTTTTTTGTAAGATTTTATGTCGCTAACATTAGAGTTACAACAAGATTTTTATAATTTTGTATATGACTAAATCTTATAGTTAACGAAATTGATGTAGCTTTGATTATGTTTAATCTTTATAGTTGTTTATTGTATAATAGTATATCCATTATTGTGTTATAAATTGAGCAATTTGTTGTTGAATTCATTAGTTATAACAGATTTTAAAATGTTGCAACAAATGAAAAAAATGAAGCAAAATTTTGATATACAGCAGCGTTTTTAAACAGTTGCAAAATAAAATAGCAAAATGCTGCATTATATATATTACTGCAGTGTTTTATAATTGATGTATATTAACGACATGTTGAAGCATGTTTTTTGACTGCGTTCTTCGAAATGCTGCTATATGAATTTGCAATATCTAGAAAACGCTGCACAAACAACTTTTCGTGGCATTTTATAAAAGCTTCAGAATCCATTTTTTGGCAGCCTTTCAGAAACGCTATGGTTATTTGTTTTTAAAAACTTTTCAGAAACGCTGTGGCGTATTAATGCTCTTTTGTAGCAGGTTATAATACAAGGTTCTTCGAAATGTTGCGGATGATAATGACAGCAATTCTAAAACGCTGCAAAAGTCTCTTTTTGTTATAGTGCTATCACATAATATAGCATATAAATGTGATACAAAAAATATAAACATAGATTTACCTTTCACCAAAGCCTTTGCATAAACTTTGAAACGTAAAATTGATCTCCATGAATTCGTTCACAAATCAAAAATTGCTTGCTTCCGAAATGCCTTTTCACCAATGATCAAATCGAAGAGTTTTGATGTAATTTTGTACTTGGGATTTTTGGGGTTTAGGGAGGATGGTTGTTGGTCGAAATTTCTAGAGAGAAAAATGGGAAAAAGTGTAAAAATAAATAATGTAAACTGTAGCATATAAATAGGAAGTCAGGAGAGAGAAAAGTGGATCATATCCTAATATCTCTCTCTTACGAATTCCACTCTTTTAACCATTCAAAATCCTCTCTAACAGCCATCGTATGGCTGCCCAAATCATGCCTTCTACTTCCAAATGTAACATGCCCATATATCCCTCAAATCTGGTCAAATCCGAATGCAATTTTAAATCTTTTTTAAACGCATAGATTGATATATCGATAGTATGTTTATAGCTATTATAAACACACTGTTTAATATTAGTCAATATACATCAAATAAAATTTTATAATTAATATTTCATCAATATTGATTAATTTACAAAAAATTATAAATTAATTAAATTAGTGGTAAAAAGAAATGTTCAATATTTTGGTTATGTGACTTAGTTGTAAATTTGGTCAGCGATTAATATTAAACATTTCAAATGTTAATGTTCACACGCCACTTAGCTGGTGGTGTGACATTTAGGCCAAATTTATTACTTACCTGGTTTCGGTAAAATCCTTTTTTACTTTGTTATGCATTGCTGGTAGTGAAAATTATATACATCGATTCCCTTCATCAAAAATATATCACTTTAGACTTACGAAATTTGGTAACAGCCAAAATTCCAATATCGTCCATATACAACTATATAATCCAAACCTAAAGTCCTTGATTTAATAATAACAGTTATTATTAACCGAACTGCTCTAGCTAGAGACTTTTACTTTTAGTCGACTTTAGGTGACCGTGATATAACTAAGGAGACGAATCCTCTCTTGAATAGTGTTTCACTTCCAACGCTTCCGTTCGACCTAACTGTAGCCGTTCGATGGACATCGTGCGATGATTTAACTATAATCAAAGCGGAGCTTCCATATTGAAGGTCGATGATATTCTCAAGTCATGAGAACTATGTAATTTTATCACATCGATATTTTCCATTTGACGTTAGTTATATTTACCAATAGAAAACTATTGAGTTAGCCATTCCATAGCTCTCCAATAACTCTTAGTACGTAACCTCTTGGTGTCCTCAGCTGTCATGAGTAATACACTGCCCAACATTTGGAGAGTGTTAAGTACTCAAGCCTCAATGGATGTAACAATATCCAGCCTCTATATATCTTGACTATGAAGATTTAAAATGGTACGTTTATTTTATTATGATAAATCACTCATGATTATAACACATTGTAGCTACTATCATAAAACATATTATTTATGAATTTTCTATTTAATATATTTTTAATTAAATTAATTAATATAACACGTTATATCAAGTATATACTAGAAAGAAAACACCTTTTATTTTGAAAAAGATTGCTATTGAGCTAGATATATGTAATTATTACATAATTTCCTCCAGGACATACCCTTAACTCTTTTAACCTTCTACATACACTTGGGGCCAATTATGGGATCTTAGTCCAATCCCTTCGATCAGTCTGATGAGAACTGATCGAGTTAAACCCTTCGTGAATGGATTTGGTATGTTCTTTTTTAATTTATCTACTCTATCAATTAAATCTCTCCGATGTTGATAAACTATCTTTATCATGTGGAACTATTCGAAGTATGTTTCTCGACCTCTAGTGAGCTCTTATTATTACATTGTTATAATATAATAGTATGTAGTATTCTTAATAATCATAATTGCCCTAGCTTAGTTATAAATTTCTGCATTTATATTTGTATACATTGCTTTTATTTTGGTGCTATTCAATGTGATGTACTTTGCATTTTTGTTGAATTAGCCATAATTTTTTTCCTTTGAACGATTTACAACTTAATCTCCTTGGCAAAGGTTTGAACAGGAATTTACTATTGATATATTATACTCAATATCACTTATAAAGTTCAGTCTAAACACTCCTTCGTAAGGAGTTCGTAGTTTCTGAATACCATTCTCTAGTATTTTGTAAATACATAAGAACACTCATACTACCATTTGGTGATTTTAATTTGGATTTGATATTCGCTTCATGCATCAAATACATATGCAAAACATGATATTGTAGACAACATAACATATATGATAATTCACATTGCTAAAGCATAAGGAATCCATCTTACATGTTTCTTATTAAACAATTTAATAAGGTGGCTTTGCATACTGCTTGGGACATTCCCAACATCCTTTATACTTAACATAAATGATATATACAAATTCAATATCTAGTATTAGACAACCAAACTATTATTGATTTTAACAAAAGTGCATCATTAACAATCAATGGTACGTTGTCTACTTATAGTCTAGAAATATTTGTGTACCTTTTAATGTTCTTCCTTATGAACACACACTTTCCCTGCATTTTGATTGAAAATGAAACTATTCAATATTGTGATGCTTGTAGAATGATATTTACATTCATTTCTTGGATCATATCCAAAACTCACACTCAATATCGCTCCCATTGATTTTGAAACACTTTGGATGTTATGTGTAAACAGTTTATTCTAAATCATCATCTAAAATTTTCCATTTCAACACATATGTACCAAAACACAAAGTCATACCAAGCAATAATTTTATAAGTAAATCTAAATTAACTTGAGCACGTTGAATAACGAATCTATTACGCTAATTTAGCCAATTGAAATTTATATCGTTATTCGTATCAATGTTGCTTGCTATATTCCAAGCGCACTGGTCTTTCTTTTGAAGACACATTGCGGCCTTTGGATCATATCTCTTTGAATAGATCTATCAAAATCATATTTTGAAAATGTATTTGGAATCTATTTTGGATTTACATATCATACCATATTGTAGAGTTTGTACTTTTAATGGTTTAATTGACAATTGAGGGTTATCTATTCTCAACATTGATAAGAACACATAGTTTCTCTTCAATGTACAAGAATACTTATTAGACATTCTAATGCATTGTGTTCATTTAGATTTTCTACCAATAATTTTTAAAAGAAATTTCTTTGCTGTGAAGTTGGTATTTCTTGAAACAACAATTATTTCTCGGTTCAACGAAATGGGTATTCATAAACATTTTATGAATTGCCTTTTATATAAAACTGATTTGGTTTTAGTTGACAATACTTATGTTCAAAACATAAATTGGCCATCGGAAGACAGTTGTTACTAGATTGCTTTTGGGGAGATTCATAGAAGACCCCTTATGAACAATTATTACATGTAGTCTTCCGACTTGTGCCACCTACCAACTCCTTGGCCTAAGATATGTTAAGATTTCTTATGAACTCTTATCTTGTATGATTTTGTATATTACTCTTAAGTATATGAGGTTATAAAAATAAGATAACTCAACTTCACTCACTATTGATCATACTTCATTTAGTCCTCATCAATACATCATTATGCATCAAAGGGAGGAGTGACTTTTGAGATTAAATCTTTGTTCATTTTTATATACATTTGGAATTCTTTCCAATATATTCACTTATTCGTTCTAATCGAATCAATTCTATTTCATATTACATGTTATTTTATTTACTTTCATTTTATACTCTATGAGCTTATCATAGACATACTACATGTGTATCAAATACACATGTCAATGTCAATGATAACTCATTGGTGAACATAATGAAGTACTTGGAGCCATGTTGGTATTAATAGGCTTGTGAATTCATACACCATATGTGTGACGCCCCACCTCTATGCTCACAATAACAAAGGTTATTATAAAGAAGAACGTCTGTTATTGTGAAGAATAAGGCTTGTTAGAAGCGATCATCCGTAAGTTATGCCTTAGACGAGTATTGATTACATCGATAGGAGTTGTGTAAATTACTCCCAAAGATATATATTAAATCCAAATCTAAAACGAAACTACGGTGGCTAAAGAAAAATTTAGAACAACTCATAACAACAACAACTCATAACAACAACAACTCAGATAAGTATAATCACATCAGAACAGAAATATCCGATATATAGCGGAAGACAAGTCTGGATACATGCTACAACAATCGATAGTTCACATGAACCAAATGTACATATACATGTCATCAGCATACATGAGATGAGAGTCAGTACACCAAAAGTAACACCTCGAAGTCTAGACAGAAGATGATGTGAAATCCCAAAAGCTGAAGCGGCAACAGAATTAGAGATAGTGATTATCCTGAAATAACTCGGTCTGACCCGAGTATTATTTAAAAGAAAATAATAAACGGAACAGTCTAATTTAAACTTAGAAGTGAATGCATCATAAACAACATCGAAGCAAATTAATTATAATCTCGAATGAGACTATTCAACTTATATAATCAACATAGTTTAAATGAAGAAATCTCATTCAACTCCATCAAATTCAACTCAACTCCATCAAAATCAACTTTCAAATTCAAAATTGAATTCAAAACAGCAATTCGCAAAATCTAGAAATCAAAAATAGATAACTAGAAAAATTAGCATAAAAGTGGATCGATCCCAGCATACGGCGAGTCTAAGGTACACCGCACGTGCATCATCATATGGCCGAAGCATACCAAGTACTATCATCATAATTTTTAGCGCCCAACAAATGACCCGAAGGTCCAACATACGACCTGAAGGTCTAGTACTGGTAGTTGACCCGAAGGTCCATCATAGTGGCTTGAAAGCCCAACAAAATCACCAAAATCATCAAACATCAATTCCACGGCAAATATTTCAATTAACGAGTCCAGAATTAACCGAATTAGTAAAAGCGTGGTTCCATATTTCGTGCTTTTGCTAAATCGTTTAAATCTCTTCATCGTTTCCTTAAAAGTGCAAAAATGTGTATTTTATGTAAATATAATTTACGTTCTCAAATGGACAAGTCCGGAATTAACCGAATCGGTAAAAGTAAGGGTTCATAATCCTCTTTTGAAAGCATAACTCTAAAAAAATTAGAAACGATTATAATTTTAAAATGATTCAAAAACACGTGATTAAAACAGCAACGTATATAGCAATTTCGATAAGGAAATTGCGCTTCACAAAACACCGTAAAAACGGATGTAAAATCAGTGTTGCGGGATAGCCGCTTGAAAATTCACTTTAAATTGACGGTTACTGAAGTCAAAACAACAGTAATTTTTATTCGTCAAAAAAATATCATCAAAACAACACGCTTCAAAAATTTAGCACCGGAGTAAAAATCCGTTAAAAAGAACGGTAACAAAAATTCGTTTTAAAACCAAACATCGGTTAAAAATGAATAAAACATTGGTCTACACTGCTATATATGCATCAAAATATGGCACCGCCTTGACAATGTACTTCATGCATGAACGAAATAATAATGGTCTGGACTAAATTTACGTGCAAAACCTTCTTGCACAAAAATGGAAGTGACAAAACTTTAAAGTATCGTGGGCGACAAGTTTGCACGCACATTCCAAATATGAAGAAAAGCCTAGTCCTATACTTATGCACACAAATAAGGCATTAGAAAAAAACATAACCTGGCAAAATTTTCATGCAAATAAAAATAAAAAAAATACATGCAACGCAACACAGAGTTGAAGAGTATATGACGCATGAATATAATAGGCACATACTACTTTACATGCACAGTTTGACATAATATGTCTCACGCGCATGAATGAAGGAAGAAAAAAAATGCCTGGACGCAATTTTAAACAATACAACTTTATGTTTGCACAAAAAAATACTTGACTTAATTTCGTGCTTTATAGGTAAAAAGTGATGGCCCACGTTTTATATGAATACATGTAGATGAAATTTACCAAAATATAGTAATCTGGCAGCTCTACGCTTCCATGCACGGGATGAAACAACACAAATGATATCTGGACACTACTATAAATGCGTACGCATTGAACCAATTTAGGCATATAAAAATACCAGTGCACAAAACAAATGTGTGGTCTGGCCAATGATTTATACACGCAAATCTGGACTATATTTTAGCTCTTGTACATGTCCTACTCTTGCTCACACGTACACAACATAGGGCCTGAACTTGTTTCATGTATTTCATGCACATATTCAACGCAACTAGTAATGATTGCATCACTCACTACAAGGAAATAGAGCAAGGATGTTGAACACTTGGCTATAGGCATATGTGATAAAAATTTCGAGACACTGCACAAGGACACACGAAAATAAATAATTCATATGGATGTGTGGCTTTCAAAGTTGCGTGCAATTCCAGTGAGCCACTAAGTGTAATGCATAGACAAATAAATAATCACAAATCATTCAAAATAAAACTAACTATTTCAGCATTTAATTCATATATTTTTATACTTCAACTTGAATTCGAAATGAAGTAAAAAAAATGCCCTACCCATAAAAATTTCACACACGCATAAAATGCAGAATAGTTTGATTAACTAATAAAAGTTGCAAACCAATATAAACACCAAAACAACATAAAAAAGACAGACATCCATAGTTTTAATTAAAAGCGTGAGTTTGCACTCACCTTAGATTTGTTTCAAAATCAGTTAGCAACCAAGATCCAAAAGTAGCAAAAATTGAACCACC
Organism: Allium cepa; assembly: GCA_030765085.1. NCBI lineage: Eukaryota > Viridiplantae > Streptophyta > Magnoliopsida > Asparagales > Amaryllidaceae > Allium > Allium cepa. Next base: position 205,954,938 of record CM060934.1, on the reverse strand, counting down.
ATTAATTTGCTTGCAGAGCTACTGAAGAAAGGAACCAAAGAATGAAACAAAAAATAAGGAAGTGTTTACAGGTAGTGATGGAACAAAAGAATGTTGTGGCTACTATTCTTTTCTCATTTTGCACAAGTCAAAGAATATATGTGTGCTTGCAACTTTGTGGTACTCTAGCATTTATGTGGACGTGCATAAATGGAGAAACAAGGACAAACTAGCAATAAAACGATGATGATGAATAATGCGTTCAACTCCTGCTTTTGAAATAAGTGCAGCAAGCCTAAAGTGTTCCAACTTTTGCTTTCAAAAAAAATGTGCCAGCCAAGCAACATGTTCATATTTGAACTTAGTGGCAGCAAGTAAATGTTTCAACTTATTTTATAAATATAAGTGGTGACAACAAATTTCATCTTGCTTGCAAAAGTGTTCAAATAAGCTTTTTGAATGGACCATTTTATTTGCATACGTGAAGGCAAATGAAACTTACAACATAGCTTGATTATTTTCCAACGTGCACCACTGGAAAGTACCCAACTGACTTTGCAACATTATTGCATTGCAAAAAAAAAATTATTTTTTTCCATCTTAAATTAAAATTTCTATTTTAATTTTTTTATTTCCACGGTAGTCAAAAATCATGGTTGTTACAGTATGTATCAATTCGGAAAGTCCATCAACTGTTATCTTGCTCCCACTCAATTGGTGCTTTGTTCTTTATTATTTGAGATATAATTCACTAGTACCATATGGTTCATAATCATATAGCTAAATAATTATTTCTCCAAACAATGGCTCAATACATAATTCCAAAATAATTGTAGATAAATTTAGATACTTTTGTATTTTCCAATGCATCACAAATACTTATGCTATAGTTTTATTTTATAAAAATATTCATATTGAATTAAAAATATGTCTACTTTTCAATCAATACTGAAAAATTATTATTATTTCACAAATAATGTTTGGTATGTATTATGAAAACAATTTTTGTAACTTGATGTGACCAATAAGTGTTATATGGCATGCTCCCACTATATCTGTCATTGCTATAATAGCATATAAAATATAAAGCTCCATTTAACCACTTAATATAAGATATCTATTTCATTTAATATAACTGGTTTATAGTGGCGAATTTTCAGATCAGTTATATGAAATTCAAAGAAGTAAATATCACATAAAATATTTTTCTATATGAAAATACTTTTGGCATAGAAATCATAATTATTTCAGTGTTAAGTATTTATTATATTTTACGGTTCTTATATCTGAATTTCTTTGTGAAGTAGAAATAGCTGTTCACTCTTTTTATCCCAACCGTGTCTTAGGTTTCATCTACCCTTATACATTCAATTTTCTTTCTAAAAGGTCAAATCTTTCAAAGATAATTCTTACTACAATGTTATAATGAATTCTTTACAAAAGTGCATTTGGTTATCCTCGACTTTTAAGGATATTAAATAAGTTGTATTTACATAAACTAATCAAACTGACATTTCAGCAATCGATTCTTAGATCTATCTTATAACCTTTGGTCTAGTGTTACATTTAACACAACAAGGTCGTTATTATAATCAATCATATTGAGTACATGATCTCATGCTATAGTTTACTTGGTTGTTTCAATGGACTAATTTCATCGAGGTTTCGTACATTACAAATTGTGAACGTTCACCATATAACATTTATATATGATCGTATATGGGTTGAATATTCATATTCTCGTATTTCTTTTAGAGTTCGAAACTCAATGAAGATGATACATGGTCATGGGCAAGTAAACTCGTAAGTGACCAAGTTACAAACGTATTTAGTGGTTGCATAATTAGGGCTTGCATGGGCAACTTGCAAAATTTATTGTAGTATATTTCGCACTCTTATTTGTCAATATTAAACCAGTTCATTTGTATATTTTAGTTAATAGACATTTTATCAATTATATTAATTGTACAAATTTAGTAATGTAGGTTATTATAACTTTATATAGTATTTAATCCTACAATATTAAAAAGGTTGAATTTTAATATTACCATTTCGTTTTTCCAATAAGGCTCCCACTAGTCTTTTATGTTTTACCAAGCCCTAAGTCAAAAAATAGAAGTCTTTCGACTTCACTATTTTAGGTGTTAGGGCTCATCTTTCTTGGAATTATGACCTTGAGTTTGCTTAACAAGTCATAGCTCCACAGACGATGAATAACTCCTTATCGGTTGTATCATATACAGCTCCTGACCTACGGTACCTTGTCCTAATTTCACTTCAATCTTAAGTTTGCTTAACAAATTAAAATGAAATTATTCACTCGTACCTACCATATCACGATGGCATAAGTATAGTATCGTACCTTGAGTTTGCTTAACAAATAATAATTAACTTTCCATGTTTATGTTGAGTCACAGGTTCTATGAAGGTTTTGATTTCTGACAAAGAAATAAAGGCGATCGACGAAACAAAGACATCATGGCTATAAAGAGGCACAAAAGAGCTACATATGGTACTCTAGATTATAGGATGATTATTTGATATTGTAATAGTGATAAACTTGTTAAAATCTATCCTCAAATAATCATGCATCTCAATATAATCGATATATATATGTGTGTGTTTAAAAGAAGCATTTGCACATTTGTTGAGCAAATTAACAGAGACCGGTCGACCGGTCATAAATTAGGCGGTCGACCGTTTCTGTGTAAAATGCACATAAACGTGCACACATGCACATAACGACTATATATTTGAAATCCTGTCTACTGGTCATTTTTTGACCTGTCGACCGTTTTTAAACAGAGAGCAACCTTTCCCAAAAGACACTTCTTTCTCCAATGGTTGCATCTCTTACCTTTCATCAATGATCATAACTATTAATGGCAACTGTTCACAAAGAGTTACAGCTATTTTTTCTCTATATATACTCATCTAAATCATTGATTAAAAGAACATGATTTTATATGCTTTTTACTCTAATCTCTGATCTTACTTTATATATACTCCTGCATTCTAAAAGCTCTCGATTATTTATTGAATCATTGAAACTATTTCATATCTTTTGATTCAATAAGTAATATACTTTCCTTAATCTTTTCAAAACATCATTCGCATACTTTGAGGATAAGATTATAGGAAGGGTGTACTACTTGTGACAAATCTGTGTTTTCAAGAGCACAAGTTGTCAACAACAATTGTATTTGTTCTTCTGTTGAAGTCCTCTGTGTTGTAAGAGGCAAGTGTTGAAGTCCTCAGTGTATTAGAGGCGTGAAATCCCGTTCGGTTGCTCGGGTGTTGTAAACCTGTTCCTCCGGGTGAAGCGAGGTAGTTAATAGTGAAAATCCAGATAGAAGTCTGGGACTGGACGTAGGACGGTGATCCGAACCAGTATAAAAATCTCTGGTGTGATTTTTCTATTTTTATTTACTTTGCTACTATCATCTATTTTCCGCATTTATATTATAGTCCATATTACACGATCCGTGTGTACTATACTAGCACGTGCACGATCACACACTTTTCATTTGGTATCAGAGCATAGCGACTTTTCATTTGGTATCAGAGCCTGGTTTTCTAGAGATCGTAACAACATCCTAGAATAAATGGCTACAAAGAGATCTAGTCAAGGCAATAAGAAGAGGAAGAGCAATAAAGAACAATCAAAGGAGCAAACAAACAAATGCTTCATGGCAAAAGATAATGAGGTTAGTGATCTAACTTTTGATGATATGATAGAAATAAATTCAGAACTTCTAGACACTTTAAAAAATATCAAAAGAAAATATAAGGAAGCTCTGGAAAATCAGAAGAAAGCAGAATTCGAAAGAGATATGCTTAAAGACGAGAAGAGAATATTAGAAGAAGAACTTGAGAAAATTCAAGATTCAGACAATTCTCAACTCGCTCTATTAAGTCAAGAAATAGAAGCTCAAAAAGAAAAGAATAATGCTCTAGCTTCTGAAAATCATGAGTTAAAAACAAAAATTAAAATTGTTGAGTTAGATAACACTAGTCTCAAAACTAAGCTTGATGACATTACTAAAAATATTTCCAATTTTAATAAAGGGAGAGAAAATTTATGCAGGATTATTGAAAATTCTCAACCTGCTTCAAATAAGAAGGGATTAGGTTATGTTAAGAATTCAAAAGCTCACAATGATAGAAGTGGTGTAGGCTATAAACAAGCTAAAAGTAAAAATAGTACTAGATATGCATTCATGTATACTAACTTTAGTGCTAGTACTAGTAATCAAGATAGTTTTAAAACCAGTTATAGTCATAATAGTACTTTGTTTAGAAATGATAGAAATTATTCTTCAAGTACTAAGCTAATGACTAATAGTATTAAGATATGGATTCCAGCTAATATGATTGATCATGATAAACAACTTTATATTAGCAACTATTATAAGAATGTAATTTGTAATGAAAATTATATTTATAAAGGTTCAACCACACCCAAATGGGTATGGTTTCCAAAGACCTAACTCCCCGGACCCTAACATAGTAAGTGGGTACCGAAAATTATTATTATTTTTTGCAGGTACTCAGAGAAACAAAAGGAAAATGATAGATTTTGGAATTTCAAAGAATGTTCCATATGTTTAATAGAATTACGTGCTTACAATAAAAATATGGACTTCGGTAAATATGGTAAAATTTATTTTACTTTTCCTTCATAATTAATAATGAGTTTATCTCGTTATATACAAGATATTTTATAATTTTATATATTCCCTCATTCTTTTTTATAATGACAAAGGGGGAGAAATGCATATGCATATTAATTTAGGGAGATATTATACATAGGGGGAGATGTTACTCTTGATCTATGGTAGTAGTTTTATGTTGCTTATAATCTCATTTACATCCTCCATTTAAAAACTCCTTTTTGTCGATGACAAAGGGGGAGAAAGTGCTAACAATTATTTGCAGGAATATATACATATATAAAGAATACAAACAAAATCTCAAGGGGAGATCACATGTTCAGGGGGAGATTCAGAACTTCAAATATATGTTGTCATCAATCAAAAAGGGGGAGAATGTTGAGTCACGGGTTCTATGAAGGTTTTGATTTCTGACAAAGAAATAAAGGCGATCGACAAAACAAAGACATCATGGCTATAAAGAGGCACAAAAGAGCTACATATGGTACTCTAGATTATAGGATGATTATTTGATATTGTAATAGTGATAAACTTGTTAAAATCTATCCTCAAATAATCATGCATCTCAATATAATCGATATATATATATATATATATATATATGTTTAAAAGAAGCATTTGCACATTTGTTGAGCAAATTAACAGAGACCGGTCGACCGGTCATAAATTAGGCGGTCGACCGTTTCTGTGTAAAATGCACATAAACGTGCACACATGCACATAACGACTATATATTTGAAATCCTGTCTACTGGTCATTTTTTGACATGTCGACCGTTTTTAAACAGAGAGCAACCTTTCCCAAAAGACACTTCTTTCTCCAATGGTTGCATCTCTTACCTTTCATCAATGATCATAACTATTAATGGCAACTGTTCACAAAGAGTTACAACTATTTTTTCTCTATATATACTCATCTAAATCATTGATTAAAAGAACATGATTTTATATGCTTTTTACTCTAATCTCTGATCTTACTTTATATATACTCCTGCATTCTAAAAGCTCTCGATTATTTATTGAATCATTGAAACTATTTCATATCTTTTGATTCAATAAGTAATATACTTTCCTTAATCTTTTCAAAACATCATTCGCATACTTTGAGGATAAGATTATAGGAAGGGTGTACTACTAGTGACAAATCCGTGTTTTCAAGAGCACAAGTTGTCAACAACAATTGTATTTGTTCTTCTGTTGAAGTCCTCTGTGTTGTAAGAGGCAAGTGTTGAAGTCCTCAGTGTATTAGAGGCGTGAAATCCCGTTCGGTTGCTCGGGTGTTGTAAACCTGTTCCTCCGGGTGAAGCGAGGTAGTTAATAGTGAAAATCCAGATAGAAGTCTGGGACTGGACGTAGGACGGTGCTCCGAACCAGTATAAAAATCTCTGGTGTGATTTTTCTATTTTTATTTACTTTGCTACTATCATCTATTTTCCGCATTTATATTATAGTCCATATTACACGATCCGTGTGTACTATACTAGCACGTGCACGATCACACACTTTTCATTTGGTATCAGAGCATAGCGACTTTTCATTTGGTATCAGAGCCTGGTTTTCTAGAGATCGTAACAACATCCTAGAATAAATGGCTACAAAGAGATCTAGTCAAGGCAATAAGAAGAGGAAGAGCAATAAAGAACAATCAAAGGAGCAAACAAACAAATGCTTCATGGCAGAAGATAATGAGGTTAGTGATCTAACTTTTGATGATATGATAGAAATAAATTCAGAACTTCTAGACACTTTAAAAAATATCAAAAGAAAATATAAGGAAGCTCTGGAAAATCAGAAGAAAGCAGAATTCGAAAGAGATATGCTTAAAGACGAGAAGAGAATATTAGAAGAAGAACTTGAGAAAATTCAAGATTCAGACAATTCTCAACTCGCTCTATTAAGTCAAGAAATAGAAGCTCAAAAAGAAAAGAATAATGCTCTAGCTTCTGAAAATCATGAGTTAAAAACAAAAATTAAAATTGTTGAGTTAGATAACACTAGTCTCAAAACTAAGCTTGATGACATTACTAAAAATATTTCCAATTTTAATAAAGGGAGAGAAAATTTATGCAGGATTATTGAAAATTCTCAACCTGCTTCAAATAAGAAGGGATTAGGTTATGTTAAGAATTCAAAAGCTCACAATGATAGAAGTGGTGTAGGCTATAAACAAGCTAAAAGTAAAAATAGTACTAGATATGCATTCATGTATACTAACTTTAGTGCTAGTACTAGTAATCAAGATAGTTTTAAAACCAGTTATAGTCATAATAGTACTTTGTTTAGAAATGATAGAAATTATTCTTCAAGTACTAAGCTAATGACTAATAGTATTAAGATATGGATTCCAGCTAATATGATTGATCATGATAAACAACTTTATATTAGCAACTATTATAAGAATGTAATTTGTAATGAAAATTATATTTATAAAGGTTCAACCACACCCAAATGGGTATGGTTTCCAAAGACCTAACTCCCCGGACCCTAACATAGTAAGTGGGTACCGAAAATTATTATTATTTTTTGCAGGTACTCAGAGAAACAAAAGGAAAATGATAGATTTTGGAATTTCAAAGAATGTTCCATATGTTTAATAGAATTACGTGCTTACAATAAAAATATGGACTTCGGTAAATATGGTAAAATTTATTTTACTTTTGCTTCATAATTAATAATGAGTTTATCTCGTTATATACAAGATATTTTATAATTTTATATATTCCCTCATTCTTTTTTATAATGACAAAGGGGGAGAAATGCATATGCATATTAATTTAGGGAGATATTATACATAGGGGGAGATGTTACTCTTGATCTATGGTAGTAGTTTTATGTTGCTTATAATCTCATTTACATCCTCCATTTAAAAACTCCTTTTTGTCGATGACAAAGGGGGAGAAAGTGCTAACAATTATTTGCAGGAATATATACATATATAAAGAATACAAACAAAATCTCAAGGGGAGATCACATGTTCAGGGGGAGATTCAGAACTTCAAATATATGTTGTCATCAATCAAAAAGGGGGAGAATGTTGAGTCACAGGTTCTATGAAGGTTTTGATTTCTGACAAAGAAATAAAGGCGATCGACAAAACAAAGACATCATGGCTATAAAGAGGCACAAAAGAGCTACATATGGTACTCTAGATTATAAGATGATTATTTGATATTGTAATAGTGATAAACTTGTTAAAATCTATCCTCAAATAATCATGCATCTCGATATAATCGATATATATATATATATGTTTAAAAGAAGCATTTGCACATTTGTTGAGCAAATTAACAGAGACCGGTCGACCGGTCATAAATTAGGCGGTCGACCGTTTCTGTGTAAAATGCACATAAACGTGCACACATGCACATAACGACTATATATTTGAAATCCTGTCTACTGGTCATTTTTTGACATGTCGACCGTTTTTAAACAGAGAGCAACCTTTCCCAAAAGACACTTCTTTCTCCAATGGTTGCATCTCTTACCTTTCATCAATGATCATAACTATTAATGGCAACTGTTCACAAAGAGTTACAACTATTTTTTCTCTATATATACTCATCTAAATCATTGATTAAAAGAACATGATTTTATATGCTTTTTACTCTAATCTCTGATCTTACTTTATATATACTCCTGCATTCTAAAAGCTCTCGATTATTTATTGAATCATTGAAACTATTTCATATCTTTTGATTCAATAAGTAATATACTTTCCTTAATCTTTTCAAAACATCATTCGCATACTTTGAGGATAAGATTATAGGAAGGGTGTACTACTAGTGACAAATCCGTGTTTTCAAGAGCACAAGTTGTCAACAACAATTGTATTTGTTCTTCTGTTGAAGTCCTCTGTGTTGTAAGAGGCAAGTGTTGAAGTCCTCAGTGTATTAGAGGCGTGAAATCCCGTTCGGTTGCTCGGGTGTTGTAAACCTGTTCCTCCGGGTGAAGCGAGGTAGTTAATAGTGAAAATCCAGATAGAAGTCTGGGACTAGACGTAGGACGGTGCTCCGAACCAGTATAAAAATCTCTGGTGTGATTTTTCTATTTTTATTTACTTTGCTACTATCATCTATTTTCCGCATTTATATTATAGTCCATATTACACGATCCGTGTGTACTATACTAGCACGTGCACGATCACACACTTTTCATTTGGTATCAGAGCATAGCGACTTTTCATTTGGTATCAGAGCCTGGTTTTCTAGAGATCGTAACAACATCCTAGAATAAATGGCTACAAAGAGATCTAGTCAAGGCAATAAGAAGAGGAAGAGCAATAAAGAACAATCAAAGGAGCAAACAAACAAATGCTTCATGGCAAAAGATAATGAGGTTAGTGATCTAACTTTTGATGATATGATAGAAATAAATTCAGAACTTCTAGACACTTTAAAAAATATCAAAAGAAAATATAAGGAAGCTCTGGAAAATCAGAAGAAAGCAGAATTCGAAAGAGATATGCTTAAAGACGAGAAGAGAATATTAGAAGAAGAACTTGAGAAAATTCAAGATTCAGACAATTCTCAACTCGCTCTATTAAGTCAAGAAATAGAAGCTCAAAAAGAAAAGAATAATGCTCTAGCTTCTGAAAATCATGAGTTAAAAACAAAAATTAAAATTGTTGAGTTAGATAACACTAGTCTCAAAACTAAGCTTGATGACATTACTAAAAATATTTCCAATTTTAATAAAGGGAGAGAAAATTTATGCAGGATTATTGAAAATTCTCAACCTGCTTCAAATAAGAAGGGATTAGGTTATGTTAAGAATTCAAAAGCTCACAATGATAGAAGTGGTGTAGGCTATAAACAAGCTAAAAGTAAAAATAGTACTAGATATGCATTCATGTATACTAACTTTAGTGCTAGTACTAGTAATCAAGATAGTTTTAAAACCAGTTATAGTCATAATAGTACTTTGTTTAGAAATGATAGAAATTATTCTTTAAGTACTAAGCTAATGACTAATAGTATTAAGATATGGATTTCAGCTAATATGATTGATCATGATAAACAACTTTATATTAGCAACTATTATAAGAATGTAATTTGTAATGAAAAATATATTTATAAAGGTTCAACCACACCCAAATGGGTATGGTTTCCAAAGACCTAACTCCCCGGACCCTAACATAGTAAGTGGGTACCGAAAATTATTATTATTTTTTGCAGGTACTCAGAGAAACAAAAGGAAAATGATAGATTTTGGAATTTCAAAGAATGTTCCATATGTTTAATAGAATTACGTGCTTACAATAAAAATATGGACTTCGGTAAATATGGTAAAATTTATTTTACTTTTCCTTCATAATTAATAATGAGTTTATCTCGTTATATACAAGATATTTTATAATTTTATATATTCCCTCATTCTTTTTTATAATGACAAAGGGGGAGAAATGCATATGCATATTAATTTAGGGAGATATTATACATAGGGGGAGATGTTACTCTTGATCTATGGTAGTAGTTTTATGTTGCTTATAATCTCATTTACATCCTCCATTTAAAAACTCCTTTTTGTCGATGACAAAGGGGGAGAAAGTGCTAACAATTATTTGCAGGAATATATACATATATAAAGAATACAAACAAAATCTCAAGGGGAGATCACATGTTCAGGGGGAGATTCAGAACTTCAAATATATGTTGTCATCAATCAAAAAGGGGGAGAATGTTGAATCACAGGTTCTATGAAGGTTTTGATTTCTGACAAAGAAATAAAGGCGATCGACAAAACAAAGACATCATGGCTATAAAGAGGCACAAAAGAGCTACATATGGTACTCTAGATTATAGGATGATTATTTGATATTGTAATAGTGATAAACTTATTAAAATCTATCCTCAAATAATCATGCATCTCAATATAATCGATATATATATATATATATGTTTAAAAGAAGCATTTGCACATTTGTTGAGCAAATTAACAGAGACCGGTCGACCGGTCATAAATTAGGCGGTCGACCGTTTCTGTGTAAAATGCACATATACGTGCACACATGCACATAACGACTATATATTTGAAATCCTGTCTACTGGTCATTTTTTGACATGTCGACCGTTTTTAAACAGAGAGCAACCTTTCCCAAAAGACACTTCTTTCTCCAATGGTTGCATCTCTTACCTTTCATCAATGATCATAACTATTAATGGCAACTGTTCACAAAGAGTTACAACTATTTTTTCTCTATATATACTCATCTAAATCATTGATTAAAAGAACATGATTTTATATGCTTTTTACTCTAATCTCTGATCTTACTTTATATATACTCCTGCATTCTAAAAGCTCTCGATTATTTATTGAATCATTGAAACTATTTCATATCTTTTGATTCAATAAGTAATATACTTTCCTTAATCTTTTCAAAACATCATTCGCATACTTTGAGGATAAGATTATAGGAAGGGTGTACTACTAGTGACAAATCCGTGTTTTCAAGAGCACAAGTTGTCAACAACAATTGTATTTGTTCTTCTGTTGAAGTCCTCTGTGTTGTAAGAGGCAAGTGTTGAAGTCCTCAGTGTATTAGAGGCGTGAAATCCCGTTCGGTTGCTCGGGTGTTGTAAACCTGTTCCTCCGGGTGAAGCGAGGTAGTTAATAGTGAAAATCCAGATAGAAGTCTGGGACTGGACGTAGGACGGTGCTCCGAACCAGTATAAAAATCTCTGGTGTGATTTTTCTATTTTTATTTACTTTGCTACTATCATCTATTTTCCGCATTTATATTATAGTCCATATTACACGATCCGTGTGTACTATACTAGCACGTGCACGATCACACACTTTTCATTTGGTATCAGAGCATAGCGACTTTTCAGTTTATTCAATACGTTAATAATACCATACACAACATCCCTAACTTGAGTTTGTTCAACAATCAAGGAGTATGCAAGTAATTTATTAATACATATATATATATAGTAGAGGACAATATTATATTAAATATTCATAATCTTCTATATATTATATTAAGTGATATCGACTTATGAAATAATGTATTTTCTATAAAATAATGTATTTCCTATGAAATACCCTCGAGATTCAAGCGTTGGACACATTAGAATCATGATATACATACGTTTACGTATGTATTTATTCCTTAAGTCTATTTTGGATTTCTGTAATGTTCCACCTTTAGTTTGTTCATTCATACTATATAATTTTCATTATTAAATAATAATTCTTTATATTTAATTAGCTTATATAATAATCGCATATATAACATTATAATAATTAAATCTTATTTAATTAATTAATACTTTAATTAATTATTATATTATTTAATTACAACGTACTGTATTGAATATATACACTATAACCTTTATAGTAATAAACATATTATGTATGTATGTATGTATTTTACTTCATTAGTTAAATTTTAATTAATTTATTTAATTAAGAAATTTTAATTAAATTTTATTAATTTCTAAAATTCTTTTATACGCACATGTGTACTCATACCGCCTTAAACAATTCAAGACTACATGACATATATCATTATATATGTTATACATGTATGCATGCGTGTATTTAATTAATTAACTTATGTAATTGATTCATTTATTTTATTAATCTTGTTAGTAAATAATATTTTTGAATTTAATTTATAACATTTTGAAAAATTATACTGTACTTTTATCATATGTGTTTTATTTTAAATTTAAATTTAAAATTTTTATTTTGATATTCAAAATAATTTAAAAATATATATTATAACATTTATAATATTTTTCTTGTTTTAAACTAAATTTTTAAATTTGAAACTTTTATTTTAATTTCAAAACAATTTTGAAATTGACCCAAGACCCAAATCAATTTGGGTCTTTATATTGGGGATAAACTTTGGGCTTACCTCATACATTCGGCCAAACCAGTAACCAGGTCAGATTACTTGATCACATAAACCCAACCTTGGATACTTTTATAGGCACCCAACTATATGGGTAGACTTTAATAAGTTGGCCCTAATGCTGCTAATTTAAACCGTGCAGGCTATTTAGCTCCGGCACGATTTTTAAAACTGGACCAGCCCGCACTAGAGTAATTAGATAAATTTAAAAAGAGTTACCTATTTAAATTTTTAATGGGCCTGTGTAATTTGAATCTTTTAGAACTTTTCTAAATTTTCGGTTAAATAAAATCAATATTATATTTGAATATTATACTATATATATGTGTGTATCATGTACACATATATATATGTATGTGCACATGCAACAGAGCAATGAGTACATGATGTGAAATAACCGTGTATAGATATTGCAATTTACACTACAACGGAAATGTTAACCTCTCTAGTATTCGACTTGCTGTCTAAACATATATGTGTGTGTGTGTTCACATATGCATGTATATATGTACACATGTATATAAATGTATGTATGTATGTATATGTATATGTAGATATATTTGCATCATAATGATATATATAGGTAAATATATAATATAAATACACATACATATGCTAAACTTTAGTTATAAACAATTTATAAATTTAAAATTCATATGTATGTATGTAAATATGTACAAAATAATTAAATTGCGAAATTAATTATACATTACTTTGCAAAATAATTTTAACATATATATAAATATGTATTCATAATGTAACATGAAAGTGCAGTGAATAATTTAATAAAATAATATTTTATTATATCTTAATTTGATTTATACGATACATGAAAATACATATATATATATGTATGTATGTATGTATATGTTAATATAAATAAAACAAATAAACCTTTTTTAAATATATCATGCAAATTTTTCTCTCGGCCAAAAATATATACTTTTTTATTAATTTCTTTTCCAATTTTTGAAGCTGAAAACATTTTCAAATAAAAAACCTTGTAAAAATTAAAATAAATATTATTTTTGAAAGTTTATTTTGTATTAAATGTTATATAAATTTTCTATAAAATGTATATATTATTTATAGGGGTTTTTAGGTTCAAGGAAAAGGTTGAAGCAAACTTTAGTTTTAGGAATAAGAAGTTCGCTTTTTAGGCTGAATGACACTTTCTAGTGTAAATCACAGAATGATAGTTGTCACTATCATTTTCTGTTTATACTAGAAAGTGTCCTTCAGACTAAAAAGTAAACTTGTTGTCCCCAAGACAGAATTTTTTTAAAACTTCTTCCCTATGCCTATTTTTCTGTTATTTATAATATATGTATAAATATTTAAATTACATAATCAATTTTAGGTTAAATAATTAATTAAGTATATTTTCTCAAAATAAAAAAAAAACATTTTTATCTCTTACCGTCAAATGTATATTTTATATAAATAAATGTTATAAAATTTAAAACATGTAATATATGATTTATAATCTTTAGAAATAATTACAAGTTTACCGAAATCAATTATAATAATATTTTATTATAATTGTTTTTTGGCCGTGAGCACTAAATACAATAATCATTTACAAAAATATTTTTTAAATATATTTATTTATACATATGTAATAATATACACAACCGAACAATTTGTTATAGCATTTTGATACACAAGATTCGTAATATAATCTAACATCATATCACATAAATGATATAACATATAAATGTGATATAACAAAGTTAAAACAAAGATTTACCTTTCACCAAAGCCCTTGCGTGCATGTTGGAACGTTATATTAATCTCCTTGAATCCATTCACAAATCAGAAGTTGCTAGCTCCCTAACTGCCTTACCACTGACAATCAAATCAAAAAAATTGATGTAATGTTGTGCTTGGATTTTTAGGTTTTAGGAAGGATTGTTGCTAGCCGAAATTAGTAGATAGAGAGCAGAGCAAAAGTGTTAAAAAAATGATGTAAAAAGTGGCATATAAATAGGAAGACAACGGAGAGACAAGTAGATCACATCCTAATATCTTTCTCTTAGCAATTCCATCCTTTTAACCTCTCTACGTTATCACATCGCCACCTAAACCATGCCTTCTACTGTCAAAAATAACATTCTCTTATGGGCCTCAAATATGGTCTAAGTCCGAACAATATTCAATGCAATTTTAAATCTTATTTAAATGCATATCGATATTGCATATCAATCGTTATATTTATAACTATTATAAACACATTGTTTAATATTGTTCAATATGCATCAAACATAATTTTATAGTTTAAATTACATAAATATTAAATGATTTACAATAATTTGTAAATTAATTAAATCGAGTAGTAAAAGGAATATTCAATGTTTCGATTGTGTCACTCTTAGGTGTAAATTCGGTCGACAATTAACGTTGAATATTTCAAATATTAATGTTCGCACATCACTTAGCAAATGATGTGACATTTCTGCCAAATTTATGCTTGCTTAGTTTTTGCAAAATCCAATCTTACTTTGTTAAGCGTTACCCAGTGGTGACAATTATTTACACCAATTCTCTTAGCCAAAACTATATCACTTTGGACCTATGGAATTTAGTAATGGTCAATATTCCAATATCATCCATATTCAACTATATAGTCAAACACAAAGTCCTTGGTTCAATAATAACAATTATTACTAACCGAACTACTTTGGCCAGAGACGGCTTTGAGTTGACTTCAGTTGACCGTGGTACTAACCTCATATAACCGAGGAAACGAATCCTCTTTTGAATAGTGTTCATTTCCAATGCTTCCAATCACTATAGTCATTCGATGAATATCGTGTCATAATT
Source organism: Allium cepa (assembly GCA_030765085.1). Classification (NCBI taxonomy): domain Eukaryota; kingdom Viridiplantae; phylum Streptophyta; class Magnoliopsida; order Asparagales; family Amaryllidaceae; genus Allium; species Allium cepa. The sequence goes on along the minus strand of CM060934.1, from coordinate 205,939,603 downwards.
TAACTATAATCAAAGTGAAGCTTCAACATTAAACATCAGTGATATTCTCAAGTCAAGAGAACCGTGTAATTTTATCACATCAATAATTTCTATCTGACCTGGTTATATTAACCAACAAAAAAATGTCGAGTGGATCATTTCATAGCTATCCAATAACTATTAGTACGTTACATTTTGGTGTCTCCAGCAGTCATAAGTAATACAACGTCTAACATTTGGAGAGTGTTACATACTATAATTTCATTGAATATATCGATATCCGGTTTCGATGCATCTTGACTAGAAATTTTTCAAATGACATGTTTACTTTATTATTATAAACCACTTATGATTACAACACGTTGTAACTGCTATCACAAAACATAATATTTATTGATTTTCTATTAAACATACTTTTAATTAAATTAATTAATATAATACATTATGTCAAATATATGATAGAAATAAAACACTTTTTATTTCGAACAACATTGCTTATCGAGTTAGATATATGCAACTATTACGTAATTGTCCCTAGGGCATACATCAAACTCTATCAAGGTCTACCTTCTTTATTTTTTTCTAAGTTATATCAAAGTATTGAATATCACTAAAATAATCACAATCCACTACCATTTTTGGGCGTTAGTCCAAAAAATATTGGTTATTTAGTCATTTTCATCCACTTGTATAACATGTTAAAAAATTATGATCTTTCAGTTGCATCTTCTATAAATATTCTAACACGCCACTAATGTTTCCAATCTTCATTTTTCTTGTTCGTTTCAAACGTAATAATTTATATAATTTACAAGAATAAATCCAAGACTTTTACGACCACCGGCTTGTTCAGTAAACTTGGGATATTCGTGCAATGGTCGTTTTTCTATGAGACCAAAAAAATGGCTTTTAGACGGACTTAAAGTTGCATGCATGTAATGTGGAATAAAAATAACAACATTATACTTATTACTCTTGCGATAATAATCTATCTTCATTTTTGCTAGACAATCAAATCTTGTTTTGACTCGATGAGATTTAACATAAGCATCACATTTATCTTTTCTACGTTTGTCTTTCGTTTAGGAAAAAAAATAGTCTATCATTTATCTTATCATGGTCACACATGTAATGAATTTTACCCTTTCTAGTATTAAACCCAAAATGGTATGCATAATCATTATAGAATTTGCATGCATCATCTTCGCTCTCAAACTTCATGCCTATTACAAGATCAACGCTTTGCGCTTTCTTGGATGAATTATGTCCATATTTGAACTTGAAGAATTTAAAACCTTTGTTCATCATCAGCTTCTATAAATTCATTCAAGTCGATATCTTTTCCAAAATTCAATTCGCAACATGCTTAAGTTTCATGTTTTGAAAGATACTCTTCATTGTCCATATTTTTCTTGACATAATAGCTTTAGTAATGTAAGCGAATAATATATATTAACAACAAATATACTTAGAATTTTCCATTACTATTCTTAAAATGGTCCATGTCCATTAACCTTTCTATAGAACTTATGGATATACTATTCACTCTAATATCAAAATACATGAATTGTTCACAACTTTATTTGGTTGACTCACTCTATTAAGGTATCGTTTGTTTAAAGTGTTGAATACTGAATGCTAAACACTGAATGCTGAACGCTGATTGTTGAATGCTGAATACATGAAATATTGTTTGTTTGCTATCTAATTAAAATTTTGTTTTAAGATCATAAATTACCATTTTGACAATATCACCCATAAATTTTATAAGTAATTATTCTTTGGCACTATGCCATTGAACATGCACGCTTAATTACCTTATCTTATGTCTTATATTTTGTATAAAATAAAAAATAAATACTTGATAAAATTATTTATTTATATTTTTTTCACATCTACACTACATATTTCTTTCTATATATATTTGAATGAAAATACATCGTAAAAAAAATCATACATATTTCATTTTCTTTATTAATCAATTTATAAAGTGCTATATTTTAATTTATACGGAAACGTTAGGTAGGCTACCATCAATTTTTTTTGGTCAATAGTTTTTTGTATATTTGTTTCCATTTATTGGAGACTACTAAATAAAATTATAATCAAAACAAAACGAAAAAATTAATTCAAAAGAGAAAGAGATAACTAAAAACAATTTTATTATTATTCTGTCTACATTTTTCCAATTGCTTGATATACTATTATGACAACTAAAAGATGTGTTACATAAGGGTATAATTGAAAATTCAGTGCAATAAGTGATCAACACATCCAATAAGCATTAAAATTTTGCTTATTCATTTCACTTAATAAAAGATCTTAATGAGGCCACTTGTTTGAAAACAAACAAGTTATTAAGCTCTTATCACTTGTTCAAATAAGCATTCAGCCTTTTTATCTTGAAACAAACGGAGCCTAAGTGTCAATGGACATAAAAACAATGGTTTTCATTGTTGTTTATGGATATATTTGCTAAAAAATCATATGGGAAAACATGAATTATCTTAGTTACTATATTTTGGCTGCTTTAATTTCTAACTCAAATATGTAACCTAATCTTATGGAATATATATAGTTAAAATAGTTTGATCAAACATTAGTAATTAAGAAATTTAATACATGAAAAAAGTTACCTTCTAATGTTTCAAGCTTCAAAATAAAGAGCAGCTTTAGAAGGGAATATGGAACATCTTTTGGAATTGTCGAAGAAAGAGAACTTTTATGTAAACGAGTATATATGCACGCCTAGGTAGGCCTGCATTTAATCACGATATCATGCATTTATAGTTGTACCCATGGAAGTAGATTTGGCAGTACCATTGTAAGCTTAAACTAAACCTGAAGCAATGCCCGAAAAGACGGAGATAATTGAAGAATATTCATAGAATCAGTAACTTGAAAGCATTCATGGTTTTATCATTCGTTTCTTTTGTTTAGTCTATTTTATACTATTGAAAATGGAAATAATACTTGTACTTTTACATGCATATGCTTTTTAGTTAATGGGGCTGTGAGAAAAAATGTATCTAAATACATCAGTGATTAATTGTTTCTTTACCACTTTTTGTGCATTTCTATTTTTTATGATTACAAATTACTCTTTTATTTAATAGTTAGAAATATTTAGAATAAGTTGTACGTACTTGCATCTACTAGTTAGAAATATTTACATTTTATTTAATTTAAAAAAGAATGAACGGATGTGTGTTGTAAGTGTAAATGTAACAGATGTGTGTTGTAAGTGTAAATGTTTTGGTAGTCACAAAACTTTTATTTTAAGTTGTTTTGTTAGCAGTGCAGTGACAAATTGGTAGCAAAATTCCATTGATAGGTATTTGGGGATAATCGCTTCATGTTTTAAGGGTTATACAGTGCAGGTTTCTAGCACTCGAACCAAGTTAACCAGTTAACTAAATTTTAAAGAAATTTAACCAAGTTAACCAAGTTGTATATGTTACTACATCAAATGGTGGGTAGTTGAACTGAAGTGATGTTGCCATATGGGAGTTGCATGAAATATCTTCTTGTATGAATTTGTTTGCATTCGTTATTTCTAAGACTAAGAATAAATTCGAATCATTTGTTTCATGAAGAAGGGACAACCAAGGCTGAGATAGTGCTCTTTGTGCCATTGTATTAGTCTTTTTAAAGATTCTACAAATTGCCCAGGGTTCCTATTTTATTAGCCCTGTTCAACTGAGTTGTGCATGCAAATAAAATTATATTAAATATATTATTATGCATTTATGCATATTGACTATTCAAACTGTTTATTATCATTGTATGTGTTGATTTTGAATATTTAATAATCAATGCGATTAGAAAAAATATATTAAATCAAAAAAAAATTATTTATGTTTCTTGATTTATCGATTTTCAGCGAATATGCTAATCTGTTCGTATCCATGAATATTTGATATCCGAAAATGTTTTTGGATGCAGTTATGACAATATCCACCTTCGAAAGTATCTGTTTACATGCTATTACCCCATAAAAAATTCCTATGTTTCATATGTCTTTCGGTTTTAGTTTCCCATCATGAACTAATAAATCATGGAGCTTAAAGTAAAGTTCACACGCAAAATCAAAAACAGTGCATGCTCAATCAGAACGTCAATGCCTTGTTCATTTCAGAAAAAATAGTTTGTTTATGGTTAATAAGTGTAGTGATCATTTTCACTATTTCAAATATTCTTAAGGACCTTAACAGTGTAGCTTGCTGCATCAACATCATTTTTTGTATAATTAAAGAGTATATTTAAACAAAACAACTGAATCCAAATAATAAACCAATAGATTTCACATCATTTTTTGAACCAATCGATAGCGCTAAAATACCAATTATGTTAGAACTATAATAGTTATTTTGAGCTTTGATTAGTCAAAGTTGTAATAAATGATGGAGAACTTAGACATCTCTAACTACTCATGCTAGTAAAATTTTCAGTTATCTTTTAAAATGAACCAATTTCCATTTAACTTATCTTTATCAAGTTCACAAATCGATTGCCCTTACATGGCTCAATCACACACACTCACACACGCTAATGATAGCAAACAAATTATGGTCAAAAACATAAAAATTTAGGTCTCGATTGGTTTGCCAATTTTATTTTGGGTTTTCATCCAAGAAAAAGCATGTGATATATGTATTTTTTGAAAAACAACCAATTTGAAAAATGAAGTTAAATTTTAAAAGTGTTGTTTTCCATGCATTGGGATATGTTGATTAGTGGTTGGAAATAGGATTGTGGTGAAGATTGTAAACCAATGGTGGGATTCCGTTAATGGGTGAGGGTATTTTCAGAATTTCAAAACGACACAGTAGAAATTTTATTCATTCAATTTTTTTATTAATAGTAGAAATATATTGTAATGCATCCAAGCTACCAGAATACATTTGTGTTTTTCATCAGCAACCCAACTATATCATATTCTCATACTTTGAAAATTTTATGGAATACAAACATACCCAAAATTTTAGAGATATATTGAAAACAGATGCATATTAGTCAATTTTTACAGCATTCACATTAGTGATCACAAATTCAATTTGATGAATAAACTTTTTTGAATCTTAATACACTTTAAAATAAGGGTAATCAATATGAAAAAAGATTAAAAGCTCGGCAATTATTTAAGAAAATATGCACTACTAACACTACAGGCAACATTAAATTTCGAAAAAAATGAAAAATTAATTTCATATTTGTTTCATTTGAATTAATAAATAGTGCTCACATTCCACAAATCAATCACTAATTTAAATCCAGTACGCCTCAAAAACACAAATATACTAAACATTTTCGCACAAAATTACCTAATACAATACACTTTCAATTGAGTGCTTAAAATAATTCTTGTTGATTAATCTATGTTCAAGTACTACCGCTGTGCAACTGCGAATAGAAATCCACAACATTTCCAAACTGCAAAGCTAGCTCCTTATAAAATCGAAAATTCCTTGGCTTCACCTTCCCTATCCCAATTTTGAACTACTTAACGAATACTTCTGATATATCCAACCTTTCCTAAAATAGGATGTACATGTCAAAATATTCAGTGACCGATGTAGCCAAATTATTCAAAAATTCACATGTAAAAAATACATAATACAATAATTATAATATCATTTTTTGTGTTTAGTAATCTTAATTCATTTCCCTTTTATTTTTTAGGGCATCATACTTGTATTCATTCTTACTGTCAATGCCAATTTAAATAGAATTCTCTAAAATAGTGCTTCTCTTTCTTATAACTCTTTTGATTAATCAATAATGAATCAGGGAGATTGAATGAGGATGGGGCACACGAATTTTGGGGATAGAAGAATTGAGCTGGTATCTGATCAAAAGAATCAATTGAATTCAAAACTAATGGCAATGAATTGCTCATAGCTACCCTAATATTATCCAATTTGTTTTGTTTCTATCGGGATAGTGTACATCAAAATAATTCATGACTCCTAGAATGATAACTATGCCTGGAGAAAATGTTTAGAAGGGAAAATAATTGATATGAAACTAATATTGGAGGAAAGAGTAGAATGACATACTCTAAGTGCTAATAAAGCTGCTTTATTGCATAGTAACTTGATATCTGCACCAGTATAGCCTTCAGTAAGCTAAGCCAGTTCTTTATTTCTGACATCGGCATGATATGGATTATTCTTAGTATGAACGCGGAATATATCTTATATGTTAGTTTCATCTGGCGGTTGAACGTCTATTAGCCTATCAAATCGTCCTGCTCAAACATCTTTTCCATTGTTATCTTATATAAAATTGTCACTAAACTTAGTAATGTTTTAACATTAAGTACAACAAAGAATAAAGAGAACAGATGGCAAGAGTAACTAAACTTAAATTGATACCTGGTCTTAAAAGAGAAAGATTAATTTTGTCTCGGCGATTTGTAGCTGCAATGACTGTAACACCAGCTCATTGTTCCAAACCTATATATATATATATATATATATATATATATATATAATTTGAGCAAGCAAGCCAATCATGATAATTATATCAAGGCTGTTACATTCAACATTTAAGAAACCATGAGTATATATGCCCTCCAGGTGGACCTAACCTTGTTGTGCATGTATTAATTCAACAATATGAATTATTCTATTGGGCAGATATAGCCTAGTTTGCATGTATCAAGCATTTTACATGAGAATTCAAGGAAATTCTTATCTTCGTCAAAATAGTTCATGGAGAAATGAATGAAGTTTCCAAAGGTGTTGAATATATGCTTATTATGTAAAAGCTATCGCAATCTATGTTTTAATGGTATGAATCGTGGAGGATGTTTTGTATAAAAGGTTGTGAAAATATGGTTCTGTTTAGATGTGATCAGTCTAATGATTTTTTTAATTACTGTTGTATATATCAATTGTGTATGTATTATCAGTTTTGTTTAATACACCAAACAAAATCTAGGTTTTAGTATTAATAACTTGTTTTCTACATGTAGTTCTCATGTATAAAAGTTGTACTTTCTTATGTGTAGTCTTGTATATTTTGATAGCCTATATTTATGATATAGGATGGAGTTGTTAGCCATAGGTTTATCATACCGTAGGACATATTTTGTCAACGAACTATGTGCAAATTCATGTGTTATCATATCTTGTTACATTTTGATTAGAGTATTATATAACATGATGATGATTTATTATGTCTTATTCCATTTTAATATTGCATTGCATAAAATCATGATGATTTTTCATGTGCCCATGGCGTTTCTAATGGCACCTCTATAATTTTGTGTTAGTGGTATATTTAATTTTTTTTATTTTCTTGTCACGGTGGAAGTCGTGTTATTCAAATATCGTCTCATTTATAAATAGTTGGCAGTGATTAAAGATATTATGTCACATTCTACGTTCTATTATATTTAGCTTGGTGAACTTTCTTAGGAGCAATTTGGCTTGGCAACGAAGAAGAAAGCAAAGATATTAATGGTTTTATCAATTAAAAAAACTATGCTTCGTCTTACCTTTTAGATATATCATGATATATAACTAATGTTGCACTATCTCATGTTCAACTTTCATTGTTGCATTGAATATATGCGAACATGTTGATGGCCTTCATCAGTCACACTTTGCTTCTACAACTGCTTAATTCTAGTCCCAATTTATTCCCACTACGCCGTTTCATTTTATGTCTCTGCTCAGCAATGCAGGCCAACTACATTTTCAACTTCAAAAGGTCACATATTCAGCTCTGTGCAAGTCAACAACCACTTTAGCACACACTGTTTATTTAGAAAGTATATGCAGTTCATTCAAGAAATACATTCAATGGCTCATTCAGTTATATGCAAGTTGAATTTTCAGCTAAACTATGTTCTGCACACATTCACTCGTTTACTATATTCAATTTAGAACTGAGCAGATGTCTATGTCTAGATTGTTTGGAGAAAAATTGCACCTTGATAGAACCGTCGTGCAAAAATTGTAAACAGTGCTAACATTTTAATAAACTAAAGCATAGCACTCACACTCAAATATAATACACTTGCAATGAACAAGTATATTGATAAGGACGATGGAAGATAAGGTTTTATTTAGGCTGAAATTACTGAACCTCCTATTTTGGTTGATGGAAAAATAATCGAATCATGATAAAGATTTAGGCTTTTAAAATTATAGGTTAAAGTTGTAGTTGAATGCAAGTTAGCCAGCCAGCATCATATTTTTTTCTTTCAGCTGTTTACTTTATCGCACTCCATACCTCCGGGTCCATCATGAAATCGGGTTACACAAAACGGTCATTCACTATATTTCAGAGGTCATAGTTCTGCCTTTTTATGTTAAATACTATTGCTACAAATTTTCTCTAAATGGGAGCATAAGAAGTAAACACAGCATTGCAAAATTATTGAAAACTAAATGGTGAAGAAGTTAGCTACAAAGCAATAGAAATCAGACATACGATCTTTTCTTCCAAACACATTTTTACATGACCCACATCTGCAGCTTAGTGAGCACCCCACACCACCCTTCAATTGATGGTTCAAAGAATTCATTTACAAAACAAAATAAATCAACTTATATGAATGAAGTCTAACCTGATAACATTCACAATATTTATTTAAGCAGCTTGACTTCTTACAGTTGCATCCTATTTTATGTCTTGTTGAAGCAGAAGTTTTGTTGGTCTCTACCTAAAGGTATAAACACATTCTCATAACTTATAAGCAACCAATAGCTCAATGCTAGTAGGGTAACTAACTTTTACAGCTGCAATTCACTTGTATTTAAAGTTGTGTTGCAAAAGCAGCAAATATAATGAGAGTTTAACCGATGGTTTAAGGAATAATCAAATCAAAATGGTCGCAAATCAGCCAAATATTGTTGAGATATCAAAAACGTAAGCAAATTTTTGGAAGAAGTGGCACTAAGAGGCGGTTTATTGTGTTATTCATAATTGGATCAAGCTATTTGGTGGTGTATTTTGAAGGAATTTAAGTGCAAACTAACTTTAACGGTTACAGGTACACACTCATTTCTTTAGATTGTCGACCAAGTTTTTTTGTCAAAGTGGGCAAGCTGTTTGTGTTATTAATGATAGTAACTCAAAATAAAGGGTAGTATATGAGGTGTAGTGTTTCCCCTAACGATATATTTTGACATCCCACTACAGTGTGTTAACTAATCGATAACGTAGTCGAAGGTCTATCGGTGATAGTCTGCAATTGATTATCGAAACTAACTTCATTGTTATATATTTCGACAGTACTATGCTTGGTTGTTGAATTATTATAATAAAACTCCAGGGGAAAAAACAATAATAGAAATGTTATTATTGTGTTGTATCCATTTTAATTTTTTCAGATGATCAGGACATTTACATTAGAAAATTAATCAGAAACACCGTGAAGAACTGGAACATGTAAATAGGTAGTAGAGTTACAAAAATTTTAGAAGGCAAGTACTCTATAAAGCAGAATGAGAAATAATCACGAACATCAGGAACAAAAACAAAATCTTAGAACAAACGCGTTCTATTGAGAAACAAAAGGGAGGAGGGAAAAAAAATACATAATCATAATCGGCTCACAATAAATACAAACTCAAAAACAATTTGAAATATTACCACAATGTTAGATTTATCCTTGTTTTCAACTTTCGTACATAAAGCTTTAGAAATTAATGCAAGAACACGTCAAGATAAAATCAAACAGAACAAAAAATCCCAAAGTCATCGATAAATATCAATATATCAGGAAACAAAAATAAGCTGAATTTAATTGCAAGGGACCCATATAATACTGAAAATCTAGAGGAGTTGATAAAGATCATCGAATGCTTACCTGAGATTGAAGTTTAACAGATGTCATATATATGATGGTTGGGCTTAATTCTTTATCTGCGTTGAATCAGTAAATCCAGGTTAGTTCTATGCTTAATCGACGGTCGAATTTTGAGATAACAACAGATTAGTGTCGTATAATAGACTAATCTCAGTCGATAATCGAAAATTGAAAATCGAAGCAGATATGGAATCGCAGTTTAATAAACTAACCTTAACCGCAGTGTAACGATTTAGGTTTTCTTGAAGCCAATGAGGCAAGCAGAATAGGTTTAATAACCCTAATCGTAGTTTATGGAGGAATAGGTTGCATGAGGAAGGCTTTTCGTGAATCAAAAATCAGGTGAAAAAAATTATAACAACGTTGTAGATTCATGAATCAGAGCAGAATACAAAATAATGTATGTTCACCATTCACGGATCAGATCAAGCAAAACGAAAAATAAAGAAATATACCTTCACTTCAAAGCAGACAGTGATAAGACGGATGAGCTATCTCTGGCGGCCATCAAATCCTTAGACGCGGATGCAATATCTCTGGGGATGTTGGCATCAATGATTCGCAAGCATGAGAAACCGACTTTTGGAAATCGGATGAATTCAAGACCGTAGTTGAATTTGGGGAAACAAATGGTTGTACAAATGGATAATGAAAATGCGTTAGAAGCATGAGGGTGGAGGGGAAATGCAAGGACAGTTTAGAAATTCCGGAAAGACACGGTTAAAACATGTGTACTGAAGTTACATTATTAGTAGATATATTTACTGTGTAAATATATGTTATATATACACATGCAACTTGCAATTAATACAAGACTGGTAGCAGCAAATAATTCAAAAAACCATTGGAATAGAGAAATGCTGGCCAGGTGATTTGCACCCAACAAGTAATGCACTCCACATAAATAATCACGATATTGTACTAACATTGCAAGATTTTGAAAGAGAATAAGCACCATGCCAAATAATCACTCAGATGTGTTGATGCAGAAGATAAATCAAATTAGCAAATATATTTACTGACTTACTCTTATGTCATTATCACATACCAAGATATTTACAGCGAAACGTTGGATACTAACTGAAAAATTTATAATCTAATTTTGTTGAAAGCAGAATTCCAAATAAAGTTAAAATGATATATTCTTCAACAAGAAATAGTATCAAAAATTAGGATTCAAACGTCCTTCACAACATTATCTTCATCTCAAACATCGTCTCAGAATAAAGCTACACATTTAAACCACGAAATTGACAAATAAGATAATCATCAAAACATAATTTTACAAAAGAGCATATAGGTAAACAACAAAGAACGTCAAAATCAGATTCACAACCAGAATTAACAAAGAGCGATCAAACAAAACGCTGAAATTAAATTCATTAAACACCAACAAATATAAAACTAGACTCCCAACAACCTTTTTTTACATAAAACCGTCGTCTTCCACAAACCCAAAAACTAGACTAAAAATCTCTTAAACGCACGATAGAACAAAAGGAAAGATCGATTAATCTAAGCTCTCTCGCCTCTAATCCTTCTAGCAAGCTGCATGTCCTTCGGCATAATGGTGACTCTCTTAGCGTGAATCGCACAAATATTTGTATCTTCAAACAATCCAACGAGATAAGCCTCAGACGCCTCCTGAAGTGCGGACACAGCAGAGCTCTGAAACCTCAAATCAGTCTTGAAATCTTGAGCGATCTCACGAACCAATCTCTGGAAAGGAAGCTTCCTGATCAAAAGTTCAGTGCTTTTCTGGTACTTGCGAATCTCACGTAGGGCGACGGTTCCTGGCCTAAATCTATGAGGTTTCTTAACGCCGCCAGTGGCTGGAGCAGACTTGCGAGCAGCTTTGGTGGCAAGTTGCTTTCTTGGAGCCTTGCCTCCAGTTGATTTGCGAGCAGTTTGCTTGGTACGGGCCATTGAGAATAAAATTAGGGTTTTCGAATTGGGAATTGGGAGGGATTTGAGATGTGAAAGGCGTGGAGAAGATAGGTGTATGTATAGGGTTTTATTTCGTGTGAGAATGGGGGGGAAGTTTCGAATTTTTGGCGAAAGCGATGCGTACAAATTTGAACGTGCCGCTCCGGGTTTCGTTAGGATTGAGATGTGCCGATGGATAAATTCTATACGGCTGATCTGAGAACTGATTTTTGGTGATCCTGAATACATCGTTTCTGCCAATGGAACATTGCCACGTCTCCTGTGTGATTGTTTTGCTGCCTATCGAGGAACCACGTCTCCTCGCCTTATTCATTGATGCCCATCTTATCACGGCTATGAATCGGTAAATTTAGGTAATTGATTCCCTGATTGCCCTTTAAAATTTCAAAAATGTCGTCAACGTTTCTTATCATATGTGCAATTGCATCTCCTATTTCATTTTCCGATTCATAAAACATAATATTTGTTTTTATTATCGATAAATTTTGGATGTTTTCATTCACTTCATTCTACCAAGTCACGCTTCATCGCTCAACCCTAAGTCCCCTTGCCTAGTTATGAGACAGTTTGATCGAATTCGTCGTTACAGGTCATTTCAATAAAATCATATTTTACATTATCTCAAGTCGTATCTAATAGAGTTAGGAATGTCATAAGAGCAATTATTTAATTTGTTGCATATATCTAGCTCGATAATCAGTTTTGCTCGAAATAAAAGTGTTTTCATTCTAGTATATAGTCAATATAATGAGTTATATTAATTAATTAATTTAATTAAAAATATATTTAATAGAAAATCCATAAATGTTATGTTTTACGATAATAGTTACAAGGTGTTGGGAGTAATTTATCACAATGAAATTAAAATATACCGTTTTAAATATTCATAGTCAAGATATATCGAGACTGAATATCGATATATCCGTTGAGATTATAGTACGTAACGCTCTCTAAATGTTAAATAGTGTATTACTCATAATCACTAGGGCATCAATGGGTTACGTACTGGTAGTTATTGCACAAAAATGTAATGATGCACTCGATGGTTTTCTGTTAGTTAATATAATTAAGGTCAAACAAAAAATATCGATGTAACAAAATTATACAGTACTCTTTACTTGAGAATAATGTTGATATTCGATGTAGAAACTCCACTTTGATTATAGTTAAATCGTAGCACGACGTCCATCGAACAACTATAGTTGGGTCGAGTGGAAGCATTGAAAGTGAAACACTGTTCAATAAAGGATTCTTCTTCTCAGTTATACAGGGTTTAAATCACGGTCAACTAAAGTCTACTCAAAGTTAAGGTCTCTGGCCAAAGCTGTTCGGTTAATTATTATTATTGAATCAAGGACTTTGTGTTTGAACCAATAAAGTTGAATATCGACGATATTGGAATTTCGACGATTACCAAATTCCACATGTCAAAGTGATATAGTTTTGACGAAGAGAATTAGTGTAAATGATTGTCACTGCCCGGTAACGCTTAAACAAGTAAAACTAGGTTTTTACCGAAAAGATGTATAAGCAATAAATTCAGCCAAAATGTCACACCACTAGCTAAGATGAAGTGTGAACGTTAATATTTGAATTGTACAATATTAGTCGCTGATCGAATATACGTATTTGAGTTGCACAACCGTAATAATGAATACTCTGAATAAACCACGTAATTTAATTAATTTATGATCACTGTAAAATAATTAATTAATTAATATTTCTAAAATATTGATTATTTGATTTGTTTATATATCATTGACATTTAATAGTGAAAGTAATAAAAGTTATAAACGCACATGTCAATATACGATATTGATAGACTATTTAAATTGGATTTACATGAAATAAACGTTGTGGGTTTGGGATCAGCAGAGGCCCATAACTCCTCCATGTTTGGCCAACCACGTAAGAGAGAGACTTTAATAAAGGAAAAAAATAATATAAAGAAGGAAAAAAGTCTCTCTTTAATTTCCATTTTGCTGCCTTCTTTATTTCCTTCTCTTCATAACCAATTTTGGCTATTTATTCCTTTATGTGACTTTTATGGTTCTCCCCTTCTTCCTGAAATACAAGAGCTTCCATGGCATCAAATTTCCCACAATCAAATACAAATCCAATATATTCATTAAAAGTGGTTTATCATTTTTGATCCTTGAAAAATCTGAAGGTTGTTTTATAAATCTAGGAACTTTGATTCATTGTTCAAAGAGCGATTTATTCGCTATATATCATACTATTTATCCAAAAAGATGAATTATGCTCGCCGAAATTCCAGTTGGCACCAAAGTGTTCCAGTTTGAACTAAAATCGAATGACATTCTATTTTAGCCCAAATTTTCACAGGTTCCAAATTGGACAAAACCAGTTCCATCGTCATTACGAGCGCATCACGGAATTTTTTGCCTTGATTGAACCTCATACGAGTAAATTATTGATTTTACAAGTTATCATTTTTTAAAATTAAATTCAAATCCGCTAATTATCTATTATTACAAATTACCCTTAAGTAAATCATCTTCCTCGTTCCAATACTTTCCCGCCTAACCGGAACCACGCTTCACCATGACTGCAACCTTCCACTGCCTCTCTCTCTCACCACACACGATGAAAACCCAAAACCGACTTCGCCAAACTCCTCCCTTTTGAGAGAGCTACCCGACCATCACTATCCCAATCACTTGACCTCCCCCTCTCCAACGCGTCACAACCCCGTGCGTGCACCTGACAGGGTCACGACCCTATACATACGTAGAAATGCAGATCTACCTTAGTCGAGATGTAGAAATGCAGATCTACCTTAGCCAAGATCAAAGATCCAAGCTTTTTAATTTTTAGATTTTCGATGAGTTGTTTTTGAATTTAAAATGAAGTCGATCTAATTTTTCTCCTTTAGTTTTTGGTATGCAATGAAACGGTAGAAAAGGACGAAAATAAACGTGTAGTGAAGGAGCTATATGTTTGGGTTATATTTAATTTGCAAATTTCGACATTTCGTTTTACAGATTCTTGTTTGCATATGGGCTGGGAACGACAAAACAAAAAACAGTTGTGCTCCAAACAACAACACAACCTTAAAATATAGGCTGGTTATCAAATTTTGTAAAATCACAAAAACACCGTCGCTTGCCGATAAATCATCAAACGATAATTCTAATATTTTCCAAATTAAAAATTATGAAAAAATCAATTAAATTAAATTAAAAATACATCATTAAAAATTGAGTCGTTATAATAAAATAATTTTTCTTATTATTTATTATTACCTATAAATTTACAAAATGAATCCACTGTTATTTTTTATTAGTTCAAAGGAGTTAAATAAGACCGTTAAACTCATTTAATCAGTATTCAATTTAAAATCCCGATATTTAAATCAATATTCAAAACTAAATTCACAATTCAAATTTTTTAAATAATCTCTTTATTTGAATTTAAGTAATAAACTTTTAAAACCAATATTTTCCAATATTAAAATTAATTAAACATTCAAAATTAAACGACGGGTCGTGACACGTTGAGATTGACACTCAGTGAGCAGATGTTACTTCATAGCTATAGATGAGGTAAAATCTAAAATTTCATATAAAGATCTGCTAGAAATAACTTATGAACTGGATGATAAACTTAAAGCAACTAGAAGAGAAAATAAAGAACTAAAAGCTACATTAAGTTGTGCTGAGCTAGAAATCGATATGCTTAAAGATGAAATAGTGGTTTTTGAGGACAAATTACAAAAATCACAAAATTCTCATGAGAATTTAACTTCTCAAATCTCAAAGCTTGATGATGAAATAAAATACTTGAGTGATGAGAATGTTAGGTAATCAAAAGAAAATTGTGAATTGCAATCCACTGCCGAATCACCTAAAAAGACACCCAAGACTAAATTAGAGAAGTTATCAAATAATGACATAAAATTCAGTCAGGGTAAAGAGAACTTAGCATTTTTATAAATACGTATAAAATTGTAAATAATAAAAATGAAAAAAATCAACAATGAATGAAATCCTATCTCTTTTTAATTGGTAAAGTTGAATGTTGGATTTTATACCGTGAAAGACAAAGTAGTTGGTATGGTCTAGGATTTGACAAAAAAAATCATTGAAAAGGACAAAAATACCCCTGGTAGTCAGAAACTTGAGTACTAAGTTTAGATAGTCTAATGATGGTGCTAAACCCATAGTAAACTATAAAATTGTCAAATATATTAGAATATGGATTCCTATTAAATATAGAGAGCATGATAAACAAATATACGTTGATGACTTTATGACCGATATAGTTAGAAATGAGTAGTACACCTTTAAAGGCTCTGGTACCACACCCTTTTGGTATAGATCCCTAAATCTTAACTCTTAGGAGCCTGAATAAGGGTATCAATGTGCTTAGTGGTTCAAATTATAATTACTGCTAACATGTATTGGTGTTAGTTTTGTATTATCTTTTTCATTTCGTTTGAAGGGTACAACTTGACCTATATTGTTTCTGTTCTCACCCTCCGATTGATCCATGGACCATAAAATGGAAAGTGAGTACCAAAACAAATATTATGCCTTGTAGTTTCTTGAAGAATAAAAAGAATATATAGATTCTAAAATGCACATGTTCCATATATCTAATCGAAATATGAGATTCTATGGAATAAGGAAGGTCAACAAATTTGGTAAATCTAACTCATTTTAGTTTTCCTAATTAACTTATGGAGTTAGTCTTTAAAATACTAATTGGGTATTATTAAAATTTAAGGGTAAAAATTAAAGATACTCATGGATCGGGAAAATAATTAAATATTTTATTGTCCAAAATTCAAACAATTATAATGCTTTTTAGAATTGATAATAAAATATTTTCGTTCCATGCAACTTATATTTTTCGATCGTTTTTGTTGATGATGACAGGGGATAAAAATTGGCATATTGATAGGGAGAGTGCACAGATTTGGGGGAAGCAATAATTAATGGGGAGTAATATTTACTTTTATATTATATAGCAATTCAAAGTTAATGGGGTATGCCATGGGGGCAAATTATATAATTTTTACATACGCTAATTTTGAAACCAATCTCATTCAAAATAAAGTATGCTTTTGGAGTTTGTTTTTCTGTTATATATAATGTTATATTATGGTATAAATAAATGATCAAATAATCATTTGATATATATCAACATAAATTCCATAAATAAAGCATTATATGATTGTAGTTGCAAACGTTGTAACCATGGTTATTGAATCGTAAGTCAAATGTGCTTTATTTTAAATATTCCTAGTCAAAATGTTTTGAGAAAATGATATTGATATATCTATCAAGACCAGAGTATGTAACGCTCTCTAAATGTTGGATGGTGAATTACTCATGATTGCTTGGCGCACCAAGAGGTTATGTTCATGTAGTTATTGGATGACTATAGAATGACTCAATTAAGAGTATACCATTAGCTGAATATAACCAAGGTCAAATAGAAAATCTCGGTGTGACGATGTTATATAGTTCATTCATCTTGAGAATACCATGGAACTTCGACAAGAACACTCCACTTTAATTATAATAAATCATGGCGCCATCAAACGACTATAGTTGGATCTGAGTTGAAGCATAGAAAACGAAACACTATTCAATAGATAATTCTTCTCCCTCTTTATGAGTGGTTAGTAGCATAGTCAAATATGGTCAATTTGAAGTCAAAAGCCTTTGGTGGGGAATATTGTTTAATAATACATGTTATTATTGACCAAGGACTTTTGAGATGGATTAGATAGTTATATACAGATATTGTTGGAGTTTTTAACCATGACCAAACTTCAAATCCTAAAAATGATACATTGGCGACGAAGAGAACACATATAATATATCTTTCCTTAGAGATGCTGCTTAAATCGATTTAAAATATGATTTTACCCTGTAAGCCATGAATTTTGCCAAACTATCACACCATCGGCTAAGGTGATGTGTAGATGTTAATATTTGAATTGCTCAATATTAATCGCTGACAAAATTCACATATGTCAGTTGCACAACCGAGTCTATGCAGTCTCCAAAATACCACCCGATCTAGTTAATTTGTAACGCATTATAAACTAATTAAATTAATTACTATATAAGATCTCTTAATTATAAGTGCTTTTAGTAGTCGGAGTGCCATCAACAGTTTTAGTAGCTCTTGGAAACTTTTTTGATGCCTTTAATGATTATTTAGTTGTGTATAAGCATTATACATGCACACGTTAATATACGATATTAATACATGCTTAAATGGGTGTAAATACAAAAACAAATAACAATCAAAGGGGACAAAAGGATGGGGACCGACCATACTATAAAGGCGAAGTGTCTTTTACTTTGAATATTCAGATTCATTAATGTTAGATAGTTCTTCTAGTAACTCTTCTATAAATAACATCTCAAACTCCTCATTTTCTTTCTTAATGAAAAAGAAATAAATTCTAACCTCCAACCCATTAGTGACCACCCCAAGTTGTTCCGCCTTCATCCATTCTATAATTCTAAAACCACTTCCCTTTCAATGGTGGAAGTTCCTTGATCCTTGCAAGATTAAGAAGACAGAATCAGTTTCCTAGGGGACATACATATATCAAGGTACAACAAATGGCAGGATCACAAAATTGATAAACAATATATCTTACTCTATTTCACGATGCTTAAACTAGTATATGACGGTAACTCTTGTTTATAAATTCGTTGTATAACTATTAAAATTAATAACTGGTTGAATTGATTTATTATAAAATTACACCATAATGAAAATTGCATCATATCGTTGATAATTTATTATGCAAATCATATAAACATAACATTCAACCTTCCTTCACTAGAATTTAATGGTTTTATAACTTTAACTATTGGTTTGTATACATAAATTAGTTTCTGTACTTATATGTAAATTATGACTTTGGACCGTTGAATAAAATTATTTTGGATTTTACGATTTGCATACATAAATTATATTTCGGACTTATATACAAACTATGATATAGGAATGTTATATAAAATTATTTTGGATTTTACAATTTACATACTTAAACAAAAAACAAAATTATGGTTTATTAATTAACATATACACAAATTTGATAAAAGATATTTTGGGTTTTATAGATTATATATACATATTAATTTTGGAATCAGTGGATTATATATAATTAGACGTCATTATTGATTACAGTTTCCTATTGGTTGATGATAAACAATTGGAATGTCAAGAGTCTTAGGCTTATCATTTTTAATTTGATGTCCGAACCACTTAATTATTGTCATTTATACGTATATGTGCACACATTAGTTGCAGATCCTAGCAATTATATGTTTATATAGTTTCAATGTGATTTGAATTCATTGTTATGTTATCACATTATTATGCATGGTCTTTTATGATTGTTATCTTATCAAGCCAGTTTTTTTTATGAATTTTCACATACCTAATAATGAAACATATAACACCTTATACTTGAGAAACACAAACAAATTAAATTGGATGGATAACTCATCATGGTTAGTAACTGTAGAAGTTTCGCGTGCGGAATATAAATGGTTTAATTTTATGTACATATAATATAAACACATTTAAATTGAAGTAAAACATTAAATTAGAATGAAGACTGCATTAAGTGCTAACTTGTTATTCATATAGGCTCATTAAATCCACTTAGGATTTTTTTTTTAAAAAATTACCCAATTTCATCTGTTGCCAAACAGACCTGAAGCAACAATAGTGTTAGAGCTCAATTGGTTTATATGAATAAATTAGCAAGCATTTAGGCCAACTAATGGGCTTATTATCTAAGGATTGTCTAAGATGTAATGTCTATGGCTCGGGGTTCGAACAACTAGTGCCCCACCCCAGCTTCAAACCTAGCCTAATGAATAGTGATAGTTTTTAGGGTTGGCCCAAGTCTAAGGCCTAAATTGTTTTTGAATCTTGGGCTAATTAAAATGAGAGTATTTGAATATTATAAAATATAAAATAAAATTTAAATTTAAAATATGAAATTTGAACTAAAAGATTTTAAATTTAAATTTTAAACACGTATACTGTAAAGGTTACAATATACACATGTGTGTATACGTGTGTGTGAGTAAGTGCATGGGTAATATTTTAAAATTGTTTAAATTTTAAACATGTTTTGTAATTATTATAACATATAAATTTTCAAAATTATTTCGAGAATTTTCAATTTAAGTGTAATTTGAATTCTTGAAATTTATAGTAAAGGTTAATTAAATTGGTTAATTAAAATTTTAATTTATTAAAAGATACATACATATATACTAACTGCAAATGTTGTAGTTGTACAATATTTCTTAAACATGTTTAAGAAAATAATTTGAAATATTCAAACTTAAAGTGAAATTTAATTTGTTAATTAAAATAATAATCAAAGATTAATTAGAATTCTTCTTATTAAAAGATACATTGTAACCTTGAAGAATGTTGAGTAATGACATTTTTTTGTCTCGAGAAATTTTATCAAACGATTTTAACCCTAAAATTTGTAAGGTATATAACTTTTTATTGAAGCGAAGTTAGCATCCGAGATCACTTTCATTTGAAATATATGATGGCTTCCCTTTCCGTAGAGTGGTCATAATAGCGATTTGGACTTCTAGGCTAGAATATGCGACCGATTGAAGTTTGACAATTTTTGGAGTAGTTTAATATGTAATTGAGGGAAAGGCCTAATAACTCATTTCAAGTTTAGCTGTTATATTGGCTGAAATAAACATCCCCAAATCATTTTTACCTTCTCCTAAATATATCTAAGCCTCTACTAACTCATTCTCCAAAGCCTTCACCTTTCTCCTCTAAATCAAGTATAAATCATAGATTAAGGGTAGATTAGCAAAGAGGTCTTCATTCTTACATTTTTAGGGAAGAAAAATTGAGGCATGGTTGTTCATTCTCAGATTGGCCTTAATCTGCATGCAAAATTTGGATTTTCGAGGGTTTACTTAATGATTTATCATATAACACCTTACTATATATGTATCTATAGCTTTTAACATGTTTTAAGTCCATTTTAAAGTCAAAATTAAGTTTTAAAGCTAGTTTAAATCCCTATATACAGTAAAAATATAAATAAATGGATTTTTGGTGTTTGGAACATATTGTTTGGATGTATGATTGCCTTGATATATGTTAGGCTATGTTGTAGATGCATTGGATGATGCTTGCTATGATCTGTTGTGTGGCTTGCATGCTTAAATGTTGTTTGATGCATTTATGGTGTTTACGTTTATGCTTGAATAGTTGAAAAGGCTTATTGAAGCAAATTTGAGGTAGAGACTATGAAATCGAACTTTGATGGATAAGCTCATGGATGTTAGGAATTATACCGATGCATACAAAATGGACAAGGATCGAAGGGCAAAGTGTAGCAGTGAAATTGATGTGAACTTGGAAGTTGGAGCCGCTATAATATTTCTACTTGGGGCTGCTTTGAGTCATGCCTTGGTCGATGGGGGTTCTGCCCCGGTCTTGCATTGCGTCAACATGGGGAAGGGCCGAACAACTAACGATGTCCGTTAACCCTATCGTTCGAGGACCAGACGAGATATGTGGTCCGTTGGTGGTTCATGTTGTGCTCGAGGAATAGGGGTAGTTGCTTTAGTCGGCACCCAGACAATTAATGTGGTTTGGGGTTTTAGGATTTGCTTTGGGTCAAAAGGGAAGCAGCTTCAGGTTTTTCTAGGTGATGGTGCATGTCGGAAATGGGGAGACCCAAGCAGAGACTTGGAGAATTTTGGTCGTGGCGAGGCGATACTTCGGGATTTCTTTGTGACTTGTTCTAGGGGTCTAATGGGAGATATGGAGTGAAGTAAGCAACTCAAATGACCTGAGATGGCCTTGAATTTCGTATGGAGATTAATGCAGCGATGGTGTAGCGCTTTGATACAAGACGGCGATAGCAAATTTGAAACTTTGATACGGTGGCTCTATAACCTACGATGGGAGTCTAAAGGCATTCTGAAGATGACGACTCTAAGTGAATATGGCATCTGCTGATGGCCTGAGATAATGAGTTCTTCATGATAGCTCGTAGAGTAGAACATGAGGTTGTGATGCTCGTTAGTGGGACATGCTAGTCTGTGTGTACCCTGGTTAGTCTACGTTAGGGCTGTCAATTTCCTACACGACCCGAAACACGACCCGAAACCCGCACGGAAATTAGCAGGTTAACCCGACCCGATAAGTTGGCGGGTCATTTTCGGGTCAACCTGAATTTGACCCGTTTATAAACGGGTCGGTTTCGGGTTGACCCGCTAACCCGAAATTGACCCGTTAACAACCCGTTTATACTTATACGGGTTATACGGGTTGACCCGACCCGTTTATGACCCGCTCTGACCCGTTTACGACCCGTTTACACCTTATACGGGTTGACCCGATCCGTTTACGACCCGTTTACACCTTATACGGGTTGATCCGACCCATTTACGACCCGATCCGACCCGACCCGTTTATAAACGGGTTACACGGGTCGGGTCGGGTCAACCCGTTTATAAACGGGTCGGGTTCGGGTTGAGTTTTTATGACCCGTTTAATAAACGGGTTGACCCGACCCATTTAAAATCAACCTGAACCCGACTTGACCCGACCCAAACCCGACCCGACCCAACCCGACCCATTGACACCCCTAGTCTACGTGTACCCATATTGTTGGACGTTCACATGTGTCCAATCCTTAGCCATCTATGTTGACATGAGTTGAGCATCTGCAAGGTAGTTCTGCTATTGGTACATATGCTAAGGGATTAATGGGTAACTTTGAGGCGATGGTGCTTTGTAACAAACCTCCTTTCTTACTACCAAAGACGATACTTAATACATCCTCGATATTCGTGTGCCGACCACTTAGTCGTCTGAAAGATAGGTCATTAGGGGTGAAAGAAAGAAAGCTAGAACATAAGAAACTAAACAACACAGAATCTCAAAATGCAATAGAATAGTATATATTACTCAATATAATAAATTACAAAGTCATTTCAAATTGTTACATCAGAGTCATACTAATAATGTTCTACCTTAGGACAGTTATAACAGCTTGTCCCTACCTAATAGATACAATATACATATAATACAATGGAAAATAAGGTAATAACTAGCTATCGATGAAGCCACCTGCTCTAAGCTCCGTTAAAATGAATTTGCGGAAAACCTAAACTACTTGGTTGTCCATTCAATTAGAGCACCCAAGAGTTTAGGAAAAGGGAAAATAAACTCCGGATCAGATATGGGTTTGGTGTGAGTAAAATATAAGTCTTTAACTTTATGAGAAAAACTTTGAATCAAAGGCATCTCTAAGACGACGCTGCACATAAACACGGATAGTATTTACCTTACGAGAACCAAAACATCTGTATATAAAATCCATTGATATTATAATAATGCCTAGGGGTCAAAGTAAAATATAAATATAGATGAAATGCTTGCATCTCATATTTCAACATAGTTGGGCACATCTAAAACCAT
Organism: Allium cepa; assembly: GCA_030765085.1. Lineage (NCBI taxonomy): Eukaryota > Viridiplantae > Streptophyta > Magnoliopsida > Asparagales > Amaryllidaceae > Allium > Allium cepa. The sequence goes on along the minus strand of CM060934.1, from coordinate 205,916,364 downwards.
GAAGGCATGTATTATGGAGTGGATTACATACTATGACAAAGTAAGGAACTGCCTAACGATGGTGCATCTCTAGATAAAATGCACGGGATCTGACAAGAACATCTTGTACCCCTGCCACACAGGACTGACATACCACTTGAATTGTGGTACCGAATATGATCACCCAACTTTGGGCCTCGAAGCATACACGAGTAGGTAGTAATCGATCTGGATTTGGAATGACCATACCTTAATGGGAGCGACCCACATGGCCCTGCTGCATGCCTAATTTTTGTCATTTCCCAGTTGATGAGACTTGAGGTTACATTTTACCTTTCATATAGCACTTCCCACTTGGAATGCTACAACACCTTTCAGTCGACGACACAATGTCAACATTCATCCATACAAGTTGTTCAGGAGATGAACGAACCGAAAGCACTATTTCTACTACATGCATTTTGGAATCACCCTCGGAATTAGTAGCAAACAGCCTTGCACTTCAAAGGTTTAATTCCATCATCTTCAAGATGTCTTCACCTGAAAATGCATGAGTTGGATTGAAGTGGTTTTCAGATAAAAAATCCGATCCCGGTCTCTTTGAAACAACATTTGATAGTTTCTGGTAAACTCAAGCCCCGTTGTTTAGGAAATAAGTTGTCAAAGATAAGAGGGGAGATCACCTCATAACCATTAGTGGACGGATTTCCTTAACATCCGTCCTAGGAGAAGGAAATGAGATTTATATGCATAGTACAGCATCATCGGAGATGATCGTGTCATATAACTCATGTGTTTCTCCTAGATATTTCCAAAGTTACGTTTTGGTTTGACAGTCGGTTATTTAACTATCTTTAGATAAACATTATTGTTTAAAGCATATTTAAATTATTAATGGTTAATTATTTATAATGATTTTTAAAGACTTATTACTATTTAAGAAATGGTCGACATTATTGTTTTAAAATCTAGTTATTAAATATTAATATGGCTTTGAATAATAACTTCTTATTTAAGTATATTTATATGGATTAAAACTTGAAAAAAATTATTTTAGAAGTTTACAAGCATCGTTTTGAGATAATTAGTTAATAAGTTTTTCGGGAAGTAATGGTATATGTTAGGAAATCAATTCTATGGTTTCGATGATAACAACTATACAATGAAAATAGAATGTACATATATATTTACATTTATAGGTAGATGACAAAGTAACATCACCAAAGAGACAAAAATAAGACTCAAAAGAAGTATCAAAAGATTTCAAGCCGATAGGAGTGGAAGAAAGATTGCTCATGCATAGATAAAAGCAACATGCACACTTTCAGACGTCTGGGTACACTAGCCAGACGTTTGATTGATTCCTCTGGTTCATAACTCAGAAAGAATCAGACGTCTGGTTACCAAAGTCAACATCTGAAAAAGCATCCAGATATAAAACAAATATGAAGACTAGACGTCTGGTTAATAAACACAGACATCTGAAATGCTACCAGACGCAAAAAATATATGAAGGCCAGACGTCTGATGATACTTTCCAGACGTCTGATTATAGACTCGGCTGTGTAATTTCAAAGGCCAACTGTCATATCCGAAAAGACACGTTCGCTCCTCTTCACTGCAACTCTTCGTCACCAACAGGAGCAACTATACAACGATTATTAATAGATGCAACTACACAAAGAATCTTTCTACCACTATAAATAGCATCGGGAATTCAAGAGAAGAACCTACCTTGCTCACTTATACTCTTATTTCCTATACTCTGACTTATACCTGTTCTCTAGCAATCAACTACTTGTATTTAACACTTCCATATATTCAGAATTCATCATTCAATATCCTCTAGATAGATATATATTTTGGAAGCACTTGTACTCAACGGTCAACATCAGTGTTATAGAACATATTCTTGACAAAGAAACTCTGCTATTGTAAACCTGTTCCTCCAAGTCAAGTGAGGGTTAGTTGAAAGGAAAATCCGAAGAGGAGCTTCGGGACTGGACGTAGGACGGGAGGTCCGAACTAGTATAAAATATTGGTGTGATTATTTCAATTTACGCTGCTATTATTATCTATCAAGTTATAGTATATAGTTAGTTGTTCATACTTGCATATATATCATATACGATCCATTCATATAGACTTTCAATTGGTATCAGAGCAAAGTTTTGATCAAATAACAGTAACACATTTTTTAATCAATTTAATATGGCAAGTATTTTTCAAGAAGGACAATCCACTGCACGACCTTCACTTTTTAATGGATCTAACTATGCATATTGGTCAACACGTATGAGAATTTTTATGGAAGCTAATGGTCTTAAAATTTGGTCAGCCACACAAGATAGATATGAAGCACCTACTACTGCTATGAACACTTGGAACGATGAACAAAAGACCTTATCATCAAATAATGCTAAAGCTATGAACGTCTTATTTTGTTCTTTAGACAAAAATGAATTTTCATGTGTCATGTTATGCACCACTGCATTTGATATTTGGCATACCTTACAAATTACACATGATGGTACAACAAAGGTCAAACAAACTAAGATTTCGATTTTGCAAAACCAATTTTCTTCATTTAAAATGAAGCAAAATGAAACTATTGTTGACATGTATTCTAGATTTCAAACTATCCAACATGATCTTATGACATTAGGAGTTAAATTCACTGATTTTGATTTAACATCTCGAATACTCAACTCTTTGACATCAGATTGGGAAAGGAAAGTTTTAGCTGTAGAAGAAGCTAATGATCTTTCCACTCTCAAAGTTGAAGAGTTGATAGGAAATTTAATGTCCTATGAAGCTAACTTGCAGGCACGAAAAGAACTAAATTCGAAGAAAAAGAATATAGCATTTCCAGTAACAAAAAATGATGACTCTGACCTAGATGAAGAAGAAATAGTCTTTATTGCCAATAATTATAATAGATTCAAGAAATTTAGAAAGATGACCAAGCTTCAAAAAGAAGGGAAGTCCAACACAACAAACATATCTCAAATCAAGTGCTATGAATGTGACCAATACAGACATATGAATAAGGATTGCCCTAAACTCAATAATGACAAAAAGAATAACAAAATTCAAAAATTCAAGAAGAAAAAGGCTTTCAAAGTAACTTGGGATGATTCGGATTCTTCATCTTCTGAGAGTGATAGCGATAGTGACAGAGAACAAGCTAATGTATGTTTTATGGCACAAACTGAAGAGGTATGTCTTGAACTTAGCTATGATGAACTATTAGAACTTAGCATGGAACTAGACGATAAATTTAGACAAATAAAAAAATTGAACAAAGAATATATAGTCAAAATAAATATATTAGAACTTGAGGCAGGAATGTTGAAAGATGAAAAAATTATTCTAGAAGAAGAACTTGAAATATCTCAACAAAAAAATCAAAAACAATATGATAGAAGTGAGAATATTTCTATAGAAAAAGAAAATTTGTTGAAAGAAAATATTGATTTTAAAAATAGTATTGAATTGTTGAAAATCGAAAATATAGAGTTGAGAGAAAAATTAGATAAAATTACCAACAGTGTGTCAAGATTTAATAAAGGTAAACAAGATTTGGAAAATCTTATCAAGACCTCAAAACCATCACGTAATAGAAATGGAATAGGATTCAAAAATTCTTTTAAACAAAAGGAAAATAATGCTAAAAATAGTAAACATATAAAAGCTAAAATTTTGTCTAAGACTAAATTGAATACCAATAATATGAAAATTTGGATTCCTAAGACAAATAATAATTTGATTAGACAAAAGCATATTAATAATTACTTAGAAAATGTAGTCTATAATAAAAATTATATTTATAAAGGTACCAAACCATCTTGGGTATGGCTACCTTCCTCTAACAAATAGGACCCTAATAAAATATATGGGTACCAATTAAAGCATTTTCTATTTTGCAGATACCCAAAATAAAAAATAAGGAGAAATGGATACTAGATAGCGGTTGCTCCAAGCATATGACCGGAAATTCAAAAATGTTATCAAATATAACATACATCGATGGTGGAACGGTAACCTTTGGAGACAATTCAAAAGGATATGTCATAGGAATTGGAGAAGTCATCAACTCTGGTATATCTAACTCTCCTATTATTACAAATGTTTTATTAGTAGAAAATTTAAAACATAACTTGCTAAGCATTAGTCAATTATGTGATAAAGGTTTTCAAACAAATTTTGAAAAAGATAGATGTAATATTTTAGATAACAACAAACAACTCATTTTTGAAGGATTTAGAAACAAAAACATTTATGTATTAAACATGAATATAAATAAAAATTCAAACTTATGTTTAACCGTCAAACATGATGATCCATGATTATGGCATAAACGATTTTGTCGTATCAATTTTAAAAGTATTAATAAATTGGCAAAATATGAGTTAGTAAGAGGATTACCTCAAGTAAATTACAAAGTAGAAAATTTATGTGATGATTGTCAAATTGGAAAACTAAAGAAGAGCTCGTTTAAATCTAAAAATAATATTTCTACAAAACAACCATTAGAATTATTACATTTAGATTTATTTGGTCCAACACAAGTACGATCTATAAATCACAACAAATATGTGTTCGTAATAGTCGATGATTTTTCAAGATATACATGGACTTTATTCTTAAACATAAAAGCGATACTTTTGGTATGTTTAAAATATTTGCTAAAAGAATTATTACTCAAATGAATTTAAAAATTAAAAATATTAGAAGTGATCATGGAGGAGAATTTGAAAATGATCTTTTTACAAACTTTTGCAATAAGAAAAGTATAACTCATAATTTTTCCTTTCCTCGTACACCTTAACAAAATGGTATCGTAGAAAGAAAAAATCGTACATTACAAGAATGTGCACGAACATTACTAAATAGTAGTGGATTACCATAACACTTTTGGGCTGAAGCTGTTGCAACATCCTGTTATGTACTAACTCGAGTAACTATTCGCCCCATGACTAAACAAACCTGTTTTGAAATGTTTTTTGGTAAAAAACCTAAAGTATCATACTTTAAAACTTTTGGTTCAAAATGTTTTATATTAAATACAAAAGATAATTTACGAAAGTTTGATCCAAAAGCCGATGAAGGTGTCTTTGTTGGATATTCGGAACGTAGCAAAGCATATAGAATTTTTAATAAACGAAATAATACTATTGAAGAAAGCTTACATGTCTCATTCGACGAAAATCTTTTTAAACATCATACTAACGATGAAGAAGAAATTATTCCACTAACAAATTCAACAAACTCTATTACTAATGAAACAAATAGTCAAAATAACACTTTGATATCATCTCCTAGAATTCTTAAGGATCATCCAATAGATAATATTATTGGAGATCTTAATTCAAGAATAACTAGAAATCAACTCAATCATATAAGCCATATAGCATTTGTGTCAAACTTTGAACCAAAGAATTATAAAGAAGCATCAAATGATAATTTTTGAATAATAGCTATGTAAGAATAATTAAATCAATTTGAACGTAATAACATATGGGAATTAGTACCAAGACCTGAAGATCAATCGGTAATAGGAACATAATGGATATTTAAAAACAAAGCAGACGAGAATGCAAATATTGTTAAAAATAAAGCACGTTTGGTTGCTCAAGGCTATAATCAAGAAGAAGAAATAGATTACGATGAAATGTTTTCTCCAGTAGCAAGATTAGAAGTCATTCGTACATTACTCACCTTTGCAACTCATAACAATTTTAAACTATTTCAAATGGATGTCAAAAGTGCCTTTTTGAATGGTTTTATTAAGGAAAATGTATACGTCGAACAACCACCACTATTTGTTCATGAAAAATATCCTGATCATGTTTATAAATTACATAAAGCACTATATGGATTAAAACAAGCACCTCGTGCATGGTACGAAAGTCTTAAAAACCACGTAATAACATCTGGTTTTCATATAGGAAAAATAGATACAACTTTATCTATTAAAAGAGAAGATAACGATATTTTGGTTGTACAAATCTATGTTGATGATATCATCTTTGGTTCAACCAACGAAAAACTATGTAATCACTTTTCTAATATTATGAAAAATGAATTTGAAATGTCACACATGGGAGAATCAAATTTCTTCTTAGGTTTACAAATAAAACAACTCGAAAATGGAATCTTCATTAATCAAGAAAAATATTGTAACGATTTATTACGACGATTTGAAATGGATAAAACATCAAGCAAACCAACACCAATGAGCACCACTATTCACTTAGAAAAAGATGAAAACGGAAAAGATTTTGATGAAAAATTATATCGTAGCATGATTGGTTCTCTACTTTATTTAACGACTAGTCGACCAGATATTATGATGAGTGTATGTCTTTGTGCTCAATTTCAAGCAAAACCAAAAGAATCTCATCTAAGAGCGGTTAAGCGAATTCTACGTTATCTATCTAGCACTAAAGATTATGGTTTGTTTTACCCTAAAGGATCATCGTTTGAACTTGTTTCATATAGCGATGCGGATTTCGGTGGATGTAGAACAGATCGTAAGAGTACTAGTGCAACTTGTCATTTTATCGGACAATCTTTAGTCTCATGGTTTAGTAAAAAACAAAATTGTGTTTCTCTATCTACTTGCGAAGCCGAATACATCTCTGCCGCTCTAGCATGTGCGCAAGTAATATACATGCAACAAACATTAATGGATTTGGTAAAATTATCACCAAATCTCCAATTTATTGTGATAACACAAGTGCAATTAATTTGTCAAAAAACCCTGTTAATCACTCACGAACCAAACATATAGATATACGACATCATTTTCTACAAGACAATGTTGAAAAAGGAATCATTTCATTAAAGTACGTAAATAACGAAAATCAAGTAGCCGATATCTTTACAAAACCATTAAATGAACAAACTTTCTCTAAACTCGATTTTTTATAAGCTAAAATTAGTCACCAAAGTAATCACCACATTTTATATCATTGATTTCTGCACCTTTAAACTTTTAGAAAATTAGTTTGCCTATATTTAATATTTTCCGCATATAAATGTAGCCAAACAGAAAAACTACTTTCAAACAATTGAATTTTTTAATAATAAAAAGGAAGAAACAAAATATAACAATGTCGTCAGAAGATTCCTATATATCTATCTCCATCTCAACACCAACAACGGACAGCTCGGTTGACACTCCACAACGACTTCCGACACCTACACCAAAGCAAGAGCCAACATATAGGTGGTCTTCGTATCGTACGGGTTTTACTCCAGATAATAAGAAAACTAAAAGCTCTCTATTTATTTCTCCTAACACAAAGCAGAAAATTGATGAAATCCATCATTACCAATAACAACAGATGGATCTTCAACGAGAGCTTTATTTCGAACAAAAAGTTACAGCACGAAGGTTAAGCTTTCTCGAGCAAGTGGCGATGAAGTTTTGTTCGTCCCAAAAGAACGATGTTCATGAACCGCTACCAAAAACTTGTAGTTCATTGGATCCATCTTCATCGTATCGTACTTCCTCCGATCCCTCACCAAGACGATTTTCTGGCTCTCCACGGACTCACGAACGTGGAAATATATGGTCCCCACTTAGACCATGGAAGGATAATGAGTCAGAAAATCCAAAAACTCCATCTCCATCTAAATAAATAAATTGTATTAATTATTGAATGTATCTAAACTTATTTGTTATTATATTTTTACAACAATAAAGTTATTTGTTATCTACATTCGATATATAAGTGAAATCATCACACTGTAAGTCATTTTTAGCCCATCTGCAATTTTCAGACGTCTATCAACAACTTCCAGACGTCTGACACAAGGATATATTATTCAAAATTTAGGAGTGTGCATATATCAGACGTATGATATACCCCCCAGATGTTTGAAATGTTGTTCTATCTCCTCAAAATAAAATTCAGAACAATCGAGACGTCTGAAATAAGATCTAGACATCTGCCATAGTTTTCTGCTTCGAAATTAAACTGAAACAGACGTCTGTTTTCAATTCCAAACGTCTGAAAAATCTCACTGTATCTACAATTTTATAACTATGCTCAAAACCAGACGTCTGAGTAATAAAGCAGACGTCTGATTTTATCCTCTGGACAAAAATTAAGGCAAACCAGACGTCTGATTTCTAATCCAGACGTCTGATTCCCAATCAACCATTTAAATTCGATCAGATAACGTCATTTTTTTTCTTTTATTCCAAAATCATTGCTTCCTACGATTTTCACAAAGAAAATTTTCGTTCCAAATCACTATCCTACAGCAAATATAATCAAGATGCCACCTCGTACTAAGAATCCTAAAGTGTCCAAAAGAAAGCAAGATCAACCGACTACATCTTCAAATCCCCAGGTTTGCTCCGACGACCAAATCGAACGGTGGATGAATAGAGCTCCGCATTCTATAAAAAGGTATGAAGATATTCAAAAAAAGAAACTTCACATAGGACCATTCTATAATCCGTTAAAATTTCCAATGTACGAATTTGATGAGTTATGTGAAGAGGCCGGATTAGAAACCCTAGTTTCCTTTACATCAAATGATATCCAAATAGACCAATTAGATATTTTTCTATTTTATGCAAATCTAGATAGTACCTCAGTATGGAACACTGAGGACGAGGACAATTGGCTTTGGTCTAGTGTATACGGGAATACAATTCGACTAACTCCTGGTTTGATAGGACGAACCCTAGGTTGCTCCAACACCGGGGAAGACTTACACAACATACAAGATATGAGATTCAAGCCTTGAAATACTATTACTCATCAAATCTGGGAAGACGAAATGCCAAAGTTTGCTTCAAAATATTTACGTCCGAAAGCTCGACTCCTAACACGGATGATAATTGATACGCACGTAATGTGCATATTTTTACCACCATATTTATTCTTTTTAAATTAAATAAATGATCATATTGGGTATTTTAATTTGTTTAACCAAAATCCATATTTATGACAAATTGTCACATATCCATCTTCATATAGGGGCAAAACGGTCATTTGTGTGCATATATTTCTTTGAGAAAAATTAATTGGAAATTTATATATACTTTTGTAGGAATTTGGTCTCAAATAGGAGTGGTCTCATGAAGGAATATGCATGCACAAAGAATATAAAGGAATGAAGATGAAAATAATTCAAAGTGACGATCATGGAAGACCCCACCTACCCACTTCCTTAATGTACAAACTAGAGGCTAATGCACATGCTTATGAAATTAATGATTTCATTTACACTTAAATGGGGATTATGACATGCTAATGATTACTTGGTGGCCACACTACCTCATGAGAATTTTGGGCATTCTCCAAAAATATGAATAAGGGTTTCATACATGTATAAATACCCATATGTTTCATGTAATCTCCTCTCTTAGTTAGTCTCTATTTAATTAGTTTTAGGCTCAAAATAAACAAAGCTCTTCTCTTTCTTTTTTATGGCTACTTAGCCATTTTTATTCTCATGTAATTTCTTTTTTTACGCAATTTAATACATGATCTTTTCCTTTCTTTGTTTATTTCCTTTCATGTTGTAGTGTAGATCTCCTTTTCTTTTATGCAAATATAATAGATCTCTTTTCCATTAGCTTTCATTTTTCTTTCTTTTTGCTTTCATTGCATGCTACCTGTGTTGATATGATAACACAGATAAGAGGCTAATCCCTTCAATTTATGGGTAATTAAGCCTCTAATCATGTAGCTTCAACATTTTGATGTTTTATGCTCTCTTTTTGTGCTTTAATGAGAATGTATGAAGTGGCTAACTTGTTGTTTTTGCTTTGAATAGCCTACATTATTGACACCAAATAGGCTATACTTAAACAATCACTAAGACAAATTACATCTTCATCTGCATATGATGATGGTAATGAAGTGAATGTTGAGATTAAAATTTGATGGTCTATATTTCTAATTAATAGTTAATAGGCCATACTTAAAATAGATTTTGCTTTCAACTTTGTTATCATTTTTCATGTGAGTTAGTAAATGGTTTAAGAGGTGCGCTATAGTTTGATGGCTTATGTTGAGCTAATTAATAGCACAAATAGGCCATACCTATGATAAGCACATCAATTAATCTAACTAATGACAAAGAAAAGAGAGATCATAACTTCATTTTGTTGATTTATATGATCTAGAGAGTGGAAGTTGCCTCTAAATTTTCTTAACACTCTCATATTTTTTATCTATTTTCTTTTGTCATTTTTCTCCTTTTTTTAGTTTAACATTCTCTTCAACCTTGGTTTAATTTGATTGAATAGAATTTTAAAATCATCAATTCCCTGTGGATCGATCCGTATTCGCCACGTGCTACATTCATACACCGTGCGCTTGCGGTTATTTTTAGATTTAAATTCGTTCGACGGTTTTCTAAACCGATAGAATTTCGTCGACGAACAAGTTTTTGGCGCCGTTGCCGGGGAATTTGTTGATTTTGATTTTCTATTCTTCGAATTATTTTTGTGTGATTTTATTTGTGTTTTTTTGTGTTTGTTTGCATTTGAAAAAAAAAATTGTTGTGTGTTTGTTTTGTGAATTTTGCTTTGTAAGCTTGTTGCCTTTTCTATTTCCTTTTTTGCATTCCAATGTGAAAAAAACAAAAACAAAAAAAACAACAACGCAATTTCAAAAGAAAAAAAAGTTTTTATTCCATTTTTTTATTACTTTTGCATTTACACCTTTTTCATTTACCCTTTTTTTTGTTATCACTTTTTCATACAAACAGAAAAAAAATTATGCACTATGCAAATACATCTTCTGTCATTCCCTGTTCACTGTTTGCTGCCTCCCCTTTGTCCAAACACCACCATCTTCATACAACATACAACATCACCATCACCATCGCAGTGACCTCACAGTACCACTTCACTGTCTCATCTTCAAATCACTTCCAATCACAACTCACTCTACTCCTCACCATCATTTCTTACATTCACCATCAACATCAACCACTGCCAAGCCTACACTGGTGCCATATCAAACATCTGCTGTTTCTCCGATACGAAATACAGACCACAAGATAACTACACTGCCCGGCGACTCTCCAACTCGTCTTCACTGACTCCAACTCACCTTCTCAACAGTGCACTAACCAATCACAACATTAACCAATCACAACATTCACTTCCTGTAACGACCCTAGATTTTAATTTAATTTAAATAGATAATTTATCGAATTTTTGAATTAAAATTGTGAAATGTATAGATGGAAAGATGCGAGTTTCCCCGATTCAAATAGAAAATATATTAAGTCGTATGGGTTTGAAAATTTGTATATATGAGAATATATATGTATATATTGGATTTTAAATAAATTCTTAAATAAGTGATTTTGAAAAAAATAAATAATATACTTTAGACACAAGTATAAAAATAAATAAATAAATTGATTTAAAAATTTATAAATGATGATAATTTGAGTTATATGAAATATACGTGTATATATAGAGAAATATAAAACAATAATTTTTAAAGTAAAATTTATGATAAATATTTAAACTAAAAATAGAAATAAAAATTTTAAAAAAAAGGTTTTAAAAATAAATAAAAATAGAAATGTGTTCATATGACAAAATAACAATACAAAGTAATAAAATATTTGTAGGCAATAAAATGTACATAAAGTAAGAGCAAGAATATAAAACAAAGTAAAGTAACAAAACAAAAAGTAAAGTAAACAAAATAAAGTAAAATTACAAACAAATGTAAGCATACAAACATAATTAAAATAGAAAATTATTTGCAATACAAAGTAAACAAGACAAAAGAAAAAGTTAATACAAATATGCAGGCAAGACAAGAGGAAAAAAAAAAAAAATGTACAGGCCTGTGAATAAATGCTAGGCAAGTATAAAACTAAAACAAAGTTGTAAATAAGTATGCAGAGTAAACATTATAAAGATAAAATAATAAAACAAAAGATAAAATAAAAGCAAATTGACTTGCTGTAAACAAAATGAGGAACACATATATATAGACAAGCAAGAAAATAATGAGTAACCCAAGTGTTAACATAAGCATGAAGTATAAAGTAAGTAACTATAGCAAAACAAATAAATACATAAGTATGCAGGCAAATAGAAACAAAATAAAGTATAAACAAAAGTGCACTGGTACAAACATAAAGCAAAGCATAAAAATAAAATGTAAAATATACAACATACACATATGCAAACCTGAAGACAACAAACAATATATACATATGCATAAATAAGTACAACCAAAACATAACTAAAACAAATGAAGTACTCAGGCAATTAATGCAAGCCTCTTCACCCATGCCTATTATACAAATGACATCACCTGTACAAAATGTTATCAACATGTAAACTTTTGGTTATATACATCACTTTATTCATCTCAGTTTTCATTCATTCTAAACTGAGCAAAAGAAAAGAAAAAAATAAATAAATTACCACAATACAAATCAGTCCAAACCAGAGATCAAAGAAGATCTGTAGCAAGCAAATTTCTCAAAGCCTGTTGTAAACAACTCTGCTCTTTCTTCTGAACTAGGTGAGTAAACTTTTATTTTCTCAAATCTTTGGTTGCTGTGTGGATATTGGATGAGGTAGAGAGTTAAATTTTGTTTTACATCCTGGATATATGAATGTATGTTCTGTTCTTCTGCATGTTGATTGTATGCATTTCAATCTCTGTATTACTACAGGAAAACCAAAACTACATGTCACCTTCCTTCTTGGATTCTAGCAGAGGTTTTTAAACAAGTAAAAAAAAAGATTGTTTTAAACTCACATTACATATCAGTAAAAGATTAGAATAGTTTATAGAGTTCTTCTTCCTGGAAGATAAAAACACAGTAAAAATGCAAAGATGTGTAAATTTCAAACCTCGTAAGTTTTAATTTCAAACATATTATATGGAAGCTTATCAAAATCTATGATTTTTGAAAGAAAAATCAAAAATTTTAAACAAGTAAATTTTGAGGAAAAACAAGGATGAGCAGAATTGTTCTTTTACCAAATCTCGGTGATTGGGGCAATGATAGGTCTCGCGATCGAGAGTGAAGCATGTTCGAAGTTCAGAGATTATGGGAAAATTGTTGAATGATTTTTTTTATTTGTTGTGATGGGCTGATGAAATCAAAATAGGGTTTAACTCCCATTTTTGGATCGCAGAAGAAACGGGTTCATCGCGGCCACGTCAATCCACCGGAGTTGATCGCTCCGGTGGAGGTAGCAGCGTTTGGTGGAGGCGAAGCTTCAGATAAGCTTTCATGGCCTCCGATGGCCAGAGGTGGAAGAACGATGCGTTTTCAGGTGGTTTGGTTTTGTTGCAGTTTTGGGTAGCGATGCTCGATCGAGAGTTCGTCATCGTTTCACAACGTTGGGTGCTCATAGGGTTCAGGTGGAGGATTGTCGACTTGCTGATGACGTCGGCGATGGTCAGAGTTGGCCGTGGCGTGTGTGCACGTGTATGTGCAGGTTTGTGGAACTGGGTGAATTTTGAGAGAGGGAAGAAGATAGGATTAGGGGGAAAAGGGGTTGCGTGAAGACAGGGGAGAGACTCGGGAAGTACACGTGCGTTTCGAATTTTAGCTCGAAGCAAGTTGCTTCTGGGCTCGGGTCGAATTCATGTTCCAGGCTTCTAACCTGAAACTGTTTTGGTTTGAAAATTTTAAAACCCAAATTAATTTTTAAACCAAGATTTTTTTAAAGCTAAGTTCAAATTGAAATGTTAATATAAATTCAAGTTGAATGTAGAGTTTAGTTTGAACATAAATAAATTTTAAATTTAAATTGTTTTAATAACTTAAAAACAATTCAAAATATATTAAAGAAATTTGAAATGGAGTGGAAAATTTAAATGAAAAATTTAAACAAGTTGAATTTAAAAGTAGAACCTGGAACTAATCTTAAAGCAGATGTTAAAATTAAATATAAGAAATTTCTTTGGAATGGTAATTTAAGAAATTTAATAATTGATAAAGACCATTAACTAAGATTTTATTTGAAAAACATCAATTAATGTGAAAAATTTTAACAATAAATTTAGTTTGATTAATTTCATAATAATCAATTGTGGAACTATTAAGTATAATTACTTAATAACAATAATTGTGAAATTAAATATTCGGTGTAATTTGTGGAGTTAATCGAATTGTTCAAATTAAATTTCTTAAGCTAATTTATTCAGAATAATCATTTGATAGTTTTGAAGAGTTAATTGCTTAGAGAAGTAATTAATAGATAATTTGTGAATGTAATTAATTAAATGATGATTTTTAAATCAGAACATAAATTTTTGTGAATAATTAAAGGATTAATTAATAATGGCAATTAAATTAAGATTAATTTAAAAAAATTAAAGATTAATTGATTCATTGATTTAAGAATGATTAGTTAATAATTAAGGGTTAACTAGTAGATTTGGAAGAAAGATTTATTTCAAATAATTTGTGATTAAATTATGATAATTAACCCGGATTAATAATTGATACATCTGATTTAAATTAATAAGTTGATTAATAAATTCACTTGTGAATGTTTGAACTTGACTGAATAATTAATTTGTCTGATATCCCTGATATTGATGCTTTGTGATATATCCTAATTTGTGTTATGATGTGAGATGTAATTTATTTATCTGAGATAAATATAATTATTATCTGTGATATATATATCTGTGTTCTGTGAATAAAGGATAAGCGTTATGGGTTATATCGCTTATCAAATATAAGCGTTATAGTTTATACCGCTTATCAACTATATTTCTGTGTTTTAATCTGTGATGATGATGATGTACACTATTGTGTTAAACCCCTGGACCACACCATACACACACAAATATGGATTTCACGAGGAAATCGTTTAAGTCACAGATGTTTGAAATAGTTTTAAATTTGAATTTTTAAATTCAAATGTTTTGGAAATGGAATCGGACTAAATGTGAAAAGCAATTGAAAAGGGAATTTCAAAGATGGAAATTTATTTTGAATAACAGGATTAAGTGTTGGAATTTAAATACTTTAAATTAAATTTGAATTCAATATTCAAATTGAATTCTGTATTTTGAAACTAGGGATTAATGATATTATACTAGTCATTATGAGTTAAACCATTTTTAAAGTATTATTTTTGGGAATTTGAATTTAACCCAAGGATTTCAACTCGTTTAAACGAATCAGATTTCCAAAATGAAAACGGTTGTTTTCAAATGATAAACACTCTTAAATAAGAACTGAGATTCCAGTTAATTAGGGGAATTTCAAGATTGAATGGAGAAATGATTTTCCTAAGTTATGAATGAATTCTTTTTTTGAAAGCTATGAATTAAATCTGTTTATTTTTAACAGATTTAAATTGATGATTTGTTTAAATCAAATTGAAATGAAATTTGTTTTGAAGCTATAAGTTAAATCTTTGATTTAAAGATCTAACGAGATAATCAAATTGAAATGAAAATTGATTTGGAAAATCTGTGAATGAGAATGAATCTTTTGTTTAAAAGATTAAAATGTGAAAATTGTTTAAACCGTTAAAGGTTGTGAAAATGAATCTTTTTGTTTAAAGATTGAAAATGGTAATTTGTTAAGCCATTTAAAAGAAAGTTTTGAATTATTAAGTTGTGACTTAATTGAAATCCCAATATCCATATGTTTTTGAACTATTTTGCTCACTATTCGGTTTAGCCGGGAAAGGACCTTTGTGTCGTATAACCCATTCCGAATATGTGATTCGACGTTATGGATAGCATTTGAAGACCGGTGATGAAGACCGGGTATTTGCGAAAGCGATAGGATGACCTATCGATTGTTTCTGCACCGAGTCGCGCCGGTATAGAAACTCCCTAAGTGATGGGAAATCCGATCGGGATTGTGAATATCCGGATTTGCAAGGACTTCTTTGTAAGTGCCTTCGGTTCTGTTCGATCCCAGAACAGACTTGTATGGATAGTATGTCTGACATTACAAATTGAGATATAAAGCCGATTTCTTTCAAATATATTTCTGTTGGTGGCGGAGAATTTATTCTCTTAGCTTAACACCCTTCTCTGAGACGTACGAACTCAGAGGTTATATAGTTGAAGTTATCAGCGATATATTCCCAATTTGGTAATGTGACATACTGAGTGTTGCTGTGAAATGATCATTGTGTTGATTATTTATGATAGGATCATTTATTTGATCGTCTATCTTTGTGATCATTTCTATGATCATTTGTTGACCCAAAGCATGGCTTTTGTATAAAGTATGTTTTTGTGGACGTGACTTCGTCGAGCCTCACACCCCGTGAATGGTCAAAACAGGAAAGATGCGGCAAGGTTATGAGGGGTAGCGCCCTTTAGGATATGTGCATTTCCTTCTGGAAAAGGGTGGTATCATGGTATGGAGCCCAGATACTTACTCATGTTGAAAACACTTTGTTATGATTGTGTGAATTGATTAGAGAGCTCTCGGATAAAGGTCCCAAAGGACCGGGGGATGGCATATTCGATCAGTTGTTACTCAGTTAGGGGTAACCCGGCCTTGTGTTGGTAGAGATCCGGTTTGGTTCTCGGGGATGTCCATCCAGAGGCATTCTCATGTGGCAATGGGAAGTTCCTTGGCCTGATCATTCGTTGGAAATCCAATTCCCAATATGAAACTTGTACGGTATTAGTTGTAGAACCTGCTATTCACTTATGGTGGTCACCACTGTTTGGATGGTAGCTATAGTAGGCATACGATAATGGTCGTATGTTGGCTAAGATTTATATTCTACTTTCGAAATGAATTTTTCCTACACTATGCACTAGTAATAATATCAAATGTTATTTTAAATGCGTATCAAGCATCTTTGACTATCATAAGGAGAAATCTCCTCCGATTCTGCGTTTGCATTGTGTGTGTGTGCGGGAGGCCTTATGGTAGTCTCATTTTTAAAAAGCATTGCGAATTGAATTTAAAAATATTCCTCTATTTTGATTTTAAAGTTAAGTAAACTGTTTTGAGTTCTCACACCAGTCACATGACTGACTCGGAGTTTATTGTTTTCCTTCCTAAACTCTGGGTGCTCATTATTTTCTACACGAGCAGTCTAGAGTTGGGTTTTTCAGATAGTTAGATATAGTGGATTATCTGGAGTTAGTTCAGTCTTTGGATCGCACCAGTCTTGCCTAGCTTGGTGCATGTTTATGGGGAGTTCGAGCTATTGCTGGATTGATTCTTGGAAATGGAGTTGCAGTTCTGGAGTTCTTCCTTGAAGACTATCTTAGAGTTATTTGTTCCGTTGTTAAATGTTATCTATTTTCTTTCCGCTGCTATTTTATTGTATCATATCTCTGTTGTATATTGATATCTATTGGATCATCTGTTGTATCAGATATTGTATCAAAGCTGTATATCAATGTATTATTCTTTTATTCCGCTGTGTTATTTACTTAATGTTGTTATAAGCTCCGGCGAATCGAAATTTGAACGGTCGAATCTATGACATTCGAGTACGATTTGAAGTATGGATGTCGATTTTCGAGCGGGCAAAATACGAGTCGTTACACTTCCTGTAGCCAATTCATACCTCCTGCTACATCATCCAAACCACCAAGCTCCTTCATACTTCACTGACAATTTCCAGCATACATTCACCATCACCATCCACTTCTGCAACTACTACACACCTCCATCTCTTCCATTCATCATCTATCCTCACTGCTTCAATTTCTGCCAAAAACACGACCTCTAATACCATCCAACTGCCTTTTACATTCATCATCCAACTGCCTTGAACATCAACTCCACAACCATCCCATTACTGTGTGCTAATGCCATCAACATCCCCCACTTCCAATACCAGACATCAAATACCACTGCCGAATCCACTTCCAATTGAACACCAAAAAAAAACTAAACGTACAAATCGCGAGCATTCATCACCATACCACTGCCTAATCCACTTCCACACAACCTTGCCTCTGACCCTCGACTTCCATCAATTCACTCAACCCAAATTTCCAATTCACAATCGATCAATCTAAAATTTCCCAGTCTGACAACTAAGCCTTACCACGGTCAACAAAAACCCTCACCTTGTTCATCTCCGACCCATGAGTCACGACCAGAGCAGCAATCGACAACCATCGCCTCGCTTCATCGAACTCGTAACCTTCATCGACCAAAAGATAAAAAAACACGACCTCGAATTCAAACCGCCTCCTCAACAATAGCCATCACAACCCATCTCGAACCCAGCTTTAATCGCGAGCAGCTGTGCATATTTTTGCAACCTTCAACAATAAGCAATTTTTAATTTTTTTTTGAATTGGATTTTTATTTTTCGTGATTTGAGAGTGATTTCTGTTTTGAACTGTGAATGTGAATTGCGGCAGTCTTTTATTTGGGCCGGGTGTGTGTATTTAGTTTGGGTCGGGTTGGAAAAAAAAATTGGTGGGTTTGTTTTCATTTTTTTTTACTTTTTGTTTATCTAGTTTTAAGTTTAAAGTTTTTTTTTCTTCTTCTTCTTATTTTTTTAATCTCTTATTTTAACCTAAAAAAACAAAACGAATTGTTTTAGGTTTCATTTGTGTAGTGAATTTGGCTTTGGCAAGTGAATTTGGTATTTCAATTATTTTAGTTTTTCTTTGACATATATATAAAAATATATATTAAAAAAAACTTGTATATATCTTGTTTTAGTTTCAGGTTGCCAAAGCAGAATTGCAGAAGGAGCAGAAGTGCTTGCTAAAATAAATTGATTATTTTGCTGAGCTTGCCAAAAAAAATAACTGCTTGCTTATTTATAATTTTGTTTTTATTTGCCTTGAATTGCATATATATATTGTTTTTGTTTTCCTTGCATTGTTTTTTACTTGCATTTGAAAAAAACGAAAACAAAAATCCGTCCGTAGTTGCATTGTTAATACACGTTTAATTTCTGCTTTGCATTCATCCTAGAATTTGTTAATAATAACGATTAGACGTCGATAACACTTAGTTGTATATTGACAATTTGTCTTTTTTGAACAATTTAATTTCTTAGTGTCTAGGCTACGGCAGAGTAGTAACCATTTATAAATATTACAGTGATTCGTAAACATTATAGTGGTTGTTCCTCTGAATGTACTTAAACCTTTGGCTGCATTGCTACGGTGATTCGTGGTGCACCGATAAATCCTGTCCGTTACCTGGCTGAGAACTATCTTGTTTATCTAAGATAATTTGTGATTATACAACTTTGGGTTAACTTAGGATAAATCATTTGTAATTAAAACCTTGCATTCATTTATTTGCATTAGTTCATGCATATTAAAAAAAAAAAAATTTCAAAATCCAAAACTAAAAAAAATTGTAAATATTCCTTCTCCTTTGAAGTTTTCAAATCCTTTTTCTACGAGATTTCAAAAATCCAAAAAAAAATTAGAAAAACCAAAATTCAAAAAAAATATATATAAAAAACCTTTTCAAAAACAAAGAAAAAAATTAAAAAACCAAAAAAACAAAACAAAAATCAATTTCCCTTTTGAAAAATAAATTTTATTTGTAAATACTTTTCCTTTATAAAAAAAAGCCGAAAAAAAATTCTTGAAGATGTCTGAGTTTCCTCACTTACGTGAATTTTACAATAATTGTGAAAATCAATATAATACATATAATTTCACTTCAAATTCTTATGGATATTTCAAGAACAACTATTGTTTAAACGATTCAAATTTTGAACCACAAAATTTTCAAAATGATTACCAAACTTCAAATCTTGAAAATAGCATTTCATCTTTACTTGAAATTGCTACACAACAAAATCAAATGATAAATAAGTTGTGTAATTCATATTTGTGCGATAACTCAAATCAAAGTTTTCAAAATAATCAAAATTTGAATTCACTTCAAAATTCAAATGATTTCGAGTGTAACCCATGCCAATTCAATTTTGAGTGTCAAGATGAATTTCAAAATCAAGACGAAAATGTGAACCAATTTTCAAATAATTTTGGCAATGGGAATAGTTTCAATAATGATACGATTGAAAACTTTAGTTATCAACAAATTCAAAATGAAAGTTTTCAAATTAATAATCATGAATTTGATTTTGTTGACCAAATGGAAAAAGATAACGGGGATTTATTACTTGAAAAATACAAAAAAATTCATGAAAATCAAAATCAAATCTCAACTTGCGAAGAATCAAATAAAAGCCTACCGTTTATCGAAATTAACAATTCTTGTACTCAACAAGTCCAAATCGAAAATTTTCAAGTTAATAATTACAAATTTGACTTTGTTGAGCAAATGAATGAAATTTACGATGATCACACAAATTTGTTGATTAAAACATTGAAAATTTTCATGAGAAACAAAATCAAATTTTAACGTGTGACGAGTCAAGTGATAATCCACCTTTTACACAAATCGATGATTTTCAAATAACAACTTTCGAAATTGAAAACGACAATCTTACTGAAGTTGTTGAAAAGATGGTAATTGAGTTGGATTTCAATTCTTTTGAAGGTGTCGAGCCAAATTTAAAATTCGACCTTCCTTTTCTCGATTTTGAAAATTTGAATACAACAACTTTGAATTTTGAAATGGATATATACGATGAAGTTGTTGATAATCCAACAAAGGAAGATGAATTTAATGAACATGAGTTTTATGGACTTTTCGAAAATGAGTCGTTAAATTCTGACGGGGAAGATTTCGATCACCATTTTGACTTTGAAAACGATAATTTGGAAGAAGTTTTCAACTTTAAACTTGAATTTCAATTTGGTGAAAATAAATGTGAATTTCAATCAATTGTTTTATCAATCCCAAAAATTGTCGAAAATAAAACAACTCATACAATTTTAAATAAAACGACCTTCGTTTTTCCAAATCCATATTCAACTTCAAAATCTTTTATGTTTTGGTTTTTGAGCTTAAGTTGTGTCTCGTATACTTGACGAGACAAATGAATCGGTCTTTAGAAGACCGTTTCATTTACTTTTTGACTGTATACTTTCTCATCTCTTGTAAATAATCATCCTTTCATGTAAATATAGGATTTTTATTTTTATTTTTCTTCTTTCTTCTTCCACTTGGGTTGACCGTGGGGACACAGTCAAAATCAAGTGTGGGGGGAGTCTCATCATCTTTTTGATTTTTCATAGTTTATTTTACAGTTTCTTTTCAAAACTTTCAAAAAAAAACAACAAAAAAACAACAACAAAAAAACAAATTTTTATTTATTTATTTTTAAAGAAACACTATAGGATAAATATATGGTTTTGGTTTATTAATTTGAAAATTTTGAAAGTTTATTTATCTTAACAAAAATAAAAAGGAAGTTTGATTACAAATAACAATGGTTTAACTAGTATATAGGAAGATTCATACGTGTTAATTATGAAATACATCCTAATTGAAAGTCTTTGTTTTAAAAAGTGGTTGATTAAAAGTAAAGATATAACATTTTTTTGTCTTCTAAGTTAAATGGTGCTAAGATGATTTTGCAAAACTCTCTCTCTCTTTAAATAATAATAATAATATTAATAACATCCAAAGTATTCACTCTCATTTAAAAGTCCTAAATGTTATGCATGGGTGAATTACTTGGAATCTTTGATTATGTGCCTTCATACTCATTTAAAAGTCCTCACGGTTATGCATGTATGAAACACATGTAAAAAAAGAACAGACTTAATAAAAGCCACCTACGGTCGATAGGTGTATGCACGAAAGTGTGTGCACTCGCCATGTTCTGTACTTCCCTTACATAAGCCCGAAAGGCAGTGTACGGGTGGTATATCTGGCGTCAGTTTACCTGAGCTAGGTGTGTAATATTTCTTGCAAATAATGAGAGAGCAAGCAATTGAAATCCTAACACTATTTTTACTTAGTTGATTTGATTTGTTATTGAAAAGAAATGAAAATACCACTTTGATAAACTTTGATAATCAATTAAGGATCCTTTTCATAATTACACTTTGTTATCAACCGAAAAAACGAGTTAAACTATAGTCTATTTGTTATGATAACTTTGTTTTTATTGAAAATTTTGACGAGTAAATGACTAAAAAATTTCAAGATAATAACCAAAACCTATATTTAACTTATTTGTGTCGATTTAAAAGTAAATCCTTCATTGTAAATATTTTTAAAAATTCGCATTCATCTCTTTGTAAATAAATCTTGCATTTTGTAAATATTTTCATCCTGCATGTGGATTTTGTGGGTAGTATCCGCTGAAAACCCTCACGAGACAACACTCGTCCTACTGGGGACACCCAGAGGTTTAACGGCTTGTTGCATACGCTTAATGCAATCGTGCACCCTACAAAAACAGACTTATCTTAGTTTTTCTTTATTCGAGGACGAATAAAAAGATAAGTGTCGGGGTATTTGATGTGCACGTAAATGTGCATATTTTTACCACCATATTTATTCTTTTTAAATTAAATAAATGATCATATTGGGTATTTTAACTTGTTTTAACCAAAATCCATATTTATTCCAAATTGTCACATATCCATCTTCATATAGGGGCAAAACGGTCATTTGTGTGCATATATTTCTTTGAGATAATTGGAAATTTACATATATTTTTGTAGGAATCTGGTCTCAAATAGGAGTGGTCTCATGAAGGAATATGCATGCACAAAGAATATAAAGGAATGAAGATGGAAATAATTCAAGTGAAGATCATGGAGGACCCCACCTACTTACTTCCTTAATGTACAAACTAGAGGCTAATGCACATGCTTATGGAATTAATGGTTTCATGTACACTTAAATGAGGATTATGACATGCTAATGATTACTTGGTGGCCACACTACCTCATGTGCATTTTGGGCTTTCTCCAAAAATATGAATTAGGGTTTCATACATGTATAAATACCCATATGTTTCATGTAATCTCCTCTCTTGGTTAGTCTCTCTTTAATTAGTTTTAGGCTCAAAATAAACAAAGCTCTTCTCTTTCTTTTTTCATGGCTACTTAGCCATTTTTATTCTCATGTAATTTCTTTTTTTTATGCAATTTAATACATGATCTTTTCCTTTCTTTGTTTATTTCCTTTCATGTTGTAGTGTAGATCTCCTTTTCTTTTATGCAAATATAATAGATCTCTTTTCCATTAGCTTTCATTTTTCTTTCTTTTTTGCTTTCATGTTGCATGCTACTGGTGTTGATAGATAACACAAATGAGAGGCTAATCCCTTCAATTTAGGGGTAATGAAGCCTCTAATCATGTAGCTTCAACATTTTGATGTTTTATGCTCTTTTTGTGCTTTAAAGAGAACGTATAAAGTGGTTAACTTGTTGTTTTTGCTTTGAATTTGATAGCTATATTGTTGACACTAAATAGGCTATACTTAAACAATCACTAACACAAATTACCTCTTCATCTACATATGATGATGGTAATGAAGTGAATGTTGAGATTAAAATTTGATGGTCTATATTTCTAATTAATAGTTAATAGGCCATACTTAAAATAGATTTTGCCTTCAACTTTGTTATCATTTTTCACGTGAGTTAGTAAATGGTTTAAGCGGTGTGCTATAGTTTGATGGCTTATGTTGAGCTAATTAATAGCACAAATAGGCCATACCTATGATAAGCACATCAATTAAGCTAACTAATGACAAAGAAAAGAGAGATCATAACTTCATTTTGTTGATTTATGTGATCTAGAGAGTGGAAGTTGCCTCTAAATTGTCTTAACCCTCTCATTTTTTAATCTATTTTCTTTTGTCATTTTTCTCCTTTTTTTAGTTTAACATTCTATTCAACCTTGGTTTAATTTGATTGAATAAATTTTTAAAATCATCAATTCCCTGTGGATCGACCCGTATTCGCCACGTGCTACATTCGTACACCGTGCGCTTGCGGTTATTTTTAAATTTAATTTCGTTCGACGGTTTTCTAAACCGATAGAATTTCGTCAACGAACAATAATTGATACAATTGTTTCGAGAATGTGTAGTCACGAGAAAATTACTGAATTAGAGCATAAAGCATTATATGCTCTATTTAGTAGGACAAGAGTAAATTGGGCAAAATTTATCTTCGATGAGCTCAGACACTTTTGGACTCGATCAAGGCCGTCGATCATCTATCCTACCTATATTATGAGACTTCTTCGTGCACATAATATTCCCTCCTATCTCTCGACGTTCGAAGAAATTTCACCAAAATACGCTTCCACAAAATTCTTTTCCTTGATGACTTACCTGAAATTCCTCCGGAATTCATGTCCTTTGAAGATTGGACGCATCATCGACAATCTAGAAGAGTTGAAAATCCTCCTTAACCATCCATTGTTCCACCTCAACAACAAGAGCAACAACGAGAAAATACTCCTCCTCCTCAACCTTTTGATTATTCGGGACAAAAAGAAATTTTAGAAACTCGACTAGAAATAAATCCAAATGAAAGTTTTCGAGATTTGACTCTCCGGAACCAACATATACTATCTCTAAATCAAAAGTATTTGGCTAACCGAATTGAGAGCCTTGAAACTTCGTTCGCTACATGACTAGCCACAGTTGAAGATTCTCTTTCAACTGTTCTATCGGTTCTTAAAGAAGTGCTACAAAGGGTTCGTGGTCCAACTCCACCTTCTGACGATTGGACAACCCCTGTACCTTCTCCTCCTACAAACATTCTAAAATATTTGACGAAGAACCTCTAAAGGAAGCTTTGACATCTCCTTCTACAAAAGAAGAACCAAAGGAGGGTGATACAAATCAAGCTTCACCAAAGGAGGATGATCCAAATCAAGCTTCTCCAAAGGAACTCTAAGAATTTAGGAATTATAGTGTTTATATTTTGTAGAAATCTATGTATGTAACTTCTTCATGTTATTAATGAAAATTTTCTTTTTCGACGATTGGCTTGAATATTATAAATTCTTTTTGATAATGTCAAAGGGGGAGAA
Source organism: Allium cepa (assembly GCA_030765085.1). NCBI lineage: Eukaryota > Viridiplantae > Streptophyta > Magnoliopsida > Asparagales > Amaryllidaceae > Allium > Allium cepa. Next base: position 205,891,512 of record CM060934.1, on the reverse strand, counting down.
ATATAGATAGAATCATAAAACATTAAAAATACGCACATATTCAGGGGGAGATTTATAATCTATATATAAGTACATTGAATAGTTGTCATCATCAAAAAGGGGGAGATCGTTAGAAAATCAATTCTATGGTTTCGATGATAACAACTATACAATGGAAATCGAATGTATATATATATTTACATTTACAGGTAGATGACAAAGTAACATCACCAAAGAGACAAAAATAAGACTCAAAAGAAGTATCAAAAGATTTCAAGCCGATAGGAGTGGAAGAAAGATTGCTCATGCATAGATAAAAGAAACATGCACACTTTCAGACGTCTGGGTACACTAGCCAGACGTCTGATTGATTCCTCTGGTTCATAACTCAGAAAGAATCAGACGTCTGGTTACCAAAGTCAGACATCTGAAAAAGCATCCAGATATAAAACAGATATGAAGACCAGACGTCTGGTTAATAAACACAGACGTCTGAAATGCTACCAGATGCAAAAAATATATGAAGGCCAGACGTCTGATGATACTTTCCAGACGTCTGATTATAGACTCGGCTGTGTAATTTCAAAGACCAACTGTCACATCCGAAAAGACACGTTCACTCCTCTTCACTGCAACTCTTCATCACCAACAGGTGCAACTACACAACGATTGTTAATAGATGCAACTACACGAAGAATCTTTCTACCACTATAAATAGCATCGGGAATTCAAGAGAAGAACCTACCTTGCTCACTTATACTCTTATTTTCTATACTCTGACTTATACCTATTCTCTAGCAATCAACTACTTGTATTTAACACTTCCATATATTCAGAATTCATCATTCAATATCCTCTAGATAGATAATATATTGGAAGCACTTGTACTCAACAGTCAACATCAGTGTTATAGAACACATTCTTGACAAAGAAACTCTGCTATTGTAAACCTGTTCCTTCGGGTCAAGTGAGGGTTAGTTGAAAGGAAAATCCGAAGAGGAGCTTCGGGACTGGACGTAGGACGGGAGGTCTGAACCAGTATAAAATCCTGGTGTGATTATTTCAATTTACGTTGCTATTATTATCTATCAAGTTATAATATATAGTTAGTTGTTCATACTTGCATATATATCATATACGATCCACTCATATAGACTTTCAGGATACTCGCGTGGCATAAATTGGAGGCGGTGAGTGCCTACAGCTAAGTCTTTGATTTCTCTGGGATAGAGACGTAACCATTGAGCTGTGATCCATGGTTTGATCCCGTAATGGTACTTTCCACATTATTTTAAAAGGGTTTTCAAAAAAGAATTTGAAAAGGATAATTTGTGAATATACTAAATTCGATAAGATAAGTACAAACTTTGGATAAAGAGATGTAATTTATTTAAAATTTAATATAAATAAGACTTGGCATTTTTCAATGGGAAATGGAATATTTGGTTGAATTGATTATTTATTTAATAGTTAAATAACCAACTACCAAATCTGGATCTAAATATAACTTTAGAAATATCTAGAAGAAGCACGATATTATATTGTATAGTTACCGTGCGAGGTGCTATAATGTACGTATAAACTCATTTCGTTCTTCTAGGACGTTTTTAAGAAAATCCGTCCACTAACGGTTAGGAAGTGATCTTCGATCTTATCTTCGTCTGTTTATTTCCTAGAAAATCAGGGTTGAGTTTACCGAAAACAACGAACGTTGTTTCGAAGAGACCAAGATCGAATTTGTGATCCGAAAACCATTTTGATCCAATGATTACATTTTCATAACAAAGATAAGAGCATGGAGTCAAGATGGAGCAGTGAAGTGCAAGGGCTAATCACTACTAATTCTGAGGGTGATTCCAAAATGGATGTAGTAGGAAAAGTTCCTACGGTTCCTCGCGGACCGGGAATGGACTTGTATGGATGAACGCTAGTACATTGTCATTAAAGGACAATGAGCATTCTAAGTGAGTATTTCTAAACAGGTAATCGTAGTCTCTGCCTCATCAACCGGGAATGAATGAACAGCAGGAAAGATGCAACAAGGCTAAGTGGGCAGCACTCGAGTAGAGTATGTCTATCACCTTTCTAAATAACCTTGGATATTTATCACTACGTGTGAAAGGAGCTTGGAAAGGGTGGGAACACTCTTGGTGATAGCATATTCGGTCTATCTAGGTCAGGGATAGTCCAGTCTTGTCTTAGCAGGGATTGATAGGTTCGATCTCGGTATAATGTTTCTAGACATGCACTATGACAGGTGGTACCCCAATGCCTACTCATTCAGTTGGAATCCATTCTCCAATAAGCACCGTATGGTTTTGATTGTCCCCAACTGTGTTGGAATGTGAGATGCAAGCATTTCAGCTATTTGAATAAGTATTTGTACTTAGACACTGTTATAATATCAGATGATTTTGATATGAAATGTTTCAGTTATCATAACGTAAAAGCCCGTCGTGTTTATTTGTGGCATGGTCTTATGAGATACCTTTGATTTCAAAGGATTTTAAACTTTCATAATTCAAATTGAGTGTGTTTTCTCACGCTGGTTTTCTAGACTAACTCGAGTGTTATTTTATTATAATGCTTGGGTCTGACCGAGTATTTCAGGTTCAGGTTAGGATGCTATAGAGCAGGAGGCGAGCCGAAAATCGAGACATATTCTCGTACTTATTTATTTCCGCTGCAGTGCCGTTTGAAATTACCAACAGTTGTGAGGATAAGATGTTTTAATTGTCTTAGGCCGGTAATTGTTGATTTGTGTACTCTGATGTGAGATATGTATATTACAGTTTTGATTTGTGTAAAAAGCTATTGATATTATATATTGTTCTGTCCGCTGTGAGATTCTGTTTGTTTAGTTTTTTCTTCTTCTTCTACCTACTTTCTTTTCCCTCAACAATCTGTCTTTCTGGCACTCGATCGTCCAGTATGTTATACAATGAGCATATTAATGTCGATATTCAAGGATCGAAAAGGCAGATCACGACACTGTTTATTTGATTATTATATTTTATCGTTCCGCTGTGAGATTTTATGCTTGTTTTCTTCTTCCTTTTGTCTTATTTTCTTATTTACCCCATTAACAATCCTTCCTTTTGAATGGTTTGAGTTGACAAGTGTGATTTATTGTTCATTTAAACTGTCCAAAAAGATGGGTCGCTACAGTAGATTGTAACGACCCGTATTTTTAGCTATTTTAAATTATTAAAATTTGATGCAATTATCAAATAAAAATTTTATAGCTTCTGTTACGCCACTCTGATCGACTTACAGAAATGACTAACTTTCAAGCAACAAACCAATCCATCAATCAAACCATTTTCACAACTATACAATAAGCATTAATAGCCACAAATATGAGCATGAACATAGTTTAAATTTTATGGTTCAAAAGTGAAAGCTTCGCTCACTAAAATGATTACTAACTTTTTAAGGAACTTGCCTAAGCTCTTAGCAACTTGTCTTAACTTCAAAATAGGACCTAGTATGGGCTAGTGGGGTGCAACAGGCTTGGCCAAAGGAAAAATTAGGCTCGGCTTGGGATATACTAGGCTCGGCCTTGGAGTTATGAGTTGGAGATGGCCTTTATTTTGGTAGCAGAGGAGTTGTAGATGAATATGTAGAGTTTTGTAGTGAAGAAAACTATATTTTGCCATGATGTTCATTTATATGAAGAAATAAGAAATGAAGATGGAAATGAATATGTTAAGTGGAAAAAGTGTGGAGACGAGGAGTATTTATAGGTAAAGGAAATGAATTAAGAGTTTAAATTAATTTTAACATTTAACATACATTAATGTTGTCATATACAAGCTTCCATACCTCCACCCCTCCATGTAGCTCATGTCCTCAACATGTACACCCTCCCTTCCCCTGCCATGCTTGTACGTACTTTTCCTAGGGGTATAAGGTGATGATGGTGTATTTAGGCTGGGGTTTAGGCTATAAAATATGTCTATGTACATAAAAGGTCAAATCTTGTTTTATTTTAAACTAAGCATGAATTATTAACTTTAACACTATAATTAATGCAAGATTGGACTTGACCTAGGCTATATTTGATAGAGTTGGGGGTATGTCCTAGTAGCAATTATGTAATTTGTTACATATATCTAACTCGTTGAACAATATTGTTTATAATAAAGGTGTTTCAGTCTATTGTATACTTGATATAATGTGCTTATATTAATTAATTAATTTAATTAAAATTATATTTAATAGAAAATCTATAAATGGTGTACTTCACGATAGTAGTTACAAAGTGTCGTAATCGTGAGTAATTTATCACAATAAAACAAACCATTTTAAATGTTCCTAATCAAGATGCATCGAGATTGGATATCGGTGTATCCATTGAGACTATAGTACATAACGCTCTCCAAATGTTGGGCAGTGTATTACTCATGACTGCTTGGGGAACCTAGAGGTTACGTACTGATAATTATTGAATAACTATGGAATGACTCATTCGATAGTTTTCTGTTGGTTAATATAACTAAGGTCAAACAGAAAATATCGATGTGACTGATTTACATGGTTCTCTCGACTTGAGAATACCGTGGATCTTCAATATGAAAGCTCCGCTTTGATTATAGTCAGATCATGGCATGGCATTCCATCGAGTGACTATAGCTGGGTCGAGTGTAAGTATTGGAAGTGGAGTGCTATTCAAGAGAGGATTCTTCTCCTCAGTTATATGGGGTTAGTACCATGGTCAACTCAAGTCAACTCAAAGTCAAAGTCTCTGGCCAGAGCATTTTGGTTAATAATAATTGTTATTATTAAACCAAGAACTTTGTGTTTGGATTATAAAGTTGAATGTGGATGATATTGGAATTTTGACCATTACCAAATTCCATAAATCCAAAGTGATATCGTTTTGACGAAGAGAAGTAGTGTAAATAATTATCACTATTATGTACGGCTTGTAATAAGTAAAATTGGATTTTACCACAAGATGTGTAAGCGATGAATTCAACCAAAATATCTGCTAAGTGATGTGTGAAGGTTAATATTTGAATTGTTCAATAATAATCGCTAAGTGAATTTACACCTTTTAGTCGCACAACCATAATGACGAATTCTCTAAATACCACATGATTTAATTAATTTATAAAAAGTTGTAAATTAATGAGTATTTGAGAAATATTAATTATTATTTATTTTATAGGATGTTTGGGAGTTATTTGTAATTATTTTAATGCATTTATAAAAGTTATATTTGTGCGCAATGATATATGATATCATTGTAATTAAAAAAAGAATTACATGCGTTAATTTATGGAATCCTATGTCATTTGATGGCACATAATTTTCAGCCAACCATGTAAAGAAATAGGAGTGAAAATAGAAAGTTAATCAAGAGAATTAATTAGAGAAGTTTTAATTAAAAAATGGGAAAAGTTTCCTTCTTTCAAATAAAACATATTCTCTAATTCATTCTGTACGTACAATTCATTTCATTCTCATTCATTCTTTCTCTTTCTCTCCTCCTAAATTTTCATTCCTAAATCTTTCAACTCCAAATAAAAAATAAAATAAAATAAAACAAAAGTAAGGATAGGATGTGGATCTTGAAGATCTGAGGAGATATCATCATTTAAGGTGTGATTTATAGACAACATTCTAAGGTGATTCAATCAGATCTAGAAGCATTCTTCATTCAAGGTGCAAATTAAAGGCAACATCAGCAAGGTGCATTTTAAGGATTGGGTGGCAAGGTATGTCATTTTCTATATATAGATAGTGATTTTGCAATATTTGATGGAAATTTAATTTGACTTTCATAATTTGAAAGATGTATTGCCGTCTTGCTTAATTAAAAATAATTGTTTATGAAGATTGAATTATTTGTTGCGTGATGTGATTGAGTTTGCATTTGATATATCCAAATTAAATTATTTTATGCTTTAAAACAACATGTAAGTGTAGATCTGTGTTTTTTAAACATTCTAATTAAATTGTAATTCTTCAGGTCTAAATGTTTACATGTTTGAATTGGTTAGATGTTTTTTTTACTTTGTTAAATTAAAACTAAATCTATATATTTTAAAATACAATGTTTTACTTTAGTCCTATGTTTTAACATTTAATTTAAATTCCATTTTCTTTAAATATGGAAGTTTAGATTTTCATAATAATTGATTGAATTATATATAAAGTTAAAAAAAATTCATATGGAATCAATACAATGTTTCAATTGTAGATCGATATTTCAATCTTTCATGACAATATAATTTTAGTTTTGAATTTTAATACATGTATATATGTTTGTTTTCATGTATTATTTGCACTTTTTATTACAATAAATATTAACATATAAATAAAAGGAATTTTTACAACAAATCAAAGTTTTAAAATTGACTGTAATAACTATCTAACTTATATTAATAGAAAGTTTTGATTGAATTCCATATATACATATTTGGATCTACTTGTATGTGTTCATATAAAATTTATTTTTCTTTACACATGTCGTCATCGTATGAAATTATTTCTCTTTTTAATTAAGACAATAATCTCCATATTTTTTCATTATGGTACTTATTGATTGTCATTAGTATGTTACATTAATTAAGTTTACTAAATGGTAAACTGTATCAATCACTCATATCATCCTTTACTTATTTCCGTTTCAATTCCTATCCAATAACCATTCAAATTGTTTTTGTTTATTTTATGTATGCATATCAATTACCACTAACTTTGCACACTCCATATATGTTGCACTTGCACAATATTTACCGTGAATATTTTTACAATTCATGTCATATTTAGATTAGTCATTAATGTTATCTTATTAATCAATTATTTAATTTAATTAAGAGAAGAAAATGAAAAGTTTCCTTCTCTAACTAAATTTATGATCCATCGTTAATTGAATAATTAAGTAGAATGAAATGAAAAGTTTCCTTCTACAAATAAATATATGCCCCCCTCATTAATTGAATAACTAAGAGAAAGGAAATGATATATTTCCTTCTCTGGATAAATTTAAAAATTAAATGTTACATACAGATGAGTATATAATAGTATATTTGATATACTCTAACTTACAAACACATTATATTACAGCGAAACTTTATTTATGAAGTTAAATAAAATATTGATTTTATTTAAAAGAAACTTAGAAAAGTTCTAAATATATTTAGACTTCATAGACTCATTAAAAATCCAAAATGGTTTAAAAAAATTCAAATTCACACATTTCTTCCGCAGTGAGATGGCCTAGTTCCTTCAATATTAGGCTCGGCCTTGGAATTAAAGTTGGAGATGGCCATTATTTTGGTAGAAGAGGAGTTGTAGATGAATATTTGGAGTTTTTTAGTGAAGAAAACTATATTTTTCCAACTTTAAACATGGACTTAGAAGCCGTGGATGTTCATTTATACGAAGAAATAAGAAATAAAGATGGAAATGAATATGTTAAGTGGAAAAAGTGTGGATACAAGGAGAATTTATAGGTAAAGGAAATGAATTAAGAATTTAAATTAATTTTAACATTTAATATACATTAATGTTGTCGTGTACAAGCTTCCATACCTCTACCCCTCCATGTAGCTCACGTCCTCAACATGAACACCCCCCCTCCATGTAGCTCATGCCCTTAACATGAACACCCCCCCCCGCTATGCTTGTGGGTACTTTTCTAGAGTTATAAGGCAATAATCGTGTATTTAGGCTGGAGTTTAGGCTATAAAATATGTCTATGTACATAAAAGGTCAAATCTTGTTTTATTTTAAACTAAGCATGAATTATTAACTTTAACATTATAATTAAGTCATCAAGTGAAATATGTGAATGTGTTTGCATGTGTATATGGGTGATACAAAAGTGTACACAATGTTTTCGAATGACTTTTCCGATGTAGAAAAGTTGAATTTTCGAAAAATGTTCTTCGGTCACATTTTCTATTTTTATTTGAACTATTTATTTTGGTAACAAAATTTTAAAATAATTTTTAATATCATTAACTAATATTTAAAACATGTCTATTTGATTATTAAAATCCATTATTTAAACATTTAAAAATTATTTAATTATTCAAATACAAAGCGATTAATTTACGGGTCGTTACACTCTTTCCCCTTAGGAGGATTTCATCCCCAAAATTAATACACGAAAGACAATCCAAAAGGTATGCATTTTACCTAGAAATTCTTGTAATAATGCAAAGCAACTATGCCATACAAAAACATTCAAACAACTAACCTAACATTACATTAGGGCAAGTTTCTCTAATATGATCCTCGGCCTCCCATGTATAATCGCGAGGGTCATCACTCCACTGAACCTTCACAAGCTTAACCACCTTGTTTCTCAATCTCCTTTCATTCTGATCTATAATATGAACTAGATGTTGGACTATGTTCAAATTTGGTTCTATCTCTAATTCTTCCTGAACAGATGTCTCTATAATCAACGATGGATCATAAACATGCTTTCTCATGAAAAAACTTATGAACTTCTGACAATCTTTCAAGTAATTCTACTCTGTAGGCCAACGATCCAATTCTCTCAAGGATTCTAAATGGACTAATGAATGTGGGTGCTATCTTTCTTGCTCTTCTGAATCTTACAACTCCTTTCATCGGGAAACTTTCACAAATACCAAATCCTTGACCGCAAACTCTCAGTCCCTTCTCCTTTTGTTGGCATAACTTTATGTTGATCCTGGGCTTCTTTCATCCTTTCCTTGATCATAGCCACTTTCTCTGATGCTTCTCGAATTATCTCTGGTTGAAGAACTAAACAGTATCCAGTCTCTACCCAACATGAAGGTGACTAACATGGTCGTCCATACAAAGTTTCATAGGATGCCATGCCAATGCTAGCTTGGTAACTATTATTATAAGAGTACTCCACCAAATGTAGATGATCTTTCAAAGAACCTCCAAATCCAAAATACATGCGCTCAGCACATCCTCCAAAATCCTTCTCATCCTTTCGGTTTGTCTGTCGGTCTGCAGGTGATAGCTGTGCTCAAATTCAACTCTGTCCCTAAAGCATCTTGCGATGCTTCCCAAAATCGATTGGTAAAGATGGGATCTCAATCGCTGACTATACTTACTGGAATCCGATGCAGTTGACGATCTCCGTCAAATAAATCCCTGCCAAAGAATTTGCAATTCTTGTAGACTTTATCGAAAAAGTGGGCGCTATTTGTTAATCAATTTACAATTACCCAAATTCCTTCATTATCTCTTCTCGTTCTGGGAAACCTATCGATAAAGTCCATGGATACTTGCTCCCACTTCCAATTTGGTATCTCCAATGATTGGAGTATCCCAGCAGTCTTCTACTGGTCACACTTAACCTGTTTACAATTTGCACACCGACTCAAGAAGATCGAAGTGTCTCTCTTCATTCCTTTCCACCAAAAGGTCTTCTTCATAATTTTAAACATTTTGGTTACTCCTGGGTGGATAGATAACCTTGACCGATGGCACTCTCTCAGCAAATCCTGTCCAATTCCATTAATATCTGGCACACAAATCTGACCATTCATTCTTAAAATGCCTAGAGAGTCGATCTGAAAGCTAGAAATGATTCCATTTTCAACATCCTTCTTAAGCCAAGCTAGAATATGGTCTTCTTCTTAGAAATATGCAATTCTCTCCATTAGTGTCGGCTTAACTTCCAAATTTTGCAATAGTTGCTACATTCCTACTCAATGCATCTGCACGAAGTTTGCTTTCCCTAAGGTATAACGAATCTCTAGGTAATAAGACATAAGAAATTCCTGCCATCTTTGCTGCCTCAAGTTCAAGTCCTTATTGATAAAGGATATTTTAATGACTTGTGACCTGTATATAACTCAAACTTTGCACCTAAAAGATAGTGCCTCCATACCTTCAATGCGAAGACAACTACCAACTATTCCAAATCATGCATAGCATAATTCTTCTCATGAGGTTTCAAGTGTCAACTCGCATACGCTATTACTTTACCATTCTGCATCAAAACTGCTCCCAATCAAGTCCTACAAGCATCCTATAAACTATTAATACTTCACTCCCATCTGGAATAGTTAAAATGGGAGAACTTGTCAATTTCTCCTTCAATCCATTGAATGCTTGATTGCACTTGGGTGTCCAAACAAACTTAGTATCTTTATTTGTCAACACTATTAGATGAGACGTAATCTTCGAGAAATATTTAATGAACCTTCTGTAGAAACCTGCCGGTCCTAAGAAACTTATGACCTCAGTCGCACTTTTGGGGTTTCTTCCAATCTTGAACCACAACTACTTTTGCTGGGTCCACTGATATGCCTTTCTCCTAAAACTACGTGCTTTAGAAATATAACTTTGAATTTCCAAAAATGGCACTTAGAAAACTTTGCCTTTAAAACATGACTTCATAAAGTACTTAGAATAACTTGAAGATGGTACTTGTGCTCTTCCTCCGTCTTAGAATAAACGAGAATGTCATCAATAAAGACAAGAACAAACTTATTAAGAAAATCCCGAAACACATTATTCATCAAATCCACAAAATAAGCGGGTGCGTTAGTCAATCCGAATGGCATGACTAACCTCTCACAAAAACTATCAGGGTGCAAGCTGTTAAGGGTACACTCTTGTAACATCATGATATTTTATGGGAAATTTAGTTAAAAAAAATTAAAAACGCATTTGGCACAGTAGTAAAAGCGCATGTTGACTTCCCTAATGACCAGGGATCAAGTCCCGTTGTCGCCCAAAATCTGGAGCGATGTTTTTTCAGCTGGTTCGTTTTCAGCGATTTTCCTACGTATTTCAGCATTGTTTTTGACATGTTGCGGCTTCCTATTCACTCCAGTGATCTAATAAGATGAGATGGCTAAATTTTATCGGTTAAGTGATGTGTATGGGCTAGAATGGATAACCATTAAGTGTATGAAAGAACCAGATTTAATCTAAAATAATCTAAAGGATTATATTCACTCAAATAATCTATAAATAAATCATTTAACCTAAACCTAATCTCTTATTCAGTCGTCGCCATAATTCTATAATAAAATTAGTGTGTATTATTCTTCCTTCTTTTCTCTACTAAATAAACAAATCTCTATCAAATTAAATTATCTATATATAATCAAGAAATTTAGGGAATTTAGAAGAATCAAAGGGAGAAAGATTAAAGGAAAGCTTTTTTCAAATTTAGGCAAGCTCAAGTGCCTGGTGAGTGGGAATTAATATGAAACAGAAAAATAAAGTAGTTCAATTTTAGTTATTTCTAGTACGTTAATATAAACTAATTTCTATTATTAATTGAGAATAGATGTAAATTATTGCAACTTCTTCTTCCACTTTTGGAATATAATTCATGTTTAGTTTAAAATATGGGACATATAAATTGTCTATTCACATTTTATGGCATAAATAAGATTGAAATTTATGTAAATTATTGTATCTTCTTCTTCCACCTCTCAATTCTAATTCATGTTTGGGTTGAAATTTGGAACAAACAAATTGTTATTCATGTTTCATGGCATAAATAAGATTGGTTTAATTAAATTAAATCAGAATTATTCAATTTCTAATGGTAGAACAGGTTAATTGAATAAATTCAAAATATGTTATTTAAATAAAATTATAGTTTTGATTGATATGATTACATAATTTTGAATATAGTTTTGGAACAAAATTGGGAAGTCTAATTGGCATAATTATTTGTTTCATATGTGGCCTAAAAATGTAAAAGTGGAATTTTGTGTAAATAAATAGTTTGTGGCCATTGGATAAAAAAATTGTACAAACTAAATATCTAAAAGGAGAATGTAAATTAGGGTGGAAAAAATTGTAAATTAAATGCTCCCTAAAGGATAGTGTAAATCTATAACAAAATGACATAAAAATTAAGAACAAACCATACGGAATGAGCGGACATGAAATTGAAATATCAATTATGTAAGAAAAAGAGAAATTGTAAAATAACCAAATCTGATGTAAAAATGGCCTAAAGCAGATTAATGGAAATAAATAGTATGTAAACTGTAACGATAAAATTAATTAATCTGGAAAAGATTTGGTAGGCCGACCTTGTAAAGGTCTGGATAGGTGTTTCATGCCGTTAAGACCAAAATATAGTTTTAGCTGTATGTACTAGGAGCGGAAAAGTAGGTTCGCAAGGATTTTGTTACCTTTCCTAGGTTGATAGTACGTAGGATAGATAGCATCCGTAATTGTAGGCTTCTTTAGGAAGATCGACGCGACGGAACATGACCAGTGTGCTCCGACATAGGCTTCTTCAGGCAGATCGTTGGAGGATTTTGCACAACGACCTAGCTGCGAGCGCTCTTTCAGAGGACCGACACTTTGGATAGGGGCAAGTCCACGTTGGTGACCGAGAAGACAAGAGGATAGGAGTTCAGTTTGGCGAAGCCTGAGCGCAACTTCGGGGTCCTGCAAGGTTGTTTGAGTCGGCGCAGATCAGACGTAAGAGGCATTTAGTCACAGTGCACAGGTAAAGAGCATAACTGTCATGCTGTAGCACGTGGATAGATAAGGACAACATGTCTGACAGGCCGATTGACGTTTAATATTACTGCATGGTTGACTTTTCTAGAGTGACCATGGAATTTGGCTTCTTAGGAACTATATCTAAGAAGGATTCACTGCATTATATTATTCACCCTCTACGATATCTGGGGAAGACCTGGAATTAAACTGTTTAATTCTTTCTGCTTCATTTTGTTTCTCATTCACCAGACTTTATGTCTGACCCATTCCTATTTTTTCCAAATCACAGGTGGGCAGGCCTAGGTTGTAGTTCTTTATAACTTGGAGGGTCATTAGAGTAGTTGTTATCTTTAGCTTTTGTTTCTTTTGTTTCATGTACTTCGTTTCTCTTTTTCATACTTTACTCTATATTTGGGGACCTATATTTTGAACTTTGTTATGTTTTATGTTTTGGTGGAGAATACTTGGTACTTTTGGTTTTAGAAATAATTTTGGGATAATATTAATTTTAGTGAAGCTGTTTTGCAATTAATTTATAATTAGTGAAATTTTCTTCCACTGTAATATTTTAATCATTTTATGTTGTTGCCTTAGTCTCTGTGCTATGTTATGGATTTTAATTCACCCGGCCACCCGTGCTTCTAGTCATGTCGATTTTCGAGGTGCGAGAAGTGCGGGGTGTCATAGTTGGTAACGGAACTAAAGTTTCGGTAATCTTAAAATTGTGTAAAAAAATATATACAGGTTTTCGAATAATTTTTAAAGGATATTCCAAATAATACTTTTAAAAGTATATGTATATGTTTTGGAAAAAAAAGAAATTTAAGAATGGGTCCCTCATATCTCTTCCTCCCTATCTATTGAACGATTTGTGGAGTACCTAATCCCATATTTTTAATATCCATATATAAAAATGTCTGAACCACGAGATATGCTCGAAGTTCCAGGCCTTAATATGCCTGCTTGGTTCAGACGTTATTTGCAGGCTACTGCACGAGCAGAGCCACTAGCTAGGGATGCTGCTACGGCGGAAGAGGCTCAGCCCATCCTCTAGGCATTCCATATTTTCTCAAGTTAAGCAAGGACTACACCAGCTTAGGAGGCAAACCATTTCTTGGCACCAAGTCATATACTGAGGTGAGAGCTTGGATCCGTAGTTGTGAGCAGATATTTGGACTTATGGGATTGGAGAACTATGCTCGGAGGTAGTTGGCTTCATGGCAGTTGTAGGGATAGGCTCTTTGTTGGTGAGAGATTGTGGAGAGTGAGGCTGATAATTTGACTTGGGAGGATTTTCGTACTAGGTTCGAGAGGAAATTCTTATTGCAAGCTGAAGAGGGAGTGTGGCTAGAGAAATTTATACAGCTCAAGTAAGGGGATATGACAGTTAAGGAATATGTTAGTCAATTCAATGAGGGATTGATAGAGATGGCTTTACTTGTTGATACTAAGAAGAAAGGAGACGTGGCGCTGAAGTGTGATGGGAAGAAGCAGTGGAAAGGAAAGAGGAGAGGAGGAGGAGGGTCAGGTGGAAAAAGGAAAGTTCCAAGGAAGGACTGGAAGTGCAATACTTATGGGAAACTAGGTCATCTTGCTAAGAATTGTAGAGGGGCAGGAGAGCGACCGAGACTGAGAGGCTATCTTTGTGATCAAGTGGGGCATATGAAAAAGGATTGTCCGTCGAAGCCTAAGGACAGTTCATAGACACCTTCACAGTCTGCTTAGGCTTATGCTTTAGAGGTAGCTCCTTCCTCTACTACTCGTCCAGTTGTGGACAATGGAAAGAAGGTGATCATCGGAGGTGTGTTATTTATTACTAATTCTCATGTCCATACCCTATTTGATTCTAGAGCCTCGCACTCTTTTATATCTAGTACTCTGGTATAGGGTATTGGTCTTGATGCTTGCTTAGTGACCGACCCGGTAGTAGTATCAAATCCCATAGGAGGATCAGCCTATCTGTCCATGTTATTTCGGGATTTGAAATTGCTTATTTTAGGGGTTGAGTTTGACTGTAGTGCCTTTGTATTGGGCTTTTTGGGGTTCGGGTTGATTCTTGGTATAGATTGGCTATCCATGTATGGTAACACTCATGATTGCGATAAGAGGGTAGTGAGGTTAGGCACTTGTAATGGACGTACCTTGGAGGTATCATGTGATCCTAGAGGATCAGTCATGTTGAGCTACCTTTATTCTCTTGACTTATCGCCCGATAGTTTGATTTTGGTACCCGTTATTAGTGACTTCCTAGATGTGTTCTAGTAGATTGGAGAGCTTTTGGAGAAGGGATTCAGTTTTAGGAGCATTTTTGAGTGGGGCGCACCTGTCATCTTTGCCACTAAGGCGGATGGCTCTCTCAGGCTTTGCGTGGATTATAGGGAGCTTAATAAGCTGATGAAGAAGAATCGTTATCCTCTTCCATGTATAGACGATCTCTTCGACCAGCTAGTAGAAACCAAGGTATTTTCGCAACTCGATTTGGCCAGGGATTTCATCAGTTGCGTGTGGTGGAGGATAGCATCGAGAAGACTTCGTTTAGGACTCCGGATGAGTTATTTGAGTGGTTAGTCATGCCATTTTTGCTTACCATGCTCCAGCATATTTTATGGACCTGATGAGTCGAGTATTCAGCGAATCGTTGAATAATTTTGTGGTGGCGTCGATGACATTTTAGTTTATTCACGAAGCAAGGAGGAGCTTACTGTTCACTTCGAAGAAGTGCTTAGGACCCTATGAGAACATAAATTGAAGGTGAAGTTCTCCAAGTGCCACTTTTGGAGGGACGAGGTTCGCTTTTTGGGACACAACATTTTGGAGGATGGACTTGCAGTAGATCCAACGAAAGTGGCAGCAGTGCGGGATTGGCAGACCCCTAGGAATGCCACAGACATAAGGAGTTTCCTTGGTCTTGCGGGCTACCATAGGAAGTTCATTAAGGACTTCGCTAGGATATCAGCTCCACTTACCCGCCTTACCAAGAAGAACTCAACTTTTGTGTGGGATGCCAGATGTGAGGATGCATTTGGCGATTGAAGGAAGCTTTGACTACCAGCCCGTATTGGTATTACCGGATGGAACCAAGCCTTTCTCAGTTTATACGGATGCTTGTGGTACGGGGCTAGGGATGGTACTGATGCAAGAGGGTAGGGTAGTATGCTATGCGAGTAGACAGTTGAAAACGCATGAAAAGAACTACCCAATGCATGATCTTGAGTTGGCAGCTATAGTTTTTGCTCTCAAGTCTTGGAGGCACTATCTCTTAGGAGAAATATTTGAGCTTTTCATCGATCATAAGTTTTTGAAGTATCCGTTCTATCAGAAAGACTTGAATTTGAGACAGCAAAGATGGATGAAGTTTTTAGCCTCTTATGACTTTGAGATTTCCTATACCTCTGGGAAGGGTAATGTAGTGGTAGATACGTTGAGAAGACGCAAAGTGGTTTTAAGTCCTCTATTTTTGGAATGGAAGCATTTGGAGTACATTGTTACCTTTGATTTTAGACCTCCATCAGATTTATCTCTAGGATTGTTAGCAGCCCTCGACGTCCAACCTACTTTGAAGGAGCAGATTGGAGCAAGGCAAGGTGAGGACGAAGAGTTAAAGGAAATTTTAGATAAGCTTGGTAGAGGAGAGTAATCACCACATCTTAGGTGCTATACCATGGACACTAGGGGATGGTAGACTTTATGTTCCCCATAGTGAGGATTTAGTAGATGCGGTGTTGGCCGAGTCACATCATTCTAGGATGATAGTGCACCCCGGTGGTGATAAGATGTACCGGGATATGAAGAGGGTATTCTATTGGCCCGGAATGAAGATGAGGGTGGCGGAGTATGTATCGAAGTGCATCACTTGCCAAAGGGTAAAGGCAGAACCGAAGAAGCCCAAAGTACAGTTGCAGCCATTGGATATTCCACTATGTAAATGGAAGAGCATCTCTATGGACTTTGTGGATGGACTACCAATGTCACGGAGTGGGAACAAGAGCATCTGGTTCGTTATGGATAGACTGACAAAGAGCGATCATTTTGTACCCATTAAGAGTAATAGGACGCAGCTTCTTTGGGGACCTTTATGTAAAGGAGATGGTTAGTCTTCATGGAGTTCCTGCCAGCATTGTGAGCAATAGAGATCCATTATTCACCAACGAGTTTTGGAGGAGTCTTCAGAAAGCCTTGGGAACGGAATTCAATCTGAGCATGGCATGAATTTCTCGACCGATGATGAATGGGTTTATATAGGGTTTGAACCCCTTGATTTTCGTTCATATATTTTATACGAATTCGTCTGATAATTATATGCTTGAATTCGTCTCGACCACTTGATTATGCTTGAATGCTTGAGATTGTACTGACTTGTTCAAATTCGTATAATTCTTTGTTACTTGATTTCCATGGCTTCGAATTTGAACTGTTCAATTCCTTGACAATCACGACTTTGAATTATTTCTGACTTGGTTCGAACTTGTTGCCTTGGTCATCACGATGTTGATTTTGCTGGTGACTTCGGCCTTTATTCGCAGTCGATTTTGTGATGATATTTTGACTTTGTTTAAAAAAATCTGTTACATGCATGACTTCTGTCTTCGGCACTGTTACTGCTAATATGACTTCGACATTGTTTCTCTGACTTGTTCATCAACCTTGATTTCCATGGTATTAAAAATTATAACTTGATTTGAAGCATAGTTTTCGTTCTGACTTGACGATGTTGATTTAGCTTGTCCGTGAATTTCTTTTCTTTGTCATCACGACTTTGATTTTCTAAAACTTCCATCATTTGAAAATTTCTCTGAGATATTGTTTTGTTTGCATTATTGATATGCACTTGCCGTGGACTTCATGTAGCTTGTCTGATCTTTATAAAAGCTCTGTCTTTGTTTGAAATTGCTACGTAAAAGTGTTCGACTTAAACTATTTGCATATGAACTGATATGTGCTTGTGCACATATTCTATTTGTCACTATTGCATTTCATATATATGTTTCTTGGTCGTACTGTCCACCTGATTTCATATGCATTGATGTTGGTTTTCATGTATGCCATTTGAAGTGATCTATTTCCATATGGTCTGGTTCACTGAGTCGGTTTTGACTTTGGTATGAAACATTGTTATAACTATTAAATGCTGTGGGTTGCACTGAGTTTGCTCTGGTCCTCAAGTATGTGATGCATGTAAACAAGTCTAGTTGCATATATGGCAGTTCGGTTCAATGCTGTACATATATATGCTTTTGAGGCTGCTGCACCATGCTTGCGTATATGTGTCATGTTATATTTTCTTGTCATTGCTGCTTGGTTGTCAATATGTACATGTTGTAGCTTGATTTCGTGGATGTTGTTCTCTGGTGAATGTGGTGTCTCTCGACTCCTCATTGTAGTCTAAGTTAGATTGTTGTTGGTCTGGTTCATGTATATGTATATGTGATTTTTTGGAGCTGCAGTCTTCTTGAACCTGTTTGCAACTGTTGTTTCCCCTTGAGTCTGGGCTTGTGTTCATGTACATTTGGGTTTGCACTTGATTGTGTAGTCTGGTCGACACTTGTATTTTGTTGTGTGCTCATGTCTTATGTCAATTTATGGTGCACCACTGTTGCATTGACTTCGTACATATTGTGCTTGTATTTTTGAACTGCACCTGTGTTGAATCCAGCTTTAAAGCTCGGGTTTGACCTTATGCTCGTATCGTGACTTAACTTGAGTTGAACTTGGATTTTTATTTGGGTTTGACCTTGTACTCACATGTCCCTGTAATATTATCAAGTGTATATCGGTGTGTACGGTCTTGTGGCATGCACAATGATAAACTGTGCATGTCACAAGCTGTTCGTGTATGATGAATTCAAAATTAAACGACGACGAGCAACCCAAATAACCGAGGCAAAGAAAATTTCCAAAATCACATTTTTTTTATACTGCAAAAATATTTATTTTTCAATTTTACTGCGTTGGTGTATATTTTAGCAGATAGCTCAGATGTTGGATTCAATCTGGAATAGTTGAAGATAAAAATATGAGTGAATGAGCGATATGTAGTGAGAACATTTGTAAATGAAAATTGTGATGTAATCAAATTTGTATTGCAATTGAAATTGTGTGTGTGTGTGTATATATATATATATATATAGTGAGAGCTTGAATTTATACTATTCAAAATTGCAATAAATATTTGTTTGAATAAAATATACGTTTGAATTTAAACTTTGTGTTATTTATTTTATTCAGCAAATATTTATTTAATTATGTGAAAAATAAAATAGTACATTAACAAATACATTTAAATGAATATACATATATATGTTTATTATCATCAAACAAAAATCATATACTAGCATATTCAACAGTTTATGTATAGATTTATATAAACTATACATGTGTTTGCTGCATATATTATATATATTTGTTTATCTATATATAGGTAAATTATTTTTGTCAATATATGTATATTCAAAGGCTTACGTAATATAGATAGATCTGTTTGTTTTATGCTTAAAGGAATACATACAGATCAGCATATGTATATGCAAACGGTATTTACGTTAAATATATAATATTATATGCATGTTTCAACATGATTAGTTATATATATTTGTATGTATTGTCTACACAGTTATATTGGTGTGTGTGTGTGTATATATATATGTATTCCGTGTTTCTAGTTTATATATATATATGATTTGTAGTTATATAATATAATATGTTTAATGCACAGTTATGTTGATCTGTTCATTCAAATATTAATTTTGAGATAGATGTTTGAAATGATTTATATATATATATATATCAATATTTTCAAATGAACATACATCATATATGTTAGTACAATATATTTGATTTTAAATGAAGCATGCTAGGGGTATGGCTTTAAATACACACACACACATACACATATATAGTTATGGTCTGCATAGTTGTTATTATACATGTATAAAAGTTTCATTATATTTTAGTATATTTAGTATAATATACAAATGTTTATATTGCAGTTTACAATAGATGTCTATATATTAGCTTATATGGTTACAGTTTATAGTTAGTAAAATATACCTAGTTTTTATTTGATATGGCCGCTGAGTATTTATATATATATATATAGTGCAAAGTTTTTTTCTCTTATAATTGGCTATATATACATTACAGAAATACTGATTTTAAAGTAATATATTTGTATGTGTTTTAAACTTTATATTGATTTGAAAAAATGTATAACAATATCATTTACATTTCATTCTAGTCTATATCAAGCAGATTCTGATTTATTTTCATCAGTTCTTTGTTATCAGCTTTAACCGTCAAATTCGTGCCAATATAACTTTTCTTTGGAATTCGTGTTCGGGTTCATAACTCATTTCATCATTAGATATCTCTAACCTCGAAAGGTGAGCCATCACTCACGATTAACGTTCTTATATTTATTAAATTTGATTTCAATTGAAACGACAATTGAAATATGTTGTTGTTAGCTATTTAATTGTTATATATGATATGCTATTATTTGTAATTGTTCACCTGTGGGATATGACACAATATCCTGTTGTTTATATTACATTTTATTGTCACTAATGACATATGCTTGTTGTTATTATTATCGTATCTGTTATCACTCTGCAAGTTCCCTGTTAGTATAAAATTCCCTATGGGTTGAAATGATACACACCCGAACGATCTGTAGAATAGGAAAAAATCATTATGGGTTGAAATGATAAACCCAAGCAATTTTCATTTGAATTGAATTTTGGATTCGGGTTGAAATGACACATACCCGTATATATTTAAATTATGGATTGAAATGATAAATATCCATATCACTTGACCATATGATAGAAAATTATATACAGACACCATTGGTCTGTATATATATATATATTTTGAAAATGATTTCTATGGCTTTAAAATAGGAAAATATATGGTTTATTAAATATCGATTACGTGTATATATAAAATCAATTTTGTGGTTTTAAAATTTAGATTTTAAAATTTATATGTTTTGAAAATTGTATGGTTATAAATAAAATTTGAAATTATATTTCAAATATAAAGTTTATAATAGAAATGGGTTTGAAATTTTATTTATTTAATAATTATACTTAAATAGGTTGATTTGAAATTCATTAAATTTGAGATTTTAAAGGCTATGATTTTATAACTTGATCTTTGGTTTATGGTAATTAAATGAATATTTTAAGTTTATATAAATTGAAGAAAATATCTAATTTATTTGAAATTTGAGATTTTATTTAAATGATATTGGATTTATTAAGTAAACATTTCAAACGAAATAATAATGAAGTTAAATTTTGATATATATATAAAATTACCAAATTTATTAAATTGTATGGTCACCGTATATTTATTAAATTTGATTTCAATTGAAACGATAATTGAAATATGTTGTTGTTAGTTATTTAATTGTTATATATGATATGCTATTATCTGTAATTGTTCAACTATGGGATATGACACCGTATCCTGTTGTTTATATTATATTTTATTGCCACTAATGATATATGCCTGTTATTGTTATTATCATATCTGTTATCACTATGCAAGTTCCCTATTAGTATATAATTCCCTATGGGTTGAAATGATACACACCTGAACGATTTGTAGAATAAAAGAAAATCATTATGGGTTGAAACGATAAAACCAAGTGATTTTCATTTGAATTGAATATGAGATTGGGGGTTGAAAAATAACATACCCGTATATATTTAAATTGCGGATTGATATGATAAATATCCGTATTACTTGACCATAGAATATAAATTTATATACAGACACCGTTGGCTTATATATAAATATTTTGAAAATGATTTCTATGGTTTTTAAAAAGGAAATATATGGTTTATTAAATATCGATTATATATATATGAAATCATTTTTAAAGTTTTAAAATTTAGATTTTAAAATTTATATGTTTTAAAAATTATATGGTTATAAATAAATTTTGAAATTATATTCCAAATATAAAGTTTATATTAGAAATGGGTTTGAAATTTGATTTATTTAAGATATATACTTAAATAGGTTGATTTGAAATTTATTAAATTTGAGATTTTAAAGGATATGATTTTATAACTTGATCTTTGGTTTATGGTAATTGAATGAATATTTTAAGTTTCGATAAATTGAAGAAAATATCTAATTTATTTGAAATTTGAGGTTTTATTTAAATGATACTAGTTTTATTAAGTAAACATTTCAAACGAAATAATAATGAAGTTAAATTTTGATATATATAAAATTACCAAATTTAGTTTTGAAAATGTTTGAATATTTAAGCTTTGGAATATATTGAAATTGAAATGGTTTATTTTATGGTTCAAATCTGTATTTGAAATCGATATAATTTGAAATAATTTATTGAGAAACTAAATTGAATTGAAGTTGAAGTATTGAGATTGAATTAAATTGGAATTTGGGAATTCGAGTTGATTTGAATCGATTTGTGAAATTTGAGGAAGCTATTATATAAAGTATTTTTAAAACATATTTTACTTTATAATTTATTTTAATATCGATTATTTTAGTATAATTTATTTTTAATATAAACTATTTTTAATATAAACTATTTTAACTTATAACTATTTTTATATAAATTATTTTATTTTATAACGCATTTTATTATGTATATTATTATCAATATCTAAACTGTTTAAGTGGTGGAAGTTATGATTTCAAAGTTATGGTTTCCAAAGTATTATGATTTTAAATTGTTATGATCTCTAAAGTGTTATAATTTCAAGTGTTTTGGTTTCAAAAATGTTATAACTTTGAAAGTGATATGATTTTGGGAATGGATATACTTGAAATGGAAATAATATCATATTGGTATGGTTTTGAAATAGAAATGATATTTTGGTTTGAAGTATAAACTATTTTGAAATGACCACGGTGTTATAATAATGATTGGTTGTTGAAGATACCGGGATCGGATATTGTCATACTCTCTGCCAATACCGAAAACACTTTAACAGCTCTGTACGTAGAGGAGATTCCAAAATTAAGTAGGATGGTCTGGTGGCGATTCTATATGGTATTTACGTAGCCCTGACTCCCGTGAGTCAGCTTGATGCGGCTAAAATAGGAGCCATGCCGGGCCAAGTGAGGTCATTCCTCCGATCGGGCATATTTCTTCGATACCATTCTATTGCTTTTGTGATTGACTGGGTGCACCCTTTTTGATTTGGAAGTATGTCATGAGGTGGGCGATAGTAGCAGCTATGCGTTACCACCAGTCCGGATATGCAAACGGTATATCTACCCTGGCATTGCCTCGAGTGCCTTGTCGCATGCCCTATCGCGCCTTCTACGAGTTTGTTTTGTACCTTACCTATGTGATGTCCTCTATGTAGACCTCCAGTTTACGGAGGAGCGTACGACATTATAGACTACGGGAATATATAAAATGTGTTAAGGGGGATATGTGTAACGCCTTAACGCTATTTTAATACTTTTACTTTACTATAGTCATATTATAATAGCGTATATTACTGCATAGTAGATAGTTCCATGGATCCTTAGAGGATGGTTACCCCAAACATCATTTATTTTACTTGTATTTCAGTTGATATTTCACTTGAGTTGGATTTATTGATATAAGAATGTTAATCCTGACTCGAGCCTTTTGTGTTTTGTTTTGCTTTACACTCGGGTCAGACTGAGTGATACAACATTTAAGACTTACCTTTGGAGTTTGGAGCTTCGTTTGGAGATCCAACTATCGATTCAGCTTTCAGTCATTCAGTTGATTCCAGTGATGCATTCAGATTTTGTTATTTGACTATGGTATTCGAGACTTCTGTTGTATCTTATTTTAACTCTGTTATATATATAATAGCTTTATGAACTTCTATTCCTTTTTTCCGCTGCTTGTTACTGTAATACTCTGTGTCTGTGATTTTGTGATTTATTTATTTATCATATATGTTGAGTTTTGCCAAATTTAAATTAACAATCTGATATTTTGAGCAATTCAAGTCTGACATGTGTGCATGCAAATGGCACAAAATACCAGGTCGTTACATTATGGCCAATGAAAATGATGCATCCTTGGCATCCTCCAAGACTGATGCAAATGCAACCTCACCAGCATCTGAAATATTCACCACGTCTCCAATTAAACCCAAAGTTCAGATTGTCACCGCCTAACATTATGAAAACAACTATTTGCTTTGGAAAGTCCAAGTAGAGACAGCAATAAGAGGATATGGGCTGGAGAGTTTCATCAATGGGACAACCTCTTTTCCGCCAAGAATGACTGCGGACAAAGAGGGAAAATTATTAAACAATAAAGAATACATCTTATATCAAAGGCAAGACAGTTTATTATCATTATGGTTACTATAATCTACAAGCACATGCCTGTTATCTAAAATAGTTGGCTGCAATTCATCCTATGAAATATGGACAACTATTGAACAGATTTTCCACTCGCAATTAGCAGCCAGAATCATGCACTATAAAAGACTACTTCAAACTCTCAGAAAAGAAAATCTATCAATGAGGGACTACATATCGAAGATAAAGTCATATTGTGATCTTCTTAATACTGCAGGCCACAAAATATCTGAAATTGAGCCGATCTTAACCATTCTGAATGGTTTAGATTAACATTATGAATTAGTGGTTGCAATAATATCATCAAAGGAGACTTTACCAAATCTATAGTATGTTTAATCCACACTGCTTGCACATAAAGGAAGAGTGGAGCAAAGAAAAACAAATAAAACGGAATACTCTGTCAATTATGCATTCAAAGGCAGAAATCAAGAAAATCAAGGAAGACAAAATTCAATAGGAAATCAAAATCAAAGAGGAAATCAAAATCAGAGAGGCAGAGGAGGAAGATGGAATTATAATAATAGAGTAAAGTGTCAAATTTGTGAAAAAACAGGTCATATTGCCGGCAGATGTTATTTCAGATTCAATTCAGAATTCAATGTGAATCAATAACATCAAAATAATCAAAGAAACATTAATCCAAATGTGAACACTGCTCAACTAAATCAGCAATCAAGAAGTCAATCAGAGAATTCAAGAAATAAACAAAGTGACTGAGACAATCTTACCAGATCAGATGGACTGAGTGGAGAAGAGTCGTACCTAGACTCAGGAGCTACAAATCACATCAACGGTAATATACAAAATCTCAACCTTGGCAATAGAAACTATACAGGTATGCAAACTGTTCATATGGGAGATGGTGAAGCTATAAGTACATCTTATGTTGGTAATGGCAGTATTAAAGGTAAGAAACAACTCTACCTTAATAATCTATTAAGAGTTCCTAGGATCAAAAAGAACTTGCTAAGTGTTTCACGGTTTGCTAATGACAACAATGTACACTTTGAGTTTCACCTCAAATTTTGTTTAGTTAAAGACTTACTAAGCAAAGATGTGTTATTACAGGGTAAAATGGACAATTGGCTATATAAATTCACCTCTGACTGGGCAAGAGATAGATATGTTAAAGAAAAGTGGCGCAATAACATTGAATCTGTAGCCGATAATAGTAGAAATGTATTTGATCCATGGCACTGTAAACTGGGTCACCCTAGTGTTAGTATAGCAAAACAAATATTAAGAGATAATGGAATTTCTTTTGAAAATTTATCTACTCCTTATGTTTACACACACTTTCAACTTGGCAAAAGTCATAAACTACCTATTACTGATTCTCTGACCAATTATACTTCACCCTTTGAACTTGTTAATGCAGATCTATGGGGGCTTCCCCTAGTAGATACAGACTATGGTTTCAAATATTATCTGTCATTTGTTGATGCTTACTCCAGATTTACCTGGATATATTTTCTCAAAACAAAATCAGAAACTCATAATGCAGTGATTCAGTTTATCACACTAGCGGAAAAGCAGACAAAGAACAGCTTAAAGATTATTCAAATAGATGGAGGTGCAGAATTTAAAATCTTAAAAGATTATACTTTCAAAGAAAGGAATTATACACAGAACCACTTGCTCACACACTTTAGAACAAATGGTATAGTTGAAAGAAAGCACAGATATATTATTGAGACGGATCTGACTTTACTAGTACAAGGGTCTATGCCTATGAAATTCTGGCCAGATGCGATTGCAACATTATCTAATTAACAGGTTACCAACCAGGGTATCAAAGCATAAAAGTCCAACAAAATTGCTGTTTAATATAAAATCGGACTATAAAAGTCTAAAGGCATTTGCGTGCTTATGCTTCCCCTGCCTTAGACCCTACAATACTCACAAACTGTCTCATGTATGCTCCATGTACTTTTCTAGGCTATGCTAATAATGAAAAAGGCTATAAATGTCTTGGCAGCAGTGGTAAATTATTTATATCTAGACATGTTGTGTTTAATGAAGGAATTTTCCCTTTTGTAGATAAGGAAAACAAACCAACTCAAAAGATTTACAATCCAAGAGTATCAATCTTATCCATACTTGTACTTTCAGATTGGATCACAGAGGAGAAAGTTAAGGAGGATCAAGGAACATTTGGACAGCAACTCACAGTATCTGACACTAGATCAGATCACAGTGCAACAGACATTCCTGACCACTTCATCCAGTCAATTCAAGGCAACTTCAGCGCCATAGGAAACTCAGAACATGTTGAAAACCAGTCATCATGTTCTCAATCATCCAATCAGGCCAACATAAATCAAGAAGAGATACCTATCATAACATAATATCGTATGATTACTAGAGCCAAAAGTGGAATTTTCAAGCCAAAAATATATACTGCATCTATGAGTCAGTCTGAACCAAACACATACGAACATGTAGTCAAACATAAGGAGTGGAGACAAGCTATGAATGAGGAATACAATGCCTTAATAAGAAATCAAACTTGGGATCTTATATCACCACCTAATCACAATATCACCACCTAATCACAAAAACATTCTTGCTAGCAAATGGACTTACAAAATTAGAAGGAACTCAGATGGGACTATATCAAGATACAAAGTAAGATTAGTTGCAAAATGGTATACTTAGGAATATGGATTTGATTTCAATGAGACATTTTCTCCAGTTGTAAAGCCAACCACAATAAGAATCATATTGACCATAGCTTTACATAGACAGTGGAGAATAAGACAACTGGATGTAAACAATGCCTTTCTAAATAGTGAGCTACATGAAGAAGTTTACATGGAGAAGCCTAAAGGATATATTCAAGGAAAAGAGATAGAACTAGTATGTAAACTTCACAAAGCTATCTACGGACTCAAGTAGGCAACAAGAGTATGGTATGACAAGCTTAAACATGTACTGACCAACATAGGATATCGTTCAATAAGATCAATCAACTCTCTATACATAAAATCAAGTGAACAGAAAGCAACATACATACTTGTATATGTGGATGATATCATCATTACAGAAAACAATAATGAAGAGATCAACGGTACCATTCAACATCTGGATCAGACCTTCTCAACCAAAGATCTTGGAGATCTAAATTATTCTTTGGGAATAGAAATCACAAGAAAATATGAAACAGAATTACTTGTGAGCCAAAAGAAATATATATCAAAGATTCTTATTAAAGCAAACATGCATCAAGCCAAGCGTCTACCAACCCCAATGGTTAGTAATCTACAACTGTCAAAGGAAAAAGGTAAACCCATAAGCAATGTCAAGCAGTACAGAAGTGTGGTAGGTGCACTACAGTATGTAACTATAACAAGACTAGATATATGCTTCAGTGTAAACAAGGTATGCCAGTACATGCAAAATCCCCTGAACGAATATTGGAAAGCAGTAAAGCGCAAACTGAGATATCTAAACGGTACATAAAATTATGGATTACTTCAGAAATCATCCAAAGAGTTAAATATTCAAGCTTACTCCGATGCAAACTGGGCTACAGACCCAGATGATCGAAGATCAACAGCTGGGTACTGTATTTACCTGGGGACGAATCCCATATCCTGGTGCTCGAAAAAGCAACCCACTGTTTCTCGTTCCAGCACTGAAGCAGAGTACAGATTTGTAGCAAGCACTATAGCCGAAGTCATGTGGATCGAATCCTTGTTAAACGAACTTGAAATCAAATCTACAAGGAAGTTTGCTATTTGGTGTGATAATCTCAACTCCATATCACTCATCGCTAACCCAGTTCTCCATTCGCGTACAAAACACATTGAAATCGATATGTATTTTTTACGCAAACATATTCTAAAGGGAAAACTGGAAGTAAATCATGTTCCAGCGATTTATCAAAAAGCGGGCATCCTCACTAAGCTGCTTTCATCTAGAAAGTTCAATAAATTGTAGACTGAATTGAAAATTGTGGATGGCAGCGGAAGATAAGAGGGAAACGAAAACCCTAGATAACTTTGAGAGGGGGTGTTAGAGATATGATAGTATGCGGTTAGGGTTATCTCATGTAACAATTTAGATATCACTGAAGCAGGTATAATACCCAGAGATGCCCACGATGCTGCTAGGCCTAAATTCATTTTTTAAATTGTTGTAAAAGCCGACGGTGCTTATAAATAGCAGTGTGTTATGTACAAGTTTGAAATATAAAAGCATTCAATAATAAAATTGCAGCATTTTTTTGAGTCTTGACCATCCTTAAATTAAGTTTTATGGAGGATTAAAGAGAGTGTGAGAATAAAATATGAAAATCATTTATTTTACTTTGATTTCTCTAAAGAGGAAGACAGACAGATGGTGCTTGAATCAAATCCGGTTGTTATAAAAGGAAATATCTTTATTATCACAAAGTGGGATGTTAATATAATCAACACTCAAGAACATATAAAATCTATTCCGCCGTTGTTTGCACAAAAAATGGACAAACACCTCCAAATCGTATGAATTAGTTGATTTTATGTTGTTTCTAGTGATTTGGGTGATTTACGCAAATATGTAAAAAAGCAGGGACTAAACTGTAAAAGACACATAGATTTATAGTGGTTCGGCCAGAACGTGCCTACGTCCACTTTATATGTTATTCTCCTTTTTCTTTGGGATTACAAGTACAAAGCTTTGTATACAAGTATATGAAAGTTGTTTGAAAGTTCCTTCCAGGCTTCAGCTCTCAAAACTTGTCTGCCATTGTTGTGCCCCTGCCCCTCTATTTATAAAGTGAGGCTGGGGGCAGGGATCTTGGATGTATATAGCTGCTGGTGGGCCTGGGCTGAAGCAATCTGGTCTAGCGATGTTGGTTCGGTATCCACTTGGTCCGGTAGTGGTTGGAGTGGGTTGGTTCGGCATGAGGTTGGTTCGGTGGATAGGTGGTTCGGCAGTAGCTTGGAAGAGGTTGGTTCGGCAGAGTCTGGTTCGGTGATGGTGGTAGGAAAGGGATGGTTCGGTAGTTATGGGTAGTGGGTTGGTAGTGCTCCGGTTCGGCAATGCATGGACGTGGATTTTGGACCGGTAATGCTTCTCTTTCTTTGGTTCGATGGTGATGAAAACGAACCCAACACTTGCCCTCCAAAGTAGGGCATATGCCTGCATATGGCGTGCTTTGTTTTGCTATCATCCGGTATCTAATGCCGAACCATCTGGTCCGGTTATTGTTTTTGCTTATAAATGGGGGCCACGTGCCTTCGTTCCACTTCCATCATTTGAGACAGCCGGATAACCTTAGTGCCGAATCATTTAGTGTCGAATCACCTTAGTGCCGAATCATCTGGTGCCGAATCATCTAGTGCCGAATCATCTAGTGCCGAATCATCCAGTGCCGAGCCAGGTGCGTTTCCCTTGAGGTTTCTTCGTTTCACCGAATGAGCATAAGGACACATAGTACCGAATGAACTTACATGCCGAATGACATTCAAACCTTGAATTTTTCTATGCTTCAAATTACAAGTGAAATTCCAGACTACATCGTTCATATGTTTACTTCCTTGTGTTGCAGATAAATGTCTCGCAAAGTGGAAACTTGATCAGACAAGAGAAAATCCACGGACCGAAATGAGCCTCCCGTTGTGCCCCCTGCCCAGCCAGGACCAGCTCGACAGGGACCTGCCCCGAGGTCATTAGTGGACGGATATGGTCCTCAGAAGCTCTTGAATTCTCCTCCTGACTGCTTTCCTAGCTCTCTCAGAGAGGAGCAGCTTGATGTTATATCCCGCTCCTTTGAGATTGATAGATCACTTATGCTGTTGCTGGGGAACGGAGTGATGTCGTACAATCCTCCTGAAGGATATTTCGCATATAGCCGATACCATTGCATGTGCGGGGCCATTCCTCCGATCAATGCATGGATAGTCAGCTTCATTACTTACCTGAAAGCGGCTCCTTTTCATCTTCATCCCAACTCCTATGCCATCTTAGTGTGTCTATTCGTTATCTTCCAGAGGAGATATGGGCGCCCCCTTCTAACCGGGAAATCCGATATCTATATAATTTGAGGGGCTACAAGAAGGGGTCTCCGTACATTAGTTTAGAGTCGGCCGTGTCCTTCAAGCCGGTCTTGGACTTATACTCGAAGTTTACCATGTTTAAGAAGGAATGGTTCTTCGTCAAGGACGACTCCGTTTCTTTTCGCCTCTTCACTTCTGGCTGTAAGTTGAATTCCACTTGTAATTTCTTTGTCCCGACTGCAATGCTTCTTCTTATATGCTTTTATTTCTTGCTAGCGACAGGTGACTTTGCGGTCGTGGAGAATGATCGCCTGGTACAGATGGCCGCGGAGATAGAGGCTATCTCTGGAAGGGACATGTCGGCTTCTTACCTAATCAGGAATGCCACTCTCCTGGAGCACAACCTGATTCTGCCACGTCAATCCGTGGTTAAGCAGAGAGATACAGCCGAGGAAAGGGCTGCTAAAGCTAAAGATGGGGCTACTGCGAAGAGCAGCAAGAGGAGGCCCTTTACAAAACCTCCAGTTGTCGGAGGTAAGAAGCTCAAGAAGTCCGACGGCCCTTCCCCTAGCACGTGCCCAATGACTCCGGGGGAGGAAAACGTGGAGGAGGATAGAGGTGAAGGCGAAGGAGGCGATGTAGGAGGAGAGGCAGAGAGCGGAGACGACAGAGAAGGTGATGGTGGTGGTGATGGCGCCGGGGATTTGCCTCCTGGGCAAGCAGGCGAGATTCAAGAGTGGACGGATGATGCCTTCCGCCAGGCTTTTGAGGGGTTGGAGGAAGGATCAGCCTTGGTGGAGAAATCGAAGAGGTCTGATAAGGCCGGGTCCGGTGCCAGCCTATCTTCTGAGAGTATTTCAGCTAAGGCAACTCCGGCGGTTCAAGGTGAATTCTTAACTCCTTCTTTTAACTTCACACGTTTCTTGAGTCATAGCTTCATGCATGCTTGTAATACTTGGTTTTTATTCCAGGAATGGGTAAGGTGGCCAGACATCAGATATTCGGCACCGCCTTGAACAGTATAAGTTACTCAAAGCTTCCGCCAAACCAAAGCCGTCAGCTAGCCGTCCTGGAGATGTGGTCGGATATCGCCCTCTTCTCGGAGTTATTGAAGAAGATATGCAAAAGAGAAAAAGGGGCCGATCTTCGTTTGAACCTTCACCTGGCCCTCAACCTCCAGCCCAGCCTATCCATGATATTACTGAGGAGGATACTGAGCTTATGTCTTCCCCACATCCGTTCGAAAATCCAACCGTCACCCCGATAGACCATCCTTATTTGGTTCGCAACCCATTTGCCGGCCATCCGGATCTGGACCCGAGTTTTCAGGATATCTCTTTTGATGAGGCCACGGGTGAGCATCTTCTTCCCCCCAATCCCATGGTACGGGTGCTTGACGAGGCTAAGTCCTTAGACCTCGATTTACTTACTACTCGGATAGTTACCATGGGGGACGAAGCCAAGGCTAATATTGATCGGGTCGCGGAGGAGACCAGGAAGTTGATGGGGCATCATGCCCGTTTGGTCAAGGCTGGAGAGGAGATTGGGAGTGCTAATATTCGGTTGCGGCTAAAGGTTGCTGATCAGGCCAAACAGCTTGCCGATCAAGCCATTCAGATTTCTCAGCACGAAGCAGCCTCCAGGCGGTTGAAGGAGACTATGGAAGAGGCTAGTAGGGCAGAACTATGAAAGATGGAGGCCGCCTGCAAGGAGCAGATTCACATAGCCATCGCTACGATGGATGAGGTTCGGAGGGCGGATCTCGAGCAGGTAGAGGAGTTATCCGGGAGGCATGAGGCCGCAGAGCTTGCTCAGGCCAGGCTAAAGGAAGAGATGGAGGAAATGAGGAGGTCTCTCCAGGCTGACCGCTTGAGATATCGATCGGAGAGGGATGTTGCCATCGCTAAGTTGCTGTCTTCCAAGGTCCGGGTGAGGGAGTTTGAGGAGAATGAGGGGATGATGGACGAGATGTTGCAGAATATGTACTTCCGTACTTGGAAGCAGGGTAATCTATCCTTGATGGATGACTATCCCCGGGTCATGGTCAGGATATATCTCCGGGCTTTGGAGGAGGCCAAGGCCGATGCGGATAAGGAAGGTGGAGCGGCATTCAGGATGGATGTGGTTACCGCCCAGTTCTCAAAGGAGGAGAAGGTAGCGGTGAAGGAGGGGATGCGGCTACTTGCTGCGGAGGAAGCCGGTGTGCAGTTGGGGGATGAGGACCAAGCAGCGGGTGTTGGTGAGTTTTCCCTTTTTAGCCTTTCATAACTTGATCGTTCGTTGTCGGTTTAATGGACTCTTTTCCTGAATTGGACAGGTGGGGCCTCTGGTCCTCATGCTGGGAGCTCCGATCCTGCAGTCAAGTAGATTCGAAGAGCTGGTAGGACGAGGGTGGAGCACGGATGCAGTTGGTTATTTTATTTGATCTGCTTGACATTCCTGTACATGCTAGTTCAAAACATTAATGTACTCTTAAGTTGTAATTATGTTATTGAACGTCTTTATGTAAGTTTATGATATAAGCTGATTCTGTTATATTTTGAATGCTGTTATTATTTTGAAATGCTGTATAAAAAACATAGTTATGCATATGCCTGTGATTTAATTGTGTTCGATGTTAAGCTTTTGCTCGAAATATAATCTCATGTTTTGCAATGTTATGAATAAGTCATAGCTATATGATTATGTACAAGAGAAAAGAGTACCGCCCTTCATGTTCTGGTTGCAGGGGGTAGCTTTGGACATCTTGGGTGATTGACCATGGATGCGGCTGAGTGCCTTGTCACCCAGTTTGCGGGCTCAGATTCTCGTGAGCGAATGGCTCCCATTTAGTATCCTATACTTTGGGGACCGTTATGCAGGATACAATAAAAGTATTTAAATGGAATGGAAATATAGGAAAAGTAAAACTTCCAGCCACGGAAGGCCGTCGATATGCTTAAGTTCGTGGCAAACGGGTTTTGTAGTCACTTTCCCTAGCTGTGAGTCTTGGAGACATTTGTCACCCATCTAACGCCTCCGCGGGGAGTTTATCTTTTTTACCACAGCCGCACTTAAGACATATCGGAGCCGAGATCGCGCACAGTAACTACCCGAGCCATTATGGCCCGTAATCGTGGGTATTATTCGATTTACTATGGCCGGCTAGCGTGGGTGCCAATCATCAACCGTGAACTACCCCTGGCTGGCCACACCTTACGTTGGGGCTTAAAGTAGGTTCACAGTTGCCGGCGAGCCGAACGCCGTAATGAGCTGCCATTGGCTATAGTCGGCCTTCTTGATGGCTTATAATCGGCTCATTACAGTTGGCTTTAAGGGCAGTCGCGAGCAATGAGTTAACCCGCAGCAGAGGGATGCTGGAGCAAAAGTGTCTCATTGGCGAGTGCATAGAATCGCATAGTACCTGTTGAGTCTTGTCCAGGTGAGGTTGCGCCGTGAAGTTCCAGTATGGAAATGTCGTTATACAGGATTTTGTTCAACAGAAAAGGATAAAGCTTAACAAGCAACTAACATATAAAGGAACAAGTTAAAAAGAGACAAGATTTTTAAAGTGGTTCGGCACGAAAATGCCTACATCCACTGATTCTCTTTGTTAATTCGCTTCATATGGGCAGTACAAGTTAAGAAAAGTATCGACGGAGGTGTTGGATGTTCCATGCCCTCTGGAACACCTCTCCGTCCACTGTTGACAAAATATAAGCTCCGTTGTGGAGATCTTTATGAATTACATAGGGTCCGTCCCAGATTGGATCTAGCGCTCCGGGGCGCGGGAAGATCCGCTTGAGGACAAGATCTCCTTCCTATAAGCTGCGGTGCTTGACTTTAGAGTTGTATTGTGCTGCTACTTTTTGCTTGTGAGCTGCCGCTTTAAGTGCTGCATCATTTCTTCTTTCTTCAATTAGATCCAAAGACATGTGTAGGAGTTCTTCATTCTCTTCTGGGTTGTAGTGGATCCTACGGTGGGAAGGCACTACAGTTTCAACTGGGAGCATGGCCTCCGATCCGTATGCCAAAGAGAAAGGAGTATGCCCTGTTGATGTTCTGTAAGATGTGCGGTAGGCCCAAAGTGCCGTAGGAAGTTCATCCACCCAAGCGCCTTTTGACTTTTCAAGTTTCTTCTTGATTAGGGTTTTGAGGATTTTGTTGACAGCTTCGACTTGTCCGTTTTCCTGGGGGTAAGCCACAGATGAGAAGCTTTTGTGAATTCCGTGCTCTTGGCACCAGTCGGCGAATTCCTCGCTGTCAAATTGAAGTCCATTGTCCGATATGATTTTGAGTGGGACCCCGTACCTGCATAAAACATTTTTGATCAAGAAGTTAATAACTTTTGCCGAAGATATTTTATTTAGAGGCTCCGCTTCCACCCATTTGGTGAAATAGTCAACTGCTACTATGGCTTATTTGGCCCCGCCTCGGCCCACTGGCAGTTCGCCAATCAAGTCAATTCCCCATATTGCAAAGGGCCAAGGGCTGGTCATTTGAGTAATCTCGTTTGTTGGTAGTCGAGGAATTTTAGAAAATTTCTGACATCTGTCACATCTTTTGACGAAGTCTAGGGCGTCTTTGTTTAAGGTGGGCCAGTAATATCCATATCGGAGTATCTTCTTTGCTAGAGTCTGCCCACCAGTGTGATCTCCGCAACTTCCTCGATGTATGTTGGATAAGATCTCCTTGGCTTCCCTTCCAGCGACACACCTTAGTAAGGATTAGAGAAGCCGCGTCGATAGAGGATGCCTTCTTGTATCATGTAGCGGGAAGCTTTCCTCAAGATTTTCTTGACTTCGTTACGCCCGTCGGGCAGTGTGTCATCCTATAAATATTTCCAGACAGGAGTCATCCAAGTTTCCTCTTCGATTGCAGCTATCATGTTCATTATCTCGTAACTCGGGGCTAGTTGCTGTGAGGTGGTTATTGTTCGGGAAGCGGCGCCGTCCTTCATGCTAGCTTGCTTTGCCAGTTCGTCGGACTCCTGATTCTCTTCCCGAGGAATGTGTTTGATGAAATAGTGATCCAACTGATTGAGCTGCAGCTTGGTCTTCTTTAGATATGCTGTGAGTCGTTCTCATCGAGTCTGGAATTCTCCCAGTATTTGATTTACAATAAGTTGAGAATCACTATGGAGACATAAAGAACCGACTCCAATCTCCAGGGCAAGTTCTAATCCGGCTATCACGGCTTCGTATTCTGCGTCATTGTTAGTGGCAGCGAACTCCAACCTTAGGGTATAGTGCGGCTTCCTTCCCTTGGGGGTGATTATCACAACACCTGCCCCCGAGCCTTGTTCATTTGACGCTCCATCAACGAAGAGGTTCCACTTGATATTTTCTGCTACTTCAGATTGCTCCTTACCTTTGTTAGTAGTGAATTCGGCAATGAAATCAGCTATGGCTTGTCCCTTGATAGCGGTGCGAGGATGGTAGGTAATATCATATTGACTCAGTTCAATGCACCACTTAAGTAGTCGTCCGGAAGTGTCGGGGCGATGGAGTACTTGCCTTAGTGGTTGATCGGTTAAAACTCTGATGGAATGAGATTGGAAGTAATGTCGCAGTTTCCGTGACGTGATAAGCAAACAGTATGCTAGCTTTTCAAGTTTAGGGTATCTGGCTTCTGCCCCTGTGAATCTCTTGCTTACAAAGTATACGGGTCGCTGTGCGTGGTTGTCCTCCCTCACCAAAACGGCGCTTAAAGCATGGGACGATACAGCAAGGTATAGGTATAGTTCCTCGCCTTCATTTGGAGTTGAGAGTACTGGTGGTCTTTGGAGGTGTTTGATTAAGCTAAGGAAGGCTGTCGAGCATTCGTCAGTCCATTCGAACTTTCCTTTGTCTTTCTTAAGAGCTTCGAAGAAAGGGATGCATTTGTCGTTTGCTTTAGAGATGAACCTGCTTAGGGCAGCCACCTTCCCGTTTAGGCTTTGCATCTCTCTTCGAGTGGATGGTATCTTGATATCTTGCAAGGCCCGGACTTGTTCGGGGTTCGCTTCAATCCCCCTGGCATGGACGATGAATCCCAAGAACTTTCCCGACGATACTCCGAAGGAGCACTTTAGAGGATTCAGTTTCATTCCATATTGGCGAAGTATTTGAAACATCTCGTTCAGGTGGTTTATATGATCGTTGGCTTTCCTTGATTTTACCAGCATGTCATCCACATAAACTTCCATAGTTTGCCCTATTAATTTTGCGAACATCTTGTTGACAAGGCGTTGATAAGTAGCTCCGGCGTTTTTAAGTCCAAAAGGCATTACTTTGTAGCAGTACAATCCCCGGTCAGTGATGAAACTGGTGTGGTCTTGATCGGGGGCGTGCATAGGGATCTGATTGTATCCTGAGTACGTGTCCATGAAGGATAAGAGTTCGTGTCCGGCTGTGCTGTCCACGAGTTGGTCGATTCGGGGGAGTGGGAAGCAGTCTTTCGGGAAAGCGTTATTTAAGTTGGAGAAATCGATGCATGTTCGCCACTTCCCATTAGCTTTCTTTACCAGTACCGGGTTGGCGATCCATTCTGGGTAGATGGCTTCTCGTATGAAGTCATTGGCAAGTAAGTTTTTTACTTCTTCCTCGAGGGCTGCTGATCGTTCTGCCCCCATGCTCCTCTTTTTCTGCTTCACTAGCACCTTGGTGGGATCGATGTTCAGTATGTGGCATGCTACGTTTGGAGAGATTCCTGTCATGTCGGCGTGCGTCCATGCAAATACATCCATGTTGTGGCGAAGAAAATCGACGAGTTGATCTTTCAACTCCGCTCTTAACTGAGACCCGACTCTCAGCAGTCTACTTGGGTCGTGTTTGTCTACAGCTACAAATTCCATAGCCTCTGCAGGCTCGGTGGTGGCCTCCTCCTCTTTGTCCCTGGGGTCTAATTCGTTGAAAGGATCGCTGGTATATCGAAGAGGAGGGGCTTTCTTTAATTGCTATGCTTCCAGGCTTTTCTTGCAGAGAGAAGTCTCTGCATCCTTTCCTTTATCCTTCCTACGGTTATTGCGAAGCTCAGTTACATAGCAATCTCGAGCGGCGTCTTGATCTTCCTCTATTTCTCCTACTCCGTTATCTGTTGGGAATTTCATCTTCAGCCACCATGGGGTTAGGACAATTTGGAAGTCAGACAAGGCTGGTCTTCCCAAAAAGGCGTTGTAGGCCGAATGGTTCTCTATCAGTACGAATGTTTGTTTTAACACAGCGGAGCGGGGATGACTTCCTATTTCAACAAATAGGTCCAGTTGCCAGAGGGGCATCTTCGTATCTCCAGTGAAACCATGTAGTGGTTTGTTGCAGGGAGACACATCCTTCATTGACAGCTTCATTTTGTCGAAAGCATGCTTGAATAGGATATTTACTGAGCTTCCAGTGTCTATTAAAATTCGAAAAACTTTGGCTGGACCGAACCAAGCAGAGATGACCATAGGATCCATGTGTGGGTACTGTCTTCCCTCTAGATCACGCCTACTGAATGTGATGTCGTCACTCTCTTTCCGTTTTGGGTGGCGTTCTTCCATAACAGAATTAACGTAGCCTTCAGTGTTTCTAAGTGACTTACCGTATCTTTCCATCTCTGCCGAGCTTCTGTCGGCGATGTGTGGTCCTCCTGATATGGTATGGACTACTATTTTCTCTTGACTAGAGCCGCTGGTGTTGCGATTTCCTCCGCTTTCCTCTGGGAGGGGTAACCCTGGGTTTTCATTGGCGGGAGCTGGAGTCCTGCTCTGGCTTTTTACATAGCGTTCCAGTCTCCTCCTTCTGATGTGTTCTTCAATCAAGTCCCGGAGATGGTGGCATTCATTGGTGTCATGTCCGTGGGATTCGTGGAAGCGGCAGAACTTTCCAGATTTGAGTGCGTTATCTGACTCCTTCTTGTGCGGGGGGCGCTTGTATCTAACTTCGTCTTGAGTGGCTAGGAAGTTGTTTTCGATCTTTTGATTCAAAGGAGTGTAGGAGTCAAATCTTGGTCCAGGTCGATATAGGCGCTTTTCCCCTTTCTTGCCCCTAGCATTGTCTCTAGAGTCATTTCTCCGAACATCCTTTGTTGCAGCGGAAACCCTGTCTGTGGCTGTTTTAACCTGTTGCCCTGACTGCCTCTCAGTGGCAGCGTCTTCAAATCTCATATACTTTTCAGCTTCATGGAAGAAATCAGGTAAAGTAGCTGGCTTTTCCTTGGTTAGTCTTCTAGCAAATTTAGTGTCCGGGTGTACACCACTGCAGAGGGCCATTAGGATAAGTTTCTCGTCGGCATCTTGGACTGCGGCCGCCGCAGCGTTGAATCGGGTAAGATATTGTTGCACTGTCTCTCCGGGTTTCTGCTTGATATTAGATAAGGAATAAGCGTCCTTGGGTTGTTCCACATGAATGCGGAACTGGCTGATGAATTTTTCTTTCAACATTTCCCATGAGCTGATGGACCCTTGGGGTAGGTGGCAGAACCAGGAGGTAGCTAGGTCTGCCAAGAAGAGTGGGAAGCATTTACACAATACTCCGTCCGTTGCTCCGCTCATGAGCAGATGCTGGGTGTATCTCTGTAAGTGTGCGATGGGGTCATAGGTTCCCTTGTAAGGTTCCATCGTTGGCATTTTCCATTCCCGGGGGGTGATGGCAGTTTCAATCTTGCGAGTGAAGGGGTTGGTTACCCTAGCACCTATCCCTCGATCCCTTTGCTCCCATTGGACGCACTCCCTGAACAATCGCGCCATTCTTTCATCAGAACTTGCAGTGGATAAAAATGAGTTTGGTTCTTCCCTGCGGGATTGACTCCGTCCAGATGACCTGTAGGGATGGTATCGTTTATCACTCTTGACATTCTCCAATGGCTGCCTCTGGTCTTCCGGAGGCATGCTGGGGTCAGCCACAGTTGGCCCTTGCCTTGATCTTCCCCTGCTGGGTTCTGTTCTCAGCACTTCCTTATGTCCAACTTCGAGCTGGACTCCAGCTCGGCCCCGCCTACTGGTGTTTCCATGGTTAGGTAGCATGACAGGCTCAGCTACATCCGACCCCTGCCTGGCACCTCTCCCGTTGGGTTCGGTTCCAAGTGTTTCCTCGGGTCAGAATTCGGGCTGAGTCCGGGCTCGGCTCCTACCATGGCTGTTTCTGTTGTTAACGTCTTCGAAGAAGAAAGGTCTTTGTCGCCTCCCAGATCCTCCAGATTGGGACTCACCCCATGATTCGGTGTTGCGGTTGGATTCTTCAGCATCCCTTAGGCGTGACATGAGTTGATCCACCAAGGCTTCTTGTTGAGATGCGAAGCGGTTAGTTACTTCAGCCACAACCCTGTCCAGGTCCGCCCTAGTAATTGGTTGTTCCGCGGCGGGGGCTGTTGGATTTGCCTGATTTTCATCTGGTACTGCTGTTAAAACGGGATGATTCTCTTGATTTGGGGCCACTGGATTTGGGATATTGCTAGTTGCGACGTTCTTTCCTTTGTTAACATCTCTCCTCTGCCTGGAAGTCATGTTGTCGGAGCAAGGAACGATGCTGTTAGGAAGAAGGTTGAGTAGGAGAAGCTGTAGCTTCTAGCTCGAGTTCTCAGTGAAAGCACCAAAAATGTTTGCACAAAAAATGGACAAACACCTCCAAGTCGTATGAATTAGTTGATTTTATGTTGTTTCTAGTGATTTGGGTGATTTACGCAAATATGTAAAAAAGCAGGGACTAAACTGTAAAAGACACACAGATTTATAGTGGTTCGGCCAGAACGTGCCTACGTCCACTTTATATGTTATTCTCCTTTTTCTTTGGGATTACAAGTACAAAGCTTTGTATACAAGTATATGAAAGTTGTTTGAAAGTTCCTTCCAAGCTTGAGCTCTCAAAACTTGTCTGCCATTGTTGTGCCCCTGCCCCTCTATTTATAAAGTGAGGCTGGGGGCAGGGATCTTGGATGTATATAGCTGCTGGTGGGCCTGGGCTGAAGCAATCTGGTCTAGCGATGTTGGTTCGGTATCCACTTGGTCCGGTAGTGGTTGGAGTGGGTTGGTTTGGCATGAGGTTGGTTCGGTGGATAGGTGGTTCGGCAGGAGCTTGGAAGAGGTTGGTTCGACAGAGTCTGGTTCGGTGATGGTGGTAGGAAAGGGATGGTTCGGTAGTTATGGGTAGTGGGTTGGTAGTGCTCCGGTTCGGCAATGCATGGACGTGGATTTTGGACCAGTAATGCTTCCTTTTCTTTGGTTCGGTGGTGATGAAAACGAACCCAACAGCCGTGGGTTCAATTACCTAATATTCCTTCAATTTATTGGTCTCTCATAAGAAACAACTAGATATGTTGTGAAATAGGAAATTTAGTCTATTTTGATAAGTCTATTGAAAGTTGGGAAAGATTTGTATATGCTAGAGCTCTAGTCGATGTTTTTCCGGACAAACTCCATCCTGATAAGATAGAAGTAGTTATTGATGCTCCCAATAAGAAAAATGCTTATGTTGATGTTTAAAACCTCACTTATGTACTAATTGCAAGATGTTTGGACATGTTGATGATGTGTGTATACACAATACAACTAATAGTACAAAGCCTAAGGAAGCTTCTATAAATGAAAAAATGAATGGTAAGAAAAAAGAGCAAGGAGTTTTTCAAGGCCAGATAGGAACAGTAGCTAAGCCTAATAATAAGTGGGTGGAAGTGAAACACAAAAACATGGTGTCAGAATATTTTTTCCAAAAGTATCTACTTATGAGAAAGGGAACACTTTTGGAGTATTAAATTCAATTTCTGAAGAAAATGAAGAATTAGAGGTTCATGGAGTAGAATTGCTTATAGAAACTGCTAATCCTACAAATACTGAGAATAAAATAGAATTAGCTCATGAACGGGATAATGTCATCCACGTCGAGTGAAACTTGCATGATATAAGTACTAATGATGTAACCACAGATGTTAACTCCCTTCTTGTGCTAACTGTGGAATTCAATATGACAAGTCTTCTCATACTCACATAAACCTAAGTCTAGACAAATCTACTACTTGGTTAGAAGAGTTTACAGGTAAGAATAATGATACTAATGGTGGTTATATGTAAGAGGAGGCTAATCGTTT
The DNA here is from genome assembly GCA_030765085.1 of Allium cepa. NCBI lineage: Eukaryota > Viridiplantae > Streptophyta > Magnoliopsida > Asparagales > Amaryllidaceae > Allium > Allium cepa. Next base: position 205,850,737 of record CM060934.1, on the reverse strand, counting down.
TCTTAGGGAAAATACCTTATCTTCTCTTATTCAAACAATCGACTTGTAGAGCTCCAATATTAATTTTGTAGTGAAATTTATTTTAATTTGAGCGAAAGCGAATTATTTTATTACGATCTAGTATTGCCTATTTAGATGCCAATGGAAATTAAAAATTAATCATGCAGTCTCACAGAAATAATAATAGAAATAAGAGACATAGAAGATTTAACGTGGTTTGGATATCCAAACGTCCACGGAGACCCAACAACTTCTTTTATTTCACTAAAGAAAAGAGTACAAAAGAGAGGAAAGAATAATGGTGGATACTCTCACACACTTGCTTTTGCATACATATATGAAGATGAATTTCCTTCATTTAAATAGACTTAATGAAGGAGTTAATTAGAAATTAAGAAAATTAATTTACAGATTATGTTTGAAACCTTTTCGAATATCCATGATTTTATTTCTATGTAAATGGATAGTGATAATCTTGGTTTCCATAATTTTTCTTGTTTAAATCAATCTCCATCAGCAATCTTTTCTTTCTTTATATATAAAATATATTGACTAATTAATTGATTGACTAATTTGTTAGTTTCCTTCAAAATATCCGTCCATACACCAGCCAAATTAATTGATTTGAATGAATCAATTAATCAATTTCTTTCCTCTTTAACAAATATTTGAATCATCTAAATTTAACACTCCACCTTGATTCAAATATAACAATCTCTCTTCATCACTTTATCATCAAGCAATCAACATAGAAGTTGTTGGGTCTAGCGCCCCATAGAGCTCAAGTAACAAGTATCAAACTGATCATGTTTGAGCAATGCTCAAAGTTCAAACTTGTCCTTTGGAAATAACTTAATCATCATATCTAAAGGATTATCCAAAGTACTCACATTAAACAATTTGATCTTGCTTCGTTCTTCCTCAAGCATAAGAAAGAAACCTCTAACATCAATGTGCTTTGTCCGTGAACTGTAAGCTTGATTTTCTACAAGATGAATCACACTCTGACTGTCTGAAAATAGCTCTATTGTCCGATGCACTATTGAAAGATCATCCAACAACTGAAATAAGTATAATCCTTCCTTTGTTGCTTCCACAATCGATATCAACTCTGCTTCGGTAGTCGATAAAGCTACGATAGATTGCAGCTTTGATCTCCATGAAATCGAGCATATGCCAAGTGTGAAAACATAGCCCGACACTGATTTCCTAGCATCTCTATCCCTAATATAATCAGAACACGGTATCCTCTAAGAAAGATGCCACCATCCACTCCACCATATAACAAGCCCACCAAAGAAGTGCCTCGAAGATATCTAAGAATCCACTTCACAGCTTACCAATGTTCTTTGCCTGTGTTAGACATATATAGGCATAACAACAACTGCATGGGCCACATCTGGTCTTGTGCACACCATCGCATACATAAGACTACCAACTGTCCTAGAATAAGGTATATCAGCCATATACCTCTTGTCCTCTTCCGATGAGGGAGATAAGTCTTTCGACAACTTAAAATGAGAGCCTAATGGATTGCCAACCGGTTTGGCTTTCTCCATTCCAAATCGAGCGAGGACCTTCTCGATATACGGTGCTTGAGTGAGCCTTAACTGTCTCCGATTTTATCCCTGCCTATCTCCATACCCAATATTCTTTGTGCCTTTCCCAAATCCTTCATGTCAAACTCTCTACCGAGCTCCGCTTTCAACTTTTTAATTCCGACCATACTCCGAGATGCAATCAACATATCATCAACATATAACAACAAATAAATCATATCACCATCACATCTCCTAAAATAAACACACTGGTCTTTGAAACTTCTGAAATATTCCAGTGAAAGCATAAATTTATCAAACCTCTTATACCATAGTCTAGGAGACTGTTTCAGTCCATATAGAGTTTTGTTGAGTTTGCAAACATAGTCTGGTCTGTTACTATCAATGAACCCTTTCGGCTGCTTTAAATAAATCTCTTCATTCAAATCACCATGCAAGAATACAGTTTTGACATCTAATTGCTCTAATTCCATATCATAATGAGCAACTAATGTCAAAAGAATACGAATAGAAGTATGCCTAACCACTGGAGCAAAGATATCATGATACTCTACACCCTTCTTCTGAACATACGCTTTTGCGACTAACCTTGCCTTGTATCTGAGATTACCATTTTCACCGTCTTTCACTCTATAGATTCACTTACATCCAATAGCTCTTTTGTTGGTGGGAAGAGGCACCAAATCCCAAATATGATTTCTCTGCAATGATTCAATCTCCTCCTCCATAGCAACTAACCAACTGGAACTGTTAACTGATGCGATAGCTTCTCTATAGTCACAGGGCTCATCATGGACAACATTCAAAGCATATGTTTCCATATCATCGAAGTTAATATCTTCGATGCTCAATCTAACAAACTCATCAAGCCACTTAGGCTTTCTTTTTTGTCTGACATGCCTTGGTTCTGAATGAACTCCACCTTGAGTTTGATCCTCTGTATTAACATCGATATTATCCTCATCAACCAAGGTGTCATCGGAAACACCATTTGAACGTCTATGGAAAGAATCAACAAATGACTTGCTTTGTGTCTAGTATTCTTCACGAAGGCTCCACCTTCAACATAGCCTTCTCATCAAAAGTCACATGCCTGCTCATAACGGTCTTCTTGCTAATAGGACACTACAACCTATATCTCTTCACTCCTCTCCTATAACCTAGAAAAATACACCTACGAGCTCTAGGTTCCAGCTTCCCTTGCTCTCATGCACATTAGCTGGGTAACCAAACACTCTTAGAAATGAATAGCTATCCGGCTCTCCTTTCCATACTTCTTCAGGGATCTTCATATCTATGGCAGTAGAAGGTGCGTGGTTGATGAGGAAAGCCGCCATAGATAAAGCTTCAGCCCAAAATCAATTCTTCGATTTAGCAGTCAGTCCGAGGCATCTTATTCTCTCCAATAATGTCTGATTCATCCTTTCTGCAACTCCATTAGACTAAAGGTCGCCTGGTGTAGTGTAATGCCTCTTAATGTCTTCTGACTCATAATAATCGATGAATTCCTGTGATACAAATTCACCGCCGTTATCTAAACGGAGAACTTTTAATTTCTTCCATAACTGCTTCTCAACCATAGATTTCCACTTTCGAAATCTGGCAAAGGTTTCGCTCTTTGATTGAGCAAAGTATACCCATACTTTACGAGTGAAATCATCTATAAATGAAACGAAATATCTGGCTCCACCTAAAGACTGACAAGAGGAGGGACCCCAGACATCTGTATGAACATACACTAAGACAGCTTTTGCTTTATGCTCTCTTGTATCAAAAGAAATCTTCGTCTTCTTTCCAAGAACACACTCTTCACAAAAACCAAGTTTTGAGTGATGAACTCCATCAATCAATCCTCATTTTCTCAACTCATCCATGCTGCGTTCAGCGATGTGACCCATCCGTAAGTACCATAATATGGAAGAATCTAAATCAATGTAATAGAAGCTGATTCACCAATTATAGTAGTGCCCTTAAATAGATAAAAACTTCCCGCCTTCACACCTCTCATAACAATCATGGAACCCTTCGATATCTTCATTTTCTCTCTTTCCACTACAATCTTCAAGCCAAGTCTACTTAATGCCATAACAAAGATCAAGCTTCTCCTCAAATCAGGTTCATGTCTAATATCGATGACCGTATGAATAACACCATCAACCATCCTAATCATCACGCTACCAACACCCACCATACGGCAAGAAGCATCATCACCCATCAGAACTTCTCCTTCATCAATTTCATGGTAAGTGGAAAAGCAGTTCCTATCAGGTGTCATATGATAGGATGCGCCAGAATCAATCAGCCATAAGTTGCTCTTCCCAGTAGAGCCAGAAGCTGGTCACTTTCTGTATCTGATTTATCTGCTGTAGAAGCTGATGCTTACTTTGGATCTTTTCTTCTACCTTCAAACTAGGGACATTGTGCTATGAAGTGCCCTGGTTTCTTACAATAATGACAAGTCAAATTCTTAGGCCCCCTAGATTAAGACCGTGAAGAATTCCGTCCTTCACCTTTCTTCGACCTGCTTTGGCCTCCACCTCTCTGAATAGATAAGCCTTCGGTATCACTATCCAAGCTAGTGCTCGCCAATCTATCTCTTATGACTTCATTATGAAGACCGACCTTTACATCAGACAAGCTAACTTTACTGCGGTCATAAATCATGGAATTAACAAAAACAGTATACTCCTTAGGCAAGGAACATAAGAGGATCACAGCTTGAGCCACATCGATAATATCAACTTCCGCTGCCTTCGGGTTCATAATCAAAGCCGTCAAAGCATCTACATGCTCCATGAGATTAGCTTCAGGCTTTATCTTGAACGAATAGAATTATTGCTGAAGAATAATCCGATTAATGAGAGACTTGTCTTGATATGCATCCGATAATGCATCCCATAGTTCCTTCGTCATCTTCTTCTGAGAGAATTCTCTAAGAACTTCATCTGAAAGGCTCAACTGAATTGTTTCGAGAGCTTCATCTTCCATCTCTTCCAAATCAGCCGCATCAATACCTTTCAATTTCTCAGGCGTAAAAACAACCTTATAAGTCTTCTCCTTCTTTAGTACAACCTCTATCTTCATCTTCGAAGTACCAAAATCTTCTTTTCTGTCAAAACGTGTTACTCCATAATTGACACAAGATCTACCAACAGACTTACTAGAAATAGCCATTAATATCCAAATAGAAACATAACACTAGCTCTGATACCAAACTGTAGTGAAATTTGTTTTAATTTGAGCGGAAGCGAATTATTTGATCAGAATCTAGTATTGCCTATTTTGATACCAATGTAACTTAAAAAATCAATTATGCAGTCTCATAGAAATAATAACAGAAATAAGTGACACAGAAGATTTAATGTGGTTCAGATATGAATATCCTACGTCCACGGAGACCCAACAGGTTTTTTTAATTCACTAAAGAAAAGAGTACAAAAGAGAGGAAAGAGTAATGGTGGATACTCTCACACACTTGCTTTTGCACACATATATGAAGATGAACTTCCTTCATTTAAATAGACTTAATGAAGGAGTTACTTAGAGATTAAGAAAATTAATTTACATATTATGTTTGAAACCTTTTCGAATATCCATGATTTGATTTCTATGCAAATGGATAGTGACAATCTTGGTTTCTATAATTTTCCTTGTTTGAATCAATCTCCATCAGCAATTTTTTCTTTTTTCATATAGCAAATATATTGACTAATTAATTGATTGACTAATTAATTAGTTTCCTTCAAAATATCCTTTTATATACCAGCCAAATTAATTGATTTGAATGAATCAATTAATCAAATTCTTTCCTCTTTAACAAATATTTGAATCATCTAAATTTAACAAATTTCACTTCAATTTGTTTCAAAGACTTTGACAAAGGCAAAACATCATGAGGAAGAAAGTGTAGTTCTAGAAAGAAATAATGTTGTTGATACAACCAAGCCTTACTCGCCACCATCTACAAGGTCTCAGAAGTATAAAAATAAATTCAAATCTTCTGATGATAGATAAAATCGGCTACTGGAATATTAGAGGAGCTCATCTCTCATCAAAGCAACTGGAGATAAGAAATTTGATCCGCAAAGAAATCATCTAACTTTTGTATTGCATAAACAAAAATAAACCTGGAATTATCTACTTTAACTCAAAATTTTGTTGCTCCTTCTTGGAACTTGAATCATAATCTGATTTTGGCTCCTTGTGGTAGATTATTAATTTTATGGAATGCGGATATTTTTCTCTCTATCCTGTTATATATAATAGACAATTTATTCACAATAAAGTCAAGCATATTAAATCAAATACATCTTTTTTGCATCTTTATAAATACTGATAATCTCCTCTCTGGTAGGAAATATTTATAGTAAAATTACCTAGCCTCAAAACCGCTAATCCTTGGCTAGTTGTAGGTGATTTAAATTGCATGATGTTGTCCTCTGATAGAGTAAGTGGTAAGGCCCTATCTCTTAATGATGTCAAACCATAAAATGGTGCATTTCGGTCATCTGAATTGATTCTTATCCCTTTCACAGGCCCTGTCTCGATTGGGTAGATTTTTTTTAAATTATGAAGCTGTCTATATGAAGAAACCTCATTTGTATCGTTCACTTACCTGGATTATCTGATAATTGTCCCTTAGTGCTAAATAGGGGTTTACCAGACCTTAAAATTAATTCTTCTTTTAATTTCTATGATGCTTGGGCTCAGCATGAGGAGTCAATCCCTTTGGTTGAAGTAGTTTGGAGTCAACGTGTCATAGGGAACCATTTGTACGTTCTTCAGCAAAAACTTAAAGCTACCAAATTGGCCCAAAAAGTTTTGAGTAAGCTCAAATATGTTTCTAGAACTAAACTCTCTGATGCCTTCAGATCAGACTTATTCATCACCCGACAGAGATTGTTTCATACTCCTTTTGATCATATTATGCAAGAAAAGGAATATGATTTGAGTAATCAGTTACCTCAATCATTAATTACCAAAACGTGCATGGTAAGTCAAAAACTCAAAGATAAATGGGATGACTTGGGTGATAGAATTTCGGAATTCTTTCATAAAACTCTTAAATGTTCCAACTTTAAAAGGAACATTATGCATATTACTAGCATGAATGGTAATTATTTTGACAAGCAAGAAGACATTAATAAGAACTTTGTTGATTACTACACAAATCTCTTAGGTTATGATCATGATGACTGCAACTTAACAATTTTAGATGAAACGGATATTCCTAAGATTATTGAGCTCCAGGCAGTAACTTTAAATTCAGAGATCTTTGAATCTGAAATGACCACTACCCTCTTCTCAATTAATTCAAAAAGCTCTTGTGGTCCTGATGGCTATGGAAGCCTTTTTTTCAAAAAAAACTTGGAGCATAATAAAGTATGATTACTTCCAAGCTATGAGGAATTTCTTCAAGAAGAATAAGATGCTATCAGGTATTAATTCAACTAATCTTTGTTTGATACCTAAAAAGCATAATCCAACCTGTATTACTGATTTTAGACCTATGGCTTTTTGTAATGTGATAAACAAATGTATAGCTAAAATCATTTCCAATAGGTTGAAAACTATTCTACCTACTTTAATTTATGATAATCAAAGTGTTTTATTCATGGTAGAAATATTCGAGACAGTATTATGTTAACTCATGAGTTATATAAGGGATGTTCTAGATCTAATATATCTAAAAGATGCCTCGTAAAAATAGACTTAAAAAAGGCATTTGATTCTGTTCATTGGATTTCTATACTTCATATTCTTGACATGATGAATTTTCTATTGGGGAGGATTCCAACTCGAGACCACTCAAATCGAAACCCCACAAGCACAGCGGAAGACGGGATCGTGATAAGAAGTGTAAAAACAACCAATCAATAACTCAATTCCAATCTCAACCAATTCAAAAGCAATCACAATCACAAACAAGCAATATAGAAATCAAAACAATAATGAAAAATAAATCACACAACGATTTATAGTGGTTTCACTAACGTTGTGTTAGTATACATCCACTTTAAGAGAGGGCTTTTATTAATATTGATGAGAAAAGTACAAGAGATTGAATACAATGATCAAAATTCTAATTAGAAATTGATTTGTGGAGAAGTGAATTGAAGAAAATTAGGTTTTGATAAAGCCTATGTTGTAGAGACCAATCTCTTACAGTTGCTTGCGTGCACACAGATCTGAAACCTGAAGCTAGCTTATATAGGAGAATAAAAACCCTAGGCAATTTTTCGAAATTGTCCCTGCAGATATCACAAATCTTCATGCCAAGTCCACACGTGAAAAACAGACGGAAATTGCCTCAGACGTCTGGCCAAAATGGTCAAACGTCTGACTTGAGTTACTGGAAAAGTTCTCTTCAGTTGATCAGATATCTGACTCAAATCTCTAGAATCAATTTTGCACAAACTCAGACGTCTGACCATTTTGGTCAGACGTCTGACCTCTGTCAATTCAGCTAACTTCACCTTTTCCCTTATAACTTCTACTTTCGAACTTTGATTTGCAAACCGTTTTCTTCTTACGAAGGTACTTCCGACCTCTACAAATCTCTCTATAGTGTCGTCAAAATTTAACACTCCACCTCGACACTATATCTATCTCCAACTCCAATGGTAGCATACCATCAACGTCAACCGATAACACCAACTATCACTTTTTCTACCTTCAACCAAACATTAATGCTTTCCCAATGAGCTCCGGCAAAGCCATCGTCCATTGCACTCCACCAACAGGCTCAGGCAAAGCCTCCGTATGCTAATGAAATGTTGAAAACATCCAAATCCTAAGCTATCTCACTAAAGAATGGCACTTACCAAGAAGATAGGACCTCAATCTCTCACTGATACTCTTCCTCATCTACCACAAAGCTCCTCCCTTAACCGTACCATCCCATGGCACCTAGTACTTCTCCAAACGAATCAAGTTCGAGCAATGCTCGAACTTTCCAACCGACAATGCCTTGGTGAACATGTCTGTCGCGTTATCCTTTGTATGCACTTTCCGAAGATATACTTGCTTATCTTCATCCATGGCTATTAGAAATGACTCTTTCACATCAATATGCTTAGTCCGTGAGCTAAACACCAAGTTCTCTGCCAAGTGAATAGCACTCTGACTATCACATCAAACATCGATACTATCAGGCCCGAATCCCAAGTCACACAACAATCACTTCAAATAGAGCGCCTCCTTTGCCGCCTCCACTGCGGCTATCAACTCCACCTCCGTAGTGGATAAAGCAACTACAGGCTGCAATCTAGATCTCCAACTTATGGATGTACCCCCGAGTGTGAAGACATATCCGAAAGTTGATTTTCTTCGATTCCTATCATCGGCGTAGTCAGAATCACAATAACCAACCAATTTGCAATCCATCGCCTTACTACTGTCGAAAACAAGACCATAAGATGATGTGCCTCTAAGATATCTCAATATAAACTTCACAGCTTGCCAATGCGATTTTTCCGGATTAGCCATATATCAACTAACCATCCCGACGACATTTGCAATATCGGGCCTTGTACACACCATGGCATACATTAGACTTCCAACCGCACTAGCATGACACTTTTTCCATATAAGCCTTGTCTTCCTTCAAGATGGGTGATATTTTACTTGAAAGCTTCATATGCAAAGGTAAAGGTGTATTTGACGCCTTTACATTCTCCATGCTAAACCGGCAAGGCACTTTCTCAATGTAATCCCTTTGAGTTAGTTTCAACTCAAAATGCTTTTGATCACTTACAATTTTCATGCCCAATATCCTTCTTGCTTCCCCAAGATCCTTCATTTAGAACTTTGATTTCAAACTCAATTTCAGATTGTTGATTTCATTCTTATCCTTAGAAGCAATGAGCATGTCGTCCACATACAAGAGTAAATACTCCCAACAATCATTTTTTAATTTCTTGAAATAAACATAAGCATATTTGATGCATCTATCAAAACCATTTTCAAGCATAAAATGATCAAACATCTTGTGCCATTGTCTAGGTGATTGCTTTAAACCATATAGTGATTTCTTCAACTTGCAAACCAAATTTGACTTACCATTCACAACAAAACCTTATGGTTTCTCCATGTAAATGTCTTCATCCAAGTCCCCATGTAAGAAGGCGGTTTTCACAGCAAGTTGCTCCAACCCTAAGTCGTGAATAGTAATAATAGCAAGTAATATCTAGATAGAAGTATGGCGCATAACCGGTGCGAATACCTCGTCATACTCCTTTTCCTTCCTTTGTGCAAGCCCCTTAGCTACTAGCCTGGCTTTGTATCTCCCATCGTCCTTCACCTTATATATTCATTTTGACTCAATAGCACGTTTTCCTTTAGGAAGTGGAACCAAATTCCAAGTTTGATTCTTCAACAATGATTGCATCTCTTCCGCCGTGGCACAAATCCATTTCGAGCTATCACTCAACTTCACGACGTCATCAAAGTTCATCGGCTCATCTTGGACTACATGAAGAGCATAGTCCAAATTATCACAAAAGCTAAGATAGTTCCAATTACTGTATCTTTCAGGTGGTCTTATAGTACGACAACTTACCCGAGCAGCAATACCATCACCCAAACTCCCTTCGGCTCCACCTTGAACCGAATCTTCTCTAGAATCATGTACACCACCAACACTACTAGAGGAATCCTGTGGACGATGTGATGTAACATCAACTGCTACTTCCTCACAAGGATCTCCAACTACTCTACTCTCTCTACTCCTTGGACAAAATGTAGAAATAATTTCCTTCTCCTTTGATTCAACCATGAGCCAAATCCGAAACATCCGATGAGCTCACATTCTCCTTGAACATCGCCGACTCATCAAAAGTAACATGACGAGAATTCATTACCTTCTTCGTTTCCGGATTCCAAATCCGATAACCTTTTACTCCATCTGTATAGCCAAGCAAAATCCCTTTGAAAGCTCTAGGTTCAAGCTTATTATTTTCTGGATCATGCACAAAAAGAACACTGCCAAACATACGAAGATAACTCAAGTCAATGCTCTTTCCCTTCCACACTTCCTCCGTAATTTTGTTACCAATAGCTGAGCACGGAATTAGATTAATAATATGCACTGCGATTGACAAAGCTTCAGCCCAAAATCCTTTCGCCAAACCTAATGTCAATCTCAAGCATCGAGATTTCTCAAATAGAGTAAGATTCATTCTCTCTGCAACACCATTCGATTACGGATCTCCAAGTGTAGTAAAATGCCTCTGAATACCATGATGCTTGTAAAACCCCAAAAATTCTTCGAAAACATACTCTCCGCCATTGTCAGATCTTAGAATCTTCGAAGACACTCTCATTCTCAACAAGAGCCTTCCATGCTTTGAACTTTGCAAATGCCTCCGAATTAGTCTTCATTACATACACGAAAACTTTCCGAGAAAAGTCATATATAAAAGAAAAATAATAGCGAGATCCAACTAAAGAAGCTACAGGTGCCGATCCTTAAACATCCGTGTGAACATACTCAAGAACCCTTCTCGAATCATGCTTTCCCTCACCGAATGAAACTTTAGTTTGCTTCCCCATGACGCATTCTTCGCAAAACTCTAACTTGTTGAAACTTTCTCTATTGATCATCTCCCTCTTCCGAAGAAATCTAAACTCCTCTCTGAGACATGACCTAACCTCAAATGTCACAATCTAGTCGCATCCAAGCCTTGAGAACTATCAACTTCTATACAAGTTTCACCTTCTACAGTCACTCCTTGAATCAAATAAATACAATGAGTCCTTGCACCCTTCATCACCACAAGTGCCCCCTTCGAAACCCGCAAGCTATCACTCTCAATAGTAATCCTACAACCTAAAGAATCCAGCTGCCCCAAAGAGATAAGAGACTTCCTAAGTCTCAGAATATAGCACACATTAGTGAGAGTACGAATCACTCCGTCAAACATTCGAATTTGCACGGAACCAATGCCTTTCGACTTACAAATAGCACCATTTTCCATAACAATTGAATTTCCTTCTCTGTCGATGTAAGAAGAAAAATAATTTCTATTTGGCGTCATATGATAAGATGCCCCCAAATCGAGCACCCATTTGCTACCCGAAACATCCGATGCTACCGCCGACAAAACAACTACATCTCCCTCACTAACTCCACTCTCCATCACTACTGATGAAGATGCTACTTCCTTCTTTGCCTTCTCCTTGTCCGGACACTCATTCTTCTTATGACCGGGCTTTCTACAAATATAGCACTTGCCTTTTCTTTCCTTTGACTTCGCTCTCCAACCGGTGTTCCTTGATTTAGAATGCCCCTGGTTCTCCTTCTTCACATATCTCTCCTTCTCCACAAATAAACCATGACCATTACTAGCACCACTACTTCCATCACCTAACTCCTTCGTTTGATCCTGCAACTTCTCGCTAAGAAGACCCGTCTTGACATCATCAAGAGTTAGTGTATCCCGACTATAGATCAAACTATTTGAGAAACTTGTATGGCGATCTGGCAATGAACACAACAATATCATCGCCTTTTGCTCTTTCTCAATCTTCAAATCTACCGCCTTCATCTTTATTAGCAAATCATCAAAAATGTTTAAGTGCGCCTTTAGCGAAGTAACTTCCTTCATCTTATAGGTGAAGAACGTTCACAATAAGATCAAACGATTTGTCAGTGACTTCTTCATATACAACTCCTCCAGCTTGTCCCAAATACCCTTAGCGGTTGTCTCACCACTAATTTCAGAGATAACATTCTCTCCCATAGCAAGTTGAAGTAGTGAATGCCCACTCTTCCATCTCCTCTCTCTCAACATCCGAGATGTCTGTTGGCAAAAAATGCGTGTCAAACACTACTCGATGCACCCGATTCCTCCTTAGAACCGCTTTCATCTTCCATTGCCATTTTTAAAATCATTATCGCCATTCCTTTATGTCTGTGATATATATATATATTCACATGTGTGCTCTCCTCTATTCATAGAGGATCACACATTTTTTCAAAAAAATCATTATCGCCATTCCTTTATGTCTGTGATATATATATATATATATATATATATATATATATTCACATGTGTGCTCTCCTCTATTCATAGAGGATCACACATTTTTTCAAAAAAATCATTATCGCCATTCTACTTGTCTATTACCAATTGTGATCTTTAAGCTGCGTACGAACCACGTACATAAGGAGCTACACCACTTGGATTACCCATTGAGGAACTACTTGAGTTACTACTTGATTTAGGCATTTCTACAAGCACCTACCAGCACCAATGCTCCGATATCAAATGTTGGGGGATTCCAACTCGAGACCACTCAAATTGAAACTCCACAAGCACAACAGAAGACGGGATCGTGATAAGAAGTGTAAAAACAATCAATCAATAACTCAATTTCAATCTCAACCAATTCAAAAGAAATCATAATCCCAAACAAGCAATATATAAATCAAAACAATAACGAAAATAATTCACACAATAATTTATAGTGGTTACACTAAAGTTGTGTTAGTGTACATCCACTTTAAGAGAGAGATTTTATTAATATTGATGAGAAGAGTATAAGAGATTGAATAAAATGATCAAAATTCTAGTTAGAAATTGATTTGTGGAGAAGATAATTGAAGAACATTAGGTTTTAATAAACCCTACTTTGTGGAGGCTAATCTCTTGTAGTTTCTTGCGTGCATACAGATCTGAAACTTGAAGCTAGCTTATATAGGAGAATAGAAACCCTAAGCAATGTTCTAAAATTGTCTCTGTAGATATTATAAATCTTCACGGCACGTCCATACGTGAAAAACAGGCGGAAATCGCCTCAGACGTCTGGTCAAAATGATCAGACGTCTGACTTGAGTTACTGGAAAGTTTCTCTTCAGCTCAGACGTCTGACCATTTGGCAGACGTCTGACTCAAAGCAATGGAATCAATTCTGCACAGACTCAGACGTTTGACCATTTTGATCAGACGTCTGACCTCTGTCAATTCATCCCACTTCACCTTTTTCCTTATAACTTCCACCACTGAACTCCGATTTGCGAACCGTTTTCTGCCTTACGAAGCTACTTCCGACCTCTACAAATTCCCATATTAGGGCTCTCAAAATTTAACATTTTCCCACCTTCTTCTTTGACTGGATAAAAACTTGCATCACATCTGTGTACTTATCTGTTGACATTAATAGTGAGAATCGTGGCTATTTTGGTGCTAAAAGAGGACTTAGATAGGGAGATCCAGTATCTCCCCTCCTTTTGTTATAGTGTTGGAATATTCAATTATTTGCTGAATCCGTCCAAGAATGTAGGTTCATTCTTCATCCTTATTGCAATAGCCCAATTGTAACTTCCCTTATGTTTGCAGACGACTGGATAATTTCTTATAAACCTGTCCTATAATCTGTTGCCTGTGCTCAAGCTGATTTGCATATTTTAGAGAAATTACAGGCCTCGGTATTAACCCTTCCAAATCTAAATTTGTTGCGGCTGGTCTTCCTTATGATACAATTGAATATTTAATATTAGGATGAATAAGCTAACTGAAGGTATGCTATACTAGGGCACCCCTTTAATTTCATCAAGACTTGGGGCTTTTCGATGTTTACCTAAGTTTGAGAAAATTACATCAAAATTTAATATTTCGATCATAAAAAACTCAGCCGGGTAGGTCAACTTATTATTATAAATTCTATTCTTTTCCCTATGGAAACTTATTGGGCTAGAATGTTTATATTCCCTTTAAAGTTACTCCATATGTTGACAAAAGCCATGAACCATTTTTTATGGTATGGAGATTATTAATATAGGAAACTTATTCCTATTTCTTTTACCAAGATCTAACAGGTTAGGAAAAAAGGAGGTTTAGGGATATCAAATATAACTATGTCTACTCTGATTACTATTATCGTGATAAAAGGAAGAAGTTTGTGGGTTCAATGGATAAACAAACATTATATAAAAATCAATAATTTTTGGACTATGCCAGCTCCAAATAATCGTAATTGGATATATAGATCTATCCTTAAATGTAATCTTGTCGGTCTCCTCATGTTTAGATTATTCCTGCTATTTCCTCCTCCTTAAGCTTTTGGCATGATCCATAGGGAAAACAAGCATTGATATTATCTGATATTCTTTCTTTAAGTGATACTGTTCAATCGGGTATTCCTTTAAGTACCTCTGTTGGAAGGTATTTGAGCAATGGGCAGGTTAATCTTCCCCATATAAGCAGTTCAAAATCAAAAGTATATGGAATATAATTCAGTCCTTTTCCGTTTGCAGTGCTGAAGTTGACGCACTATTACGCATACAGATATGGAACTTGAAGCCAGCTTATATATGAGAATAGAGATCTCTTGCAGTTGCTTGCGTGCATACAGATCTGGAACTTAAAGCTAGCTTATATAGAAGAATAGAAACCCTAGGCAATGTTCTGAAATTGTCTCTGCAGATATTATAAATCTTCACGCCAAGTCCACACGTGGAAAATAGACGGAAATCGCCTCAGACGTCTGGTCAAAATGATCAGAAGTCTGACTTGAGTTACTGGAAACTTTCTCTTCAGCTCAGACGTTTGACCATTTGGCAGACGTCTGACTTAAAGCACTGGAATCAATTCTGCACAGACTCAGACGTCTGACCATTTTGATCAGACGTCTGACCTCTGTCAATTCAGTCCACTTCACCTTTTTCCTTATAACTTCCACCACTGAACTCCGATTTGCGATCCGTTTTCTCCCTTATGAAGCTACTTCCGACCTCTACAAATTTCTATATAGTGTTCTCAAAATTTAACATTTTCCCACCATCTTCTCTGACTGGATAAAAACTTGCATCACATCTGTGTACTTATCTGTTGACATTAATAGTGAGAATCGTGGCTATTTTGGTGCTAAAAGAGGACTTAGACAGGGAGATCCAATATCTCCTCCTCTTTTTTTTATAGTGATGGAAGTTTTAACTCAATTATTTGCTGAATCCGTCCAAGAAAGTGGGTTCATTCTTCATCCTTACTGCAATAGCCCAGTTGTAACTTCCCTTATGTTTGCAGACGACTGGATAATTTCTTATAAACCTGCCCTATCATCTATTGCTTGTGTTTAAGCTGACTTGCATATTTTAGAGAAATTACAGGCCTAGGTATTAACCCCTCCAAATCTCAATTTGTTGTGGCTGGTCTTCCTTCTGATACAATTGAATATTTAATTTTGGGATGAATAAGCTAACTGAAGGTATGCTATACTAGCGCACCCCTTTGATTTCTTCAAGACTTGGAGCTTTTCAATGTTTACCTATTTTTGAGAAAATTACATCAAAATTTACTATCTCGATCATAAAAAACTCAGGTAGGCAGGTCAACTTATTATTATGAATTCTGTTATTTTCCCTATGGAAACTTTGGGCTAGAATGTTTATATTGCCGCCGAAGTTACTCCACATATGTTGGCAAAAGCCATGAACCATTTTTTATGGTATGGAGATTATAAATATAGCAAACTTATTCCTATTTCTTTTACCAAGATCTAACAGGTTAGGAAAAAAGGAGGTTTAGGGATATCAAATATAACTATGTCTACTCTGATTACTAATATCGTGCTAAAAGGAAGAAGATTGTGGGTTCGATGGATAAACAAACATTACATAAAAAGCAATAATTTTTGAACTATGCCAGCTCCAAATAATTGTAGTTGGATATATAGATCTATCCTTAACTGTAGATCTTGCCGGTCTCCTCATGTTTAGATTATTCCTGCTATTTCCTCCTCCTTAACCTTTTGGCATGATCCATGGGCAAAACAAGGATTGATATTATCTGATATTCTTTCTTTAAGTCATAATATTCAATCGGTTATTCCTTAAACTACCTCTGTTGGAAGGTATTTGAGCAATGGGCAGGTTAATCTCCCTAATATAAGCAGTTCAAAAATGAAAAGATATGGAATATAATTCAGTCCTTTTCCGTTTGCAGTGCTGAAGTTGACACACTGTTACGAGGATGGAGATAGCATTCAATCGATAATGTATACAAGTTATTAACTGCTAATGGTTCTTCTTTTTATTTTCCCTAGCATTCCAGAATTTTGAATTGTAACGACATTCCTAAGCAATACTTTGTCCTTTGGAAAATAATTCGAAATGGTATACATACCAAGGAAAATCTATATACTAGAGGTAGCATATTTGATACTACCTGTATGATACGTGACAAGGCTCCTGAAACATCTACTTGTCTTTTTTTAAATGTGAGTATGGTTATTTCATATTGGAGAAAATTCTGCTGCACTTTGATAATAGACATATAGCTTTTAGATCTGATGATGAATAGTATTTAATTTTCAAGTCTACTACATGGAAGAATTTTGTCTCTTGCTGCATTTTAATAGATCTGAAAAGGGTGGTTACTAAAATCTGGAAGGAAAGAAATTCTCGGGTTTCATTGGTCAGAACAAAAGTAAGGAGGAGATGATTCATACTCACATGGCTGGTATGAAGAGGAGCATTGGGTGGAGGATTGGAAATTCAACTCTGTCTGATACAGATTGGTGTTTGGTCCAGGCTATGGGACTTCGGTGCACTTGATTGTTGTTCCCTTTTCCTATTTTCTTTGTTTGTGTATCTTTTGTGTTTGTTATTTTCTTGTGTTTGGTATGATCTTCTTTGTATTGTCTTTGTACTCTGTTTTTTTGGTGATTAATAAAAATGGTGGAGTCCGTTCAACTCCACTAGCTTTGCTAAAACAAATGTTACATATTAAATACAAAAGATAATTTAAACAAATTTGATGCTAAATCTGATAAAGGAGTACTTTTTGAAATTTCAAATAGAAGTAAAGCTTATAGGGTAATTAATACTAGAACAAATATCATTGTCGATAAATACTTTAAGACTATAAATAATGATAAAGATGAAGAGGAAATTACCAACACATATGAAAATATTCAAATTAAAAATGAAGAAAATGAAGTAAATGATGAAACAAATACAACTACAATAACAAGAATAATAAAGGTCCAAAAGAAAATTGTAACGACCCGCCTTTTTGGACAGTTTAAACCGACGATCAAATACACATGTCGATTCCAAACCATTCAAAAGGGAAGATGGTTATTGGGGTAAATAAGAAAAGAAAAGGAAGAGAAATAAAGGAAATGAAACAACACAGAATCTCGCAGCGGAACGATAAAATATAATAGTCAAATAAACAGTTCATGAAGCTGTCTACTATACTTTGACAATTATTTATACAACATTTATCAGAGTTATACATATACAACAGAACAATTAAAATAATGCAGCAGATAGCATGATGCAAGGGTAATAATAGTAATAGTATACCAAATCTTCGTCTTCATCCTCCAGAATAGATCTTCAAAATCTGAAAAAACTCAGGACTGACCCGAGCGTAATGAAAGACAAAACACTCGAGTCAGGACTAAAATATCCTTATGAAAGTTAAATCAATCGTAAATAAATATGAGTGTGACGGCGTCAAAGATGTTTACTGGGTTTGACATCTCATATCCAGTGTCAACGTGCGTGCAATAACTTAAGAGATGCTACGGGATTTTCCATCTCCTAAGGATCCGTTAAACTATCTACTATATAGTAATGTACGCTAAGTAGATAATATCTATCAGTAATATAAAGTATCAAAATAGCGTTAAGGCGTTACCATAATCCCCCTTAACACATTTTATATTCCCAAAAGCATATACAAGACCGTAGTTTCCCCAAAACCGGAAGTCACCAGAGGGCAATCCATATACTCAAGGTACAAATCAAAACGTAGTGGTCGCGAATAGGATAATCAGTATGACAAGGTACATGAGGCGATACCAACTAGGATACTAGTAGTTGCGTGATCCGGACTGATGTTGGGCATAGCCAGCAGCTACCCCAACACCGTGAAACATCACTCCCAAATCAAGGGGTGCACCCAAATCGCATCACAAATGTAATAGATATGGTATTGAAGAAGTGTGTCTGCTAGAGGTGGCGAACCTCAATGACCCGGCGCGGCTCCTGTTTTAGTCATGTCAGGGGTCATCCAATATCGTTCTCTTTCTTCAATCAACGCGTTCACCAAACCATCCACTTCATTCTGGATCAACACTCCGCGCATAATAGTTATTAAAGTGGTTTTCGGTGTCGACAGAGAGTATGTCCATATCTGATCCCGGTCTCTTTAATAACTACGTATTATTACACCGTTGGCTCTTTACATTTCAAATCGGTTCATAATTGATATCAAAATATCATATTTGCTTCAAAATCAAATCCATTTCAAATATCGACATAGCCATTCAAAATATAAGGTTCCTTTCAAAAATCATTTTTCGTCTCAATAACTCATTTCGTTTTCAAAATCATTTCGAATTTGAATTTAGGTTGCAACTTCATTTAACTCAATTCATATCTAAATCCAAGATTTTTAATATAAACATTCCACTTTATTTACCAGCTTAGAAATTTAGAAAATAGTTTTAAGTAGTTTAAAAGTAGTTTAAATAATTAAAATAGTAAAAGAAGTACTTAAAATCTTAAAATGGATTTGAAATAGATAAATTAGTTTAAAGTAATTCAAATTGGGTTAAGTAGATTTAAATTAGAGTAAAATAGTTTAAGTATTCTAAAATAGTTCATATAACTGAGAAATTTGGAAAACAAAATAAAATAGCTACAAAACCAATCCATTTCAATTATAACTTCCCAATTCAAATCAATTTCAATTTCCATTCTACCGATTTCAATTTCGATTTTCAATTCAATTCAACGTCAACTTTGACTTCAAATTTATTCAATTTTATATTCACTTTCAATTTATTCAAATACAATTTATATCGATTTAGAGCTTGATTTTCAAAATATCCATTTATAACACTTAACAAAAATTTCCATAAATATTCAAGTTTAAATCCAAATTTCAAATATGATTCAATTCCAAACTCGATTTCAAAATATCATTTTTATATCACTTTTACTTAGTAGTATTCAAAGCTGGAATTAAGGTTAAATCTTTAAGCAAATCAATTTTCGAAATTAAATCAACTCCCAATTTTTTTAAATTCTTAAGTCTCCACTTATATTATTTAACAATTTCTTTTAACCAAATTTTATTTCAACATTCCAAACTCAATTTTTCGATAAATTCGATTTTATGAATTGATTTCTATTTATAACTTTTAAATCAAAACATTTAAATAAATTTCAAATCGACGATTTTAAAAATTATTAATTTAGCCAATTCGGTGTCCGTAGATAATTTTCTATCCTATGGCCAAGTAATTATTTATTTCAATTAAATGTCAGGGATGAGTATATATTACTTAAATTAAATCACAGTATCATATGTATGCATAACAGGATCTATATAAGCAAATAAACATCCAAACATTCAATTATCAACCAATAGCATCCATCAAATACATCATCCAATAAACAATACAATTCATGGCAGTTTCATAGTTATCAATGTCAGGTAATTTATTCGCAATTCAATTTTAATTTCAATTTAACTGTCAATTTAATTTTTCAACGGTTAATTCGAATAACAAGCTATATGACAATTAAATTTATATCAAACAACGACAAATAAAATTCATATCACTTCATAATGTCAATTTAACTAGTATAAAGATATTTAGTACGATGTGAGCGTTATAAAACACTCACCTTGATTTTTACGATTTTAAATCAAATTGAACGACGTTCGATTTAATCCAAAATTTTCTCTAGCTCCAAACGATTCCAATCCAGCTTCATAGCGTAGTGCTCGACAAAACGAACCCGTTGCAATTCGTTTCGTCACAATCCGACCTCGTATGAAAGAGTTATGTCGTTTCAAATATCGTACAAATTTAAATAAATAATTTACAAATTCATTTGCAAATTTTTTTAACCTAAATGCTATCTGGGCCGTCCAATTCAAAGCCTGCAAATCCAAGCCGTTCCTTCCTTTCCCTTTCTTCTTCCCCCCGGTATAAGCACGCGCGCACAAACCCAAAGAGGCCGAACACTCAACAAACTATGAGAAACATGCATATAAGAAAATAATATCAATATACATCATATAGCAACATAACAACTACATGTGCCAACATAGCAAATGCAACAAAACAACAATTACAACCATCAATCAACTATCATCCAACTACCATCCAACAAATCTATAACCAATCAATATAAATTCACTTCTCATTAATATTTATTGACTTGGTTTTCAATTTTAATCACAGTTGATTCATTAACGTTGGATTTTACTAACATTCACTCTCAATTCAATTAGTTAACATTCACTAATTTATATTTACATTAGTTCACTTCAAATTTGAATCCAATTAATTTCTATTTAAATTCATTTAACTTCCAATTTGATTTCAATGATTTATAGCTTTAAATTTTCACTTAATGAATTATATACAATCAACTAACAATCATATAACAATCAAATCATACGCAACATAACCAAGTTATTAATTTTACATTCCATTTGGTTTATCTCTTTTATATATATGTATATCCTGTTATAAAATTTTAAAAGAGTCATTTTTTTTATTTGGCATCTTAAATTTCCAATATTAACTTTAATTAAGTCCGTAAGCCGTACATATATCATCCGTGAGCAATATCAATCTAATCGCTTATTCGATCACACCATTTCGCTTTCAAACTAGTATCGTTCACACGACTCTCTAGTGCGGACTCAGATTTGGTTCCTTGATTGGAAACTATTATTCTCCTCACATAGCCATATACTATGATAGAAAATTCCAGAATCAAACCAAAAATCCATATCCAGGGTTCGCCGTCCAAAATCGAGTGAAAAAAATCCTAACTTGGATCGATATAAATCATCTCGAAATTTTGTGCTCGAATTTGGATCAAATCGTTATGCAAATAAAATAATATACGTACAATCTCACGTATTACCTTCCAATGGATTTCTATCTAATTTATCTATACTAAATTATTTTATTGACTTTTATATTATTATTTTTTTCACTTAATTACTCACAATCCATTATTCAGTTAGTATATTCATCTCTTTACATAGCATATTCTTTAACATTATCTTTTCTCAAACATTATATCATAGAATTTACTTACTCAAGTTCATTTTAAACATTCTATGTAATTTAATTAAATTCAATTTCATTTCCAATTGATTCTTAGCTATAAGAAATTCCTTTGTTTACATTTATTGCATTTTCATAATTTCAGTTAATACAAATTTCTTTGTGGAACATTTTATTAATCATCGCTTTAGTTCATAGTCATTCCATAAAAGTCTAACTTCTCATATATGACTTTTCTTAGTTTACAGTTATCTTAAAGGTTACAAATTCAATTATTTTTTCTATACAATTTATATTTATTTTCTATAACCAATTTACAAAAGATATAATACGATTCATTTCTTAAGTTCACTTACTTGTTCCATTTATCCATTCATCATTCACGTTATATTTAAGTATATATAATTTTTATCACAACCAAATTTTTATTTATATACATTTTAATTCCGTTTGAGTTTTCCTTATTTGTATACTTCAATTATTTTCAAGTTCTGTTTATTTGTACAACAACTCATTACATATCCAAAACATCATTTCAACTTCTTAATATTTGGTAAGTCATATTATATGTTATCAGAATGCAAATTTGGTATTATACAAATTTATAGAATTTCATTTTACTTAATTAGAATGTTCATAAATTTAATTTGTTTAAATCCTCTTTACCTTTCAACTTTAGAGTTTTCCCAAAACAATAGCTTAGATATCTTAATCTTCTTATTTTATAAATTTTGGTTATTCACATTTCATTCAAATAATTTGAAAACTATTAATTAACAGAACTTAGAAATTTAAATGCCGGTTCTTTTCAAATCATTTGAAATAAATATATACACTTATATCTTTAATATATCAAATCATACCTTTGGAGTTTAAACCAAAACCCATTTATCCAAAATAATTTTGAAGAAAAGCAAAGCCTCTTAGAAGTCTCCCCCCACTTTGAGACTCGAAAATGAACGTCGATGATGCTGCGCAGTCATCACCGAAATTATTTTCCAGCGACCTAAGAGGGGAGTACTGAATTCATTCCTTCCTTTAAAAATCCTTTCAAAATATTTCCATAAACTATTTTCAACAAATATTACCGTATATTTCTTTAAAACTTTGGGAACCATTTTCAAAATCTCCGGGTCTTAAATTCAAATTTTTCTTTCCAATTTAATTCTATTCTTAATTCATAAGTCACCTTTATAAAATATTCTTATAGGATTTTCTTTCTTAAAACATCCCACAAGTGTTTTATCATTGTTCATTTTGTAATTCACCTTATTTATTTAAATTACAATATCCGATTAATGTTAATAGCCAATATTTCATTTCCAACAACCAAATAAGCTAGATTGATCACAATAAATTTTGAAATAAATTCTTTATATACAAAATATAATTAGGGCAAAATTATTTCATTTACCCAATTTCAAAACAATACTATGTCGAGTTGTTCTGTTTAAGTGTTTAGAGATCCCTGTCAATGACGTTAATTACTCGTATTGACCAGAATCCATAAGCCACTCAACAAATCAACCGACACAATATAAAACATTTTATATCACTAACAAATACGCTCTCTCATATACACTCAACTCATTCATATAGTTTACCTCTATTTCAATGAGTTATTCCCCACTAGAGCCAAGGTTTATCGCTAAACCAAAGCTCTGATACCAACTGTAACGACCCGCCTTTTTGGGCAGTTTAAACCGACGATCAAATACACATGTCGATTCCAAACCATTCAAAACGGCAGATGGTTATTGGGGTAAATAAGAAAAGAAAAGGAAGAGAAATAAAGGAAATGAAACAACACAGAATCTCGCAGCGGAACGATAAAATATAATAGTCAAATAAACAGTTCATGAAGCTGTCTACTATACTTTGACAATTATTTATACAACATTTATCAGAGTTATACATATACAACAGAACAATTAAAATAATGCAGCAGATAGCATGATGCAAGGGTAATAATAGTAATAGTATACCAAATCTTCGTCTTCATCCTCCAGAATAGATCTTCAAAATCTAAAAAAACTCAGGACTGACCCGAGCGTAATGAAAGACAAAACACTCGAGTCAGGACTAAAATATCCTTATGAAAGTTAAATCAATCGTAAATAAATATGAGTGTAACGACGTCAAAGATGTTTACGGGGTTTGACATCTCATATCCAGTGTCAACGTGCGTGCAATAACTTAAGAGATGTTACGGGATTTTCCATCTCCTAAGGATCCGTTAAACTATCTACTATATAGTAATGTACGCTAAGTAGATAATATCTATCAGTAATATAAAGTATCAAAATAGCGTTAAGGCGTTACCATAATCCCCCTTAACACATTTTATATTCCCAAAAGCATATACAAGACCGTAGTTTCCCCAAAACCGGAAGTCACCAGAGGGCAATCCATATACTCAAGGTACAAATCAAAACGTAGTGGTCGCGAATAGGATAATCAGTATGACAAGGTACATGAGGCGATACCAACTAGGATACTAGTAGTTGCGTGATCCGGACTGATGTTGGGCATAGCCAGCAGCTACCCCAACACAGCGAAACATCACTCCCAAATCAAGGGGTGCACCCAAATCGCATCACAAATGTAATAGATATGGTATCAAAGAAGTGTGTCCGCTAGAGGTGGCGAACCTCAATGGCCCGGCGCGGCTCCTGTTTTAGTCATGTCAGGGGTCATCCAATATCGTTCTCTTTCTTCAATCAACGCGTTCACCAAACCATCCACTTCATTCTGGATCAACACTCCGCGCATAATAGTTATTAAAGTGGTTTTCGGTATCGACAGAGAGTATGTCCATATCCGATCCCGGTCTCTTTAATAACTACGTATTATTACACCGTTGGCTCTTTACATTTCAAATCGGCTCATAATTGATATCAAAATATCATATTTGCTTCAAAATCAAATCCATTTCAAATATCGACATAGCCATTCAAAATATAAGGTTCCTTTCAAAAATCATTTTTCGTCTCAATAACTCATTTCGTTTTCAAAATCATTTCGAATTTGAATTTAGGTTGCAACTTCATTTAACTCAATTCATATTTAAATCCAAGATTTTTAATATAAACATTCCACTTTATTTACCAGCTTAGAAATTTAGAAAATAGTTTTAAGTAGTTTAAATAATTAAAATAGTAAAAGAAGTACTTAAAATCTTAAAATGGATTTGAAATAGATAAATTAGTTTAAAGTAATTCAAATTGGGTTAAGTAGATTTAAAATAGATTAAAATAGTTTAAGTATTCTAAAATAGTTTATATAACTGAGAAATTTGGAAAACAAAATAAAATAGCTTCAAAACCAATCCATTTCAATTATAACTTCCCAATTCAAATCAATTTCAATTTCCATTCTACCGATTTCAATTTCGATTTTCAATTCAATTCAACGTCAACTTTGACTTCAAATTTATTCAATTTTATATTCACTTTCAATTTATTCAAATCCAATTTATATCGATTTAGAGCTTGATTTTCAAAATATCCATTTATAACACTTAACAAAAATTTCCATAAATATTCAAGTTTAAATCCAAATTTAAAATATGATTCAATTCCAAACTCGATTTCAAAATATCATTTTTATATCACTTTTACTTAGTAGTATTCAAAGCTGGAATTAAGGTTAAATCTTTAAGCAAATCAATTTTCGAAATTAAATCAACTCCCAATTTTTTTAAATTCCTAAGTCTCCACTTATATTATTTAACAATTTCTTTTAACCAAATTTTATTTCAACATTCCAAACTCAATTTTTCGATAAATTCGATTTTATGAATTGATTTCTATTTATAACTTTTAAATCAAAACATTTAAATAAATTTCAAATCGACGATTTTAAAAATTATTAATTTAGCCAATTCGGTGTCCGTATATAATTTTCTATCCTATGGCCAAGTAATTATTTATTTCAATTAAATGTCAGGGATGAGTATATATTACTTAAATTAAATCACAGTATCATATGTATGCATAACAGGATCTATATAAGCAAATAAACATCCAAACATTCAATTATCAACCAATAGCATCCATCAAATACATCATCCAATAAACAATACAATTCATGGCAGTTTCATAGTTATCAATGTCAGGTAATTTATTCGCAATTCAATTTTAATTTCAATTTAACTGTCAATTTAATTTTTCAACGGTTAATTCGAATAACAAGCTATATGACAATTAAATTTATATCAAACAACGACAAATAAAATTCATATCACTTCATAATGTCAATTTAACTAGTATAAAGATATTTAGTACGATGTGAGCGTTATAAAACACTCACCTTGATTTTTACGATTTTAAATCAAATCGAACGACGTTCGATTTAATCCAAAATTTTCTCTAGCTCCAAACGATTCCAATCCAGCTCCATTGCGTAGTGCTCGACAAAACGAACCCGTTGCAATTCGTTTCGTCACAATCCGACCTCGTATGAAAGAGTTATGTCGTTTCAAATATCGTACAAATTTAAATAAATAATTTACAAATTCATTTGCAAATTTTTTTAACCTAAATGCTATCTGGGCCGTCCAATTCAAAGCCTGCAAATCCAAGCCGTTCCTTCCTTTCCCTTTCTTCTTCCCCCAGGTATAAGCACGCGCGCACGAACCCAAAGAGGCCGAACTAGGGCTCCAAACGCACCACCCTACGTTCGCCGAGATTCCATCACCACACCACCATCAGAACGGCCATCACCAACTCCACCTTCGCCCAGAGCCATGGCGAGCTCGGTCAACTCCACCACCCTAGAGAGGCGTGCGAAACTCGGCCATTCAAACGAGGATTGCAGACGATCCGTGGCCTCGATTTAGATCATAGCCGTTGGATGCGGAGTACTCGATGAGCTCTACCAAGTTGCAGTTGAAAACTTTTCGAAATAATCGATGGATTTGGAGAAATTTGAGGGAGAAGAGAAAATAATTTCAGCCCTTGGAATTATGAACAGCGACGGCTGTAACAAACCCTAGTTTATATATTATTTTTTTTGAGATAAAGGGTGGGGCTATTTATAGGAAACGACAAATATTATTTATCCGGCTTTTCCAAACTCCAAATTTCGCGCGGTAACTGATGTTCCTAGGGTTTATCCCGCATTTCGGACACAATGGAACAGGTTTCGGAAGCTAATTCGATCATATGTGAGAGTTATAGCGATAAACGATCAATTTGAATTAAATCGATTTAAACGAATTTCTATGCGTTTTGGCTCGCCCCGGACAAACGGTAAATCCGATTGGCATGAAATTTGAAATCTTACAATAATATCACATTACGGATCCGATGAAACTGGTTTCGTCGAAATCCGAGACCATTTGAAAAATGACTATTTTAACTCGCCAAATTAATATATATATATTTTTTTGGCAAGGCCAGCGGGGTTAAAAATGGACCCCTACCATTTATTGATATACCTAGAAGAAATACAAAGGTAGAAGTACATGCTGCCCACAAAACAGGCAAGCAGGAGTAACAAAGAAACATGACAAACAGAAGACAAGGCATATCAATGCAATGAAAAAAAACTAAAAAAAACAACCAAAACACATCAACACGAGAGGACAAAAACGCTAACAACTGGTGGCATCAAGGAATCCTGAATCAAAGGTATGCTTTGAGGCTAAAATACCGGATCTCAGCTCTTCAGTAATTGCCTGTTTCATTTGCAAAACAGATTTTCTTTTATTGTTAAAAATTATTGCATTACGTTCATCCCAAATCATCGTAGTAAAAACCTTCAGAGTGAAAAGATGCTTATATGTTGCCTCACATTTCCATCTAGTTGCCTTGTGAATTAAATCCCATTCCACCTCGCTAACCATATCCGCTCTTCTGTTCATGGACAGACTAACAGTAAAGAACCATAATTTGTAAACATATGGGCATGAAAAAAACAAATGGAGGGTATTCTCCTCGGCAGTATGACAGAAACTACATTTGGTGTCGATAGGAATTCCTCTCTGCCGCAACATGACCTTAGTTTTTAAGGTGTTACTGAAAATTTTCCATAGAAATAGGTATTGTCTTGCAGAGTTGTGATTTAGCCATATACGTTTATGCCAACTGAATATTTCAGCATTACTTCGAGTAACAAGATATTTGTACATGCCACCAATTTTGTACTTGTCCATACAGCATTTCCATGTAATGCCATCATTATGAGATTGAACTAGATTATAACTGCATATTTGATCCCAGAGAAGTCTAACAATTTGATTACTCGAGAATGGGAGCTCAGCACGACCATGTTGGATAAAGTTACTCGCATAAGCATCTAACCCAATTCCAGTTTGAACCTGCTGGTTGAAATCAAGCATTTTACCAAGAATCATTCCCTCTTTAACCCACGGGTCATTCCAGAAAGAGATACCACTATTGACACCAATAATACTCTGCGCACAAGGAAGAATTTCATGCCTTAGATTAAGAATACTTCTCCAAGTCCAACTACACGATGGAGGAGTACTCATAGTCCAAAATTTTTTGTTGCCAATAATGAATTTGTAAGACCACCTGACCCACAAATTATCCTTATTTTTCAGTAGGTTGTCAATATGTTGCACAATGGCAGCTTGATTCCAAAGAAGCAAGTTTTTTATTCCAAGACCTCCTCTAGATTTAGGTTGCTCCAATTTGGAAAATGCATAGGGAGAAAGTTTATTTGAAATAACAGTTCCATGCCAGAAAAAGTTAGTCAAAGCACTTCGTATCATATTGATCAGTTTAACAGGGAGTATGAAGGCCCGAGACCAATACACAGACATAGAGAACAAAACAGCGTTAATGAGAGTGAGTCTACCTGCTTGACTAAGCATCCTGTTAGTCCACACAGCGAGCCTAGCAGTGATTTTTTCAAATAGAGGCGTGCATTGTGCAAATGTGATTCTGGAAGTAGCCAGGGGAATACCAAGGTACATGGTGGAGTCAGCACAAAGAGAAATGGAGGTACAAGAGATGATTTGGTTGATCATTTCATTGTTCACTCCAGCAATCATCATTTCAGACTTGCTTAAATTGATCGAAAGGCCAGTAATCTTGTAGAATTTATCAAGGCCCTCCATAATAGAGTTAACTGTTGTCATGGTGGGTTTGAAGAATACCACCAGGTCATCCGCAAACATAAGAGAAATGATGAGAGGCTCTTTGCATTTAGGATGTACATCGAAGCTGCCAGAATCGACTTGCTGAACAAAAATTTGAGTTAGAACTTCCATTACTACTATGAATAAATAAGCTGACATTGGGTCTCCCTGTCTGATGCCTTGTAAACTTCGAAAGTAACCTACATTATTATTATTGACCACTAAAGAGAAACGTGCAGTAGAGATACATGCTTCAATCCATGCCACGAAGTGCTTGGGGAAATTCATCAGGCCCAAAATTCTCACAATAGCATCCCACTGTAAGGACTCAAAAGCCTTCGAAATGTCAAGCTTGATCATCGCTCTAGGGGAAACCATGGAAGTTTTATACCCTTTTAACAGTTCATGGGACAATAAGACATTGTCAAGAATACTGCGGCCACTAATAAAGGCTGCTTGGTTGGAAGATATAATGTTTGGCAGCACCACCTTGATTCTGTTCGCTATTATCTTTGTTATGCATTTATAGATGGTATTACAACATGAGATAGGTCTAAACTCATTAACATGGCAAGCATTTTTAACCTTGGGGATAAGGGCAATGTTAGTAGCATTTACCGAGCCAATTAACTTGCATTTATTAAAAAAGTTATGAATTGCCCGAAGGAAAGCAGGGCCAACCGTGCTCCAACAAGCCGTGAAGAAACTCGCATTGAAACCATCAGGCCCTCCAGTAGAGTTAGCATTGAGAGAGAAAAGAGCAGATTTTATCTCATCATCAGTAATAATCGTAGAGAGGAAGGCATTTTCATTGTGAGAAATTCTTGGTAAGCTGATCGTGTCAAGAAGATCAAGCGAAGGGGAGAAGTTATTACCATTACCAAATAGCTCACTGAAATGGTCAAGGAACATAGTGTCAATAATAGTAGGGTCAGATATAAGCACGCTATTATTATCTTTAAGTACTCTAATAGTTTCTCTGGAATGCTTGGCATTAAGCGTTGAATGATAGAAAGATGTATTTCTGTCGCCATCCTTAAACCACTCCATTCTGGTCTTCTGTTTCACCATCAAATTCTCATGCTGAAGCACTTCGAAAAGTTGTGAAGATAAAGAGGCCTCAAGCGCAGCCCACTCAATATTATTGGGATCAGCATGCATAGACGCTTGAACATGTTGTAGTTTGAGAGTGAGGTTGGTCGAAGCCAAGTTGCCCTTGCCAAATTTACTTATAGACCATGTTTTGAGATCAGCTTTCACCGCGCGTAGTTTACACTGCAAAACAAACATAGGGTTACCATAAAAATTATTAGACCAAGCCTTGTTAACAATAGCGAAAAAATCTGGTTGAAGAACCCAAGCATTAAAAAATTTAAATGAAGACTTTCTTCTATTCATGGCAGCACCAAAGGAAAGAATTTAGGGGGAGTGGTCGGAGAGACCAGGCATTGGGAGGAAGTTACTTAAGTTTGGCCACTTGTTAAGAGCACAAAGATTAGAGAAAGCGTGATCAATTTTTGTGAAAGTTCGAGGCATGGATTTTCTAGAGTTGTTCCAGGAATAGGAAGCACCAACAGAAGGAATTTCAATAAGATCAGAAAGATTAATTGCTAAGTTAAGAGGTTTTATTTCCCTCAGAGATAATGGATTCCCACCAAGTCTGTGAGATAGCTGAAACGAGCAATTAAAGTCTCCCGTAACAAACCATGGGTGTGTTTCTTGCCTAAATGCAGGGATGAGATCCAGATAGGCTTGTCTGGCATTCACCGAGTTATACCCATAAATAACAGTGAAATAAAAGGATGTGGAGGAAGGGACATGAAAGCCATGCAAATGAATTAGCTGGGGATTAGATAGTATCGGGGATAGGGTAAAAACAGAGGGGTTGAAAATGATAAGAATTCTGCCGAAAGGCGCTTCCTCAAGATTATGAAGCATCTTCCAGGCTGGGTTTATGAAGTTAGCAGCACGAATGGAGAGAGTTGAGTTTGTTTCCAGGATTGCAAGGAGACTGAGAGAATGAGTGTGGATAATGCTTTTACATTGGTTCAATTTAACATCAGAATGGGCACCTCTTATATTCCATACACCTATGTTGTTCAACATTGATCAACAATTTGGTTGTTAAGGAGCTTCTTTTTGTTACCCCTAGTTAGCGGAGTGTTTTGAGAATTCATTCCTGGAATGATAGACGTGGTTGTGAATCCTTCACCTGGAGTGGGATCCATATCTGCTTGGTTCTTTGATTTCTTTGATGACTTGAGTTTACGGACTGGGGATAGACCATATTGATCATGAGAAACTCTTCGATCAGCAGACGTAGTGAAGCTGCATGTGGCAATTGGAGCTGAATTAAGAGGAGGTGGTTTCCATGCAAAAGGCGCAATAATATGTTCATAAGGATGTTCAAGTAGCGAGTTGGATGAGGTAGGATCAGATTGCGTGTTACTTGACTTTTCAGATGTTACTTTACAAACAACACCGTTGGGATTAGGATTATGAATGGGTAGGCTACTGTTTATGTTGTGCACGTGCACAGCAGATATATGAGCTGTTTCTTGTTGGGTTTCCACAAGTGTTGCAACGTGTGGTGAATGCTTATCATAGATAGAAGGAGTTGAATTTGATGAGCCAATGTGGTCAGCGAGAGGTGATTGATTGAGTAAGGAAAATGGAATGATTTGTGAAGGAGCGGCATTTGGTTGGCACTGGATGTCTGAGTTAGTTGTTTGGTTGAGAGTAGTGATTTGGTTGATGTGTGATGGAAAAACATTTTGTCGTTTGGCAGAGTTATCATTTTTCCCAAAGCAGGTACTCACATCACTACCGAGAACGTTATCAGTTATACTCTCCAGAACTTGACTATTAGTGGTGCATTTATTTGCAGTGATACAAGGAACAACATTCACAATAGGCTTGTCAATGTTGGAGTTCACAGTAGATTCCAATTCACCTATATCAGCAAGAACGTGAAAGCCATTATCTTTCAAAATATCAGAAATTTCAGCAGAACAATTTGCAACTTCTTCATTAACAGCCTTATCAGGAATAACATTATCAATTTCCCCTGCTTCTAATTCCTCACTTCCTATTTCTTTTCCTTTATCTGTTTTGGTTTCTTCAGCATTTTCCACCACCTTGTTCCTTTTAAAATTTGATCTCATCCACCGTCTTTTATCTTTTTTCACTACTTTCCATTTCTGTTTCTCTGATTTATTATTTTTCCTGAGACTTCCATGTTTTGTATGGGGTTATTGCTTGGTGCAACAGTACAATCAGTACCCGTAGATGTTTTATTCAAATCCGCACTTTCCATCGATCCAGACTTTTCACAATTCGCAGTAGTATGTCCAAAAACTTTACAGAGAGTGCATATATCAGGTTTCCACGGATAGTTAATATGAATTGTTTGAGATCCACCATCAAGCAGCCGAACTGGGAAGGAATCAAGAAGTTCACAGTTAGGCTTAATTTTCACTAAACATTTAGCAAAGGTTAGACGCTCCAACTTCTCCGTAGATTCATCTAGACATACAAGCCTACCCAACCTGCTCGCGAGCCAATTGATTCCAGTATGAGACCAAGCGAACATTGGGATATTGGAGAATTTAACCCAAACAGGGACTGATGATATACTCTCACATGCATTTCCCATATACGGATCCCATTGTTTGACAATGAAGAGCTTGTTACGCATAATGATTGGATCATCTTGCAGAATTCTATTTCTATCATCATCACACGACAGGAGAAAAAGAAAAAGGAAACCATTCGACCGAACTTTAATAGATCCTTTGAGTTTCCAGAATTTCTTTAGGAAGTTTATGACTGTTAGATAGGACAACGGTTTGTCAAGGAAGAAACCAACAAGATAACTGCTCCATTCATGCGCGCCAGCATTAATAACTGAGACAGGTGGGATCAACACCTCATTCTTGACAACCGGGGTCATATCAACCGGTATGTACTTCCCTGCGTTGCTAGGCTTACGCTTGAAAAGGGCAGTCCATACAGGTTGAGACGGCAGGGGAAGGAGGGGAGGGAGAGGATCATCGGAAGGCAGAGAAACAGCTGGAGGTACTGGTGGGAACGAAGAGGAAAGGATGCCAAAAGAAGGTACAGATGGGAGCGGCGGAGGTGGTGGGTCAGGGGCAGGGGCAGGACGAATAGGATAGGATGGAGAAGACGTGAGGGGAGTGGGAATGGAAGCGTGAAAATTGGGAGAGGACGAGAAAAGTACGGGAGGGATGGGGAACGCTGCCATGAAAAAAAGAAGCCAAATTGATATTAAAACCATTTCGATGCGTTTCGAGCTATCACGGTTAAACGACAACTCCGATTGCTACGAAAATTGAAATCCGATAATAACTAACTATTACGGATCCAATGGAACTAGTTTCGTCCATTTCTGAGACTGTTCGAAAATTGGCTAATTTTCAGTCGATAATTAAATATTAAAATATTCAGTTTTCACAAATACATTCTAAATTCAGTTTTAAAAGTTCTATAACATCACTATAACTCCAATATGATAAAATAAAATTTTACAAATCATTTTTAATCATATTAAACCCGTTATTCAATTTATCCAATAAATTCCAATTTTAAAATCTTATTAACTCTATTAAAATCCAAATATAACTTACATTCACTTTGGAAACCAATTTGAATCATATTAAATCAAATTTCAAATATTCACTCTATTTTCATATATTAAATTCCAATATCAAACTAATCATATCAAATTCGAAATTAATTTATTCAAACATTCGTAAAATTAAATTTAACAATTTTGATTATTCTTAAATCACTATCTTTTGAAATATTCAAAACAAACTTATAAAATTTACTTTTGAAACGAATTAAAATTATAAAACAGCTACTTACATTATACAGTTATTCAATTCTCATTATTAAATTATTCAATAAATTCCAAATATTAAATTTAAACAATTTCGATTATCCAATAATTCATTATCTTTTGAAATATTGAAATTGAACTTATAAGAATCAACTTTTAAAACCAATTCACAATTTAGAACACTATTTTCATTTTACAGTTATTCCATTATTCAATAAGTTTTAAATATTTAATTTAAACAATTTACCCGTTCAATATTCAATATTTGATTTTAAATAGATTTTACTTATTAATCAATTACTCTATTTTACCCAATGAATTCAACATTTATTATCCTATTCAACTTTTGATTGCAAAGGCATTCACTAAGTAACTTTTATTTTTCATTACTTGGATAATTATTTTTGCAATTCATTCCAGTTATTATTATTTCAAACGAATTACAAATTTTTTTCTAACATTAAATCACGAAAACTTATTAAATTAGCTATTTTAATTATCGAAAATTTACGGGTCATTACACTCTCCCCCACTCAAAACTTTTCGTCCCCGAAAAGGAAAAAGAAGGGAAAAAACACTAAGTATAGAATTCAACACTAGCTATATTTTATTTAAAGTTATCAACTTATAAAACAATGAAATTCCATTCATAAATTGTTACTACACTTCCACTAACTTACTCCAAACGGCTTTCTAAACTTAAAAGTTAGTTATTAAAACAAGTTATAAAAAATTTTAAAACTTGAAAAATTTTCTAACAACCGAATTTTACGGAAAATTTCGGCAGAGTCTCCTTTGCGCGGCTCGATCGGCACAACTACAAAACGCCACTACGGGCCCCAAACCAACAAAAGAAAATCCAAAAGCCAAGTGGCTCATCAAAAATCACCAAATCCAATGATAAAATAAACATGTACCTTATATTTTTATTAGCGAGCATATACGAATAATATAGCGCGGAAGCGAGCTCCAAATGCAAAGCAAGCGCAATTCGCACCTACTAAACACTCAACAAACTATGAGAAACATGCATATAAGAAAATAATATCAATATACATCATATAGCAACATAACAACTACATGTGCCAACATAGCAAATGCAACAAAACAACAATTACAACCATCAATCAACTATCATCCAACTACCATCCAACAAATCTATAACCAATCAATATAAATTCACTTCTCATTAATATTTATTGACTTGGTTTTCAATTTTAATCACAGTTGATTCATTAACGTTGGATTTTACTAACATTCACTCTCAATTCAATTAGTTAACATTCACTAATTTATATTTACATTAGTTCACTTCAAATTTGAATCCAATTAATTTCTATTTAAATTCATTTAACTTCCAATTTGATTTCAATGATTTATAGCTTTAAATTTTCACTTAATGAATTATATACAATCAACTAACAATCATATAACAATCAAATCATACGCAACATAACCAAGTTATTAATTTTACATTCCATTTGGTTTATCTCTTTTATATATATGTATATCCTGTTATAAAATTTTAAAAGAGTCATTTTTTTTATTTGGCATCTTAAATTTCCAATATTAACTTTAATTAAGTCCGTAAGCCGTACATATATCATCCGTGAGCAATATCAATCTAATCGCTTATTCGATCACACCATTTCGCTTTCAAACTAGTATCGTTCACACGACTCTCTAGTGCGGACTCAGATTTGGTTCCTTGATTGGAAACTATTATTCTCCTCACATAGCCATATACTATGATAGAAAATTCCAGAATCAAACCAAAAATCCATATCCAGGGTTCGCCGTCCAAAATCGAGTGAAAAAAATCCTAACTTGGATCGATATAAATCATCTCGAAATTTTGTGCTCGAATTTGGATCAAATCGTTATGCAAATAAAATAATATACGTACAATCTCACGTATTACCTTCCAATGGATTTCTATCTAATTTATCTATACTAAATTATTTTATTGACTTTTATATTATTATTTTTTTCACTTAATTACTCACAATCCATTATTCAGTTAGTATATTCATCTCTTTACATAGCATATTCTTTAACATTATCTTTTCTCAAACATTATATCATAGAATTTACTTACTCAAGTTCATTTTAAACATTCTATGTAATTTAATTAAATTCAATTTCATTTCCAATTGATTCTTAGCTGTAAGAAATTCCTTTGTTTACATTTATTGCATTTTCATAATTTCAGTTAATACAAATTTCTTTGTGGAACATTTTATTAATCATCGCTTTAGTTCATAGTCATTCCATAAAAGTCTAACTTCTCATATATGACTTTTCTTAGTTTACAGTTATCTTAAAGGTTACAAATTCAATTATTTTTTCTATACAATTTATATTTATTTTCTATAACCAATTTACAAAAGATATAATACGATTCATTTCTTAAGTTCACTTACTTGTTCCATTTATCCATTCATCATTCACGTTATATTTAAGTATATATAATTTTTATCACAACCAAATTTTTATTTATATACATTTTAATTCCGTTTGAGTTTTCCTTATTTGTATACTTCAATTATTTTCAAGTTCTGTTTATTTGTACAACAACTCATTACATATCCAAAACATCATTTCAACTTCTTAATATTTGGTAAGTCATATTATATGTTATCAGAATGCAAATTTGGTATTATACAAATTTATAGAATTTCATTTTACTTAATTAGAATGTTCATAAATTTAATTTGTTTAAATCCTCTTTACATTTCAACTTTAGAGTTTTCCCAAAACAATAGCTTAGATATCTTAATCTTCTTATTTTATAAATTTTGGTTATTCACATTTCATTCAAATAATTTGAAAACTATTAATTAACAGAACTTAGAAATTTAAATGCCCGGTTCTTTTCAAATCATTTGAAATAAATATATACACTTATATCTTTAATATATCAAATCATACCTTTGGAGTTTAAACCAAAACCCATTTATCCAAAATAATTTTGAAGAAAAGCAAAGCCTCTTAGAAGTATCCCCCCACTTTGAGACTCGAAAATGAACGTCGATGATGCTGCGCAGTCATCACCGAAATTATTTTCCAGCGACCTAAGAGGGGAGTACTGAATTCATTCCTTCCTTTAAAAATCCTTTCAAAATATTTCCATAAACTATTTTCAACAAATATTACCGTATATTTCTTCAAAACTTTGGGAACCATTTTCAAAATCTCCGGGTCTTAAATTCATATTTTTCTTTCCAATTTAATTCTATTCTTAATTCATAAGTCACCTTTATAAAATATTCTTATAGGATTTTCTTTCTTAAAACATCCCACAAGTGTTTTATCATTGTTCATTTTGTAATTCACCTTATTTATTTAAATTACAATATCCGATTAATGTTAATAGCCAATATTTCATTTCCAACAACCAAATAAGCTAGATTGATCACAATAAATTTTGAAATAAATTCTTTATATACAAAATATAATTAGGGCAAAATTATTTCATTTACCCAATTTCAAAACAATACTATGTCGAGTTGTTCTGTTTAAGTGTTTAGAGATCCCTGTCAATGACGTTAATTACTCGTATTGACCAGAATCCATAAGCCACTCAACAAATCAACCGACACAATATAAAACATTTTATATCACTAACAAATACGCTCTCTCATATACACTCAACTCATTCATATAGTTTACCTCTATTTCAATGAGTTATTCCCCACTAGAGCCAAGGTTTATCGCTAAACCAAAGCTCTGATACCAACTGTAACGACCCGCCTTTTTGGGCAGTTTAAACCGACGATCAAATACACATGTCGATTCCAAACCATTCAAAACGGCAGATGGTTATTGGGGTAAATAAGAAAAGAAAAGGAAGAGAAATAAAGGAAATGAAACAACACAGAATCTCGCAGCGGAACGATAAAATATAATAGTCAAATAAACAGTTCATGAAGCTGTCTACTATACTTTGACAATTATTTATACAACATTTATCAGAGTTATACATATACAACAGAACAATTAAAATAATGCAGCAGATAGCATGATGCAAGGGTAATAATAGTAATAGTATACCAAATCTTCGTCTTCATCCTCCAGAATAGATCTTCAAAATCTAAAAAAACTCAGGACTGACCCGAGCGTAATGAAAGACAAAACACTCGAGTCAGGACTAAAATATCCTTATGAAAGTTAAATCAATCGTAAATAAATATGAGTGTAACGACGTCAAAGATGTTTACGGGGTTTGACATCTCATATCCAGTGTCAACGTGCGTGCAATAACTTAAGAGATGTTACGCGATTTTCCATCTCCTAAGGATCCGTTAAACTATCTACTATATAGTAATGTACGCTAAGTAGATAATATCTATCAGTAATATAAAGTATCAAAATAGCGTTAAGGCGTTACCATAATCCCCCTTAACACATTTTATATTCCCAAAAGCATATACAAGACCGTAGTTTCCCCAAAACCGGAAGTCACCAGAGGGCAATCCATATACTCAAGGTACAAATCAAAACGTAGTGGTCGCGAATAGGATAATCAGTATGACAAGGTACATGCGGCGATACCAACTAGGATACTAGTAGTTGCGTGATCCGGACTGATGTTGGGCATAGCCAGCAGCTACCCCAACACAGCGAAACATCACTCCCAAATCAAGGGGTGCACCCAAATCGCATCACAAATGTAATAGATATGGTATCAAAGAAGTGTGTCCGCTAGAGGTGGCGAACCTCAATGGCCCGGCGCGGCTCCTGTTTTAGTCATGTCAGGGGTCATCCAATATCGTTCTCTTTCTTCAATCAACGCGTTCACCAAACCATCCACTTCATTCTGGATCAACACTCCGCGCATAATAGTTATTAAAGTGGTTTTCGGTATCGACAGAGAGTATGTCCATATCCGATCCCGGTCTCTTTAATAACTACGTATTATTACACCGTTGGCTCTTTACATTTCAAATCGGCTCATAATTGATATCAAAAT
The DNA here is from genome assembly GCA_030765085.1 of Allium cepa. Lineage (NCBI taxonomy): Eukaryota > Viridiplantae > Streptophyta > Magnoliopsida > Asparagales > Amaryllidaceae > Allium > Allium cepa. The sequence continues at coordinate 205,812,185 of CM060934.1, read as the reverse complement.
ATCATATTTGCTTCAAAATCAAATCCATTTCAAATATCGACATAGCCATTCAAAATATAAGGTTCCTTTCAAAAATCATTTTTCGTCTCAATAACTCATTTCATTTTCAAAATCATTTCGAATTTGAATTTAGGTTGCAACTTCATTTAACTCAATTCATATTTAAATCCAAGATTTTTAATATAAACATTCCACTTTATTTACCAGCTTAGAAATTTAGAAAATAGTTTTAAGTAGTTTAAATAATTAAAATAGTAAAAGAAGTACTTAAAATCTTAAAATGGATTTGAAATAGATAAATTAGTTTAAAGTAATTCAAATTGGGTTAAGTAGATTTAAAATAGATTAAAATAGTTTAAGTATTCTAAAATAGTTTATATAACTGAGAAATTTGGAAAACAAAATAAAATAGCTTCAAAACCAATCCATTTCAATTATAACTTCCCAATTCAAATCAATTTCAATTTCCATTCTACCGATTTCAATTTCGATTTTCAATTCAATTCAACGTCAACTTTGACTTCAAATTTATTCAATTTTATATTCACTTTCAATTTATTCAAATCCAATTTATATCGATTTAGAGCTTGATTTTCAAAATATCCATTTATAACACTTAACAAAAATTTCCATAAATATTCAAGTTTAAATCCAAATTTAAAATATGATTCAATTCCAAACTCGATTTCAAAATATCATTTTTATATCACTTTTACTTAGTAGTATTCAAAGCTGGAATTAAGGTTAAATCTTTAAGCAAATCAATTTTCGAAATTAAATCAACTCCCAATTTTTTTAAATTCCTAAGTCTCCACTTATATTATTTAACAATTTCTTTTAACCAAATTTTATTTCAACATTCCAAACTCAATTTTTCGATAAATTCGATTTTATGAATTGATTTCTATTTATAACTTTTAAATCAAAACATTTAAATAAATTTCAAATCGACGATTTTAAAAATTATTAATTTAGCCAATTCGGTGTCCGTATATAATTTTCTATCCTATGGCCAAGTAATTATTTATTTCAATTAAATGTCAGGGATGAGTATATATTACTTAAATTAAATCACAGTATCATATGTATGCATAACAGGATCTATATAAGCAAATAAACATCCAAACATTCAATTATCAACCAATAGCATCCATCAAATACATCATCCAATAAACAATACAATTCATGGCAGTTTCATAGTTATCAATGTCAGGTAATTTATTCGCAATTCAATTTTAATTTCAATTTAACTGTCAATTTAATTTTTCAACGGTTAATTCGAATAACAAGCTATATGACAATTAAATTTATATCAAACAACGACAAATAAAATTCATATCACTTCATAATGTCAATTTAACTAGTATAAAGATATTTAGTACGATGTGAGCGTTATAAAACACTCACCTTGATTTTTACGATTTTAAATCAAATCGAACGACGTTCGATTTAATCCAAAATTTTCTCTAGCTCCAAACGATTCCAATCCAGCTCCATTGCGTAGTGCTCGACAAAACGAACCCGTTGCAATTCGTTTCGTCACAATCCGACCTCGTATGAAAGAGTTATGTCGTTTCAAATATCGTACAAATTTAAATAAATAATTTACAAATTCATTTGCAAATTTTTTTAACCTAAATGCTATCTGGGCCGTCCAATTCAAAGCCTGCAAATCCAAGCCGTTCCTTCCTTTCCCTTTCTTCTTCCCCCAGGTATAAGCACGCGCGCACGAACCCAAAGAGGCCGAACTAGGGCTCCAAACGCACCACCCTACGTTCGCCGAGATTCCATCACCACACCACCATCAGAACGGCCATCACCAACTCCACCTTCGCCCAGAGCCATGGCGAGCTCGGTCAACTCCACCACCCTAGAGAGGCGTGCGAAACTCGGCCATTCAAACGAGGATTGCAGACGATCCGTGGCCTCGATTTAGATCATAGCCGTTGGATGCGGAGTACTCGATGAGCTCTACCAAGTTGCAGTTGAAAACTTTTCGAAATAATCGATGGATTTGGAGAAATTTGAGGGAGAAGAGAAAATAATTTCAGCCCTTGGAATTATGAACGGCGACGGCTGTAACAAACCCTAGTTTATATATTATTTTTTTTGAGATAAAGGGTGGGGCTATTTATAGGAAACGACAAATATTATTTATCCGGCTTTTCCAAACTCCGAATTTCGCGCGGTAACTGATGTTCCTAGGGTTTATCCCGCGTTCCGGACACAATGGAACAGGTTTCGGAAGCTAATTCGATCATATGTGAGAGTTATAGCGATAAACGATCAATTTGAATTAAATCGATTTAAACGAATTTCTATGCGTTTTGGCTCGCCCCGGACAAACGGTAAATCCGATTGGCATGAAATTTGAAATCTTACAATAATATCACATTACGGATCCGATGAAATTGGTTCCGTCGAAATCCGAGACCGTTTGAAAAATGACTATTTTAACTCGCCAAATTAATATTAAAACCATTTCGATGCATTTCGAGCTATCACGGTCAAACGACAACTCCGATTGCTACAAAAATTGAAATCCGATAATAACTAACTATTACGGATCCAATGGAACTAGTTTCATCCATTTCTGAGACTGTTCGAAAATTGGCTATTTTTCAATCGATAATTAAATATTAAAATATTCAATTTTCACAAATACATTCTAAATTCAGTTTTAAAAGTTCTATAACATCACTATAACTCCAATATGATAAAATAAAATTTTACAAATCATTTTTAATCATATTAAACCCGTTATTCAATTTATCCAATAAATTCCAATTTTAAAATCTTATTAACTCTATTAAAATCCAAATATAACTTACATTCACTTTGGAAACCAATTTGAATCATATTAAATCAAATTTCAAATATTCACTCTATTTTCATATATTAAATTCCAATATCAAAATAATCATATCAAATTCGAAATTAATTTATTCAAACATTCGTAAAATTAAATTTAACAATTTTGATTATTCTTAAATCACTATCTTTTGAAATATTCAAAACAAACTTATAAAATTTACTTTTGAAATGAATTAAAATTATAAAACAACTATTTACATTATACGGTTATTTAATTCTCATTATTAAATTATTCAATAAATTCCAAATATTAAATTTAAACAATTTCGATTATCCAATAATTCATTATCTTTTGAAATATTGAAATTGAACTTATAAGAATCAACTTTTAAAACCAATTTACAATTTAGAACACTATTTTCATTTTACAGTTATTCCATTATTCAATAAGTTTTAAATATTTAATTTAAACAATTTACCTGTTCAATATTCAATATTTGATTTTAAATAGATTTTACTTATTAATCAATTACTCTATTTTACCCAATGAATTCAACATTTATTATCCTATTCAACTTTTGATTGCAAATGCATTCACTAAGTAACTTTTATTTTTCATTACTTGGATAATTATTTTTGCACGAATTACAAATTTTTTTCTAACATTAAATCACGAAAACTTATTAAATTAGCTATTTTAATTATCGAAAATTTACGGGTCGTTACAAAAATATTTTAGGAAATATCGATTGTTTTGTAAAGACAAGAAACCAGTTAAATAAAATTAGTAATATAGCATTTATATCAAGCATTGAACCTAGGAATCCAAAAGAGGCATCATTTGATGATTCATGGATTCTCGCCGTGCAAGAACAATTGAATCCTTTTACTAGAAATGATTTTTGAGAATTAGTTTCTTGACCAAAAATCTGTAACGACCCAGAATTTCTATCATTTGAAATTCGTATATTTAATTGATTTTAAATATTAACAAGTAAAATTTTTAAGTCGAATAAATTTTATTTCGAATATCTAGATTTAATTGTATAATTAAATCGATAATTTAATATTTGAAATTACAGAAATAATTGAAAATTGGGCTTAATATGATTAAAATTGATTTATAAAGTAGCATTAAATCATATTGGAGTTAGAATGATGTTATAGAACTTCTAAAATTAAATTAAAAGTTAATTTGTAGAAATTGAATATTTTAATATTTAATTGACGAGTAAAAATAGTCATTTTTCAAAAAATTTCGGATTTCGACGAAACCAGTTTCATCGGATCCATAATATTATATTATTGTATGGTTTCAAATTTCGTGTCAATCGGATTTACGGTTTGTCCGGGGCAAGCTAAAACGCGTAGAAAATCGTTTGAGTGAATTTTAAAATAGCCGATTTGAAAACATATCTTTCAAATACGATTGAATTGGCTCCCGATATATATTCCATTGCGTTCGAAATTGGGGTAAAACATTATAAACGCCGGACGGCACACTTTGTTTGGAGTTCGAAAATTTTTCGGATGAATAGTGTTTCGATATTTTCTATAAAAGGCCTCCATCTTTAACAATTTACACTCAAACGCTAACTAGGTTTCAGCCGCCAACTCCAATCTATTAATGGCCGAAAATCTTTCCTCTTCCTCCCTCATTTTCTGTAAATCCGTAAACATTTACGACAAACGTTCAACTGCAAAGTTGTAGAGGGTGGTGAGATCTTGCTATCCAACGGTGGTGATCGTGTTTCTAGCAACGTGGAGGGAGAAATCGAGGTTGGAGCGTGCCGCGTTCGCACGCATTTTTAGGCGCGCGCGGGGGGGGGGGGGGGGGGGGGGGGGGCGAGCTCGACCGGGTTCATCGCGTTGATGGCTCTCGAGTGGAGCGTTCGAATGGCACTTTCTTATCGTCGTTGATGTCGACGATGATGGCACGGCTATTAGGGTTTTGATCGGCTTCTTTGGGTTTCGGTTGCGCGTGTTTGAACTGGGGAAGAAAGCAAATCACAGCCGAGGTGGATGGGGTTGCAACGTGCGGCCCATATTGATTTGAGGGGAAAAAATTATAAATTAATTTATATTAAAATGTGTACGAACTTTAAAATGTGATAACTTTGTCATACGAGGTCCGTTTCGGACGAAACGACTTGCATTGGGTTCGTATGGACGAACAATACGCGATGGAGCTGGATTGGAGTTGATTGGAGCTAGTGAAAATTTTGGGTAAAATTAAACGCGCGTTTAATTTTATTCGAAATAAAACACTGCAACTATTATTGAAAGCAGGGTGAGAACTTCTCACTCAATCGAAATTGTTTCGATTTAAATTTTAAATAGTTAGATTTAAAATTGCTTGATTTTGTGATTGAATGATAAATTATTATTTATTGTTTTGAAATAGACCATATACGCCGTATATTAAGCGGATGTTATTTATTAAATACATATACCGCGATATTTCACCTTGATGTGGAATTTGTATTATATATGTATTTGGAGTTGATTTTCCCGCATTATATAGCGGATGAGACCTTATTCCGCTGCATAATAGCGGATGAAATTTTATATAAACCCATGTACCGCGATATCCTGTATTGAAACGGGATTGGTATTGTGCTAACATCTATGGATGCAGGGAAACAGGTTGGAGGGATCCAACTGGATTCCTCATGCGTATTGATTTATTTACAGATATTGTGATATATTCTGTTATCATATGGTATATGATGTTTTGCCGTGATTGTTATATTTAGTGCTATTGCAGCATTGAGCCTATTTTGGAAAATTAAAAGTGTTAAAGTAATGAATTTCGGATTTAAAAGGTTTTTAAAGCGATTTTTGAAAGTATACGTTTTATTAAATTTTGGAATTGATTCATTTTAAACAAATAAATGTTATAATTTTAATGTTATAAAAATTATGATTTTTGAGAAATATAGTTGAAAATGATTTTTGAAATATGGAGTTATTGAATTTTATAAAATAGTTTAAATTGAGATTTTTGAAATTATTATAAACGGTTTATATAAAAGATTTATAAAATTGATATTTATAAATTAAAATATTAGAATTATAAAATGAGTTTTTGTAAGTGTTAAAATGAAGTATAAATGGATTTCATAAGTGAATGAAATTTATAGATTTATAGATTGTGAAGTTATAAAATGAATAGATTTTGTAAAATTAAAGATTTATAAGTAATTAACTTATAAATTGGATATTGACATTTAAATGAGATTTAAATAGAATTTGTAATTAAGGGATTTTATAAGTTGAAGTTTTTATAAAATAAAATATAAATGGAATTTATGAATGTTGTTTTATAAATCCGAAATCGACTTATTTTGATAAGTTAATTATTATTGCTTATTAAAGGAGAGATATTCATGATTTTGGACAGTGGATCCTTTAAATTAAAATGTGTAGAAAGGTTGAATTTGGTTAACGAAGTATATTCACGATTTTGAACAGTGAATGATATATTAAAGAAACATTTTAGGAAGTGATCTTTTAAATAGAATTAAAACGATTTGAAGTTGTTTTAAAATGTGTTAAGGATCAAAAACATAGATTTCAACATTCATTGTTGAAATAGACGTTTTCGAGAAATAAGGAAAAGATGAACTATAACACTGTTGTTATAGTAAATAAATTTCAAAAGGAAATGTTTTATATAGTATTGGGATTTATATATCTATCAAAATGTCGAATCCCTATACTAGTGATTTTGGGTTGTCATAACGATGTTTTACGCAACATTCGTTTTGACCCAAATAAATGTGTTCAAAGAGAACATTTTCTTAAAAGAATAGCATATATACTAAATCGTGTTTTTAGTATATTGAATATTTTCTAAGTATTGAAAATAAATAGATTTGTGAATTACTTATTGTTAAATAAGTATGGAAATGTTTTCCAATATGAAGTGAAATGTTTTGGGTTTTCATCTTTTAAAATAAATTGAATATGAATAAGTATTTGGAAATGTTTTCCAATGTAGGAATTGAAATGGTTTAGAGAATATATCTTTTTAAAGATAAATTGAAGTGAATATCTGGCAAGTTATTTAATTTATGGAAGATTAATAAAAAGGGCCTAGTGAATGTTATGGTGCTGGATATTTGTTTGTTGGTCTTGATAGTTAAATAACCGACTATCAATATTTACCTTTAAATGGGTATTTGTGTGATTTGCTTGAATTTGAATGCTACACTTATTTTTAAAATAAGCGCTCGTTATTCGGTTTAGCCCGGAGAGGACCTTTGTGTCATAAATCCCATTCCGAATAAGTGATATGTCGTAATGGATAGCATTTGAAGACCGGTGTTGAAGACCGGATATTTTTGAAAACGGAAGGATTACCGTCGAATGACTCTGCATCGGCTGATCTCCGATATAGAGGTTTTATCACCCTTTGTGATGGGAAGTCCGGTCGTGATTAGTGAATATCCGGATTGCAAGGGCTTCTTTGGAAGCGCCTTCGGTTCCGTTCGATCGTGGAACGGACTTGCATAGATGTGTGTCTGACGTTACAATTTGAGATGTAAAGCCGGTTTCTATCAAATACATTTCTGTTGGTGGCGGATGATTTATTCTCTTAGCTTAACACCCTTCTCTGAGACGTACGAGCTCAGAGGTTATGTAGTTGATGGTTACTAGTGATACATTCCCAATTTGGTAACGTGGCATACGAAGTGTTGTTGAGCATCTGTTGATTAAAGCGAGGCTTTTGTATAAAGCGTAGCTTTGTGGACGAGACTTCGTTGGACCTCACACCCCGAAAATGGTCAAAACAGGAAAGATGCAGCAAGGTTATTAGGGGATAGCGCCCCCTTAGTGTTTGTCATTCCTTCTGGATAGAGGTGGTATTATGGTATGGAGCCCTGATACTTAACCTATGTTGTTGCTGCAAACTTATTATATTTGTGGTTGTTGGTGAATCTCGGGATTTAGGTCGGTTACGACCGGGGGATGGCATATTCATGTCAGTAGTTACCCAGCTAGGGGTAACCCGGCCTTGTGTTGGCAAAGATCCGGTTAGGTTCTCGGGGCGTCTTTCCATAAGCGTACCTATGTGGCAACGGGAAGTTCCTTGGCCTGACCATTTGTTGAAAATCCAAACTCCAATACGCACCTTGTACGGTTTTAGTTGTAGAACCTGCCATTTACTTATGGTGGTCACCAGTGTTTAGATGGTAGCTATAGTAGGCATAGTGCGAAATGCCTATGTTGGCTAAGATTTATATTATACTTTCGAAATGTTTTCCTACACTTTGCACTTATAATAATAATATCAAAGAAATTTGCGTATCAAGCATGTTTGACTATCATAAGGAGAAATCTCCTTCGATTCTGCGTTTGCATTATGTGTGTGTGCGGGAGGCCTTATGGTAGTCTCATTTTCTAAAAAGCATTGTGAATCTATTTTAAAATTATTTCTTTGTTTGTTTTTAAAGATAAACTGTTTAAGTTCTCACACCAGTCCCATGACTGGCCTGGAGTTTATTGTTCTCTTCCTAAACTCCAGGTGCCTACCAATTTTAACACGGGCAGTCTAGAGTCAGGTTATCAGGTCATTCTGGAATTCGGGAGTTGCTGTGGAGATCAGGAGCAAGCTGGATGGCATGACGTATCAACTAGTATATAGTATTTCTTTTCCGCTGTTCGTTGTTGTAAACTTTGATAATGTAATGTAATGTGATGTGATGTAATATCTGATATAGTTCTTTGTTTTAAAGATATTCATTTATTTATTATATGATGTTCTGCTGCGATTGTGAGATTCTGATATTGTTTCTATTTTCTTCTTCTTTCTTTCTTCTTCTATCTTCTACCTCTTCTTTAACCCTAACTGTTCGGTTTTCCGGCCTTCGATTGCTCGACAGTTGATACACTGGACGTATTAATGTCGACCTTCGTGAGTCGAAAAATCGCAACCCTTACAAAATCAATTTGTCTTTAGAACTAAATTTGTATACAAATGTAAATTAAAATGAACAAGGAGAAGTAATAAGAAATAAACCAAGACTAGTAGCACAAGGATATGGTCAAGGAAAAAGAGTCGATTATGAGACATTTGCTCCAGTAGTGAGATAAGAAGCTAAAAGAATATTACTTGCTTTTGTAAACTTTAACAATTTTAAATTATACCAAATGGATGTAAAAAGTGAATTTTTAAATGGAATAATTTAAGAAGATGTTAATATTGAACAACCTCCTCTGTTCGAAGATGAAAATTTTCTAAACCATGTTTATAAATTAAAAAGGGCACTATACGAATTAAAACAAGAGCTTGGTGCTTGGTACAAAAGGCTCAAATCGTATTTAATTGCATCTGGTTTAGAAATAGAAAAAAGTTGACACCAAGTTATTTATTCAACGTAATAATAATGAAATACCACTTATACAAATATATATATATATATATATATATATACGATATTATATTTGGATCAACTTATAAACAATTGAATATAGATTTTTCAAAAATAATGACAAAAGAATCTGAGATGAGTCACGTGGAAGAATTACATTCTTTCTTGGATTACAAATAAAGCTAACAAATGGAATAATTATGAGTTAGGAAAAATACGCAAAAGAATTAGTAAAAATATTCGACGTGTCAAACATGAGTGTAAACTTACTCTAATGACATCCAGAGTAAATTTAAGTAAAGAAGATAAATCTATGGATGTAGATCAAAAATAATGTAGAGGCATGATAGGATCGTTACTATATATTGCTACTAGTAGACCATATATAACGCAAATTGTATGTCTCTATGGTAGGTATCAATCAAAATCAACAGAAAAGCATCTTAAGGCAGTAATACATGTGTTTAAGATATGTTATCAATACTTTGGACTACGAGCATTTTTATCCTAAGATATACTCGTTTGATTTAATATCTTATAGTGATGCACACTATGCTGGCTGCAAAATTGGCGAAAAGAGTACCAGTGGAACCTGTCATTTTTTGAAAATTTTACTATATCCTGATTTAGTAAAAGCAAAATTCTGTTTTTCTATCTACAATAGAAGTAGAACATGTACCAGCAACAATAGTTTGCTCTCAAGTAATCTATATGCAGCAAACATTAAAGGACTTCGAATTAAAAATAAAACAATCACCAATTCACTGAGATAATCGAGTGTTAAAACTTATCAAAGAACCCTACACATTGTGCTAGAACAAAACATAAAGATACAAGACATTACCTCTTAAAGATCATATAAGTAAGGAGAATATCACTCTAGAATTCGTTAACATGGAAAATCAAATAGCCGATATATCAACAAAACCATTGATTCAAAATACTTTTATTAAACTAAGAAGAGAATTAGAAATTTGACCATTTCTTGAAATATAATATAAAATTTGGATCATAGCGTAAAATATGACTGTTGTAAATATGTGAATATATTAATAAAAGGTAGTATTTGATAGATCTTTTTTGGATTATTACTTCACTCGTACAAAAATAAATCGATAACTACCTATATATAATCTATAATACACATATAATGTTCATTAGTAAGAGTAAAATATTAGAAATCCTTACATAATTCATTAACACAAATTATTTATACATTTTTTTTGATGAAAAAGAGAGAAGAGTTGCATAAAATATAATATGCAAAAAGATAATGAGAGTTGTATAACATACATAGGAGAAGTTAGGGGAGTTATTAATTAAACACCATTATATTTTACAATAGAATATTTAACGGTTGTCATCATAAAAAAAGGTGAGATTGTTACATCCAAGATATTAACTTTGAGCGCAACAATAATATAAATATTGTTACTAATGTTTTCCCGAGTTATATAGTATATTGTGCAGGATATCAAGAATATTTAACAGGTTTATACAAATGATGGTTGAATAAAAACTTGAAGAACTGATCGGTATAAGTCAAGAATTAATCGTGAAATATTTGAAGACTCGTGAGTTTTGAAGAATTCAAATTTAAAAGCACAAAGAGTTAAGAGATTTGTGTTAGTATTTTATTGAGTCTTAGGTTAAATATTATAGACTTGACTAGTATCATATCTTTGATTATCATCACTTCGAAAATTATTTTTCCACTCAAAATATTTTTATAAAAAAATAATATTTAATTTAATTATAAAATAAATTTTGATAGAGTTTGTAAAGAAATGTATTTTAAAACATTTTTAAAGTGTTTTTGAAAGTGTAAAAATTAATCGGTATATACCGACAAAATAGAAATATGTATGTAGACATACAGTTGAGGTGTTTTTTAAATTTTCAAAAGAAGCAACTTTTGGCGCCATCCTTTCATGAATGGACATAATCTTCAACCTCTATTTAAAGGCCTTTAATTTCAAATTTTTGACAACTATTCTAACTTCTTTCTTTATCCCTCTATTCTCTCTCATTCTCTTTAAAATTTCAACGAGATGCTGCTGGTTTCTACGTCAATTCTCTTTCTCTACATTCATACAAAAGATTAGCGAATTCTATTCTACATCATTAACTCTTCAATCTTCACTCGATTCTCTCAAAAGCAAAGATATTTAACTACTAAAGGTCTATAGGAAATTGTATGAACGAAGTACTTGGAATTTTGATCGAAAGATTTGATTTCTTATAGTCCACAACTACTACTTATGAAAGGGTGATGTTAACTACCCGAGTGAATGTTAAGACGAGATTGTAAAGGGATTCGTCCTACCTCCTGAGTCAAAGACAGGATAGTTGTTCTGACTGCATAAGTTAAATTTCAGAGTGTGTGCTGGTTACCCAAGTCCTATGCAGTTAAAGCGTTTAGCGGTCATATATTGATGGAGATGCAAAACGTTATAGCAGGGATATAGCGGAAAATAGCGGGGGTATAAAAAGCTTCATTAGAAATTAAAAAAAAATACAAAGCTAGCTTATTCCCATTATCACATCATTTATGTAGGAAAAAATATTGTTAATCTTATATAACAAAACCAAAAAATATCATGATTTTTGCAAACTAAATTTGGTGACTACAATAGATATTTTACTTATATTAAGCACTTATGCCTTAAAATTAACTCTTTACCGTACTTTTATGATTTACTTTAAAAGAGAACTAGTCAAATCAACCTTTGTATATTAATTTGCTAAAGAAAAAGCTGAAAAGCCTTAATTTAGTGGGCATGGCGGAAAATAGTGGGGTTTAAAGCGGATCTGTTTTTTAATAGTGCAAAATTGAAATATCATAACGGTCGAAGAGCACTGTGCGCTATAGCGGGATTTTTGAAAATGCAGTTTACGCTAATATAGTACAAACGGATCGTGTAATATGGAATATAATATAAATGCGGAAATAGATGTTAATAGCAAAGTAAATAAAAATAGAAAAATCACACCAGAGATTTTTATACTGGTTCGGAGCACCGTCCTACGTCCAGTCCCAGACTTCTATCTGGATTTTCACTACCAACTACCTCGCTTCACCCGGAGGAACAGGTTTACAACACCCGATCAGACGAACGGGATTTCACGCCTCTAATATACTGAGGACTTCAATACTTGCCTCTTACAACACAGAGGACTTCAACACTTGCCTCTTACAACACGGAGGACTTCAACAAAGATGAATATAATTGTTTGTTGACGGTATGTGTTCTTGCTAACACTATTTTGTCACTTGTAGTACATACTTCCTATAATCTTATCCTCAAATAGATTATTTGTATATATGAAGATTTGGAAGTGGATATCGTATTGAATCAAAAGGATGTTAAATAAATTTCAGGATTCAAAACGATATATGATAGAACATGAGCAATTTGAACGCTTGAGAGTACAAGATAGAATAGAGATTAGAAGAATAGAAAGATTAGATTAGTTAGATTTTTTTGGAATAATGATTTCATGATGTTTATATAAGAAATAAACAGTTGTAACCTTTTGTGAAAAGGTATGAACAAAGGTTATGATCATTGGTGAAGAGAAAGAGAAGCAACCGTTGAAGAAAAGGAAATGTCTATACGAAGGGTTGCTTTCTGTTTGAAAACGGTCGACATGTCAAAAAGGACCAGTAGACAGGAATTTGAATATATATACGTTATGTTCACTTGTGCACGTTATCTGTGTATTCTGGGCAGAAACGGTCGACCACCTGGTTTTGACCAGTCGACCGGTTTTGCCCAGAGTGCACAGTTAATGTGCACTCATATATATTTATATATATATATATTCGAAGATTGAAGGCATAAGATTATTTGAGGATAGATTTTAACATAAATAATCATTACTAACATACCAAATAATCAACCTCTAATCATATGGAGCTCTTTGTGTCTGAATAACTTCTTTTTGTCGATCACGGCTTATCCCTTTGTCAGAAATCGAAACTTTATAAAAAATCTTGACTCGACATTCTCCCCCTTTTTGATTGATGACAACTTAGTTATGAATCTCCCTCTGTATATGATATCCCCTTGAGATTGTGTCCTGCATATATACTGTTAGCATAATTTTCTCCCCCTTTGTCATCGACAAAAAGGAGTTGTTAAATGGAAGATGTAAAACAGATTATAAGCAACATAAAACTACTATCACAGATCAAGAGTAACATTCACACAGAATTATAATACACATAAGTCTAGTACGAATTAAAACATGACACTATTGGTACAAGTGCCAGATAATGTATTTAAAGCAAAAGCTAAAGTCATAAGTATGCATAAAAGATAAAAAGAGATAGACTAAAAAAAAATTTATTCTGACTCCGTCTCACCCTCTTCTTCTTCTTCTTCAACAAGCTGAGATTTCCCCTGTCGACGTTCATGACTAGTTCCCGAGCTTGTGCCCTCCTCCGAAGATGTCCAAGCAAAAGTAGGAGGATCTGGGCGCTTTCCAGGGTCTGAAGCTTGCATTGATGACGATGATGCACCACAAGATATTGCTTCCCATATAGAAACGAAGAAAGACTTAAGTTTGTTAAAGCGTTTATCCATTTTTGTGTCCATGCGCTTAAGTCGTGCTTCGAGAAGCAATTGATTCCGAGCAATAGTTTCAAGTGATTCTTTTGTTGAGGAAGATGATCGTAAAAGTTTGACTTCCTCAGGTTTAGGTCGAGATGGGCGAGATGAAGCTTCTTTATGTCCTTGTTCTTTCCATTGTTCAAAAGGCATAATATTAAAGTATGGAGCGGGAAGCTTCATTCTTGTAATGGTTGCTTTGTTGATGACTTTTGGTTTGGAAATTGAAGACTTGGGAGGTTCAATGCCACAATCAAGCAAGAGACGCATAATATACTCGTTATAGAACAAGTATGGTCTAGAGGAATCATTAACCTTCAAAATCTCATCAAAGATCATACCAATCCAATTTATGCGAATACCCCCATAGATTGAGTATAATGCCTTGAAATTTTCTTTATAGACGGCATCAAAATTTCCTATTCTTGGCAAAAGAGAGTGCATAAGAGTGCAGTGAAGAATTCTTGCAGATGGCCGTAAACCCATAGACTTAGTACTATCCTTGTCATCTTCAATAAATTGATGACTAATTTGATTAGGATATGAACATTGCAAAAATTACTTGAGAATTTTTCACCAATAAATGAAGAACCAAGAACGGTTGCCATCCTATCACATGAGATGAATACTTCTTTGCCACAAACAACGGACCAAAGACAATAATTGGGATTCTCGGGCTTGTTTTTATCTAAATTTAGATTAGCATAGAATAATTTGATCATTACATGGTTAATTTCAACATTGTTTTGATCAAAATCAATGAGATTTTCAATATCGGCTCCCTTTGCTAAACTAAGAATACGATAACTAGAGAAATTTGAAAATTTAATAAAAGAACCCGGATGGATTTTAAAATCCTTCATCTCATTCCACCTTTTGATTGCTATTGGATCTACAAGCCACTTCCTGATAGAGAGATCAATTGGTTGTGTTTCGGAGGTAGAAGCTTGCTTTAATTTCTTTTGTGGAGGAGCCATTTGTGTGGAATTGGTAGAAGAGTTGAGTACTAGGGTTAGGAGAGTTTTTGTTTTAGAAAAAAAAGAAGAGATGGAGAAAAATGAACCGTATGTGCCTTTTAAAAAAAAACAACACAGCACGAAACCAGTCGACCGCCCATAAATAACCGGTCGACTTGTTTGCCAGTGTGGTGTTTTTCCTTCTTTTGCGTGTATTTCTGAAAGTTAACGGTCCATATAATATCAAATTTCAAGAACATGATATATATATATATATATATATATATCGATTCATAAGAAATATAAAAATACAATCATAACATTAAACAAATTTTAATGAGAGGTAGAGGAAATATGATCGAAAGTCTCTTCTTTGACATCGGTAATGCGTGGTTTCCATGTCGACCATTTTTCTTTCGCTCCTTCATTCTGAGCATAGTTTTTATCCCATGAATTTGGGCTTTTAGAGGATGAAGGTGCATGAGGCATTGGCTCGTATACGCCATGTTTGTTTGAACCACAAAAGAATGATGCCATTCTTTCTAGAAGAGATAGACGTTCCGAAGTCAGTTGTTGCTCATAATGCAGCTGTCTTTGAAGATCGATTTGATGTTTTTGATAATGATGAATCTCATTGATCTTTTCTCTGGTATGGGGTGAACAAAACAACACTTTCTTTGCTCGTTTTGAAGTAGGCGTATTTCCAGGAGAATGAACGCAATGATGATGATACTTTGAATTGTGTTTTGGAGTTTCAGGAGAGTAATATTCTTCTGGCTCAGAACTTGTGATCGAAATGTGAGACCTTTGAGCACACTCATCACAAATTTGTGCCATAATGAACTATAAACTTATTAGGTTCAGATAGAAGTGATGAAAACAATATTTTTGTTAAGCTTATATAACAATTCCTATATATAAGCTTGTGGATGAAAAAAGTCATGCAAATTTGGCCATAAAAAATTTGAAGCTCATATTCAATTTCCTAATATAGTAATAGGAGAAATAATCTGAAAGGAACTTAGAATATTACATTAAAGATTTACTTATCAAGTTCTTTTCTAGAAATTAAACCAAGTTCTCTACGAAATTTAATGAAATTAGACTCAAGTAGAGGCTTAGTAAAAATGTCCGCTAGTTGACTATCAGTTTGGATATATTCGAGTCATATATTTCCTTTTTCGATATTGTCTCTATGGAAATGATGACGGATATCAATGTGTTTGGTTCTGGAGTGATTCACTGGATTCTTAGAAAGATTTATAGCACTTGTGTTATCATAGTATATAGTAGAATTTGATAAATGAATATCAAAATCTTGAAGTGTTTGTTGCATGTATATAACTTGAGTACAAGCGAGAGCCGCTGATATATATTCAGCTTCACATGTTGATAGTGAAACACAATTTTGTTTCTTACTAAACCAAGAGACAAGTGATTTTCCAATAAAGTGGCATGTACCACTTGTACTCTTTCTATCCGTTCGAGAGCCTCCAAAATCAGCATCACTATACGATACTAATTCAAATGGACATTCTTTTGGATAAAAAGGACCGAAATCTTTGGTATTATTAAGATAACGAATTATACGTTTCACTGCTCGTAGATGTGATTCCTTTGGATCTGCTTGAAAGCGTGCACATAGACAAACACTCATCATTATATCTGGACGACTTGCTATAAGATAAAGAAGAGAACCTATCATGCTTCGATAAAGTTTCTGGTCAACACTCTTACCTTTTTCATCTTTTTCAAGATGTGTAGTTGTACTCATAGGAGTAGGTTTACCAGATGTGTTATTTAACCCGAAGCGATTGATAAGATTTTCGCAGTATTTTTCTTGATTAATAAAGATACCATTTGGAAGTTGTTTGATTTGAAGTCCAAGAAAATATGACAGTTCTCCCATATGAGACATTTCGAACTCTTTGGTCATAATACTTGCAAATTCCTTGCAGAGTTTATCGTTTGTTGAACCAAAGATGATGTCGTCTATATATATCTGGATAACTAGAATATCCTTTTGAGAATGTTTGATAAACAAAGTTTGATCGACTTTGCCTATTTTAAATCCTGAGTTAATAAGATAGCTACGTAATCGTTCATACCAAGCATGAGGTGCTTGTTTTAAACCATACAGAGCTTTCTTAAGTTTGAACACACGGTCAGGATATTTTTCATGAACGAACAAAGGAGGTTGTTCGACATATACATTCTCTTTGATAAATCCATTGAGAAATGCACTTTTGACATCCATCTGATAAAGTTTGAAATTATGGTGACAAGCAAAAGATAATAGGATTCTAATAGCTTCTAGTTGAGCAACTGGTGCAAAAGTTTCTTCATAATCGATACCTTCTTCCTGATTATACCCTTGTGCTACTAATCTTGCTTTATTTTTGGTGATATTTCCTTGTTCGTCAGCCTTATTTTTATAGACCCATTTAGTACCAATAACTGACTGATCAGTTGGTCTTGGAACAAGTTCCCAAACGTCATTGCGCTCGAACTGATTTAGTTCTTCCTGCATGGCAATGATCCAGTAATCGTCTGTAGCAGCTTCTTTTGGATTCTTAGGTTCGATATTTGAGAGAAAAGCGACATGACCCATTTGGTTGAGTTGACTCCTTGTTCTGACATGTGATGTTACTTCACCGATTATATTTTGGGCCGGATGGTCTCTTAATATTCTTGGTGGTGATTGTAACTCACATATTTGAGGAATATTCTCAATAATTATTTCCGAGTCAGAATCAATATTTGTGATGATTGGATTGTCAGTGACTATTAATTCGTCATCATCTAATATAGTGTGAGGATGCTGATAGAATTCATCAAAAGAGACATGAAGTGATTCTTCAATAGTTTTGGTTCGTTTATTAAATATACGATAGGCCTTGCTTCGTTCCGAATAGCCGACAAATATTCCTTCATCGGCTTTTGGATTGAATTTGCCAAGCTGGTCTTTCGTATTTAAAATAAAGTACTTGGAACCAAAAACTTTGAAGTATGAGATTTTAGGCTTTCTTTTGTTAAATAATTCATAAGGAGTATTCTTGGTAAGAGGTCTTATGGACACACGGTTTAAAACATAACAGGCAGTTGCGACGGCTTCTGCCCAGAAATGTTTTGGTAAGGTGGTTCCATTTAATAATGTTCTTGCACATTCTTGTAAAGTTCGGTTCTTCAGTTCTACAACTCCGTTCTGTTGTGGAGTTCTGGGAAACGAAAAATTATGATATATACCTTTCTTTGTACAAAAATGTTCAAATTCATTATTTTCAAACTCTCCGTCATGATTACTTCTTATATTTTTAACTTTAATACCTTTTGATTTTTGAATTCTTTTGACGAAAGATTTAAAATGATTGAAAGTGTCACTTTTGTTTTTTAAGAAAATTGTCCATGTGTAACGGGAGAAATCATCAACAATTACAAGCATATATTGACTGTGATTTATTGACTGAACCCTAGTAGGTCCAAATAAATCTATGTGTAGTAACTCAAGTGGTTGCAATGTTGATATGACTTTCTTGGATTTAAAAGATGATTTGGTCAATTTTCCTAGTTGACATGAATCACAAATGTTGTTAACCTTAAAATTCATTTTGGGTAGTCCTCTAACTAGATTGTTTTTGACTAGCTTGTCAATAGTTCTGAAGTTTATATGACAGAAGCATTTATGCCATAGCCAAGGATCATTATCATTAACCACAAGACACATATCTGAATTATGATTAATATTCATATTCAGAATATATATATTTCTGTCTCTATAACCTTCGAAAACTAAATTATGGTCTTTATCTAAAATACTACACTTATTATTCGAAAAGGAAATTGTAAAACCCTTGTCACATAACTGACTAATACTAAGTAAATTGTGTTTTAAATTTCTAACTAGCACGACATGAGTAATAAGAGGTAAGTTAGATGTACCGCAATTGCTGACATCGCCTTTGCCGATGATATAGCCTTTTGAATTATCTCCAAAAGTGACGGAGCCACCATCTGAGTATGTAATATTTTTCAATAAGCTCTTGTCTCCAGTCATGTGCTTCGAGCAACCACTGTCCAATATCCACTTTCCTCTTTTCTTAAGTGGGACCTGCAAAAAATAAAATTAAGTCCATGGTACCCACTTTTTATGGGGTCCTAAGAGTTAGGTCTTAGGAGTCCAAACCCATACGGGTCTGGTATCCCCTTTATATACATAATTAGTATTAAGATGCACAGTATTCATGAAATTCTGAATATATTTGTTCCTAATCAAATTGTTATTTGTTTTAGGAACCCATATTTTGATAGTCTTGACATTTTTCTTTTGAAATTTCACAACTGGTTTTGGTTTGGAATATAATAAACTAAGATTTTTCTTAGCTTCAGTTTTTTGTACTTTCTTCTTCCTTTTATTACCATGTTTCTTATTTTCTTTTTTCTTATATCCCAAACCTTGTTTATTTGAAACAGATTGTGAATTTTTAATGATTTTTGTCAAATTTTCTCGACCTTTGTTAAAGTTAGAAACATTTTGAGTAATGTTATCTAACTTAGTTTGTAAACTAGCCTTTTCTAGGTCCAGAATTTTGACTTTTGCCTCAAGCTCATGACTTTTAGTAGTGAGAGCATCATTTTTCTCTTTTTGAGTTTCAATTTCTTGACTCAAAAGAACTAGTTGAGAGTCAACATTAGATGATGATTCTTGAAAATTTTCAAGTTCTTCTTCTAATATTTTCTTCTCGTCTTTTAACATATCTCGTTCAAATTCTGCTCTACTCAAATCTGCTTTGGCTTCTTTTAGCTGTCGTTTTATGTCTTTATATTTGACTATCAATTCAGCATTAATATCAAGCATTTCATCGAATGTAGGAATTTGTACCTCATCTTCTATTGCCATGAAACATACATTTACTTGTTCATCTTCCGTGTCACTATCACTTTCTGATGAGTCTGTATCATCCCATGTTACCGAGAATGCTCGTTTCTTTGATTTGTCCTTCTTATGTCTTAATTTGTCATTTTCTGACTTCTTCTTTTGCTCCGGACAATCCTTGTGCATGTGCCCCTTTTTGTGACAGTTGAAGCATTCTATAGAGGATGATGTTGGTTTATTTGATCCAGATTTCTTTCTGTTATAACGACTGGCTTTTCGCTGTTTTAGAAATTTTTTGAAACCTTTTGCTATGAATGCCAGATCTTCGTCTTCAGACTCTGATTCATTTTCGTATTTTTCAGCATGGAATGCCATGTTTTTCTTTTCTTCTTTTTGTTCCTTTCTAGTCTGCAAGTTAGCTTCGTAGGACATTAGATTTCCTATCAATTCATCTGGCTTCATGACAGAAAGGTCATTAGCTTCTTCAATTGCTAATACTTTTCCTTCCCATTCACTAGTTAGAGAATGTAGGACTGTTGAAACAACATCAAAATCAGAATACTTTTGTCCTAAGCCAATAAGTGCATGGTGGATAGTTTGAAACCGTGAATACATATCATTGATTGTCTCATTTGGTTTCATTTTGAAATTTTGAAGTTGACTTTTCAGCATGGCTATTTTGGCTTGTTTAACCTTGTTAGTACCTTCATGAGTGATTTTTAGCGTTTGCCAAATTTGATATGCAGTAGTGCAGATACTAACACGGTTATATTCATTTTGGTCTAATGCATAAAACAACATATTTATTGCTCTTGCATTTATGGCTGCTGCCGTTTTCTCAGCCGTAGTCCATTCTGAATAATCAGTTGTTGGATTCACTATTTCTTTTTGAGTTGCATTCCAAGCATCATAACTATTTGATTGCATAAAGAATGACATACGTGTTGCCCAATAACTATAGTTAAGACCACTGAAAAATTGAGGTCTTTGTGTCGACTGACCTTCCATGTAAGTGGTGTTTTGAGTGCTAGTACTTGCGTTATTTGCCATATTACAAGAATATGTCAAATAACTGTGTTACGGTTATATGATGGCCGTGCTCTGATACCAAATGAAAATGCAGTGTACGCTAATATAGTACAAACGGATTGTGTAATATGGAATATAATATAAATGCGGAAATAGATGATAATAGCAAAGTAAATAAAAATAGAAAAATCACACCAGAGATTTTTATACTGGTTCGGAGCACCGTCCTACGTCCAGTCCCAGACTTCTATCTGGATTTTCACTACCAACTACCTCGCTTCACCCGAAGGAATAGGTTTACAACACCCGATCAGACGAATGGGATTTCACGCCTCTAATATACTGAGGACTTCAATACTTTCCTCTTACAACACAGAGGACTTCAACACTTGCCTCTTACAACACGGAGGACTTCAACAAAGATGAATATAATTGTTTGTTGACGGTATGTGTTCTTGCTAACACTATTTTGTCACTTGTAGTACAGACTTCCTATAATCTTATCCTCAAATAGATTATTTGTATATATGAAGATTTGGAAGTGGATATCGTATTGAATCAAAAGGATGTTAAATAAATTTCAGGATTCAAAACGATATATGATAGAATATGAGCAATTTGAACGCTTGAGAGTACAAGATAGAATAGAGATTAGAAGAATAGAAAGATTAGATTAGTTAGATTTTTTAGGAATAATGATTTCATGATGTTTATATAAGAAATAAACAGTTGTAACCTTTTGTGAAAAGGTATGAACAAAGGTTATGATCATTGGTGAAGAGAAAGAGAAGCAACCGTTGAAGAAAAGGAAGTGTCTATACGAAGGGTTGCTTTCTGTTTGAAAACGGTCGACATGTCAAAAAGGACCAGTAGACAGGAATTTGAATATATATACGTTATGTTCACTTGTGCACGTTATCTGTGCATTCTGGGCAGAAACGGTCGACCACCTGATTTTGACCAGTCGACCGGTTTTGCCCAGAGTGCACAGTTAATGTGCACTCATATATATTTATATATATATTCGAAGATTGAAGGCATAAGATTATTTGAGGATAGATTTTAACATAAATAATCATTACTAGCATACCAAATAATCAACCTCTAATCATATGGAGCTCTTTGTGTCTGAATAACTTCTTTTTGTCGATCACGGCTTATCCCTTTGTCAGAAATCAAAACTCTATAAAAAATCTTGACTCAACAATTTTGCGAGACTTTAGCGGGGCTTTAACTACATAACCCGAGTCAAATTCCAATATGCGTCCTTACTACCTAAGTTAAAGTCAAGAGGTGTAAAGGGTGTTCTTGCTACCTAATTTAAAGTCAAGATGTGATTAATGAAATTTTGTACGAGGTGCAGGACTGGATCTTGGATTGGGATTCCGAACCGGTATAAAATTCTTAATGTCTTCTTTACTTTTACTTTTACTTTTATAGTATTTATGTAACGACCCGTTAAATTTATGATATTTAATAAAATGAATTAATATAATTTCTAATTTGGTTAAAAATAAATGTAGAAATTTGGTATAGTGGTTGCAATTTAGTGTAACTATAAAATTTTATGATAATAGATGTGGATAATGTAAATTTTCACAACTTGATTTAAAGTAATTTTGAAGAAACAAATAAATGTTGAATTTGTGAATGTTAGAATAAATATTAACTTAAATGGTGTTCATTAATACAAAGATGTAATTAGTGTAGATAGTAATAATTTATGCCTGTAGTGAAAGGAAAAGAAAACTAATAGAAACATAAAATTTATTTTATGTAAACAAAAGTATAGTTTTGAACAAACTTATGAAAATTGATAGAAACAGTGTTTGTAATCAGTTTGGTTATTTTATATTTGAAAGATAGAGATGTGTAAATACGTTAATGAATTTATAATGGGAAGGAATGGTAGAATGAAAAGAATATATATAATAATAAGCATTTGATTCAATTAAGGGAATAAAATTATAATAAATGGTCATTTAATAAATTCAACGTTTGTGAGAAATCATAATAGTTGTGTAAAATGTGTACAAACTTGGATTTGGAAGTTTATTGGATTTATAACGGTTTTGTTATTAAGTGTATGAGTTTAAAAGTTATTCCCTTTTGTAAAGTTATAGGAGAATGCATAAAGATATAAACAGGGCTTAATAGAATTGACACTTAATGAATTGAATAAATTACCCATTTATGAAGATATGTATAGTGGACTATAAATGGCCTAAGCAAATATAAAATGGAATAATCATTGAGATTTGTACTATGAAAATAAATAGTAACATTTATTTGCAAGGAATAAAAGCCTATTTAGGTGACTAGGATTTGGAGTAATGACTATTGTATGTTACCTACCCTTGTTTCTTGTTAATTTAGATTTTGGAAATCAAATTCAATTTATCCGCCAATTTACCGCAGTTAAAGTGAAATGAATTGGTGATTGAGAAATGTTAAATACAAATAAGATGTAAACCAAAGAAAATCCCATTTGTAATAAATTATGTAGAATAAAGTAAAGAAACTAGGAAATGAAAATGTGAAAATGTGGATGCAGTGAGATCTTAAGTGACAATAACCTTGTTAGGCAAGTGATAACGGAATTTTGTGTATAACCAAATAAAAATCCAAATTTATTTGGAAATAAATTGCAATCAATTGAATTTATTGCAATTTAATGGATTTAATATTTAATAGTTTATGTAATTATTATTTGGAAGAAATTGGAGTTATTTGTAAAAAGGTATGAACCTAATGTTAATTTTTCTATGGGATTGACAATTAATATGGAATGAAAAGAAGAAAATTTAGGTCAGTAAAATTTAGAATTTATGCATAATAAAACGGATTCTAACGTTAATTATGACGTTATTGAGTTTAGATTGGAATTGGTAAACATTTGAGTGAAATCTTAAACTAATGTTCATATTGACAACGATAACTTAGAAATATAGAAAGGAAGTAAATCTAATAAATTTATCAAATTCATAATGTTGAATTCATCTGGATGGGAATTAATAAACAAATTGAGAAAAAGGAAATGGAAATAAAAGTTTATTTATAATTTGGGATTTAATTTATGGTAAAAAGGTTAATTGCAATTAAAAATGAGTTGAAATGGAAATCAAGTTATTTATTTAATTAGATTTAAGATGAGAGTATAAAAGTATAAGATTAAATAATTGGGTTTTGACAATAAAATTTATAATTCCCAAATAATAAGAAGTGCAGAGATTAACACTGCAAATTGATATACTTATAGTTTTTTTATTTCACATCCAAGCTTGCTAAATCATTTGTAATTGATTGGATTATATAAGTAATGAAATTTGGCCAATATTTAAAGTTGAAAGAAAATTTGGATTTTTATGATTTATTTTAATTTATTTAATAAATATTAAAAATAGCCATTTTGGGCACGGACTCGGATTTCGACGAAACTAGTTTCATCGGATCCGTATCGGTGAATTATTATAGGATTTCAAATTTCGTATCGATCGGACTTGTCGTTTGATCGTACGGACGCGAAACGCCTTGAAATCAATTTTATTAAAATCAATTTGAAATCAATTTGGAAATCTTGTTTTCAGCATAACTTCTTCATACGATCGAATTTGGTCGCGAAACTTTTTCCATCGCGTTCAGAATATTTTAAAACACCTATTTGGATATATAGTTTTAACAAATTCGACTCCAGAGGCATAGCGGGCTTTTTGGACCATAGTTTGTCACGCACGTTCATTCTACAGCCTATCTACCCTATCGCTAGCCTACCTATATATATACAGCTATAAACCTAATCTCTATTCTTTTGCCGTACGTTCATTTCTTCACTCTTTTCTCTTCCCCAAATGTATACATCTCAGATCCAATTCCAGATCTATCCACAGTTCAAAATCAAAAGTCAAAACTCAAAAAAATTCAGAAAATTCTCAAAAAAATATATGTTGATGTTTTCGATACGCGTAATCTCATGGTGTAATTCGTTTTTCAATTGGAGCTGTCGTTCATCCAGAATAAATTCAAACAGCCCCAAAACCGTTCATCATCGTCGCACAAAACTTCATCGGATCGAGATTCTGTTTCTGGGTATTGTAGTATGGACGATGGGGAGCACATCTATGTAATTTGTTTGGCGATTTAACGGTCGGATTGGAGTCAAAATTCACCTAGGGCTTGATGTTTGTGGCGGCTGCTGTGTATATGGGCCGAGACGTGCAGATTTTGGGGGGCGTTCGCAAGCCCTACGTGTGGTCGGCCGGAGGGAGGAAGCTTGGAGGTGGCGTGCGTTGGCTACTGCCTAAGGAGGTGCTCGCGTTGATCTGGTAGAGGGCGCATGTCTGTAGCGTGTGATGAAGGAGGCGTGCGTTCTCCTCTGTTGTTGCGTGAGTGTTGGAGGGTATATTGTGATGACGTGGCACATATATTAGTAAGTGATGAATGTGTGCCATTTTGGTTATTTTTAATTTTGAATTCAATCACCATTTTTCGCCATAACTTTCTCATACGGATTCGGATTCACACGAAATTTCTTTTGTTAGGATCGTAATTTAATTCCGGACTTGATGACGCTAGTTTGGACGAATTCTGAGACGGGCGAATTTTTGGGTTTAAATCGGGTTTAAATTCGATTTAAATTCAAAAGGTGAGTGTTTTAACCCACTCACAACTACTAGAAGCTTTTATGTTTGTTAAATTAATTTTAGAAATGAATAGAAATTTATTTATGAGTATTTGGCATGTTTATTTCATTCATATCTGTTGAATTGCATTTATTAAATTTAACTGTTAATTTAATTTATTTATTGCGTATTTATTTACAGTTATAATTTATTTGTTTGCATATAAACTGCTAGTTAACAGTTATACAAATTATTACTGAATATAAAATGTTAGATTAATAGTTGTTAAATTTAATTTGAATATAATTGACAGTTATTACCTGCTATATAATCTCATATATATATTGATTTTGATTGATATTGATGGATGATTGTGATTTGGACAATGGATGATGTTGATGAATGGATGTTTATTTGATATCATTAAATTGCAAGTTATCATGCATTTTTCATTTCATTCGGGATTGTGGTTTGAAATGATATACAACCGCAAAATTTTATTTTTAAATTGCGGATTGAAATGATAAATATCCGTATCACTTGACCATAGGATAGAAAATTATATACAGGCACCGTGGTCTATATATAAATTATTTTAAAAGTGATTTCTATGGTTTGGATGGGATACAGTTTATAAAATTTAATTTTGATATTTTATAAAATATTTTTCTTCGAGATATACACATATGAAGTTAAAATTTTAAATTTAAGCTGTGTATAAACCTGTTGAATAAAATGATAAAAATTTGAGAAAATGGAATTTGGTGATTTATCTTATATGTTTAAATTTGGGAATTTTAAGGTATGATATTTATAAATGGATTTTCCAAGATTTACTTAAATAGAATATTTTAGTACAATTTAAATTTAAGAAAATAGTTAATTTCTAGAAATTAGAGTTTTATTTATAGATTTTATGTAAATATTCAAAACTAAATAATAGAACATTTAATTTGTTGAAAGAATAAATTCCAACTTTAGTTTTGAAATATTAATACTCCAAATGGATATATATATATATATATATATATATATATATATAAAAATAGAAATTGAAGTGGTTTTGGAACTTGAAATTGATATTTAAATTTGGTAGACTTTAAATAAAGAAGTATATTTGTAAAGCCCTGGAAATAATTTCTTTACAAAGTAACCTTAAAAGTAAACCATTTATTTTATATACTGTTGAATATCCAAACCATTCAAGTTTTAGAAGTATGGTTTTAAAAGTATGAATTCCGAAATATTATGTTTTGAAAATATAATTCAAATGTTTGGTTTCCAGATATTTATATTTTAAACCGGTATGATTTTGGAAAAAGAGTTATATTTGAGATAAAATGATATCATATTATTTTGGGTTTTTAAATTGATATCGAATTCATAGTTTTGAAATGGAAAATTTATTCTGGTTTTTAAAGTATAAACTACTTTTAAATGACCGCGGTGTTATAATAACGATGGGTTGGCAAAGAGACCGGGATCGGATATGGACATACTCTCTGTCGATACCGAAAACCACTTTGACTAACCGTGTACGCGGTGGAGATTCCAGAATGAAGTAGGTTGGTGGCGACGTTTCCTGTAAGGTAAATACGTGGACCCAACTCCCGTGAGTTGGCATAAGGTGGCTAAAACAGGAGCGATTGACGGGTTAATGAGGTCATTCCTCTGATCGGACACTCCTCTTCGATATTATACTTTGACTTTGGATTGATTCAGTGGCCACTTCTATTTTGATTTTGGGGAGTTTGTTCGAGGTGGGCGGTAGCTGCGGCTACGCGTTACCATCGACCCGGAAGCGTAATTGGTATATCTACCCTGGCATTGCCTAGTTGTGCCGTGTCGCCTACCCTATCGCGCCTTGTACGAGTTTGGATTTCTCCCGTAGCCCGTGTGGTATCCTCTGGTGGCTTCCCGATCAGGAGGGACTATGATATTGGATGGACTACTGGGACTATTACGTGTTAAGGTGGAAAAT
Organism: Allium cepa; assembly: GCA_030765085.1. Classification (NCBI taxonomy): domain Eukaryota; kingdom Viridiplantae; phylum Streptophyta; class Magnoliopsida; order Asparagales; family Amaryllidaceae; genus Allium; species Allium cepa. Next base: position 205,784,923 of record CM060934.1, on the reverse strand, counting down.
GTAAAGCCTTAATGCTATTTAAAAGTATGTTTATTTTACTATAGACACTATTATAATAGCGCAATATACTACATAGTAAATAGTTTAACGGATCCTTAGGAGATGTAAATCCCGAACATCTTTTGAGTTATTGCACTCATATTTATTTCTGTTAATTTAACTCACATAAGATCTTTTAGTTCTGACTCGAGTGTTTTTTGTCTTTTCAAATTCGCTCGGGTCAGTCCGAGCGTTTCAGGATTGAAGATTTTATTTCTAGAGGAAGAAGACGAAGATTTTATTATTATTACTATAGATAATATGGTTTCACTACACTATTTAATTCCGCTGCATTGTTATTGGTAAGTGTAACTCTGATATGTATTATATAAGAAAAATAAATTATTTTGTAAACAGCTTTCTAAACTGTATATTTGATTATTATATTTTATCCTTCCGCTGTGAGATTCTGTCTTGTTTTATTTCTTTCTTGTTTCTTATTTACCCCATAACAATCCGCCCTTCCGTATGGTTTGAATCGACATGTGTGTCTGTTTAAATCGTGCGAAAAGGTGGGACGTTACATCTGGTATCAGAGCTTTGGTTTAGCGATAAACCTTGGCTTTGTGGGGTTTGACTCTTTGTTAATAGGGTAGAAATATCCTATGGGAGTCGCTGAGTGTATATATATGAGAGAGCGTATTTGTTAGTATTAATAAAAAGATTTTTATATTGTGTTAATCTGTTCCGCTTTGTATTTATAAATTCTGTTGATGCATGGGACGCTATGTCATCAATAGGGATTTCTAAACACTTAATAGGACAGACCGACATAATATTTGTTTTAATATAGGTGAATGAAAGAATTTTGCCTATTATATTTTCTATATATAAAAATATTTTTATAAAGATATATATATATATATATATTTGGTTGCTATAGATTGGGTGTTAGGAAATAAAATATTTATAATAACTGAAGCTAAGTTGAAATTATAATAAATCAAATTGGAGATTTTAGAACTTAAGTCCGGGATTTTTCCAAATTTGTTTTCAAAGAATTTATGAAATATAATGATTTGGTTTATAAGTATTTTCTTATATAAATATTTCGTATAATTTGGAAGAATTGTTTTAAAAAGAAGATTTTGGGAGAAATTAAATTATGTACTTTCCTCTCTATCGCTGGAAAATAAATTCGGTGATGACGGCCGCATCATCGACTTTCATTTCGAGTTTCGAAGGGGAAAGGCCACTGTAGTAAATTTTACTGCAGATTTATTTTGAACTTTTCTAAAAAAATTTTTTTATTGCTCTAACTATAATTAGAGATATTGAGTTGTAAGAACTTATTTATCTATTATTTTGAAATAAATTGAAATTTAACCCGGTATTTAATTCTAAATTTTTCCGTTAATTAATCGTTTAAAATTTGTTAGTGAAATATAAGTTAAGTAATAAATGAATTGAAACCTCAAATTGAAATAAGAGAATAATTGCAAAGCTATAAAGAGGAATTTGCATACATATGAGACAAAGAGAAATATGGATAAACATCAAATTTAATTTAGAGAATTGAGATTCAACTTGTATAAGTTCAATTGCACTTTCTTTGACATAAATAACTTACCCAAATATAAAAGTTGAAATGTTAAATAAGAATTTTAAATAGGATATTATACAAGTAGAATTTTGGAAATAATGAAGTATTCAATAATTTATTGTTATAAATAAGAATTTAAATGGTATAAACTTAGGTTATAATTGAAATTTTATTATTAATAGATGATATGAACCTAAGTATATAAAATGAAATTCAAAATAAGAATTTATTATATGATTATTCACTTAAGTATGTTTTAATCTCCCCTATTCTAATATAATGGAAAGTAGGAAGAATTTAAATGACTGTAATCCATAGTTAATGGATAAATAAAAAAAAACTTCCACTTATAAGAATGAATGTTAGCAGATTAAGAATTTAAGGGAAATCTTACAAGTGAAGAGTAAGGAAAGGAAGATATTCAAAATATTTGTTGTTATTAATGAGAATTATTTTATAAACTTAAGTAATAAAAAGGAAATACAATATAATAAATTTGGTGATAATTGGAAAATAAAACTTGTAAGAACAAAGAAATCCCTCATAAATGAAGGGAAGAAAATCAAACCACTGAAGTATGAAATAAATGTATAATAAGCTATTTTGGTGTTGATTTGAATTGTTTGGTTGATATATGGTTGTTGGGTAAGGAATTTTGAAGTTGTTGGATGGAGAAATAATCTATCTTTGTTCCATCTAAGACTGTTGAGTAAATGATGCACTTGATAATTATTTTAGATTTCGTACAATTTCGGAATTTGAACCTAACAACTAATTGTTTGTTTGATTGAATGATTTTGTTTGCGGTGTGTGCTGTTTGTTAAAATGTATGGTTATTGCATTTGATTGGATATGAATGATTGAATCCACTAGAATAGTTCATTTTAAAATAAATATTTAACCTTTTAGGCTTATAAGAAAATACAGGTTATGGAAGCAACTGCTACTGCTTTTGGTTACGTAATAATAAGCGTATTGCCCGACAAATAGGTACGTTTCCGGATTACGTATAAAGCGCTATTTTATATATTTTCCCGTGTTAGGATATTTTATTTAGATAATATGTGTAATATATTTGTATATTTGGATATTATATTTTCTCCAGAGTCCCTCCGTACAAAGGAGACTTTGCCAAAATTTTCAGGAAATTTTGGACTTAGAATTTTGTGAAAGTATTTTTCCAACTTTAATAATTCAAGTATTAAAGGATATAATGATTATAAAACAAGTATATTTCATTAAAGGAAATTAATCCAGTAAAATATTGTTTATAAGTTAATATTTGAAATAAGATGCACTGTAAATCTTCCTCCTCCCTTCTTTTTCCTTTTCGGGGACGAAAAGTTTTGAGTGGGGGAGATTGTAACGACCCGTTAAATTTATGATATTTAATAAAATGAATTAATATAATTTCTAATTTGGTTAAAAATAAATGTAGAAATTTGGTATAGTGGTTGCAATTTAGTGTAACTATAAAATTTTATGATAATAGATGTGGATAATGTAAATTTTCACAACTTGATTTAAAGTAATTTTGAAGAAACAAATAAATGTTGAATTTGTGAATGTTAGAATAAATATTAACTTAAATGGTGTTCATTAATACAAAGATGTAATTAGTGTAGATAGTAATAATTTATGCCTGTAGTGAAAGGAAAAGAAAACTAATAGAAACATAAAATTTATTTTATGTAAACAAAAGTATAGTTTTGAACAAACTTATGAAAATTGATAGAAACAGTGTTGTAATCAGTTTGGTTATTTTATATTTGAAAGATAGAGATGTGTAAATACGTTAATGAATTTATAATGGGAAGGAATGGTAGAATGAAAAGAATATATATAATAATAAGCATTTGATTCAATTAAGGGAATAAAATTATAATAAATGGTCATTTAATAAATTCAACGTTTGTGAGAAATCATAATAGTTGTGTAAAATGTGTACAAACTTGGATTTGGAAGTTTATTGGATTTATAACGGTTTTGTTATTAAGTGTATGAGTTTAAAAGTTATTCCCTTTTGTAAAGTTATAGAAGAATGCATAAAGATATAAACAGGGCTTAATAGAATTGACACTTAATGAATTGAATAAATTACCCATTTATGAAGATATGTATAGTGGACTATAAATGGCCTAAGCAAATATAAAATGGAATAATCATTGAGATTTGTACTATGAAAATAAATAGTAACATTTATTTGCAAGGAATAAAAGCCTATTTAGGTGACTAGGATTTGGAGTAATGACTATTGTATGTTACCTACCCTTGTTTCTTGTTAATTTAGATTTTGGAAATCAAATTCAATTTATCCGCCAATTTACCGCAGTTAAAGTGAAATGAATTGGTGATTGAGAAATGTTAAATACAAATAAGATGTAAACCAAAGAAAATCCCATTTGTAATAAATTATGTAGAATAAAGTAAAGAAACTAGGAAATGAAAATGTGAAAATGTGGATGCAGTGAGATCTTAAGTGACAATAACCTTGTTAGGCAAGTGATAACGGAATTTTGTGTATAACCAAATAAAAATCCAAATTTATTTGGAAATAAATTGCAATCAATTGAATTTATTGCAATTTAATGGATTTAATATTTAATAGTTTATGTAATTATTATTTGGAAGAAATTGGAGTTATTTGTAAAAAGGTATGAACCTAATGTTAATTTTTCTATGGGATTGACAATTAATATGGAATGAAAAGAAGAAAATTTAGGTCAGTAAAATTTAGAATTTATGCATAATAAAACGGATTCTAACGTTAATTATGACGTTATTGAGTTTAGATTGGAATTGGTAAACATTTGAGTGAAATCTTAAACTAATGTTCATATTGACAACGATAACTTAGAAATATAGAAAGGAAGTAAATCTAATAAATTTATCAAATTCATAATGTTGAATTCATTTGGATGGGAATTAATAAACAAATTGAGAAAAAGGAAATGGAAATAAAAGTTTATTTATAATTTGGGATTTAATTTATGGTAAAAAGGTTAATTGCAATTAAAAATGAGTTGAAATGGAAATCAAGTTATTTATTTAATTAGATTTAAGATGAGAGTATAAAAGTATAAGATTAAATAATTGGGTTTTGAGAATAAAATTTATAATTCCCAAATAATAAGAAGTGCAGAGATTAACACTGCAAATTGATATACTTATAGTTTTTTTATTTCACATCCAAGCTTGCTAAATCATTTGGAATTGATTGGATTATATAAGTAATGAAATTTGGCCAATATTTAAAGTTGAAAGAAAATTTGGATTTTTATGATTTATTTTAATTTATTTAATAAATATTAAAAATAGCCATTTTGGGCACGGACTCGGATTTCGACGAAACTAGTTTCATCGGATCCGTATCGGTGAATTATTATAGGATTTCAAATTTCGTATCGATCAGACTTGTCGTTTGATCGTACGGACGCGAAACGCCTTGAAATCAATTTTATTAAAATCAATTTGAAATCAATTTGGAAATCTTGTTTTCAGCATAACTTCTTCATACGATCGAATTTGGTCGCGAAACTTTTTCCATCGCGTTCAGAATATTTTAAAACACCTATTTGGATATATAGTTTTAACAAATTCGACTCCGGAGGCATAGCGGGCTTTTTGGACCATAGTTTGTCACGCACGTTCATTCTACAGCCTATCTACCCTATCGCTAGCCTACCTATATATATACAGCTATAAACCTAATCTCTATTCTTTTGCCGTACGTTCATTTCTTCACTCTTTTCTCTTCCCCAAATGTATACATCTCAGATCCAATTCCAGATCTATCCACAGTTCAAAATCAAAAGTCAAAACTCAAAAAAATTCAGAAAATTCTCAAAAAAATATATGTTGATGTTTTCGATACGCGTAATCTCATGGTGTAATTCGTTTTTCAATTGGAGCTATCGTTCATCCAGAATAAATTCAAACAGCCCCAAAACCGTTCATCATCGTCGCACAAAACTTCATCGGATCGAGATTCTGTTTCTGGGTATTGTAGTATGGACGATGGGGAGCACATCTATGTAATTTGTTTGGCGATTTAACGGTCGGATTGGAGTCAAAATTCACCTAGGGCTTGATGTTTGTGGCGGCTGTTGTGTATATGGGCCGAGACGTGCAGATTTTGGGGGGCGTTCGCAAGCCCTACGTGTGGTCGGCTGGAGGGAGGAAGCTTGGAGGCGGCGTGCGTTGGCTACTGCCTAAGGAGGTGCTCGCGTTGATCTGGTAGAGGGCGCATGTCTGTAGCGTGTGATGAAGGAGGCGTGCGTTCTCCTCTGTTGTTGCGTGAGTGTTGGAGGGTATATTGTGATGACGTGGCACATATATTAGTAAGTGATGAATGTGTGCCATTTTGGTTATTTTTAATTTTGAATTCAATCACCATTTTTCGCCATAACTTTCTCATACGGATTCGGATTCACACGAAATTTCTTTTGTTAGGATCGTAATTTAATTCCGGACTTGATGACGCTGGTTTGGACGAATTCTGAGACGGGCGAATTTTTGGGTTTAAATCGGGTTTAAATTCGATTTAAATTCAAAAGGTGAGTGTTTTAACCCACTCACAACTACTAGATGCTTTTATGTTTGTTAAATTAATTTTAAAAATGAATAGAAATTTATTTATGAGTATTTGGCATGTTTATTTCATTCATATCTGTTGAATTGCATTTATTAAATTTAACTGTTAATTTAATTTATTTATTGCGTATTTATTTACAGTTATAATTTATTTGTTTGCATATAAACTGCTAGTTAACAGTTATATAAATTATTACTGAATATAAAATGTTAGATTAATAGTTGTTAAATTTAATTTGAATATAATTGACAGTTATTACCTGCTATATAATCTCATATATATATATTGATTTTGATTGATATTGATGGATGATTGTGATTTGGACAATGGATGATGTTGATGAATGGATGTTTATTTGATATCATTAAATTGCAAGTTATCATGCATTTTTCATTTCATTCGAGATTGTGGTTTGAAATGATATACAACCGCAAAATTTTATTTTTAAATTGCGGATTGAAATGATAAATATCCGTATCACTTGACCATAGGATAGAAAATTATATACAGGCACCGTGGTCTATATATAAATTATTTTAAAAGTGATTTCTATGGTTTGGATGGGATACGGTATATAAAATTTAATTTTGATATTTTATAAAATATTTTTCTTCGAGATATACACATATGAAGTTAAAATTTTAAATTTAAGCTGTGTATAAACATGTTGAATAAAATGATAAAAATTTGAGAAAATGGAATTTGATGATTTATCTTATATGTTTAAATTTGGGAATTTTAAGGTATGATATTTATAAATGGATTTTCCAAGATTTACTTAAATAGAATATTTTAGTACAATTTAAATTTAAGAAAATAGTTAATTTCTAGAAATTGGAGTTTTATTTATAGATTTTATGTAAATATTCAAAACTAAATAATAGAACATTTAATTTGTTGAAAGAATAAATTCCAACTTTAGTTTTGAAATATTAATACTCCAAATGGATATATATATATATAAATAGAAATTGAAGTGGTTTTGGAACTTGAAAGTGATATTTAAATTTGGTAGACTTTAAATAAAGAAGTATATTTGTAAAGCCCTGGAAATAATTTCTTTACAAAGTAACCTTAAAAGTAAACCATTTATTTTATATACTGTTGAATATCCAAACCATTCAAGTTTTAGAAGTATGGTTTTAAAAGTATGAATTCCGAAATATTATGTTTTGAAAATATAATTCAAATGTTTGGTTTCCAGATATTTATATTTTAAACCGGTATGATTTTGGAAAAAGAGTTATATTTGAGATAAAATGATATCATATTATTTTGGGTTTTTAAATTGATATCGAATTCATAGTTTTGAAATGGAAAATTTATTCTGGTTTTTAAAGTATAAACTACTTTTAAATGACCGCGGTGTTATAATAACGATGGGTTGGCAAAGAGACCGGGATCGGATATGGACATACTCTCTGTCGATACCGAAAACCACTTTGACTAACCGTGTACGCGGTGGAGATTCCAGAATGAAGTAGGTTGGTGGCGACGTTTCCTGTAAGGTAAATACGTGGACCCAACTCCCGTGAGTTGGCATAAGGTGGCTAAAACATGAGCGATTGACGGGTTAATGAGGTCATTCCTCTGATCGGACACTCCTCTTCGATATTATACTTTGACTTTGGATTGATTCAGTGGCCACTTCTATTTTGATTTTGGGGAGTTTGTTCGAGGTGGGCGGTAGCTGCGGCTACGCGTTACCATCGACCCGGAAGCGTAATTGGTATATCTACCCTGGCATTGCCTAGTTGTGCCGTGTCACCTACCCTATCGCGCCTTGTACGAGTTTGGATTTCTCCCATAGCCCGTGTGGTATCCTCTGGTGGCTTCCCGATCAGGAGGGACTATGATATTGGATGGACTACTGGGACTATTACGTGTTAAGGTGGAAAATGTAAAGCCTTAATGCTATTTAAAAGTATGTTTATTTTACTATAGACACTATTATAATAGCGCAATATACTACATAGTAAATAGTTTAACGGATCCTTAGGAGATGTAAATCCCGAACATCTTTTGAGTTATTGCACTCATATTTATTTCTGTTAATTTAACTCACATAAGATCTTTTAGTTCCGACTCGAGTGTTTTTTGTCTTTTCAAATTCGCTCAGGTCAGTCCGAGCGTTTCAGGATTGAAGATTTTATTTCTGGAGGAAGAAGACGAAGATTTTATTATTATTACTATAGATAATATGGTTTCACTACACTATTTAATTCCGCTGCATTGTTATTGGTAAGTGTAACTCTGATATGTATTATATAAGAAAAATAAATTATTTTGTAAACAGCTTTCTAAACTGTATATTTGATTATTATATTTTATCCTTCCGCTGTGAGATTCTGTCTTGTTTTATTTCTTTCTTGTTTCTTATTTACCCCATAACAATCTGCCCTTCCGTATGGTTTGAATCGACATGTGTGTCTGTTTAAATCGTGCGAAAAGGCGGGACGTTACAATTTACTTATTATTATCCGATTGTTCTGTGATTATATTATTATTGTGTTTGAATTTTCTATGATAAAATTTTAAATTTGCAAGTAAATGGATTAAAGTTTAAATATATTATTCATCCCCCCTTTAGTGTAAAATAGCCTCAAGATCCTTTCTGCTATAGTAGAGAAGAGATTATCACACCTATCATCACCATATCCATAATAAATAATTAAATTAGATGGTGGTAGAAGTATTCAACGTTTCGCTTGCGTAAATCTTAGGTGTAAATTCGGTCAACGATTAATATCGAATAATTGAAACATTAATATTCCACATTACCTTAGCTAGTGGTGTAACATTATTGCCAAATTTATTACTTATATAGCTTCATTAAAATATACTCTTGCTTATTTAAATGTTACCCGATAGTGAAAATTATTTACACCAATTCTCTTCGTCCAAAATATACCAATTATGACTTATGGAATTTGATAATGGTCAAAATTCCAATATTATCCATATTCAACTTTGTAGTCAAAAACAAAGTCTTTGTTCGGTAATAACAATTATTATTAACTGAACTACTCTAGCTAAAGATTTTGACTTTGAGTTGAATTTATTTGACTGTGATGCTAATCTCATATAACCGAGGAGACGAATTATCTATTGAATAGTGTTTCACTCTTAATGCTTTCGTTGATGGACATCGTACCACGATTTAACTAAAATTAAGCGGACCTTCTGTATTGAAGCTTAACGGTATTCTCAAGTCAAGAGAATTATGTGAAGTTTTCACGTCGAAGTTTTCTTTTTGACCTTAGTTATATTAACCAATAGAAAATATTGAGTGAAACATTTCATGGTTATCCGATAACTATCAATAGATAACCCCTTAGTGCCCCAGCAGTAATAAGCACTACACTGCCTAACCTTTGGAGAGTGACACATAATCTAATCTCAATGGATTTATCGATATCCAATCTTGATACATCTTGACTAGAAAAATTTAAAATGATGTGTTTATTATATACATTGTGATAAAATACTCATAGTTACAACAATTGTAATTACTATCACAAACACATCATTTATGGATTTTTCTAATAAATATAGTTAAATTGAATAACTAATTAATTGTAACACATTATGACAAGTATATAATAGAAAGAATTTTTTTTACTTCAAACGATATTTTTTAAATAAAGCTAATTATTTACAATAAATTACAGAATTGCCCAGGACAACCCCTGACTTATTCAAATTCTATATTTCTAAGGCTAGCAACTATAGTGGAGTGAGAATTTCCCAACAAAATTTATTGATCCTCGGTAGTAGTGTATGTGTTGAACATAACATGATTATAACAAATATGGCATTAACCACCAATATGTTCCCACCAACCCTTTGATCCTCCAACAAGGTGAATCTTAAAATCATAGCTATAAGAGGGTCCTTGGGTTAGCTTAAGATGCAGAGTTAGGCCTGTTTCGACACTTGCATTCCATATGACCTATTTTTGGCAGTTGTAACAAAGAATAACTTCCCAAAATCACACTTTTGGGATAATTTCTACTATCCTTTTTGGTTCCCTCGCGAGTTACAATTCCATTTGTAGTGCTTGCGGTTTTGATTCTTAAAAATTTTAAGAGTTGGTTTCAGAATCGCAGGCTTGGTATTCTTAGTGTTGTTGCTTGTGAAAACAAATACTTCTTTATGGTCCTATTTATGAGCCTCCTCCTCAATACAGAAGCGAGTGATCAAGTTCTCTAAGGAAAACTCCTTAGTCTTGTGCCTAAGCACATTCTTAAAACCCTTCGATCCTAGGGGCAATTTATCAATAATTACAGCAATTTAAATTATTCATATAAAACCATACCTTCGAAGAAGATTTCATTTGCAATTTTCTAGATTTCATATGATTGTGCCTCCATTGACTTATTGTCCATCATCTGGTACTTCAGATAGCTACTTACCATGTATTTCTTAGCTTCATCCTCCTTAGTTTCATAGTTCTTCTATGGTTCCTCCCATATATCTCTTGTAGACTTGGCTGAATTGTAGTAATATTAGAGTTTATCGCTTAGTCTGTCAAGGATGGAGATATTATTGAATGTTTTAAAATTGTTGGAAACAATGTTCGGTCTTGCAAGCTGAGTCGCGTACGCCGTCTCTCTCTTTAAGACATTTCGCTGATCTTCCCAAAGTTTCATAAGGTAGGATATAAGCAGCACCGCCTCTAGGATAAAACAACCGAATATAGTTTTTGACGAACATTTTCACTGAGGCGCGTTGATTAGAATTTGCACCCTCGGATGACTCAAACATTGCTCTTTTTTTTCTTTTCGAAAGAGAAATGTCAGATAAGAAATTGAATGAGAGATCGATTATATGTTGTTCTTTTTCATTTCATCTATTTATTAGTTGAATAGATGGAGAACGTAAAATAACATTACTACTTTAATAGGAGAAATTTAGGAGCACATAATCTATAAAAACCAAATCTGAAATTACGTAATAAAACATTCTTAAATTTATTGTTCTGACACGACCGTTTTATTAGCGTTTGGAAAAACATTAAAAAAAACCCCAAAAATATAACTGCCACCCCAACCCAGCGTAGTCCAGTCCGGATCAAGTCGATGGGTCGACGAGTGCGTGTGGTGATCATGCATGCGCTCTCTTCTCAATACAGAAGCAACATTGGATGCCCAAGGGGCCCATCATAGAAGCCAATAACTCATATAAATATGAGTTTATCTCAATATTATTTATGGTGTGGGACTTAAGAAATAAATGCACTTATTTAAATCCTTTTATTTTTAAATAATTCATAACAATTCCAACACTACTGAAATACCTATAGATTCATCAATAACTTGGAAAGCTTCAGGGCTAGCCTTTGTTTAAAATGATTCATCTATGTCAGATAGTTCTTTAACATGTCCGGATAGAGCAATTTGATATGCATACTCAGACTCTTCGGCTCTTAATGCAATTGAGTATACAACCTACACAAGTCTTTATAGCTTCTAACAATCTCTGCCTTTGAGTCATTTGTACGTGTTGGTTGACGATTTATTACATCTCTATTCGACTTTGCACTTTTATCCATCTACAGGAGATATATTAATCAGGGATTCTTTTAATACTTTTCATAGAGAGGACTTTCAAAGCATGTGCACATAAGAATCCAGCATATTCAAACCTCTTACAGCGACAAAAAATACTATTATCCATTGAGGGAAAAGTCATTGTATTTGATATTCTTTCTATGAGATGTTACTTCATATTTGGACATTGTGTTAGCTAGGCATAATAAAATCAAGGTATAATAATGAGCTTTACATAATTCATTTTGCAATATATTTAAAATTGACGGTGTATAAACGATCGCTGTATCTTGTGTATTTTCGCTGGAAGTGACAATGTACGAGAAATTTGATTTTTTTTAAAGTCGGCTCTCGGCTCGTCGTATCAACGATCATCTACTAATCTTTGAAAATGCCTCAAAAAACATAGAAAACCATATTTATAACTGCCATATGTGTCACAGCACTATTCATGGTTCTGCTATGTTGTGTGGTAGTAATATCTGCACTAAAAAACTTACGGCCATATACTAATGCACATATTTCAATTAATTTCTTTTTCAATTTTTGTATTTAAAATCAAAAACCATGTAAAATTAAAAAAAATTGAAATTTTAATGTGTAATACATGTTAAATAAAATTTTGCAAAAAATATATATTATTTTAACATATATTTATACATTTTTAACTTACATAATCAATTTTAGGTTAAATAATTAGTTAAACATATTTATTTGAAATAAAAAAAACTTTTTTATTCTTATTGTCGAATGTATATTTTATATAAATAAATTTCACAAAATTTAAAACATGTAATGTATCATTTATAATCTTTAGAAACAATTACTAGTTTACCAAAATCAATTATGATAAAAAATTATTTTTCTACCCTTAAGCACTAAGTACAATAAACATTCATAAAACTGTTTTATATTTATTTATATAGATGTAATAACATGCACAACCAACATATTCAAGACAACATTTCGATATACAAGATTCATAGTAAAATCTAACATCCTATCACACAAAATAGAATATAAATGTGATACAACAAATATAAAACATAGATTTACCTTTCACTAAATCCCTTGCATAAATGTTGAAACGTTAAATTGGTCCCCACGAATTCATCCACAAATCAAAAGTTGCTAGCTCCCGAAATGCCTTATCACCAATGATCAAATAGAAGAGTTTTGATGTAATTTTGTACTTGGGGTTTTTGGGGTTTAGGGAGGACGATTTTTGGTCAAAATTATTAGGGAGAGAAAATGGCAAAAGTGTACAAATAAATAATGTAAAATGTAGCATATAAATAGGAAGTCAACGGAGAGAAAAGTGGATCACATCCTAATATCTCTCTCTTACGAACTCCACTCTTTTAACCATTCAAAATCCTCTCTAATAGCCATCGTATGGCTGCCCAAATCATGCTTTCAACTTCCAAATGTAACATGCACATGCATCCCTCAAATCTGGTCCAAGTCCGAATGCAATTTTAAATCTTATTTAAATGCATATCGATATGATATATCGATAAGTATGTTTATAGTTATTATAAACACACTGTTTAATATTAGTCAATATACATTAAATAAAATTTTATAATTAATATTTCATCAATATTGATTAATTTACAAAAAAAATATAAATTAACTAAATTAGATGGTAAAAAGAAATGTTTAGTATTTATGTTGTGTGACTTAGTTGTAAATTTGGTCAGCGATTAATATAGAACGTTTAAAACTTAATGTTCACATGTCACTTAGCTGGCGGTGTGACATTTAGGTCAAATTTATTACTTACCTGGTTTCAGTAAAATTCAACTTTACTTTGTTATGCATTACCCGGTAGTGACAATAATATACACTGATTCCCTTCGTCAGAAATATATCACTTTGTACTTATGAAATTTGGTAACGGTCAAAATTCCAATATCGTTCATATACAATTATATAATCCAAACCTAAAATCCTTGGCCTAGGATATGTTGGGGTTTCTTATGAACCTTTATCTTGTATGATTTTGTATACTACTCTTAGGTATATGAGGTTATATAACAACCCTTGATTTTTGAAATATTTTTAAATTTGATTTTATTTCATTATGAAAATATTTTAAAATTTATTTTATTTCAATATTTTATTTTTAAACCATTTTTAAAGTGTTGCAGTGATTTTTCCAAAACTAGATATATTTTGTTTTCTTTTTTAATACTAGTTTACATATAATAAACTATTTTCTTATATTTTCTATTTTTCCTAAAATTTATTTATTTATTTATTTTATTTTCACTTTATTTTGTATTCATTTTTATTTTATTTACATGATTTTTAATTTTGTTCATTTGAATAAAAGGAAATAGGAAAATGGTAAATTGAAGAGGCAAAAACTCTTCATTTCATATGTCTTTTCAATGCTTGCCCCTTCATGTTTCTTGACCGACTTTTACTAGGCAAATAGCCGTGAGTTTTATCTTGTACTTTACGTGAGAAACTTCTCATTTCATAAAAAAAATCGGCCATTTCAGATCTGAAAGAAAAACGTAATGGCTTCTTAAATTTTTTCTACTTTTTCCTCTTCTTTTAATTTGATTTTTGCCTTGGATCCTTCATGTATTTGCTCGGCCATAGCCCCTCCACCACCTTCACCGACCAGTACCACCACCATCACCGACCAGTACCACCACCATCCATGGCCATATTACCCTCCTCCCCTCTGACCAATGCAAGGCTGTGACTTCCCCTTGACAAAAACTCCACAAACTCCCTGCAAATGCCATAACCGAGCCTTATTTTGCACAACCCCTTCATTTTCCACCTTGGAAACCCCTTAGCCGCCGCCGCCTGCTCCTCCACCACTTCTGGACGCAACTCCAAACATCACCTGACCACCATCTTGCATGGCTGAGCCTACATCACCTCAGGCCGAGCCTTGTTGTTGCACCAATATCCACTTATTTGCCTTAACCCTTTGTATTCCCTACCTTGTAACTTCCACTCTTCCACAACTTGCTAGCCGTGCCTATTTGGATCCATAACCCAGTTAATACACCACTATGGCCGAGCACATTAGAGCCCTTAGGCCGTGCATATGATAGTTGAGGCAATACACCACTATGGTTCTCTTCCCACTCGAGTCTTAAGTTGTGCTATCGTGCTTTTCGAAATTCATTTGTGTGCTTTGTCTTGCTATCTCCAGCTTGAAATAAGTGAGTAATCACACATGACATCTTTATTTATATAAACTGTGAAGTGACACCAAGTGAATTTGTAAAACTGCTATATCATGTTATACCTGCCTGTGATATGATTTATATGATAATCGCCCTGTTAATAAACCTGTCATATCATCTAATATTGCCATATGTTGCTATGTTGTTCATTTATATCATTTATATCTGATTATCACACTACAAGTTCCATGTAGAATAGAAATCACTATGGGTTGAAATGATACAAACTCGAACGGATTTTAGAATAAGAAAAAAATCGTTATGGGCTGAAATGATCGCCTGAGCAATTTTTATTTATTTCAATTTACTTGGGACTGCGAGTTTGAAATGATAAAACCTGGATGTTCTTTGTAAATTACGGATTGAAATGATATATTATCCGTATCACTTGATTTAGGCTAGAAAATTATATATGACCCATGGTTATTATATATATTTTTCTAGAAAATTTTTGAAGTGTTTTTAAAATATAAATATTACGATATTTTGATTTAAATTTAATTAAAAATGATTTTAATAAAGTATTAGTGCTTTTCTAAAAGTTAAATAAGTGAATAATAAACGGTAAAGTAGAATTTGAAATATAAGTTAATTTTGAAATTTATGATTTTGTTTATAAATTGAGTTTAAGTTAAGTAAATAAAATATGATAATTTAATTTAAATTTGAATTTAAAATGATTTTGTAAAGTGTTATTGATTTTTCTTTAAATCAAAATGGTTAAATAAATGAATGTTTTAAAAAGTGAAATTTGAATTATAGCTTAACTTGGAAATGTGAAATGTGTTTGAAAAATAAAATTTAAGTTAAGAAAATAAAATAAAATGGAAATTTAATTTAATTTATAAAAAATGGTAAATTAAATTTAAAGAATAAAGTAAAAGAAAATGTTATAAAATCGTACATTGATTTTAATAAGTGAACTTTTAAAATTTGATAATTGTTTGTAAAATTTACTTTATAAAAAAATCCTAAGTTAAAGACTATTTAAGTGACCATTTTTAAAGTGAAAAATATGAAATTTTATAAGTTAAAATGGTTTAAATTGAAGTTAAATTATTGCTGAAATTCTATTGAAAATCTGGAAATACTTTTAGTAGCACTTCAGAAATGCTATCGTTTCTGAAATGAACTAAATTCTGAATTATTATAGCATTTCTGTAAATGCGGTAATTGCAAAATTGAACTAAAGCTTTTTATTTGAAACCTGAACTGTTACAGCATTTCTAAAAAATGCTGCTTTGCTGAATTGAACTATTTTCAACTAAAACTGATATATCACAGCACTTTTTAAATGTTGTCTTTGCTGAATTGAATTGTTTTCAAATGTAACTTACCGTAGCATCTTCTAAGTGCTACAAAAGCTGAAATTTCACTGTTTTAATGTATTTAAGTGAATAAACGAACTCAGAAAAGGCTAAAATTTTGGAAATTGAATATTTGAATTGTAAATATAATGGCTTCATTTTTAAATGGTTTAAATGGAGTATTTTGATTTGAAATATAAATCATTTTTGAAATGTGACTTGGAATGGTATTTAAATTAAATAAAAATGAATGAGGTTTTTGAAAGATATGATATGTTGATACTTTAAAATGGATTTGAAATGATATTTGATTTTCGAAGTATAAAATACCATTTTGAAATTATAACCACAGGTTATAATAAATATTTGTTGTTAAAGAGGCCGGGATCAGATATGGACATACTCTCTGTCGATACCGAAAACCACTTTAACAACTGTGTATGCGGTGGAGATTCCAGAACGAATTAGGATGGTGGCGACGATCCTTTTATGGTATGAACATGGACCCGACTCCCGTGAGTTGGCTTAAGGTGGCTAAAACAGGAGCGATCGACGGGCCAAGTGAGGTAGCTCCTCCTATCGGACACACTTCTTCGATACCATTCTATTACTTTTGTGATTGATTGGGTGCACCCCTTTGATTTTGGGAGTGTGGCTCGAGGTGGGCGGTAGTGGCTGCTATGCGTTACCACTATCCCGGAAGCGTAATTGGTATATCTACCCTGGCATTGCCTCGTGTACCGTGTCACCTACCATAGCGAGCTTTACTACGAGTTTGTTTTTCTCCCATAGCCCATGGAGTATTTAGGGTAGTCTCCCGATCTGAAGATATGCTGATACTGGATGGACTATTGGGACTATTACGTGTTGGGAGCTATATAGGTAACCCTTCGATGCTATTTTTAAAGTAAGCTTATTTTACTATAGACATTATTATAATAGTGCAATATTACTACATAGTAAATAGTTTAACGGATCCTTAGAGGATGGGCGGTCGCAAGCATCCTTTAAGTTACTTGTACTTTATTACAGTTCACTTGAGTTGGTTTACATTATATAAGTATATATGTCCTGACTCGAGTGTTTTGTGTTTTGCTTTATGCTCGGGTCAGCCTGAGTATTCACAGCTTTGGATTTCTCTTTCTGGAGCTAGCTGGAGAGTCTACCTATCTAGTTATTTATCTATTTCAATTGTTCTATTTCAGCTTGTATTAGTGGACTTCTATGTATTTGGGATTTCTACTATGTTGTTTTCAGACTAATATTATTTATTTGTTTTGAGACTTTGTGATAGTAGCTTCATGAACTACTATGGTATTTTAATTTCCGCTGCGAGTTATTTTTGATATTTCTGTATCTGTGATTCTGTGTGATTGATTTTATTTGCTCCAAATTATATTACAATCTGTTATTTTGCATCATTCAAGTCTGACATGTGTGGATTATTGTCGATTTGAGTGGTCCAAAATAGGAGTTGTTACAGTTGGTATCAGAACTCTGGTTTTTAGGAAAACCATAGCCTACGAAGCAAAAACTCATTAGAGATAGGGTAGAAATACCCTAGAATGAGTGAAATCAATCTCAGAATCGTACCTTTGTGAGAGAACGTAATTTAAAAGTATAAAATGATTTTCAAAATGATTTTCAAAGGATTTTTCAAAGATTATTTTGATATAAAATTTACTTGTTTTAAAAGAAATTTTCTAAACTCCCTTCCTTCTTTTCGTATCTACCTTGTTAGTATTTTCTTTCATTAGGATATTCATCCTAGTGAATTTATCTTATCTTATCTTTGTCTTCTCTATACCTTGTCCTAAATTCATTCTTGATTTTTAAGGATGAATCGAGGAAATGCCAGAGATAGGGGTCGTGGTATTGCCCTAGCTCCTCAGCCTATTGCTCATGTTAGACTTACTGTTCGATGTAAGGAATTCACTCAACTTGGTGGTACCAAGTTTTCTGGTTCAGTGAGTATTAATGAGGCTTAGCATTGGTTGTGGAGTCTAGAGAGGATATTTACTAGTCTTGAGATTACTAATGCCTAGAAGCGTCAGTTAGTAGCATGATAGTTGCAGGAGGCTGCCCTAGATTGGTAGGAGTTTGTTACGGCTAACACCGTCGAGGCTGATATTACTTGGGAGCAGTTTAGGTATCCTTTGTGTTATCTTGAATTTTGTTCCTATTTTCCTTTCTTTTGAACCTATGTTAATTTTGTTTTGTATCTCTTTTCCAGGGAGGCTTTTGTGGCAAAATGGATGCCAGAAGCTGGCAAATCTCAGCTTTATCGTGAATTCATGGATCTCAAGCAGGGTACCATGTCCTTTTCTGAGTATGAGAGGAAGTTCAATGAACTTTCTAAGTTTGGTCCTAGCCTGATAGACACTCCTCTCAAGAAGAATGAGAAGTTCATAGCTGGTGCTCGTCCCGAGTATTATGATCGTTTCATTTCTCATGTTTATGGCACTTTTACCCAGCTTATGGATATGGCTATTCGATATGAGAACCCTACATCCGAGGGTCCTGCTGGTGCTCCTTCGTCTCCGTCTTCCTCTGCTAATTCTAGTAAGAGAAAGCCTAATTTCCTACAGCAGAAGAAGAATTGGCTCAAGCATCCAATTTGGCATCTTCATCATTTGCTCCTTCTCAGAGGCAACCTGTTGATCTTTCTTCTATCACCTACTTCAGATGTGATCAGAAGGGACACTATGCCAATAGCTGTCCTACTTTAGCTGGTGCTGCTATTCCTTCACCTACTCAGTTGGCTAGGCGTGATCTATGCCATATCTGTCTCTAGCCTGGTCATTTTAGGAAGGATTGCCCTATCCAGCAGAAGGGTAAGCCTTCTGTTATATTTGTTGTCTCATCTGCATCTTCTCCAGTTCCTGCACCTGCTCCTACTCCTATTGATGACCAAGGTACTCTTCAGGGCACCTTTACTTTATTTCATCATCTTGTTCGTGTTTTATTTGACAATGGAGCTTCCCACAGTTTTATTTCTGTTGATTTGTGTGATAAGTCTGAGAATCTCCTTTCTTCTGAGTATGCTTCTGTTCCTTTATGTGTTTCTAATCCTATTGGGGGTCCCGCGAACCTTAGTAGGATTTGTAGAGTAGTGAAACTCTTCCATTCTGGGTATTGCTTTTTTGGTGATTTCTATGTTCTAGTTTCGTTGCTTTTGATTTATTGCTTGGTCAATATTGGTTAAGGAATCCTGATGCCCGTATCTTTTGCAAATCCAGAATTGTTATTCTTATAGGAGATAAGGGTGATCTTTGATTATTCAGTGCCGCATGCCTCAAGAGTTGCTGGCAATTTTATTTATTCTCTGGATTCTTCTCCTGGTGATCTTGATTTGACTCCAGTAGTCAGACTCTACCCCGATGTGTTTGGTGAAGTCATTTTTTTACCTCATAAGCGGGAAATTGATTTTCGGGTTGATCTTATTCCTGGTGCTCGACCTGTTGTTCTTCCTCCTAGAAGAATGGCACCCCGCGAGATGGTTGAGTTACGAAAGCAAAGTAAGGACTTGTCATCCAAAGGTCTGATTAGACCTAGCTTTTCTAAATGGGGAGCGGCGGTGGTTTTTGTCACCAAGTCCGATGGTTTTATGAGAATGTGTGTTGATTATAGGAAGCTGAACAAGCTCACTATGAAAAATAGATATCCAATGCCTCGTATCAATGATATGTTTGATCAGCTTTATGGTGCCACTATTTTCTCTCAGCTTGATCTTGCCATAGGTTTTCATCAGCTCAGGGTTGCTGAGGAAAGCATTCCGAAGACTGCTTTCCGTACTGAGAATGGGTTTTATGAATGGTTAGTCATGCCTTTTGGTTTGACTAATGCTCCTGCTTTCTTTGTTGATTTTATGAATCGTGTTTTTCGTGGTGTGCTTCATAAATTTGTTCTAGTCTTTGTTGATGATATCCTTGTCTTCTCTAAGACCAAGGAAGAGCATGGGTCGCATTTGAAATCTGTTTTGGAGACTCTCAAAAATCATCAGTTGAAGGCTAAGTTTTCTAAATGCCATTTCTGGAAGGACGAAGTTCGATTTCTCGGGCATATTGTTTCTGATAATGGAGTTTCTGTTGATCAAGTCAAAATCGCTGCGATCAATGTAAGTTTTTTTTATCCCTCTTTTCTTTTATCATTTAATAATCCTATCTTTTCGGTTTTCCTTATTGTCTCCCTATTCTGTTACAGGATTGGGAAACTCCAAAGACTCCATTTGATATTCATAGTTTTCTAGGCCTTGCCGGTTATTATCGGAGATTCGTCGAGAATTTTACTCAGATTGTTGCACCTCTCACTGCTTTAACTCGTAAGAATGCTAAGTTTATCTAGGATAAGAAGTGTGAAGTTGCATTCAATGAGTTAAAGAGCAAGCTAACTTCCGCACTAGTTTTTACCGTTCCAAATGGAAGTGAGGGATTGACGGTATACATTGATGCTAGTCGTGAGGGATTGGGTGTTGTTCTCACGCAGGATGGTAAGGTCATTGCCTATGCTAGCCGTCAGTTGAAAACCCATGAGGAAAATTATGCTGCTCATGATTTGGAGTTACTTGCTATTGTCTTTTCTTTGAAGCTTTGGAGGCATCATCTTCTGGGAACCAAGTTTGAGCTTTTCACCGATCATCAGTCTTTGAGATATATCTTCTCCCAGAAGGATTTGAATCAAAGGAAAGTTTGTTGGCTTGAGTTTCTGGCTTCTTACGACCTCGATATTAGCTATACTCCTGGTAAATCTAATGTTGTGGTCGATGCTTTGAGTCGAAAGAAGGCTTTGTTGTGTCAGCTTGTTGTTTCTTCTTCTCCTCTTTTGGATCGTATCATGGCTAAGCAGGATGAGGATGAGATGCTTAGATTGATGAAGGAGAGTGTTTGTAGTAGGGTTGGTGGTAGTAGTAGTGGTGATAGTGGAGCTCAGATCGATGATAGAGGGATTTTGAGGATTAATGGTAGGATATGTGTCCCGAATGTTGATGGATTGAGGCAGGAGTTGCTTCAGGAGAATCATCGATCCAGACTTTCTATTCATCTTGGTGTATCGAAGATGTATCAGGATATAAAGAGGCTTTATTGGTGGAAGGGGATGAAGCAGGATATCTCTATCTTTGTTAGTCGTTGTAGGACTTGTCAGCAAGTCAAAGCTGATCATCAAAAGACCCCTGGTTTGTTGCAGCCCCTTGAGATTCCCAATTGGAAATGGGAACAGGTTTCCATAGATTTCATCGATGGTTTACCGAGGACTAGGAGGGGTAATTAGAGTATCTGGGTTATTATGGATAGACTGACTAAGTCCGCTCATTTCATTCCAGTCAAGTCTACCCGTTCTGCTTCTAGCTTGTCTGAGATCTACATGAGGGAGATTGTTCGTCTCCATGGTGGTCCTCTCAGTATTGTTTGTGCTCGTGATCCTATCTTTACCAGTCAGTTTTGGAAGGCTTTTCAGGAATCTTTAGGTACTCAACTGAATCTGAGCACTGCTTACTATCCATAGACCGACGGTCAAACGGAAAGAGTGAATCAGATTCTCGAGGATCTTCTTCGTGCTTATGTGCTTGATTATGGAGGATCTTAGAAAGATCATCTCCATCTTGTCGAACTCACCTATAATAATAGTTATCAGGTATAATCTAACCTTCTGTTTTAAGCTCATCTTAATCTCTTTATCTATCTCATTCCATCTTTGTATTTAGGCCAATATTAAAATGCCTCTGTTTGCTGCTCTATAAGGACGACCTTGTAGATCTCCATCTTGCTGGATTGAATCCGGTAATCGTTTAGTTCTTGGTCCTGATGTGATTTTGGAAGCTTCTAAGAGAGTTGAGGAGATTAAGAGAAGGTTGAGAGCTGCTCGGGATAGGCAGAAGAAGTACGCTGATAGGAGTAGGCGGAGTTTGGAGTTTTCTGTTGGTGATCAGCTTTTCCTTAAGGTCACTCCCTTAAGGAATGTCATTCGTTTTGGTCATAGAGGGAAGCTTTCTCCTAGGTTCATTGGTCCTTTCCGAATTGTGGAAAGAGTTAGTTCTTTGGCTTATCGTCTGAATTTGCTCGAGAAGCTTTCTGGAGTGCATGATGTATTCCATTCTCTCATCTTCGGCGATATATTCATGATCCATCTCTTATTGTCCAGCCTTTTGCTCTTGATAGTTTGGATATTGAGCCTAATCTGACTGTCGAGAGGAAGCCACTTCGTATTGTCGATAGAGGTACGAAGCAGCTCAGAAGGAAATCTGTTAGTCTGGCCAAAGTATAGTGGAGTATTGATGATCGAGATTATACCTGGAAAACGGAGGAGAGCATTCGTGCTTTGAATCTGGAATTGTTCGTTTCAGGTACTATTTGCTTTCTATCTTGTTTTTCTTTTCTTATTTTCCTTGTTCGTTCTTTTCGAGGATGAAAAGATTTGAGTGGGGGAGAGTGCAACAACCCTAGATTTTTTAAATATTTTTAAATTTGATTTTATTTCATTATGAAAATATTTTAAAATTTATTTTATTTCAAGATTTTATTTTTAAACCATTTTTAAAGTGTTGCGGTTATTTTTCCAAAACTAGTTATATTTTGTTTTTAATTTTTAATACTAGTTTACATATAATAAACTATTTTCTTATATTTTTCTATTTTTCCTAAAATTTATTTATTTCATTTTCACTTTATTTTGTATTCATTTTTATTTTATTTACATGATTTTTATTTTGGTTTATTTGAATAAAAGGAAATAGGAAAATGGTAAATTGAAGAGGCAAAAACTCTTCATTTCTTATGTCTTTTCAATGCTTGCCCCTTCATGCTTCTTGACCGGCTTTTACTAAGCAAATAGCCGTGAATTTTATATTGTACTTTATGTGAGAAATTTCTCATTTCATAAAAAAAAATCGACCATTTCAGATCTGAAAAAAAAGGTAATGGCTTCTTAAATTTTTTCTACTTTTTCCTCTTCTTTTTATTTGATTTTTGCCTTGGATCCTTCATGTATTTGCTCAGTCATATCCCCTCCACCAACTCCACCGATCAGCACCACCACTATCCACGGCCACATCACCCTCCTGCCCTCTGACCAATGCAAGGCCATGACTTCCCCTTGACAAAAACTCCACAAACTCCATTCAAATGCCATAGCCGAGCCTTATTTTGCACAAACCCTTCAATTTCCACCATGGCCACCCCTTAGTCGCCGCCACCTGCTCCTTCACCACCTCTAGCCACAACTCCAGACATCGCCTGACCACCACCTTGCATGGCCGAGCCCACATCACCTCAGGCCGAGCCTTGTTGTTGCACCAATATCCCCTTATTTGCCTTAACCCTTTGTATTCCCTACCTTGTAACTTCCACTCCTCCACTACTTGCTAGTTGTGCCTATTTGGATCCATACCCCAGTCAATACACCACTATGGCCGAGCACATTAGAGCCCCTAGGCCGAGCATATGATAGTTGAGGCAATGGTCAAACCATGTTGTGTTTTGTTGCTTTTATTTTAAATTATTTCAATATGTATTCTATGTTGAAATTATATTTATATTTGTCTTGTTTATTGGTTGTGTACAAGATCACTAGCTTGGTTCTCTTCCCACTCAAGTCTTAAGTCGTGCTATCATGCTTTCCAGAATTCGTTTATGTGCTTTGTCTTGCTATCTCCAGCTTGAAACAAGTGAGTAATCACACATGACATCTTTACTTATATAAACTGTGAAGTGACACCAAGTGAATTTGTAAAATTGCTATATCACGTTATACATGCCTTTGATATGATTTATATGATAATCGCCATGTTAATAAACCTGTCATATCATATGTTACTACCATATGTTGCTATGTTGTTCATTTATATCTGATTATCACACTACAAGTTCCCTGTAGAATAGAAATCACTATGGGTTGAAATGATACATACCCGAACAGACTTTAGAATAAGAAAAAAATTGTTATGGGCTGAAATGATAGGCCTGAGCGATTTTTATTTATTTCATTTTACTTGGGACTGCGGGTTTGAAATGATAAAACTCGGGTTTTCTTTGTAAATTACGGATTGAAATGATATATTATATGTATCACTTGACTTGGGCTAGAAAATTATATACAGACCCATGGTTATTATATATATTTTTCTAGAAAAATTTTAAAGCATTTTTAAAATATAAATATTATGATATTTCGATTTAAATTTAATTAAAAATGATTTTTATAAAGTATTAGTGATTTTCTACAAGTTAAATAAGTGAATAATAAATGGTAAAGTAGAATATGAAATATAAGTTAACTTTGGAATTTATGATTTTGTTTATAAATGGAGTTTAAGTTAACTAAATAAAATATGGTGATTTAATTTAAATTTGAATTTAAAATGATTTTGTAAAGTGTTATTGATTTTTCTATAAATCAAAATGGTTAAATAAATGAATGTTTTAAAAGGTGAAATTTGAATTATAACTTAACTTGAAAATGTGAAATGTGTTTTTAAAATAAAAGTTAAGCTAAGAAAATAAAATGGAAATTTAATTTAATTTATAAAAAATGGTAAATTAAATTCAAAGAATAAAGTAAATGAAAATGTTATAAAATTGTACATTGATTTTAATAAGTGAATTTTTAAAATTTGATAATTATTTGTGAAATTTACTTTATAAAAAATCCTACGTTAAAGAGTATTTAAATGACCATTTTTAAAGTGATAAATATGAAAGTTAAAATGGTTTAAATTGAAGTTAAATTATTGCTGAAATTCTATTGAAAATCTGGAAATACTTTTAGTAGCACTTCAGAAATGCCATTATTTTTTAAATGAACTAAATTTTGAATTATTACCGCATTTCTGTAAATGCTATAGTTACAGAATTGAACTAAAGCTTTTTATTTGAAACCTGAACTATTACAACATTTCTGAAAAATGCTGTCTTTGCTGAATTGAACTATTTTCAACTAAAACTGATATAATATAGCAGTTTTTAAATGCTGTCTTTGCTGAATTGAATTGTTTTCAAATGTAACTTACCATAGCATTTTCTAAGTGTTGCGAAAGCTGAAATTCCACTGTTTTAATGTATTTAAGTGAATAAATAAACTCATAAAAGGCAAAAATTTTGAAAATTGAATATTTGAATTGTAAATATAATGGCTTCACTTTTAAATGGTTTAAATGGAGTATTTGATTTGAAATATAAACCATTTTTAAAATGTGACTTGGAATGGTATTTAAATTAAATAAAAATGAATGAGGTTTTTGAAAGATATGATATGTTGATATTTTGAAATGGATTTGAAATGATATTTGATTTTCGAAGTATAAAATACCATTTTGAAATTATAACCACGAGTTATAATAATGATTGGTTGTTAAAGAGACTGGGATCGAATATGGACATACTCTCTGTCGATACCGAAAACCACTTTAACAACTGTGTACGCGGTGTAGACGAAGTAGGATGGTGGCGACGATCCTATTATGGTATAAACGTGGACCCGACTCCCATGAGTTGGCTTAAGGTGGCTAAAACAGGAGCGATCGACGGGCCAAGTGAGGTTGATCCTCCGATCGAACACACTTCTTTGATACCATTCTATTACTTTTATGATTGATTGGGTGCACCCCTTTGATTTTGGGAGTGTGGCTCGAGGTGGGCGGTAGTGGCTGCTATGCATTACCACCAGCCTGGAAGCGTAATTGGCATATATACCTGGCATTGCCTCGTGTGCCGTGTCACCTACCATAGCGAGCTTTACTACGAGTTTGTTTTTCTCCCGTAGCCCATGGAGTATTTAGGGTAGTCTCCCGATCTGGAGATATGCTGATGCTGAATGGACTACTGGGACTATTACGTGTTGGGGGCTATATGGTAACCCTTCGACGCTATTTTTAAAGTAAGTTTATTTTACTGTAGACATTATTATTATAGCGCAATATTACTACATAGTAAATAGTTTAACGGATCCTTAGATGATGTGCGGTCGCAAGCATCCTTTAAGTTACTTGTACTTTATTACAGTTCACTTGAGTTGGTTTACATTATATGAGTATATATGTCCTGACTCGAGTGTTTTGTGTTTTGCTTTACGCTCGGGTCAGCCTGAGTATTCACAGCTTTGTATTTCTCTTTCTGGAGCTAGCTTGAGAGTCTACCTATCTAGTTGTTTATCTATTTCAGTTGTTCTATTTCATCTTGTATTAGTGGACTTCTATGTATTTGGGATTTCTACTATGTTGTTTTTAGACCGATATTATGTATTTGTTTTGAGACTTTATGATAGTAGCTTCATAAACTACTATGGTATTTTAATTTCCGCTGCGAGTTATTTCTATGTCTATGATTCTATGTGATTGATTTTATTTGCTCCAAATTATATTACAATCTGTTATTTTACATCATTCAAGTCTGACATGTATGGATTATTTTCGATTTGAATGGTCCAAAAGAGGGGTTGTTACAGGTTATAAAAATAAGATAACTCAACTTCACTCACTATTGATCATACTTCATTAGTCCTTATCAATACATCATTATGCATCAAAGGGAGGAGTGATTTTTGATATTAAATCTTTATTCATTTTTAGGTACATTTGGAACTCTTTCCAATATACTCACTTATTCATTCTAATCAAATCAATTTTATTTCATATTGCATGTTATTTTATTTACTTTCGTTTTATACTCTATGATCTTATCATAGGCATACTACATGTGTATCAAATACACATGTCAATATCGATGATAACTCATTGGTGAACATAATGAAGTACTTGGAACTGTGTTGGTATTAATAGCTTATGATTACATACATCTATATGTATCAATTCGAAAATTCAATCAACTGTTTTCTTGCTCCCACTCAATTGGTGCTTTGTTCTTTATTATTTAAGACATAATTCACTAGTACCATATGTTTCATAATCATATAACTAAAGAATTAATTATCCAAACTATGGCTCAATTCATAATTCCAAAATAATTGCAGATAAATATAGATACTTTTGTATTTTCCAATGCATCACAAATACTTGTACTATAGTTTTATTTTATAAAAATATTCATAATATTCACATTGAATTAAAAGTGCCTACTTTTCAATCAATACTGAAAAATATTAGCTCTAGAATTGGTCACTAACACCCTTGAGTAGAGTTATGTAGAGAGATTAATGAAGAGAACAAATTAGAACTGAAAAATAGTGTAATTCAATGCAAAAAGAACAACAAAATGAGAACACCAGATTTATAGTGGTTCGGCGTAATTGCCTACGTCCACTTTGAGTTTAATCTTTATTGCTTTTTCAATCACTTGAATACAGATACAATCCGTAAACCAATCACTTGCATACAAGTTTGAATTAAAAAGTTGAGAGTATCGAAAATGGTAGGGTCTCCCCAGTGTTCTCCAAAATAAGGTCCCTTTCACTATGCCTCTGCCTCTCTATTTATAGACGAAGATGGGTTGGACGTCCCTGATGGGCGTAGTAGCAAGATACCTCGGCCCAAAAAAATTAACTCCTGTGTGCCGATCCATAAATGTCGAGCGGCATATGCTGAACGCTTCCTTAATGCCGAAGGAGGTGATGTGTTGAGTGAAGAGTGCAAGCCGAACGAGAACCAATGTCAGACGAGGGGAGATGCCAAACAAGGCGTAATGCTGAACGACATGCTAATGCCCAATTTCATACGAATGACGAATGAGTTCCATGCTGGTCGACATTGAATGCTGAATGACTCTGTCATGCCGAACGAGTTCCATGCCGGTCGACATTGAATGCTGAACGACTCTATCATGCCGAACGAGTTCCATGCCGGTCGACATTGAATGCCGAACGACTCTGTCGTGCCGAACGACCCTCAATGCCGAACGATCTCTGGATGCCGAGCAGCGTGGAATGCCGAACGATAGACTGTGCCGAACGATCTTGTATGCCAGTCGAGGCATGAATGCCGATCGAGAATGAATGTCGAACACCTCTAGATGCCGAACGATCTTGAATGTCGGTCGAGGCATGAATGCCGATTGAGAATGAATGCCGAACACCTCTGGATGCCGAATGATCTCGAATGTCGATAGACCTAGATGCCGAACGGTGCACAAATGTCGAGTGCCTAATTGCCTGGTCAAACCTCCAGGTAACACTTGCCCCCCAAAGTGCATCATATGGTCGAGCGTGATGCGCTTTGAATCACGAGTCCTCCGTACTTCGCTTCGAGCTTGGCTTAGTCTTCTCGATAGCATTTTCTCTTGAATACCGAGTGAGGCAATGTATGCCGAATGGCATAGCTGATGCCGAACGAGGGATGCTCTTTGACAGGTTCTACCGGTCATTGTCCCTTCGACTTCCTTTCTTCCCCCTATAAAATTCGGCACTTCTCTTCTTCTCTTTTTACTTTTCACCTTCGCATTTCAGAACCTACGAACTTGCCTCCCTTCAGACACTTCCAATAATTCAACTTCCTTTCTAACTCCCAAATCCCACACGTCACTTTTCGACTGCTCTCAACCACAATCCTGAGAAGATTCTGCTTCCAAACCAAGCATATCACCGAAACGCTACCCTCTTCTTTAGGTATGAGCTAAGACAAGACTTAAACTCACAACCTTCTTTAACCTACGAACAACGATATTCGTGTAGATTAGGAAGGCTAAACAGGCTTCGGGATTAAAAGAAGAGGAAGATGGAAGAAGGCGTTGGCCGTCTGATGATGGTGAGGGTTGGGGTGCCTGGCTGCAGGTGGTGTGCGAGTTGAAGTGGTGGTTGACCGGCCACCTTGTAGGATATTTAGGTTGTATAAAGGATGGAGTTGAAAGATGATGTATGAATGTGGCTCGGCATGATTTCTTAATGCCGAGTGATTAAAAGAGAGCACGGGAGTGGAGTTGGAGCTAAGGCCTAGTGTGCCGAGTGGTGTGGCTCGGCACGACCATGGTTTGGCATGATCTCTCCATGTCGAACGAGGTTGAAGGGAAAAATAGAAAAGAAGTTGGAATTGGGTAGGATGTCGATCGGCATGGCTCGACATGACCTGCTGAAGGACTCGGCCATGCCGGTCGGGAGAGATGGAGGGAAAGAGGAAAGGCAATGTTAAGGGCAGAATGTCGAGCGATGCGGCTCAGCAGAAGCACGGCTCGGCATGATTTGCCGCGTGTCGAACGACAAAGAGAAAGAGTTGGAAGGGTGACGTACCGAACGGGATTGAGGCTGAGCGTCATTTAGGCCGAATGACATTTAGGCCGAACGGCATTTAGGCCGAGCGGCCTTTAGGCCGTGTGTTTTGAGTGTCGCTTGGCCTCGATTTTTGATGAATAGATAACAACAGTCGAAATCACTACAACTTGAACGTAACCCTCGTCGAATTCACTTATTTCGCATTCCTAATCATGTGACAAAAAACAAGGACAAGGACTCAAGCAAACCAGCATATCGAACTAATCCGGACTAATAACTCCCCAGTTTCAGCAATCATAAGTTTGAATTTAAATGGATAAAAACAGATAATAGCCTTCAACATATAGTGCCAATGTATGAGTCCAAAATCGAAAACATCATAAGACTAGCTTTCGAAGACGGTCAGCGATGACGGTTTTAGAAGATGACTGTTCAAAGCTCAACTTTATATTGTCAACTCCGTGACTTTTAATTTCTCAGCACTTATATTTGAATGATCGCACTAGTTCACACACCACACGGAGGGAATATTTATGCTGTTAAGTCTAACGTCGATTATTTTTGAAGTATAGTTCAAATAAGTACTCTGTTAGATTCAATCTTCATCAGAGATGTCTAGGAAATCTAGCTCTGCTACGATCTCAGATAGACCTGGGCCATCCTCTCAACAAGAAGTTGCAGATACTTCTCATCCATCAACTACCCCCGCTTAAGACTTTCCGAAACCTGCAACTACATCTGTCGACTTGGCTCCCGATGCTTTGGAGGCAGCGATTTTTCTAGATAACCCAATCGATTCTCAGGATTCAAAGATTAACGGAAGTACGCTCCGTCGAATTTTTTCTGTCCATGGAATCCCCTTTGACGATGTATTAGTTCCATCGGGGAATGATCATCCACACTTGCCCCCAGTCGGATACACAGCTTGCAAAAAATTCATGTGCTGGGTTGGCAGCGTGCCACCATTCAACTCATTTCTTCGAGATGTGTTGCAGTATGTCGACATCGCTCCATCGCAACTGTATCCGAACAGCCACGCATTCATCTACAGCACTTGCATCCTCTTCACGAGTGTCCTCTTTAGGCTTCCGACTCCGGATGATATCCGATACATATATTGCATCAAGAGACAGAAGGATAGCCCATCTTTCATGTTTTCCGAGCCACATAACAAATGCCAAATTCTGACTAGGGCATGGAGCAAATTTGCCCAGTACAAGCAAGAATGGTTTTATGTGTGCAGTCCTCCCGGTTTTGCGAGGAGATGGGTGGAAGGAAGTAAGTCTTTTTCCTGGATCGATACTCATGTTTGATTGAAGCTATACCTTTTCTAACTCTCTTCCATCTTTTCATGTATTAATCCGCGTCCCAAGGGCCCCAGATATTCCGAAGCGTCGAAGCTATTCGAGCCATTTCCGCCGAAGACCGAGATATCAGAACTCTCATTTTAAATGAGATGCTTACAAAGTTCGTGCCGTTGGCAGAAGGTCGCCGGATAAGCCTCCCTCAGGGCGTTACTATACCCAGGCCTGCTTCTAGCAAAGGGAAAAAGCAAGCTGAATCTTCAGCACGTAACGCCCTCGACACACTAGAAGAGGGGGAATTAATGAAACTGAAACGCCTGAGGTACAAGATGAGAACGTTAGTCCCACTTGGGATCCAATAGTCTAAGTTCACGACATCGAGATGTCGCCTTCCCCTTCGAAGGGGAAGAAGAAACTAACATATAGGATGAGGAAGAAAACAGTCCGTGGAACTTCTAATGTTACTCTCGTTCTCGTAGAGAAAGAAGACTCCTCGCAGCATTTAGAAAGTTCCCTAAAAGGCCTGTCAAAACCTTTCCATACCTGATGATTTACTCAACTACGACTTTGACGATCTAGAGGCCCTTAAGCTTCATTCGCCCGCGAGAGGCGATGCAAGCGTTCAAGTCCAAAATCAGGGAGGAAAAACTCCTATTAGTAAAGAAACTGGTCCGTCGGGGGGAAACACTAGGACACACACAAACACATGCATTTCACCCTGCACTTAAATTTCCGTTGTCACCCTATTCTTTACTAACTCATCGCTACTTAAACTTTGTGTAGGTGACATGGGGTGCACGCATGGTCTTGACCCTTCGTGGTTCATCGATATTTTATCAGTCAGGACGGGATTCAGGTTCTGGAAGACACCGAGATAGTGATGATGATGGTGATAGGGATTATCATTCTCGAGATTCATCGTCTCGGAAGAAATCTTATTATCATTCCAAATATCATCATAATCCCCCTTCTCGCTCGGAGCAAGGCAAAGATAAGCACGGCTATAAGGTGTTGCAATCCGATGTCCCTCGTGATCAACACTCCGTTCTACCACACGACAGCCCCGGGATCCTTACAAGAGAACTGAACTTACAAAGCCGTCTCCTCTTGTTCCCGTAACAGATCCAACGATATCGGAGAGACTGACTGAGCTCAAGGCTAAATTCCCAAAAATCTGCTTTGTTGGCTTGAAATTCCTCCCGACGATCCATCATATTCCAGGACATGTCAAAAAGAATGCTATCGCCTGCAACAACGACGTCTATGTTCAACACGACGCGTTCGTTCATCTTGCTGAGAAAGTGTCAGAAGTCTCCATAGAGTGCCAGCATAAGATTGATCGCCTGAAGCTTGAGGCCATCCATGAAAAAGATATTATTAATGCTCAGGACGAAGAGCTTGCTTCTTACAAGTCTCAGCTAGAAGCCGCCCAACATAGCGCCAAAGATACTGCCGAAGCCGTAACATGTCTAGAATCAACCCATAAAAAAGAAATCGACGAGGCGGTCCAACGCTGTGGGGCTCTAGCTTTGGAAAAAGACTTAGTGCAGAAGGAGAGGGACGTCTTTGCCCTCTGAGTTAAGGAGCTGGAGGAGCAACTCCGCAAAGAAAATGAGGAGAAGACCGCTTCCTAAGAAGAGTCGCAACGATATTGCGACGAGATCATTGCCACACGACTTCTGAAGGCGAAGCTTGAGGATGAACTTTCTAAGGTTGAGACGCTAAAGAATGAAGCCCGTGAAGAGAGCAAGAAAATAGCGTCTGCGGAGTTCGACTCCCGCCTTGAGGCGGCTAAAGAAGCGGGTAGGGAGGAGGTCAAAAGCATGTTCGACCCATTAATTGCAGGGTTCAATGTCTCGTCTTCATGCATCGAGACTTAACTTTTCAAGGTGAGGGCTACCTCGAATCTTTAGATGAGGCATGGGAGACCTTAATAGAAATCAGGAAGGCCAAACATGGTACCGAGGAGGTTGATGAAGGAGCTTTGATAAAAGAATTTCTTAGGAGAAACGAGCCTTCGAACCTGTGAGTGGCAAAAGCACTTTACTGCAAAGGCTCCCGCTCAATGAAAGGGAAAGAGGTTATTGCCGGTCCATCCGGGGTCGTGTCTCAAGCTCATGCGCCTAGTCAGCCGGCCGATCGGCCGATTCTTGATCCCTTTGAGCAGCATGTTGGTTATGATCCGGAGGATCCCGGCCTCGGCGTTCACATTTTGTCTCCTATTGCAAAGGGTGAGACCCCTCTGACGGCCGAGAGACAGCCAGAGCCTGATAGATAACTCTTCACTTTAACATTCCAAAAGTCTTCGTTTTTCACCAGGAGCTATCGTATTCTAATGCTTGTTTTTCATGATTTTGTGCAGGCCGTTCTGATCCCGAGCCCACTCCGAGGAGTAATGTTGCCAAGGAGGTGAAGGAAAAGACAAGTGAGGCCACTCACGCAGGAGAGGCTCTCGGTCCAGATGCTCAGGTGATCGGAGCGCTTGATGAGGATAAATCCGAGACTTCCTCTCCCATCGATGGGAGTTATGAAATTGAAATTACAGACGCCTCTGAACACACATCTAAACTGAGCATGAAGGAGAAGCTTGAGAAGGAGAAGAAAAAGACGGTCGAGATCAAAATCAAGCATCAAGCTATGGACCTGGATGATCCTTTGAATAAGCCATTGCAGGTCATACTCCCAGGCGGGTCCAAGCCCATGTAAGTTCCCCGTACTTCTTCAGTTGTCACTCTCCCGTCAAAGAAAGTTATCAAGGGCAAACGCAAGGGAGAGGAGTCGTCTAGAAAAAGGTCGAAGAAGTCGAAGAAGTAGTCGTCGCTCTCGTTCAACGAGAGTTAGTTTAGATTATGTAATTACTTTTATTTATTTTCGTAACCTATGTAAATAAACCTTTGACTCCAAATTTTGAGGGAGTTGTAGTAGAAACTTATTTTTGGTGAATAGAACTTAGTTCTTTTGCCTTTCAAAAGACTTCTGTTGTTTGGTTTTCTGTATAACCGTGGTCAAAACCCAAGCTATTGCGAGTTACATGAACTTCTCGACTTATCTTCAAATAAGTTGATAACTTTTTGGCATTGCACATTCTTTATTCCATGCTCCTGGTACTTAGAATATTTTCCAGTCCGCACGCCAAGGGTTCGATGACTTCAAGTTATTTGTATCCACTCCGCCCTCAGGGGACTTGGACATTTAAATCGTTTGTACTCTGGTCCGCACTCCGAGGACATAGAGTACTTCAGTCCGCGCTGCGGAGACTTGGAGATTTTGAGTCATTTATACTCAGGTCCGCACTCCAGGGACTCAGAGTACTCCAGTCCGCACTCTGGGGACTTGGAGATTTTGAATCGTTTATACTCTGGTCCGCACTCCGGGGATTCGGAGTACTCCAGTCCGCACTTCGGGGACTTGGAGATTTTGAGTCGTTTATACTCTGGTCCGCACTCCGAGGACTCGGAGTACTCCAGTCCGCACTCCAGGGACTTGGAGATTTTGAGTCGTTTATACTCTGGTCCGCACTCCGGGGACTCGGAGTACTCCAGTCCACACTCCAGGGACTTGGAGATTTTGAGTCGTTTATACTCTGGTCCGCAGTCCGGGGACTCGGAGTACTCCAGTCCGCACTCCAGGGACTTGGAGATTTTGAGTCGTTTATACTCTGGTCCGCACTCCTAGGACTCAGAGTACTCCAGTCCGCACTCCAGGGACTTGGAGATTTTGAGTCGTTTATACTTTGGTCCGCACTCCGGGGACTCAGAGTACTCCAGTCCACACTTTGGGGACTTGGAGATTTTGAGTCGTTTATACTCTGGTCCGCACTCCGGGGATGGAGTACTCTGGGGACTCAGATTACTCCAGTCCGCACTCCGGGAACTTGGAGATTTTGAGTCGTTTATACTCCGGTCCGTTGTCTAGGGACTCAGAGTACACTAGTCCGCACTCTAGGGACTTAAAGATTTTGAGTCGTTTATACTCTGGTCCGCACTCTGGGGACTCAGAATACTCCAGTCCACACTCCGGGGACTTGGAGATTTTGAGTCGTTTATACTCTGGTCTGCACTCTGGGGACTCAGAGTACTCCAGTCCGCACTCTGGGGACGTGGAAATTTTCAGTGCTCGTGCGCGTTCGTACATCAGACAGAATAATGTATTTCTTAGTTATTCGTCACAGCGTTATCATACACTTAAACATCAACAATTCATGGAGAAAATTGCTTCAAGCCTTTATTAATGCAAATAAGCTAAATTGTCTTATTACATGCTGTAAACTAGGAATAAAAACTTGTTGGAAATAAATGCAACTAAAGTATGAAAGAAATGAACTATGTGTAATAATGCCGCAAATGCTCGCTATTCCATGCTCGAGGGAGTATCGCACCATCAACGGTCGCTAGCTTGAAAGTTCCTTCTCCAAGCTTCTGTTCAATGACGTATGGACCTTCCCATGCGGGGCTCATATGTGATGGAACCGGGAAAACTCATTTCAAAACGAGATCACCCAAACCAAAGATTCTTGGTCGGACCTTTTCATTATAATATCGAGCGACTCGGTGCTTGTATGCGGCTGCTCTTAAATTAGCTTCTTCATGCTTTTCATCAATGAAGTCCAATGATTCCAGCAAAAGATATTGATTTGACTTATGGTCATAATAAGTTACCCGATGTGATGGAACTTCAAGTTCTACGGGATGACAGCTTCCATGCCATATGCCAATGCGAATGGAGTGTGGCCAGTCGCAGACTTATGGGTGGTTCAGTAAGCCCAAAGCGCTGTTGGAAGCTTATCCACCCACATGCCTCTAGCCTTTTCCAAACGTTTTTTCAATATAGATTTGATTATTTTGTTTACGGCTTTCACTTTTCCATTGGCTTTCGGGTGAGCAACTGCTGCAAACTTTTTCTCAATACCATATTTTTGGCAAAATTCCTTGAACTCTTTGCTTTCGAATTGAGTTCCGTTGTCTGTAATGATGGTTCGTGGAAGGCCAAAATGGCATATAATATTTCGTACAATGAAATTGATGACCTTTTTGGTGGTGATAGTGGCCAATGGCTCTGCTTTTGCCCACTTGGTAAAGTAATTGACTGCTACTATTGCGTATTTTGCACCACCTTTGGATAAGGGTAAGGAACCGACTATATCGATCCCCCACATTGCAAATGGCCAGGGACTAACCATTTGTGTAAGTTCCATCAGCGGAGCTCTCGGGATTTTCACATATTTTTGACATTTTTCACATCTTCTCACATAGTCTACGGCATTCCGATTTACAGTCGGCCAATAGTATCTGTAGCGGAGGATTTTCTTTGTTAACGTCTGCCCCTCGGTATGGTCGCCACAATCACCTCCATGGACTTCCTTCAGTACTCGTTTTATCTCATCATAGGAAATGCACTGGAGTAAGAGGGTTAAGAATCCCCTTCGATACATTACTCCATCTTGCATTACATAACGTGAAGCCTTACAAATGACTTATCGCCTTTCGCTCTTTCTTTCGGGAATAACCCCGTGTAACAAGTACTGCTTGAATGGGGTCATCCATGATTCCTTCTCGATTTCCATTTCTAACATGAAATCTACCTCCATCATATTTATGCTCAGAACATGTAAGGTTTCAACGGGAAACAATCCCATCTGCTACGCATCGCCAGTGATTGCAAATTTCGCCAATGAATCGGCTACTCTTTTTTGCTCACGCGGGACATGTGACATATCATAATACTCGAGATTCGCTAGCAGCTCTTGAACTCGGACCAAATACGAGGCAAGTCTCTGCTCCTTTGCTTGATAGTCTCTCTGCACTTGGTACACCACCAGTTGCAAGTCGCAAAAGATTTCAACCGATCTTACTCCCAGTTATTTGATAAGTCTTAAGCCGGCAATCAATGCTTCATACTCGGCTTCGTTATTCGTTGCTGTGAATTCGAGCTTCAAAGCGTAGCAAACTGATCGATTCTTAGAATTTACAAGAACTATGCCAACCCTCGAACAACGATCGTTAGATGTCACATCGGTGTGCATCTTTCATCGAACGGGAGGTATGACATTACGGTCGTTTGATTCATCTGTCATGATGAATTCAGCAATGAAATCTGCTAGTGCTTGCCCCTGTATGGCCTTTCGTGGTAGGTAGGTAATATCAAACTGACTCAACTTGATATTCCATTTTAACATCCTTCCAGAAGTTTTCGGTCGTTGGAGTACATGTCGCAAGGGTTGATCGATGTAAACACTGATCGAGTGTGCCTGGAAGTATGGACAGAGCTTGCGTGATGCAATCACCAAGCAATAAGCTAACTTCTCAATCCTGGGATAATTTCTTTCTGCCCCCGTCAAACATTTACTAAAATAATATACCGGCTTTTGAACTCGGTCCTCCTCGCGAACCAAAGTCGTACTGGTAGCATGTTGAGATACTGCCAGGTATACATACAGCATTTCATGGTCAATTGGTGTTGATAGCACCGGAGGACTTTCTAGATGTCTAACCAGAGCTCGGAATGCTTCCTCGCAGTCAGAAGTCCACACGAAATTCCTCTTTCCTTTATTTATCACATCAAAGAAAGGAATGCACTTATCCATGGCTCTGGATATGAATTGACTCAGCGCGGCCACCTTTCCGTTCAAGCTTTGTACTTTCTTTATAGTTCTGGGCACTTGTATGTCCCGAATAGCCTGAATCTTTTTCGGCTTAGCTTCAATTCCATGTGCGTTCACAATGAAACCCAAGAACTTCCTTGATGCAACGCCAAAAGAACACTTTAAAGGGTT
Organism: Allium cepa; assembly: GCA_030765085.1. Lineage (NCBI taxonomy): Eukaryota > Viridiplantae > Streptophyta > Magnoliopsida > Asparagales > Amaryllidaceae > Allium > Allium cepa. The sequence goes on along the minus strand of CM060934.1, from coordinate 205,747,451 downwards.
GATCTTCATCCCGTAATGCCTGAGTATATCAAACATCTTTGTTAAGTCTCAGACGTGGTCGTTTGACTGTCAAGACTTCACGAGCATGTCATCCATATAGACTTCCATTGTTCTACCAATCTGGTCTTTAAACATTCGATTCACTAGACGCTAATAAGTTGCTCCAGCGTTTTTCAATCCAAAAGGCATTACTACATAGCAATATAGCCCCACATCTGTGACAAAGCTGGTGTGTTCTTGGTCTGGAATGTGCATTGGGATCTGATTGTATCCCGAATACGCATCCATAAATGACAATAACTTGTGTCCGACGGTAGAGTCGACGAGCTGGTTGATTCTAGGTAAAGGGAAACTATCCTTCAGGCATGCTCTATTCAGATCGGATAATCAACACAAGTTCCCCACTTCCCATTCGCTTTTCTTACCAGCACAGGGTTAGATACCCATACGGGGTAGAGGGCGTCGCGGACGAACCCATTGGGTTTGAGTTTGTCCACCTCCTCTTTGAGAGCAGCGGACCTCTCCAGGTCTATGCCTCTCCTTTTCTGTTTCACAGGAACGTACTTTGGGTCTATGTTCAACATATGACTCGCAATAGTGGGAGAAATCCCGCACATATCAAAATGTGTCCAAGCAAAAACATCCAGATTCGCTTGGAGGAAATCAGTGAGGTCCTCGGCCACTGAAGGGTCGAGTTGTGATCCAATCTTAAGAACTCATGATGGGTCATCCCGGCTGACTGAAATGTCGATCGTCAGCTCAGTCGGTGCTGCATTCGTTTCCCTGAGTTCCCCATCATCATCTCTAGGATCTATATCTCTAAGGATTTGAGAATGTCGCCCGAGCCAGGGCTCGGGCAATACTTATCAATCATCAGTATTTAGGATGCGAACGGAGCTGTCCGCAACCTTCCCTTTTTCTCTCCATTGAGCTTCTCTCAGCTCTGCCACATAACATACGCGACCGGTCGCCTGATCGCCATGTACTACACCGACTCCTTTGTCTGTCGGAAACTTTAATGTCAAACACCATAGGGCCAAAGCGGCCCTAAACTCTGCCAGGGCTGGACGACCCAAAAATACATTGTATGGAGAGTCAACATCCATTACTATGAACGGTAGGATTCTCACTCTCCTATTCTCGCCTTCCCCCGGTTCAACTGGTAACTCAATATAACCTATCGCGTTGGTTGTGGCACCATTAAAACCGTGGATACGGGCTTTGCATGGTTTTAAATATTATGTCTCCATCTTCATTTGGTCATAAGCCTTTTTGAAGATGATGTTGACAGAGCTTCCACAATCAATCAAAATCCTTTTGACGTAACTGGCCCGATCGTTGCAGATATAACCATCGGGTTGATAGTAGGAGCCTCCACCCTGTCTGCATCCCGACTCCTAAACACTATATCGTCTATCATCATGCATTGTTGTTTTGCAGGGGTTCCATCTTCCACATTCAAACAACATTCATAATTCGCATGCCTCAAGGAGGTAGCATATCGTTCCATCTCCTGCCAATTCTTGTCTGCAGGCTGAGGTCCTCCAACTGGGGTTTATGATCAACCTACCTACGGTCCGGGCAGTTTCCTCTGGGTAGCATGGAGCCGGCCCGCATCCGGAGTCTGACGTTCCTTGCCTACCCTCTGGTGGGTTCTTAACAAACTCCTACAGCTTTTTCTGCCTGATTAACCTTTCTATGACGTCATGGAGGTGTCTACACTCATTAGTATTGTGCCCGTGGGTCTCATGGAAGCGACAGTACTTCCACGTCCGTTTCTGTTCCTCAGTGGACTCCTTTGGGCGCGGCTTTCTGTATTGGAAGGTGTTATAGGTAGATAGGTAAATGTTTTCAAGAGACGTATTCATGGGCGTGTATTTATTGTAGGTCGGAATCCTCGACTTCCATTTCCCTATCTCTTTTTTCTTTCCGAGATTTCCACCTTCGGATCCTTTAGACTGCCCAGGCTTATTCTGGACGTTGATTTGAACTTTTTCCGAACTGTTGCCGGATTGCTTCACGGCGATGTTACTTTTCACAGTGTTCTGAACGGGCCCTGGTGCCTTATCTCATCTCGTCCATCGAGCTTCCTCCCTCCTTATGAACTGGTGGGCTTTGGAATAGAATCGCTCCAACATAGTTGGGGGCTTTCCCACCAACCAATCTCCAAATTCCGAGTCTGGATCTACACCTCACATTACCGCCATCAAGATTGTGTGGTCGTTAGGGTTGCTAACTTCAGTGGCGGCAACATGAAACCTCTGCAAGTATGCTTTCAAAGACTCTCCCGGAGCCTGGATCACGCTTGATAAGGACATCACATCCTTTGAATGAGTAGCATGTATCCTGAATTGTTCAACAAATTTCATCGCCAACTCATCGAAGCTGGATATAGACCCCGGAGGAAGTCGAGTAAACCACATATTGGCGATCCCGGACAAAGTGATTAGGAAGCACCTACACTTAGTTGCATCATTCGCCCTTGCAGAATCCATCATCCATTCGTACCTCATCACGTGTTGCCTAGGGTCAGTCTTCCCTTCATAGGCTGGGATAGTCGGCATACTGAATTTCTTGGGATACTCAGCCTGTAGAATAATGTCTGTGAAGAGAGTATGACTCCTGGACACTCCCCAATCTTCGTTGGTCAGGCCTTGGTTTTCTCTCATTAACTGCCTGACCATGGCTGATAAGTCTGGAGTTTGTATGGAGGATGGAAGGTTGGGTTCCATTCCACGGGACCGTGCGGGTATGTCCCGCCTGCTGGCGGTCGGGCAAATGTGCGTCCTAAAGGCCAGCTTGATTGGGGTCTTGGTGAGCCGGGCATCCGGTCTCCTCATGTGTCTGATCCCTGGAGGATCGATCAGTGGCACCTGCCTGGGCAGCTTCATTCTTACGACATCTACACCTAGGAGGTTCATCAGCTAAAGTCGAGCTATCGGATGAAGAATAAGGAGCAGGACTACTTCCAGCATTCTGATGCTGCTGTTGGGATTGAGTCATGAGATTACTATTGGCTTGAATCTGCTCGGCCAGTTGCCTTCTACTTTCCTCGAGTTCTATTATCAAGTCGTTGAACTCTGTTCGGGAAATGACTTCCGTTTGATTTTAGGTGGAGGGCCCTACGCCTTGAATTGCTTGCTGGTTGCTGGGTCCAACTAATTGCACACTAGCAATCTCGTGGACGTCCGCATTGTGAGAGGCCGATCGAGTGCATGGTCTTCCCATAGTAGAGTTGTTGGTTGGAACTCTGAATAGATTCAACAGGCGTCCAATGAATAAGTCGGATATCCTTCGGGGGACTTTTCCATCCAGTAGCTACAACGTAGATCTTATCAACCCGAGAATTCAACTCTCAGTGAAAGCACCAAAATGTTAGCATCAGAATTGGTCACTAACACCCTTGAGGACAGTTATGTAGAGAGATTAATGAAGAGAATAAAATAGAACTGAAAAATAGTGTAATTCAATGCAAAAAAGAACAACAAAACGAGAACACCAGATTTATAATGGTTCGGCGTAATTGCCTACGTCCACTTTGAGTTTAATCTTTACTTCTTTTTCAATCACTTGAATATAGATACAATCCATAAACATATCACTTGCATACAAGTTTGAATTAAAAAGAGGAGAGTATTGAAAATGGTAGGGTCTCCCCAGTGTTCTCCAAAATAAGGTCTCTTTCACTGTGCCCCTGCCTCTCTATTTATAGACGAAGATGGGTTGGACGTCCCTGACGGGCCTAGTAGCAAGATACCTCGGCCCAAAACAAGTAACTCATGTGTGCCGATCCATAAATGCCGAGCGGCATATGCCGAACGCTTCCTTAATGCAGAACGAGGCGATGTGTTGAGTGAAGAGTGCAAGCCAAACGAGAACCAATGCCGGACGAGAGGAGATGCCGAACGAGGCTGGAATGCCGAACGGGGCATTGTATGCCGAACGACATGCTAATGCCCAATGTCATACGAATGCCGAACGAGTTCCATGCTAGTCGACATTGAATCCCGAACAACTCTGTCATGCCAAACGAGTTCCATGTCGGTCGACATTGAATGCCAAACGACTCTGTCATGCCGAACGGCCCTCAAAGCCGAACGATCTCTGGATGCCGAGCAGCATGGAATGCCAAACGATACACTGTGCCGAACGATCTTGTATGCCAGTCGAGGCATGAGTGTCGATCGAGAATGAATGCCGAACACCTCTGGATGCCGAACGATCTTGAATGCCAGTCGAGGCATGAATGCCGACCGAGAATGAATGCCGAACACCTCTGCGTGCCGAACGATCTCGAATGCCGATCGACCTGGATGCTGAACGGTGCACAAATGCCGAGTTCCTGGTTGCTTGGTCAAACCTCCAGGTAAAACTTTTATTATTTCATAAATAATGTTTGGTGTGTATTATGAAAACAATTTTTTTAACTTGATGTGACCAATAAGTGTTATACGGCATGCTCCCACTATTTTTGTCAACCACGTAATATAAGATATTTATTTCATTTACTGTAACTGGTTTATAGTAGAGAATTTTCAGATCAGGTATACGAAATTCAAAGAAGTAAATATCGCAGAAAATATTTTTCTATATGAAAATACTTTTGGAATAGAAATCATAATTATTTAAATGTTAAGTATTTATTATATTTTACGGTTCTTATATCCGAATTTCTTTGTGAAGTAGAAATGGCTATTCACTCTTTTTATCCTAACTGTTTCTTAGGTTACGTCCACCCTTATACATTCGATTTTCTTTCTAAACGGTCAAATCTGTCAAAGATAATTCTTACTACAATATTATAATGAACTCTTTACAAAAGTGCATTTGGTCATCCTCGACTTTTAAGGATATTAAATAAATTGTACTTACATAAACTGATCAAACTGACATTTCAATGATCGATTCTTAGATCTATTTTATATCCTTTGGTCTAGTGTTAAATTCAACACAACAAGGTCATTATTATAATCAATCATATTAAATACATGATCTCATGCTACAGTTTACTTGGTTGTTTCAATGGACTAATTTCATTGAGGTTTCATACATTATGAATTATGACCGTTCAGCATATAACATTTACATATGATCGTATATGGGTTAAATATTCATATTCTTGTATTTCTTTTATAGTTCAAAACTCAATGAAGATGATACATAGTCATAGGCAAGTAAGTGACCAAGTTACAAACGTATTTAATGGTTGTATAATTAGGGCTTGCATGGGTCAACTTGCAAAATTTAATGTAGTTATATTTCGTACTCTTATTTGCCAATATTAATCCAGTTCATCTGTATATTTTAGTTGATAAACAATATTAATTGTTGCAAATTTATTAATGTAGATTGTTATAACTTTATATAGTATTTAATCCTACAATATTAGAAAGGTTGAATATTACCATTTCGTTTTTTAATAAGGCTCCCACTAGTTTTTTATGTTTTGCCAAGCCCTAAGTCAAAAAATAGAAGTCTTTCGAATTCACTATTTTAGGTGTTAGGACTCATCTTTCTTAGAATTCTGACCTTGAGTTTGCTCAATAGCTCCACAGACGATGGATAACTCCTTATCGGTTGTATCATATACAACTCCTGATCCACGGTACCTTGTCCTAATTTCACTTCAATCTTGAGTTTGCTTAACAAATTAAAAACGAAATTATTCACTCGTATCTACCATATCACGATGGCATAAGTATAGTATATGTACCTTGAGTTTTCTCAACAAATAATAATTATCTTACCACGTTTATTCAATACGTTAATAATACCATACACCACATCCCTAACTTGTTTGTTCAACATTCAAGAAGTATGCAAGTAAGTTATTAATATATATATATATATAGTAGAGGACAATATTATATTAAAGATTCATAATCTTCTATATTTTATATTAAGTGATATCAACTTATGAAATAATGTATTTTCTATAAAATAATGTATTTCCTATGAAATACCCTCGAGATTCAAGTGCTAGACACAGCGGAATCACGGTATATGTATATTTACGTATGTATTTATTCCTTTAGTCTATTTGGGATTTCTGTAATACTCCTCCTTTAGTTTAAACATTCATACTATATAAGTTTCATTATTAAATAAATTTTTTTATATTTAGTTAGCTTATATAATAATCTCATGTATAACATTATAATAATTCAATCTTATTCAATTAATTTAATTAATTAATACTTTAATTAATTATTATATTATTTAATTACAACGTATTATATTTAATATGTACACTATAACCTTTATAGTAATACACGTATTATATATATGTATGTATGTATGTATGTATGTATGTATTTTAATTCATTAGTTAAATTTTAGTTAATTTATTTAATTAAGCAATTTTAATTAAATTTTATTAATTTCTAAAATTCTTTTATACACACATGTATGCTCATACTGCCTTAAACAATTCAAGACTACATAACATATATCATTATATATGTTATACATGTATGCATGTGTGTATTTAATTAATTAACTTATGTAATTGATTCATTTATTTTATTAATCTTTTTAGTAAATAATATTTTTGAATTTAATTTTATAACATTTTGAAAAATTATACTATAATTTTTATAATGTGTGTTTCATTTTAATTTTAAATTTTAAATTTTTATTTTAATATTCAGAATAATTTAAAAATCTATATTATAATATTTTTCTTATTTTAAACTAAATTTTTAAATTTAAAACTTTTATTTTAATTTCAAATCAATTTTGAAATTGACCCAAGACCCAAATCAATTTGGGGCTTTATATTGGGGATAACCTTTGGGCTTATCTCATACATTCGGCCAGACCAGTAGCCACGGCGGAGTACTTGATTACATAAACCTAACCTTGGATACTTTTCTAGGCACCCAACTTTATGTGTAGACTCTAATAAGTTGGCCCTAACACTGCTAATTTAAACCGCATAGGCTATTTGGCTCCGGTACCTTTTTTGGAACTGGACCAGCCCGCACTGGAGTAATTAGATAAATTTCAAAAGGAATTACCTATTTGAATTTTCAATGGGCCTGTGTAATTTGATCATTTAGAAATTTTCTAAATTTTAGGTTAAATAAAATCAATATTTTATTTGAATTTATGAATGAATTTTATTTTATATATAATATGTATTATACTATATATGTGTGTATCATATACATAAATATATGTACGTGCACATGCAACAAAGCAATGGGTACATGATGTGAAATAACCGTGTATAGATATTGGAATTTACACTACAACGGACATGTTAACCCCTCTTATATTCGACTTGCTGTCTAAACATATGTGTGTGTGTGTGTGTGTGTGTGTGTGTGTGTGTGTGCGCGCGCGCGTATGTGTGTGTGTGTGTATGTGTGTATGTGTATGTGTGTGTATGTATATATATACATATATGCATGTATATATGTACACATGTATATATATATATGTATGTATATGTATATGTATATATATTTGCATCATGATAATATATGTAAGTAAATATATACTATAAATACACACATATACTAAATGTTAGTTATAAACGATTTATAAACAAAATATTTATAAAATTTATATTTATATGTATGTTTGTAATTATATACAAAATAATTAAATTGCTAAATTAATTACATATTACTTTGTAAAATAATTTTAACATATATATAAATATGTACTCATAATGTAACGTGAAAGTACGGTGAATAATTTAATAAAATAATATTTTGTTTCAATTTGATTTATACGATACAGGTAAATATATATAACCATATATATATAATACAAATAAACCTTTTTAAATATATTCTGCAAATTTTTCTCTCGGCCAAAAATATATAGTTTTTATTAATTTCTTTTTCAGTTTTTGAATTTGAAAACATTTTAAAATCAAAAACTGTGTAAAAATTAAAATAAATATTATTTTTGAAAGTTTATTGTGTATTAAATGTTATATTAATTTTCTGTAAAATATATATATTATTTATAATATATGTATAAACATTTAAATTACATAACCAATTTTAGGTTAAATGATTAATTAAATATATTTTCTCAAAATAAAATAAAAACCATTTTTATCTCTTACCGTCGAGTGTATATTTTATGTAAATAAATGTTATAAAATTTAAAACATGTAATATATGATTTATAATCTTTAGAAGTAATTACTAGTTTACCGAAATCAATTATAATGATATTTTATTATAAATTTTTTTTTTAGCCGTAAGCACTAAGTACAATAATCATTCACAAAAATATTTTTTAAATATATTTATTTATATAGATGTTATAACATACACAACTAAACAATTTGTTACAGCCTTTCGATACATAAGATTCGTAATATAATCTAACATCATATCACATAAATAATATAACATATAAATGTGATATAACAAAGTTAAAACGGAGATTTACCTTTCACCAAAGCCCTTGCATGCACGTTGGAACGTTACATTAATCTCCTTGAATCCGTTCATAAGTCAGAAGTTGGTAGCTCCCTAGCTGTCTTACTATTGACAATCAAATCAAAAAAATTGATGTAATATTGTGCTTGGACTTTTAGGTTTTTGGAAGGATTGTTGCTAGCCGAAATTATTAGAAAGAGAGCAAAGAAAAAGTGTAAAAAAAATTGATGTAAAAAGTGGCATATAAATAGGAAGTCAACGAAGAGAAAAGTAGATCACATCATAATATCTTCCTCTTACCAATTCCACTCTCTTAACCATTCAAAACCTCTCTGATGGTTATCACATCGCCATCCAAACCACGCCTTCTACTGTCAAAAATAACATTCCCTTATGGGCCTCAAATATGGTCTAAGTCCGAACAATATTCAATGCAATTTTAAATCTTATTTAAGTGCATATCGATATTGCGTATCGATCGGTATGTTTATTGCTATTATAAACACATTGTTTAATATTGTTCAATATGCATCAAACAAAATTTTATAATTTAAATTTCATAAATATTAATTGATTTACAATAATTTGTAAATTAATTAAATCGGGTAGTGAAAGGAATATTCAACGTTTAGGTTGTGTGACTCTTAGGTGTAAATTTGATCGACGATTAATATTGAATATTTCAAATACTAATGTTCACACGTCACTTAGCAAATGATGTGACATTTTTGCCAAATTTATGCTTGCTTAGTTTTTGCAAAATCCAATCTTACTTTGTTAAGCGTTACCCAATAGTGACAATCATTTACACCAATTCTTTTAGTCAAAACTATATCACTTTGGACTTATGGAATTTGATAATGGTCAACATTCCAATATCATCTATATCCAACTCTATAGTCCAAACACAAAGTCGTTGCCGAACTGCTCTGGCCAGAGACGGCTTTGAGTTAACTTCAGTTGACCGTGCTACTAACGTCATATAACCGAAGAGACGAATCCTCTCTTGAATAGTGTTTCATTTCCAATGCTTCCAATCTTCATAGTCATTCGATGAACTTCGTGTCACAATTTAACTATAATCAAAGTGAAGCTTCCACATTAAAGATCAGTGATATTCTCAAGTCAAGAGAACCGTGTGTTTTTATCACATCAATATTTTCTATCTGATCTTGATTATATTAACCAACAAAAAACTATCGAGTGGATCATTTTATAGCTATTCAATAACTATTAGTACGTAACATTTTGATGTCTCCGACAGTCACAAGTAATACAACCTCTAACATTTGAAGAGTGTTACGTACTATAATTTCAATGAATGTGTCGATATCCTGTTTCAATGAATCTTGACTAGAAATATTTGATATGACATGTTTATTTTATTGTGATAAATCACTTATGATTACAACACATTGTAACTACTATCACAAAACATGATATTTATTTATTTTCTACTAAATATACTTTTAATTAAATTAATTAATTAATATAACACATTATGTCAAATATATGATAGAAATAAAACACATTTTATTTCAAACAACATTGCTTATCGTGTTAGATATATGCAACTATTACATAACTGTCCCTATGGCATACACCTAGCTCTATCAAGGTCTACCTTCTTTATTTTTTTCTAAGTTGTATCAATGTATTGAACATCACTAAAATAATCATAATCCACTACCATTTTTGGGCGTCGGCCCAAAAAATATTGGTTATTTAGTCATTTTCATCCACTTGTATAACATATTAAAAAATTAGGATCTTTCAATTGCATCTTCTGTAAATATTCTAACACACAATGTTGTCTTCAATCTTCATTTTTCTTGTTCGTTTCAAACGTAATAATTTATATAATTTACAAGAATAAATCCAAGACTTTTACGATCACCGGCTTGTTTAGTAAATTCGGGATATTTGTGAAATGGTCATTTTTCTATGAGACCTAAAAAATCTCTTTTAGACGGGCGTAAAGTTGCATGCACGTAATGTGGGATAAATGTAACAACGTTATACTTATTAGTCTCGCGATAGTGATCAATCTTCATTTTTGCTAGACAACCAAATCTTGTTTTGACTCGATGAGATTTAACATAAGCATCGCATTTATCTTTTCTACGTTTGCCTTCCGCTGAGAAAAAAATACTCTATCGTTTATCTTACTATGATCACGCAGGTAATGAATTTTACCCTTTCTAGTACGAAACCCAAAATGATATGCATAATCATTATAGAACTTGCATGCATCATCTTCGCTCTCAAACTTCATGCCTATTACAAGATCAACTCTTTGCGCTTTCTTGAATGAATTATGTCCACATTTGAACTTGAAGAATTTAAAAGCTCTTGTTCATCATCAACTTCTATAAATTCATTCAAGTCAATATCTTTTCCAAAATTCAATTCGCAACATGCTTGAGTTTCATGTTTTGAAAGACACTCTTCGTCGTCCATATTTTTCTTGACATAACAGCTTTATCAATGTAAGCGAATAAGAAATATTAACAACAAAAATACTTAGAATTTTCCATTACTATTCTTAAAATGGTCCGTGTCCATTAACCTTTCTATAGAACTTATGAATTTACTGTTTACTCTGATATTAAAATACATGAACATTGTTAACAACTTTATTTGGTTGACTCACTGTGTCTGTGGGCATAAAAACATTGGTTTTGCATTGTTGTTTATGGATATACTTGCCAAAAATTCACACTGGAAAACATGAATTATCTTAGTTACTGTATTTTGGCTGCGTTAATTTCTAACTCAAATCTGAAAACTAATCTTATGGAATATATAGTTAAAATAGTTTGATCAAATATTATTAACTAAGAAAATTTAATACATATAAAAAGTTTACCTTCTAATGTTTCAAGCTTCAAAATAAAGAGCTGCTTTAGAAGGGAATATGGAACACCTTTTGGAGTTGTGGAAGAAAAAGAACTTTTATGTAAATATCTCAAAAGACCATTGCAATTAATACAAGACTGGTAGCAGTAAATATTTCAAAAGACCATTGGAATAGAGGAATGCTGGCCTAGGTGATTTGCACCCATAAGTAATGCACTCTACATAAATAATCACTCAGATGTGTTGATGCAGAAGATAAATCACATTAGCAGATATATTTACCGACTTACTCTTATGTCATTATCACATACAAAGATATTTACGGTGAAACGTTGGATACTAACTTAAAAATATATAATCTAGTTTTGTTGAAAACAGAAATCCAAATAAAGTCAATGTAGTGAAAAAATGATATATTCTTCAACAGGAAATAGCATCAAAAATTAGGATTCAAACATCCTTCATAACATTATCTTCATCTCAAACATCGTCTCAGAATAAAGCTACACTTTTAAACCATGAAATTGACAAATAACATAATCATCAAAACATAATTTTACAAAAGAGCATATAGGTAAACAACAAAGAACGTCAAAATCAGATTCACAACCAGAATTAACAAAGAGCGATCAAACAAAACGATGAAATTAAATTCATGAAACACCTACAAATATAAAACTAGACTCCCAACAACCTATTTTTACATAAAACCGTCATCTTCCACAAACCCAAAAACTAGACTAAAAATCTCTTAAACGCACGATAAAACTCATAAAACAGAAGGAAAGATCAATTAATCTAAGCTCTCTCGCCTCTAATCCTTCTAGCAAGCTGCATGTCCTTTGGCATAATGGTGACTCTCTTAGCGTGAATTGCACAAATATTTGTATCTTCAAACAATCCAACAAGATAAGCCTCAGACGCCTCCTGAAGTGCGGACACAGCAGAGCTCTGAAACCTCAAATCAGTCTTGAAATCTTGAGCGATCTCACGAACCAATCTCTGGAAAGGAAGCTTCCTGATCAAAAGTTCAGTGCTTTTCTGGTACTTGCGAATCTCACGTAGGGCGACGGTTCCTGGCCTGAATCTGTGTGGTTTCTTAACGCCGCCAGTGGCTGGAGCAGACTTGCGAGCAGCTTTGGTGGCAAGTTGCTTTCTTGGAGCCTTGCCTCCAGTTGATTTGCGAGCAGTTTGCTTGGTACGGGCCATTGAGAATAAAATTAGGGTTTTCGAATTGGGAATTGGGTGGGATTTGAGACGTGAAAGGCGTGGGGAAGATAGGTGTATGTATAGGGTTTTATTTCGTGTGAGAATGTGGGTAAGTTTCGAATTTATGGCAAAAGTGATGCGTACAAATTTGAACGTGCCGCTCCGGGTTTTGTTAGGATTGAGATGTGCCGATGGATAAATTCTATTCGGCTGATCTAAGAACTGATTTTCGGTGATCCTGAATACATCGTTTCTGCCAATGATACATTGCCACGTCTCCTGTGTGACTGTTTTGCTGCCCCATCGAGGAACCTCGTCTTCCCGCCTTATTCATTGGTGCCCACCTTATCTCGGCAATAAATTTAGGTAATTGATTCCCCGGTCATCCTTCTAAATTTCAAAAATGTCATCAGCATTTCTTATCATATGTGCAATTGCATCTTCTATTTCATTTTCCCATTCATAAAACATAATATTTGTTTTTATTATCGATAAATTTTGGATGTTTTCATTCACTTCATTCTACACAGTCACACTTCGTCGCTTGACCCTAAGGCCCCTTGCCTAGTTATGATGCAGTTTGATCGAATTCATAGTTACAGGTCATTTCAGTAAAATCATATTTTACATTATCTTAAGTCGTATCTAATAGAGTTAGGGATATGTCACATAGATAACCAATCTTGCTCAAAATAAAAGTGTTCTCATTGTAGTATATACTCAATATAATGAGTCATATTAATTAATTTAATAAAAAGTATATTTAATAGAAAATACATAAATGTTATGCTTTATGATAATAGTTACAAGGTGTTGGGAGTAATTTATCACAATGAAATTAAAACATACCGTTTTAAATATTCATAGTCAAGATGTATCGAGACTGAATATTGATATATCAGTTGAGATTAGAGTATGTAACGCTCTCTAAATGTTGAATAGTGTATTACTCATGACTATTAGGGCACCAAGGGGTTACGTACTGATAGTTATTACATAAATATGTAATGACGCACTCGATAGTTTTCTGTTGGTTAATATAATTAAGGTCAAACAAAAAATATCGATGTGACCAAATTACACAAATGTTGATCTTCAATGTGGAAATTCCGCTTTGATTATAGTTAAATCGTAGCACGACGTCCATCAAACGACTGTAGTTGGGTCGAGTGGAAACATTAAAAGTGAAACATTGTTCAATAAAGGATTCTTCTTTTCAGTTATACAGGGTTTAAATCACGGCAAACTAAAGTCTACTCAAAGTTAAGGTCTCTGGCCAAAGCGGTTCGGTTAATTATTATTAATATTATTGAACGAAAGAATTGTGTTTGGACCAATAAAGTTGAATGTCGACGATATTGGAATTTCGAGCATTACCAAATTCCACATGTCCCAAGTGATATAGTTTTGATGAAGAGAATTAGTGTAAATGATTGTCATTGCCGGATAACGCTTAAATACGTAAAACTAGGTTTTTACCGAAAAGATATGTAAGCAATAAATTTAACCAAAATGTCACACCACTATCTAAGATGAAGTGTGAACGTTAATATTCGAATTGTTCAATAATAATCGCTAATTAAATGTACACATTTGAGTCGCACAACCATAATGATGAATACTCTGAATAAACCACATAATTTAATTAATTTGTAATCACTGTAAAATAATTAAATTAATTAATATTTCTAAAATATTGATTATTAAATTTTGTTTGAATTGTTTATATACCATTAATATTTAATAACGTGCATAATAAAAGTTATAAACGCACGTATCGATATACGATATCGATAGACTGTTTAAATTGGATTTACATGAAATAAATGTTGTGGGTTTGGGATCAAAAGAGGCCCATAACTCCTCCATGTTTGGCCAACCACGTAAGAAAGAGACTTTAATAAAGGTAAAAAATAATATAAAGAAGGAAAAAAGTCTCTCTTTAATTATTATTTGGTTGCCTTCTTTATTTCATAACCATTTTTGGCTATTTATCCCTTTACGTGACTTTTTTGGTTCTCCCCTTCTTCCTGAAAATACAAGAGCTACCATGGCATCAAATTTGCCACAATCAAATACAAAATCCAATATATTCATTAAAAAAGGTTTATCCTTCTTGATCCTTGGAAAATCTAAAGGCTGTTTTCTGAATCTAGGAACTTTGATTCATTGTTCAAAGAGTGATTTATTCGCTATATATCATACTAATTATCCAAAAAGATGACTTATTCATTTAACTCTCATATTTGCATTTCTTTTCTTTTTGTTAGTTAGTTCATTTTCTCATTTTCTAGCTTAAATACACTTTCAACTTTGGTTAATTTGATTGAGTAGAATTTTAAAATCAACAATCCCCTATGGATCGACCTGTATTCACCACGTGCTACATTCGTACACCGTGCGCTTGCGGTTATTTTTAATTTAAATTCATTCGACGGTTTTCTAAACCGATAGAATTTCCGTCGACAAATAAGTTTTTGGCGCCGTTGCCGGGGAGTTGTTTTGATTTCAATTTTCTATTCTTCGAATTATTTTTATTTGATTTGTGCTTGTTATTGTTTTCTTGTTTCATTTTGCATTTGCATTGTTTTCTATTACTAAAAAAAAAACATGCACAATTAAAAAGAAAAAAAAATCATTTTCATTTACAATTTTGTTTTGATTAATTTTCATTTGCATTGTTTTACAACTTTACATTCACTATATCACATTTTACAAAATCTTCACTGTTCACTCCTCACTGTCTGTGCATTTCCCTGGCTCTCTGTCTCTGTTACAATCACTACCATACTTCTCTGGCCAAACTTCTCTCACCATCTCCACTCTTTGCAAACAGTTCTCCCTGCCTAACTACCTAACTGCCGAGAAAAAACCATTGTGTTAGTACATCAAACCATCACACTGTCCACATTTCTTCCCTGTATACAATTCACTACAACACCTACTACACAAACATCATCATCTCTGCTAATTACTGCTACCATATTGGCCTACAACTTGCAGCATCCCGGAAACTTCAACCACAGTAACTACAACTGAACCACCCATCCATCTCCATCATTAAGTACAAAAAGAGACCATGAATTGACAAAATGTTGAAGCTACATTAATTAGAGAGCTTCATTACCCCTAAATTGTAGGGATTTAGCTTCTCATATTTGTCATTTTATTAACAAATGTAGCTAACAACATGAAAGCAAAATGAAGAAAAACGAAAGCAAATGAAAAGAAAACTATTCTACTTGCATAAAAGTAAATCTACACTACTAGCATGAAAGGAAATGAACATGTAAGTAAAAGAAAACACTAATTAACATTGCATAAAAAAAAGATTACATAAAATAAAAATGGCTAAGTAGCTATGAAAAGAGAAAGAGGGGCTTTCATTTTATTTTTTATCTAAACTAAAGAGAAGGAGGCCTAAGAGAGACTAAGAGAAGAGAGGAGAGGTTACATGAAACATATGGGTATTTATACATGTATGAAACCCTAATTCATATTTTTGGGGAATGCCCAAAATGCCCCTTAGGAAGTGTGGAGGCCAAGTAACCATTAACATGTCTTAATCCCCCATTAAGTGTACATAAAGCCATTAACTCCAAAAGCGTGTGCATTAGCCTTTAATTTGTACATTAAGGTAGGTGAGTAGGTGGGGTCCTCCATGTTCTTCACTTTGAATTATTTCCATCTTCATTCCTTTGTATTAATTTTGTGCATGCATATCTTCATGAAACCACTTCTATTTGAGATCAAATTCCTACAAAAATATATACAAATTTTCAATTAATTTTTCTCAAATTAATATACGCACAAAAATGACTATTTTGCCCTTGGATGAAGATGAATATGTGACAATTTCAAATAATATGAATTTTGGTTTAAACAAGTTAAAATACCCAATATGATCATTTATTTAATTCAAAAAGAATAAATATGATGATAAAAATATGCACATTTACGTGCACATCAGTTATGCTCATCGAAATTCCAGTCGGCATCGAAGCGTTCCAGTTTGAGCTAAAATCGAATGACGTTCCATTTTAGCCCAATTTTTCACAGGCTCCAAATTGGACAGAACCAGTTCCATCATCTAGCCATCGTAAGTACGAGTGCATCATGAAAAGTTAAAACATGAAAGTTATAAAGGATATTCTAAGCTTTCCAGAACAATAAAAATTATCGAATTCGGATAAGAAATGAAAAGGTTATGATGAAAACAATTTTCATTTCTTATCTGAATTCTATAATTTTTATTGTTCTGGAAAGCTTAGAATATCCTCTATAACTTTCATGTTTCGTGATTTCTCAAATTTTGGGTTGAATAAGGGCGTGTTAGTCCGTGAGATGATGGTTTTGATGACAACAACCTTAGAATGGATTATAAAATAAATACTAACATTATAAGTTTAGATATATATGTATATGTAGGATTTAACCATGCCGGTACTAAGAATGAAGACTGTACAGTACAGAGATTCAAGATATCAAGATAAAATATCAAGATAGAAGACTCATGAGTATCAAGATAATCAAGAGTTCAAGATTTAAAGGATAAGTATTTTTTACTACTATTAGGAATTTTTGTTAAAACTCGTAGAAAAGCACTGACATCTTAAAATCCAATTTATTCGTGGAATGGAATCCACTTCGAGTCCGTTAAAGGGATGAGACCCTAAGTAGGATGGAACCTACGAAAAATATAGTGGAACATTATTTTGTATCCGCTAACTTTCATTCATAATGATTTTTCAAAATTATATCATGTTTTCAAAATGTTTTCAAAACTTTCCTTTTAAAAGATACAAAACCCTCGATCCTGATTTTAAATAATTTTAGCCTAAAAAACATCTTTATTTTCAAAGTCAAATTACTCCTGATTTTAAACTATCTTTTTAAATAATATATTTAACTTTTAGATATTTATACTTAGATTTAAATATAAAATTATAGTTAATATATATATATATATATATATATATGTATATATATATATATATATATATATTATTCTTTATATTTACTTACGAATTTTAACTATAGTCAAGTATATTTATAAAGTTTAAAATAGTTTTTATATAAGATAAAGGTTATTTTCAAAGAAAATCAAAAATACCAAAAAATCCTTTGGGATGTCGACATGCCTAGCATGACCATGTGACATGGTGACAGTTTGATTTAAAAATTCAAATTTCAAAAGAAGTGTCTATTCGCCATAACTCTCCATGAATGGTCATGGTTGTTGTTCTTCTATAAACAGGGGTCAGTTTCAACGAATTTTCAATCATATTTTTTCTAGTTTTCACTCCTCTACTTCTTCCTCGTTTCTTAATACATATTCTTATCGTTACTCTGCCGAAATCAACATTGAATTATACTCATTACTTCTAGTTTGACTCTCTATCACTATCTCTACAAGATTCTCAGTGCTATTCAGAGTTATAAACTTCTTTGTAATCTATTAAGTGAGAAAAGGTGTGATTGTAGCCTTGGAAATCAATGAAAAGGGAAAAGGTATGATTGTAGCCTTGGTAAATCAATTGGGTAAACTTGTGGCCCGGAAATCAAGTATCTCTACCTAGAGGATCGAAATTCTAGAGGGTGTACCTCGTAGCCTTGAAACCGAGGGTGTAATTGTACAATTGCTTTTGAAAGGAAATCTGTACTTGTGTTGCGGGATTGGATGTAGGGTAACTCCGAACCAGTATAAAATCCGGTGTGTTCTTTCCTTTACTGCTTTTATTTTATTTCTACAACTGTGATTGTTTCTGTGATCATATCTGTGTCTGTATATTACATACTTTTGTGTCTAAATTAACATAAATTAAAAAGATTTAGTAATTCTTTATTAACACTATTCACCCCCCTCTAGTGTTAATCTTAGCCTTAAGATCCATAATCCGCATTTCTCACAGGGTGGTCATCTATAACTTTGTCTTAAACATCTGCTGAATACGTCGAAAATTGCACTATGATTTTTCTTTTCTCCTCATATGAGAAAATTATTAATTTTATAAGTTTTTTAAAATTAAATTCAAATACACTAATTATCTATTAATTACAAATTACCGTTAAGTAAATCATCTTCCTAATTCTAATCCTTTCCCGCCTAACCGGAACCACGCTTCACCATGGCTGCAACCTTCCACTGCCTCTCTCTCTCTCCACACACGATGAAAACCCAAAATCAACTTCGCCAAACTCCTCCCCTTTGCGAGAGCTACCAGACCATCACCACCCCAACTCACTCGGCCTCCCCGTCTCCAACGCGTCACACAACCTCATGCATGCACCTGACAGGGTCGCGACCCCTGTATATACATAGAAAGCAGATCTACCTTCGCCAAGATCAAAGATCCAAGCTTTTTAATTTTTAGATCTTTCAATGAATTGTTTTTGAATTTAAAATGAAGTGGATCTAATTTTTCTCCTTTAGTTTTTGGAATGCAATGAGACAGTAGAAAAAGAGGAAAATAAACGTGTGGTGAAGGAGCTACATGTTTGGGTTATATTTAATTTGCAAATTTCAACATTTAGATTTTTGTTTGCATATCGGCTGGGAACGACAAAACAAAATACAGTTGTGCTCCAAACAACAGCGCAACCTCAAAACAACAATAATATAGACTGGTTATCCAATTTTGTAAAACCACAAAAATACCGTCGTTTGTCGATAAATCGTCAAACTATAATTTTAATATTTTCCAAATTAAAAATTATGAAAAAATCAATTAAATTAAATTAGAAATACTTCATTAAAAATTGAGTCGTTATAATAAAATAATTTTTCTTATTATTTATTATTGCCTATAAATTTACAAAATGAATTCACCGTTATTTTTTATTAGTTCAAAGGAGTTAAATAAGTCCATTAAACCCATTTAATTAATATTCAATTTAAAATCCCGATATTTAAATCAATATTCAAAACTAAATTCACAATTCAAAATTTTAAATAATCTCTTTATTTGAATTCAAGTTATAAACTTTTAAAACCAATATTTTCCAACATTAAAATTAATTAAACATTCAAAATCAAACGACAAGATTCCAGGTCGTTACACGTTGAGAGTGACACTTGGCG
Source organism: Allium cepa (assembly GCA_030765085.1). NCBI lineage: Eukaryota > Viridiplantae > Streptophyta > Magnoliopsida > Asparagales > Amaryllidaceae > Allium > Allium cepa. Next base: position 205,727,897 of record CM060934.1, on the reverse strand, counting down.
AGCAGGTGTTACTTCATAGCTATAGATGATGTAAAATCTAAAATTTCATATGAAGATTTGTTAGAAATAACTTATGAACTAGGTGATAAACTTAGAGCAACTAGAAAAGAAAATAAAGAACTAAAAGCTAAATTAAGTTGTGCTGAGCTAGAAATCGCTATGCTTAAAGATGAAATAGTGATTTTCGAGGGGGAACTACAAAATCATAAAATTCTTGTGAGAATTGAACTTCTCAAATCTCAAAGATTTATGATGAAATAAAATGCTTGAGCGATGGGAATGTTAGGTTATCAAAAGAAAATTGTGAATTGCAATCCACTACTGAATCACTTAAAAATATCACTCAAGACTAAATTAGAGAAGTTATCAAATAATGACATAAAATTCAGTCAGGGTAAAGAGAACTTATGTGATATCCCGGAATTTTTGGCAATATCAATTTAATAATCTACAGTAAAAATTAAATTGATTTAATAATATTTGTTAACAATAATTTGAATTGATTTAATAATCTTCTTTTAAATAAATAATTAACTGATAATTTATCTTTTAAAATCCAATTAAATTGTTTTCTATTTATAATATATATATATATCGGTATATATTGTAAATAGATAATCTTTGTTTTAAGTTTAATAAAATAAAGACATGATTTCTAATTCTAATATTTTTGGTAAATTAGGAATTTGATTTTATTTAATATTGAATAAATAATCATTTGACTTTAAAATACTCAAGATAAATTTAAATTGTTTAAAAGTATTCTAGCCTAGGTTTAAAATTTAAATAAAAGGATTGTTTTGTTCTTTTCAATTTAGCTTTATAAAATAAGTAATTTATATTTTGAAGAGATTGTTTCTTTTATAAATTATTTTAATTTAATAATGAGTTATATTTAAACAATATTAATAATGCAATATCTTTACAATAGATTTTTATATAAAAAGAAATTGTTATTTTAAATATATATATATATATATATATATGTTTTGGAAAGCTATGATTTGGAATATACAATCTTTCAAGTATATTATGATAAAATAAATCTTATAAAATATTAAACGTAAGCATAAACAAAGCATGATAAAATAAAATAGCTTTGTACATAGGATAGAAGGCATATCCAGACAAGTAAAAATATATGTATATGCCTGTAAATAAATATGCTTGAAATAGAAATGAAAAAGTATGAAACAAAGCAAAGTAAAGTAAGAAATAAAAAGGACATATGTGTAGCTGTAAATAAGTATGCAAGCAAGTATAGTAACAAAGTAAAATATGTATGCTCACATAATATATAAATTAAAATCAGGCTAGAATAAAATAAAAAGAATCTTGTATGTGAAGCTTGGTTATGTAAAGCAAGTAGGATTTGTATGTAAAGTGTTGTAGGCAGAAATAACAAAATAAAGTAAGAAAACAATAGATATGCAGGCAAGAAAATACAATACAAATATCAAGTTACAAAGTAAAGTAAAAATATATGCTTCTAATAGAAATGTAAATGAACAAAGCATAGTAAATAAAATTACATTTGCAGGTTAGAGAAGAGAAGTGGAAAGCTAAGTAAAATATCTCTACATAAGAAATGATTAAATTAGCTAAGCAGGAAACATAGAACATTAACAATTAATGCTTACTTTTGCTCAGCACAAACTTATGTTTATTCGAACTGTTTTAAAAATCTCTCAGCCTCCTAATGCAAAGATCTGGCCTGATACAAACAAAAGTAATATTTGTACTTGCATGTGTTTAACCCAGATAACACCTACCCTATACAAATTCATCTTTCTATATATACTTATCTTCCAATTCATTCTAAACATATCAAACCAGAGGAAGATTTTATTGCAAGCCTATTCATTTCTATGCACACTCAAATATAAACTGAAACCATTAATCAATAATAAGCAAGCAAGATGGATAAACAGGAAGATCAAAGCAGAAGTATTTACAGTTTCAGAAGTTCAAAACAGTTTTCAAAGATCTGTCTTTATTCTTCAAATCTGTGAGTAACACATTTTAATAAATTAAGTTTTAAATATAGTTGGATGATAACATCTAAAGGCATGTTCGTGTGAATATTCATTGCTCTGTGTATGGTGAAGATTGATGTCTGCATATTGACACCCTATAAATATACACCTCTATTTACAAGATTTAAACCCAGATTTAATTCCAAAAGTCATTTCTACTCAATCTATTGATTTTTAGGGTAAAGTATTTGAACAAGATAAGTTTGTTTGAGTACAAAGTAAATTCTTGAATTTTTGTATTTAAGGAAAATAAAGCAAACTGCTCTAAAATCTCTAGATCAGCTGATACTTAATATAGGTGATAATTCCAATACCTTAGATTTTCAATTTAAGAATATGAATTGGATGCTAAAACAAAAATATGATTTTTAAAACTAAAATTTTATTTTTTAGTTAACGATTGGTGGAGTTGTCCTATGTTGTTCTATTTTTGGTTTCTTGGGAATTACTGGAGATCCATGCGACTGGAGGTGGTCGGGTTGGGTGAGGAGGTGGAGGAGCTTACCAGGGTGTGGGGAAAAAATGCCTGGTGATTTGACAGAGCACGGAGGCGATGGTGGCAGTGATTTGTTGTTTGCAACCTAAATTTTTATGGTGTTTGAACTTTTGAACGCCGTGACTTCTACTGTGCATCGAGTTGCACGAGGTCTCGTGAGGTGGTAGATTGGTCGAAGGCGAATCCATGGCCGGAGTTATTGACCATCTGGTGGTCGGGTGGGCAGAAGGAGGTGATGACAGGTTTGGGTAGGGGATGTTGTGTTTTTTTTCAGGTTCTATTTTATTGCTCATTTTTGATTTGAGATCATGGCGATGGATTTTGGGGGTCGTGGTGGAGTCTGGTGGTAGTCAGCGTCGTAGTGAAGCTCGTGTGGGTGGCCGGAGGTGACTGAGGCCACGGTGCACGTGCACCGTGCCCAGTGAAGTACTGAAGCATTATGGGTGGTGCAGGGTTTTTGGCCTCGGGGCGTACTCAAGTTATTTGTGCATGAGACTCGAAGCAAGGGTATATTTGACCCGAAGCATTCTTGCTCTGGTCTCGGGTTGGATATATTTGCTACAGGTAGCATAAAACTGCCTGCAGTTTTAAATTTAACTCAATTTAAAAGCAAATTAAATTGTAAGCTAATTATAAACAAAAGTTAAAATCAGTGTGATGTTAGATGCAAGTGAAAGTCAAATCCAGATTTAAGTTTGAATACAAATCTTGTATTTCTGAATTCATTTTTGAAATGAACTAAATGTTAAAAGGTTGAAATTGGGTTTTAGGTTTAAAACCTGACAAAATTAAAACCTAAAATATATGATTTAACAATGATTTAAATCCTATGGTTAAAATTCAGTTTTGAATAATTATTGAATCTTAAGGTTTTAAAATAGATTTGGATTTGAAAAATCAAGTTTAATTCAAGTTGTTGACGGGAAGTTGAATCAAAGTTTTTAAATCAAAGGTAAATGGATGATTCAAGTTACTTCGAATTCAAATCTGTAGGTTAATTCATTTTTTAAAATATGAATGTCTTCGGAAATTTAAATTTAAGTAAAGATTCAAACAGTTGAATTTAAAGGCTTTCTTATATAAGTTTCATGTGTACGTAATTAATGTTGTTCACATGATTATAAATTGAATTTAAATTTGATTAATGTTTAAATAAATAATATTTTTGAATCTTAAATTCCAAATGGAATTCAAATTTAAAATTTTGGAAGGTAAAGCTCTAACACACTTAAATATTAATGAAGTCATTAGTAAAGAAATAAATTATCTTAGGAATAACTAAGGTATTAAAACGATTTAATGAATAAGTTAATTAATGATTGACTTATGTATTTAATTTATAAATTAATAATTTAGATTAATTTATAATTAGGAATAAATTAAGAAATAAATTAAGAAATGTAATTATGATAATTAACTAAAGATTATTAATTAATTAATAAATGTGATTAATTTTGATAATTAATCAAAATTAATTAGATAATCTATTATAAATTGTTAAATGAAATTACTTGATAAAAGTAATTAAGAGATTAATTACTTATTGTAATTAATTTTGATTAAATGATTAATTTAAGTTAATTAATTTAGTTTAATTAATTTAAGAAATCATTTGATGATTGATTTGTATAATCACTTAGTGTATTCAATGGAGCATAATTACTTGAGGACGTAATTAATGTAATTACTGAATGTAATTGGTGAAAATAATGTGTCAATAAAGTAATTGGGATAATTACTTTTGTAATCAATCAAGGGATTAATTAAATGGAGATAATTAATTATGGGATAATTAATTTGGTAATAAGTAATTAAGGGTAGTTAATTACTGGTTGATATTAATCAAGGTGATTAATAATTGTGTTTAATTAAAGATTAATCACTTAATGTAATTAAATTAAATAAGGTAATTTAATTTAAATCTAAATTCGAGATCATTAATTAATGTAATTAATGATGTAAATTAAGAATTAGTTAATTAAGAAATAATTAATAGCATGGTGATTAATTGATGTAATTAATTAAGAATAAATGTAATCAATTATAAATAAAGTAATTAAATGTTAATTACTATAAATGATTTAGGATAATTAATTCGGGAAATTAAATAAAGACTAATTACTTATTGTAATTAGAAGTGATAAATCAAAGGTGTTTAATCAAGATGAATATCTAGAGAATAATTAATTAATTTTGATTTATGATTAATTTAATGGTTGTAAAGCAAGATTTATAGATGAAGTAATTGATTTAATTTACTTTAAATTAATTAGAGATAGACGTAGTTAATTTAATTCATTTTAAATTAATTATAGATTGTGATTTATAAACCATTGCTTATGGATGAATGATATTGATATTTCATTGATTGATTCTGATCTCAGATATGAGATGAGTAATATCTATGTGATATGGATGTTTGGTTTAAGTATGATAATATTTAATTATCTGTTTTGATGATAATATGAATTATCTGTTTATGATGGTGTGATTATCTATCGTGATATTATGAATTATCCATCTGTGTGTATATTGATGATATTGAATTGAACTGTTAAAACTAAATAGACAACTTGGCCTTAAAAGACACGTTTTGCATTTCGATGAGACCGGGATCGGTTTTCCACATTAGGAACATCCGAAAACTACATCGTTTCCAAATTAACGATAAGTCGTGAATCTGAAGTAAAGATGAAGATTCAGAATGCAAGGGTTATCGTCGTTAACTCTGAGGTTGATTCCAAAATGAGTGTAACGAGATAATGCCTTCGGTTTCGTTCAAACCCGGAACGAACTTGTATGGATTGAATGCTTTCAACACATCGTCAGGCGGGCAATGAGCATTCTAAGAAATGTATTCTCTAAAGGTAATCGCAGCCTCAAGTCTCATCAGCCGGGAATGGCTAAAACAGGGGAGGTGCAGCAAGGTTAGGTGGGTCATGCCCAAGCAAGACAAGGATATTCCCCTGTCTAGATGTCCCTTTATTTCGGCTTAGTGGGCAGTAGCGACGGCTATCTGCGGGGTTATTTGTTCGGGACTGTTCAGTAAGGAATGGTTCCGGCCTTGTGTTGCAGGGGGTCGGGGGTGATCCTCGGTACGTTGATCTAGGCCACGTACTGTGACGGGCGGTACCCCAGTAGCCCTGCCATTGTATGGAATCCACAATCCAATAAGTGCCAACGGTTTTGATTGTATTACCCACTTTTGTGGCTAGTAGCTGGAGTTTAATGAATGTAACAATTTCGGCTATTTTCTATTTACTTGAAAACCCTAGACCTATTATAATATCACTGAATTTCCTATCAAATGTTTTGGTTAGCGTAAGGTAAAAACTTACCCATGTTTATGTGTGGGGAGTCTTACGTGATACCTTTTATTTCAAAAGGATTTTCAAAATTAAGCAACTTTAACCTGTTACTCATACCAGACCCATGTCTGACCCGGGGTTTATTTTTGTTTTCATAAACTCTCGGGTACCCAATTTTTTACGGGTAGTCAAGGGATTCAGGTTGGCTTTGACGAATTCTGGAGGAGCAATGGAGCAGGAGGCTTCAGCGTAGTAGATATACATATAGTTCTGCTGTGTTGATATCTTTGTGTTGACTTGTGTATTGAGTTGTATAACTAGACAGGTGTTTATAACTGTCTAGCATGTGATCTATCTTTTATATTACTCTGATTGATGTTGTATATTATGTAAATACTTATGTGATTATTATAATTTATTCGTTCCGCTGTGAGATTCTGATATTGTTGTTCTTTCTTCTCTATCTTTTCTATTTTCTCACCCCTTTCTTTCTTCAAGACGAAGCGGTTTCCTGGGCATAGAAAGCCGGGTCATCACAGTTGGTATCAGAGCGCTAGGTTGAGTGAATACCTAGGTTCTTGAGTGATTTCTTTCCTGAGAGAGCGTACTTGTAATTTTAATATATATATATATATATATATTTATTTATTCCTACCTATTTGTTGGGTTACCTGTTCAGGTTTTCCAATGAGCTATAAAGGAAGATAGGGTGGTGGTGTGTGTAACACGACTACCAATGGCTGGGGTTTGAATGTTTGAGGTTGGAAGTATAATTGTCGAGACTGTAGACCTAATACCATCTCGAGTAAGCTTTGAGTGGTATAAGGATTTCATCGATCTCTGAAGGAAATCTGTTAAGATTTGGTGTTTATTTTTGAAGTGTAAGTTCGGATGAGCTAGAGTTTGGATCTGTCGGGTGGACAGAAGTAAGTCATGATATTCTGATATATCAAGGTGTAGTAGCTGTGTGATGAAACACAGTGACTATGGATGTCTCCGAAGATGTTTTCTTCGGAACAAGTTAAGGAAGTGTGTCTGCTCGGTGTTGTGGCTGTGTTCAGTTGGATGTTTCTGTTTGCTTTGAGGTACGAGTTTCTCGAGGAGCTTGGGATTAGGAAGTCTTCTGGCTTAGCAGTTTTTCTTGAGGTAACTTCAGAAGCAGTAGAGTAATTCCATTTCTTCGATGGCTTGGCCACATAAACGTAAGCTGTTCTGATTAGTAGAGAGAGAGCAGTATTTTTGGAATTGGGCTGGATAGATCGCAAAAGTGATTTGCGATAGCTGAGTGTTCTCTTGGGCTGTCAAGATTTTTTGGATGTCTTCAGGAAGTCAAAGTTTGGTCAGCATCTGAAGATTGAGTTTGGTGTCGACTGAATTTCCAGGCCTAGTACCGATGATTCAGCTTAGTAATAGGATGGTTTTTGTTAGCTCAGATTTTTGAGGAACTTCTGAGTTTTATTTCTGGATATGTGAACTTTACTTTTGGAATGTGTTGTCCAATCTGTGTTCGACTTCAGCATTTTCATCTGTTCAATCAGAGTTGCGCAGTGGAAGCATGGTGGTAGCTGTTTTAGTTTGGAAGCAATTGGATGTTGCAGTGTTTGGATTGGAGAGTTCTACAGGAAATTTTTCAAGATCTGAGGCCAGATTTGAGTGCACCTGTTTAGTCTTTTCTGGATGAGAGAAGTGAGTTCTGTCTTCTGATTTGAAATAGAGTTTGTGTTCTGAGTTTTGGTTGATCTTGAAAAAAATTATTTGTTGGATTATTTTTGGACCAGTTTATTTCTAGGACATCAGCAAGAGTTGAGCTGATCAGTAAGGATGAGGGAAGCCCAGGATCGTACGAAGGGTTTTATGGATAAGAGACGGACGAATTTGGATTTCGAAGTCGGAGATTTGATTTTAGATAAGTGTTGGGTCTTCAGGATCGAATTATCAATTTGGATAACTTGAATTCGTTGTGTTTCACGTATCTCTGAGGGAGTACGTGTAAGATCTATCTCTGATTATAGAACCAGCAGTTCGGGGAGTTTTGGTTGTTGATTCAGACTTGTCTGTAGTCTGATATCCTGTCTTGTTTGTAGGTCTAGATGAGTGGAAGTTATGTAGCTTAGTGGTATTGTTTGTTTGGATTCTATAGAGCGAGTAACCCGGTATCTATACTTGGGGAAACTCGAGAAAAACATTCTATCCGAAATCCTGTCTGGATAGCTAGATTTGTTTGTTTGGACAAATTGGTTGCTATGATTGTTAACTTATGATTGATATATGCTTGTGTTTAAGATTTAAATCTTTAACTAGATTATTAAATTACCTTTGCTTTAAATTTCGGGGACGAAATTCTTTTAAGGAGGGAGGAATGTGATATCCCGGAATTTTTGGCAATATCAATTTAATAATCTACAGTAAAAATTAAATTGATTTAATAATATTTGTTAATAATAATTTGAATTGATTTAATAATCTTCTTTTAAATAAATAATTAACTGATAATTTATCTTTTAAAAGCCAATTAAATTGTTTTCTATTTATAATATATATATATATATATATATATATATCGGTATATATTGTAAATAGATAATCTTTGTTTTAAGTTTAATAAAATAAAGACATGATTTCTAATTCTAATATTTTTGGTAAACTAGGAATTTGATTTTATTTAATATTGAATAAATAATCATTTGACTTTAAAATACTCAAGATAAATTTAAATTGTTTAAAAGTATACTAGCCTAGGTTTAAAATTTAAATAAAAGGATTGTTTTGTTCTTTTCAATTTAGCTTTATAAAATAAGTAATTCATATTTTGAAGAGATTGTTTCTTTTATAAATTATTTTAATTTAATAATGAGTTATATTTAAACAATATTAATAATGCAATATCTTTACAAATAGATTTTTATATAAAAAGAAATTGTTATTTTAAATATATATATATATATGTTTTGGAAAGCTATGATTTGGAATATACAATCTTTCAAGTATATTATGATAAAATAATCTTATAAAATATTAAACGTAAGCATAAACAAAGCATGATAAAATAAAATAGCTTTGTACATAGGATTGAAGGCATATCCAGACAAGTAAAAATATATGTATAGGCCTGTAAATAAATATACTTGAAATAGAAATGCAAAAGTATGAAACAAAGCAAAGTAAAGTAAGAAATAAAAAGGACATATGTGTAGCTATAAATAAGTATGGAAGCAAGTATAGTAACAAAGTAAAATAAGTATGCTCAAATAATATATAAATTAAAATCAGGCTAGAATAAAATAAAAAGAATCTTGTATGTGAAGCTTGGTTATGTAAAGCAAGTAGGATTTGTGTGTAAAGTGTTGTAGGCAGAAATAAAAAGATAAAGTAAGAAAACAATAGATATGCAGGTAAGAAAATACAATACAAATATCAAGTTACAAAGTAAAGTAAAAATGTATGCTTCTAATAGAAATGCAAATGAACAAAGCAAAGTAAATAAAATTACATTTGCAGGTTAGAGAAGAGAAGTGGAAAGCTAAGTAAAATATCTCTACATAAGAAATGATTAATTTAGCTAAGCAGGAAACATAGAGTACATTAACAATTAATGCTTACTTTTACTCAGCACAAACTTATGTTTATTCGAACTGTTTTAAAAATCTCTCAGCCTCCTAATGCAAAGATCTGGCCTGATACAAACAAAAGTAATATTTGTACTTGCATGTGTTTAACCCAAATAACACCCACCCTATACAAATTCATCTTTCTATATATACTTATCTTCCAATTCATTCCAAACATATCAAACCAGAGGAAGATTTTATTGCAAGCCTATTCATTTCTATGCACACTCAAATATAAACTGAAACCATTATTCAATAATAAGAAAGCAAGATGGATAAATAGGAAGATCAAAGCAGAAGTATTTACAGTTTCAGAAGTTCAAAACAGTTTTCAAAGATCTGTATTTATTCTTCGAATCTGTGAGTAACACATTTTAATAAAGTAAGTTTTAAATATAGTTGGATGATAATATCTAAAGGCATGCTCGTGTGAATATTCATTGCTCTGTGTATGTTGAAGATTGATGTCTGCATATTGACACCCTATAAATATACACCTCTGTTTACAAGATTTAAACCCAGATTTAATTCCAAAAGTCATTTCTATTCAATCTATTGATTTTTAGGGTAAAGTATTTGAACAAGATAAGCTTGTTTGAGTATAAAGTAAATTCTTGAATTTTTGTATTTAAGGAAAATAAAGCAAACTGCTCTAAAATCTCTAGATCAGCTGATACTTAATATAGGTGATAATTCCAATACCTTAGATTTTCAATTTAAGAATATGAATTGGATGCTAAAACAAAACTATGATTTTAAAACTAAAATTTTATTTTTTAGTTAAGGATTGGTGGAGTTGTCCTATGTTGTTCTGTTTTTGGTTTCTTGGGAATTACTGGAGATCCATGCGACTGGAGGTGGTCGGGTTGGGTGAGGAGGTGGAGGAGCTTACCAGAGTGTAGGAAAAAATGCCTGGTGATTTGATAGAGCACGGAGGCGATGGTGGCAGTGATTTGTTGTTTGCAACCTAAATTTTTATGGTGTTTGAACTTTTGAACGCCGTGACTTCTACTGCGCATCGAGTTGCACGAGGTCTCGTGAGGTGGTAGATTGGTCGAAGGCGAGTCCATGGCCGGAGTTATTGACCATCTGGTGGTCGGGGTGGGCAGAAGGAGGTGATGACAGGTTTGGGTAGGGGATGTTGTGTTTTTTTAGGTTCTGTTTTATTGCTCATTTTCGATTTGAGATCATGGCATGGATTTTGGGGGTCGTGGTGGAGTCTGGTGGTAGTCAGCGTCGTGGTGAAGCTCGTGTGGGTGGCCGTAGGTGACTGAGGCCACGGTGCACGTGCACCGTGCCCAGGGAAGTACTGAAGCATTAGGGGTGGTGCAGGGGTTTTGGCCTCGGGGCGTACTCGAGTTATTTGTGCATGAGACTTGAAGCAAGGGTATATTTGACCCGAAGCATTCTTGCTCTGGTCTCGGGTTGGATATATTTGCTACAGGTAGCATAAAACTGCCTGCAGTTTTAAATTTAACTCAATTTAAAAGCAAATTAAATTGTAAGCTAATTATAACCAAAAGTTAAAATCAGTGTGATGTTAGATGCAAGTGAAAGTCAAATCCAGATTTAAGTTTGAATACAAATCTTGTATTTTTGAATTCATTTTTGAAATGAACTAAATGTTAAAAGGTTGAAATTGGGTTTCAGGTTTAAAACCTGACAAAGTTAAAACCTGAAATATATGATTTAAACAATGATTTAAATCCTATGGTTAAAATTCAGTTTTGAATAATTATTGAATCTTAAGGTTTTAAAATAGATTTGGATTTGAAAAATCAAATTTAATTCAAGTTGTTGACGGGAAGTTGAATCAAAGTTTTTAAATCAAAGGTAAATGGATGATTCAAGTTACTTCGAATTCAAATCTGTAGGTTTAATTCAGTTTTTAAAATATGAATGTCTTCGGAAATTTAAATTTAAGTAAAGATTCATACAGTTGAATTTAAAGGCTTTCTTATATAAGTTTCATGTGTACGTAATTAATGTTATTCACAGGATTATAAATTGAATTTAAATTTGATTAATGTTTAAATAAATAATATTTTTGAATCTTAAATTCCAAATGGAATTCAAATTTAAAATTTTGGAAGGTAAAGCTCTAACACACTTAAATATTAATGAAGTCATTAGTAAAGAAATAAATTATCTTAGGAATAACTAAGGTATTAAAACAATTTAATGAATAAGTTAATTAATGATTGACTTATGTATTTAATTTATAAATTAATAATTTAGATTAATTTATAATTAGGAATAAATTAAGAAATAAATTTAGAAATGTAATTATGATAATTAACTAAAGATTATTAATTAATTAATAAATGTGATTAATTTTGATAATTAATCAAAATTAATTAGATAATCTATTATAAATTGTTAAATGAAATTACTTGATAAAAGTAATTAAGAGATTAATTACTTATTGTAATTAATTTTGATTAAATGATTAATTTAAGTTAATTAATTTAGTTTAATTAATTTAAGAAATCATTTGATGATTGATTTGTATAATCACTTAGTGTATTCAATGGAGCATAATTACTTGAGGAAGTAATTAATGTAATTACTGAATGTAATTAGTGAAAATAATGTGTCAATAAAGTAATTGGGATAATTACTTTTGTAATCAATCAAGGGATTAATTAAATGGAGATAATTAATTATGGGATAATTAATTTGGTAATAAGTAACTAAAGGTAGTTAATTACTGGTTGATATTAATCAAGGTGATTAATAATTGTGTTTAATTATAGATTAATCACTTAATGTAATTAAATTAAATAAGGTAATTTAATTTAAATCTAAATTCGAGATCATAATTAATGTAATTAATGATGTAAATTAAGAATTGGTTAATTAAGAAATAATTAATAGCATGGTGATTAATTGATGTAATTAATTAAGAATAAATGTAATCAATTATAAATAAAGTAATTAAATGTTAATTACTATAAATGATTTAGGATAATTAATTCGGGAAATTAAATAAAGACTAATTACTTATTGTAATTAGAAGGTGATAAATCAAAGGTGTTTAATCAAGATGAATATCTAGAGAATAATTAATTAATTTTGATTTATGATTAATTTAGTGGTTGTAAAGTAAGATTTATAGATGAAGTAATTAATTTAATTTACTTTAAATTAATTAGAGATAGACGTAGTTAATTTAATTCATTTTAAATTAATTATAGATTATGATTTATAAACCATTGCTTATGGATGAATGATATTGATATTTCATTGATTGATTCTGATCTCAGATATGAGATGAGTAATATCTATGTGATATGGATGTTTGGTTTAAGTATGATAATATTTAATTATCTGTTTTGATGATAATATGAATTATCTGTTTATGATGATGTGATTATCTATTGTGATATTATGAATTATCCATCTGTGTGTATATTGATGATATTGAATTGAACTGTTAAGACTAAATAGACAACTTGGCCTTAAAAGACACGTTTTGGATTTCGATGAGACCGTGATCGGTTTTCCACATTAGGAACATCCGAAAACCACATTGTTTCCAAATTAATGATAGGTCGTGAATCTGAAGTAAAGATGAAGATTCAGAATGCAAGGGTTATCGTCGTTAACTCTGAGGGTGATTCCAAAATGAGTGTAACGAGATAATGCCTTCGGTTTCGTTCGAACCCGGAACGAACTTGTATGGATTGAATGCTTTCAACACATCGTCAGGCGGGCGATGAGCATTCTAAGAAATGTATTCTCTAAAGGTAATCGTAGCCTCAAGCCTCATGAACAGGGAATGGCTAAAACAGGGGAGGTGCAGCAAGGTTAGGTGGGTCATGCCCAAGCAGGACAAGGATATTCCCCTGTCTAGATGTCCCTTTATTTCGGCTTAGTGGGCAGAAGCGACGGCTATCTGCGGGGTTATCTTGTTCGGGACTGTTCAGTAAGGAATGGTTCCGGCCTTGTGTTGTAGGGGGTCGGGAGTGATCCTCGGTACGTTGATCTAGGCCACGTACTGTGACGGGCGGTACCCCAGTAGCCCTGCCATTATATGGAATCCACAATCCAATAAATGCCAACGGTTTTGATTGTATTACCCACTTTTATGCCCAGTAGCTGGAATTTAATGAATGTAACAATTTCGGCTATTTTCTATTTACTTGAAAACCCTAGACCTATTATAATATCACTGAATTTCCTATCAAATATTTTGGTTAGCGTAAGGTAAAAACTTACCCATGTTTATGTGTGGGGAGTCTTACGTGATACCTTTTATTTCAAAAGGATTTTCAAAATTAAGCAACTTTAACCTGTTACTCATACCAGACCCATGTCTGACCCGGAGTTTATTTTTGTTTTCATAAACTCTCGGGTACCCAATTTTTTACGGGTAGTCAAGGGATTCAGGTTGGCTTTGACGAATTCTGGAGGAGCAATGGAGCAGGAGGCTTCAGCGTAGTAGATATACATATAGTTCTTCTGTGTTGATATCTCTGTGTTGACTTGTGTATTGAGTTGTATAACTAGATAGGTGTTTATAACTGTCTAGCATGTGATCTATCTTCTGTATAACTCTGACTGATGTTGTATATTATGTAAATACTTATGTGATTATTATAATTTATTCGTTCTGTTGTGAGATTCTGATGTTGTTGCTCTTTCTTCTCTATCTTTTCTATTTTCTCACCCCTTTCTTTCTTCAAGACGAAGCGGTTTTCTGGGCATAGAAAGTCGGGTCGTCACAACTTAGCATTTTTATAAATAGTTATAAAAGTGTAAATAATAAAAATGAAAAAATCAACAATAAATGAAATCCTATCTCTTCTTAATTGGTAAAAGTTGAATGTTGGATTTTATACTGTGAAAGACATAACAGTTGGTATAGTCTAGGATTTGATATAAAATTCATTGAAAAGAATGAAACTACCCCTGGTAATTAGCACCTTGAGTACTAAGTTTAGATAGTCTAATGATGGTGCTAAACGCATAGTAAAATATAAAATTGTCAAATATATTAGAATATGGATTCCTATTAAATATAGAGAGCATGGTAAACAAATATACATTGATGACTATGACCGATATGGTTAGATATGAGTATTACACTTTAAAGGCTCTGGTACCACACCCTTTTGGTATAGATCCCTAAATCTTAACTCTTAGGAGTCTGGATAAGGGTATCAATATGCTTAGTGGTTTAAATTATAACTATTACTAACATATATTAGTCTTAGTTTTGCATTATCTTTTTCATTTCGTTTGAAGGGTGCAACTGGACCTATATTGTTTTTGTTCTCTCCCTTTGACTGACCCATGGACCTTAAAATGGAAAGTAAGTACCAAAACAAATATTATGCCTTGTAGTTTCTTGAAGAATAAGAAGTATATATAGATTATAAAATGCACGTGTTCCATATATCTAATCTAAATATGAGATTCTATGGAATAAGGAAGGTCAACAAATTTGGTAAATCTAACTCATTTTAGTTTTCCTAATTAACTTATAAGGTTAGTCTTTAAAATAATAATTGGGTATTATTAAAATTTAAGGGTAAAAATTACAGATACTCATAGATCCGAAAAATAATTAAATATTTTATTGTCCAAAATTCAGACAATTATAATTCTTTTTAGAATTTATAGTAAAATATTTACGTTCCATACAACTTATATTTTTCAATCGTTTTTGTTGATGATAATAGGGGATAAAACTGGCATATTGATAGGGAGAATGCATAGATTTAGAGGATGCAATAAGTAAGGGGGAGTAATAATTACTTTTATATTATATAGTTATTCAAAGTTAATGGGGTATTGTAACGCCCCACCCCGAGACCCACCTTAGCAAAGAGAATTAACAAGTAATTCTATTTACTAAAACGGAGAATAGAGCTGGTTAAGGGCGACCATCTATAATTTTGTCTTAAACATCTATTGAATACGTTAATAAATGCAATATAATTTTTCTTTTCAACTAAAGGAGATCGACATACCCAATAAATGCTTAATCCAAAACTATAGGTGGCTAACGAATCTATCAGAACAAAATACAATAGCTGAATGTAAATAACATCATAGAATAGTAATCAACATCATATATATACATATACACTGATACACGTTCAATACAATACAATATGAATATAATAAAGGTGATACATGAACACACCATATACATCAAATAAAATGTAAAAACACCAGAGTATGCGGAAGAAATAAACTACTCAAGCGAAAGAAGAGCTGATATCCAACATCAACTTCAAGCTAAGACCAATAGATGATACCTGAAACAACTCGGTCTGACCCGAGTGAAAACACACGGGTCAGGCTAGCTAAAATCATCAGTTACACAAAATAATCGATAAAGATGAGTAAGTGAAAGCTATGGTATCCTTTTTCTTAAAGAATGCTATGCTCTAAACAAGGTTTCAACATCATAAGAAAGGACAACATCTCTTCTTGGCAAGTAGAAGAGATAATGATGATAAGGTCATACTTAAGTGGCATAACTGACAGTTAAGCAAATGGAAAATCAGCGAGCAAAGTTTTAAAGATAAGACTCAATAAACATCGCTTTCGCCTCATATCATCGGCGGAATAAAGGAATATGGATAATGACTTCAAATGATTCAACTATCTTCTTAGAAGTGGTTGCCAATATAACAATACATCAAAGGTACATATCTTGCATACATAGAATAAAATGCATATGGATGTGCCTCATCTCATTGGCACATCCCAAGGATCATTCAAGGAAATATAAAACCCAATCATAAAAGAAGCATTGTACTTATTCATACCACATCTCATCGGTATGAATATAGATACATCTCAAATCCATCACTAAAACTCATCATAAAAGATTCTTCATAATCATATATACCTCATCGCATCGGTATAAATATATAAATACATCTCAACCCCATCTTAACATCAAGTAGTCTATAAAATCATCAAATCATCAATCCATAATGCAAATAACTCAATTAAAGAGTAACATCATAAATGATTTCACCATATATATATACATCTCATATGGCACTAGGCTATCAATGTAATAATCATCTAAAGATGGTGAAGTCTAAAACATCAAAACTCAAAGAAATTCCGGATTGGCCAGATCCTCGATTGCATGCCGAAGCAATGCTACGCGCGCTACATCATGACTAGTACTACTATTTAGTACCATAAACATCGTGATGACTGGAGTCAAATAACATCTTAACGTCATGAACATCGTGAATGACTATAGTCTATAACATCATAATGACTCCCAGTCACAAAGACCCGAGTTAATAACATCGCGATGATCGAAGTAGAAGCTACATCATGATGACTCCAATCGAGTACTCGTGGTCTGTACTACTAGTAAACATCGTGAATATGCCTCAACTTCTCGGATAGGAACCCGATAGGTGTTAACGTACGTCCCATATCATACGTTCCCCCTAATAGTTTACTAGCCGTTATTTGGTACCACACTTGTAAAACATCATAAACATCAAGAAAATATACCGACCTCGTCTCATTGGCGAGTAAATGCAATACTATGCTCGTCTCATCTCATTGACGAGTACTAGGGCATCGTGACTTGTCTCTTCTCACCGACAAGTAAAAACTATCATAATACAACTCAACATCGTAAAATCATCATAAAGAAGCTTACCTTATCTTATTGTCAAGTTAAAATAACATGTAGATGGTTATTTATAACCATGATTCCAAATAGGAATTTCTAGCTCTTAATTCTTCTCATTTCATCGGCGATTAAGAAACACATCTTAAAATGGTCCTTCATCGAATATACTCCTAAATTGGAGTTCTCGGACCATATCATCTACCCAAAATTTAATAACATCTTAAATCATCTCAAATAGTTCATCGAAAGGGTTTCGATCGTGTTAGTCCGATATTAAGCGATAAAGCAAATCCATGTGTCCCATACCACATGTTATACATTACCATTTGATTGTCCTTCTTATACATCTGAAATTCATAAAAATAAGTAATTTTATTTATAAAATAATTTTATTAGAGAAATAGAAATTTAAAACGATTTTCCGAGAACGATTATTAAAACCAATATTTGAAATTCCTTTATTACAGGAAATAAATCAATCTCTATTTAGAAAAATAATTAAAAAAATACTATGCAATATTAATTTGAAATTTCCATGTATTTCAAAAATGGTTTAGTGAAAACTATTCTCGAAAGCAATGAAAACTAAGAGGGATATCTCAAAACCGAATACTTGAATTCAATACGAATTCAATTCAAATTTAACTCAAAATCCATTCAAATTCCATTCAAATTTGAATTTCAAATTCTTCCAATATAGCTAGCCAACTGGTAGGCATCATAGTTCTCAAAATATCTCAAAAACATCATCAAAACCGAAGAGAATGAGAGAAAAAACGAGCAAATACAATCTAAGGTCAACGATTGTTGTTGCTGTCATTTTGCTCTCAGGACAGCAACATAAAACCATAATTATGACCAAGAAAACTTCAAAATTCTAGAAAATACAATGAATAAAACATGTAGCACATGACCTAAGCTTTCCTAAACATCCAAAATTATCAAATTTGGTTAAGAAACGAAGAAGTTCTGGTCAAATTCATTTCGGTTTCAAACATAGAGCAAATATTGATTTTGCTCTCGGGTTAGCAGTAGAAAAATTAGATTTTGACATAGCTAGCCTGAAAATTATAGAAAACCCAAAACATAAAAGTTGTAACACATGATTGATTCTTTCCGGAACATCTAAAATTATCAAAATCGGTTAAGAAACGAAAAGTTATGGTCAATTTCGTTTCAGCTTCAAGGACAGAGCAAATATTGGTTTTGCTCTCGGGAATACAGTATAAAAATTCGAATTCGACATAGCTGAGCACAAAATTACAGAAAACTCAATACATGAAAGTCGTAGCACATGATTTATGATTTCTGAAATATTTAAAATTATCAAAATCGATTAAGAAACAAAAGAGTTATGGCCAAAATAACTTCTCGGACTTGTGATTGTTGTTGCTGTCATTTGCTCTCGGGACAGCACAAACAAGCACGATTTTGATCAAGAAAACTTCAAAATTTTAAAATCTCAAAAATGAAACTTGTAGCCCTTTGTCTGGGATTTTCAGAACATCCAAAATTATGAAATTTGGATAAAAAATGGAAAAGTTATGGCCAAAACAATGTGGCAATAGAAAATAGAAAATAACAAAGACGAAATGTAACACGAAAATTCAACTCAAAACCTTATTTTTGGCTAGAATTTGTAATCTTTTACACTTACCTATTGATTTTCAGTGAATAAGTAAGGATTTGCAAGCAAGGTTGAGCCTTTAACATAAGATTGGAGCCCTAAATGCCGGAAAATTGAAAAAAAAATACATGCAAAGAAGAAATTGATCAAAACAAAATTTATAGTAAACAATTCTAGGGTTTTAGATGGATTCTAAGATAGAATAGGTTGGAGATTACCTTCTTTTATGATTCTAACTTGAATCAGACTTTTAAATTTGCAAAGATTGAGCTTGGAAGATTAAATTTTGAAGAGGGTAGCCATTGTTTTGTACTTTGAAGCTTTTTCTTTTCTAATTTAGGTTTTACTATAATGAGTTTTGGGAGAAAAGGAACGTACTTCATTAGAAAACTCTAGAATTTGGGTTATTGGATGTTTACTATACCCAATTAGTCCATTCTCATGCTTAGAAAATTATTTAGGCTAATATACATAGGTTTTAAACCATTTTTAACATAACTTTCTCATATTAACTTCTTTTTACATGAGACAAAAATGCATTCTTCATATTTTAACAAGGTGAACATGATTAACACAGTAAATTTTTTTTACACTTAAAAATATTATTTTCCCAATAAACTATTAATTTACACAATATTTGACAATATTGTTATTTTTAGACAAAAACCACAATTTTAAACAATACGAGTCAAATAAAAATTATTTCTTAACTCGAATAAGTGTATTAAATGTTTTAAACTTTTTAAAATATTAAGACACTATTTTCAATCATTAATACACTTCGAAAAATTCATTTTCTTCTCATTTTCCCTTTTTATTCACCATAAAAGGCTATTATTGGAATAAAATTCCAATACTTCCTATTTTGACTTAATAAATAACTAACATCATTTATTTTCAACCCCATTTTACAAATAAAATATTTTTAACTTATTTTCACTCATTTATATTTATTCCAACCATCAATATGTTGAAATAATATCTTATGAGATAAATTAACTCACATAAATTAAAAACCCAAGTTTTATTCATCAAAACATTGTTTATATAAAATAAACAATAACTCACATTTAATTCCTCCAATTCATTTATAATCACAATATTAAATTATTATTTGTATTATAATTTAATATTAATGGTAATCTCCAAAATCCGGGTTGTTACAGACTCCCCTCCTTATCAAAATTGCGTCCTCGCAATTTCTAGAGGAAAAGGTTGTAAACAACACTAAAGATACAATCATCGAAGTATAAAGACAAGCTCGAATTCCAAATCATTCATACTCTCAATATAGAATGGTAGAAAGAAACAAGGAAAAACCCACTTGGTTAATCCAGTAGCCCATCAAATGCTAATGTAGTGATTAGCAAACCATTGAATTTTCCAAGTAACTCGAAAGAATTTCAAAGATATCCAGTCTTCGAATCAATACTCAATAAGATGCTCAATAATCAATCAATCAAAAATGATTGATTTCACAAAACTGTACAGATAGAGTCGGGATCAAACTCACTTAAACCCAAACTCTAAGCAATAAAGAAGATCATCAATAAGATTTTCCGCACAAATATACGGAAAGAACATCCTCACAACAGGATAGACACAATAGATAAGATTGATAAATCATAAAATGGCTTCTCATGAGGCCACCAACTCGAACGACCGCGAAAAATGCATGTCGTTAATAATAGCTCAAAGATAGAATATACTCAAGAATAAGGATATAAGCTCGAATTATCTTTTAATCCAAAATATTTAGAATTTTTAAATCTCAACATCTTTTAAATTTTAAATCTCAATTTTCAACATGGTAAGTTATTTAAAACTCAAACTAAAAGTCCAAATTTCTTCTCTTACTTCAAAATTAATTTCCGAAGAAATTTGTAAATCCATAATAATATTCCTCAAAATAAATTAAGGGTTTAAATTCTCTTTACTCTTTTTGTTAAACCGCTTAAATAGTTTAAAAACAATCTTCAAATTCTCTTATAACTCTTCTCTTATAACATCCATATAGATTCTAAAATCTCAAAATATACTTCCACTAAAGCATGGCTACAAATATAATCTCATTTATATTCTCATCTTTATAATTTAAAAATAAATAAATGGCATTGCCTCGCCATTGAGTCTCTAATAAATAAATATGTCCGTTGGCTGCAGAGTTGACCGAACGATCAAAACTGCCTCGCCACTCTATTACTCGTCTCTAAAATCAATGGCTGCAATTACCATTCAAAAATAAATTTAATATTTAATCTCAAATATTATTTTCAAAATCTCAAATTTTAAATCACAAACCATCGTGTCTGATTGCCTCATCATAGCATTTAGGAGATTCCTATCAATAACGTTGATCAGGCGTATCGACCAGAACTCTTAACTACTCGATGGACAACCCAACACTCTCAAATTATTTCTATAAAAGAAATACTACTCGTGTAAATATATTCTCAAAATATTCTTTGATTTTTTTTAAATATCTCAAAGCTCAAATTTCTCTTTAAAACTCATATTTACATAGCTTCAAAACTCAAACCAAAGAACATTAAGAAAATGCATCAAGATATTCCTAGAATACTCGATTCTCAAAATCAACAGAAAGAGATAGAGTGTCACCATTCTCAAAATCCTTAGTGGATATCCTCGTGGAAGGATAACCGAAGTGCTAAGAGCCAGGAATAAGGTTACCTCAACATTCGATTGCCCAATTGGATGTCAACTCCAAACAGACTCAAAGAAACTCAACAATGTCACCATGACTGGAATTTGAGGTATATCATCAACATATCGATACTCAAGAGTGAAAACGGAAACTTCAAAATCACCATTAACATCCCAAAGTGATAGAAATAATAAACCAATCAAATTACGATGCCTAAATAAATATAGCATCCTATAACAACAAAAGGATCAGACTTTACATCAAATAAGTCAATCCATCTCAAATCAGATACATATCAAGATGGTGAGTAACAAACAAATACACACTAAAACAGCAACAAATAAAGAACTCAGAATGCTCAAAACAAGCCAATCGTTGTGGATCCCTTCAATAGGATTCACAACTCTCAATGAAATCTAACAAGAATTCCCAAAGAAATCAATCAGCTCCATCGATACAAACTCACTTGTATCGACAAAAATAAGAATACAATAATCATAAATAAGATTTTATATAAGATAAGATGACATCAAACTCTATTGTGGAATACTACGGAATACGATTTATCTATATTCCTAGACATATTCCATCTTAACAATCCCAAAACTCAAAAAAGAATTAAAGCTCGATTCAAAAACAAGCTTGAATAAAGGATAATGATTCACCCGTATTGTACTTCGATGTATCGTGATATACATACTATTTTGTGTTTATTCTACTTTGTTCTGACCACAGCTCTGATACCAAGCTGTAACGCCCCACCTCGAGACCCACCTTAGCAAAGAGAATTAACAAGTAATTCTATCTACTAAAGCGGCGAATGAGGCTGGTTAAGGGCGACCATCTATAATTTTGTCTTAAACATCTATTGCATACGTCGATAAATGCAATATAATTTTTCTTTTCAACTAAAGGGGATCGACATACCCAATAAATGCTTAATCCAAAACTATAGGTGGCTAACGGATCTATTAGAACAAAATACAATAGCTGAATGTAAATCACATCACAGAATAGTAATCAACATCATATATATATGTAACGCAACACTCCGAGACCCACATTAGCAAAGAGTATTACGATGTAATACCGTCTGCTAATACGGAGAATAGAGTTGGATAGGAGCGACCATCTATAGCCCTGTCTTAACTATCTACTGAATACGTCGATAAACATAGCATTTTTTTTAATGTGGACCGACATATCCAATAGATACTTAATATAAAACTATAATGGCTACAAGATCTAACAGAACAAAATATAATAACTCAAATGTAAATCACATCACAGAACAGTAGATCATCACATACATATACACATATACAGATACATCACAGAGTATACAAAATGATACATGCCAAGTGGTATAGCAACCACATTATACAGCCGAGTCAAAAGAATATGCATATCAGAGTTACAACAAAAAAGGACTACACAAAAAGCTATAACAAAAGGAGATAGCAGAATAGTCCATGCAGAAGCAGAATATGCGAAGTCCAAATGTACCTAACCTGAAACACATCGATCTGACCCGAGTATAAAATACACGGGTAAGTCTAGCTAAATAAATCAGTTAGATAAGCTCAATGATAATGAACATGCACGGTCATAAAGTACCACAAATATCTCTAAAAGTTATTACTCGATCATCTAGCAAAAGATGAATCATAACAAGCCTCATATCATCGACAACTCAAATAAACAAAGGATATGAATATCCCAAATCAAGCCAAAAGGCAAATCACAAGTACCAATAAAGGTAACACAAGTTTCCACAAGGTAATCGCTATGTATCGAGTGGCTCAAAAGACCTACTCCGAAAGGCGATACTTTAGGGAAATATAAATATCAATGAAACAAAAGATGCACATTCTCAGTACTGTATAAACAAGGATCCACAAGCCCGAAGGCGACAAACCCAAGTATCTCTCGAGCGGTGACGAAGGACCAACTCCAAAAGCGATACCATAGGGCAACAAACCCGAAGGCGACAAACCCAAGTATTTCTTGAGCGGTGACGGAGGACCAACTCCAAAAGCGATACTATAGGGCAACAAACCCAAGGGAGACAAACCCAAGTATCTCTCGAGCGGTGACGAAGAACCAACTCCAAAAGCGATACTATAGGGCAACAAACCCAAGGGCGACAAACCTAAGTATCTCTCGAGCGATGACGAAGGACCAACTCCAAAAGCGATACTACAGGGCAATAAACCCAAAGGCGACAAACCCAAGTATCTCTCGAGCGGTGACGAAGGACCAACTCCAAAAGCGATACTATAGGGCAACAAACCCAAGGGCGACAAACCTAAGTATCTCTCGAGCGGTGACGAAGGACCAACTTCAAAAGCGATACTATAGGGCAACAAACCCAAAGGCGACAAACCCAAGTATCTCTCGAGCGGTGACGAAGTTCCAACTCTAAAAGCGATACTATATGGCAACAAACCCAAAGGCGACAAACCCAAGTGTCTCTCGAACGGTGACGAAGGACCAACTCCAAAAGCAATACTATATGGCAACAAACCCGAAGGCAACAAACCGTAGTGGTGAAGGTCCGTAGGCCCGGTACTGGACACCACTAACTGGCAATATGCGTCACAAACTCTCGGAAAGGAACCCGAAAAGTGTTAACGTGTGTTCCATACCATTCGTTCGCACTAAACGGTTTACTAACCGCTAGTAAATTTCACACTCAAAGCAGTAAAAGCTTCACCTCATATCATAGGTAAACTAAACCCATAGGCCAAAACGATCAAACGGACAAGTTAGGAATTAACCGAAAGGATAAACGCACATATCCCATACTATGCGTTTTACCCAATCGTTTAACTCTCCTTCTCATTCGCTCGACAGTGCAAAAATGTGTAATTTTTTATAGAAATAATAAATTGGAGAAAACGAGCTTTTAAAACAATTTAAAACCACTTTATAAACCGCTTTTGCAATCTATCTTATTATAGAGATACTAAAATTTTATACTTGAAAATAATATAAAATAATTATTCCAAAAACCAATTTACTTGAAAAACATTTCAAAACTCATTTATAAAACCCGTTACAAAATCCAGAAAGAATCATCGAGAAATACAGAAAAATATCGGAAGTTTAAACTTATAAAATTCCGATAAAAACAAGCTGTGAGTGCAAGTTCAACAACAGATATATACAAGTTAACATGGTCGAAATGACCTAAAAATATGTATAAATAAATTACAACACTTTTACTTTAAGCTGCAAAAAGGATCACTGAGTTTCGATAAGAGACGAAGAAACTGCGAGGTCTCAAAGTCGGACCAATGTCAGGAAGGGAATGCACGGGAAAAACAAAGGCCAGCGGCTTGTTTAGCCAGTTCGCCCTTGTTCAACCCAAAATTTAACAAATCACAAAACATGAAAGTTATAGTGGGCATTCTAAGATTTCCAGGACTTTAAAAATTATCGAACTTGGATAAGAAATGAAAAGGTTATGATGAAAACAATTTTCAGATCTAAAGTTCATTATGGCTGTCGTTTTAGTCTCGGGACAGCGAGACTAGAATGAACTTTAGACCACGTAAACTTCAAAATTTCACAAAACTCAAAACACAAAAGTTACATTAGACAATCTATGCTTTCCAGAACATCAAGAATCGTCAAATTTCGACATCAAATGTGAAAGATATGCTTAAATTACCAATGACATTTGGCACAGAAAAATACGGTTTTACAGTGACAGGGCAGCAAGTTTACATCATGCTAATCGACCATCTATATTCAGTATTTTCGAAAGTGTTAACATGAAAGTTGTCACACTCTTTTTAGGCTTTCCAAAACATCAAGAATCGTCAAATTTGGACATCAAATGTGAAAGATATGCTTAAATTACCAATGACATTTAGCACAAAAAATTACGGTTTTACAGTGACAGGGCAACAAGTTTACATCATGCTTTTTGACCATCTATGATCAGTATTTTCGAAAGTTTTCAACATGAAAGTTATCATCCTCTTTTTAGGCTTTCCATAACATCAAAAAAAAAAAAATCCTAATTTCGACTTAAAACGCAAAAGATATGTGCAATTTACTAACAGTAAATCGCAAATGAACATGCAACATATACAATTGAAATTTCTTACCTTGAAATCTCAATCTAAGCTAGAAATATGAGTTTTCAACCCACCTTAGGATTTATTGGCAGCAAACTAGTAGATTTAGCAAGTAAAGTAAGGAGCTTTGGCCTTGATTTGGTGCTAGAAACCTTATAGCCTTGCTATTGCTCTTCTCCTTCCTTAATTTTTACCCTAAAACTTAACTTACCCAAAAACACAAAAATGAAATTTCCCTCAACAATCAAATCTACAAATTCAGAATAAGATGAGGATATGATTGAGAAGTTTACCTAGATTTTACTGGATTTTATTTCAATTTATTTGATTTTAAAACCCTAATCTTTGCTCTCAACTAGGGTTGCATTGGGAAGTTTGTCTCTGTTTGATAATTTCTGAACGTACAGGAGAAGGAGTTGTTTCTCCTACTTAGCAAATTCACTAAGTTTCTAAATGGACTGCTATAAACTTAAAGCCCAAAACCCTCAATTTAAATAAACCAACTTGTAAATTAACCATTCTCTAATCACATTTTATACCATTTTAAAACACCGTTATCTCATAGGTTAAGACACCTAAAAATTAATGTGAGTACACTAAAAATAAGTTCGTTAACCAATCTTTTAAACAAAACGGTAAAACATAGATTTCACAATCATTTGACCCTTCATTTTTATTATTGAAAATGACACTTTTTAACTTGTAAAAAGAAACGTGACGACATGATAATTAAATCAATTAAACCCCAAAAATCATATTTTCTTATTTAATTAAACATCACAAACCATATTAAAATATTTTTACGTCCAATTTTTTTTTAATCAATGTTACACATTTTTATTCACATTCTTAACCATATTTAATTTTTAACACATCATTAAAATTAACAAAAATTACCATTTGACCATTATTTCCGCAATAATTGCATTTTATCAAAATAAAACCATTCAATGCTCATTATTATCCCAAAATAACATACTAAAGTTTTCAAAACTTTATTTTCTTCATTTATATTTATTTACAACAAATAAATGTTGAATTAATTTTATTTATCCCCATTTAAATGAAATTACCATCAAATAAACATAATTTTATTATTCTCACTTTATTTACGGCCAAACTTCTTAATCTCCATTTTATTACACCAAAACCCATTGTTTATGTTAAAAAGAACAATTTTAACAAATTTTACGTCTAAAAATTTATTTTATTCCTCCATTTTAAATTAAAACCATCATTATAATTAATCTTTACAGGTAATCACAAAACCAGGGTTGTTACGATATACATATACACTGATACACGTTCAGTACAATACAATATGAATACAATAAAGGTGATACACGACCACATCATATACATCAAATCAAATGTAAAAACATCAAAGTATGTGGAAGAAATAAACTACTCAAGCGAAAGAAGAGCTGATATCCAACATCAACTTCAAGCTAAGTCCAATAGATGATGCCTGAAACAACTCGGTCTGACCCGAGTGAAAACACACGGGTTAGGCTAGCTAAAACCATCAGTTACACAAAATAATCGATAAGGATGAGTAGGTGAAAGCTATGGTATCCTTTTTCTAAAAGAATGCTATCCTCTAAACAGGATTTCAACATCATAAGAAAGTACAACATCTATTCTTGGCAAGTAGAAGAGATAATGATGATAAGGTCATACTTCAGTGGCATAACTAACAGTTAAGCAAATGGAACATCAGCGAGCAAAGTTTTAAAGATAAGACTCAATAAACATCGCTTTCGCCTCATATCATCGGCGGAAAAAAGAAATATGGATAATGACTTCAAATGATTCAACTATCTTCTTAGAAGTGGTTGTCAATATAACAATACATCAAAGGTACATATCCTTCATACATAGAATAAAATGCATATGGATGTGCCTCATCTCATTGGCACATCCAAGGATCATTTAAGGAAATATAAAACCCAATCATAAAAGAAGAATTATACTTATTCATACCCCATCTCATCGGTATGAATATAGATACATCTCAAATCCATCACTAAAACTCATCATAAAAGATTCTTCATAATCATTTATACCTCATCTCATCGGTATAAATATATAAATACATCTCAACTCCATCTTACCAGCAAGTAGTCTATAAAATCATCAAATCATCAATTAATAATGCAAAAAACTCAATCAAAGAGTAACATCATAAATGATTTCACCATATATGTATACATATCATCTGACACTAGGCTATTAATGTAATAATCATCTAAAGACGGTGAAGTCTAAAACATCAAAACACAAAGAAGTCCCGGATTGGCCAGATCCTCGATTGCATGCCGAAGCAATGCTACGTGCGCTACATCGTGACTAGTACTACTATTTGGTACCATAAACATCGTGATGACTGGAGTCAAATAACATCTTAATATCGTGAACGTCGTGAATGACTATAGTCTATAACATCATAATGACTCCCAATCATAAAGAACCGAGTTAATAACATCGTGATGATCGGAGTAGCAACTACATCGTGATGACTCCAATCGAGTACTCGTGGTCTGTGGTACTAGTAAACATCGTGAATGTGTGTCAACTTCTCGGTAGGAACCCAATAGGTGTTAACGTACGTCCCATACCATACGTTCGCCCCTAATGGTTTACTAGCCGTTAGTTGGTACCACACTAGTAAAACATCATAAACATCAAGAAAATATACTCGACCTCGTCACATTGGCGAGTAAATGGAATACTATGCTCGTCTTATCTCATCTCATTGACGAGTACTAGGGGAATCGTGACTTGTCTCTTCTCATCGACAAGTAAAAACTATCATAATACAACTCAACATCATAAAATCATCATAAAGAAGGTCACCTTATCTCATTGGCATGTAAAAATAACATCTAGATGGTTATTTATATTCATAATTCCAAATAGGAATTTCTAGCTCTTAATCCATCTCATTTCATCGGCGATTAAGAAACACATCTTAAAATGGTCCTTCATCGAATATACTCCTTAATTGGAGTTCTCGGACCATATAATCTACCTAAAATTTAATAACATCTTAAATCATCTCAAATAGTTCATTGAAAGGGTTTCAATCGCGCAAGTCCGATATTAAGCAATAAAGTGAATCCATGTGTCCCGTACCACATGTTATACTTTACCGTTTAATTGTCCTTCTTATGCATCCGAAATTCATAAAAATAAGTAATTTTATTTATAAAATAATTTTATTAGAGAATTCAAATTCAAATTCAAATTCCATTTAAATTTGAATTTCAAATTCTTCAAATATAGCTAGCCTAGTGGTAGGCATCATACCTCTCAAAATATCTTATAAACATCATCAAAACCGAAGAGAATGAGAGCAAAAACGAGCTAATACAGTCTAAGGTCAACGATTGTTGTTGCTGTCATTTTGCTCTCAGAACAACAACATACAACCATAATTATGACCAAGCAAACTTCAAAATTCTAGAAAATACAATAAATAAACCATGTAGAACATGACCTAAGCTTTCCGAAACATACAAAATTATCAAATTTGGTTGAGAAACGAAGAAGTTATGGTCAAATTCGTTTCGGTTTCAAACATAGAGCAAATATTGATTTTGCTCTCGAGTTAGCAGTAGAAAAATTAAATTTTGACATAACTAACTTGAAAATTACAGAAAACTCAAAAGATGAAAGTTGTAACAAATGATTTATTCTTTCCGAAACATCTAAAATTATCAAAATCGGTTAGGAAACGAAAAAGTTATGGCCAATTTCATTTCAGCTTCAAGGACAGAGCAAATACCGGTTTTGCTCTCGGGATAACAGTATAAAAATTCGATTTTGACATAGCTAACCACAAAATTACAGAAAACTCAATACATGAAAGTTGTAGCATATGATTTAAGATTTGTGGAACATCTATAATTATCAAAATCGGTTAAGAAACGAATGAGTTATTGCCAAAATAATTTCTCAGACTTGTGATTGTTGTTGCTGTCATTTGCTCTCGGGACAGCAACAAACAAGCACGATTTTGATCAAGTAAACTTCAAAATTTTAAAAAACTCAAAACATGAAACTTGTAACCCTTTGTCTGGATTTCCATAACATCCAAAATTATGAAATTTGGATGAAAAAATAAAAAGTTATGGCCAAAAAAATGTGGCAACAAAAAACAGAAAATAACAAAGACGAAACGTAACGTTATTAATACGAAAATTCAACTCAAAACCTTATTTTTGGCTAGCATTTGTAAGCTTTTACACTTATCTATTGATTTTCAGTGAATAAGTAAGGATTTGCAAGCAAGGTTGAGCCTTTAGCATAAGATTGGAGCCCTAAACGCCTGAAAATAGAAAAAAAAACAATACATGCAAAGAAGAAATTGATCAAAACAAAATTTACAGTAAATAATTCTAGGGTTTTAGATGGGTTCTAAGATAGAATAGGTTGGAGATTGCCTTCTTTTATGATTCTAACTTGAATCAGGCTTTTAAATTTGCAAAGATTGAGCTTGGAAGATTAAATTATGAAGAGGGTAGCCATTAATATTTTGTACTTTGAAGCCTTTTCTTTCTGATTTAGGTTTTACTATAATGAGTTTTGAGGGAAAAGGAACATACTTCATCAGAAAACTCTAGAATTTGGGTTATTGGATGTTTACTATACCCAGTTAGTCCATTCTCATACTTAGAAAATTATTTAGGCTAATATACATAGGTTTTAAACCATTTTTAACATAACTTTCTCATATTAACTTCTTTTTACATGAGACAAAAATGCATTCTTCATATTTTAACAAGGTGAAGATGATTAACACAATAAATTTTTTTACACTTAAAATATTATTTTCCCGATAAACTATTACTTTACACAATATTTGACAATATTGTTATTTTTAGACAAAAAACCACAATTTTAAACAATCCGAGTCAAATAATTTTTATTTCTTAACTCAAATAAGTGTATTAAATGTTTTAACACTGTTTAAAATATTAAAACACTATTTTCAATCATTAATACACTTCGAAAAATTCATTTTCTTCTCATTTGCCCTTTTTATTCACTATAAAAGGCTATTATTGGAATAAAATTCCAATATTTCCCATTTTGACTTAATAAATAACTAACATCATTTATTTTCAACCCAATTTCATAAATAAAATATTTTAAGCTTATTTTCACTCATTTATATTTATTCCAACCATCAGTATGTTGAAATAACATCTTATGAGATAAATTAACTCACATAAATTAAAAACCCAAGTTTTATTCATTAAAACATTGTTTATATAAAATAAACAATAACTCGCATTTCATTCCTCCAATTCATTTATAATCACAATATTAAATTATTATTTGCATTATAATTTAATATTAATGGTAATCTCCAAAATGAGGGTAGTTACAGACTCCCCTCCTTAACAAAATTGCGTCCTCGCAATTTCTAGAGGAAAATGCTGTAAACAACATTAAAGGTACAATCATCGAAGGATAAAGCCAAGCTCGAATTCCAAACCGTTCGTACTCTCAATATAGAATGGTAGAAAGAAACAAGGAAAAACTCACTTGGTTAATCCAATAGCCCATCAAATGCTAATATAGTGATTAGCAAACCACTGAATTTTCCAAGTAACTCGAAAGAATTTCAAAGATATCCCGTCTTCGAATCAAAAAACAAAAAAATGCTCAACAATAGATCAATAAAAAATGATTGATTTCACAAAACTCTACGAATAGAGTCGAGATCGAACTCACTTAAACCCAAACTCTAAGCAATAAAGAAGATCATCAATAAGATTTTCCACATAAATATATGGAAAGAACATCCTCACAACAGGGTAAACACAATAGACAAGATTGATAAATCATAAGATGGCTTCTCACAAGGCCACCAACTCGAACGACCGCAAAAAATGCATGTCGTTAATAGTAGTTCAAAGATAGAATATACTCAAGAATAAGGATATAAGTTCGAATTATCTTTTAATCCAAGATATTTAGAATTTTTAAATCTCAACATCTTTTAAATTTTAAATCTGAATTTTCAACATTTGAAAATTTTCAAACTTTTTCCCTATTTTACTTGGTAAGTTATTTTAAACTCAAATTAAAAGTCCAAATTTCTTGTCTTACTTCAAAATTAATTTCCAAAGAAATTTGTAAATCCATAATAATATTCCTCAAACTAAATTAAGGGTTTAAATTCTCTTTACTCTTTTTGTTAAACCACTTAAATAGTTTAAAAACAATCTTCAAATTCTCTTATAACTCTTCTCTTAAAACATCCATATAGATTCTAAAATCCTAAAATATACTTCCAATGAAGCATGGATAAAAAAATAATCTCATTTATATTCTCATATTTATAATTTAAAAATAAATAAATGGCATTGCCTCGCCATTGAGTCTCTAATAAATAAATATATCCGTTGGCTGCAGAGTTGACCGAATGATCAAAACTGCCTCGCCACTCTATTACTCGTCTCTAAAATCAATGGCTGCAATTACCATTCAAAAATAAATTTAATATTTAACCTCAAATATTATTTTCAAAATCTCAATTTTTAAATCACAAACCATCGTGTCTGATTGCCTCAACATAGCATTTAGGAGATTCCTATCGATAACGTTGATCAGGCGTATCGACCAGAACTCTTAACTACTCGATGGACAACCCAACACTCTCAAATTATTTCTATAAAAGAAATACTACTCGTGTAAATATATTCTCAAAATATTATTTGATTTTTTTTAAATATCTCAAAGCTCAAATTTCTCTTTAAAACTCATATTTACATAGCTTCAAAACTCAAACCAAAGAACATTAAGAAAATGCATCAAGATATTCCTAGAATACTCGATTCTCAAAATCAACAGAAAGAGATAGAGTGTTCGTCAATCTTACGATGTCATGTGCCACTCCCAAAAATCATCAAGATATAGGATATGCAAGATATTCTTCTCGAAGGAGAAGGAGCACACAAACAACAAATCATTACCTCAAACAAAATAATGCTACAAAAAAATAATACCGACTGAGTATCCGAAAAGGATAACTCAATGAAACTGAACGATAAACTCAATCAAACTTGAACAATCCAGAAACTCACCCATTCCTTAGTGGATATCCTCGTGGAAGGATAACCGAAGTGCTAAGAGCCAGGAATAAGGTTACCTCAACATTCGATTGCCCAATTGGATGTCAACTCCAAACAGACTCAAAGAAACTCAACAATGTCACCATGACTGGAATTTGAGGTATATCATCAACATATCGATACTCAAGAGTGAAAATAGAAACTTCAAAATCACCATTAACATCCCAAAGTGATAGAAATAATAAACCAATCAAATTAGGATGCCTAAATAAATATAGGATCCTATAACAACAAAAGGATCAGACTTTACATCAAATAAGTCAATCCATCTCAAATCAGATACATCTCAAGATAGTGAGTAATAAACAAATACTCACTAAAATAGCAACAAATAAAGAACTTACAATGCTCACAATAAGCCAATCGTTGTGAATCCCTTCAATAGGATTCACAACTCTCAAAGGAATGCAACAAGAATGCCCAAAGAAATCAATCAGCTCCATCGATATGATTCACTTGTATCGACAAAAACAAGAATCTTATAATCCCAAATAAGATTTTATATAAGATAAGATGACATCAATCTATTATGGAATACTACGGAATACGATTTATCTATATTCCTAGACATATTCCATCTTAACAATCCCAAAACTCAAAAAAGAATCAAGGCTCGATTCAAAAACAAGCTTGAATAAAGGACAATGATTCACCCGAATTGTACTTCGATGTATCATGATATACATACTGTTCTGTGTTTATTCTACTTTGTTCTGACCATAGCTCTGATACCAAGCTGCAACGCCCCACCCCGAGACCTACCTTAGCAAAGAGAATTAACAAGTAATTCTATCTACTAAAGCGGAGAATAGGGCTGGTTAAGGGCGACCATCTATAATTTTGTCTTAAACATCTATTGAATACGTCGATAAATGCAATATAATTTTTCTTTTCAACTAAAGGGGATCGACATACCCAATAAATGCTTAATCCAAAACTATAGGTGGCTAACGGATCTATCAGAACAAAATACAATAGCTAAATGTAAATCATAGCACAGAATAGTAATCAACGTCATATATATATATATACACTGATACACGTTTAGTACAACACAATATGAATACAATAAAGGTGATACACTACCACACCATATACATCAAATCAAATGTAAAAACATCAGAGTATGCAGAAGAAATAAACTATTCAAGCGAAAGAAGAGCAGATATCCAACATCAACTTCAAGCTAAGTCCAATTGATGATACCTGAAACAATTCGGTCTGACCCGAGTGAAAACACACGGGTCAGGCTAGCTAAAATCATCAGTTACACAGAATAATCGATAAGGATGAGTAGGTAAGAAAGGACAACATCTATTCTTGGCAAGTAGAAGAGATAATGATGATAAGGTCATACTTAAGTGGCATGACTGACAGTTAAGCAAATAGAACATCAGCGAGCAAAGTTTTAAAGATAAGACTCAATAAACATCGCTTTCGCCTCATATCATCGGCGGAATAAAGGAATATGGATAATGACTTCAAATGATTCAACTATCTTCTTAGAACTAGTTGTCAATATAACAATACATCAAAGGTACATATCCTTCATACATAGAATGAAATGCATATGGATGTGCCTCATCTCATTGGCACATCCCAAGGAACATTCAAGGAAATATAATACCCAATCATAAAAGAAACATTATACTTATTCATACCTCATCTCATCGGTATGAATATAGATACATCTCAAATCCATCAGTAAAACTCATCATAAAAGATTCTTTATAATCATTTATACCTCATCTCATCGGTATAAATATATAAATACATCTCAACTCCATCTTAACATCAAGTAGTCTATAAAATCATAGATCATCAATCCATAATGCAAATAACTCAATCAAAGAGTAACATCATAAATGATTTCTCCATATATGTATACATCTCATCTGGCACTAGGTATCAATGTAATAATAATCTAAAGATGGTGAAATCTAAAACATCAAAACTCAAAGAAATCTCGTATTGGCCAAATCCTCGATTGCATGCCGAAGCAATGCTACACACGCTACATCGTGACTAGTACTACTATTTGGTACCATAAACATCGTGATGACTGGAGCCAAATAACATCTTAACATCGTGAACATCATGAATGACTATAGTCTATAACATCATAATGACTTCCAGTCACAAAGACCCAAGTTAATAACATCGTAATGATCGGAGTAGCAACTACATCATGATGACTCCCATCGAGTACTCGTGGTCTGTAGTACTAGTAAACATCATGAATGTGTGTCAACTTCTCGGATAGGAACCCAATAGGTGTTAACGTACGTCCCATACCATACGTTCGCCCCTAATGGTTTACCAACCGTTAGTTGGTACCACACCAGTAAAACATCATAAACATCAAGAAAATATTCTCGACCTCGTCTCATTGGCGAGTAAATGCAATACTATGCTCGTCTTATCTCATCTCATTGACGAGTACTAGGGGAATCGTGACTTGTCTCTTCTCATCGACAAGTAAAAACTATCATAATACAACTCAACATCATAAAATCATCATAAAGAAGCTCACCTTATCTCATTGGCATGTAAAAATAACATCTAGATGGTTATTTATATTCATAATTCCAAATAGGAATTTCTAGCTCTTAATCCATCTCATTTCATCGGCGATTAAGAAACACATCTTAAAATGGTCCTTCATCGAATATACTCCTTAATTGGAGTTCTCGGACCATATAATCTACCTAAAATTTAATAACATCTTAAATCATCTCAAATAGTTCATGTTATACTTTACCGTTTAATTGTCCTTCTTATACATCCGAAATTCATAAAAATAAGTAATTTTATTTATAAAATAATTTTATTAGAGAAATAGAAATTCAAAACGATTTTTCGAAAATGATTATTAAAACCAATATTTGAAATTCCTTTATTATAGGAAATAATTCAATCTTTATTTGGAAAAATAACTAAAAAATACTATGTAATAATAATTTGAAATGTCCATGTATTTCAAAAATGGTTTAGTGAAAACCGTTCTTGAAAGCAATGAAAACTAAGAGGGATATCTCAAAACCGATAACATGAATTCAATACGGATTCAATTCAAATTTAACCCAAAATCAATTCAAATTCCATTTATATTTGAATTTTAGATTCTTCAAATATAGCTAGCCTAGTGGTAGGCATCATAGCTCTCAAAATATCTCAAAAACACCATCAAAATCGGAGAGAATGAGAGCAAAAACGAGCTAATATAATCTAAGGTCAACGATTGTTATTGCTGTCATTTTGCTCTCAGGACAGCAACATACAACATAATTATAACCATGCAAACTTCAAAATTCTAGAAAATACAATGAATAAAACATGTAGCGCATGAGCTAAGCTTTCCGAAACATTCAAAATTATCAAATTTGGTTAAGAAACAAAGAAGTTATGGTCAAATTCGTTTCGGTTTCAAATAAAGAGAAAATATTGATTTTGCTCTCGGGTTCGCAGTAGAAAAATTAGATTTTGACATATATAGCCTGAAAATTACAGAAAACTCAAAACACGAAAGTTGTAACACATGATTTCTTTTTTCCGAAACATCTAAAATTATCAAAATCGGTTAAGAAACGAAAAAGTTATGGCCAATTTCGTTTCAGATTCAAGGACAGATCAAATATTGGTTTTGCTCTCGGGATAACAGTATAAAAATTCGATTTTGACATAGCTAACCACAAAATTACAGAAAACTCAATACATGAAAGTTGTAGCATATGATTTAAGATTTGTGGAACATCTATAATTATCAAAATCGGTTAAGAAACGAATGAGTTATTGCCAAAATAATTTCTCAGACTTGTGATTGTTGTTGCTGTCATTTGCTCTCGGGACAGCAACAAACAAGCACGATTTTGATCAAGTAAACTTCAAAATTTTAAAAAACTCAAAACATGAAACTTGTAACCCTTTGTCTGGATTTCCAT
The DNA here is from genome assembly GCA_030765085.1 of Allium cepa. Taxonomy (NCBI): domain Eukaryota; kingdom Viridiplantae; phylum Streptophyta; class Magnoliopsida; order Asparagales; family Amaryllidaceae; genus Allium; species Allium cepa. The sequence continues at coordinate 205,691,359 of CM060934.1, read as the reverse complement.
AACATCCAAAATTATGAAATTTGGATGAAAAAATAAAAAGTTATGGCCAAAAAAATGTGGCAACAAAAAACAGAAAATAACAAAGACGAAACGTAACGTTATTAATACGAAAATTCAACTCAAAACCTTATTTTTGGCTAGCATTTGTAAGCTTTTACACTTATCTATTGATTTTCAGTGAATAAGTAAGGATTTGCAAGCAAGGTTGAGCCTTTAGCATAAGATTGGAGCCCTAAACGCCTGAAAATAGAAAAAAAAACAATACATGCAAAGACGAAATTGATCAAAACAAAATTTACAGTAAACAATTCTAGGGCTTTAGATGGATTCTAAGGTAGAATAGGTTGGAGATTACCTTCTTTTATGATTTTAACTTGAACAGGCTTTTAAATTTGAAAAGATTGAGCTTGGAAGATTAAATTTGAAGAGGGTAGCCATTGTTTTGTACTTTGAAGCTTTTTCTTTTCTGATTTAGGTTTTACTATAATGAGTTTTGGAAGAAAAGGAACATATTTCATTAGAAAACTCTAGAATTTGAGTAATTGGATGTACTATACCCAATTAGTCCATTCTCATACTTAGAAAATTAATATACATAGGTTTTAAACCATTTTTAACATTACTTTCTCATATTAACTTCTTTTTACATGAGACAAAAATGCATTCTTCATATTTTAACAAGGTGAACATGATTAACACAATAATTTTTTTTACACTTAAAATAATAATTTTCCCAATAAACTATTGCTTTACACAATATTTGACAATATTGTTATTTTTAGACAAAAAACCACAATTTTAAACAACCCGAGTGAAATAAAAATTATTTCTTAACTCAAATAAGTGTATTAAATGTTTTAACACTTTTTATAATATTACAACACTATTTTCAATCATTAATACACTTCGAAAAATTTATTTTCTTCTCATTTTCCCTTTTTATTCACTATAAAAGGCTATTATTGGAATAAAATCCAATACTTCCCATTTTACTTAATAAATAAATAACATCATTTATATTCAACCCAATTTCACAAATAAAATATTCTAAGCTTATTTTCACTCATTTATATTTATTCCAACCATCAATATGTTGAAATAACATCTTATGAGATAAATTAATTCACATAAATTAAAAACCCAAGTGGAGGTAGTTCCAAAAAGCACAAGGTAAGTATCAAATTTATTTCAAGTATATTTCTAAAAATTTATTAAATATTTACATCAAATTTTATATAGGGGCTTTGAGGTGGATCCTTCGGAGTTTATTTTACAAGTATCGAGGAAGGCATTTATGAGTCGGATATCAAGATGTTGTGCTCATTAGGATGACATCCCACCCCATATTAAGAACGCTATATTGGCTGATGTACTGGTAAGTATAAGTTTATATTTAAGTTAAAAATTAACATAATGTACAGAATTCTAAGTAATTTTAATATGCAGGCCGCCGTACGTGTGACCCACAGGATATGGATGTTTTTACCAATCACTGGAACAAGAGGATGCGAAAAAATTATAGGGACACGTTGTCAAAGGCGAAGAATGCAGGAAAAAAATCAAATTGGATGGGCACTGATGTGTGGGCTGAGTATCTCCAACTTTAGGAAACCCCTGAAGTGAAAGTAAGTTATATACTTTTGCATTGTTATTATAATTTTTTAAATTTCATATGTTAGTTGCAGTAATTTAGTACATCGTGTATCTAAATTTATAGGAATTATCTGCCCGAAACCGTGCAAATAGAAATAAAAATCCTGATTTGCACCGTGGTGACTCCAAATCCTTCCAAGAACATAGGAGTGAGTTGCTAAATTTATAAATTGTGTTTATAAATATCTAAAATATTATTTAATCATATTTCTAACATTGTTTATTCATATGTATATTTTCAGGCTGCGAGGTACAATCGCGAGCCTACAATGGTTAAGGTGTTCATGGCCACGCATGATGTTGAGTAGACAGATGAGGAAGGCAACGTTTCATATGATTGGACGGACGATAAATCTAGATCCGCAATGGTAAACATGCTTATTCGTAATGAAAATGTTTCATATTCCTTTATTTTATAGTTCATAAATTTTAAATTGAATATTTACCGTGTCAAACAATTGTTCGTAATTGCAGGAGAGGTATGAAGCGGAGTGGGCACAAGTAGCGCAGTCCATCGGATGGGCAGAGTTAACGTTTGATAAGACAAACCATATATGGGATGCAATTATTGATTTGCCTTCGCAAAATAGGCGGTACAGTTATGGAAATCAGGAGGTAAATTTCTTCGTTTACTAATATGTAAATTTACGCATGCAAATGAATATAAACTTAAGTGAACCAATTACAAATTTAATAGCAATAGAATGTTTGAAATCAAATTGTACTTTTTAAGAATATTATAACTTGAATACAGTGGTATAAATGAAATGAATGTGAATTAAGTTGTAATGAAATTTAATTAAAATCTATGACTTATTGATTCGAGATGAAATGAATTCTAATTGGTTAAAAGTGGGTGTTATAAAAGAAGATTGAGATGAGTTATGGAATTTAATTTAACCAAGTAAAGTTAAGAATCAATAAGAGAAGTTAATAAAATGAATTAATGGAATTAGTTAAATAAAATTTCATTGAATTGAATTGAATAAATAAGGTAAGTTAATAAAATTCCATTGAATAAATGAAATGAATTGATTATAAATGGTATGATTGTTAACCAATGTGGTTGAAATAAATAAATGAATTGAAAACAAATGAATTGAATGTAAATTAATTGGAAGTGAATAAGGAACCTGAATAATTGGAATAAATAAATTGCCACCAATGTGTAACATTTAATTATAAATATTAGCCGCTAAATTAATCAACATTAACGAATAATTGTTTTTGTTTATGCCGTCTATAATGTTCATAAATTATAACTAGATATCAACTATTTTATAGACAATAATGTCCCAGAGGGCTTATAGGAGATTTCAAGCCGAGCAGGAGATAGCTTAAGTGATAAAAATAGCTGGAGGAAATCAACGACTGGAAGAAGAGTGCATCGACGTAACAGCTAGATAAGCACATCGCAGCATAATTGGAACAACAAGGGACGATCTTGGAAAGGATGGGTCGGGCGATGAGGATGGATCAGGAGACGACGACGAGTAGGTATGCTTGTGTTTCTGTCAGATTTTCATCATCTTTTTTTGCAGTTATGTGACATTTGTGTATTTGATACTTGTTCATTGGTTGTGGTGTTTGATGGATTAGTGGACGTTTTGTTTGATGGATAGCATTTGTACGTATGGTTAAGTCGTTTGATGGATTTGTAATATTTTGTTTGATTGGTATGATATATTTATATGTTGGTGATGAAATATTTATGTAAATTTATGTGTTGCGTTATATATATGATTATTTGTGATATGTGTGAAATTATATGATGGATGAAGTGGTATTTGTTGTGAAATTGAATGCATATGTGTTGGAAACAGATATGAAATTGGTTGCATGGTTGGATGGATTAAAGAGCTAAATTAGACAGAAATTGGTTCCAGATTATCGACGACCAACTTAGTAACGGCCAGTGACGGCTTGCGACAGCCATTTGGTTCTATTTTTGCGATGGTTTGCGTCAACTTGAGGCGGCGTCCCGATGTGTAATACGTTGCCATGTGTTTAGCCTGGCTTCGTCAATCGTTGCTATATTGGTGACGAAGCTGTCGCTAAAGCACTCGCTTTACTATATGGCAGTGGGTTATTTAGCAACGACTTTTAGCGACGGCTTTCATCGGCCGAGGACAGCCGACGATGCTTTTTTGCCGTCGCTAAAGCCACCGTGTTTTGTAGTAACTAACATTTTAGGGGCACAGTGGGTATTCCTAATAAAATCACACTAGTTGAATTATATTGATTTAGTTCTGACTTGACTCAAGGCAGATCAAAGTAACCATTAGCATCAGGTATCCAAAAACCAAAAATCACACAGTGGGCAACATCTCACAATGGTTGGGGCCTCCAACCATTGTGAGATGTTGCCAACCAAGTTGATCAATTAGGGATGGTTCATTGACCATGGGTTATAACATAAACTAGTCTTTTCACTATAACAACTCAGGTTTTCGGACCAGCCAAAATCGTCGAAAAACCCGTCCGTTCTAAAACTATGAGTGAAAACTACTAACTTAATATACAATACTTGATAAAAATTCAACACCATCAAAAGTGTAGGATACAATTTTAATTGTACAACTTATCAGAGTAATTAACTTAATCTACTAGGTGTGCTTTAATACACGTCAAATACAAATAAAAATAAATCTACTACTGTACAACTCTAATGAGAGAAAAAGAAAAGTCAATCCTGCAAACTCAATAAACATGTCAAATGCAAAATAAAATAGTAAGTAGGAAAATACATTAATACACGATATATAGCAAACAATAAACAGAAAAATGTTATGTTACTATTAGGGTTGCATCACTACCACTTGTAATTGCCTATGTACCCCAATCTGATTGAGTACCTAATTAGATATAGGATCACGTCAATGTAGTTTTTCTACCACAAATAGGTCTCATGGAGCCTACGATGTGACAAATAATATGTAATTCACAAAACTTCCCATTTAGGCTTAATGTTCAAATTTAGATTTTTGAAATCTAATTAACTTTATTATTTTCGAAATATAATTCTTTTTGAAAATAATCTCTTTTGAACATACTCTCGATTTTTATTTCAGAACCTTTGAAATAATATGTATATATATACACATATTTCGTATAAAATTACACTTTACTTCGGGATTTTAAAACAAATCACTTCTGAAATATTTATTTGGAAATCTCAAAATACTACTATAAAAGCATATCAAAGTATATGCAACCAGATTGGGAGGTTTCTCCCAATAACAAGGCAACTAGGTACTCACCTTCATATAATCGATAAATAAGTACATCCCTTTATTCTAAGAGCGTCCTATACTCAAAACATATGCCCACTTTTTAGTTTTGGGTTACCCGAATCATTGGTAACATAACAAATCATTTTATATCCCGAAGTGATAAATCATTTTCATTAATGTTCACAAATGCTTTCAAGTCATAGTGTGCCCTCCCAAAACCTTTTGAAATCATTTTGCAATGACTCGGAATTTTGGTCGTTAGTTTTGAACATCTAATTCATTTTAAAATAATAATTAAATATTTGGAATCGGAATAATTTGTGAATCTGGATGTAAATAGTTATGAAAATGGTTTCTAAGGTTTATTTTAAGTTTAGTTTGATTTGAATTTTTAGATGGAATTAAAAGTCGATAAGTTGAATTTGGAATTTTATATTTATTTAATAATAGAATTTAATATTATAACAATGTAAATAATCAGATTTTGGTTCGAAATGAATCAGAATGATTTCTGGTGTGAAAATAAATTCTATGTGATTTATAATAAAGTTAGTAAAGTTTTAAAAGTGAAAATTAAGTGATTTCGACGATTTTGAAAATCGCTCGATTTAATCGACAAGTTAAAATAGCCTTCCGGGGCAGAGTCTCAGAATTCGACGAAACCAGTTCCACTGGATCCGTAATAGTTAGTAATTATTGGATTTCAATTTTTGTAGCAATCGAAGTTGTCGTTTTACCCTGGCAGCTCAAAACGCATAGAAACTATTTTAATCGATTTAATTTAAAATTGATCGTTTATTTCCGTAACTTGCGCATATGATCGAATTAGCCTCCGAAACACATTCCATTGTGTTCGAAATGCGGGTAAAACCTTATAAGCGCCCGCGACATGTTGGATTTGGAGTTCATTCGGAAATCTTGTAAAAATTGAGAATAATATTAAAATAATAGAATGCGTATATATATTAACGTTGCTCAGTGAAACCCTAGGAGCCAAAACGCAGCCACCACCTATGTTTTAGTGGCTGATATACATCGATATTTATCCCCAATTTTCAATCAATCCATCGATTTTTGTCGAATATCACCAACTGGAAAGTTGGAGAGCTCAACGAGGCGAGTTAATCCTACGGTCGAGACCGTTTTTCGTGCTTCGAAGGAGCGGTAGTTCGTCAAGGAAGAGTTGCCGTTCGAGCTCGTCATTCATGAGCATGGGTTGACCGAGCTTCGCTGTGTTTCGGCCAAAGGTGGAGGTCACGACGAGCTATCTCGTGGTGAGTTTTGATCGAGCTCGAGTGAGCCGTAAGTGGAGCGGCGTGTAACCCTAGGTCGACGATATTGGGTTCGAGCGTGCTGTTTATCGCGTGGAAGAAGAAGTATTTTTTTTTGCGGCCTGGATCTATGTTTTCTAATCAACGGTATAGAATAAAATAAATGAATAAAAAGGAAATTGTTTAATTTTATGTTCAAACTTTGTAAATCCATATATTTTGCATATATTATCAGATTCCAACGAAATGAGAAGCACCGAAATCGCAGCGACGCGATCTACGCTGCAGTACTGATTTGGAGACAATCGGAGTTAGCGGAATTCTTGGGTTAAATCGATCGTGGTCGATTTAATTCAGGAATTTAAACGCTCGTTGGAACTCAAGGTGGGTTAATCTCACTCACATCTGGAATGCTAGTTAATTTAAATAGTTATTAATTAAATAATTGATTGGTTGATTGATTGAATATAGAAACTATTATCAAATTTGATGGATATTTGTTTGTCGTGTTAACATCTTGGATGCAGGGAAACAGGTTGGAGGGATCCAACTGGATTCCTCACAATGTAGAAACTATGATCATTATCAATGATGTACTTTATTTATTATCCCGTGATAGTTTAATTTGAAATTCAGTTATGTTGTGATATGATCGAATGAATATAATCTGGCATATTAAATATAACTGAAAATAAAATGAATTGGGATTTAAAAGGGAAATGAAAAGGGATTTTTTTAGTAATGAATTTAAGGGAATTAAATTCAAGAAATTGGTTGAAATTTGAAGTGTTTTTGAAATTATGATTTAAAAAGGAAATGAGGAATGGAAATGTATAAACTAGGTATATAAATAAAATGGAATATTTATCAGTGGATAAATTTTGAAAGATAGATTTTCGGTGTGAATTCCTATAAGAAATGCAAATTGTTTAAAAGTAATTGTGAAATTATTTTCAAATAGATGGAAAATGTATTTTCCTTGGAAATTAAGTATGATTCCCAAGAAAGCTTTCAAAATATAAATTAGCAGTTTAAAATGTGTTTTAGAATATTTTAGAAAAAATATATTATTTTTAATCATTTTTAAGTATGAGTGAATATTTAATTAAGTAATTAAGGTATTAAATTATTTTAAAGGTAAATTAGTATTATGTTTTCTAAAGGAAATTTTAATATAAATATTTGGTATAATAACTTTATATAAAAGGAAATTTTTAATTTAAGTTACTCAAGAAACTTTTATAGATTTTCAAAGAGTAAAATTTGAGTAAAGAATATAGTAATCATATTTTAAATATTTAAGTATACCTTGGAAGTGATTTCTAGGAGGTGGAAATGTGTTTAAAAATAAAAAGGTATTTATTTTTAAAATGTGGGAAGGAATTTACGGGATTTAAACGTAAATTTGAATTTAGATAATTCAGCAGGATTTACAAAACGTATTCTTTGGTTTATTCTGAAATGGAAGTGTATTTCCCTAAAAAGGCAAGTACGTTTCAAGGCAGTTTTTTTAGTGAATGTTAAAAGTTTAATTTTTTTTAAAGGAATGTTTTTAAGAAATTATTTAAGTTGTTAAGTGTTAAAGGTAAATAGTATTAAAACAGTTATAGTAATAATTATTTTAAAGGATTCATGGGTATTATGTTTAAAGATAATTTTTAATTTTTACAGTTTATAGAATAGTTCTGTTTTAAGAATAAGTTATTGGTTAAAGTATTATTTGAAACTTGAATAGAATTTGATAACTCCTATTTTTAAAAATTTAGTTAGCTTAACCTTTGCTTTAAAGAAAATAGTTTATATTTTATAAAGCAGTTTTATTCGAAATATTTTTAAAAGTGTATATATATTAAATTAAGTATGTAAGTAGTTTTAAAATAAATATTTTAATATATTTTCAAGAATAAAGAATTTAAATTATTTTAAATCTAAAGTATTGGTACTTGGATGTTTTCAGAGGAAGTAAAGATTTGGGAATTTATTCCATGAGAAGAGTAGGGTTTGAAAACTGTTTCCAAAAGGGTTGAAAATGGAAATATATCTTGTGAAGATATTTTGAGGTTAATAAATAATTTGGGAAATCATTTATTGTTTGATGGATGTTTGTGAATGTTAATTGATAGTTAAATCACCGACTATCAATATTAGCCAATGCGTTGATCGTTTCGAAGAGACCGAGATCGGGATTAATTTCTCGAAAACCACTTCGATCCGGTTTGTATGTTTTCGTGGGAAAAACGAGTTCGGAGTCGAAGATGGAGCAGTGAAGTGCAAGGGCTAGTCGCCACTAATCCTGAGGATTATTCCAAAATGGATGTAGTAGGAGTATTGCCTTCGGTTCCGTTCAAACCTGGGACGGACTTGTATGGATGAATGCTTTCGGAACATCGATAGATGGACGATGGGCATTCCAAGTGAAACGTTCTAAAGGGTAACGCTTAGCCTAAAGCCTCATCAACCGGGAATGGCTGAAAATCAGGGGTTATGTGACGACCCGACTTTCTAACTCCAGAAAGACATGTCATCAATAAGAAAGAAAGGGATAGAAATAGAAAAGAATGGAAAGTAAGTATAACAACATCAGAATCTCACAGCGGAATGGAATAAAATATAATACATCAACATAACAATTACATAGTTATATATACATCAGAGTTATACTATATCATACAACATGACTATCATATACATATCTGTCAGAACATACATCTCAAATATCATAAACTAACTAACACAGTGGAACTATATAGATAGCTATATACGTCTGGTCTTCTGCTCCAACTCCTCCAGAAAACTCTATATTCCGAATACCTATCACTTGGCTACCCATAAAAATTTGAGTACCCAAGAGTTTATGAAAAACAAAATATAAACTCCGAGTCAGACATGGGTCTGGTATGAGTAAACAGGTTAAAGTTGTTTAACTTTGAAAATTATTTAAAATAAAGGTATCACGTAAGACTTCCCACACATAAATACGGGTAAGTTTTTACCTTACGCTAACCAAAATTTTTTATAGGAAATTCAGTGATATTATAATAGTGTCTAGGGTTTTCAAGTAAAATACAGAAATAGCTGAAATGCTTACATCTCACATTCCAACGTAGTTGGGCATAATCAAAACGTACGGCTCTTATTGGAAATTGGATCCCATACAATGGCAGGGCTACTGGGGTACCGCCCGTCACATTACGTGGCCTAGATCACAGTACCGAGGAGCCACCCTAACTCCCTTGCAACACAAGGCCGGAACCATTCCTTACCGAACAGTCCCGAACAAGATAACCCCGCAGTTGGCTGCAGACCAACCGCCCACACAGCCGAACAAAAGGGACATCTAGACAGGGGTATACCTCGTCCTGCTTGGGCATGACCCACCTAACCTTGCTTCACATCCCCTGTTTTAGCCATTCCCGGTTGATGAGGCTTGAGGCTGCGTTTACCTTTATAGAACATATCTCTTAGAATGCTCATCGTCCGCTTGACGATGTGCTTAAAGCATTCAATACATACAAGTTCGTTCCGGGTTCGAACGAAACCGAAGGCATTATCTCGTTACACTCGTTTTGGAATCACCCTCAGGGTTAACGATGATAACCCTTGCATTCTGAAACACCATCTCGATCTTCACTTGAGATTACACGACCTATCGTTTAATTTGGATCGACGTGGTTTTGGAATATCAAATCGATACCCGATCTCGGTCTCATCGAAATCCAAACGCCATTTTAAAGGCCAAGTTGTCTAATTAACTTAACATTTTAAATTCAACAATTGAATTCATATAGCAATTTAACACAGATAAATAACATCAGATAAATCATATGGCAATTTAACACAGATGAATCATACACAATCATCACAGATATATCCAGAATATCACAGAACATCACAGGATAGAAATAAACATCAGATGCAATCAAATAGAACCATCGATTCATATCAACAAGTCATTTGATTTATTTTAAACTTAATTGCATACTTAAGAGTAAACTATATTTTATTCTTGCTTAATCAATTACTAATTAATTAACTTACTTCAATTTATTGATTACTTATTAATTATTCGCTTAATTAATTAATTAATTCTTATTTTCTTAATCAATAACTTCAATCATTGATTTGTAAAACTCAATTACACATTTAATTATTATTAATTGCTTAATTAATCAATAATTATTAATTAACATATCCGTTTAATCATTAATTAATTATTTAGTCAGTTAACTATGATTCGTTAAATTATTAACTTTCAATGATTAATTAAATTCTTAATTACAAATGATTACAAAAGATTATTAAAATCTTTAATTACAAATTTAATTAGATCCTGAATTACTTATTAAATTACAATTATCAATGTTATTACATTCTTAATTAACTTGGATTTAAATTAATTATTCGTTTTGTTTTCTGCAAAACTTCCTTAATAAATTTAATCACAGCCTATTAACAACATTAATACCACAATTGATACTTAGATTCTTAACTCCTCAACATAATATTATAGTTAGCAAAATCCAGAAATTTAAAACCGAAGATAACAACGTGGTTACTCGGGTCGAACTCGAAATTACTCAGCACCTTTCTCGCATCACTCCCTGACTCTCTTTTCTTCTTCCCTGTTCCATCTTCTCCCATTTCTCTTTTTTTTAAAGAAAACTTAAGTTTAAAACTGTTAAAACTTATTGAAACACTCGCGCCTATTCAAAAACTCGACCCAGAGCAAAAACCCGAAGGAATCCACGCGACTAACTCGAGTTTCACTCGAGTCGACACGAACACGTACTTACCCGCCGCCGTGCACGTGCACGGCGGTTCACCACCGCGCCATCGCACCTCGACCCCATCAACAAACCCCACGGCATCCCCTCACACGAAATCACAGCCCAGAGATTCACGTAAAACTCGGAATCGAAATAATGCCTGAAAGGTCGAACTGTTTACAAACTCGATAGACAAATATCCGCTCGTCCTCACGATCGCGGTCGCCTGAGATGACGTGGCTTCGGCCGCATCCTGCCAACAATACCCCCTAACACTCTCCGAAACCTCACGGCGCTCGTTTGAGCTATGGTGACGTGATCACCGAATGAACTGAACCCAAAAGCAATGAACCCGTAAACCCAATTTTGCATAATTCCCAAATAATCTTGCAATTAACAATTTTTTTAGCATTTTTCTGGTGATCTAGAATCAATACACAAGCTCCATGTCTAATTTCAACAACAACAATTGTTTGAATCATCAGAATTTCATGAAAGTGCATTTTTGGTTCACTAACCAACTGCACTATGCATAGTTGTCTAAAAGTTATAAAGTTTGTCTTAAAATCATAGTTTTGTATGTAGTTTCAAATTATAAGTTCAAGTTTACAATTCGAGATATTCGAATTTTAGCCTTTGTTTTATGTTTACTGTAAATTTAAGTTACAGTACTTATATCACACAGCTACTTAAAAAAAAATTCCAAACCTTAGTCTTTAGCATAAACAAAATCAATTTAATTTTGTTACTAATTAAAGGAAATGATTTTATATAAGAAGTATGATATATTCTCTGCTTTTCTTTGTCTCAGCAAGATTTGAAACGTGGAAGAACCTATTATGCAGTACTCACAGTAAATAGCAAACATTCCAGAACATAAACATCAACTTATCAATTTTTTTCTAGAAGTAATTATTAAAAGTTAGATTTTAAATAAGTTTACTCACTAAGATTGCAGTTGAAACTTGAAACAGAGGATGGTTGCTTCTTTGCTTCCTGACTTTATTTGAATATGAAATTTTGTTTATTCTTCTCTTGCTTTATCAGGTTTTGTTTAAGTTATAGAATGAACTAAATGGAATGATAAACATATCTTTATATGGCTTTGAACAAGATACCTTCTGGAACACGCCTTAGCTTGATATAATACTTGCTTTACTTTTATTAGTAATAAGGTACTAAAACCTGAGATGTTTCGGATATTTTCGGCTGGAAGATATTTGTTCCAGATAAAAAATTATGCTAATTAATGTATATGTTTACACTTATGTTAACGTAACATAAATGCTTGCTGACACATGAATATGGTACAAAGATATTTGCAGATTTGTTTGTACTGACATGTTTTATTTGCTGTGAATTCTTGGCTTACTTATGCATATAAAGTTTGCAGGTTTTCAATTTGTCTTCATTGCTTGAATAACCCTATATGTCAAGTATTCTTATGCATACAAAACTATACAACAACCATTATAGTCTTTATTAAAGAATTGACATTGTACAAATGAATGTTTCAGGTTACCCTTACCTATCTAATTCTACATGCTGCAAGACTATCAAATTTTTATTTTGCATAAGAATTCTGCTTTGTCTGATTTCATATATATTTTTATTTACATAGTTAACATTTCTATTTATAATTTATATTCATATCAAGGTTTTACACTTATGTTTATATATTATGGTTTTTCTTATGTCATCATACTTATATTAATATCAATATTTTGAACTTATGTCTGTAATCCTACTTTTATGTTATAATCAAATTTTATGTTATACTCATATTAAATATTTATAAGCTTACTTTATTTTAATTATAAACATTGTTGTTTAGAAACACTACTTAATCTTATTTTTCATTAAAGTTAAATATTCCAAATATTTGATTAGTGACTTATATTTGTATCTGTATACTTTATATTTATATTTAATATGGGTAGAATTGTATTATTGTACTTATTATTATTAACTGCATCTATATATCTAAGATTAAATGTCATTAATACATAACTCTTAATTTAATTGAATAAAACAGATTTATGTTAAATATTGTTAAAAGAGTCTATTTTATATTTTGAAATTATAAATTCCTTTATAATACATATACAACTAATAATATCCAAAATCTTGTTTATTTCAAAATGAAAATCTTGTATTTTATTTAAATTTGATTAAAAACTTACGACAATAATAGGGTCCAAATTCCGGGATGTCTCCTCTCCCCTTAAAAGAATTTCGTCCCCGAAATTTAAACAACAGTTAATTTCAAAAACTTAACAATCAAACAGTCAATTCTAACAACATTACTAGTTATCCGGACATAAATTTGATAAGCTTTTCTTAAACTATCAAGAGTTTCCCAGGTACAATCTCTGGGATCCTCACTCCATTGCACCTTGACGAGTTTCACCACTTTGTTCCTGAGCTGCTTCTCATCTTGATCTACAATCTGAACAGGATCTCTAACCACAGTCAGGTTGGGTTCTACTTCTAAATCTTCCTTAACAACCGGTTCTACCACCAATGATGGGTCATGAATATATTTCCTTAAATGAGACACATGTAATACATTGTGAATCCCAAACATCCGTTCTGGCAATTCAATCCTGTATGCTACAGTTCCAATTCTTTCCAGCACTCAGAATGGACCAATATATCTTGGAGCAAGTTTCCCCGTCTTTCCGAATCTTATAGCACATTTGATTGGGGAAACTTTGATAAAAACTAAATCTCCGATTTCAAATTCCAATGGTCTTCGTCTCTTATCTGCATATTTCTTCTGACGATCTTGAGCAGCTTTCATCCTTTTCTTGATAAACTCAACCTTCGCAGAAGCTTCACGAATAAGATCGGGTCTGAGTACAAGTCGATCATTCGATTCAATCCAACAAGATGGTGATCTACACGGTCTTCCATACAGAGCTTCATAAGAAGCCATCTTAATACTCGCTTGATAACTGTTATTATAGGAAAATTCCACTAGATGAAGATGGTCTTCCCATGATCCGCCAAAATCCAATACACAAGCTCACAGCATATCTTCTAGAATACGATTAAGCCTTTCCGTTTGTCCGTCCGTCTAAGGATGATAGGCTGTACTTAATCTCAAACTTGTTCCCATAGCTGATTACAGAGCTTCCTAGAATTTACTAGTGAAAATAGGATCACGGTCACTTACTATGCTGATAGGAATACCGTGCAATCTGACTATCTCCTTCAAGAAAATTTCTGTTAGGGAAACTGCAGTACGAGTCGCCTTAACTGAAATAAAATGGGCACTCTTCGTTAAACGATCAACAATAACCCATATTCCTTCATTTCCTTTCCTGGTTCTAGGCAAACTGTCGATGAAGTCCATCGAAATCATCTCCCACTTCCAATCTGGAATTTCCAAAGGTTGCAATAGTCCGGCAGATTTTTGTCGATCTCCCTTCACTTGTTTGCAAATGGTACAACTATTTACAAAAGCAGCTACATCCTTCTTCATATTCGGCCACCAAAAAACTCTCCTCATATCTTTATACATCTTCGAGATTCCCTGGTGAATATTCAATTTGGAGCGATGACACTCAGCTAAAACTTCTTTCCATAGTCCATCTATATTAGGCACACACAAACGACCATTAATCCTTAAAGCACCTTGATCGTCTATCATGAAATCCGAATACCGACCGTCTTTAGTTCCAAGAATTATTTCCTCATAAGATTTATCCTCCATTTTCTTACTAATGATTCTTTCTTGGAGAGATGGAACTACTTCCAAAAGAGATAAGACCGCATTTCTACCAAGAGCATCAACCACGACATTTGCTTTCCCCGGAGTATACAAAATATCCAGATCATAAGATGCCAAAAATTCGACCCATCTCTGCTATCTCAAATTAAGATCTTTTTGAGATAAAATATATTTCAACGGTTTGTGATCCGTGAATAACTCAAACGTTTCTCCCAAAAGATAATGTCTCCTGATCTTCAAAGCAAAAACAATAGCTAACAGTTCTAGATCATGCGTAGCATAGTTCTTCTCATGTGACTTCAATTGCCGACTAACGTACGCAATTACTCTGCCATTCTGCATCAGAACTGCTCCCAGTCCAACTAAACATGCATCCGTATAAACTTCAAATTTGCTCTTCCTATCCGGAATAGCAAGTACTGGTGCACTAGTTAGCCTTGTCTTTAATTCCTGAAAAGCTTCTTCACACTGAGGTGTCCACTTGAATTTAGCTCCTTTCCTAGTCAGCTTGGTCAGATGTGAAGAAATTTTGGAATAATCCTTAATGATTTTTCTGCAGTAGCTAGCCAAACCCATAAAACTGCGAACTTCAGTCGGTGTCTCCGGCTGTTTCCATTGCAAAATAGTTTCAACCTTTGCTGGATCTACTGAAATGCCTTCACCAGAAACAATGTGCCCTAAAAATTTAACTTCTGATTTCCAAAAATGGCACTTTGAAAACTTTGCCTTCAACACATGCTTCCTCAGAGTCTCCAATACAATTCTCAAATGTTGCCTGTGCTCCTCTTCCGATTTGGAGTAGACCAAGAGATCATCAATGAATACCAAAACAAACTTATTCAACACATCTCTAAAGACTCGGTTCATGAGGTCAACAAAATAGGCAGGCGCATTGGTTAACTCGAACGGCATAACCAACCACTCATAAAAACAATTCGGTCACCTAAATGCTGTCAAGGGAATACTATCTTCAGCTACTCTCAATTGATGGAAACCTGAAGCTAGATCTAGTTGAAAAAAGATAGAAGCTCCATGCAGCCGGTGAAAAGATCATCGATGCGAGGAAAAGGATATTTATTCCGAATGGTCACTTTGTTCAATTCTCTATAATCTACACAGAACCTTAGCGAACTATCCGATTTGGTAATAAACACTGCAGCAGAACCCCAACAAGAAAAACTGGGTCTAATCAAACCCTTCTCCAAAAGATCTTGTGTCTGCTTAATCAACTCTTCTCTCTCTAGGAGGCATTCTCCTACTGGGTTGAATCACCGACACTGCTCCTGGGATCAAATCAATACGAAACTCAATCTCTCGATGTGGCGGTACACACTTAACTTCTTCAAAGACATCAGGAAAATCTTGAACCACATCGATTTCCTCAACTTTCTCTTGAGAAGTCTCAACTCCTAGTAAAAGACTACTCAAGTGAAATCCAGAACTATCGCACGACACTTTGGCAATCCTACCCAAACCAGTCTCCAATGAAACTGTCCTCTCATCACAATTTATGACTGCTTTATACTTATCGAGCCAATCCATTCCCAAAATAAGATCAAATCCTTTAAAATTTAACACATACGGGTCACAAGAGAAACTGTGGGACAAATAAGAAAGCTTCAAGTCCTTACAGATTGTATCCAATTTTGTTGCTCCACCAATAGGATTAGATACAATAATGGGTCGATCCACCGTACTGGGGTTGAGAGAAAACTTTTCTACTGATTCCAAAGAAATGAAACTCAAAGATGCACCCGAATCAAATAAAACTTTAATATATTTGCCATCTAAGAGTAAGGTACCTTCCAAAACTCCTTTGCCTTGAGAAGAAGAAGATGGACCTACTTCTAGAGCAAAAACTTTATCCTGCAGTGTCTTCTGCAAAAGTGGACAATTCTTAATCATATGACCGGGATGACGACAATTAAAACACAACTATCTTTGAACTACCACCAGTCCTGGACCACTCTGTCGTTGCTGTTGCTGAGATCCTCCTTGAGAACACTGATCTGCCAAATGTCCAATTTGCTGACAATTATAACACTTACGGGGTCTGTTATTGCTTCCTCCCTATTTCTTTCTCTTAGCTTGCCTTTTCCAAAGTGGATTAAACTTCCTTTTATTTGGATTAACGGAATTCCCTCTCAAAAGTGTTGCTGTTGCCTCTAATTTCATGCTCATCAAATTTTCATACCTCAAAGCCATATCAACCAAATCAACCAAAGATCCTTTCAAGAGCACCATCATCTTATTCTGGAATTCGGACCTCAATCCTTGCACAAACTTTTCATTCTTCTTGAGGGGAGTATCAATGAGTCTTGATCCATAACACGAAAGTTCGTTGAATTTGGTCTCATACTCAGAAACAGTCATGCTTTCCTGCTTCAAATTCAGAAAATCCTGGTACAATTGGGTTTTCCTTGTCGTAGGCATAAACTTCTCCTCAAATAACTCCTTGAATCTTTCCCATGAAATATCTTCTTCATGAATATTTGCAATAGTTGCATCCCATCATGCTGCCACGCCCCCTTGCAATTGCCACGATGCCATTTCCCTTTTTCTGATCATCCGACAATCTCATCCTCTTAAAAATGCGCTCACAAGAACGTAGCCAGGCTTGAACTTAAATTATCGATGCTGAACCTTTAAATGGTTGGCCTCCAAGATCAATGAAATCTTTACATAAGGCTGCAAAACTAACTTGAGGCGGTACTGGATTTACAGCCTCTCTAGCAATTTGACTTCGACCATTATCAGTTGAAGTACTGGCCCTAACTCTTCCTCTTCTTCCAGAACTCATGTTGGCCATTATCAATCGAAGCACACAATCCTTTCAAGTTACCTGTTCAGGTGGCCAACAAATTTAGATAGGTATATATATATATATATATATATATATATATATACACACACACACACACACAAATACGTACTCTCAAGATAAATATTACTCCAGAGCCTAGGTACTCACTCAACCTAATGCTCTAATACCAGCTGTGACGACCCGACTTTCTAACTCCAGAAAGACATGTCATCAATAAGAAAGAAAGGGATAGAAATAGAAAAGAATAGGAAGAAAGAATAACAACATCAGAATCTCACAGCGGAATGGAATAAAATATAATACATCAACATAACAATTACATAGCTATATATACATCAGAGTTATACAATATCATACAACATCACTATCATATACATATTTGTCAGAACATACATCTCAAATATCATAAACTAACAAACACAGCGGAACCATATAGATAGCTATATACATCTGGTCTTCTACTCCAACACCTCCAGAAAACTCTATATTCGGAATACCTATCACTTGGCTACGCATAAAATTTTAAGTACCCAAGAGTTTATGAAAAACAAAATATAAACTCCGGGTCAGACATGGGTCTGGTATGAGTAAACAGGTTAAAGTTGTTTAACTTTGAGAATTATTTAAAATAAAGGTATCACGTAAGACTTCCCACACATAAATACGGGTAAGTTTTACCTTACGCTAACCAAAACATTTTATAGGAAATTCAGTGATATTATAATAGTGTCTAGGGTTTTCAAGTAAAATACAGAAATAGCTGAAATGCTTACATCTCACATTCCAACGTAGTTGGGCACAATCAAAACGTACGGCTCTTATTGGAAATTGGATCCCATACAATGGCAGGGCTACTGGGGTACCGCCCGTCACAGTACGTGGCCTAGATCACAGTACCGAGGAGCCACCCTAACTCCCCAGCAACACAAGGCCGGAACCATTCCTTACTGAACAGTCCCGAATAAGATAACCCCGCAGTTAGCTGCAGACCAACCGCCCACACAGCCGAAGAAAAGGGACATCTAGACAGGGTTATACCTCGTCCTACTTGGGCATGACCCACCTAACCTTGCTGTACATCCCCTGTTTTAGCCATTCCCGGTTGATGAGGCTTGAGGCTGCGTTTACTTTTATAGAACATATCTCTTAGAATGCTCATCGTCCGCCCGACGATGTGCTGAAAGCATACAATCCATACAAGTTCGTTCCGGGTTCGCACGAAACCGAAGGCATTATCTCGTTACACTCATTTTGGAATCACCCTCAGAGTTAACGACGATAACCCTTGCATTCTGAAAACACCATCTCGATCTTCACTTGAGATTACACGACCTATCGTTTAATTTGGATCGATGTGGTTTTCGGAACATCAAATCGATACCTGATCCCGGTCTCATCGAAATCCAAACGCCATTTTAAAAGCCAAGTTATCTAATTAACTTAACAGTTTAAATTCAACAATTGAATTCATATAGCAATTTAACACAGATAAATAACATCAGATAAATCATACACAATCATCACAGATATATCCAGAATATCACAGAACGTCACAGGATAGAAATAAACATCAGACGCAATCAAATAGAACCATCGATTCATATCAACATGTCATTTGATTTATTTTAAACTTAATTGCATACTTAAGAGTAAATTATATTTTATTCTTGCTTAATCAATTACTAATTAATTAACTTACTTCAATTTATTAATTACTTATTAATTATTCGCTTAATTAATTAATTAATTCTTATTTTCTTAATCAATAACTTCAATTGTTGATTTGTAAAACTCAATTACACATTTAATTATTATTAATTGCTTAATTAATCATTAATTATTAATTAACTTATCCGTTTAATCATTAATTAATTATTTAATCAGTTAACTATGATTCGTTAAATTATTAACTTTCAATGATTAATTAAATTCTTAATTACAAATGATTACACAAGATTATTAAAATCTTTAATTACAAATTTAATTAGATCTTGAATTACTTATTAAATTACAATTATCAATGTTATTACATTCTTAATTAACTTGGATTTAAATTAATTATTCGTTTTGTTTTCTCAAAACTTCCTTAATAAATTTAATCACAGCCTATTAACAACATTAATAACACAATTGATACTTAGCTTCTTAACTCCTCAACATAATATTATAGTTAGAAAAATACAGAAGTTTAAAACCGAAGATAACAACGTGGTTACTCGGGTCGAACTCGAGATTACTCAGCACCTTTCTCGCGTCACTCCCTGCCTCTCTTTTCTTCTTCCCTGTTCCATCTTCTCCTGTTTCTCTTTTTTTTTTAAAGAAAACTTAAGTTTAAAACTGTTAAACTTATTGAAACACTCGCGCCTATTCAAAAACTCGACCCAGAGCAAAAACCCGAAGGAATCCACGCAACTAACTCGAGTTTCACTCGAGTCGACACGAACACGTACTTCCCCGCCGCCGTGCATGTGCACGGCGGTTCACCACCGCGCCATCGCACCTCGACCCCATCAAAAAACCCCACGGCATCCCCTCACACGAAATCACGGCCCAAAGATACACGTAAAACTCGGAATCGAAATAATGCCTGAAAGGTCGAACTGTTTACAAACTCGATGGACAAAAATCCACTCATCCTCAGATCGCGGCCGCCTGAGATGCCGTGGCTTCGGCCGTATCCTGCCAACAACATCCCTAACACTCTCTGAAACCTCACGGCGATCGGTTGAGCTATGGTGACGTGATCATCGAATGAACTGAACCCAAAAGCAATGAGCCCGTAAACCCTATTTTCCATAATTCCCAAATAATCTTGCAATTAACAATTTTTTTAGCATTTTTCTGGTGATCTAGAATCAATACACAAGCTCCATGTCTAATTTCAACAACAACAATTGTTTGAATCATCAGAATTTCATCAAAATTCATTTTTGGTTCACTAACCAACTGCATTATGCATAGTTGTCTAAAAATTATAAAGTTTGTCTTAAAAATCATAGTTTTGTATGTAGTTTCAAATTATAAGTTCAAGTTTACAATTCGAGATATTCGAATTTTAGCCTTTGTTTTATGTTTACTGTAAATTTAAGTTTACAGTACTTATATCACACAGCTACTAATTTTTTTTCCAAACCTTAGTCTTTAGCATAAACAAAATCTATTTAGTTTAGTTACTAATTAGAGGAAATGATTTTATATAAGAAGTATGATATATTCTCTGCTTTTCTTTGTCTCAACAAGATTTGAAACCTGGAAGAACCTATTATGCAGTACTCACAGTAAATAGCAAACATTCCAGAACATAAACATTAACATATCAATTTTTTCCAGAAGTAATTACTAAAAGTTAAATTTTAAATAAGTTTACTCACTAAGATTGCAGTTGAAACTTGAAACAGAGGATGATTGATAATAGAAGTCTGCAGTTGAAGTTTTAAATTGCCGTAACTCTTCTTTGCTTCCTGACTTTATTTGAATATGAAATTTTGTTTATTCTTCTCTTGCTTTATCAGGTTTTGTTTAAGTTATGGAATGAACTAAATGGAATGATAAACATATCTATATATGGCTTTGAACAAGATACCTTCTGGAACAAGCCTTAGCTTGATATAATACTTGCTTTATTTTTATTAGTAATAAGGTACTAAAACCTGAGATGTTTTGGATATTTTCGGCTGGAAGATATTTGTTCCAGATAGAAAATTGTGCTAATTAATGTATATGTTTACACTTATTGTAACAACCCGCATATTTATCGATTTTATATTTAAATATTTTATTTAAATATTTTATCGTTAGTCGGATTTTAGTCCGAAAAGCTACTTTTTGCATACGGTCGAATTAGGACTCGGGACCACTCCCATTGAGTTTAAAATGCCGTTTGCGACCTTTTTGAGTATAACCTTCGATATGTTTGGAGAAAGTTGATTTTTGCTACTTTTCACTTTGGGTTTGGTTTTGGGCTCAGCCCTATGTTAACTTATGCTCAAATCTGAGCCACTCTTCCCCACTCACCCTCATTCTCTTCTCTTTTCAGTTTTTATAACATTAATGGTGGGAGAGATTGGAAATTAAAAACTCCAAAACCCTAGTTTCTCTTGCAAATCAAATTCCTAGCTCCAAACTCAAGAAGAACCCATTGGTAAGCTTCTCTTCTTCTTCTCCAACTTATTCTCTTACCAATTTCAGAAATTCCTAAACCTAATTTTGGGAATGTTCTTGTTTTTGAGCTTAGATTCAAGCTCAATTGGGTTGTGTTGAAGAGAGGTTGATTCTCCATTTGCTTTCAAGCTTCTTCTTGTTTGATTTTGTGAAAAGGTGAGATTTTTATCTCACATCTATGTCTATATCCATCTTTGTGGTTAGGTATGAATTCGTAACATTTGTGCATATTCATTTGCTTTTGATTTGGATCGAATGGGTGAATATTCCAATTTTTGTGAAAATCCTTTTATGGATGTTTGATTACGATATTTGGGGTGTATCGAAGAGCCTATAAGGCCGGGCTGTCATTTGACGTAAATCCTTAGTCGTCATTGCTCGCTCAATCGCTCCCGACATCGTTTGGGCCATATGGCCTAGGCAAATTGTTGCCCTTACCAAGTTTTCAAACGTCTGGAGACCAATGCCAGACGTCCGGTTTTGCAACCTGGAGAAAAATAAAATACGGCAGAAGAATAAATAAGGCAGTGGCTAATTTCAGACGCCTGAATTATTGTTTCAGACGTCTGGAATAAGGTTAGACGTCTGATTTGTGTTTTCAGACGTCTGGTTGGTTTTCTGGAATATTTCCAGAAACCAAAACCAGACGTCTGGACTTTCCCCCAGACGTCTGAAATGTGCAATTTTGCCTATTTTCGCTGTTTTTGAGTATATGTCCAACTTTAATCGATTCGTGTTGATTCCCTTTTTGTTGTTATCATTTATTATAGACTTTGATGACATTTTCATCGTGATTTTTGGGAATATCCATTTTGATGGATTCGGTATCGATTTCTTTGGATTTTTATTCACATCTTCGTATGTGAATTTTAGTGATTGATTGTTCCTACAATCTTCTTTGTGTTTTGTCACTTTAAAAATATAAAGGTTTTCTATACTAGTAGTAAATATCAAAACTCTTTCCTCAAACGATTTCAATACTATTTTAATACCAAATTCATTTATAAAACAGTTTTCCAATCTATTAGTATATATATAAACCTTTACCTCACTCGTATGAGAAATCTAATTAAACGACTTCGTAAAACAAGTGGTATGAAACGCTTGCGTTCACTTTGTCGGTTAATTCTTGGACTTGTTCGATTGAATCTCTTGTGACAATTTTATAGTGGAGATCTACAGTTTGTTCGTAAATATTTAAGTTAAGCAAGTGGTTATGGGACATGAAGCTAAACTCATATATTAACTAGCTTAGTGTAAGTGCCACTTCTCGATGATCATGACGATCATTTTTGTGATTTAGACTAGCAATGTGAGATGTCTCTTTGACTGCGCGGGAGACTAAACCCCGTTTTGTGGAGTTTCGACTCAAATTGGTGGGGTAGCAACCCACGGTCTTCGGACCATTCGTATGTCAGGTCTTCGGACCATTCGTGTGTCAAATTAATGGCTAGCTACCATGAGATAGCTTCTCGTTCATGTGTTACAGCTGTTGGTGAGTTTTCATGCTCCCGTTCGTGTGATAGGCCTCCCCCCTATTTTGTGTGATTTCTGGTTTTCGTGTGTCGAATTCTGGAATTTCCTTCTTCACCTATTTTTGTGATTTCTATTGATATGATTTATCAATATTTGTGCATAGGTGAATTTGTGTGTCATTTACTGGATTTCTTGAGATGATTTCTAGAATTTGTGCTTCACCAATTTTCGTGATTTCCATTGATAAGTTTTATCAATATTTGTGTATTCGTGAATTTGTGTGTCATTGACTTTTGTGATTGACTTTGATATAATCGTCAATATTTGTGGTTTGATGAACGAAATAAGGAGTATGGCATTTCTTTGATTCTTGTGTAGATTTGGTGATATTGATTAATCTCTCGTTGACTTTCAATTACTTATATATATCACAGCTTGGAATTGTGATTATTATGTGTTTGGTCATATCTCTTATTCTATATCGTTTCATCCGATATCTATAGTTAGACTGATCCGTTTATTATTTTCTTATTAAATAATACTCGGGTCAGACCGAGATGTTACAGGTGCTTCTGCTTGACCCCTCACTTGGGATTGATTCCTCTGACTTTTGGTTAACTACTTAGATTAGTAGTTTTTGTTGTATACATTTGAGATATAGACTCCATAATGTATACTTATTCTTTTGTGTAGTTCATGTAACTATTCTTTTGTGATATTGTGGATCTTTTTAGACCACTATTCTGATATACACTTTCATGTGTAATATTCATATCTATTTCCGCCTTTGTGATATGAATTGTCTGTGACTGATTTATGTTATGTTTATTTCTATGTTTGTTTTCGAAGACCTTTATAGCCACTGTGTAGTAGCTTTGAGTTTGTGTCGGTATGTCGGATTTCCTCTTGAGATGAAAAGTTATATTTTTATCCGGCATATCGGTACTCGCACAAAGCAATTACATAGGTGGTCGCTCCTCAACAGCCTTATTCTCCGTGCTAGTTGACAGCATTCACCGTAATGTTCTTGGCTAGCGTGGGTATAGAGGTGGGGCGTCACAGCTTGGTATCAGAGCCAAACTTTGGAACAATATGGAATATTATAACAAGGATCATCGTCCTAAGTCCATCTTAGGAGTCATGCTTTAGGATTTATTCGGGTCTACGTACCGTCTTATCCTATTTTCTTTTATGATTCCTTGTTTTGTCTATCAAGATTGCTTGATATTCAATTTGGTGAATAACCTTCTTCTTCCTCTTCTTTCTTTCTAAAGGAAGAGAAATGTCTAGACCTGGCCGCCCCAGAGCCGTGCCATCTAGCGCTCCACCCAAGGATGGAGTTTTTATGACTGCTCAACAGCTTCTTGATTTGGTAACTAATGCTCAAGCAGCTGGAGCTAACCCGGAACCTACTCACCCAAAGTCGGGATTTGCACGCTTGTGCAGCGATTACACCAATTTGGGTGGGGAGCCATTCAAAGGTTCCGAAACTGTTATTGAAGTCCAAGCTTGGCTTAGAACATGCGATCGCATCTTTTCACGCATGAATCTTATTGACCTTCACCGAGTTCAGGTGACCTCAAGTATGCTCCGAGAAAGAGCATTGGACTGGTACGAGCTTCTTATTTCTGAAACTAATGAAGCGTATCTCACTTGGGAGAAATTCCGAGAACGCTTCGAGTTGAAATTCGTACCGGAAGCTGAGAAAGTGACATTGGCTCGACGATTTATAGACCTTGTTCAAGGTGAGTCCTCCGTGACTGATTACGTCGCCTCTTTCGAGTCGCTTTCCAAATATGGGGTTGAATATATCAACACCCCTTTAAAGAAGAACCAGAGATTCGTCTATGGCTTAAACAAAAATCTCAAGAAGCCATTACTTCTAAAATTAGAAGTTTCTTTCGACCAACTCGTTGATATTGCTCTTCGTCTTGAAGAGGCGGATAGGGAGAATGATGTTGAAGTGGTGGGTTCCAAACCAAACTTCAACAACAAGAAGAGGCCAAACAAATTCAAAGGCCCTTATCCCAATCAGAAAGGAAGGCAAGCAACTCCTGCTGAAAAGACCTTTTCCTCTACTCAAGGGAAATGCTATAATTGTGGTTCGAAAGACCATTTTGCGAACAAGTGTTCAAAGCCTCGTACTTGTCGCTATTGTAAAAGCCCGGACCATTTTATGCATGTGTGTCCCAAACTTCAAACTAGGAAGGAGGGAAAGCTTAATGTTGCTCAAGCCCCTGGCAACACATCTCGTGGTCAAGGTATTTCTCATTCTATTCTGGATGGAATTATTTTATTTCGTGATCATCCTATTCGAGTTCTTTTTGATACGGGTGCGTCCCATTCTTTTATATCAAAAGAACTTGTAGATACTTTTTCTTTGGATGTTTTGTGTTTAACGACTTCTTTGAGAATTGCGAATCCGGTTGGTGGGTCCGCAACAATCAGTTTATTGTGTAAAGATGTCGAGATTATTTTGTGTGATTTTTCTTTCCAAGCCGATTTGCATGTCATGCGATATTTAGGCTTTGGAATGATTTTGGGAATGGATTGGCTTAACCGTTATGAAGCCCATATCCTATGTCCTGAGCGGACTATTCATCTTCGACATCCTCAATCTGTTAAGCTGATTTCTATTAATCTTAAAGATTCGGATTCCGCTTTGGTTGCATCTTTATATTCTTTAAACCCTCGTGATGACGACGACGATGATGATGGTGATATTATTTCTCTTATTCACGTCGTTCGTGAATTTTCCGACATATTCGAGCCCGTTTTAGGATTACCACCTAAGCGAGCAATTGAGTTCAGAATTAATCTCATTCCTGGAGCTCAACCTATCACTCGCCCTCCGTATCGTATGTCCAATAAAGAAAACGAGGAGATGCGTAAACAATTATCTGAATTGGAGACGAAGCAATTTATTCGCTCTAGTTCCTCGCCTTGGGGAGCTTCGACTATTTTCGTGAAGAAATCCGATGGAACACTTAGGCTTTGCGTTGACTACCGCAAGCTTAATGATCTTACTATCAAAAATAAATATCCTTTACCTCGGATTGATGATCTATTCGATCAACTTAGTGGTGACAAAGTCTTTTCACAATTAGACTTAGCTACTGGATTTCATCAGCTTCGTATTGCAGAGGATAGTATTCCTTTGACCTCGTTCCGTACTCGATATGGATCTTATGAATGGCTTGTCATGCCATTTGGTTTGACGAATGCCCTGGCCTATTTCGTTGACCTTATGATAGAGTTTTCAAAGACTTTCTCGACCGGTTTGTCCTCATATTTATCGATGATATTCTTGTGTATTCAAAAACCGAGGAGGAGCATGAAAAACATCTTTGGATTGTGTTAAAAACTCTTAGGAGTAATCAATTAAAGGCAAAATTTTCTAAATGCCACTTTTGGCAATCTCGTGTGAAATTTCTCGGTCATATTATTTCTGAATCCGGAATTTCCGTGGATCCTTCAAAGATTGAAGCGATTCAAGATTGGAAGAGACCGGAGAGTGTGACAGAGATTCGTAGTTTTCTTGGATTGGCGGGCTATTACCGTCGCTTTATCAAAGACTTTTCCAAGATTGTCGTGCCTCTCACTAGCTTAACGAAGAAAGGTATTAAATACATTTGGTCGGACAAATGTGAAGCTTCTTTTCAGAAATTGAAAGGACTCCTTTCTGATGCTCCTATTCTTGTTATTCCCGAGGGGAATCAAGATTTCATTGTTTATACCGATGCTAGTCGCGTTGGTTTGGGTGCCGTTCTTATGCAAAGAGAACGTGTTATTGCTTATGCTTCTAGGCAATTGAAGCCTGCCGAGTCTAGATATGCCACTCATGATTTAGAACTCGCGGCTATTGTTTTTGCTCTCCGGATTTGGCGTCATTATCTTTTAGGAGAGAAATTTGTTCTTTATACCGATCATAAGTCATTGAAATATTTGTTTTCTCAAAAGGAACTTAATTTGCGTCAACAATGTTGGCTCGAGTTCCTTGCTCCTTATGATCTTGATATTCTTTATACCCCCGGTAAGGGTAATCATGTCGCCGATGCTCTTAGCCGTAAACAACAAGCTGTTGTTTCTATGATGATATCCGAATGGAACGATCTCGAGATCTTAACCACTTTTGAGATTCGAGAGCGTGTTCCCGATTTATGTTCATCTCTTGTTTTATGTAGCCTTGAGGCTCATCCTTCTCTTTTAGACCGCATTCTTGAAGCTCAAAGGCTAGATCCCGAATTGGCCCTTCTTAGCCAAAATATTAAGGATAAGATTGATATTGAAGGATTGAAAGACTTTGATATCGATTCTCGTGGCGGCGTTCGGAGATTTGGTAGACTCATCGTGCCAAATATTTGTGATCTTCGTAAAGATATTTTAGAAGATTCACATCGTTCTAAATTCACCATTCATCCCGGTAGTAGTAAAATGTACGCAGATTTGAAGCGACTTTATTATTGGGAGGGAATGAAACTTGACATCGCTAACTTCGTTAAGCGTTGCATGACTTGCCAACTCGTTAAAGCCGAACATCAAAGGCCTGGTGGGTTATTGCAACCTTTAGAAATTCCTATTTGGAAGTGGGATCAAATTTCCATGGATTTTATAGATGGCCTTCCCCGTTCTCGTTCGGGTCATGATAGCTTATGGGTGATCGTTGATAGACTTACTAAATCCGCCCATTTTATTCCCGTTCGATCTAATCGAACCGTTCCTCTTTTAGCCAAAATCTTTATCAAAGAAATTGTTAAATTGCATGGAGTTCCTACTTCTATTGTTAGCGATCGTGATCCATTGTTTACTAGTGGATTTTGGAAGAGTCTTCAAAAAGCTTTAGGAACGAAGCTTAATTTTAGCACCGCTTATCACCCCCATTCCGATTGACAAACTGAGCGTGTGAATCAAACTCTTGAAGATCTTCTTCGTGCGCGTGTTCTTGATTTTGGTGAAAGTTGGGAAGATCATGTTTCACTTGTTGAATTTTCCTATAATAATAGCTTCCAATCTAGCATTGGTATGGCACCTTTTGAGGCACTCTATGGAAGGCCATGCCGATCTCCTTCTTGTTGGCTTGAGGCCGGTGAGAAGCTGGTTTTAGGTCCAGATTTTATTCGTGATTCCACAGAAAAGATTGATCTTATTCGTCATAGGATGAAAGAAGCCCAGAGTAGACAAAAATCCTATGCCGATAACCGGAGAAGGAAGTTAGAATTTTCTGAGGGAGATCTTGTGTTCATTCGTGTTTCACCTATGAAAGGTGTTGTACGTTTCAGTCGATCGGGAAAATTGGCGCCTCGATATATTGGGCCATTTCCTATCATTGAACGTATTGGTTCCATGGCTTATCGCCTTTTATTACCGGCTCAATTTTCTGCTATCCATGACGTGTTTCACGTTTCTCAACTTCGGAAATGTCTTCGAGATTCCGATTCTGTTCTTGAGCCCGGTGTTGTGGAAGAGATTGAAGTTTCGCCTAATTTAACTTATGAGCAACATCCTATTCGTATCATTGCTTCGGAAGTCAAACGACTTCGAAATAAAGATGTTTCGCTTGTTAAAGTTCAATGGTCTTCAAATCCTAAGGATTGTTCTTGGGAATCTAGAGAGTACATCGAGCGAACACATCCGGACTTACTTTCTCGTGCTCTTTGAGGTGAACTTCTTATTTCAAGTTTCTTTTGTGATTGAATATGCTTTTACGGTTGTTACTTTATGTTCTCTTCTTAAATATTGCGAGGACGCAATTTCTTCAAGGAGGGGAGTCTGTAACAACCCGCATATTTATCGATTTTATATTTAAATATTTTATTTAAATATTTTATCGGTAGTCAGATTTTAGTCCGAAAAGCTACTTTTTGCATACGGTTGAATTAGGACTCGGGACCACTCCCATTGAGTTTAAAATGCCGTTTGCGACCTTTTTGAGTATAACCTTCGATATGTTTGGAGAAAGTTGATTTTTGCTACTTTTCACTTTGGGTTTGGTTTTGGGCTCAGCCCTATGTTAACTTATGCTCAAATCTGAGCCACTCTTCCCCACTCACCCTCATTCTCTTCTCTTTTCAGTTTTTATAACATTAATGGTGGGAGAGATTGGAAATTAAAAACTCCAAAACCCTAGTTTCTCTTGCAAATCAAATTCCTAGCTCCAAACTCAAGAAGAACCCATTGGTAAGCTTCTCTTCTTCTTCTCCAACTTATTCTCTTACCAATTTCAGAAATTCCTAAACCTAATTTTGGGAATGTTCTTGTTTTTGAGCTTAGATTCAAGCTCAATTGGGTTGTGTTGAAGAGAGGTTGATTCTCCATTTGCTTTCAAGCTTCTTCTTGTTTGATTTTGTGAAAAGGTGAGATTTTTATCTCACATCTATGTCTATATCCATATTTGTGGTTAGGTATGAATTCGTAACATTTGTGCATATTCATTTGCTTTTGATTTGGATCGAATGGGTGAATATTCCAATTTTTGTGAAAATCCTTTTATGGATGTTTGATTACGATATTTGGGGTGTATCGAAGAGCCTATAAGGCCGGGCTGTCATTTGACGTAAATCCTTAGTCGTCATTGCTCGCTCGATCGCTCCCGACATCATTTGGGCCATATGGCCTAGGCAAATTGTTGCCCTTACCAGGTTTTCAGACGTCTGGAGACCAATGCCAGACGTCCGGTTTTGCAACCTGGAGAAAAATAAAATACGGCAGAAGAATAAATAAGGCAGTGGCTAATTTCAGACGTCTGAATTATTGTTTCAGACGTCTGGAATAAGGTTAGACGTCTGATTTGTGTTTTCAGACGTCTGGTTGGTTTTCTGGAATATTTCCAGAAACCAAAACCAGACGTCTGGACTTTCCCCCAGACGTCGGATATGTGCAGTTTTGCCTATTTTCGCTGTTTTTGAGTATATGTCCAACTTTAATCGATTCGTGTTAATTCCCTTTTTGTTGTTATCATTTATTATGGACTTTGATGACATTTTCATCGTGATTTTTGGGAATATCCATTTTGATGGATTCGGTATCGATTTCTTTGGATTTTTATTCACATCTTCGTATGTGAATTTTAGTGATTGATTGTTCCTACAATCTTCTTTGTGTTTTGTCACTTTAAAAATATAAAGGTTTTCTATACTAGTAGTAAATATCAAAACTCTTTCCTCAAACGATTTCAATACTATTTTAATACCAAATTCATTTATAAAACCGTTTTCCAATATATTAGTATATATATAAACCTTTACCTCACTCGTATGAGAAGTCTAATTAAACGACTTAGTAAAACAAGTGGTATGAAACGCTTGCGTTCACTTTGTCGGTTAATTCTTGGACTTGTTCGATTGAATCTCTTGTGACAATTTTATAGTGGAGATCTACAGTTTGTTCATAAATATTTAAGTTAAGCAAGTGGTTATGGGACATGAAGCTAAACTCATATATTTACTAGCTTAGTGTAATTGACACTTCTCGATGATCATGACGAACATTTTTGTGATTTAGACTAGCAATGTGCGATCTCTCTTTGACTGCACGGGAGACTAAACCCCGTTTTGTGGAGTTTCGACTCAAATTGGTGGGGTAGCAACCCATGGTCTTCGGACCATTCGTGTGTCAGGTCTTTGGACCATTCGTGTGTCAAATTAATGGCTAGCTACCATGAGATAGCTTCTTGTTCATGTGTTACAGCTGTTGGTGAGTTTTCATGCTCCCGTTCGTGTGATAGGCCTCCCCCCTATTTTGTGTGATTTCTGGTTTTCGTGTGTCGAATTCTGGAATTTCCTTCTTCATCTATTTTTGTGATTTCTATTGATATGATTTATCAATATTTGTGCATAGGTGAATTTGTGTGTCATTTACTGGATTTCTTGAGATGATTTCTAGAATTTGTGCTTCACCAATTTTCGTGATTTCCATTGATAAGTTTTATCAATATTTGTGTATTCGTGAATTTGTGTGTCATTGACTTTTGTGATTGACTTTGATATAATCGTCAATATTTGTGGTTTGATGAACGAAATAAGGAGTATGACATTTCTTTGATTCTTGTGTAGATTTGGTGATATTGATTAATCTCTCGTTGACTTTCAATTACTTATATATATCACAGCTTGGAATTGTGATTATTATGTGTTTGGTCATATCTCTTATTCTATACGTTTCATCTGATATCTATAGTCAGACTGATCCGTTTATTATTTTCTTATTAAATAATACTCGGGTCAGACCGAGATGTTACAGGTGCTTCTGCTTGACCTCTCCCTTGGGATTGATTCCTCTGACTTTTGGTTAACTATTTAGATTAGTAGTTTTTGTTGTATACATTTGAGATATAGACTCCATAATGTATACTTATTCTTTTGTGTAGTTCATGTAACTATTCTTTTGTGATATTGTGGATCTTTTTAGACCACTACTCTGATATACACTTTCATGTGTAATATTCATATCTATTTCCTCCTTTGTGATATGAATTGTCTGTGACTGATTTATGTTATGTTTATTTCTATGTTTGTTTCCGAAGACCTTTATAGCCACTGTGTAGTAGCTTTGAGTTTGTGTCGGTATGTCGGATTTCCTCTTGAGATGAAAAGTTATATTTTTATCCGGCATATCGGTACTCGCACAAAGCAATTACATGGGTGGTCGCTCCTCAACAGCCTTATTCTCCGTGCTAGTTGACTGCATTCACCGTAATGTTCTTGGCTAGCGTGGGTATAGAGGTGGGGCGTCACACTTATGTTAACATAACATAAATGCTTGCTGACACATGAATATGGTACAAAGTTATTTGCAGATTTGTTTGTACTGATATGTTTTATTTGCTGTGAATTCTTGGCTTACTTATGCATATAAAGTTTGCAGGTTTTCAATTTGTCTTCATTGCTTGAATAACTCTATATGTCAAGTATTCTTATGCATACAAAACTATACAACAACCATTATAGTCTTTATTAAAGAATTGACATTGTACAAATGAATGTTTCAGGTTACTCTTACCTATCTAATTCTACATGCTACAAGACTATCAAATTTTTATTTTGCATAAGAATTCTGCTTTGTCTAATTTCATATTTTTTATTATTTACATAGTTAACATTTCTATTTATAATTTATATTCATATCAAGGTTTTACACTTATGTTTATATATTATGGTTTTTCTTATGTCATCATACTTATATTAATATCAATATTCTGAACTTATGTCTGTAATCCTACTTTTATGTTATAATCAAATTTTATGTTATACTCATATTAAATATTTATAAGCTTACTTTATTTTAATTATAAAAATTGTTGTTTAGAAACACTACTTAATCTTATTTTTCATTAAAGTTAAATATTCCAAATATTTGATTTGTGACTTATATTTGTATCTGTATACTTTATATTTATATTTATATTTAATATGGGTAGAATTGTATTATTGTACTTATTATTATTAACTGCATTTATATATCTGAGATTAAATGTCATTAATACATAACTCTTAATTTAATTGAATAAAAAATATTTATGTTAAATATTGTTAAAAGAGTCTATTTTATATTTTGAAATTATAAATTCTTTTATAATACATATACAACTAATAATATCCAAAATCTTATTTATTTCAAAATGAAAATCTTGTATTTTATTTAAATTTGATTAAAAACTTATGACAATAATAGAGTCAAAATTCCGAGATGTCACAGGTTATGTAGTAAGGCTATGTGGGTAGCACCCATTAAGGTGAGGTCATCACTGTCTAGATGTCCCTTTTTATTCGGCTTAGTGGTGTGGTTGCTGATCCCAACCGTGGGGTAATCTTACTCGGGATTATCCAGTAAGGGGTAGTTCTGGCCTGGTGTTGTAGGGGATTGGGAGTAATCCTCGGTACGGTGATCTAGGCCACGTACCGTGACAGGTGGTACCTCAGTGCCTAATCATTAGTTGGAAATCCATTCTCCCTACGAGCCTTTTACGAGTTTTGTTTGTATTACCCACTTTGTGGCTAGTAGCTGGAATTTAATAGATGTAACAATTTCGGCTATTTTAATAAGTATTTGTATATATACCTTATTATAATATCAGATGATTTTTATAAAAAGTGTTTTAGCTATCGTAAGGTAAAAACCCGACATGTCTATTTATGGCGTGGTCTTACAAGATGCTTTTGTTTTCAAAAGGATTTTTGAAACTTTAATAATCAATTTGGGTGTATTTCTATCAGCTGGTATTCCAGACTGACTCGGGTGTTATTTCATTATAATACTCGGGTCAGACCGAGTATTATAGATCACAGGAAAGGATGCTGTGGAGCTCAGAAGAGGAGCTGGAGACCGAGGCGTATTATCCGTATTTGTTTGTATCCGCTGCTGTGATTGTTGATATTGTCAGGCTGGTAATTGTTGTTTGTTTGTGATACTCTGATGATGTAATATATAAAACAGATATAGTTTTCATTTTGTGTAAAGATTTGATATTGACTATTATATTTTGTTCCGCCGCGATTGTGAGATTCTGTTATTGTTTAGTTCATTCTTTCTTCTATCCTCTTTCTTTTTCCTCAACAATCTATCTTTTCCGGCACTCGATCGTTGGCATATTATACTGTGGCGTATTTTGTGTCGATTTTCGAGGATCGAGAAGGGCAGGTCATGACACATTTTCAAACACTGTGTTTTTTGTCCTCGAAATTCTCTTTTATAAAACACTTTCATAAACCGTTCTTTATAAAAACCACTTTTATTATCACTTCAAAATATTTATTCCCAAAATATTTCCATTACTTTTCAAAAGAAAACATTTCATTTAAAAGATAAAATATCTTTGTTTCCAAAATTATAGTAAATATCTTTTATTATAATTTTTACTTAACCAATATTTTTATCGAAAACATTGTAGTCAAACCGTGAAATTCTAATCACATGGTATTCATATTTAATCATTCCCAATTTATTGTCTATACCCAGCCATGCATATAAAAAGGTAAACTGCTTATAAACTGGTCACGCCTAATTCAAACAAAAAAAGGATTTTCAAACAACATTTAACATAACAGTGGTTTTAATGAACTTAAAGAAAAAAATAACTCACATTGGATTCCACTCCATCAAACGGTAAGGCAAAGAACTCAAGATCTAAACCATACTTCCTACCATGCTTCGGAACTATACCAAAATAAACCCTAGTTCCTCCTTCCTCTCCTCATAGCTCACGGCCATGGGTGATTGGATCCTCCTAAACTTCTTGCCTTGACTCTAAACTTGGCATACAACCTTCTAATGATGAACTAATCACTTTGGCAAAGTTTGAAGGTCTTTTGACTTTATTCGATATTGTTTTGAAAAAGTTAGTGAGGAAGAAGAAGAGAAGAAGAAACCATTAAAATAGCTTAAAGGAAGAAGATGAAGAAGAAGAAGAAGAGGCCGTGTGTGTTAAAATGAAAGGAAACTTGTATATGTATAGGAAAAGAAAAAAGTGGTAAGTTACCAAATTAATCCCCTACCAAATTATCAAAACACCATTCCTTAACTTTAAAGTAAACTTACCTTTTTTAACACTCACCATCATCCATCACTTCATTACTTTATGTCATTTTCTTATTTCCCTTGGTTTTGGTGAGATTTGATTTGATGTTTTCTTTTTGACTTTTTTAATTACCATACTTACTTTTACTAATGATATTCTAGAATTTTCTAACGATACTTAATAAAAATATACTTGATTATTTGTGAAATGCATATGTGTGTGTGTTAAAACATGTTAACAAAGGTACAACAACATTGCGACAACTTGTATTGAACAAAACGTTGATTTTCAACGAAACGTGTTACAGTCACATTTTGACGCTTTTATTAAACTATTTATTTATGTAAATAAAACTTGAAAATAAGTTTCTTATCATAATTAAATAATTAAACAAATTTATTTTAGTTATAACACCATATTAAATAATATTAAAATCTAATTATAAAAATACAACATCAATTAGTCGAAGTGCGACGAAGTATGTACACTTTTGTAAAAAAAGTATATATATTTATAAAACCATTATAAATCAAATTTCTATAATTATCATATCATTATATAACCATTAAAAAGTGTTATTTACTATTCACAACAGTTACTCAAATGTAAATCAAATTTTATCGAAAACCGGCTTTTGTCACCTTTCGACGAAAATCCAAACTTCTTGATCTTGTAATCAAATTCTACAAATAAGTTTATCATTTTTATTTATCATATAAAACATAACTATTTAAGTTTGAAAATTCTATATCTGAATTTTTAAAATAAAATAAATATTTCATTCTCAAAGTGGTAAAATTTCGGGTCGTTACATTCACCATTAGCAATTTTTCTGTCCATAAGCCTTTACACCATTATCTGACTTGAAGCATCATATTTCAAGTGTTCGATGCATTGTTCGCATATTGAATGATCCAAAAAAAAGTTGCACGGTGTTTATTATGCATCTAATTGGCCTAGAGATTATTTCTTTGTACGAATTTCCACACCAATTTGATAATTGTTGCCTTAGCAGTATCATGTAATCTTCTGATACCTATAACCCCTTCAGACTTGGTTTTACAAGCAGAATCCCAAGACATTTTGTGTGTCTTTGATTTCCAAATGAAATTAGCACAAATAGAGTTTGATCTGTTAATGGTAGCAACTAGAAACTGACAATACTACATCCACAAGTTAATCATTGGGTATATAATAGCCTTGTCTAATTCTATTCTCCCACCGATGTTTAACTGTCTGTTCATCCACTGATTTATTTTCTTATTAATCTAGTCTTATTCTATCCAGAAGTTTATCATCTAGAAGTTGAATGTTACGTTTATATGATTTGCATAATAAACTATCAATAGTATGATGTAATTTCACAATGGTTTGATTTTATAATAAATCAATCCATGTTCACAAATTATACTTAATCAATTGTTTATTTTAACAACTATACAACTAAATTATAAAAAGGTGTCACCATTAAAGGAGATGATGCTTTTAGAATTCTAGAATAGAGAAAGGAAGAACAATGGGGGCAGCCATTAATGGGTAGAGACTGAACTTTCTTATCAATTTCATTGAGAAAGAAAATGAAGAGTTTGAGATGTTAGTTGTAGAAGAGTTGTTATGAGAGTTATTTACCACTTAAGACTTTGAAAATTCAAAGCAAAAGAAACCACTTCACCTCCGTTATGTGGTCGGTCCGCCATCGTTTTTCCCCATTTATTTGTTATTTGTTTGCATATTTAGACCCATTTAATCATGAATTAATTTTATATATTAATACATGCATTTATAGCACACCCAAATAATTACAGAAGGCATCCAAATTTTTTTCAAGAGCTGCCAAAATTACTAGTGGCACTCCGCTTACTAAAAGCACTTATAGTTAATATATTTTATGTATTAATTAATTTTATAAACTAATAAATCGGGTGATATTTCGGAGAGTAGATAGATTACATTATGCGACTCACATATTTGAATTCACTTGGTGATTGATACTGAACAATTTTAATATAAATGTCCACACGTCATCTAAGTCGAAGGTATGATAGTCTGATTGAATTCATCGTTTATAGATCTTTCGATAAAACCATATTTATATTGATTTAAGTAGCACC
The DNA here is from genome assembly GCA_030765085.1 of Allium cepa. Lineage (NCBI taxonomy): Eukaryota > Viridiplantae > Streptophyta > Magnoliopsida > Asparagales > Amaryllidaceae > Allium > Allium cepa. The sequence continues at coordinate 205,654,616 of CM060934.1, read as the reverse complement.
TTTAAGAAATGATATATTATATACATGTTTTCTTTGTTATCACTGTATCACTTCTAATATTCGAAGTTTGATCATGATCAAAACTCCAACAATATCTATATGAAACTATTTAGACAATCCCCAAAGTCCTTAGTTCAATAATAACATTTATTACTAACCGATATGCCCCGACTAGGGACTTTTGACTTTACTATAATTGACCGAGATATAAACTTCTCAACAAAGGAGATGACTTTTCTATTGAATAGTGTTTCAGTTCCAATGCTTTAACTTGAACCCAACTATAACCGTTCGATGGTCGCCACGCTACATTTAACTATAACCATAATGGAGTATTCATGTTGAAGTTCAACAGTATTCTCAATTCAAAAGAACTATGTAACATAATCACATTGAGATTTCCTATTTGACCTTAATTATTATCAATTAATATGAAACTCTCAATTAAGTCATTCTGTAGTTATCCAATAGCTACAAGTAGATAACCTCTTACTGTACCTAGTAATTATAATTGTTCACTACCTAACATTTGGATAGCGTTACGTGCTTTGGTCTCAACAAAAGTATAAATATTTTTTTCTTGAATCATCTTGACTGGAACTATTAAAAACAAAGTATTTTTTATTACAATTCAATATTGGTTACACCATTTGTAACTACAATCATATAATACCATATTGAAGGATTTTCTACTTATATATATATATATATATATATATATAGTGATTATTTAGTCATTTATTTATAACACAATATAACATTACATATAATAGAAAACAAACACCAAAAGAATATTTAATTTAGAATAAGATTGGTTTCAAAATTAGGGTATAATTGCCTATACGGCATACCCTCTTAACTTTCAGTCTTCCACTTGCACTTGGAGCAATTTGGATACACCATCCTATACATTCTTGATCGATCATCCTACATCAGACTGAGAGATCGGCATAGTGAATGGATATGTATTATTATATTATATCTACAATATCATTTTTTTATCTATCCATTCAATAAACTATTTTTCAAGTGGTAATCATAGATAATGCATCTTGTCTTTTCAAGAATTCTTGGTTCCTTTTGAAATCCCTATTGCATTATTGATGTCACAATATTTCACAGGACACTCAATCGAGCAAACAGTATTTATCTCATCTATAAATTTATGTATACATATTTTATTGTAGTCACTATTTTAGGTGATGCATTTATACTACTAGATCTTGTTGCACCTTTTTCGTTTGGAACTCTTTCCATCATAAGATTTTAAATAAGGCTGGACCTTTAAATTTAAGATTGTCTTACTACAGTTGAAATTTCCAATGATGTTTTAGCATGAACATCCTTCGCAATAATTTCGTTGTTTTATAGATAATTCTTGGTATTTCATAAATATCCAAGAACATTTCACTTGGTAAAATTTTGGAATTGATTTCATTTGCCTATTGTATCGAATACATATGAAAATCTCATTCGATACATAATACATATGATGGAACTTACTTTCAATGCATAAGGTGTCTCATACACCTCATTCCACAAAAAATTTCTTATTTGGAACTCATATTAAACATTTTTGACACTAATATATGTAATATGTTTTAGATGATTCTAATATGCTATTATATCATATATACGGGATATTAGTGTCAAGTATTTAATCATCAATAGATATGCTGTTTATTTATAGTCATAGAAATGATTTAATTCCTTTTTGAAGTTTTCTTTGTTACAAGGACACGTTTCCTCTACATTTTGACTCTAATCAAACATTTTTAGTTTTTAGCCAATATACATGTTTAGTTTTTATATGTCTGATTTAATATTACATTTTAATCTCAAATTCATAAGATCTCCATCGCTTCCATTAATCTCGAGACATCTAGTATTTGTGTCAATAGAGTTCAACCTAGTACCTACTATTGCCCTTAAAGTAATTACTAGAGTAAAATATTTAAACGTTTAGACTATTAAACTAGCAAATCTTGTTAACCAATATTCTAACTCTATGCATAATTACCCTATTTCGTCTCAATCCTAGGGAGAAAAATCCCAGAACCACACACCGTGGTTCATCTAGAAATTACAGAGATCAATTCAACTAAAATATCAATAAATTACTATAAACAGAAAATACAAATTAAAAAAAATACGGGATTTAATTCAATAGAAACAAAATTAAAGGATTTAGCTGTCCAAAGTAGAGTGTGCTCCACCACTTCAATATGCATCTTCAAAAAATAGCTTAAAGAATATACTTGTTAAAAACAAACTCCTTCAAGAATTGCTCCACTTGAAAATTGATTCACGTCCTCCTAAACAAAATCGTGTCGCCTGAAAAACTAGCTCCACCCCTGCTTTGAACTTCAACGTGCTCCTCTGGACGTGCTCGTGATGTTGAATCTGCTGCCGAGATCTCAAATTTGCTTGAAGTTTCTCATGTTATTGCCTGAGATTCTTGCGTAGCTTGTAAATTTGATTACCGTTGAGGAAACTCAAACTTGAGATGCTTTGCTGTTTGATTCTAGAATCCGAAGATTGCTTGGCACGTCACTCAAAAATTTGATCTCGAGTTCACTGCTTTGATAGCTTAGACTTTTTGAAGATCTGGCATTGGTTTGATATGTATTAGGGTTTTTGGATCTGATTATTGTGTCCGGTGAATGTGTTGTGATGTTTGCTGTAGGTGAAAGAAGAAGGACTGTTTGATTCTGATGGTTCTGTTGCTTGACGTCGTGGTGTATGCCGGGTGATGTGTGTAATGTTGAATTCAATTTTACGTGATTGTATCTGGTTGAGGAAGGATGGCTATGTGACGCATAGTTTTCATAATTCGACCTAACCCCGAGCCGTGGGTCAAAGGCCGGAAACTCAATCAAACCTCCTCCATGCAAGAACCTTGGTTCGACCTTTGAATTAGCGGTTTAACCCTTCATTTGAACTCGGTTTAACCCTCTCATATGCACAATTTCTTCGTTTCAAAATATGTTTTCAAATCTCCGTCCGTTTTATGTTCGTAATTAGTGCAGTTAATGTAATAAATTTTGTTTAATTTTTCATATTTTAATTAATGTGTGGATTATGATTTGATATCATATATATTTATTGAAGATGTTGATTTATTGTGTACTTATGATTGATACGTTGCATCTAAATGTATTAATTTTCAAAAAAAAGTATGTGCGGTTCTTGACGGTCCGACCGGTCGAACCCTCGAAACCTTGAACCTTATGTCCTCACGGTCCGGTTATGAAAACATTGATGTGAGGTAACTGATATGAGATGGTGAATAGCCGAAGGAAATGTTGTTGAGTTCATGATGAAGTTGTACGGTTGCGACCATGAAGAAAATTAAGTTTTTGGTATGGTGTTGTGCGATGGTTCTTGAGATGGTGTGGCTGATATTGAATTTTATGAGTGATGAACCTGAGTTTTTGAAGAGAAATGCAATGAATTGTATACAAAGTTCGCACCAGAATGAGAGATGAGAAGCGTTCCACCATATTGTCTTGATTTTCAGGCAAGAAAGTAGAGAAACCGTGTAAGAGGTAATATTGGTTTTGATATATTCACACATCGATATTCAGTTCTATTAGGTTGCAGTTTGAATCATTTTCGTTTTTTTTGCTATTGTTTTGACAATAATATGCATGTACAGTGGGCTCTTGTAGTTTGAAAAGATCTTTGCATTTAGTAGCCATGTAGTTTGAAGAAATGTTATACTCTTTGTGTATGAACTGCGGTGTGTTATGAAAATAGTAGCGCTTTGCGGATCTTTTCCATTCAAATCACAAAGAGATAACTTGGATTGAAAACAAGACGGAATTGAAATCAAAACGCAATAACACAAAATATTCCATCCAACCACCCACTTTATTGAATCATCAATTTTTTTTTACAAATAATAGAACAACGCTAAACTAAACAAAATACTATTGAATCAATAACCAAATTGAGAAAGTGAGTAAATAACTATATGACCAAAATTGTTGGAGAAAAAAAAACAAAGATGAAGAAGAGAAAATTAAAAAATAGATTTTCCACCACACTTTTATCCTCTCTTCTAGTCTCTGTTTATATAATCAATTACTTAATGCTCAAGTTAACATTAGATGATGAAGAAATAATTTGATTAGCCGATTAGAGAGAGAAATAAACATGCTCAAATATGCCTATTAGTTAGAGAAAACAAAATCTTCTCTTTCTTTCTTTTGCATATTTATTTCCTTCTATTTGTGATTTTGTATCATCAAAATTTGACACTCCACCTTGATGCAAAATCACATATCTCCAACGTATCAAGCATGTCACATCTAGATCTATCACAAATCCTCATATTTCAACCACACTAAATTACAAACCTCAACCACCGTCTACAAGTGATGCATCTCCCACATGAGGTGCACCACACAAATCCGATCTCAAAAACATTTGTAATACCACAAAGATTGTCTTTGTGGATTTTGCAATTCGACACCCGTCTATCACTTGATCTGAGCTCATTACCTGATCACTATCGATCCCTCGAGTATCATAAATATGAAACCCTATGTCTAAAATATGATGCCCAATTCTAGAATTATAAGCAGTGACCGCATTAACCTCTCCACCTTGCCGTGGACTAAATCCTTCAACCGTCACTCGCTTTCCATGATCGAATACAAAACCAACCAAGCTATAAAGGTTTCCTTCTTCCAATATTCCTCTAATCCTGATACGACCACCTTTCTTCACTCTTAAAAATCTACCTTGAGTCTCATAAGTGCAACCACGACGATCCAACTGACCGAGAGAAATAAGATTATGCGAACAAGTGGGTACATGTCTCACTCCAGAGACTTCTCTAACCATACTATCATGCATACGAAATGAGATATATCCAATACCACAAATCGGTAGCTCTTCTTCATTGGCTATGCTAATCATGCCGACACTCTTCTCATAAGAAGAAAAATAATTCACATCTCTACAAATGTGAAAACTGGCTCCCGAATCCATCTTCCAAGGCTTATTTTCACTAAAGAGGACATCACAAGAAGCATCACTATCGGTATCTTTAGCAAAACCTGCATGTGCATCACTACTAGTGTCACCATGCGCAGCCTTTTTTTGATCTTTTTTATAAGAATAACACTGGCTGTGTATGTGACCTTTCTTATTACAATAATGACAAGTGATAACACCTTTACCATTAGCGTCCTTCTTTCAAATTGTATCTTTCTTTAAGTCCCTTGCCACCATAGCCTCACTTGAATTGATTTCATACCCGACCATTTTCTTCTAAGCTCCTCATTCAAAAGACTGCTTCGAACAATTTCCAAAGAGATAGTACCATTAGCATTGGAATTACTCAACGAAACAACCAAAGTTTCCCAACTTTCTGAAAGCGAACTCATTAATAAAAGAGCCTGTAACTCATCATCAAAATTGACCTTCATATTTGCCAATTGATTTATTACATTTTGAAATGCATTCAAATGCTCTGCAACAGATTTCTCTTCATCTAATCTCAGTTGTACCGACTTTCAAACCAAAAAAGCCTTACTAGTAGCACTTTTTGACTCATACAAAGATACCAACTTATCCTACAAAGATTTCACAGATTCACAACTAGCCACATGATGGAAAGATGAATAATCAAGATATTGGCGAATCAATGAAATCGCCTTCTTATCCATCTTCTTTCATTTTCCCTCATCTATATCAGAGGGCTTCTTTCCATCTCCATCAATTGGATCATGAAGATTATTGAGGTACAGAACATCCTCCATCTTAGGCTTTTAAATACCCTAATTTTTCCCATTAAAGATAGCCATCTTTGAAAACGAAATCATATCCGACATCAATAATTTTTCAAACCAAAATTACTCTATGATTTACGATGATCTGTGCTTTGATACCAAACTGTTATGAAAATAATAGCGCTTTGCAGAAACTTTATCAACGGATCTTTGTCACTCAAATCACAAAGAGATAACTTGGATTGAAAACAAGACGAGATTGAAATCAAAATGCAGTAATACAAAATATTCCACCAACCACCCATTTTATTGATTCACCAAAATTTTGTTTACAATTAATAGAACAAAGCTAAAGTAACAAAATACCATTGAATCAATAACCAAATTGGGAAAGGGAGCAAATATCTATATGACTAAAATAGTTGGAGAAAAAGAAAAAAGATGAAGAAGAGAAAATTAGCAAATAGATTTTCCACCACATTTTACCCTCTCTTCTAGTCTCTATTTATATAATGAATTACTTAATGCCTAAGTTAACATTAGATGGAAAAAAATAATTTGATTAGCCAATTAGAGAGAGAAATAAATGTACTCAAATATGCCTATTAATTAGAGGAAACAAAATTTTCTCTTTCTTTCTTTTGCATATTTGTTTTCCTTTATTTGTGATTTTGTATCACTAAAATTTAACTTGATATTGATATTTTAGCTTAAGGTATCTTTATTGGTCTACCTCAAACATAATAGGTGCTCGGACCCAAATTCATTTGGGGTGACACGGTAAGATGCTTCATGATATCAACCAAGGTTGTACAAACTCTAGTTGTACTCTCACTGAATATGAGCGTTGCTATTTAATCACTCGAGACATAGTTCATCTTGATTCATTATCTCAAAAAATATGAAGATATTCTTCATATACATAGTGTAGTATATCTCAGTGACCGATAACATACTCTAAATTTCTAGAATTAATTAAATTTAATGTTTAGATGCTTATATTGTATTTTAAGGCAACACACCACTTAGTTAAGAATACAACTATCATCAAGAAATATCTTCACAACTTTATTATATATCATACACAAAATCTATGTTTATTTTCGATAAAATCTAAAATATTTACTATTCCACAAAATGATATTGGTGAACTTAAAAGTATTTTTCTAACTTAGATGTATCAATCGGAAGTACTCATATAATGAGCTCCCACTATTTTTACCACTACTATAGCACAATCGATAACGTAAAGTTTTATCGCTTTTACCATGGGCTTTCTATTTCAATTATGTTAATAAATTTACAATTGAGATTTTGAATCCAGTATCAAAAAGCTCTATGAAATATAACTAATAAAAGACAATCTTTTATAAGAACTTAAAATTGTATTTCGTGTTCTTTTTAAGCATCTTCTAATATTCACATAATTATGATTCTGATGTCTCTTCATGAATCCAAGGTGATATTCACCATCTATTCATCCTAATAGTACCAAAGCTATTACTATCATCTTAAATTTCTCTTTCTGTTCCTTAAAGACCATATCTTTAGGAGAAAACTTAACTATGAGATCATGGCCTAATTCCAATGCTTAACTGTTATCATTCAACCTTACTAAATTAAAGATACCGATTTTGCAATTAATCAGTCGGTTCAAATTGACATTTCAGTTAATCAGGCATATCTTTAGCTCTTGGTCTGGAACTATTTCCAACAAGAAAAATACAATTAATCACATTAGTTATACGATCTCATACTAAGTTTTATTTGCTCTGTTTAAATAGAAATTATTCGAAATCCTTGCAACCATGGAACAAAGTTCCTCGAGGTTGCAGTTCTTGTCTTGCAGCCGAGATATGTTTCCTTTAAGGCTTGGAGCAGTTATCCTCAACAAAACCAAAATAAAATGGTAGGTGATTGATGCTCTAGGTTGGGCTAGGTAAAACAGAGGATCAGTGTGGCGGACAACTGAATTCCCTAGCTTTACTCTCCGGAGTAGGGTTTATAAAAATTATATGTGATTGATAATGGTTCAAGTGTTCATACTCTCGTAGTATCTATAAACTCTATGCTCATATGGATAATAAACATATTAGGTAACTTAAAACTTAAATGGGCCTATATTCAGAAAATTTAAATGATTGTACACTTGACCTGTACATGGGCTTTGAAGTGACTATATGCCAAAAAAATATTTTTTGGCGAACGTACATTTTTTTACAATCTTTAATTTTGGTTTACTATGTATACATTAATCAACAAACATTTTATTGATTATTTTACGCAAATTTGTATTAGTGGATATTATAACATTACATGTGTTTTTATATTTATTAGATTGGTCAAATGCGATTCATTTCATTTGTCTAATAAGGTCCTATTAGATTTTGTACTTCTTAGAACCCAAGAGAAAAACGAAGACCTTTTAGTTTTCCTAAATGGGTATCGAGACCCACTTGTCATGGGGATCGAACCATGAGTTTTCTCAACAAGCCACAACCCTATAAGTGATGGATAACATTTTATTGGTTGTATCTATTATAACTCCTAACCATGATTTTTCCCTAATCTCAATCTTGTCGTCGAGTTTACCTAACAAGCCAGGAGAGACTAGTTACCCCACTTATCATTATTGGAATCGGGCCGATCGAAAGTGGGTGAAATATGTAGATTCAAAAGGGATCTTATTGGGCTTATGAAGTCTAAAATTTATACTAGATCAAATCTAATTAATTTAAATAAAATCATATTTTATTTAATTTTTTAGGATTCAATTAGTTAATAAATTTAATTGAAGATACTTTATATGGTATATGAATATATCATTATATGTGTATAATGTGCAGGTGCAACATAACATAGGGTGTACGTGGTTAAGTTTATGCATAAATAGATGTTGAGATTTACATTTATTATGTATATACTTAGCGCACGCACATAGACTTTGTGTGTATGTGTGTGTGTCTATATATGTATATGTGTCATTTAATATATGAAAAACACACACACACATGTACATATATAATATAAGTATATCTATACAAGTTGAAAATATTATTTATTAATATATGAAATACAATTTTGAAACATCACATCAATTTTGACTATGTCTATTACATATATCCGATCTGAACTGTTAAACAAAATTGAATTTGAAACCAGATCTAAGATCCATATTTAAGGCTATTAAATTTGACTATATCTATTTTAAATAAATTTTATATAAAATAAAATAATATATGTATATATCAAAAATAATTTTGATAATGAATTAACAAAAGTATACATTAATGTATCTAAACATTAATATTAGTTATTATTATTATAAATATAGATATGTATATATATAATATATATTTAGTGAAAAGCATATATTTTCATAAAATTGCCAATATATTTTTAAAAAATATATTAGTTTAATTATAAAAGTATAATATGAAAGTAGTTTATCTTAAAGTCAAATATTTTAAATATAATATAATTTGAATTTCGACTACAAAATTGTTATTTTATTGCTGAAAGCTTTTATTATATAAATTTTAAATTTTATTATATACCCACACACTATTCGAAATTATTAATTTATTCTATGTATAAATAAATAATGAATAAACAATGTTTTAAATAGAACACACACACACACATATATTTATATATATGTTAATAAAATTATAGTTATAAAACGAAATGGTTGAAATTATTTTATACATATACATATACATATATGTAAAAATATATTTTTATTATGCATATGCGTTAGATTAAGCAATCAAACTTAATAATTATAATCAATAAATTGCATAAAAATAGATAAAAGCAGTGACATATACGTATACAAGTGGTGATATACTTATGTAAATATCAAATAGATATCATATTAAATGTAAATATGGAGTTACCTAAGATGCTTTGCCTTCGATTAACACTTTGATCTAGTAGACCTTCTTGATCTCACAGATTCACACTCACTATTCCAAACAGATGACGTGCTAACAATGGATTTAGCTTATTTTGATTAATTAATGGTAAATGGAGTTTAATGAAAGAGGACGAGAGGAAGTATTTTCGGCTAGAAATAATGAAGAGAGGTGTAACAGCGTGGAATTTTATTGCCTTGATTGTGAATATTTAATAAAATTTAAGTATTTAATCAATGGTTTTTAATAATCAAATAACCCTCTGTTAATTAATAAATAATAATGGCAAATTCATTTTGAAAGTTTTATTGCAAAAAATAAATAGTTTGGTAAAAATGTAAAATGTGGCCGACAATCCTTTTTCGGATTTTCGAGTTTTCATCGAACGAAAGTTGTTGAAATGTTGTTCCACACATACACATATATTTGTACACTACATTTAACAAATAAGAGTTAATTAGCACTAAAAATATAGTTCTTAAATTAATTATTAATTGATTAAAGTAGTAAAGTAAAAAGGAAGACATTTCTTCCTTATTTTAAGTGTTGTAGTGCTAAGTACTACATGTCATCATGATGGAAGTACATGGTTATGTAGAGGGGGTGTGGCACATAAGTTGACACTTAAGAAAAGTTATGGAAGAAGGCATTTTGAAGGGGTAATTAACCCATTTGGCTAAGGGGCATTGGAAGTATTTTGTCATTTTTTAAAAGTCTATATAAGTGCAGCTTTTGTTTCCATTTCTCTTTTGCCTTTCCATTCTCTTCTTTGATTCTTTTTTCTTCATCTTCTACATTTTTACTTTCTTAAGTTAAAAATCTTCAAAAAACACTCTTTCTCCTTCATACCATTAAATAAACTTGAAATAATATTGTTAACATCATCATATTCTCAAAGTCCCAAGTTCTAGAGCAATTTCCCCTTGATCAAATAATGGCCATGAACACCCTAAGGGGTTTTATAGGCATGACCAAGCTAGCAAGGAGAGGAAGTGATGCGGAGGTGTTTGTTTATTGGTGCTTTGGCAATGCTCGATCGAGAATTAAAGTGAAATATCTCACTTTGAAATAGTTTTAAAAATTGTGTAATAATCATTGTGTATATTGTTGTGTATAAGTGTATGTGACTTGCTTATGTTATGTTGAATATTTTCCCGCTTGGTAGCTGAGGCATATAAGACTTTTATTTGCAGGAGGACTTTATTATACACTTCTATGTATGAACTCATACGACACATGAGGACTAGACAGGGAACTGGCAAAGTGAATAGAAGTTGAAGTGTTTTTTGGAGCGAATAGGTCACGACCAAAACACTTCAGAGAATAGAAAATTTATAGAGGGTTCCAAAAGGATTTCTTACCCCATCAATTTTTAATTTTATTATATACTTGTTATATGAAATTGTTGAATTCCAAAATCTTGGTAGTTTGGCTACATTGTATGTAAAACATTGATATGTTTTTAAAAGTTGAAACTATTTAATGAAAAAGGTAGTAGTAGCATGTGCTTAGTGCTAATGTAGCTCCGAAGCGTCTTTGCGACATTTTGAAATGATTTATGACTTTGATTTCCTGTTGAAATACTTTTTTACCACTTTGATTTTAAAGATGTTTTAAATGCGGTATTGTGTAACGACTCGGATTTTGCCCGCTCGAAAATCGACATCCATACTTCATATCGTATTCGAATGTCATAGATTCGACCGTTCAAATCCGATTCGCCGGAGCTTATAACAATCATTAAGTAAACAACACAGCCGAATAAAAGAATAATACATTGATATACAGCTTTGATACAATATCTGATACACAGATGATCCAATAGATATCAATATACATCAGAGATATGATACAATAAAATAGCAGCGGAAAAGAAAACGATAGATAACATCTAGCAGCGAAACAAATAACTCTAAGATAGTCTTCAAGGAAGAACTCCAGAAATAACTGCAACTCCATTTCCAAGAACCAATCCAGCAATAGCTCGAACTCCCCATAACAATGCACCAAGCTAAGCAAGACTGGTGCGAACCAAAGACTGAACTAACTCCAGATAATCCACTATATCTAACTATCTGAAAAGCCCAACTCTAGACTGCTCGTGTAGAAAATAATGAGCACCCAGAGTTTAGGAAAGAAACAATAAACTCTGGATCAGTCGTGGGACTGGTGTGAGCAACAAAAACAGTTTATCTCTTATAACATTCAACAAAAGATTTTCAAAGTCAATTCGCAATGCTTTTTAAAAATGAGACTACCATAAGGCCTCCCGCACACACACACAATGCAAACGCAGAATCGGAGGAGATTTCTCCTTATGATAGTCAAAGATGCTTGATACGCATTAAAAATAATATTTGATATTATTACTAGTGCATAGTGTAGGAAAAATTTATTTCGAAAGTAGAATATAAATCTTAGCCAGCATAGACATTTCGAACTATGCCTACTATAACTACCATCCAAACAGTGGTGACCACCATAAGTGAATGGCAGGTTCTACAACTAATACTGTACAAAGTTTCGTATTGGGAATTGGATTTCCAACGAATGATCAGGCCAAGGAACTTCCCATTGCCACATGAGAATGCCTCTGGATGGACATCCCCGAGAACCAAACCGGATCTCTACCAACACAAGGCCGGGTTACCCCTAACTGAGTAACAACTGACCGAATATGCCATCTCCCGGTCCTTTGGGACCTTTTCACCGAGCGCTCGTAATCAATTCACACAATCATAACAAAGTGTTTTCAACATGAGTAAATATCTGGGCTCCATACCATGATACCACCCTTTTCCAGAAGGAAATGCACACATCCTAAAGGGCGCTACCCCTCATAACCTTGCCGCATCTTTCCTGTTTTGACCATTCACGGGGTGTGAGGCTCGACGAAGTCACGTCCACAAAACATACTTTATACAAAAGCCATGCTTTGGGTCAACAAATGATCATCGAAATGATCACCAGGATAGACGATCAAACAAATGATCCTATCACAAATAATCAACACAATGATCATTTCACAGCAACACTCAGTATGTCACATTACCAAATTGGGAATATATCGCTGATAACCATCAACTATATAACCTCTGAGCTCGTACGTCTCAGAGAAGGGTGTTAAGCTAAGAGAATAAATTCTCCGCCACCAACAGAAATATATTTGAAAGAAATCGGCTTTATATCTCAATTTGTAACGTCAGACATACTATCCATACAAGTCTGTTCTGGGATCGAACAGAACCGAAGGCACTTACAAAGAAGTCCTTGCAATCCGGATATTCACAATCCCGATCGGATTTCCCATCACTTAGGGAGTTTCTATACCGGCGCGACTCGGTGCAGAAACAATCGATAGGTCATCCTATCGCTTTCGCAAATACCCGGTCTTCATCACCGGTCTTCAAATGCTATCCATAACGTCGAATCACATATTCGGAATGGGTTATACGACACAAAGGTCCTTTCCCGGCTAAACCGAATAGTGAGCGAAATAGTTCAAAAACATATGGATATTGGGATTTCAATTAAGTCACAACTTAATAATTCTAAATTTTCTTTCAAATGGTTTTAATAAATTACCATTTCAAATCTTTTAACAAAGAGATTTATTTTCACAACCTTTTAACGGTTAAAACAATTTTCACATTTTAATCTTTTAAACAAAAGATTCATTCACAGATTTTCCAAATCAATTTTCATTTCAATTTGATTAACTCGTTAAATCTTTAAATCAAAGATTTAACTTATAGCCTTCAAAACAATTTCATTTCAATTTGATTTAAACAAATCATCAATTTAAATCTGTTAAAAATAAACAGATTTAATTCATAGCTTTCAAAAAAAGAATTCATTTATAACTTAGGAAAATCATTTCTCTATTCAATCTTGAAATTCCCCTAATTAACTGGAATCTCAGTTCTTATCTAAAAGTGTTTATCACTTGAAAACAACAGTTTTCATTTTGGAAATCTGATTCATTTATACGAGTTGAAATCCTTGGGTTAAGTTCAAATTCAAAAATAATACTTTTTAAAAAAAAATGATTTAACTCATAATGACTAGTATAATATCATTAATCCCTAGTTTCAAAATACAGAATTCAAATTCAAGTATTGAATTTAAATTTAAATCAACTTATTTAAATTCCAAAACTTAATCAAGTAATTAAAAATAATAAATTCTATTTTGAAATTCCATTCCAAAAGCTTTTCACCTTTATTCCGATTCCATTTCCAAAACATTTGAATTTAAAAATTCAAATTTAACTATTTCAAAAATCTGCGACTTAATCGATTTCCTCGTGAAATCCATATTTGTGTGTGTATGGTGTGGTCCAGGGGTTTAACACAATAGTGTACATCATCATCATCACAGATTAAAACACAGAAATATAGTTTATAAGCGATATAAACTATAACGCTCATCTTCCATTCACAAATTCACAGATAATATACAAATGCAAACAAATATACAACTCAATCTACGGAACAAAATATCACAAATCAGATAGGATAATCAATTCAAATCATTTCATACAATATAATTATTCATAAGCATTCAATAAACATTTGTAAGCAGGATTTAATTAATTCAATTCATTTCCAATTTAATTAATTACTTATGAATTTATTATCCAATTCTGATTAGATTATTTTCATTAAGTAATTACATTTAAATCATTTATAATTGATTATCTAAATTATTTAATCCAATAAATCATTAACATTAATCACTTTAAATCAATTACTTAATAATCCTTAGTTAATTATCCTTATTAACTAATAATATTTCTTAATCACTTCTTAAGAAATTATCTTAGATTAATTCATTATTAACCATTTCAAATTATAAATTAATCTAATTATTTATTTATAATTAAATAAATCATTCTTTAATTACTTATTAATTTAAATTAACTTTTAAACCAACTTCATAATAAATCATTTAAATTAACTTAATTAATTTATTCACTTACTTAAAGTAATTAATTAAATTTCTTACCTTAAACTGATTAACTATCTTTACAACTTTCTTTACTAAACTTTTAAATTACATATTAACTTAATACTAACTAACATTACTTAATTATCTAAGTTAAACACCTGTATAAAAATCATTATTCACGGCTATTTTGGGAAAGCACCGAGACCGCATCATTCTTACTCGAGAAAACTCGAGTTTCCCCTCGTGTCTCTCCCGTGTCACTCTCTCTCACCCCCTCCCTGTTCTTCTTTTTCTCAGTTCTTCTCCCCCTTTTCATTTTTTTTTTATATTGGTTGAAGTTATAAAAGAACAGCTGAAACCCATTCACGAAAACGACCTAGAGGCGAACCGAAGCGACTCCTTCTTTTACTCGAGTATACACTCGAGGACTTAATCACCAAGAACACCAAGCTGTGCACGAGATCACCGTGCACCTGCACCGGACCACGACCAAATTCTGGCGATCCTCACTAGCTCCGGCAAGTCACAATCGATCACATCCTCGACCCAGATCGACCCAAAACCCCAAACATTCCCTCCATCGAATTCGAGCATAACTGGAACCATACGACCAAAACAGCGACCAGAAAAAAATGCCTCATCGCCGCGCCTCCGACCACCAGCATCGCCGCACCTCCGCCCCAACCTTCGTCTACGTCCCAAGCGCATTCTCTCCAAGTCCGGCCCCACTCGATGCAATGAGGTGTGAGAACGAACCCCAAAACTTCGACATCAGTTTCACATGCCTTAAACCCTACATCTAATCGAATCTCAATCTATGATGCATAAAAAAAATACTTTGCATTTTTCCCGCGATCATCGATCATGTTAGCTCCTCCCCACCAATTTTCGACTTCTCTGATCAACTGTGTTACCCGAGGCAACCCCATCTTCCCAAAATGATCAACACGGCCATGCCACTTCTACTCTTTACAAAAAAATATGAATTGAGCTTTAAAAATCCTATTTATGATTAAGCAATCAGTTCCTAAACTTGAATCGAAAATTCAAGATGTTCAAAATTTTGATTTATGTTAAGTATTACTGTCCTATGCTTATTCCCAGAGCAGCTCAACCTTTTTATTATGAATTTAAATTTTTAAAATTCACTTTATACTTTCCTAAACATAATTTGTTTATATACTTTACTCTAACAATCAATAGATTTGAGCATACATGATTTTTGAAGCAACTTAGGCTGTTGGAATGTATAAACAGAGGCAATATTTGTATATGTATATGCATTCCTGTATAAATGCAGAGAGAAGCACCAATATATACATGAATTCAACATAGAAATCCCAAAGATTTTATGCAACCAGTTTACTACTTAATTTTTTTTTTCAAAATGAAGTTACTCACATTGTTTTGTGGAAGACAGAGAACAGGTTTCTTCAATTTGGAACTGGTTTGTATGCTTCTTGATGTTTGAGTTGAATGATATATATAGGGGAGAGTGTTTACAGTATGTTATATATGTATATTATATATATTACACTGGGTATGGTATACAATATCTTGTACAGGGTAATATTATATTTTCCTTGTACTAAAGGTATCTTTACATTATTTGTGTCGGCTGAAAATTCTTCTTTGATATGCTAAAGATGCAAACATTAATTGTCTATGTACTAGCCTAAGACATTAATTGTTTACTTGTTTCATTCCATGCTTATATTTGTACTTGCTTTATAATTTAACATATATTGCTTTTTAACTTGTTGATTATGCAGTTTGGTGGCTGCAAATCATTTTCTTTGTTTTGTTCATATTTGATTTTCTTTACAGCCTACATATTTATACAACTTTGCTTTGTGCTTTGCTTTATTACTTATGTAAAAACATATACTTTGTTTTGTTTAGCAATATTTTTTTTCTTTTGTTTGCTTTACTATGGTGGCTGCAGCTTTATCTGTTTATACTTATTGATTCTGCTCTCTCTTTTCTTATATGTTGTTATATCTTTAGCTAATATGTTACTTTGTATCCATTTTATAGTTTACACACTTATATTACTTTGTCTTGTTTTATCAGTTTGTAAGTATACATGCTTTTGTTTATTACTTTACTTATTTATTTGGATGTAGTTCTATATTTAATTTGTTGTTAAGTTATTAGTTAATGTATTTACTTACTTCTTATTTTCAGCTGAGTATATTTATGTATTTTATTTTCTTTAAATCTTCTTGTTTTGTAATACAAATAAATTTCTATTTTATTATGTTGTTAGAATTTATTTATGAGTTACTATAGATATATATTTTTTTCTTAATTTATTTTATAACTCAAATATTTATTAAACCATTCATCTAAGATTTAAATCAAAATATATATATATACACACACAAGATTTTATAATTTCAAATTGACTCATATATACCCAAATATACATATATATATATATACATTCATATATATACATATATATACAAAAATTAAAAATTTAAATGATTTATATAGAATATATTTGAACTCGGGGAAACTCACATCAGTAAATCGATTAATTTCACCGTTTTCTTCAAAAATAGATTTTAATTATCATTTTAAATTTATATAAAAATCCGGGGTCGTTACAGACTTCCCCCCTTAAAAGAATTTCGTCCTCGAAATTCGCAGGCACGAAAACAACACAGAGATAGACAGATTCGATCTCCTATAATTCTTCAAACTTAAGATATGGATTCCAAATTCAAGTCGGAATATCTCAGAATACATACCAATTTGTCCCTCTTCGGACCTTGGTATTCACAAGAAACTACAATAGAATTTCAAAATTTGGTTTCAAACGAAATCGATTTATCGATACAATTCGATTATCCTTCATATTCTATTAATCAATTTAAAATCAATTTAAAATTTCTAATTTATTTAAAATTCTCAATTTCAATTTGCAAATTCATATTCATTAAGGTTTTAAATCAAAAAGCTGATAAGAACTGATGAAGATACGAAATAAAAATTTCCTACAACGATTCGTAGGCCTTCATTACACCGAAACTTCTTTCTGTAACCGTCATGAATCAATCAAAAGAATTTGGAAACGAATCAAAGAAAATTGATAGAAAAAGTTATTTCCACCGTTGTTACAGAGTTTTGACTAATTATAGTCGTATTTACCTGTCCCCTATCTCGTTCTCTTCTTGCACTCATACTCACTATTAGTAGATAGTAAGAGAATTTACTGAGGCATTCAAACGGATATCTTAAGGATTACTCATTCTAGGATTTACTTCACCCTATCTCTAATGAGTTACTTAATGTGTTATACTCCTGAGCTAAAGTTCAACCCTTAGCTCTGATACCACATGTAACGAGTCGGATTTTGCTCGCTCAAAAATCGACATCCATACTTCAAATTGTATTCGAATGCCATAGATTCGACCGTTCAAATCCGATTCGCCGGAGCTTATAACAAACATTAAGTAAACAACACAGCGGAATAAAAGAATAATACATTGATATACAGCTTTGATACAATATCTGATACACAGATGATCCAATAGATATCAATGTACATCAAAGATATGATACAATAAAATAGCAGCGGAAAAGAAAATGATAGATAACATCTAGCAGCGAAACAAATAACTCTAAGATAGTCTTCAAGGAAGAACTCCAGAAATAACTGCAACTCCATTTCCAAGAACCAATCCAGCAATAGCTCGAACTCCCCATAACAATGCACCAAGCTAAGCAAGACTGGTGCGAACCAAAGACTGAACTAACTCCAGATAATCCACTATATCTAACTATCTGAAAAAAACCCAACTCTAGACTTCTCGTGTAGAAAATAATGAGCATCCAGAGTTTATTGTTTCTTTCCTAAACTCTGGGTGCTCATTATTTTCTACACGAGCAGTTTAGAGTTGGGTTTTTTTCAGATAGTTAGATATAGTGGATTATCTGGAGTTAGTTCAGTCTTTGGTTCGCACCAGTCTTGCTTAGCTTGGTGCATTGTTATGGGGAGTTCGAGCTATTGCTGGATTGGTTCTTGGAAATGGAGTTGCAGTTATTTCTGGAGTTCTTCCTTGAAGACTATCTTAGAGTTATTTGTTTCGCTGCTAGATGTTATCTATCGTTTTCTTTTCCGCTGCTATTTTATTGTATCATATCTCTGATGTATATTGATATCTATTGGATCATCTGTGTATCAGATATTGTATCAAAGCTGTATATCAATGTATTATTCTTTTATTCCGCTGTGTTGTTTACTTAATGTTTGTTATAAGCTCCGGCGAATCGGATTTGAACGGTCGAATCTATGGCATTCGAATACAATTTGAAGTATGGATGTCGATTTTTGAGTGAGCAAAATCCGACTCGTTACATATTGGATTTCTATAATCCTCTTTTATGCGACTTTGTCGTTTGATTTTGAAAAGTGTTTTGAGATGGTTTCCGAACTTGACTTTTGGTTTTTCTAACCCTATTTGCAAATGTATTAAAGTGGTTTAAAAATATAGAAAGAAATATGGTTTAAAAGATATTTGATTTATAAAACAAAGTTTTAAAAGTTACGTCCATATAATGATAGTTTCTATGAGTGCATTTTGAAAATCTATGATTTTGGTAAAAAGTAAAAGGTTGTCTACTTTAGATATTTTGAAAAGTCTTTTCAAATGTGTTTATAAAAGATGTATAAGTATTTTAAGTGGAGTTTGATGTTTTAAATACAATGTTTAAGAATTTATTTGAGTTATTTAAACAAGCAGTTTAAATTTTGTAAAGGAAACTCCTTTATTTTCAAAAGTCAAGTTTTGTTTAAAAGCGACCATCCTTAAAGGGATGTTTTAAACACTAGTTTCATGCTATATTTTAAAGTGTTTCTAAAAGTATTTTTAAAAGTGAACGAAATCATAGATTACATCAATATTGTTTTAATAAATGTTTTTGAGAAAAGAAAGCAGTTCATGGACTATAACATTCTTATTACAGTAAATGGTTTTGGGAAAAGCGGAAAGAAGTTTGGTTTATAACATGTTATTTATTTAAATAGACAATATACTGAATTTATGAAGTCTTATACTTGCCATTAAGCTTTGAGACAGGTAAACTTCTACATATCCTGAAAGATAAGAATGTTGCCGTGTCAAGGTTTGAGAGGTAATAATTCCCCAACCTGAACAACGTCATTGTTGGCCAAGGATAATTTATGTTTGAAACCGAATACTGATTTAAGTATATAAGTATTATTTCTGTATATGAATTCAGTTACTTATGGAAATTTAGTAGTCCTATCTTGGCACTAAAAGCGGATGAGTAGATTGATTCTCTGTTTTTGAGATCTAGAATCAGATTATTTTGACTAAAGTAAGGCCACGAGCAACCTACGCCCTGACTTACCCAAAATCATTTTTGAGAAAGGGATATAGTAAGTCGAAATATCAGAAATGTGACAAGTATAGAAGAGTTGATTTCTATAAATGATTTTTATAATCTATGGTTGTATAGAAAGTATTCTTTACATACTTAACACCAAATTCTGAGGTAGGGAAACTCATCTCTTTCCGTAAGAGTTTCAGAATATACATCGAGGCAAAGATAGTATGCTAACTTGTCTGACTATATTGTTAATCGAGGGATAGTACAAGTTTGAAATTAAAAAGTGGTGGTAAGTATATTTGAGCTAATTTCTACATGATCCATATAACGACCCATAGATTTTAATGATTTTAATAATGTAATTAATTGGAATTTTTATGAAATTTTAAATAATTGAATTTTGAAATAAAAGTTTGATATTTGGAATGCGTCCGTTTAAACATAGTAAGTGGCAAATTTTCATCAGATAATATGAAAGTTTATTTTATTATGCAACTTTATTTCAATTTAAATAAGTGAATAATTGATGATACAATTTTTTTTCCAAACATGAATATTTTTATAAAATAAATTTGTAAATCATCTTCTAAGTGAGACGTCATATTTCGTTTCTCCAAATTTTCAATGCTAGTGCTTCGTTTATCTTATTTTCTGGCAAATTAGCAACATTTTCGGTACTGATTATCAACTTTCGATAGGATGATCGTACCACTGATATTTGTATACCGTTTTGATCGTCTCGTCGTGCTGATCTCTACGGTATATTCAATTCTATGTTTTGAAGTTCAATACGCAGTAGAACCTGCAAAAACGGTAATGGTATCGGTATCAGTTTTGTGCCCGTTGGTTTTTGTGACTGTTCATTTTTACACCGTACAATACAAACAGCTGTGAACATTTACATTTCCTAGATTCTTGTGCTTGACCATTTCTATTCTACTTTTCAAATTTCTTTTCGTTTCCTTTACATTATGATTTCATTTTTCTTCCGTTCATTTTCTTTTAAACGTTTTCTTTTGAAACGTTGTCTGGGAAATAAATTCTACCCATCTCTCTTCTCTTGCATTTCTTCTTCCAACCTTGCTCGAACCTTTCCCACTCCATCATGTCCGAGTATCACGTTGTTCTCTCTCGTTCTCCCCTCTCAAACCTGACCTATCCTCTACCACGACAGCAACCCCAAACACCCTCGCCTCTGGCCGCTTATCAACGAGGCAGAGCCCCATCAACTTCCTCCAACCGAGCCTCACATTCCTTCATCTCCACTTTTTAGCAACCCCTCCTCCTCGTGGTCGACCGAGCATCCTTTTTGTGAGTTATTGATATATGTTGTTTTATATATAAAGGTTTATTTATATTACAGTAGGTTTTATATATGATGATTTATGTTTGCTTATATATTGAACAGGTATATACATAAGTTTGTATATATATAAAATTTATATAAGTGGTTATTTTTCATTATATATATATATATATATATATTAATGCGGTCATATATAAGTTAGGAAATGTTTTTGTTTATATGAACTGCAAATTCTGCGTATGTACATATATTATATAATATTTTATAATATGGTTAGTGGTATATTATATAATGTATATTATGTTATGAAGAGATAGCGTGAGTTTTAAATATGAGTTCGATATAATAAATATTTGTTTATATACATTAGTGAGTTCTGTTTGTTTACAATATGATATAAGCTTTATGTAAACTGTTGTCTGCGTTTGTCAGTGTACAAATTCATAATGTGTTTGTATTATATATTTGCTATGTGTTAGTTTGATAATATATATTAATTATATTATATGTTAGTTTATACACATTAGTTTAAATATATATAACGGCTACTCTATAAGGTGTTCAAGGCACTGTTTATTTATATGCATATTATAGTAGTAAATTGTAAGTTGTATATAGATTGCAGTATTTATTTTATATATCTTAAGTATATATGCTCTGTTATATATTAGTTTATATGTGTAAAGTTAGACTGTCAACATAAAATATGTTAGTATATCTAAGTTATAACCTGCTGCTCTATAATACATATTAGTTTAAAAACCAGTTTCATATATACACTAAATGTGAGTTACATATAGGATATATAAGTTTATCTGTTGGTTATGTATGTATACTTATAATTTTTTCTATTAGTTTTATTTATATATATAACTGTTTGTTATACTATAAGCATATACATAAATAACAATTTAGTTTATATATATATATAAAGGTTAGATTTATTTTAAACCGGTTTTATATTAATATTTATATATATATATATTATGTTTTGTTTACTGTTGATCTTTAAAATATATGGAGAAGTTTAAGTTGATTTTACATTATATTATACATATGTATTTTGATTTTAGAAATATAGTTTTTTGATTTTTCATATGTATATGTTTTAAAATTTATTTTAATTGTCAAGTATACGTAGATTTTGTTTAAATACGTGTCTTAATTTAAATATTTTTTATGAAAGAAAGTAAGAAAATAATAATATAATTTACTCTTTATTTCTATTATACTAAGATGGTTCTGATTCGTTTTATAAATTCCTCGTTATCAGCTTTGTTCCTTTAATTCGTGCCCATCTCACTTTGCTTTGGAATTTGCGCCTGGTTTCGTAACTCACTTCGTTATCAAATTTCTCAAGCCTTGAAAAGTGAGCAATCAATTACGATTAACGTTCTTATATTTATTAAATTTGATTTCAATTGAAACGATAATTGAAATATGTTGTTGTTAGTTATTTACATTACTATATATATATGCTATTATCTGTATTTGTTAACCTGTGACATCTGACACCATTATCTGTTATTTATATTGATGATATATGCCTGTTATATTATTGTCATATCCGTTATCACTCTGCAAGTTCCTTGTTAGTATAGAATTCTCTATGGGTTGAAGTGATACATACCCGAATAATTTGTAGAATAGGAGAAAATCTTTATGGGTTGAAATGATAAATCGAAGCGATTTTCAATGAATTGAATTTGGTATTGTGGGTTGAAATGATATATACCCGTATATATATTTAAATTGTGGATTGAAATGATAAATATCAATATCACTTGACTATATGATCGAAAATTATATACAGACACCGTCCGTCTATATATAAATATTTTGAAAATGATTTCAATGGTTGTGGAAAGAAATATATGGTTTAATAAATATTGATTTCAAGATATTATATATTAATGTATTTTATAAAGTTTAAATTCTTGATTTTAAAATTATATGTTTTGAAAGTTTTTCAAAATTATAAGTTAGTATTGAAATTATATATTTCAGAATTTACTTATAATTTTACTATTTTAAAATATGTATAAATTATTTTTATTATAAAATAAGTTTGATAATAAGATTTAATTTAATAAAGTTTGATTTAATTTATATATAATATGTTTAAGTATTTCTTAAAATTTTAATTTTTAAATATAGAGTTTATGATAATTTTTAATAAATTAAGGTTGGGAAGATAGATTTGAAATTGATTTGAAATGGTATTTAATTAAGAAATTATTTAATTAAATCGATTTGAAACTTATGGAATTAGATATTTTTAAAGGATTTGGTTTTATAACTTGATTTTGGTTTAAGGTTATTAAATAAATATATCAAGTTCAAATATATTGAAGGAATATTCAATTATTTGAAATTTGATGTCTTATTTAAATGATATTGGATTTATTAAGTAAATATTTCAAAACTAAATAATAGTAAATTGAATTTGATATATGTATGTGTATATGTATATATATGAAATTATCAAATTTTGTTTTGAAAATGTTGAATACTAAATGCTTTGAAATATATTGAAATTGAAATGGTTTATTTTGTGGTTCAAATCTGTTTTTTAAAATCGATATAATTTGGAATGGTTTATTGAGAAACTGAATTGAATTGAAATTGATGATTAGAGATTTGATTAAATTTGAATTTTTGGAATTCGAGTTGATTTGGAATTGATTTGTGAAATTTGAGGAAGCTATTTTATTACATAAAGTATTTTTAAATTATATTTAAAACTATTTATATATTTTACTTCATAAATTAATTTCATATAAACTATTTTTAATATAAACTATTGTAACATCCCGCCTTTTTGCACACTTTAAACCGACACACGTGCCAATTGAAAGCATACGCAAGGGCAGATTGTTATGGGTAAATAAGAAAAACAGAGAAGAAATAAAAAAACAAAACAGAATCTCACAGCGGAAGGATAAAATATAATAATAAATATACAGTTCAAAACAGTTTACAAACACTTGATTTGCTTTATACAATAAATATCAGAGTTACACATACCAATACAATCAATGCAGCGGAACAGTATGAGTGTGGTGCAATACTATAGATAATAATAATACGACTCCTTCGTCTTCCTCCTTCAAGGCTAAAGTCTTCGATCCTGAAACGCTCGGACTGACCCGAGCGAATTTGAAAAGACAAAAACACTCGAGTCAGACTAAAAGATCTTATGTGAGTTAAATTAACAGAAATAAATATGAGTACAGTAACTCAAGAGATGTTCGGGATTTACATCTCCTAAGGATCCGTTAAACTATTTACTATGTAGTATATTGCGCTATTATAATAGTGTCTATTTATAAAATAAACTTACTTTTTAATAGCGTTAAGGGGTTACCCAAATAGCCCTTAACACAAATAATCCCAATAGTCTATACAGTACCGTAATACCTCCTGATCGGGAAGCTACCAGAGGATACTCCATAGGTACGACACAAATAGAAACTCGTAGTAAAGGCTCGGTATGGTAGGTGACACGGCACAACTAGGCAATGCCAGGGTAGATATACCAATTGCTATCCAGGCTGGTGGAAACGCGTAGCCGCAGTTACCGCCCACCTCGGACTAACTCCCCAAAATCAAAATATAGAAGTGGCCACTGAATCAATCCAAAATCAAAGTATAATATCGAAGAGGAGGGTCCGATCAGAGGAATGACCTCATTGGCCTGAGAATCGCTCCTGTTTTAGCCACCTTATGCCAACTCACGGGAGTCGGGTCCACGTATTTACCTTACAGGAAACGTCGCCACCACCTACTTCATTCTGGAATCTCCACCGCGTACACGGTTAGTCAAAGTGGTTTTCGGTATCGACAGAGAGTATGTCCATATCCGATCCCGGTCTCTTTGCCAACCCATCGTTATTATAACACCGCGGTCATTTAAAAATAGGTTATACTTTAAAAATCAGAATAAACATTCCATTTCATAACCATGAATACGATATCATTTCAAAACCCAAAACCATATTTTATCACTTATCCTAAATATAATTCTTTTCCAAAATCATAATGCTTTAACTTCATAACGTATGAAAAATCTAATATTTTCAAAGCATAATATTTTGAAAATCATAATTTAAAACCATAACTTTTAAAACTTGTTTGGTTTGGATATTCAACGGTATATGAATTAAAAGGTTTAACTAAAATGTTACTTTGTAAAGAAAATAGTTCTCATGGCTTTACAAATACATTTCTTTATTAAAGTCTAAACCAAAATTTATATTATCTCTCTCAAGTTCCAAAACCACTTCAATTTATATATATATATACGTATATCCATTTGGAGTATTAATATTTCAAACTAAAGTTGGATTTTATTCTTTCAACAAATCGAATGTTCTATTAATTAGTCTTGAATATTCACATAAAATCCATAAATAAATAAAAACTCCAATTTCTAGTAATAAAATATATTTTTTTCAATTCAAATTATACTAGAATATTCATTTCCATTTATCTTGGGAAAAATCCAATTATAAATGTCATATCTTAAAATTTCCAAACTTAACATTTAAACATATGATATAAATTATCAAACTCCATTTTCTTAATTTTCTTCCATTTTTAATAAAGATTTTTTTTACACCTTTTAATTTCAAAATTTTCAACTTCATATGTATATATATATGGAAGAAAAATATTTATACAATATAAAATTTAAGATTATTATAAACCGTATTCCATCCAAACCATAGAAATCACATTAAAATAGTTATATATAGACCGCGGTACCTGTATATAATTTTCTATCCTATGGTCAAGTGATACGGATATTTATCATTTCAATCCGCAATTTAAAAGATATAAAATTTTTCGGTTGTATATCATTTCAAACCACAATCCCGAATGAAAGGAAATATGCATGATAATTTGCAATTTAATGATATACAATGAAACATCCATCAACATCACCCATCATCCAATCACAATCATCAAGCAATATCAATCAATAACAATTTATATTTGATAATATATAACAGGTAATAACTGGCAATTTTATTCAGATTAAATTTAACAACTATTAACCTAACAGTTTATATCCAGTAATAATCTATATAACTGTTAACTAGCAGTTTATAGGCAAACAAATAAATTCTAACTATCAATTAATACGCAATAAATAAATTAAATTAACAGTTAAATTTAATAAATGCAATTCAACAAATATGAGTGGAATAAACATGCCAAATACTCATAAATAAATTTCTATTCATTTCTAAAATTAACTTAACAAACATAAAAACTTTTAGAAGTTGTGAGTGGGTTAAAACACTCACCTTTTGAATTTAAATCGAATTTAAATTCGATTTAAACCCAAAAATTCGCCCGTCTCGGAATTCGTCCAAACCAGCGTCATCAAGTCCAGAATTAAATTACGATCCTAACAAAAGAAATTTCGTTTGAATCCGAGGTCGTATGAGAAAGTTATGGCAAAAAATGGTGATTGAATTCAAAAATTAGAACTAAACAAAATGACACATATTAACATCTTACACTAAGCCACGTCAAACCCTCACGTGATAAACTTTCCAGGACGCGTCCTCTTCTACACAGCTACCCATCGTTTGCTACCACCTCTTCGCACTGGAACACTGTCGCACCAACATCGCACATTCGAACGCATGCCACTTCTCCGGCCGAGGCCCCCCTCACCGTTCATCGTTCATCTCGCGACCCGATACCAGCTCGCGATCATCGCCTGTGCTCACCTTCGAACAGCAGCCGCCCAAAGGCACAAACCCAAATCGAATTATGCTCCACATCCAACCATCAACCCGCCTCGAAAACCATATGGATGCAATCACCTCGGCCTCCTTTACAATACCCAGAAATGTTTTCCCGATCCGACAACTTTTGTTACGACGATGATGAACGGTTGGGACTGTTTTGAATTTATTCTGGGTAAACGGTAACTCCAACTAAAAAACGAATTTCACCATGGGATTACGTGTTTCGAGAAGATTAACATATATTTTTGTGGAATTTTTCTGGAGAGTTTGAATTTTCATTGAAATTTTGAATTGATTGGATCTAGGGTTCGCACCCATTGAAGAAGAAGAGAAGCTTGAAGAAAGTATACGCGCAGATGAAATGAAATTAGGCGGAGGCTAGGGCTTGTAGCTAGGTTTATATAGAGGGGTTAGAGATAGAGTAGATAGACCGTAGAATGAACGTACGGAACAAACTATGGCCCAAAAAGCCCGTTCTGACCCCGGAACGAAATTCGTCAAATCCATATATCCAGATAGGTGTTTTAAAATATTCTGAACGCGATGGAAAAAGTTTCGCGTCCAAATTCGATCGTATGAAGAAGTTATGCTGAAAACAAGATTTCCAAATTGATTCCAAATTGATTTTAATAAAATTGATTTCAAGGCGTTTCGCGTCCGTACGATCAAATGACAGGTCCGATCGATATGAAACTTGAAATCCTAAAATAATTCACTGATACGGATCCGATGAAACTGGTTTCATCGAAATCCGAGTCCGTGACAAAAATGGCTATTTTTATATTCATTAATTAAATTAAAAATAAATTACAAAAATCCAAATTTTATATTATATTCTAAATTGTCCAAATTTTATTACTTATATAATTTAATCAATTTCAAATGATTTAACAAGCTTGGATGTGAATTAAAATTATAAGTATATCAATTTGCAGTGTTAATTTCTGCAATTTCCTATATTTAAGAATTATAAAATTAAATGCTCAAAACCCCATATATTAGATTTTAACTTTTATATACTCATTCTTTATCCAAATAGGGATGCCACATATTTTGGTTCATGATTCACAATATTATTCTTAAAGTCCATTTTAAATTTCAGTAACGTTAAATTTAATAAATCCTGTTATTTAATAATTATTGCTTAGAACCTGATTTTTATCTTCCCATTATCTATTTAATTCCTTCTAGAATCATAGCTAATATTTGTCATCCCTTCATTACCCAAATGTTCTTATCCCATCAAATTTTAAGTTATCGAAATATTAAATGTCAATTTCTTTTAATTGCACTAAATTTATCTATTAAAGGTTGCACTTAACCCAATACATAAAACTTGCCCAATTTCTCCTTAAATCAATAACCTTCATATACAAATATGATTATCATAAATTTTATCTACTCTTCCTTTTTAGGTAATGTCCTATATATTAGATTTCCATGTAATTTGCAATAAATCATACTCGTAGTTATATCACATTAAATGAATAAATAAGTGTTGACTCTATTCTTTTGATTCAACATTGGTTTACGTTATATTTCATTAATATTTCTACATACATCAGGATTTTTAAAAATGGTTGTAACGTGAAATCTCGTCTACTTCCCATTTTATATTTAAGGCTTCTAAAACCGATTCATATCATTTCTCTAGTCCAAATTTTATTAATATAACCTTAAATTTAATTTATTTCTATCGATGTATTGGTTAAACACAAATTTCACGTATTTGCAATAAATCCACAAATTGGATTTCAAATTTTCAAATAATAAATAAATTTTAGTTTATCACTTCTTAAATACCCAAACGTCAATGCCTTAATTTAAACTGCATTTATTACATTTTATAAAAATCCTCCATCTTAAGTGACAAATCAAAACTACCCTAACTACACAATTTATGGTAATTAATTCCAATTGCTTTTCCATTAAACTACATAAATTGTCCAATTGCAACCTACGTAGAATGTTTATTTATTTACAATCCTACTGTTTAAATGAATTGATCCTTTACGGTATAATTCACATTTGACTTGATTTCTCATTTATTTTGCAAAACAGTAAATTTCAATTGCTACCAACATTATATTTAATATTAGATTTCCAATTAATTCTATTGGAATCAATATATCTTTATATATATATATATACTTTACGTATAAATATCTAAATTACCAAATCAAGTACATTTATTAGAGACAACATTCAATAAAATTACTTATCACACTTATTGCATTGATTTATTCCAACAGACACTTTTATTTAGTCACCATTTATTATTACAACCAAATGTACAATCTCCACTATTTATTTTATTTTAAATGAATTCCATTCTAGTAAATATTTTTATTAATATTCACTGATTCACATTTATATTGGTTTCTTATATTTAACTTATAACAAGGTGTGCAAATTTACATAGTTCAAATCTATTTCCATGTAACTATTAAATTGTTACATTAAATTCCAATTACTATAACAAATTACTACATTTTCTCAAATAAAATCTTAAGACCTTTATTTTATTCTAAATTAGATTAGAAACATATTAATTTAATTCATTTAACATTATCAAATTCAACGGGTCGTTACAATCTCCCCCACTCAAAACTTTTCGTCCCCGAAAAGGAAAAAGAAGGGAGAAGGAAGAATAAAACAGTACATCTTATTTCAAATATTATTTATAAACAATAATTTACTAAATTTATTTTCTTAAATAAGATATACCTGTTTATAATCATTATATTCTTTTATACTTAGATTGTTAAAGCTGGAAAACATTTTCACAAAATTCTAAGTCCAAAATTTACGGAAAATTTTGGCAGAGTCTCCTTTGTACGGAGAGACTCTGGAGAAAATATAATATCAAAATATACAAATATATTACATATATTATCAAAATATTATCCCAACACGGGAAAAATTATATAAAATAGCGCTAAAACGAAATCCGGAAACGTACCTATTTGTCGGGCAATATACGCTTATTATTTTGGAACCAAAAGCAGTAGCAGTTGCTTCCATCACCTGTATTCACTTATATAATCTAAAAGGTTAAATATTTATATGAAAGTGAAATGTTTAGGTGGTTTCGACCATTAATCAACCAATCAAATGCAACAACCATAGATTTTTAACAAATAGCACACACCACAAACAAGCAACCATTAATCCATCAACCAATTTGTTGTTTGGGTTCAAACTTGAAATTTGTATGGAATGAAATTAACTATCAAGTGCGTCCTTTACTCAACAGTCTTAGATGGAACAAGGATAGATTATTTATTCATTTAACCTCTTCAAATTTCTTACCCAACAACATAAATCAAACAACACAATTCAAACCAACACCCAAATTTATTTATTATACATTTATCTCATGCTTCAATGGTTTGATTTTCTTTCTTTCATTTATGGAGTGATTTCTTTATTTCTTACAAATTTTCAATTTCCATTTATCACAAAATTCATTATATTTGTATTCCAATTTATTTACTAAAGTTTCTATCATCTATTTATACTACTTACCTTTACTTATAGTAAAATTTCCAATTTAACATAAGTCTATACAATTAATTCTCATTAACAATAGCAAATTAATAGAATACCTTTATTACCTCAAGCTTCACTTGTAAGATTTCTCCTTTCATTTCTTAATAACATTGCAATTTTTATTATATGGTAAGTTATGTATGTTTTAAGAATGTAAGTGAAAATTTACAAGTTTCTTCTCAATTCCATTTTATTAATTTATGGTTCAACAAATATATATTCGTTTTATAAATTACAATTTCAACTTACCCTTAATTTCATTCCTTTATTTAATGTTTACGTTTCTATTATATTTAATTACAGTAACCCTCTACTTACACTTAATTTATTAACCTTATAACCTGCATTCCTATAAGTGAAAGATTTTACTTGTTCATTAACTATGGATTGCAGTCATTTAATTTTTTTCTACTTTCCATTATATTAGAATAGTGGAAATTAAAACATACTTAAGTTTATACCAATAATTTCTCATTTATAACAACGATTTATTGAATACTTCACTATTTTCAAAATTTCTACTTGTATAATATTCTAATCCAATTTCTTAATTAACATTTCAACTTTTATATTTGGTAAGTTATTTATGTCAAAGAAAAATGCAATTACACTTATACAAGCTTTATCTCATCTTTTAATTAAATTTAATGTTAATCAATATTACTCTTTGTAACAATTTCAAATTTCTCTTTATAACTTTTCATTAATTCGCTTACCTACATTAGAGGTTTCAATTAATTACTTACCTACTAAATAATTTAAAACAATTAATTAATGGAAATTTAAGAATTAAATACCGGGTCAAACCTCAAAATTACTTTAAAAATAATAGATAATTAATTTCTTACAACTTTTATATCTCTAATTATCTTTTAAAACAATTAAATTTTAAATAATTTCAAAACAAATCTGCAGTAGAATTTACTACAGTGGCCTTTCCCCTTCGAAACTCGAAAATGAAAGTCGATAATGCGGCCGCCATCACCGAAATTATTTTCTAGCGACAGAGAGGAAAGTACAAAATTTAAATTCTCCAAAATCTTCTTTAAAATAATTTTTCCGAATTATACTAAATATATATATAAGAAAATACTTATAAACCAAATCCCTATATCCATAAATCCATTGAAAACAGATTTTCAAAATCCCGGACTTAAGTTCTAAAATCTCCAATTTGATTTATTATAATTTCAACTTAGCTTCAATTGTTATAAATATTTTATTTCCTAACACCCAATCTATAGCAACCAAATATATATATATATATCTTTATAAAAATATTTTTTATATATAGAAAACATAATAGGCAAAATTATTTCATTCACCTATATTAAAAACAAATATTATGTCGGTCTGTCCTATTAAGTGTTTAGAAATCCCTATTGATGTCATAGCGTCCCATGCATCAACCAAAATTTATAAATACAAAACGGAACAGATTAACACAATATCAAAATCTTTTATTAACACTAACAAATTGCTCTCTCATATATATACACTCAGTGACTCCCATAGGGTATTACTACCCTATTAACAAAGAGTCAAACCCCACAAAGCCAAAGTTTATCGCTAAACCAAAGCTCTGATACCAACTTGTAACATCCCGCCTTTTTGCACACTTTAAACCGACACACGTGCCAATTGAAAGCATACGCAAGGGCGGATTGTTATGGGTAAATAAGAAAAACAGAGAAGAAATAAAAAAACAAAACAGAATCTCACAGCGGAAGGATAAAACATAATAATAAATATACAGTTCAAAACAGTTTACAAACACTTGATTTGCTTTATACAATAAATATCAGAGTTACACATACCAATACAATCAATGCAGCGGAACAGTATGAGTGTGGTGCAATACTATAGATAATAATAATACGACTCCTTCGTCTTCGTCCTTCAAGGCTAAAGTCTTCGATCCTGAAACGCTCGGACTGACCCGAGCGAATTTGAAAAGACAAAAACACTCGAGTCAGACTAAAAGATCTTATGTGAGTTAAATTAACAGAAATAAATATGAGTACAGTAACTCAAGAGATGTTCGGGATTTACATCTCCTAAGGATCCGTTAAACTATTTACTATGTAGTATATTGCGCTATTATAATAGTGTCTATTTATAAAATAAACTTACTTTTTAATAGCGTTAAGGGGTTACCCATATAGCCCTTAACACAAATAATCCCAATAGTCTATACAGTACCGTAATACCTCCTGATCGGGAAGCTACCAGAGGATACTCCATAGGTACGACACAAATAGAAACTCGTAGTAAAGGCTCGGTATGGTAGGTGACACGGCACAACTAGGCAATGCCAGGGTAGATATACCAATTGCTATCCAGGCTGGTGGAAACGCGTAGCCGCAGTTACCGCCCACCTCGGACTAACTCCCCAAAATCAAAATATAGAAGTGGCCACTGAATCAATCCAAAATCAAAGTATAATATCGAAGAGGAGGGTCCGATCAGAGGAATGACCTCATTGGCCTGAGAATCGCTCCTGTTTTAGCCACCTTATGCCAACTCACGGGAGTCGGGTCCACGTATTTACCTTACAGGAAACGTCGCCACCACCTACTTCATTCTGGAATCTCCACCGCGTACACGGTTAGTCAAAGTGGTTTTCGGTATCGACAGAGAGTATGTCCATATCCGATCCCGGTCTCTTTGCCAACCCATCGTTATTATAACACCGCGGTCATTTAAAAATAGGTTATACTTTAAAAATCAGAATAAACATTCCATTTCATAACCATGAATACGATATCATTTCAAAACCCAAAACCATATTTTATCACTTATCCCAAATATAATTCTTTTCCAAAATCATAATGCTTTAACTTCATAACGTCTGAAAAATCAAATATTTTCAAAGCATAATATTTTGAAAATCATAATTTAAAACCATAACTTTTAAAACTTGAATGGTTTGGATATTCAACGGTATATGAATTAAAAGGTTTAACTTAAATGTTACTTTGTAAAGAAAATAGTTCTCATGGCTTTACATATACATTTCTTTATTAAAGTCTAAACCAAAATTTATATTATCTCTCTCAAGTTCCAAAACCACTTCAATTTATATATATATACGTATATCCATTTGGAGTATTAATATTTCAAACTAAAGTTGGATTTTATTCTTTCAACAAATCGAATGTTCTATTAATTAGTCTTGAATATTCACATAAAATCCATAAGTAAATAAAAACTCCAATTTCTAGTAATAAAATATTTTTTTTTTCAATTCAAATTATACTAGAATATTCATTTCCATTTATCTTGGGAAAAATCCAATTATAAATATCATATCTTAAAATTTCCAAACTTAACATTTAAACATATGATATAAATTATCAAACTCCATTTTCTTAATTTTCTTCCATTTTTAATAAAGATTTTTTTTTAACACCTTTTAATTTCAAAATTTTCAACTTCATATGTATATATATATGGAAGAAAAATAATACAATATAAAATTTAAGATTATTATAAACCGTATTCCATCCAAACCATAGAAATCACATTAAAATAGTTATATATAGACCGCGGTGCCTGTATATAATTTTCTATCCTATGGTCAAGTGATACGGATATTTATCATTTCAATCCGCAATTTAAAAGATATAAAATTTTGCGGTTGTATATCATTTCAAACCACAATCCCGAATGAAAGGAAATATGCATGATAATTTGCAATTTAATGATATACAATAAAACATCCATCAACATCACCCATCATCCAATCACAATCATCAAGCAATATCAATCAATAACAATTTATATTTGATAATATATAACAGGTAATAACTGGCAATTTTATTCAGATTAAATTTAACAACTATTAACCTAACAGTTTATATTCAGTAATAATCTATATAACTGTTAACTAGCAGTTTATAGGCAAACAAATAAATTCTAACTATCAATTAATACGCAATAAATAAATTAAATTAACAGTTAAATTTAATAAATGCAATTCAACAAATATGAGTGAAATAAACATGCCAAATACTCATAAATAAATTTCTATTCATTTCTAAAATTAACTTAACAAACATAAAAACTTTTAGAAGTTGTGAGTGGGTTAAAACACTCACCTTTTGAATTTAAATCGAATTTAAATTCGATTTAAACCCAAAAATTCACCCGTCTCGGAATTCGTCCAAACTAGCGTCATCAAGTCCGGAATTAAATTACGATCCTAACAAAAGAAATTTCGTTTGAATCCGAGGTCGTATGAGAAAGTTATGGCAAAAAATGGTGATTGAATTCAAAAATTAGAACTAAACAAAATGACACATATTAACATCTTACACTAAGCCACGTCAAACCCTCACGTGATAAACTTTCCAGGCCGCGTCCTCTTCTACACAGCTACCCATCGTTTGCTATCACCTCTTCGCACTGGAACACTGTCGCACCAACATCGCACATTCGAACGCATGCCACTTCTCCGGCCGAGGCCCCCCTCACCGTTCATCGTTCATCTCGCGACCCGATACCAGCTCGCGATCATCGCCTGTGCTCACCTTCGAACAGCAGCCGCCCAAAGGCACAAACCCAAATCGAATTATGCTCCACATCCAACCATCAACCCGCCTCGAAAACCCTATGGATGCAATCACCTCGGCCTCCTTTACAATACCCAGAAATGTTTTCCCGATCCGACAACTTTTGTTACGGCGATGATGAACGGTTGGGACTGTTTTGAATTTATTCTGGGTAAACGGTAACTCCAACTGAAAAACGAATTTCACCATGGGATTACGTGTTTCGAGAAGATTAACATATGTTTTTGTGGAATTTTTTTGGAGAGTTTGAATTTTCATTGAAATTTTGAATTGATTGGATCTAGGGTTTGCACCCATTGAAGAAGAAGAGGAGCTTGAAGAAAGTATACGCGCAGATGAAATGAAATTAGGCGGAGGCTAAGGCTTGTAGCTAGGTTTATATAGAGGGGTTAGAGATAGAGTAGATAGACCGTAGAATGAACGTACGGAACAAACTATGGCCCAAAAAGCCCGTTCTGACCCCGGAACGAAATTCGTCAAATCCATATATCCAGATAGGTGTTTTAAAATATTCTGAACGCGATGGAAAAAGTTTCGCGTCCAAATTCGATCGTATGAAGAAGTTATGCTGAAAACAAGATTTCCAAATTGATTCCAAATTGATTTTAATAAAATTGATTTCAAGGCGTTTCGCGTCCGTACGATCAAATGACAGGTCCGATCGATACGAAACTTGAAACCCTAAAATAATTCACTGATACGGATCCGATGAAACTAGTTTCATCGAAATCCGAGTCCATGACAAAAATGGCTATTTTTATATTCATTAATTAAATTAAAAATAAATTACAAAAATCCAAATTTTATATTATATTCTAAATTGTCCAATTTTATTACTTATATAATTTAATCAATTTCAAATGATTTAACAAGCTTGGATGTGAATTAAAATTATAAGTATATCAATTTGCAGTGTTAATTTCTGCACTTTCCTATATTTAAGAATTATAAAATTAAATGCTCAAAACCCCATATATTAGATTTTAACTTTTATATACTCATTCTTTATCCAAATAGGGATGCCACATACTTTGGTTCATGATTCACAATATTATTCTTAAAGTCCATTTTAAATTTCAGTAACGTTAAATTTAATAAATCCTGTTATTTAATAATTATTGCTTAGAACCTGATTTTTATCTTCCCATTATCTATTTAATTCCTTCTGGAATCATAGCTAATATTTGTCATCCCTTCATTACCCAAATGTTCTTATCCCATCAAATTTTAAGTTATCGAAATATTAAATGTCAATTTCTTTTAATTGCACTAAATTTATCTATTAAAGGTTGCACTTAACCCAATACATAAAACTTGCCCAATTTCTCCTTAAATCAATAACCTTCATATACAAATATGTTTATCATAAATTTTATCTACTCTTCCTTTTTAGGTAATGTCCTATATATTAGATTTCCATGTAATTTGCAATAAATCATACTCGTAGTTATATCACATTAAATGAATAAATAAGTTTTGACTCTATTCTTTTGATTCAACATTGGTTTACGTTATATTTCATTAATATTTCTACATACATCAGGATTTTTAAAAATGGTTGTAACGTGAAATCTCGTCTACTTCCCATTTTATATTTAAGGCTTCTAAAACCGATTCATATCATTTCTCTAGTCCAAATTTTATTAATATAACCTTAAATTTAATTTATTCCTATCGATGTAATGGTTAAACACAAATTTCACTTATTTGCAATAAATCCACAAATTGGATTTCAAATTTTAAAATAATAAATAAATTTTAGTTTATCACTTCTTAAATACCCAAACGTCAATGCCTTAATTTAAACTGCATTTATTACATTTTATAAAAATCCTCCATCTTAAGTGACAAATCAAAACTACCCTAACTACACAATTTATGGTAATTAATTCCAATTGCTTTTCCATTAAACTACATAAATTGTCCAATTGCAACCTACGTAGAATGTTTATTTATTTACAATCCTACTGTTTAAATGAATTGATCCTTTACGGTATAATTCACATTTGACTTGATTTCTCATTTATTTTGCAAAACAGTAAATTTCAATTGCTACCAACATTATATTTAATATTAGATTTCCAATTAATTCATTTGGAATCAATATATCTTTATATATATATATATATATATATACTTTACGTATAAATATCTAAATTACCAAATCAAGTACATTTATTAGAGACAACATTCAATAAAATTACTTATCACACTTATTGCATTGATTTATTCCAACGGACACTTTTATTTAGTCACCATTTATTATTACAACCAAATGTACAATCTCCACTATTTATTTTATTTTAAATGAATTCCATTCTAGTAAATATTTTTATTAATATTCACTGATTCACATTTATATTGGTTTCTTATATTTAACTTATAACAAGGTGTGCAAATTTACATAGTTCAACTCTATTTCCATGTAACTATTAAATTGTTACATTAAATTCCAGTTACTATAACAAATTACTACATTTTCTCAAATAAAATCTTAAGACCTTTATTTCATTCTAAATTAGATTAGAAACATATTAATTTAATTCATTTAACATTATCAAATTCAACGGGTCGTTACAACTATTTTAATGTACTAACTATTTTAGTATAAATCATTTAAACTTATAACTATTTTATACAAACTATTTTATTTTATTAACTATTTTATCATATATACTATTTTTATATCTAAACTAGTTAAGTGGGAATGTTATGATTTCAAAGGGTTATGATTTCCAAAGTGTTATAATTTCAAGTGTTTTGGTTTCAAAGTGTTATAACTTTGAAGTACTATGATTTTGGAAGTGAAGATATTTGAAATGGAAATAATATCATATTGATATGGTTTTGAAATGTTAATGATATTTTGGTTTTGAAGCATAAACTCTTTTGAAATGACCGCAATGTTATAATAACGATTGGTTGTTAAAGAGTCCGGGATCGGATATTATCATACTCTCCGCCAATACCGAAAACCACTTTAACAACTGTGTACGCTGTGGAAATTCCAAAATGAAGTATGATGGTGGCGACGATCCTATATGAGGTATATACGTGGAACCAACTGCCGTGTTGGCATAAGGTGGCGAAAATAGGAGCAATCGACGGGGCAAGTGAGGTAGCTCCTCCGATCGGACATATTCCTTCTATACTATATTCTGATTTTGTGTTTGATTTGGTGGCCATACTTGATTTTTTTTATTTGGGAGTGTGTTTCGAGGTGGGCGGTAGTGGCTGTTATGCGTTACCCCAGCCCGGAAGTGTAATCGGTATATCTACCCTCGCATTGCCTAACCGTGCCATGTCACATACCCTAAAGAGACCACTACGAGTTTGTTTTGTACCAAACCTATGGAGTGCCCTCTGATGACACCCAGTACGGGGGAGATTATGGTACTGTATAGACTATGGGAATATATAAAATGTGTTAAGGGGGATATGGGTAACGCCTTAACGCTATTTAAATAGTTTACTTTATTATAGACATTATTATTATAGCGTATATTACTACATAGTAGATAGTTTAACGGATCCTTAGAGGATGGGTATCCCAAACATCCTTTTAAGTTACTTGTATTTCAGTTGATATTTCACTTGGGTTGGATTTATTGATATAAGAATGTTAATCTTGACTCGAGTGTTTTATGTTTTGCTTTATGCTCGGGTCAGACTAAGTATCACAGCATTTGAGACTCACCTTTGTAGTTGGAGCTTCACTTGAAGATCCAGCTATCTATTCAGCTTTCACTTATTCGGTTGACTCTAGTGTTATTCAAATTTTGTTATTTGATTATTGTATTGAGACTTTTATGTATTCAAGACTTCTGTTGTATCTTGTTATAACTCTGATATATATATAGTAGCTTCATGAACTACTATTCATTTGTTTCCGCTGCTTATTATTATATTATTCTATGTCTGTGATTCTGTGATTATTTTATTTACTGTATATGCTAAGTTTTGCCAAATACAGATCAACAATCTGATATTTTGATCAATTCAAGTCCGACTTGTGTGGATGCGAATGGTTGCAAATACCAGGATGTTACAATCCAATTACTTACACCAAAAGTGTTTTCGAGTTTATTGTTATCAATGTTTTAAATGACATTTGTTTAACCCAATTAAGTATGTTTTAGGAAATGTAATCTTTCTTAAGGTTTTGTGAATATACTTTTATAGTTAAGATAATATATGAATACACTTTTTAAGTATTTAAAGGTACAATTTTTGTGAATATACTTATATCGATGAGGTAAGTATATGAATATTTTTTTTCAAGTATTTGCATAGTGGTTTTAATTAATGGGAGGAGTAAATAAAAGGCTTAATGGTTGCTTATATGCTTAATCATGCCTGATTAAATTTTTGATTGGATTGTTTGCTTATTTGATAGTTAAATAACCGACTATCAAATCTTTGCCTGTTTTGAAACTATCGATTGTTGGTTCGAAGAGACTGAGATTGGATAAGCATGAGTTATTCGAAAACCACTTCAAACCAGCATAAGCATTTGAATTAGAGTTATCTTGAAGATGAAGGAAATTAAAGAAGGAGTTCTTTGAAGTACAAGGGTTAGTTGCTACCAATCCTGAGGGTGATTCCAAAAAGGATGTAGTAGAAGTAGTGTCTTCGGTTTGTTCAGTTCTAGAACAACTTGTATGGATGAATGCTGGCATTGCTTATTGTTTGGAGGACAGCACTAACATTCAAGAGGGATTTCTTAAAAGGTAAAATGTATCCTCAAATTTGGAAATGACTAAAATATGGAAGATGCGGCAGGGCATATGGTTCGCTACCATTAGGGTATGATCATCACCCGATCTAGATCGATATTTATGGATTTATGTATGTTAGGGGCTCGATACAGTTTTAAGCTGCAATGATGGTCATGAAATATTTGGTAGTATCTAGTAAGGAGTAGGCTAGTTGTGTGTTGGCAGAGGTGCAATGTGTTTGTAGCCTTGATACATTTTCTCTAGAGGTGTACTGTATGGAAGTAGTCCTATGGCTTGTCATTGCTGGAATCCATTTTCCAATATGTGCCTTACAGACTTAGTTATAAACCAAATATGCTAAAACGTGAGATGCAAGCATTTTAGCTATATTATTTCTTTATTTATTCTAAACCCTAGACATAATTATAATATCATAAGATTTTCTAATAAAAATGGTTTAGCTATCATAGGATAAAAACTCGTCCGTGTTTATTTGCAGCGTGATCTTACAAGATACATTTATTTTTGGAAGAGTTTTATAACATTAAATAATCCAAATTATTTGAGTTTCTTATTTTGTTTTACCAGACTGATCTAGGTGTTATTTTATTATAATACTCAGGATAGACCCGAGTACTTTTTCAGATTTAGTTATGGATGCTTTGGAGCCTCAGGAGACGAGCTGGATGCCTCCAAGACATATTCACGTATTTTTATTTCCACTGTATTTTTTTTAATATTTATTAGCATTTGTGAAGACATGCTGTTATAACTATCCAAGCTAATGATAGGTTAGTACTTTGATTGTTATACGTGTATCAAAGTTTTCTTTTGTAAAGATATATTATATATTGCTCGTCATGATGTAAGACTTTGTCCTGTCTTTTCTTTTTTTTCCACCCCAACTATCTTTATTTCTAGCACTTGAGTTCTCAGCATGTGAATACCGTGGATGTATTAAATATCGACTTTTACGGGCTGAGAAAATGGATTGTTACAAAAGGAGGTAGAAATTTCACTTAAACAATGAAGTCTTAACTTTCTTTTATAGAAAGAATTGAAGAAAATATCTCACATAAAATGCTCCCGTGCCAAGTCAAAGTTATACCTCTTTGCATCTATATAGTCGGCCATTTATTGGCTCTTAATGGACCAATAAATATTTCAAACCCAATAGCAACTGATATTATTTGAATTAGATTTAAATTTATATCAATATCATATATCGATACGTACAAATACAACTATTATATGCACTCAATTAATTACTAGTAGCATCCAAAACATTTCTAGAGAAACCTCATTTACTAAATGCACCTCATTTAATAAATGCATCTCATATAATAAAAACAATATTATTAATATTTCATAAATATTAATTAATTAACAATTTAAAATCAACTAAAACTATGGTGTTTCGGAGATCGAATATATTCGATTATGCGACTCACAAGTGTGAATTTAGTTAGTGATTAATATTGGAACAATTTAGATACTAATGTTCACACAT
Organism: Allium cepa; assembly: GCA_030765085.1. Lineage (NCBI taxonomy): Eukaryota > Viridiplantae > Streptophyta > Magnoliopsida > Asparagales > Amaryllidaceae > Allium > Allium cepa. The sequence continues at coordinate 205,613,222 of CM060934.1, read as the reverse complement.
TATCTTAACTAATGGTGTGATATTTTAACTTAATTCATCACTTACAAATCGCATAAATAAAATCAAGTTTTATAAATTCAAGCGTAAAGATTATTTGCACCAATTTTCTTTGTCAACACTATATCACATTATGACTTACGGAATTTGATTTTGGTTAAAATTTTAATATCATCCATATTCAAATCGATTGGTCCATAAATAAATAACTTGGTTTAATAATAACATTTATTATCAACTGTACTACTCTAGTTAGGAGTTTGAATTTTAAGTTGACTATAGTTTATGGTGATACTAACCTTATACAACTGAGGAGATGAATTCTCTATTTGATAGTATTTCATTTCGGATGCTTCAACTTGGACCCAACTATAGTCTTTTGATCAATGCCATGACATGATTTAACTCTAACCAAAGTGGATTTTCAACATTGAAGTTCAATAATATCCCAAATCAAGATAACTATTTAATATCGTACTTCAAGATTTCTTGTTTGACCTACTTATTATTGGCCAACATGAAATTCCCAAGTGAGTCATTTCATTATTATCCAATAAATATTAGTAGATAACCTATTAGTGCCCCTAGTAGCTCTGAGTAATACACTACCCAACATTTGGAGAGCATTACATACTTTGTCCTCAATAAATGTGCTGATATCCTTTCTCTAATATCTTGATCAAGCAAATGTAACATAACATATTAATTATATACTATGATAATTTTATTGTGATTAGAACTCCTCATAATTATCATTACATAACATGTTATTTAAGGCATTTCTATTTTAATATACTTTATATTCATTTAATTAATTAATTAATTAATTAATTATATTACTATATAACAAAGTATATTATAGAAATCAAATAGTTTTATCATATTTAAGATTGGTTATAAAGTTAGAAATATGAAGCGAATTACATAATTGCCACTAGGGCATACCCTTAAGTCTTTCAATCTCCCACTTGAACTTAGGGTTAATTATGGAATCTTATTCCTTCAATATTGATCATCTTTCTCAAAGTTGATCGAGTTAGTCCCTTAGTGAACGATTATAGTATGTTGTTTTAATTATCTATTCTATTGATCAACTCTTTCCAATGCTGACAAACTACCTTTATCATACGGAACTTCTTAGAGTATGTTTCTCAACTTCTAGCGAGCTCTAGTTTCTCTCATGATCTGTACCACCACATTGTTATCATATAACAATGAGATGCGATTCTTAACATTTGTGACAATCCCCAGCTTTGTCATAAATTTGCGCATTTATACATATGCATTGTTTTTATTATTGCGCTTATTCAAGGCGATGTACATAGCCTACTGATTGAATTAGCCACAACCTATGATTTGGAACATTTCCAACTTAATGCTTCTTAACAAAGATAAATATTAATTTAGTATCGACATACTATACTTGATGTCACTTAAGAATTTCGAGTCCGAATACTCCTTCGCAAGGAATTTGTAGTTTCTATAAAAAAACTCTCTAGTATTTTTGTAAATGCTCGAGAGTACTCTTAACCACCATTTAGTGATCTTAATTAGGATCTGATATTAGCTCAATGTACCGAGTACATAAGCGAAATGTGGTATAGTAGATATATTGCATATCAAATCATTCTTTTTTCCGACACATAAGGAATTCATCTCATATGCTCCATATTAAACATTTGATTATGCTATATTTATTAAGTGTATGGTATAAACCCAATATCCTTTTATACTAAATATGAAAGAAATCATTTTCAAATCATATATCGAGAATTAGCAACTAAACCAAAATGACTTTAACATGAGCACTTCGTTAATAATCATAAATTTGTTGTTTACTATAGCTCTAGAAATATTTTAGTACCTTGAGAGTTCTTTCTTATAGACATACACTTCCTCTGTATTTTGATTGAAAAATCAAACTATTTGACTTCTTTGTTAAAATATTTGCTCAACTCTAGCCCTTACAATGTGATACTTTTGTATTAGTTTGTAACGATCTGACTTTTCGGCCCTCGAATGTCGATACTAAATACATCTACGATAGTCATGTGCCGAACACCTAAGTGCTGAAAAGATAGAAAATTAAGGTAAAACAAAAATAAAAGGAAGGGTAGAACAAAAGAGAAAGAATACAACATCAAAATCTCACAATGGAACGATAATTTATAATATCAAAAGAATGGTATAAAGAGTTACTCTAAACACAGAAATTTTAGAGTTACAAACCTAAGTACTATCATCGGCCTGGAGAGTTATAACTGCCTATCCTCACAATGCTGATATATATAATTTAGAAATGCAGCAGAAATAAGAATATTATGGAAGGTAATTATCCAACTCTTCTGCATAAGCTCCAAAGCGTCCGTAGCTAATTCTAAAAAAATACACGGAGCTGACCTAAGCATTATAAGAAAATAATACCCAGATCAGTCTAGTAAACCAGCGTGAGAAACTAAAGGAATATGTGTGGTAACTAGTAGTAACCATTGAGACCATATGGATTATTGCAATGGTTTTCCCCTCAAAGCAACCAACCATTCATTAGGTTTAATATAGTGATATGATAGATAATGTCTTGGGTGTAAAATATTAATCATATCAAATTGTTGTGACGTTTACATTGGTCACACAATAACATATGTAGGTTGCATTCAAAACCGCTAAGATACATTTGCATATTGGATTTTTCTACGAAGATCTCTTCGGTGAAGCCGAATCCAAACTCCATGCATAAGGGTTGGAATATACCTTCCGAGCAGTATATGTCTAGATAAAATCTACTATTAAGGTAACCGTAACCTCCCTGTTCGAAGTTAAAATAGAGTTTATCATCGAATAAGTATTTTATATGGATAAATAAAACTAATAAGTTAATTTAATATTTTATTGAAGTTAATTTCAATATGTTGAATTTTGGATTTATTTGATAATAAAAAGGAAATATTGATTTAACATTCAAATTTGAGATTTGAATCATGTTTTGTGAATTTAAAAATTAATTGAAATTTATAATCGTGATATATAACACGATCGTGAAGTTCGAAATTTTTTTGAGGAATAAATAAATATTTTAAAATTTGTTTATCGGATAAAACTAATATTTTTATCACCGAAAAATATTTCGAGTAGAAATGCGATACGGAAAAGTTTTGCATTATGTTGAATGAATTTGTCTGATTTTAGACTTTAAATAAATTAGAGAATAAAAGTTACTTTGAAAATAAGTATTAAAATCCAAATTCTTTCAATATAATTGGGCTTAATAGCTTGGTCCAAAACCCATCTTTATCCCGATGCTTACCTTATCCCATCTCATAGTTATCTCCTCTCAGCCCTACCTCTTTAATTTTTCCCTAAATCAAATCGACAGAAAAAGGAGAAATGCATGATCACAATTCTATCAAAGGCGATCGATCGGAGGCAAGCATTGAGAGTGGCAGCGTTTTGGCACTCTCCGAGGCTTACGAGAGTTTGCGTACATGGCGATGAGGTTGCGGTGGCTGGATTTGATTTCGGCCACTGCTAGTGACGATGAGAGGAAGCATACATGCGAATTCAATATGATGGACAAGTGCGACTTCGGTAGGAGCAGGAAATCATAAACGCATAGGGCAATGAAGGCGCGAGCGGTGGCCGAAGCAAGCCTCAAATGATGGGTAACACCAAAGTTTAGGACTGTTGGCATGACGGGATTGGCACGAGGCTGAACAGTTATGGGCAATAGTCAACTTGAATGATATGTCGGATTTGCGAGGTGGTGAATTCTTTTAAGAACATCATTGTCTAAGAGAAATGTGGAGTTGATGGTTAAGGTAAGTCATTTTTAATTTACAATTCCAAATATATATAAATAAAAAGGGGTTATTTATAGTGTTTTCATAGCTTTTGAGGGCATTTTTTCCCTGTGTGGTCTAATATCTCATATAATATGTGATAAATTTGTTGATTCATTCTATTTCTTTTTCAACTACCTTATTGACAACTTCTAAGTGTAATACCCAAGGGTGCAGTTAGTAGAATATCGAACTAGGAATCAGGAACCTCGTTGTGACGACCCACATTTCGAAAGGTTTAAATCGACAATAATCCACACATGTCCGACTTAAACAATCCGAAACGTAGATAATCAATGGAGTTAAGTAAGAAAGATAAGAAGATAAGAAGAGAAGAAGAAAACAAAACACAGAATCTCACAACGGAAACGATAAAATATAATAATCAAATAAACAATTCAAAAGTTGTTTACTATACATTTAATTATAATTTATACACATTTATCAGAGTTATATCTACACATCCGGGATAAATAATCAGTATAGTAGAATAGCATGGTGCAGAGGATAATGATAATAGTAATATACCAAAACTCCGGCTTCATCCTCCAAAGAATAGTCTTCAATACATTGGAAACAAAACTCAGGACTGACCCGAGCGTAATAAAAAACAAAACACTCGATTCAGGACTAAAATACTCTTATGCAAGTCAAATCAATATCACAGTTATAAGTTTAATAACTTAAGAGATGTTACGGGATTTTCCATCTCCTAAGGATCTGTTAAACTATTTATATATAATAGCATACGCTATAATAGATAATGTCTATCTATAAAATAATATCAAAATAGCGTTAAGGCTTTACATTGATCCACCTTAACACATTTACAGTTTTAAACCAAAATCGTAATGGGCTCGTATAGGGATAAATATGTCAAAGCCCGTGAGGCAATGCCCAAGATAGGTTTCTACCAGTTTATCCGTTCTGGCTGGCCGTAATCCATACATGGCAGACCGCGACAATCGATCCAAACGATAAATAAGGTGCACCCATCAAATCTGAAATCACAATAGTACTACGAGGGATCAACGTCGCTAAAGGTAGCTACCCTCAATGGCCAGACATAGGCTTCAGCTTTAGTCATTTTAATTATGACACGAATGTCAAGGCTATCCATCATCGTTCTCTTACTTCATTCCAGTAGGCGTCGCCAATTCAACCACAGCATTCTGGATATCATCCACCGCGTACACAATTGTGAATGTGGTTCCAATATTGACAGAGAGTATGCCAATAAAAAGCCTCGATCTCTTTAACAACCAATCGTCATTTTACACACCGGTTGGTTCTTTTACATTTCGAAACAATTCGTCTTGATATCAAAATATCGTATTCATTTCAAAAGTCAAAACCATTTTGAAATCATCATATTTACTCAAAATCATATTTTTCTTCACAATATTAATTCAACTCGAGATATTGTTCTCACTTCAAACTTGATTCGAATTACAATTTTGGTTATAATTCACATTAACCCAATTCGTATTTAAATCCAAGATTTAAATATAAACATTTCCACCCCTTTAACCAGTTTGAATTTTAGAAAATAGTTTAAATAGTTTTAAAATAGTTAAATGGTTAAAATAATTTACTAGAAAATAGTTTGAGTAATAAAAATGGTTTAGATAGTAAAATAGTTTAGAAAATCAAAATAATTTTAATATTTAAAGAATATAGGTTTTTAAACCATTTATACTAAAAATATTCATAAAAAATTATTAATTTTAAATTCAAACTAGTTCACTTTCCAAATCTCCAATTCAAATCATTTCCAATTTCCATTTCGATTTAATTGGTTCAATTACGATTTAAAGTTGATTTTTACTTTGATTCCAAATAAAGTTCAATGCCAATTACCAATTAATTTCAAACTACAATACCAAATTAATTAAAATTCCAATCTGAAATTAATTTAAATTCCAAATCTCAAATTTATTTAATTCCAAACCAAAATTTAAACCGTTTCTATTTATATCAATTACGAGTTCGATTTCCAAAATATTGATTTAGAACACTTAAATCAAACTTTCCTTATATTAATTTTAAATCCCAATCTTAAAATATAATGAAATTCCAAGCTCAATTTCAAATATCATACTAGATCACCTTTTACTTAGAAATATTCAAAGTTCAATAAAAAGTCCAATTCTTTAAACAAATCAATTTTCTGAAATCCACATCATATTCCGATTACCACTTAAAAATATCAACTTCAATTAATTAAACAATTCCATTTCAAACTATACTTTTAACATTTCGAGTTCCAATTCAAGTAAAATTTATTTCCACAAATTAGATTTTTTATTTCTTAAAACCAAGTCATATAATAAATTTCAAATCAAAATTTTAAAATCATTTAATTTAACCAACCCGGTGTCCGTATATAATTTTCTATCCTATGATCAAGTGAATCAAGTATTTCAATTTAATTCCAAGGATGGATATATAACATTTCGATCCAATAATGTCATAGGTATGTATCATTTCAACCTATTTCTTAATTTATTCGAAATAATTTAATTTACAGTTTTATATACTATAAATTATATACATGATGATAACATGAAGTATCAAAATAAATAAACATCCAAATTAACAACCAATAGCATCCATCACAACCAATCATCCATACAGTCAATATAATATGCAACAATTTTATAATTATCAATATCAAGTGTAATACTGCGAATTAAATTTAAATTTATTTTAACGGTCAATTTAAATTCTATCAATTAAATCATATATCAATATAAATGATAATTAAACCAACCAAACAACAGCCAATAAATTTCATATCACTTCAGAATATAAATTTAACTAACAAAAATTATTTTAGTCAACTATGAGCGTCAAACACTCACCTTCGTTTGAATTTGGAAATTCCAATTAGCCAATCGAGACGGAATCAGCTCCATAGCATACAGCTTGTCGATACGGCTCCACACAAAAACCATAAAAAAAATCCGACCTCGTACGATGGAATTTCGAATTAGTAAGCATTCAAAGATTAACTATATTTAAATAACTAAACAAATTAACAATTAAATTTTATTTACCATAACCACGTCCTAAAATCACGTTAATCCTCCTCATTTCCATCGTAGGCAACTTTGCCATTTCCTTTCCACAGATCGCTGAGTCGCTCACGCCTAAATCATCGTACCTCGATCGCCATCACCTCACAGTCGCCACACACACTAGACTGTAGCCGCATCCTCTCCCCAGCTACGACCTCGCCTTCGCCATAGCCACGACAACACACGCTCGTGTCTCGAAGTGAGAATCACGGCACCGATCCCTCTCCTTTTTTCTTTTTTTTTTCTTTTTCGATCGTTCCTCTCGGTAGCTGCCGCTGACCTCCAAACTCGCCACCGCAACCTCCAGCGCCTCTTCCCCAACATTTGCAAGCCACGGTTGCCTCGACCTAGACCACCATCAACACGCAAAATGCAAGTACGCGAAACCCTGGCTATCTCAATCGAACGAAAAGCCTTCCCTTTCATGTTCAAGTGCTATTTCGATCGATCCTTTCTTCTTCATCTTTTTTTAAGAGATCGATTTGCGTTTTTTTTTCTTCGTTCCATTTTTCTCTCGATGCTTTAGATTTTGATTTTGAACAAGATCTCTTTTTTTCTTTTATTTAGTCTGGTGATTCGAAAATAAAGGGAGAGAAAAGGGGGTTACGACGTGATGTACGGGTACGATTTTTCTGTTATATAAACTATTATTATATTAGAAATATCAAATCAATTCGTTCACAAAAATCCCAAACTCCAAATGATGCATGCCGCCTGGCGTTCATAATGTTTTACCCCCGGAACTAATCTTGAGATCTAATTCGATCGTATGAAGAAGATAGCTTTTCGAATCGAATTATTTATTTAAATTTTGAATTTAAAATTCTATGCATTTCAAGCTCGCATGGCCAAACGACAAGTCCAAACGCTACGGAACGTGTCCTATAATAATTCACTATTACAGATCCGATGAAACTGGTTTCGTCGAAATTCGAGATAATGGCCAAAATGGCTACTTTTTTTCTCGTCAATTAAAATATAAAATATAAAATTTAAAACTATTCACATTTAAATTCAATTTTAAATGTTAACCATCTTCGTTCATATTTATTTAAAATATGAACCAATTTCTGACACCATTTTTAATCACATTATATCTAGAATTCAATTATCCAAATAATTCCAATTTTTAATTTTAAACAATTTAATTATCCAATAAACAAATATCATTAAATTTTATTTTTAACCATTTTATCCAATAACCATCTTAATTCCAAAAATTTATACTAGTTAAAAATACTGGTCGTTACGTACTCCCCCACTCAAAAATTTTCGTCCTCGTAACGGTGTATAGTAAAGAATTTGACGTACAATAGATTTTATTCAAATAATCACTTATAACTTTAAAATCTTGTTAGAAAATCTTTACTGCGCTTCTACTACGCCACCCCGATATCGATTTTATGAAAAATATAATTTATATATGAAAACAAGCAAGAAAAATTTTAAAACTTCAAAATTTTTCTAACTCCTCGATTTACCTAAAATTTCGGCAGAGTCTCCTTTGTGCGGCTCGATCGGAAATTTTTTACAATTCAGTATATAGCACAAATATAACCAATATATATCAAATATACATCTCATATCAATGATGATGCATCCCGAAGGGCAAAAATATAAAATCACGGTATGTAATCCGAGATACGTACTTTATTATTTATAATACGTGCGAGTTCGCTCGTATTAAGCATACAAAGCATGTAATAATCCACGTATACGTCCAACAGTCTTCGTATGTACCTATCTCACCTCAATTTAAGATATTAGTTGCATATAATGGTATAAAAGCATATATAAGTCTAATACAATCATATAATTGAATCCAAACCATAAATACAAACACAAATACACAACATACAACAATCATATGCGATCAAAACGGTAATAACAATGATTTGCAACAAAAGATACCATTCAACCGTCAATATCCGTCCAATTAATCCAACTAATTCATAACCATGTGGATTTACATTATCCAATAACAATTTTTGATTTATACTCTTTATTTCTTATTAACATTCATTACATTAACATTGTAACTGATTGACTTTAATTTTATTTGCATTCAACAACTTTTATTCAAGTAAATTAATGTTCAATTGATTTTTCATTCAATTTATTTATTTCCAAATAATTTGCATGCAATTATCAACATTAATAAATTTACATTCTATTAGTTTACACTCGTTTATAGCTACATTCTTTTTTCTTTCTTCACTTCGTTATTTCATTCCAATAAATCATATAATTAATTACACTTAAGTAATTTAATTCCATACCATATTACATATATTTTACATTGATTCACAATCACTAATTAATATTTATTCATTAATCATAAAATGGATTTATATTCAATTCATTTTCTTTTAATTAATTTACATTCAAAAAATTAGTTTTCAATCCATTTTTATTCAATCATCCAATATTCATTCATTTATATTTGATTTATTTCAATTCAACATACTTGCATTCAATTGATTTGTTCCAATTATTTACATTTGTTTCATCCACATTTAAATTTAATTTACATTCCATTGCTTGCGTTTTGCTTATCCAAATGCTTAACCACATTCATAATTTGGTTTTATTTTAATTTATTCAAATTTATTTCATTTACATTCAATTTATTCAATTCAATTTGTGAAATTCCAATTGTTTCACCTTTTGTTAACATATTTTATATAATTCGTTTATGAATTGTTTATAAAAATTATTCCACTTAACCATGCTTAAGTTAAATCTATTTTATTTCCACTTAGTATATCTTTTTTTATATACTAATATCATTTATAAACCATCTAAATTTATTATTAGTACTTCATATCTTGATTTATTATTAATTCATTGGTTCACTTTATCTGTTTAAATTCATATTATTAATTTACCAAAGTAAATTCAATTTACATCATAATTAATATTAATAATTTTTTTTCAATCAATTCATTTAACCTCTCTTAAGTTAATTTTAATGTATAATTTATTCCAATAACTTATTCCATACTATATTAGTTAACATTACATTTTTAAACTCATTCCTCTTGCATTTTTTTATCTAGTATAGATTAAATTCGATTAACCTACTTAATTTATTACTTACATTCATTTATTTTTATTCAATTCCTTACACACTTAAATTATATTACATTTTAAAAATTCAAGTCCGCATTCATTTTTAATTCATTTTATAGTTCAAATTAAATCAATCCACTTTACTAGTTTATCTAGTTTCATTTAATATCCATTTCAATTTATTTAATATTAAGTTAAACTCCATTTCATTTTAATTCATTACTCATTTTATTTAATCCTATTCAAGTTAAATTTTTTTCTCTTATCATTCAAATTTAACAAATTTAATTTTTTTAGGTTAATATTCTCAAATCTATAAATTATACTATTTATTCATTCATCAACTTCATTTCAAATGTAATTCAATTTTATTAAACTTTCATGAGTTAAACAATATTTTGTTTATTTCATTTTAGTAATTCAATTAATTTAATATTTCTTAAATCATTTATTTTGCTTAACCAAAATTTTAACCACTTTAAATTTGTTTTTATTCTCATATTCAAATTTATAAGTTATAACTTAAATTTTTCTATACTATTTTAAATTTATTAGCCATAAACTTATTCCTTATATACTATTTTCAGTTAAGTTCAAAACTGTTTCATATATTTATTAAATCACTTAGAATATTTTTTACAATCAAAACTTATTTTAATTGAAAAAATAAATTTCTTTTGGTAGCAATTTTCTCTCAGAAACTCGAAATGAACATTGGCGATGCTATAGTCATCCCCAGAATTATTTTCCAACGACCAAGCGAGTTTAATGCTTTTATTTCCTTCAAAAATCTTTTTAAAATATATTTTTCTCATCAAAACTCTTTTAAATAATATTAATTTTGAAGGCTTCGGAAACAATTTTGAAAACAAAAAGGATTTTAAATTCTAAAATTCCCAATTTAAAATCCTTTCTATATATAAGCTATATTATAAATATACTTATAAAATTTCCTTAACTTATTTACCAAAATATTTCATTAATTTACAACTAGATCATTTTAACCAATTTTTATTGCAATTATATTTCAATTCAATTTAATTATCAAATTCTTTATAAAACAAAATTTCCAAAGTATTCATTTTATTTTGACTCAACCAATAATCGATGATAATTAAATATTATCATCTTCTAACAATAATTTAATTAATAACCATTTTATATATATAAAATAATTTAGGAAATATTATTTTATTTACTCAATTTTAAAACAATATTATGCCCACTTGCCTCGTTTAAGTGTTTAGAAATCCTTATCGATAACATGGCGCCCCATACATCGATCAGAATTCATAAACAACTCAACGGATAAGTAAACACAATATAAAACATTTTATAACACTAACAAGTACGCTCTCTCATATATATGTACGCTCAAACAGACTCATTCTAAAGTATTACTACCCTATCTCTAATGAGGCAAACTCCACAAAGCCAAGGTTATCGCTAAACCTTCGCTCTGATACCAACTATAATGACCCACATTTCGAAAGGTTTAAATTGACAATGATCCACATATGTCCGGCTTAAACAATCCAAAACGTAGATAATCAATAGATTTAAGTATGAAAGATAAGAATAAGAAGAAAAAAACATAGAATCTCAGAGCGGAAACGATAAAATATAATAATCAAATAAACAATTCAAAAGCTGTTTACTATACATTTAACTATAGTTTATACACATTTATCAAAGTTATATCTACACATCAGGGATAAATAATCAATACAGCAGAATAGCATGGTGCAGAGGATAATAATAATAGTAATATACCGAAACTTCATCTTCGTCCTCCAGAGAATAGTCTTCAGTACACTAAAAAAACTCAAGACTGACCTGAGCGTAGTGAAAAACAAAATACTCGAGTCATGACTAAAATACTCTTATGTAATTCAAATCAATATCACAATTATGAGTGCAATAATTTAAGAGATGTTACGGGATTTTCCGTTTCCTAAGGATCTGTTAAACTATTTATATATAATAGTATACGTTATAATAGATAATGTCTATCAGTAAAATAAATATCAAAATAGCGTTAAGGATTTACATTGATTCAACTTAACACATTTACAGTTTTAAACCAAAATCGTAATGGGCTCGTATAGGGATAAATATGACAAGGCACGTGAGGCAATGCCCAAAGTAGCATTCTACCAGTTTACCCTTTCTGGCTGGTCGTAACCCATCTGTGGCCGACCGCAACAATCAATCCAAACGACAAATAAGGTGCACTATCGAATCTAAAATCACAATAGTAATACGAGGGATCGACGTCGCTAGAGGTAGCTACCCTCAATGGCCAGACATAGGCTTTTTTTAGCCATTTTAATTAGACACGAATGTCAAGGCTATCCGTCATCGTTCTCTTACTTCATTCCAGTAAACATCGCCAATTCAACCATTACATTCTGAATATCATCCACCGCATACACGGTTGTCAAAGTGGTTCCAATATTGACATAGAGTATGCCAATAAAACGCCTCGGTCTCTTTAACAACCAATCGTCATTTTACACATCGATTGGTTCTTTTACATTTCAAAACAATTCATACTTGGTATCAAAATATCGTATTCATTTAAAAAGTCAAAACCATTTTGAAATCATCATATTTACTCAAAATCATATTTTTCTTCACAATGTCAATTTAACTCGATATATCGGTTTCACTTCAAACTTGATTCGAATAACAATTTTGATTATAATTCACTTTAACCCAATTCGTATCTAAATCCAAGATTTAAATATAAACATTTCCGCCCCTTTATCCAGTTTGAATTTTAGAAAATAGTTTAAACAGTTTTAAAATAGTTAAATGGTTAAAATAGTTTAATAGAAAATAGTTTGAGTAATAAAAATGGTTTAGATAGAAAAATAGTTTAGAAAATCAAAATAATTTGAATATTTAAAGAATATAGATTTTTAAACCATTTATACTAAAAATATTCATAAAAAATTATTTATTTTAAATTCAAACAAATTCACTTTACAAATCTCCAGTTCAAATCATTTCCAATTTCCATTTCGATTTAATCGATTTAATTATGATTTCAAGTCGATTTTTGTTTCGATTCCTAATAAAGTTCAATGCCAATTCCCAATTAATTTCAAACTCCAATGCCAAATAAATTTAAATTCCAATCTTAAATTAATTTAAATTCCAAATCTCAAATTAATTAATTCCAAACCCAAATTTAAACCGTTTCTATTTATATCAATTCCGAGTTCGATTTCCAAAATGTTGATTTAGAACATTTAAATCAAACTTTCCTTATATTAATTTTAAATCCCAATCTTAAAATATAATGAAATTCCAAGCTCAATTTCAAATATCATACTAGATCACCTTTTACTTAGAAATATTCAAAGTTCAATAAAATGTCCAATCCTTTAAACAAATCAATTTTTTGAAACCCACATCATATTCCAATTACCACTTAAAAATCTCAACTTCGGTTAAATAAACAATTTAATTTCAAATTTAACTTTTAACATTTCGAGTTCCAATTTGAAAAAAAATTTGATTTCCATAAATTTCATTTTTTATTTCTTAAAACCAAATCATATAAATAATTTCAAATAAAATTTTTAAAATCATTTAATTTAACCAACCCCGAGTCCGTATATAATTCTCTGGCCAAGTGAATCAACTATTTCAATTTAATTCCAATGATGGATATATAACATTTCGACCCAATAATGTCATAGGTATGTATCATTTCAACCTATTTCTTAATTTATTCGAAATAATTTATTTTACAATTTTATATACTATGAATTATATACATGATGATAACATGAAGTATCAAAATAAATAAACATCCAAATTAACAACCAATAGCATCCATCACAACCAATCATCCATACAGTCAATATAATTCGCAACAATTTTATAATTATCAATATCAAGTGTAATACTGCGAATTAAATTTAAATTTATTTTAACGGTCAATTTAAATTCTATCAATTAAATCATATATCAATATAAATGATAATTAAACCAACCAAACAAAAGCCAATAAATTTCATATCACTTCAGAATATAAATTTAACTAATAAAAATTATTTTAGTCTACTATGAGCGTAAAACAGTCACCTTCGTTTGAATCTGGAAATTCAAACTAGCCAATTGATATGAAATCAGCTCCATAGCGTACAACTTGTCGATACGGCTCCACACAAAAACCATATACAAATCCGACCTCGTATGAAAGAATTTCGAATTAGTAAACATTCAAGGATTAAATATATTTAAATAACTTAACAAATCAACAATTAAATTTAGTTTACCGTAATCACGCCCTAAAATCACGTTAATCCTCCTCCTTTCCATCGCAGGCGACATTTCCATTTCCTTTCCACATATCGCCGAGTCGCTCACACCTAAATGCTTTACCTCGATCGCCATCACCTCACAGTCGCCGCACACACGAGACCGTAGTCGCATCCTCTCCCCAGCTACGATCTCATCTTCACCATGGCCAGGCGACACGCGCTCGCGTCTCGAAGTGAGAATCGCGGCACCGATCCTTCTCTTTTTTTCTTCTTTTTTTCTTTTTTTCCGATCGTTCCTCTCGGTAGCTGCCGCTGACCTGCAAACTCGCAGCAGCAGCCTTCAGCGCTGCTTCCCCCACATCTGCAAGCCATAGTTGCCTCGACCTAGACCACCTTCAACATGCAAAACACGAGCACGCCAAATCTTAGCTATCTCAATCGAACAACAAGCCTTCCCTCTAGTGTTCAAGCGCTATTCCGATCGATCCTTTCTTCTTCATCTTTTTTTAAGAGATCCATCTACTTTTTTTTTTCTTCTTTCCATTTTTTCCGATGCTTTAGATTTTAATTTTGAACAAGATCTCGTTTTTTTTCTTTTATTTAGTCTGGTGATTCAAAAATAAAAGGGAGAGAAACGAGGGTTATGACATGATGGATGGGTATGATTTTTCTGTTATATAAGTTATTACTATATTAGAAATATCAAATCAATTCGCTCACAAGAATCCCAAACTTCAAATGATGCATGCCGCTTGGCGTTTGTTAACGGTAAAAATAGCTTTAACGCTAACACCCGGTGTATCTCGTAATGAAGTGAAAGCACCACCCGTTCATACGGGAAACCAAGTAAAAAGAAAAGTCGTAGAAAAGTAAAAGAGAAAGAGATTTTTATAGTGGTTCGGCTTCTAGTAAGCCTACATCCACTTTACATTCTTCATTATCTTCTTTGTACACACTTTTACAAGATTACAACACTTTTACAGCTCGATCTTACAATTACCACATGAACGGAGAAAGAAGTTAGAACGTTGATGGTGAATTACTCTTCAAATCTCTCTTGGATGAAGTAGATCTCTTGATGAAGAATCTTCGATGGTTGAGGTGCTCGGAGAGTCCAGAAATCAGCAGAGTGTAGGTGCCTTGAAATCCAGCCCAAGTCCCACTCGAATGTGGAGTTGATGGAGTATTTATAGGTGAAATCGGAGTTAGGTCGGCAGGGACGACTTAAGGAGTTAGGTCGGCAGGGACGACTTAAGGAGTTAGGTCTGCAGGGACGACTTAAGGAGTTAGGTCGGCAGGGACGACTTAGGGACGACTTAAGGAGTTAGGTCGTGTGGACGACTTAAGGAGTTAGGTCGGCAGGGACGACTTAAGGAGTTAGGGACGACTTAAGGAGTTAGGTCGTGTGGACGACTTAAGGAGTTAGGTCGGCAGGGACGACTTAAGGAGTTAGGTCGTGTGGATGACCTAAGATAAGTCTTAGGTCGTGCCACATAGTTAAGTCGTTAGGCCGTGGACTCCTTTGAGCCGTGGACTCTGTTAGGTCGGACATTCTGGTGAGTTGCTAACTCGTTTAGCCTTAGGTCGTTGAGCCGCTTCTCCTGTTAGTTCGTTAACTCGGTTGAGCCGCTTTATGCCTTAAGTCGCTGATAGGTTAACCCGTTAAGTCGTTGACCCTTGGTCCAGCTTAGGTCGCTCCACGTGTTAAGCCACTAGGTCGCTTAACTTGGTCACGTCCTAGGTCGCGAGGTCTTCTTAGGTTGTAGGCGCTGGCCTCGAGTAGAAGATAGGTCGCTTCATTCTTAGGTCTTAGGTCGAACACCGTCGCGGTGGCGTTGCCCCCGCACCCCCACCTTAGGGGTTGGCACCCCCCCTGGACCCCCCCTCCGTAGGGGATCTTAGATGAAAAAACATTCAATAGAACTTGCTTTGCTGAGATGTTGAGTTGACCAATCTTTGAGACGAGCTATCTTGCTTCTCTCGGTCGATCTTTTGATATCACGGCCTTGCTGAAAAAGGCGGGATAACAGCGTTCATAATGTTTTACCCCCGTTCCGAATGCAATGGAACTAGTCTCGAGGTCTAGTTCGATCGTATGAAGAAGATAGCTTTTCGAATCGAATTATTTATTTAAATTCTGAATTTAAAATTCTACGCGTTTCAAGCTCGCACGGCCAAACGACAAGTCCGAACGCTACGAAACTTGAAATCCTACAATTATTTACTATTACGGATCCGATGAAACTTGTTTCATCAAAATCCAAGACAGTGGCCAAAATGGCTATTTTTTTCTTGTCAATTAAAATATAAAATATAAGTTTTAAATTATTCACATTTAAATTAAATTTTAAATGTTAAACATCTTCGTTCATATTTATATAAAATTTATACAATTTCTGATACCATTTTTAATCACATTAAATCCAGAATTCAATTATCCAAATAATTCCAATTTTTAATTTTAAACAATTTAATTATCCAATAAACCAATATCATTAAATTTTATTTCTAACCGTTTTATACAATAACCATCCTAATTTCAAAAATTTACACTAGCTAAAAATATAGGTCGTTACACTCGTTCTTTGTATTTTTTTCAGAGTCTTCTAATTTTGTGTCCAATTTCTTGTAGTCTCCCTTTTTACTAAAGTTCGTTGTATGTATTAATTTCATCATCATATAATTTAAAACTGCTATTTAAGTAATTGTTATTTTCTTTTTTTACCCGTTGTGTTAATATTTTGTAGTATTCTTCGCATACTATATCTATCATTCTGTTAATAAGTTGTGTTTTCGAAACACTTTCTACTAGGTAAAAAGTATTTTTTTAAATTCACCATTGCTTTATATTTATCCAAATTAGGTTCATCTATTAATTCTATAAATTTTTTAGTATAACCTGTTCTGAATTTTTTTCCTATATTATACTGTTGATCAATACTTACATGTACACCATGAAGCTAACACAACTGAAATGCATCAGACCAAACAGTGAATATATGCAAAGTATAATCAAATTCACTACTCACGACAATGCAGACCCAATTATACTACAGTTTAGTGAACATATATACAAGCATAGATTTCATGTGCAACAGCTTCAATAATAAAATAGCCATGTTCCAAATTTAATACAGTGGACTATATAAAGAACAAGTATGCAAATTCGAGGCAGTAAGACCAACAGTGCAAACTCAAGTGGTTATGCAACATGTACACAAGTTAATGCAAAGTCAACCAAACTGGCAGTGGATCGACAAAAATTCTCAAGTGCTGCGTATTAATTTTGCAAAACCAAAGTAACAGTGAATCGACAAAAATACTCAAGTGACTGCATATTAATTTTGCAAAACCAAAGTAGCAGTGAATCGACAAAAATACTCAAGTGACTGCATATTAATTTTGCAAAACCAAAGTAGCAGTGAAACAACGGTGCAAACTGTCACACATGAATGTGGCATGTATACACAAGGATAATATGGGTGCAGTGAAGACTGTAGCTCATGGCTACAGCAACAAGAACACAAGGCAAGGCAACATAATAGCGAATAGTACAATCAAGACAGAGGAGGTTTCAACTGTAGATCAAAGTATATGCAGATGTCAACAAAAATACACAAGGTCATCTACAGTTCGAACCAAATTGTCCCAGAATCAAATAATTCAAGTGGTCGAAATCATAGAATGACAAGAACAAAATCAACAAAACATCAGAGAGTCACTTGGTGATAGCAAACTCTAACAACACAAAATCAAGCAGCAGTTTTATCAAAAATCGAACAAGGTTGAAAGTCGAACAAATTCAGCATCGTAAAAATCAGTGGAAGTCGAAGGCAACAGGAATCTGACCAAGTCAAATAAAATCATCAGCATTGTAACAAAGTCGAATGACCAACCCAAATCAGTTAACAACTTCAAACAATATATACGAACGCAAATAAGAAAATTAAACTCATATAAACGAAATCAAGAACACAAATATATATAAGCAGTACTTCGAATTAGATGTGAGTGAAGTCGAAATTCACTCACCTTGTTCGAAAAGCACGCATCGCCAGCCGAAGTCCTCCACGTCCCCCCTTAAGATCGCGGTAGCATAAAAATTCGTAACCTTAATTTTGCAAACGAACATGAAGGAACAGCGCCGCCATTCTCAAAGAAATCGATGTCGTCGATTCCATTTCAACAGCCCTGATTTCGAAAAGAGGAACGAGATGAAGCCGCTATGTTTTTCTTTTGATGCGCAAGGAGGAACGAACGAAGAAAGGAAAAGAGCTGCCACCATTTTTTTTCACTCGTTTGATTTATTTGCTTAGGGTTTCGAATGAATGGTAAAGGGGAAACGGGTATAATCGAGATAACATGGCACAAAATCCCCATGGCCCAACATTCACTATAAAGCCCACATAATTTTAACCATTTTTCAATAAGATTTCAACTGATTAAAAACTCAAATTAGCAATTAGCAATAATATTAATCGTCTAGTGACGATAATAAAATAATTGCGAAATTCCTAGTTGTTACAGACTCCCCTCCTTATAAAAATTGCGTCCCCGCAATTTTCATAATTAAGGACGTCAATAACAATTATTTTTCTAACATAAACTGGTTAAGCTAGAAAAATAAAGTCGGGAATACAAATGCCAAAGAAAATTTTAATTTCATAAAAGAAATTCACAATTTCTCAACAAAATCTAATTATCAATAGATAATTCAGAAAATAGAAAGCGCAAAACTGCAAATATCCAGTTACCAAAACGGTAATCAGAAAACAACACTGTATATCATCGGCAATATTCGATTATCAAAAACGATAATCAAATCTCAAATCAACAAATATTCGATTATCAAAAACGATAATCAAATCAACAATTATTCGATTATCAAAAACGATAATCAAATCTCAAATCAACAATTATTCGATTATCAAAAATGATAATAAAATCTCAAGTCAACAAATATTCGATTATCAAAAACGATAATCAAATCTCAAATCAACAAATATTCGATTATCAAAAACGATAATCAAATCAGCAAATATTCGATTATCAAAAACGATAATCAAATCAACAATTATTCGATTATCAAAAACGATAATCATAACAACTATTATTCGACTATCAAAAACGATAATCAAATCAGCAAATATTCGATTATCAGAAACGATAATCAAATCTCAAATCCACAAATATTCGATTATCAAAAACGATAATCAAATCAACAAATATTCAATTATCAAAAACGATAATCAAATCAAAAAATATTCGATTATCAAAAACGATAATCAAATCAACTAATATTCGATTATCAAAAACGACAATCAAATCAACAAATATTCGATTATCAAAAACGATAATCAAATCTCAAATAAAAAAATATTCGATTATCAAAAACGATAATCAAATCAACAAATATTTGATTATCAAAAACGATAATCAAATCAACAAATATTCGATTATCAAAAACGATAATCAAATCAACTAATATTCGATTATCAAAAACGATAATCAAATCAACAATTATTCGATTGTCAAAACCGATAATCAAAACAACAATTATTCGATTATCAAAAATGATAATCAAATCAACAAATATTCGATTATCAAAAACGATAATCAAATCAGCAAATATTCGATTATCAAAAACGATAATCAAATCAACAATTATTCGATTATCAAAAACGATAATCAAAACAACAGTTATTCAATTATCAAAAACGATAATCAAATCAGCAAATATTCGATTATCAAAAACGATAATCAAATCTCAAATCAACAAATATTCGATTATCAAAAACGATAATCAAATCAACAAATATTCGATTATCAAAAACGATAATCAAATCAACAAATATTCGATTATCAAAAACGATAATCAAATCAACAAATATTCGATTATCAAAACGATAATCAAATCAACAAATATTCGATTATAAAAAGCGATAATCAAATCTCAAATCAACAAATATTCGATTATCAAAAACGATAATCAAATCAACAATTATTCGATTATCAAAAACGATAATCAAATCAACAAATATTCGATTATCAAAAACGATAATCAAATCAACAAATATTCGATTATCAAAAACGATAATCAAATCAACTAATATTCGTTTATCAAAAACGATAATCAGAACTCATAACATCAAATATCTAATTATCACAAGCGATAATCAGAAATAACAAATATGCGATTATCAAAAACGATAATCAGAACTCATAACATCAAATATCTAATTATCACAAGCGATAATCAGAAATAACAAATATCCGATTATCAAAAACGATAATCAAAACTCATAACATCAAATATCTAATTACCTGCAGATAATTAGATTCAACAAATATCTAGAAACCAATTAAGATATTCTAGAAAATCAACATAAAAGGTGGATCGATCCCATCATATGGCGAGTTTTAGCTACGCCGCATGTGCTTCTCATATGGCCGAAGCCTACCAAGTACCGTCATCATAATTTTGGCGCTCATCATATGACCCGAAGGTCCAACATATCTGGTACTGGTATTTGACCCGAAAGTCCATCATATGATCCGAAGGTCCATCATAGTGGCTCGAAAGCACACGAAAATCATCATATATTCAATTAACGAGTCTGGAATTAACCGAAATAGCAAACGCATATGTCCCATACCACGTGTTTTACTAAATCGTTTGATTCTCTTCATCGTTTCCTTGAACGTGTAAAATCATCAAAATCATCAAACAGCAACTGTTTCAATTAACGAGTCCGGACTTAACCGAAATAGTAAAAGTGTGGTTCCATACTCCTCACTTTTGCTAAATCATTTAAATCTCTTCATCGTTTCCTTGAAAGTGCAAAATTGTGTATTCAAAATAACATTTCACATTCTCAAACGGACAAGTCCGGAATTAAACGAATCAGTAAAAGAAAAGGGTCATAATCCTCGATTTTGCTGAAACGTTTAAATCACTTTCTCATTCTCCTGAAAACACAAATTGTAAAAATTCTGAAAACAATTTCATTTATTTTATAAAAGTAAATAATCTACATTCTCAAACGAACAAGTCCGGAATTAAGCGAATCAGTAAAAGAAAGGGTTCATAGTCCTCGATTTTTCTGAATCGTTTAAATCGCTTCCTCATTCTTTTGAAAGCATAAACTATAAAAATTTTGAAAAACAATTTTATTTTTAAAACGATTTGCAAATCCGTGATAAAAGCAGCAACATTAGTGACAATTTCAATAAGAAAATTGTACTTCTCAAAACACCGTAGAAACGGATCTCAAAATCAACATTGCAGGATAACCGCTTGAAAAATCCACTTAATTTTTTTTGACTGTTACTGAAGTCAAAGTGACAGTAATTTTTAAACGTCAAAATCTCATCAAAATAATTTGCATCAAAATTTCATATCAGTGAATTTTCATTCATTAAAATGTCAACAAAACATCGTGCTTCAAAATTCTAGCATCGGTGTAAAAATCCCGTTATAAAAATAACGGCAACAAAATACGTTAAAACCAAACATCGGTTCAACGTAAAATTTAATGCAGTAACATACAACTTAAATTTGCACGTCTACTACAAAATAAACAAAGAAATCATTCAAATATATCTTCAACGAGGCTAATTCAAAACAACAAAAATCTCAACAAAATTACACAGCTGCAATCGGTTCGAATCCTCAAATCGGATTCGAAATTTTCAAAGAAAATAAATTAATCACAGTTATGTAAACAACAAATGAAATTTATTTCAATTCATATTATGATTTTTAAATCAAAAGGGATATCAGCTGTATTCAGCGAAGACAGTCTCACTGTTTTCGCTGCGCACTCTGATAAACAAAACACGAATCAACCAATCATCAAAACACTAATTCACTTTTATTTAAAATGAAGATATTTAAAAACTTCAACATATTTTCAAAACTTTAGTTTTGACTCAAAGCACAAATAAAACATCGACTGATAGTTGTAACACATGTTCCACCTAAGTTTATGTTTTATATTATGTCCATAAACCCCAAGCTCTGATACCAACTGTAACGCCCCACCTCTATGCTCACAATAACAAAGAGTATTAAAGGAAATACTGTCTGTTATCACGAAGAATAAGGCTGGATAGGAGAGGCCATCCGTAGTTTGGCCTTACACTAGTGTTGGTTATTTCGATAGGAGTGGTATATATATATTTTTCATCTCTTATTTATTTACTCCCATCGACATACCCAATTCCAGTATAAAACGAACTACGATGGTTCATAATAGTTTAGGACAATAGATATAATAATAACACAGATAATATAAATGCGGAACACCGATAGAACAAAAGTCTCATATATATAATATCTGATGTCAGTTACAATACATGTGATACAGTACATATGATACAACTACAACTGTCGACACAGGATGTTACATATACAAGTACATTAATATTATTAATATACATGAATACATATCAACCTATACAATTACACTAACTACTAAAAATGACAACGACTACTCCAAAAGGTATGAAAAGACTTCATAGCTCTAGCAGCAACCCAAAGTAAGATATCTACAACCTATAAATACTCGGTCTGACCCGAGTATTACATTCAAAAGAAAATAATACACGGGCCAGTCTAATTCAAACTCAGTTATTAGTGCACAGAAGCAATAATAATTAACTAATGAATAGACGACAGTCACAATAAATCTCGTCTATCCGATCCTTAAATAAAGAAATCGGATAACGATAAATGTAACACGTAATAGTGTTAAACAAAAAATAAGCAAATTAAACCAAATCAAAATATTGAATTGAATAAACAAAACGGTTCAAACAATTGAAATATCAATTAAAATATTAATTCGAGTAGGGCTGCAGTACACGCACGCGTGCACTGCCTCGCCACTACAACATATGGGATATGCAAAAAGATCAATAAATCAAAACAAGATAGAATAACATAAAAGCCATGCCGTGTGGCTACAGTTCACGCCTGCGTGCACTGCCTTGCCACTACAGTGATGATGTACCCAATGAAAATTCACAAACGAGCACAAGGTCAAACCCAAGTGAAAAGCCGGGTTCAACTCACGTGCAATATAAATGAAATCTCATCATCAGCACAAGGGCAAACCCGAGTTTTTAAAACTGGGTTTGACACAAGGCTACATGAAGAATGCAAAGCTTTGACAAATCAAAAATGCATCAAAGCACAAATGCAATGCTCAATACACAAAGTAAGTACCAGTAAGCAAAGGGTCAGAACAATGTATGGAGTGTGCAAGTGAACATGACAGCAGACCAAAATGCAGAAGCATTCGTTCTAACATAAATGCTTCTAACATAAATGCAAACTGAACGACTCAAGTGAAACAAATTATATTCTCTGTGCATAGTGGATTTTCAAATGATACAACACGAAGCAATGCGCCAAGTTTATATAACAAAGTGCATAAGGGCAATAAAATGAAGACCGTACCCAAGTGGACTTATCAACATGTGCTCAGTGGCATGCCTACAAATGTACAATGCAAATAGATCAAGTGAGGTGTTCGATGCAACATAAAGAAGGTAAACCAACGTATCAACTTACATGTACACCATGAAGCTAACACAACTGAAATGCATCAGACCAAACAGTGAATATATGCAAAGTATAATCAAATTCACTGCTCACGACAATGCAGACCCAATTATACTACAGTTTAGTGAACATATATACAAGCATAGATTTCATGTGCAACAGCTTCAATAATAAAATAGCCATGTTCCAAATTTAATACAGTGGACTATATGAAGAACAAGCATGCAAATTCGAGGCAGTAAGACCAACAGTGCAAACTCAAGTGGTTATGCAACATGTACACAAGTTAATGCAAAGTCAACCAAACTGGCAGTGAATCGACAAAAATACTCAAGTGCTTCATATTAATTTTGCAAAACCAAAGTAGCAGTTAATCGACAAAAATACTCAAGTGACTGCAAATTAATTTTGCAAAACCAAAGTAGCAGTGAATCGACAAAAATACTCAAGTGACTGCATATTAATTTTGCAAAACCAAAGTAGCAGTGAAACAACGGTGCAAACTGTCACACATGAATGTGGCATGTATACACAAGGATAATATGGGTGCAGTGAAGACTGTAGCTCATGGCTACAGCAACAAGAACACAAGGCAAGGCAACATAACAGCGAATAGTACAATCAAGACAGAGGAGGTTTCAACTGTAGATCAAAGTATAGGCAGATGTCAACAAAAATACACAAGGTCATCTACAGTTCAAACCAAATTGTCCCAGAATCAAATAATTCAAGTGGTCGAAATCATAGAATGACAAGAACAAAATCAACAAAACATCAGAGAGTCACTCGGTGATAGCAAGTTCTACCAACACAAAATCAAGCAGCAGTTTTATCAAAAATCGAACAAGGTTGAAAGTCGAACAAATTCAACATCGTAAAAATCAGTGAAAGTCGAAGGCAACAGGAATCTGACCAAGTCAAATAAAATCATCAGCATTGTAACAAAGTCGAATGACCAACCCAAATCAGTTAACAACTTCAAACAATATATACGAACGCAAATAAGAAAATTAAACTCATATACACGAAATCAAGAACTCAAATATATATAAGCAGTACTTCGAATTAGATGTGAGTGAAGTCGAAATTCACTCACCTTGTTCGAAAAGCACGCTTTGCCAGCCGAAGTCCTCCACGTCCCCCCTTCAGATCGTGGTAGCATGAAAATTCGTAACCCTAATTTTGCAAACGAACTCGAAGGAACAGGGCCGCCATTCTCAAAGAAATCGATGTCGTCGACTCCATTTCAACAGCCCTGATTTCGAAAAGAGGAACGAGATGAAGCCGCTATGTTTTTCTTTTGATGCGCAAGGAGGAACGAACGAAGAAAGGAAAAGAGCTGCCACCATTTTTTCTCTCGCTCGTTTGATTTATTTGCTTAGGGTTTCGAATGAATGGTAAAGGGGAAACGGGTATACTCGAGATAACATGGCACAAAATCCCCATGGCCCAACATTCACTATAAAGCCCACATAATTTTTAACCATTTTTCAATAAGATTTCAACTGATTAAAAACTCAAATTAGTAATTACAACAATATTAATCGTCTAGTGACGATAATAAAATAATTGCGAAATTCCGTGTTGTTACATTTTACAATATTGTCTATCCGATACATAATAAAACACTAAGAGGCCCTTTATATAGATGGAGCAAAACAAACAAATAGACATACATCTTTCCAAGATAACTTACAACTAAAGGTAAAAGACCTTCCACTCAGAAAAAGAAAAAGAAAAAGAAAATAATACTGAGAATATCTTTACATATTTTTTGTAAAAGAGAATATTAAGTCACTTCTTTGTCTGCCAATTTCCATAATGGGATATCATGTAAAGTAGGCGTTTTAGCTTTATGTCACATTTCTATCCGTCAGTGGACATGCTAGTGGATTCCATGTTGTCTCTATCTTCATTATTATTTTTTGTATTTCCTATGTCTTTCCTTTTTATAACTTTTAACCATAGAGGGTTTTGGATGGTAACGTCATATCCTCTATAAGTCATTCTGTGTTCTTTAAGGTTTTTTGTAATAAATAGTTTGAGAACCGGGGTTTCTACATATAGATACAGTTTTTCATTATCCAACTCCTGGCCTTCAGCAATTCTTGATGCTATATACCTTTCCTATGCCTGTTCGTTGATTTTTATGTGAACAATTTTTTCTGGACAACATTCTACATTCCAATCTTCAAAATCTATATCCAAAAATTTTGCTCTAGTTTGGATTATATGTTTTGTAGGCTCGAAACCTATTTTCCCAAAATAAGGGGGAATAGATTTAAATTCCATATATATATATATATCTATGCCCAAAATGTTTGTTAAGTGTTATGTTATATTCCCAATAGTTTATGACAGATCTTCTTGGATCCATTCGTCAAAGTATATTCTTTTTATTAATCCATAATTAATGAGTATACTTGGATCATAAATAACATTCTCATGAACAAGGTATTTATATTTTGTAAGATTGAGGTTTATCTGTGGTACTGCACAAATTATAGTGCAAGGGCAATTAGTGGATGTGTTGAGGCATTCTCCATGTTGTTTTGTGCAAGGAATATTGAGATTCCTTAAAATTTCCCAATTCATTTGTAGACCTTCAATATTTGTTAATGAGAGGCTGGAAAAGAAGTTGCAGGATTTGTTGAAGTTTGTAGGTGATAGCACTATGGGATGTTGTGTAAAGTATAATTCTCTCGTCAGTTGTTCTGGGAAGCTTGGCACCACTATGGGTTTTTGGGTCTGGATTTGGGCATTTGAGGTGGAGTAAGTTGGTCTAGGGGTTCTTAGATTCACTAATTTGTTAGATTATGTGGTTTTAACTATATTGCAAATGAGGAAGTTTGTGGCCCAAGGCTTATAGCTGGAGAGGATTCAGGAGGCTCATTTTTGATTTGTTTACCTAAGGATATTTGTGAAATACTTTGTATATCTTCAAAAATAACATAGTCCTTTCCGAACATTTTTTGTAGCTTATTTGTAGCAGATTTAAAAGTGTTGAATCCGTTGTATAGAGGTTCCCATATCTGGGATTTTTCTCTAAAAATTTGATTTTTATAATCATTTGTTCCCATGTGGAATATATTCCAGCACCAGGACCTATAAATAAGCAATAATGGAGATATTTTGTTTTTATTTCTTTTGTGAACATGTCTACTAAAGTGTACAAGACACTTAGTTTTTGTTTATTTGACTCTTTTGGAGTCTTGATGTTCCATATGTTGTCGAGAACGATTTGTTGTTGTTCTGTAATTTTTGCATTTGTGACAAAATGATTTGTTTTGTATGTCCGTAGATGCTTGGTAGAATAAAATTCTTCCATTATCTGCAAAAATCATTGTTTAGTACAGCACAACTATCTTAGTAATCTTGATAACTGGTCTGGTAAAAAATTATCCTTTCCTTTGATGTGTTCCCAACAAATGTTAGTTCCACAATTTGATATAGCATGTATGAATTTTGGCCATATATTATTTATAGTCCCTTTTCTTTTTTATTTTCTGCATATTTAACAATAGATTCACAAGAAGTTCTTATTATAATTTACTTTTGGGATATTATAAAGAGTTTAAAGGATTCTTGAATATATATTATTGCCAAGTTTTCATGATCTAGGGATGTCATATATCCTTTTTCTTTGTATGTTCTTGAAGTACATCTAAATATTTTTTTTGTAGATTTGTTATCATATTTGCTATTTTTACTTAACAATATTCCTCCCTACTTTAGGGAAAATCCATCTGTCTCAATTATTAAGTAATCAGTATGTAATAGTAAGCTCAAAGATTTTAATTTTTAGGCTAGTTTTTAATCTCTTGGACTTGTTTTATATCTTCCATATTAAAATCTCTATTTCCTTTTGGGCTAGCTTTATTGTATAAAGGCTCAGTATATTTTGAAAGATCTTTTATATATGGTCTAACAAAATTCACAAGTCCTAAAAAGTCTTGCAATTGTTTTAGATTTTCCAACTTATCAGGAAATTCTAATATTTTCCTTGTTATGTGTGGCTGTAATTCTATAGTTCCTTTGCCTATTTTGGCTCCTAAATTTATAGTTTTTTAATAATTCAATCTACTTTTTTGATATTATTAAACCATGTGCTTCTATTAGTTTCAACATAGTATATAGGTGTGAAATATATTTTTGTTTTGTTTTGGAAAAAACAATTATATCATCTATATATACACAAGTATATTTATTACAATTTTGGAAAACATTATTCAGTTTCCTTTAAAATATTCGCAGTGCACTTTTAAACCATTGGCATGACCAACCATTCATAATGTCCCTCGCTGCATGTAAATGCAGTCCAGGGTATAGATTTAGGATGCATTTTAACTTGCCAAAATCCTGATTTTGAATCAAACTTTAAGAACCAGTTTGATCCTTGTATTTTATTTATCAAAACATCTTTATTTGGTATGCAATATTCATTTTCATGGGCATTGTCATTTAATCTAGTATAGTTCATGACCATCCTTGATTGACCACATTTTCTCTCAGATTCTTTTTGCACAATAAATTCTGCTATTCTATGGCTAGAATCTGTTTTTCTTATGATATTTAATTTTGTTAATATCTTTATGTGCATTTTAAATTCTTCCATGATCATGTGTCATATTTAGGAGATCCTATTTTTATAGTTAAGTCTGGATTGATTATATCTAGTTTGCATTGTATAGAATCCTTGTTCCAGTATTTTAATGGTTTTTCTCCTATTATTTCTAATTTTTCAAGTTTAGAAATAATATGATTTATGTCATCTATAGTTAATAATAGTTTACTTATTTCTCTTGGATTTATGAGTTGTGTATCTTTAGTGAATCCATTTCGTTTATATTTATAATTTTTAATCATTTTTGTTTCTTCATTTTCTACATTAGCATTTGTTAATTCATTTTCTTTGTTTACTCTTTTGCATGTCCTGGTATTGGGCAGTTGCAATTTTGTTGTTGTTGGTTGTGTTTGTCTTTATTCCCACCACGCTTCTCAAGCGCATATTCTGATAGAACTGGGGTTAATTTAGTCTTTTTTGAAATTTATAAGTAGTCGTTATTAAATGAGAAAGATCCATTGTCAATTAGTAAGAAATCTAATCCTTAGATTAGTTTTATTCCATCTAGGTTAAGTTCTAAAACCCATAATTGTTTTAGATTATATTGTGGTGACCATTCATCATAAGTATTTGTAAAGCTTACGCTTATTTTTTTTTATACTATATTTGTGATTATATTTGTGGTTCCATCAAATTGCATACTTTGTTTTGGTTTTTCAACTTTTGTAACATATTTTAAAGGTATTATACTAGAACAAATAGTTGAACTAGTATATCCTGTATCTATGAAAGCTAAAACTTGTATTTCTAATCTGTTTATGTTGATTTTTGTTGGGACCCTTAATTCTTTTAAATTTCCTGTATTACATATTAACGGAATATTTATAGGTTTATCAATATTATTTATGTGAAATTGGTTTGTAGTTGTTATTATTTCTTCTGGATTAATAACATTTTTCCTTTGTCCATCATTCGTGTTTATATTCTTATTTCTTTTAGTTCTAATTCAAAATTATTTATTCTTTCTTCAAAGATTTTATCCTTTCTTCATTTATTTTATTTCTGTCTGTATAGACAATTTTATTTTCTTCAGGCAATTCTATATCAAACCTATATTTAAATATAAATAGCATATTTCTATTGTATATTCTGTACATTTAAATCTTTTATCAAAGAAAGGGTACCATTGGCAAATTCACATTTTGTGGTACCGGTTCCCATTTTATTTTTGAAGTTGTGTTCAAATCTTTATTTACAATATTTAATAAATATTCATGTGGCATATGTTCTTGGAAATATGTTAATTCATCAATTAACGTATAATTAGAGGAACTTACTTGTTCTCATTCTTCTAATCCTTCTAAAGATATTATAGAATATATTGTAGATGTTTCTGAAACATCAGAAGCAATTTCTAACAAATCGTCTTTTACTTAGTCTACTAAATTAGATTCTCTAGTAAATAAGTTACGTCTCTTGGGACATGAAGATGATAAATGTCCTTTTTTCATTATAAGCAAAACATGTGATTGTATTTGTATAAGTTTTTGCTAGATTATATTTTCTAACATGCTTCTCTTTGTTAAGATAAGGTTTTTTAGCATTTGATTTTCTCAAATAATATTTTTTAGCACATCTTTTCTTGAATTTTGGTTTTCTATTTATATTATAATTTCTTGATCCATATTATTGTGGAGTGTATATCTATCCACAAAATCCATAATTTTTTGGTTTTAATTCTCTTTGGATCTGTATATATGTACATTTCTTTTTAACTCTGAAATAATATGTGTTATTCTTATACCAATATTATCACATCCTTCTGCTATGTTATTAGTATTATTTTGGTAACTATATATCCAAGACTTATGTATTTCCTTTCCTAGATCTCCTGGTAATTTCTTACTAAGTGATAAACTAATCTTGGGACTAGATTTCTTACTAAGTGATAATGGATCTTTCTCATTTAATAATGTCTACTTACAAATTTCAAAAAAGACTACATTAACCCATATCCTATCAGAATATGCGCTTGAGAAGCATGGTGGGAATAATGACAAACACAACCAACAACAAGAAAATTGCAACTGCCAATACCAGGACAATGCAAAAGAGTAAACAAAGAAAATGAATTAACAAATGCTAATGCAGAAAATGAAGAAACATAAATAATTAAAAATTATGAATATAAACGAAATGGATTTACTAAAGATGCACAACTCATAAATCAAAGAGAAATAAGTAAACTATTATTAACAACAGATGACATTGATCATATTATTTCTAAACTTGAAAAATTAAAATAATAGGAGAAAAACCATTAAAATACTGGAACAAGGATTCTATACATTACAAACTAGATACAATTAATCCAGGCTTAACTATAAAAACAGGATCCCCTAAATATGACACATGGATCATGGAAGAATTTAAAATGCGCATAACGATATAAAACAATTTAAGTATCATAAGAAAAACATATTCTGGACATAGAACAGCGGCATTTATTGTGCAAAAAGAATCTGAGACAAAACGTGGCCAATCTAGGATGGTCATGAACTATATTAGATTAAATGACAATACCTATTAAGATGGATATTGCATACCAAATAAAGATGTTTTGTTAAATAAAATAGAAGGATCAAATTGGTTCTCAAAGTTTGATTTAAATACAGGTTTTTGGCAAGTTAAAAGCGCATCCTGAATCTATACCCTGGACCGCGTTTAAATGCAGCGAGGGACATTATGAATGGTTAGTCATGCCATTTGGTTTAAAAAATGCACCGCAAATATTTCAATGGAAAATGGATAATGTTTTCCAAAATTGTAAGAAATACACTAGTGTATATGTAGATGATATTGTGATATCCCGGAATTTTTGGCAATATAAATTTAATAATCTGTATTTAAAATTAAATTGATTTGATAATTTTTGTAAATAAATTTGTATTGATTTAATAGTCTTCTTTAATAAATAATTAATTAGTGAATTTATCTTTTAATAAGCTAGTAAACTATTTTAAATAGATGAGTTTGGTTTTAAATTAAATTAACACAGCATATTTTCTAATTTCAAATATTTTGGTAATTGGAAACTGGTTTTTATTTAATATTAAGCTTTTCGAAACTATTTTATAAATAACTAAATGATTTTAATGCATAAGATAAATGTTTTATTTGTTTAAATATATATATTTTAACTTAAGTTTGAATATTAATTTAGGTTAAAATAAAGTTATAAAAATGTTTGTTTTATTTCTTCTTAAAATATGGATTAATAAATGTGGTTTGTAATTAAATATGAGGTTTAAAATACAATTAGAATATGAAACATTAATTCATTTAAATGATAAGTAATTACAATCTCTTTTATAAATTTATTTTAAATGATCAAAAATATTATTTTCAAATAATTAAGTAATGTATTGTTTTATTTATAATAATACTTGGTTTTATTATTAAAAAAATTTGTTACTTATCTATATATAACTAAGTATTAAAAACTAATTAATTTTGTTAAAAGCTTTCATTAACACTTTAATTATAAATGATAATTACTTTAGAGACAAGTGTTGTTAAGTTAAGATTGCATTATAACATGTGTTAAGTGAACAAGCAAGGGAATTTACAAGTGTTAACACTAAAGCCAAGTGTCAAATTTTAATTTTTAATTTTCTTTGATTTTTCATTTATTTATCATGGAAACAAGATATTAACACATGCCCTCTTTCTTTCCTTGCCTTTTTTCATTTTCATTCCTAAACAAAGAAATGTTCAGCTGAAACAATCCTCAAAATCAAAATCCATAGTTTATCTTCAAACAAAAATTCTTTATAACTTATTATCAAAATGCATAGCAAAGATCCTTGTAGTATTCTCATAAAAAACACATGCAAATCTGAGAATCAATCCCTGTAAACAAAACATGCAAAAATGAAATCCCTAATCCATTTTCTGCATGCAATTAAAGATGCATATCAATCTCTGTAACGCATTCTCCTCAAAGCAAAAGCCTCTACATCATTTTTTTCTCTTCAACCTGAGATGGTTCCCTGCATTTCCTTCTTTCAAAAAATCTGGATATCAAGAAAACTTGTGTTCTAGTTTCAAATCAAAACCAGTTCCTCCTAAAAACTAGAAACTCATTTTCAAAGATGTAACGACCCGGAATTTTGGACAATATAAATTTAATAATCTGGGTTTAAATTTATTTTGAATTGATAATTTTGATTAATAAATTTGATATTGATTTAATAATCTTCTTCATTTAATTATTAATAATGTGAATTTATTTTTAATAATATTATAAATTGTTTTCTATTTAATAATGTATATGTATTTATATATTTTAAATAGACAATTTGTTTTAGTTAAAATTAGTATAGCATATTTTTAATATGTTTTGAAAATAGAAATGGTGATTTATTTTTAAGTTAAGATTTTCAAAATTATTTTAATTAAATAACTATATGATTTTAAATATGAGACAAATGTTTTAATTAGTTTAAAATTCATTTTAATTCAAGTTTATATATTAAAATATGATACAAAATATTTGTGTTATTCTTTTTAAATTATTTATTGATAATTTAGATTGTCAATTTAATTTGGAATTTAAAATACAAATATAAAATGTGAACATGTATTCTATATGTTAATGTAACCTCTTTTATAAATTCCTTTTAATTGTTTTAAATGTTTCTTTTCTAATGAACTACTTGTATATTATAATAATGCTTTGCTTTTCTTTAGAGAATTATTTATATTCATAACTATGTGTATGAATTAATTAAATAAGTTTAATTTATCTTTAACACTTATTTAAATAACATATTATTTAAAGAGACATGTGTATGTATATTAAGGATTTAAGTTAACAAGTGTCTCTATGTTTACATGTGTCATTGTTTCAATATTTCATTTTCTTTTTCTTTATTTTCTGAAAATACATTCATATGAATTAGTTTCTTCATTTCATATGCATTTGTTTCATTCCTTAATAAAAGAAAATCAGAAACTCTTCAAACATAAAAATATCATTCTCAAACCACATACAAAAATGCATTTCTTAAACCTGATAACATATGCATGCAACTCCTCTATTTCAAAACAAATCTGCATTTCTTTGCATATGAAAACAAAGGGCTTTGCATTCATCAAATCTTCATCAAGAAAACCTGCATCAAACAATCAAACTCCTCAAACTCAAAATATTATCTCCATGTTCTTGCATCTGTAATCAAAAGCCCTACATTTCTAAACAAACCTGCATGCATCAATAAGAAAGCAAACATTTGCATTTCTTTTCAAATCTGGAAATGCAAGAAAACCTGCATTTTCTTTGCATATGCAAATTTCAAGTAAGGCCTGCATGCAACTTCTCTCTACAAATACAAGCCTGCATGTCTTAAAAAGCAATATTCAAGTATAAAAAGGGTTCAAGCTACTGCATTTCAAAGGAGCCTGCCTGCATTCATTTTCATGATCTGGAATGATACCCTGCATATTGAATGTGCTCTGCATGCTAAAATCTGAGGTCTGCATATTGAGGTGAGTAACATTTAACTTAAAATAAATTAAGTAGGAATGTATATTTGTTTATTTGTTGAGATAAATTTTTATACATGTTTTTACTGCCTGTGTATACATATGAAATGCAATGCATGCTTGATTTCTAAAGTTCAGATTATTATAGTTTAGTTAAATTTGATAAACAGTTTTCCTTCTTGATCTGGATGTTATCATAGATTAGCATTTGAGTGGAATTTGATTATTTCATGATAACATAAAAATTTAAATGCCTTTTATAAGTTGTGTAGTTCTATGATGTCTGGAAACATAAAAACAAACTAAATTCTGTATAAACTTGAAAATGTGGATATATTGAATTGGTGTTTCAAGTTTACTATCAGAATCATTTAATAAATTCAAGAAATTTTAGATTAGAAATTAAGTTTGCAATGTAAAGAGTAAAATGCAGTTCATGTGAACTATATTTTACAATTTTATCAAAATCAGTTGAATCTTGCATTTGAACTATTTGAAATTGATTTTGGAGTGAATGTAGCTATCAATTAACATAGGAAAATTATTGAATTGATCTACAATTCAAGTTTGAGATGGGAATTTGGATTTATGTTGTAGAACCCTAGTTACTGTGTTCTAAAATGTTTTGGGTGCTGCGGCTTCAGGGATGCATCGAGTTCAAAGATGTTTGAGGTATGGATGGATGGTGTGGTGATGAAGCAATCACCGGAGTTTGGTCGATGATGGTGGTAGGAGATGGAAGTTAATGGTGTTGACAGGTTTCAGGGGTATTGGGGTTAGGCTGTTACAGGTTTGGCTTTAGACTTGATTTCAAATTCAAGTTGATCCCATGGAGATCTGGGGTATTGATGAGGGAGTGTTTTCTCTGATAGATAGGGGATGGTCGGAGAAGATAGTCAGAGGTGACTGGAGTGGGGAAGTGGATGCACAGGTGTATGTGCATGTTGATGATGAGGTAGTGTGATGTTGGTGGTTGCAGAGATTTTAGCTCGGGTAGGTCTCGGGTTATTTGGAAAAAAACTCGGAGTAGCAGGGTAGTTGACTCGAAGTCGAATAGGGGTCTGTGTGTTTGGGTTTCAGGTCTTAGAACTGAACCTGTTATGTTTCCAGAATTTAAAAGTAAAGTTTTAAATTTAAATATGGAGATTGAATTAGAAATAAACTGAATCTAAAATTGAATTCAGATTGTTTGAATTCTTATTTTTGTAATAATGTAAATGCAGAATTCAAATTGGTTAAAAAAAAAATATAAAAGAACAGGGAAAACTGTTGCAGGTTTTTAAATTTGAAATACAAGTTTAAATTGTAATCTTAATTTAGACTTAGGCTTCAATAACTTGAATTTGAATATGAATTTAAATAAGTTTAAAATCCTGTTCTTTGAAATTATTTTAATCCTGGAAATTTATAAAGTTTAAGTTTATTTTTTTTAGAAAACAGAAAAAAAACTGTTTTCTGTTTCATATGTAAAGATTAAGTTTAATTTGAAAGTGAAGATTTAAATGAGTTTAAGTTTGAATTTGAATATGAATTCAAATTTGGATGGTCAGAGATTTGAAGTCAATTATTGTTTTTAAATTTAAATTTGATTTTTCAAAATCACAAGTATAAATGCATTGTTGTTTTGCATATTGAATTGAAAGTTAAGTACTTAAAGTTAGAAGTGCAAATGAATTCAATCTGAGTTTTAAATCTGGATTTAAATTTTAAACTTCAGTTTTTAAAATAAATATTTAAATTTAAATTGTTTTCAAATGACTTACATTTGAATTGGAGTTGTAAATTGTAGAAGGAGATTTAAAGAGTTAAATCTAAAATAAGTTTGAAAGTGTATTTCAAATTTTGAAATTTAAAGATATTTTTAAATTGATTTGAATTTGATTTGAATTGAAAATTTAAATTCTTTAATCTTATTAACAAAATATATGTTTCTTGTAAACATATAAGATTTAGATTTGTATTATTTTAGAATCTTATTTTAAATGAATTTAAGTCTTAAAGTTTAAAAGAAATGTTAAATGAAACTAAAGTAAATTTAAAAACATTTTGTTTTTAAATGCATGATTGAAATAAGAAATGT
Organism: Allium cepa; assembly: GCA_030765085.1. Lineage (NCBI taxonomy): Eukaryota > Viridiplantae > Streptophyta > Magnoliopsida > Asparagales > Amaryllidaceae > Allium > Allium cepa. The sequence goes on along the minus strand of CM060934.1, from coordinate 205,577,201 downwards.
TTTATCTTAAGATAAATGAAAGATTAATGATTGGATTCATTAATTATTAAAGTAATTAAGATGAATGTTAATTATTTAATTAATTAAAGTATGGATGTTTAATTAAATAATTAAAGATGTTTAATTTAATTTGAGATTAATTAATTAAGTTTAATTAATCTATAATTAATGATGGTTAATTAAATTTTAATTTATAATTAAGATTTATTTAATCAAGGGATTAATGATAATTAAGATTTTAATTAACACTTAGTTAATTAATAATTAGAGATTAATTAAATAGTAATTAAATATTAATTACTTAATAACTAATAATGATTAATATAAGTTAATCTCTTAATTAAGTAATTAAGAAATGTAAATGAAGTCATTAACTTAAGATTTATTTAAAAATTAATTAATGTGATTAATTTTTGATAATTAATTAGATTAATTAATTAAGAATAATCAATTGTTTTAGATTTAATTACTTAATGAAAGTAATTAAAGAGTTAATTACTTAATGTAATTAATTAAGGTTAATGTGATTTGTTTAGATTAATTAATTAAGTTTAACTGGTTTAAACAATTGTGGATTGTTTGATAATTACTTTATGTAATTTATAAATTTGTAATTACTTAAGGAAGTAATTAATAATTACAGGATGTAATTAAAGATATTTGATATAGAAGTAATTTGGATTTAAATTACTTTGAAAATTAATTAAGGGAATTAATTTAGATAATTAATTAAGAATAATTAATTATTGGGTTGAGTAATTAATGTAGTTAATTACTGAATGGTTATTAATCAAGGGTGATTAATATATATGTAGGGTTCAATATAATTAACTTGTGTAATCAACTTATAAGCTAATTACTTATTGTAATTAGAGATAGTTAATCAGTAATGATTAATTGAAAGAATATTGAGATGATGATTTATAAATTGATTTGTAATCAATGGATGGTTTAGTTAAGCAGGATTTTGATGATTAATTTAATTCATTTTAAATTAATTTGAGTTCAGTAATTAATTTAATTCATTTTAAATTAATTATTGAAGATGTGATCATTAGATCATTTGCTTATGTTTGATGATTGGAATTGGTTGACTGGTATGGTTTGTAATCTCAGTTATGAGTAGTGTATGTGATATGGATGCATTGGTTGCTTTTGGATGATAATATGGATTATCAGATTATGATATGATTATCTGTTGATAATGATAAGGTTGATTATCTGTTATGTTGTGAATTATCTATCTGTGTATATTTAGATAATGAATTGAATTGTTTTAAACTTAAAACAACTTGGACATAAAAGACACGCTTTGTATTTCGATGAGACCGGGATCGGGTTTCCATATTTGGATATCCGAAAACCACATCGATTCCAATTAACGTTAGGTCGTTAATCCAAGTGGAGCGAGTGAAGACTCGAGGTGTAAGGGCTATACGTCAGTATAACTCTGTGGGTGATTCCGTAATGAGTTTGACGGAATAGTACTTATAGATTCGAGATGGTGAATCAGAGTGCAAGGGTTATTGTCGTTAACACTGAGGGTGATTCCAATATGAGTGTAACGAGATAATGCCTTCGGTTTCGTTCGAACCCGGAACGAACTTGTATGGATTGAATGCTTTCAGAACATCGTCAGGTGGACGATGAGCATTCTAAGAGATGTGTTCTCTAAAGGTAATCGTAGCCTCAAGCCTCATCAACGGGGAATGGCTAAAACAGGGGAGGTGCAGCAAGGCTTCGTGGGTAGCCCCCACTGGAGAGCAAGATTTACCCCTGTCTAGAGGTCCCTTTTATTTCGGCTGTGTGGGCAGTTGGAACGTACGCCAACTGCGGGGTTGTCTTGTTCGGAACTATTCAGTAAGGAATGGGTCCGGCTTTGTGTTGCAGGGGATGAAGGGAGTAATCCTCGGTACGTTGATCTAGGCCACGTACTGTGACGGGCGGTACCCCAGTAGCCCTGCCATTGTATGGAATCCAAAATCCAATAAGTGCCAACGGTTTTGATTGTATTACCCACTTTTGTGGCTAGTAGCTGGAATTTAATGAATGTAACAATTTCGGCTATTTCTTATTTATTTGAAAACCCTAGACACTATTATAATATCATCGGATTTCCTATCAAATGTTTTGGTTAGCGTAAGGTAAAAACTTTTCCATGTTTATGTGTGGGAAGTCTTACGTGATACCTTTCTTTTCAAAAGGTTTTTAAAAAGTTAAGCAACTTTAACCTGTTACTCACACCAGACCCATGTCTGACCCGGAGTTATTTCTGTTTTTTTTCTTTAACTCTTGGGTACTCAAATTTTTATGAGTAGTCAAGGGAATTCAGGTTAGGATTCAGGTTAGCTTTGACGATTTGTGGAGGAGCATATGGAGCAGGAGGCTTCTGCGTATAGTTATATAGTTCCGCTGTGTGTGTTCTCTGAGTTGTTGTATTATGTTGTATAACTAGACAGGTGTTTATAACTGTCTAGTATGTGTTGTTTTAGCTGTGTATCTCTGATATGGTTGTAAACTATGTAATGTATTATGTTATTAATATAATTTATTCGTTCCGCTGTGTTAGATTCTGATGTTGTTTTCTTCTTCTCTTCTTTCTTTTCTTCTTCTATCCCTTTCTTTCTTAATTCATGACGCGATTTTCTGGGAGTGAAAGTTGGTCGTGACATTTTGGTATCAGAGCGTTAGGTTGAGTGAATACCTAGGCTCTGTAGTGGTGTCTTTCTTGAGAGAGCGTATTTGTATTTTTAATATATATATATTTATTGGTTCTACCTATTTGTTGGATTACCTGTTCAGGTTTTTCCAATGTAAATTATAAAAGGTAGATAAGGTAGAAGTGTGTGTAACACGACTACCATTGGTTGGAAGTGTATTGTCGAGACTGTAGACCTAATACCGTCTCGAGTGAGTTCTGTTGTGATGAAGTACTTCATCGATCTCTGAAGGAAACCTGTTAAGGTTCGGAGTTCATCTTTGAAGTGCTGAGTTGAGTTTTGATCTGGCGGTAGGGCAGAAGTAAGCAAGTGATGGTATCTTGATATCTTAGGAAGTTGTAGCTGCGTGATGAGATGCAGTGACTATGGATATTTCCGAAGATGTTTCTTTGGAATAAGAATAAGTAGTGAGTCAACCTGTGATGTGGCTGAGTTTAGCTGAGTGTTCTGAGTTGATAGGGAGTCTTCTGGCTGAGTAGTTTTTCTGAAGTGGAGTTCAGAAGCAGCAGAGTGGATCTTTTCTCTAGAGGTTAGCTAAGTCAGCATAAGCTGTTCTGTTTGGTTAAGAGAGAGCAGTTTCTTTGGATTTAGGCTGAGTAGATCGCAAAAATGACTTGCGATAGTATGTTCTCTTGTGTTTGTTGGAGATTGTCTGGATGTCTTCTGGAAGTCAGAGTTTGTCAGCATCTAGAAATCGAGTTTTCTTTCCAGGAATGGAACTGGTGGTTCAGTTAGTAGATGGATGGTTCCTTGAGATAAAAGTTGGAGAAGCAACTCAGGTTTGGGAGGAACATCTGAGTTTTCTTTATGGATATGTGGGACCATATTTTTGTGCTGGGTTGTCTGGTCTGTGCTTGTGCTCTTCGTCAGCATTTTCTTCTGTTTCGGATCAGAGATGAGCAGCGGAAGCAGTTTGGAGGTGTTTCTGTTTTGTTTCTCGGATAAGAAGAAGTTTGTTCTGTCTTCTGTTGTTGAGGAGCAGGGTTCGTGTTTTTGGTTTATGAGTGATCTTGAGGAGATTATTGGATTGTTTTGATTCAGTCTGTTTCTTTTGGAATCAGCAAGAGTTAAGCTGATCAGGATGGATGTTGGTAGCCCAGGATCGTCCGAAGAGTTCTTATGGATATGAGACAGAGAAATTTGGATTCTGGAATTGGAGATTGGATCTTGGTTAAGTTTTTTCTCTGATTCAAGGAGCTATAAGTTTGGGAAGCTAACTCCGAAGAGTATTGGTTTCTTCTGTGTTTTGGGTTAGATGAGTGTTTGGTTTTCTGGAGTTGAATTGCCAGTTTGGATAACTGGGATTCAGTATGTTACACGTATCTCTGAGGGAGTTCGTGTTTGATATTTCTGGTTGTGGAACCAGCAGTTTAGGATGGTTTGGTTGTTGAGTCAGACTCGTCTGTAGTCTGATATTCTTATAGAATTGTTGTTAGGAGCTCTATAGCTTAGTAGTATTGATTGATTGAATTTTATAGAGCGAGTATCCCGATATATATATACCGGGGAAACTCGTGAAGGTTTTATCCAAAATTCTTTTGGATAATTAGATTTGTTTTGATTGTGTGAATTGGTTGCTTTGGTTGTTGGCATATGATTAGCATATGCTGTGTTTTAAAATAAAATCTATAAATAGATTATTAAATTGTCTTTGTTTTAAATTTCGGGGACGAAATTCTTTTAAGGGGGAAGGATTGTAACGACCCGGAATTTTGGACAATATAAATTTAATAATCTGGGTTTAAATTTATTTTGAATTGATAATTTTGATTAATAAATTTGATATTGATTTAATAATCTTCTTCATTTAATTATTAATAATGTGAATTTATTTTTAATAATATTATAAATTGTTTTCTATTTAATAATGTATATGTATTTATATATTTTAAATAGACAATTTGTTTTAGTTAAAATTAGTATAGCATATTTTTAATATGTTTTGAAAATAGAAATGGTGATTTATTTTTAAGTTAAGCTTTTCAAAATTATTTTAATTAAATAACTATATGATTTTAAATATGAGACAAATGTTTTAATTAGTTTAAAATTCATTTTAATTCAAGTTTATATATTAAAATATGATACAAAATATTTGTGTTATTCTTTTTAAATTATTTATTGATAATTTAGATTGTCAATTTAATTTGGAATTTAAAATACAAATATAAAATGTGAACATGTATTCTATATGTTAATGTAACCTCTTTTATAAATTCCTTTTAATTGTTTTAAATGTTTCTTTTCTAATGAACTACTTGTATATTATAATAATGCTTTGCTTTTCTTTAGAGAATTATTTATATTCATAACTATGTGTATGAATTAATTAAATAAGTTTAATTTATCTTTAACACTTATTTAAATAACATATTATTTAAAGAGACATGTGTATGTATATTAAGGATTTAAGTTAACAAGTGTCTCTATGTTTACATGTGTCATTGTTTCAATATTTCATTTTCTTTTTCTTTATTTTCTGAAAATACATTCATATGAATTAGTTTCTTCATTTCATATGCATTTGTTTCATTCCTTAATAAAAGAAAATCAGAAACTCTTCAAACATAAAAATATCATTCTCAAACCACATACAAAAATGCATTTCTTAAACCTGATAACATATGCATGCAACTCCTCTATTTCAAAACAAATCTGCATTTCTTTGCATATGAAAACAAAGGGCTTTGCATTCATCAAATCTTCATCAAGAAAACCTGCATCAAACAATCAAACTCCTCAAACTCAAAATATTATCTCCATGTTCTTGCATCTGTAATCAAAAGCCCTACATTTCTAAACAAACCTGCATGCATCAATAAGAAAGCAAACATTTGCATTTCTTTTCAAATCTGGAAATGCAAGAAAACCTGCATTTTCTTTGCATATGCAAATTTCAAGTAAGGCCTGCATGCAACTTCTCTCTACAAATACAAGCCTGCATGTCTTAAAAAGCAATATTCAAGTATAAAAAGGGTTCAAGCTACTGCATTTCAAAGGAGCCTGCCTGCATTCATTTTCATGATCTGGAATGATACCCTGCATATTGAATGTGCTCTGCATGCTAAAATCTGAGGTCTGCATATTGAGGTGAGTAACATTTAACTTAAAATAAATTAAGTAGGAATGTATATTTGTTTATTTGTTGAGATAAATTTTTATACATGTTTTTACTGCCTGTGTATACATATGAAATGCAATGCATGCTTGATTTCTAAAGTTCAGATTATTATAGTTTAGTTAAATTTGATAAACAGTTTTCCTTCTTGATCTGGATGTTATCATAGATTAGCATTTGAGTGGAATTTGATTATTTCATGATAACATAAAAATTTAAATGCCTTTTATAAGTTGTGTAGTTCTATGATGTCTGGAAACATAAAAACAAACTAAATTCTGTATAAACTTGAAAATGTGGATATATTGAATTGGTGTTTCAAGTTTACTATCAGAATCATTTAATAAATTCAAGAAATTTTAGATTAGAAATTAAGTTTGCAATGTAAAGAGTAAAATGCAGTTCATGTGAACTATATTTTACAATTTTATCAAAATCAGTTGAATCTTGCATTTGAACTATTTGAAATTGATTTTGGAGTGAATGTAGCTATCAATTAACATAGGAAAATTATTGAATTGATCTACAATTCAAGTTTGAGATGGGAATTTGGATTTATGTTGTAGAACCCTAGTTACTGTGTTCTAAAATGTTTTGGGTGCTGCGGCTTCAGGGATGCATCGAGTTCAAAGATGTTTGAGGTATGGATGGATGGTGTGGTGATGAAGCAATCACCGGAGTTTGGTCGATGATGGTGGTAGGAGATGGAAGTTAATGGTGTTGACAGGTTTCAGGGGTATTGGGGTTAGGCTGTTACAGGTTTGGCTTTAGACTTGATTTCAAATTCAAGTTGATCCCATGGAGATCTGGGGTATTGATGAGGGAGTGTTTTCTCTGATAGATAGGGGATGGTCGGAGAAGATAGTCAGAGGTGACTGGAGTGGGGAAGTGGATGCACAGGTGTATGTGCATGTTGATGATGAGGTAGTGTGATGTTGGTGGTTGCAGAGATTTTAGCTCGGGTAGGTCTCGGGTTATTTGGAAAAAAACTCGGAGTAGCAGGGTAGTTGACTCGAAGTCGAATAGGGGTCTGTGTGTTTGGGTTTCAGGTCTTAGAACTGAACCTGTTATGTTTCCAGAATTTAAAAGTAAAGTTTTAAATTTAAATATGGAGATTGAATTAGAAATAAACTGAATCTAAAATTGAATTCAGATTGTTTGAATTCTTATTTTTGTAATAATGTAAATGCAGAATTCAAATTGGTTAAAAAAAAAATATAAAAGAACAGGGAAAACTGTTGCAGGTTTTTAAATTTGAAATACAAGTTTAAATTGTAATCTTAATTTAGACTTAGGCTTCAATAACTTGAATTTGAATATGAATTTAAATAAGTTTAAAATCCTGTTCTTTGAAATTATTTTAATCCTGGAAATTTATAAAGTTTAAGTTTATTTTTTTTAGAAAACAGAAAAAAAACTGTTTTCTGTTTCATATGTAAAGATTAAGTTTAATTTGAAAGTGAAGATTTAAATGAGTTTAAGTTTGAATTTGAATATGAATTCAAATTTGGATGGTCAGAGATTTGAAGTCAATTATTGTTTTTAAATTTAAATTTGATTTTTCAAAATCACAAGTATAAATGCATTGTTGTTTTGCATATTGAATTGAAAGTTAAGTACTTAAAGTTAGAAGTGCAAATGAATTCAATCTGAGTTTTAAATCTGGATTTAAATTTTAAACTTCAGTTTTTAAAATAAATATTTAAATTTAAATTGTTTTCAAATGACTTACATTTGAATTGGAGTTGTAAATTGTAGAAGGAGATTTAAAGAGTTAAATCTAAAATAAGTTTGAAAGTGTATTTCAAATTTTGAAATTTAAAGATATTTTTAAATTGATTTGAATTTGATTTGAATTGAAAATTTAAATTCTTTAATCTTATTAACAAAATATATGTTTCTTGTAAACATATAAGATTTAGATTTGTATTATTTTAGAATCTTATTTTAAATGAATTTAAGTCTTAAAGTTTAAAAGAAATGTTAAATGAAACTAAAGTAAATTTAAAAAAATTTTGTTTTTAAATGCATGATTGAAATAAGAAATGTTTTATCTTAAGATAAATGAAAGATTAATGATTGGATTCATTAATTATTAAAGTAATTAAGATGAATGTTAATTATTTAATTAATTAAAGTATGGATGTTTAATTAAATAATTAAAGATGTTTAATTTAATTTGAGATTAATTAATTAAGTTTAATTAATCTATAATTAATGATGGTTAATTAAATTTTAATTTATAATTAAGATTTATTTAATCAAGGGATTAATGATAATTAAGATTTTAATTAACACTTAGTTAATTAATAATTAGAGATTAATTAAATAGTAATTAAATATTAATTACTTAATAACTAATAATGATTAATATAAGTTAATCTCTTAATTAAGTAATTAAGAAATGTAAATGAAGTCATTAACTTAAGATTTATTTAAAAATTAATTAATGTGATTAATTTTTGATAATTAATTAGATTAATTAATTAAGAATAATCAATTGTTTTAGATTTAATTACTTAATGAAAGTAATTAAAGAGTTAATTACTTAATGTAATTAATTAAGGTTAATGTGATTTGTTTAGATTAATTAATTAAGTTTAACTGGTTTAAACAATTGTGGATTGTTTGATAATTACTTTATGTAATTTATAAATTTGTAATTACTTAAGGAAGTAATTAATAATTACAGGATGTAATTAAAGATATTTGATATAGAAGTAATTTGGATTTAAATTACTTTGAAAATTAATTAAGGGAATTAATTTAGATAATTAATTAAGAATAATTAATTATTGGGTTGAGTAATTAATGTAGTTAATTACTGAATGGTTATTAATCAAGGGTGATTAATATATATGTAGGGTTCAATATAATTAACTTGTGTAATCAACTTATAAGCTAATTACTTATTGTAATTAGAGATAGTTAATCAGTAATGATTAATTGAAAGAATATTGAGATGATGATTTATAAATTGATTTGTAATCAATGGATGGTTTAGTTAAGCAGGATTTTGATGATTAATTTAATTCATTTTAAATTAATTTGAGTTCAGTAATTAATTTAATTCATTTTAAATTAATTATTGAAGATGTGATCATTAGATCATTTGCTTATGTTTGATGATTGGAATTGGTTGACTGGTATGGTTTGTAATCTCAGTTATGAGTAGTGTATGTGATATGGATGCATTGGTTGCTTTTGGATGATAATATGGATTATCAGATTATGATATGATTATCTGTTGATAATGATAAGGTTGATTATCTGTTATGTTGTGAATTATCTATCTGTGTATATTTAGATAATGAATTGAATTGTTTTAAACTTAAAACAACTTAGACATAAAAGACACGCTTTGTATTTCGATGAGACCGGGATCGGGTTTCCATATTTGGATATCCGAAAACCACATCGATTCCAATTAACGTTAGGTCGTTAATCCAAGTGGAGCGAGTGAAGACTCGAGGTGTAAGGGCTATACGTCAGTATAACTCTGTGGGTGATTCCGTAATGAGTTTGACGGAATAGTACTTATAGATTCGAGATGGTGAATCAGAGTGCAAGGGTTATTGTCGTTAACACTGAGGGTGATTCCAATATGAGTGTAACGAGATAATGCCTTCGGTTTCGTTCGAACCCGGAACGAACTTGTATGGATTGAATGCTTTCAGAACATCGTCAGGTGGACGATGAGCATTCTAAGAGATGTGTTCTCTAAAGGTAATCGTAGCCTCAAGCCTCATCAACGGGGAATGGCTAAAACAGGGGAGGTGCAGCAAGGCTTCGTGGGTAGCCCCCACTGGAGAGCAAGATTTACCCCTGTCTAGAGGTCCCTTTTATTTCGGCTGTGTGGGCAGTTGGAACGTACGCCAACTGCGGGGTTGTCTTGTTCGGAACTATTCAGTAAGGAATGGGTCCGGCTTTGTGTTGCAGGGGATGAAGGGAGTAATCCTCGGTACGTTGATCTAGGCCACGTACTGTGACGGGCGGTACCCCAGTAGCCCTGCCATTGTATGGAATCCAAAATCCAATAAGTGCCAACGGTTTTGATTGTATTACCCACTTTTGTGGCTAGTAGCTGGAATTTAATGAATGTAACAATTTCGGCTATTTCTTATTTATTTGAAAACCCTAGACACTATTATAATATCATCGGATTTCCTATCAAATGTTTTGGTTAGCGTAAGGTAAAAACTTTTCCATGTTTATGTGTGGGAAGTCTTACGTGATACCTTTCTTTTCAAAAGGTTTTTAAAAAGTTAAGCAACTTTAACCTGTTACTCACACCAGACCCATGTCTGACCCGGAGTTATTTCTGTTTTTTTCTTTAACTCTTGGGTACTCAAATTTTTATGAGTAGTCAAGGGAATTCAGGTTAGGATTCAGGTTAGCTTTGACGATTTGTGGAGGAGCATATGGAGCAGGAGGCTTCTGCGTATAGTTATATAGTTCCGCTGTGTGTGTTCTCTGAGTTGTTGTATTATGTTGTATAACTAGACAGGTGTTTATAACTGTCTAGTATGTGTTGTTTTAGCTGTGTATCTCTGATATGGTTGTAAACTATGTAATGTATTATGTTATTAATATAATTTATTCGTTCCGCTGTGTTAGATTCTGATGTTGTTTTCTTCTTCTCTTCTTTCTTTTCTTCTTCTATCCCTTTCTTTCTTAATTCATGACGCGATTTTCTGGGAGTGAAAGTTGGTCGTGACAAAAGACCAATTTTGCAATTCATAATCAAGTCTGCAAGCCTGCATTTTTCCAAATCTGGAAATATGAAGCCTGTTTCTTTTCAAACTTAGAAATTAAGGAAGTCTGCATCTTTTCAAACAAGCATGCATGCAGTTTTCAAAAAGCAAAAGCATGAGGCAACTTCAGTTCTAAAGATTTTCAAAGGGTTATTCAAAAAAAAAAACAGGTGCTCTGTTTTTTCAAATATCAGGTGAGTAACTTTTTTTTTAAAAAAAATTTAAAGGTTAAAAATTTGTTGCATACTAGTATACTGAAAATGAATAAATATTGCATATGTTTATAATTAAATGTCTGATGTGAAATTGTATTTGTATGCATACTGTTCAAATTGCCTTGTTCTGTTTTGTTTTCCTGGCACAAGTTTTTGTTTAAAATCCTTATTTCTTTAATTAGTTTCTGCTAGAATGCAATTGATAAATCAACGTTGATGATTTACCTGAGGTTAATATTTAAAGATTTTAAGTAAGTTGAAATATAAACTTGATGGTCTCTGGAAACATATAAAGCATCAAAGCATGTTGATATAAATCAAAATTCATACTGTATAAATTATAAATTTAGTATTGTAGATTGAATACACTAACTAAAACATGATTTTTAAATCAAGAATCAAGATTTTTAGGAATAAGATTAAGGTGCAGTTTGGATATTTACTGAAAGTGGAAATTCTTGATTTCCTGGTGATCTATGTAACTGGAGAGGACTGAGTTCTTCTAGATGGTAGAGGGGTGATTGTTGATGCTAAGAAAAATTATTAATGGTGATTTAATTCATCAGAGAAGCTGTAATTATGGTTTGAAGGTTGGAACCCTAGTTTTAACTAGGTGAAGTGAATCGATCACCACGACTTGTAAAAGTGATCGAGTTCAACGTAGCTTTGGGGAATGATAGCTTGGTTGTTGGCGATCGTGAGGGCGGAGGCGTTGGTATTCTGGTGGTTGGAGGTATGGGAACGAGAAGTTTTCCAGGTTTTGGGTTGGGGAAGTGCAATTTATTCCAGGTTTGCTTCAGGGTTCTCGAATTTGTTTTCGAATATGAATCAGTGGAATTGTTGTTTGGATGAATCTGAGTTGATGTTCGTCGACCGAGGGGAGGTTACGAAGTTGATCAGGGGAGCCGGAGGCACTGTACACGTGCACGGTGAATTTTGATCTAATGATGTAGCTGTTGGAGTTGGGGTTGTGGCATACTCGAGTAAGTTCTTGGGGAATTCGAGTTTTAACTCGAAGCAGTTAAAGATTTGACCCGGAGTTAATTTAGGGAAGGCTCGGGTTAAATTGTTTACAGGTTTTAACAAAACAGAAAACCTGTTTCAGTTTTAAAATTAAAAGTAAAGTTTTAAAATGTAAACAAAATTTTTAAATAAGTTTAAACTGATTTTGAATCTGAATTCAAAGTAGTTGAATCTGAGTTTTGAAATAATTTAAATTTTGAAAATTAATTTGGTTTTAAAACTTTTAAGTATAAAGGTATATTGATTTAGAATTTAAACTGTAAGTTTTAAATTGTAAAAATAGAAATTGAAAATAAGTTTAATTTCTAGTTTGAAATATGGAATTTTGGGTTGAGTTTCAGTTTTTAAAATAAAGTAAAGTTTTAAATTTAAAATTGTTTAACTACTTTAAAAAAAAATGGTTAAATGATTTGAATTTAAAATGGAGTTTAAAATGTAAGTAAACTTTAAATATTTAAGTTTAAATCTGGAATAAAGGTTTAAAACTGTATTTCAGTTTTGAAATTAAAGGAAATTTTAAATTAAATTTGTTTTTAAATAACTTGGAAATGTTTAAAATGAATTTTGAAATAATTTGAATTTAAAGATGAATTTGGTTTAAATTCTTTAAAGACTTCTTTCTAAAACAAATGTTTTCTTTAACATATGAGATAAAAGGTTTTGAATTGTTTTAAAACCTTGTTTAAGTTAAATTTGTATCTTAAATTTAAAATGAAGTTTAAATGGAAATTTAAAGAAAATTTGAAAACAATTTGTTTTTAATACTTTAATTAAGTAAGGAATGTTTATCTTAAAGATAAATAAAATTTAATGATTTGGATTCATTAAATTATTAAGATGGATAATTAATTAATTAATTAATAATATGGATGATTAATCAAGTAATTAAGGATTAATCAAGTTGCCGTTAACACTTAATTAATAAAAATAATTAGAGATTAATTAATTGGTAATTAAATATTAGTTAATTTAAAATTAATAATGGTTAATCTGAGTTAATTACTTAAGAAGTAATTAAGAATGGTTAATGAAGGTCATTAATTTAGATTATTTAACAATTAATTAATGTAATTAATTTTTATAATTAATTTTGGCAAAGCCAGCGGGGTTAACTGGGCCCCTACCAGTTTTATTGCAACTACAATAAAATAGATTACAGAGAAAAAACATAGAAAAGAAATGGAAAAAAAGAAAAAAAGAAAAAAACATAGAAGAATATTTTACAACAGATTCACGCCCACTTTTGAACAAGATACAGTGGGAATGCACTGTTCTTCAAAAGCTTGTATATGCAGCTCTTCATTTCATTCCATAAATCATTCTCATTTCTTCTAGTATTTTCAAAAACTCTGATGTTTCTTTCTCGCCAAATTACAGCCATGTAAACCTTCAAACAGACAGTAATGATTCTACTAGCATCTGTTTTCCACTTTGTTGCTTTATAAATAATTCTCCACTGGATGATGTTTGTATGACCAGAGAGAGTAGAACCAGAGATCCTACCTAACTTGGAAAGCAAAACATGCAAGGCAGGACATTCAAAAAATATGTGTTCAGGTGTTTCATCCTCAATTTCACAAAACAAACACCACGTGGGACAGTTCATCCCATACTTATGCAACAGTTTTCTTGTAAGCAAGGCACTGTTAATCACTTTCCACATCATAAGATTATACTGTGGGACAGAATCAGAATTCCAAATTACTTCATGCCAATCAGCAGCAGGAAGAGAATCACTAACAACAAGGGATTTATAAACAACTTTGACAGTATGAACTGTACTGTTCCAATGCACTGTGCTAGCTTGCAAAGCACTGAAGTTAGTGTGATGGATTTTTGACCAAGTTTGCTGAATAAAATTGTTACTGGAATATGGCAACTGAATTTTCCCATTAATAAAGTAGGAATTGACATTGGCAGAAAGGGGAATGCCAGATTGCACAATTTGAGAGTAGGAAAACAATGTAGATAAAATTAAGCCTTTACTAACCCAAGGTTCATTCCAGAAATTAACTGTATTACTAGTGTTCACTGAATATTGAATAAGAGGCAGAAACACTTTCCTACACTTCAGAATGCTTCTCCAAGTCCAACTACTCAGCTGAGGAATCTCCATTATCCAGAAGTTCCTGTTCTTGATATTATGTTGCCATGTCCATTCAACCCATAAGCTTTTCCTTCTTTTTATAATAGCATTAAACTGTTTGCTAATAGCTGCTATGTTCCACTTCCTTATATCTAAAATTCCAAGCCCACCAGTTTTGAAAGGAACTTCAAATTTTGAAAAAGCACAAGGCACAATTTTCCTGTTATGAATACTTCCTGTCCAAAAGAATCTACTCACAGCAGAACGGATTAATTGTAATAACTTGACTGGAAGAATCATAGCGCGAGCCCAATAAACAACAGATGAGAAGACAACTGTTTTAATGAGAACTAACCTACCACTTTGTGTTAATTTCCTGTTTTCCCATGCTGTCATTAAAGAAGTTATTTTATGGTATAATGGGTAACAGTCATTCTTCGTAATTCTTTTAGTTATTAGAGGTATACCGAGATATTTCATGTCGTTTTCCATACTTGAAAACCCAGACTGATGATGGAGCATAACACATGCTTCATGACTGATTCCAGATACAAGCATAGATGATTTGCTTTGATTTATGGATAGGCCAGTCATTTTGTAAAAGTTTTGCAAAGCTTCATTTATTCCTTTCAGAGAGGGCAACTCTGGCTTAGTGAACACCATGACATCATCCGCAAACATGATGGATGTTATTTGTTGTTGGTTGCACTTAGGATGATACTTTATTATTTTGTTATTATAACTGGTTCGAAGAGTTACTGTAAGAACTTCCATAACTATAAGAAACAAGTAAGATGATAGGGGGTCCCCTTGTCTTATTCCTTTACTTCCTCTAAAACTGCCAACTGGTCTACCATTAATCACAACAGAGTAGGATGGAGTGGATATACAAACATATATCCACGACACAAAAGTTTTAGGGAATCCCATAACAGCCATGATCCTAACAATGGAATCCCAATGTATAGAGTCGTAAGCTTTAGTTATGTCAATTTTCAATGCAGCAGCAGGGGGGCCATAACTTCTACCATAGCTTTTGAGGAGTTCCTGTGCCAAGAGCACATTATCAATAATATCCCTATTAGGCAAGAAAGCTGATTGGTTGGTAGATACAACAGTAGGAAGCACTGAGACCAATCTAGCAGCTAGGATTTTTGATATGCACTTATACACAACATTACAACAGGAAATAGGCCTATATGAACTAACAGTGGAAGCAGGGGAGCACTTGGGAATTAATGCAATATTTGTGCAGTTGATTTCACCAAGAATCTTGCATTTGTTAAAGAAGTTGTGAATAGCCTTGCAAAATTCACTGCCAAGGATATTCCATGTGTTTATAAAAAACACCACACACATTCAAGCCATCACTGCCAAGGATATTCCATGTGTTTATAATTAATTAGATTAATTAATTAATAAGAATCAATTTTGAAATTGTTTAAGTTTAATTACTTAATGGAAGTAATTAATGAATTAATTACTTGATGTAATTAATTGGGTTAATATGATTTGTTTAGGTTAATTAATTAAGTTTAACTAATTTAAAACTTGATGATTTGATGAATAATTACTTAATGTAATTAATGGAAGTGCAATTACTTAAGGAAAAAAAATAAAAACTAAAAAAATAAATAATAATTACTGAATGTAATTAAAGGTGTTAATGATAAGTAATTTGAATTTAATTACTTTGTAATTAATCAGGGGATTAACTGAGATAATTAATTTAAGAGTAATTAATTTATCGAATTAGTAATTAAGTGTAGTTAATTACTGAATGGAATTAATCAAGGGATTAATTAGAGAATAAATTAAGGATTAATTTATTCAATGAAGTAATTAAGCGTAGTTAATTACTGGATGTTATTAATCAAGGGTGATTAATATATGTGGTTTAATTAAAGATTAATTGCTTAATGTAATTAACTTTAAATAGAGAGATTAATTAAAAATATAATTAGAAATCATTAATTAATAAAATTAATGATGTAAATTTAGAATCGATTAATTAAGGAATAATTAATAAATGAAGTAATTAATTAATAAAGGATTATTGTAATTAACTTTAGTTAATTAATTGATTAAGTAATTAAAAGTTAATTATTGTAAGTGTTAAGTATAATTAACTTGTGCAATTAACTTAAAGGCTAATTACCTATTGTAATTAGGGAAATGTTAATCAGGTATGATTAATTGAAATGAATAATAAGATGGTGATTCATTTAATTGATTTGTAATCAATTAATGGTTAAGTTAAGCACGATTATAATGATGTAGTAATTAATTTAATTCATTTTAAATTAATTAGAGATGATGTGATTAATTTAATTCATTTCAAATTAATTAGAGATTAAGTAATTAATTTAATTCATTTTAAATTAATTATAGATGATGTGATCATTAGATCATTGCTTATGTATGAATGGATGATATTGGTTGCCTTGAATGGTTTGTAATCTCAGCAATGAGATGAGTAATGTTATGTGATATGGATGCATTGGTTGCATTGTGATGATAATATGGATTATCTGTTGGTGATGATAATATTGATTATCTATTGTGATGTGAATTATCTGTGTGTATATAGATAATTAATTGAAATTGTTTTAAACTTCAAAATAACTTGGACCTAAAAGACACATTTTGGATTTCGATGAGACTGGGATCGGGTTTCCATATTTGGATATCTGAAAACCACATCGATCCAAATTAACGATAGGCCGTGAATCTCAAGTGAAGATGAAGATTCAGAGTGCAAGGGTTATCATCGTTAACTCTGAGGGTGATTCCAAAATGAGTGTAACGAGATAATGCGTTCGATTTCGTTCGAACCCGGAACAAACTTGTATGGATTGAATGCTTTCAGAACATCGTCAGGTGGACGGTGAGCATTCTAAGAGATGTGTTCTCTAAACGTAATCATAGCCTCAAGCCTCATCAACCGGGAATGGCTAAAATAGGGGAGGTGCAGCAAGGTTAAGTGGGTCATGCCCAAGTAGGACAAGATTTCCCCCTGTCTAGAAGTGCTTCTATATTCGGCCGTGTGGGCAGTTGGTTGCAAACAACTACGGGGTTGTCTTGTTCGGAACTGTTCAATAAGGAATGGTTCCGGCTTTATGTTGCAGGGGAGCGGGCTTACTCCTCAGTACGGTGATCTAGGCCACGTACTGTGACGGGCGGTACCCCGGTAGCCCTGCCATTGATGGAATCCAAAATCTAATAAGTGCCGTACGTATTAGTTGTGCCCAGCTATGTTGGAACGTGAGATGTAAGCATTCCAGCTATTTTTGTATTTTACTTGAAAACCCTAGACACTATTATAATATCACTAGATTTCCTATCAAATGTTTTAGTTAGCGTAAGGTAAAAACTTTTCCATGTTTATATGTGGGAAGTCTTACGTGACACCTTTTGTTTTCAAAGGCTTTTAAAAGTTAAGCAATTTTAACCTGTTACTCACACCAGACCCATGTCTGACCCAGAGTTTATTTCTGTTTTTCTTAAACTCTTGGGCACTCAAATTTTTACGAGTAGCCAAGGGATTCAGGTTAGCTTTGACGAATTGTGGAGGAGCAACGGAGCATGAGGCTTCTGCGTGTAGATATATAGTTTTCCGCTGTGTTGGTATCTCTGACTGTTTTCTGTATTGTGTATTGAGTTGTAATAACTAGACAGGTGTTTATAACTGTCTAGTATGTGTTGTATTGTTTGTGTAACTCTGATATTTGTTGTATACTATGTAATACTTATGTTATTAATATAATTTATTCGTTCCACTGTTGAGATTCTAGTGTTGTTTCTTCTTTCTCTTCTTTCTTTTCTCTTTTCTATCCCTTTCTTTCTTAAAGGTGATGCGATTTTCTAGGGGTGGAAAGTCGGGTCATCATAGATATACTTGTTTTTCCAAAACAAAACAAGAACATATTTCACACCTATATACTGTGTTGAAACTAATAGAAGCACGTGGTTTAATAATATCAAAAAAGAAGGTAGAATTATTCAAAAACAATATAGAATTTCTATGAGCCAAGATAGGCAAAATAATTACAGAATTACAACCACACATAACAAAGAAAATATTATAATTTCCTGTTAAGTTATAAAATCTAAAACAATTGCAGGCCTTTTTAGGACATGTAAATTATGCTAGACCATATATAAAAGATCTTTCAGAATATACCGGGCCTTTATACAATAAACCTAGCCCAAAAGGAAATAGATATTTTAACATGGAAGATATAAAACAAGTCCAAGAGATTAAAAAAATAGCCCAAAAATTAAATTTTTTGAGTTTACCATTGCATTCTGATTATTTAATAATTGAGATATATGGATCTTCCCTAGGGTGGGGAGGAATATTGTTAAGTAACATAATAAATATGATAACAAATCTACAGAAAAATATATGTAGATATACGTGAGGAACATACAAATAAAATGGATACATGACATCCCTAGATCATGAAATCCTAGCAATAATATGTGTTGTAAAATCCTTTAAATTACAATTAGAACTAATTATGAATCTATTGTTAAATATATAGAAAATAAAAATGAAAAGGGGACTATAAAAAATAGATGGCCAAAATTTAGACATGCCATATCAAATTGTGGAACTAACATTTGTTGGGAACACATTAAAGGAAAGGGTAATTTTTTACCAGACCAGTTATCAAGATTACTAAATTAGTTGTGCTGTACTAAACAATGATTTTGCAAATAGTGGAAGAATTTGATTCTATAAGGCATCTGTTGCCATACAGCACAAATCATTTTGTCACAAAGGAAAATATTACAAAACATCAACAAATCGTTCTTGACAACATATGGAACATGAAGACTCCAAAAGAATCAAACAAACAAAAACTAAGTGTCTTGTACACTTTAGTAGACATGTTCACAAAAGTGACAAAAAAATATCTCTACTATGGTTTATTTGCAGATCCTGATGCTGGAATATATTCCACATGGGAACAAATGATTACAAAAATCAAATTTTTAGAGCAAAATATGTAACATCATAAGTTAATATTTTTATATAAGTAAGCAAATGATTGAGAAAGTATGAATATTATATTCTAGTGATTGAAATATTAATTTTTTGTTCCATGTTAATTGGTCCATCGAGTGGTTTATGAACTCTGGTCTATATGAGTAACTAAAGTGTCGATAGGTATTTCTAAATGATTAAACGAGGCAGAGTCAACATAATATTTTAGAAATGTGATAAGAAATGTTTTACTCAGATTTTGTACTGTTTTATAAAATAATGTGTTAATTTAGAAAAAGGAAAATACTGTTTTCTAAAATTAGATTTTTTTTCAAAAAACGTACGCAACCATGAGACTGACATGAAGTTGAGATAATGGCGGCAATATTGATATAAAATTCAAGATAGTCAACATTATAGCCAGTTAATAAGATGAATCACTAAAAGCTTGTAGCATGACGACTTTCCATATTTTATTATAAATCAAATTTGGGAATTATATATATAATGATATATTTGTTAAAGTTGGATTTAAAGGCATTTTCTATGGATATTATCTATGGATATAGTAGATCCTTTTGAACTACGAAAATCGATAAAAATGAAAATTTATCAACTTTATAAATTGGATTTACTAAAGTGAATTTATAACCTTGCAACTCTTAGTTTTGGATATGAGATTTCAAAAACTTATATAACTTGGTTTATTGGTACATTTAGGTGTATAAAATATTATATATATACACACACAAACACACACACATAATTTTATAAAGCAATGTCTTGGGCTTATGCATTGAGCTACAGAAAATTTAAATTTTTTAAATGAGTATTGTATGGGGAAAAATGGAAAGAAGAAGACGTGCCTGGTTCAACTAATCGGACCCTTAAACCATAAATGTTCAATTCATAGGTCGGTCGTTAAAATCATCAGTGCATATTATACCATTTATATTAGTCCATCAACAATATTCACCAGATGCATGTGTCTCCACTTAGCGTAGTTTCTAATGGGCAAGCACTTAATTGAACTTAGTCTTATTGTCACTTTTAATAGATTGTTTTTCACATATTTGATAATTAAACCCTATACCAACTAATGATCTAGTTCCATGATGTGTGAAAATAAAACTCATAATGGTGCTTGGTTTTTATACCAGTGCTTTTCTTTTAGTCATTTCTTTTAGTTATAACATCTTACTGCATTAAAGGTTCAACTGAATTAGGCCATTCTACTTCATGCACACACAAGACTATGCTAACCACGCCATGTAACATAGACATTGCATATATTTTAGTTCGCATCAGAGTATGACCAATTTTATCTCATTTTATCCGCTTGCCTATTATCATAAACACATGCATGGACACAGCTAGGATACTTGAATTGCTAAGTGGTAAAGGTCTCTTGTAAGTCATTATCATCATCTATTTAGTGCTTGAGGCTTCCACTTGAGCAAAAAATGAGATAAGCAAGTTGTATATGGTTTTCAATGTGTGTCCATTATTAAACTAATGTACCTGTACATGCAAAATGTGCTGATATTATAAGTTTCTGTTCAAACAAACAGTAAGGGTTGCAACTTGTTTTATGAAATGCAAAGTAGATGAATTTGAAATCATAGTTGATACATTATTGAATAATTAGAAATTGGATTATGTTTCTAAGTGGAAATAATAGTAAAGATATTTGTTTATAATTGAATAAAAGACTGAACTCGATAATATGGAAACGACTATTTGATATTAAATGGATAGTATGATATGAACTCGAGATAATACATAAGGTTCATTGTATGAATGAATACTAATATAACCATAACTTATGAGAGAGTGATCCAATTTTGATGATTTTTCATTCATCGATTAAATAATTGCATAAGAAACAACATTGATGTTTATCACTTTTTCAAAATTTTGAGTTTGAGTGAGGTAAAAAAATAAATTTCGACGAGTAGTGTTTGCTATTCCAAAATGAAAATTCATCAAATCTAAGCTGAATTCATTTAGCCATAACTTCTGAATGATTTTTCTGATTTCAATAATTTTATCCATTTTGGAAATCTAAAAACATAAGCTATAACTTTCATTTGAAGCATTATGCGAAATTTTGAAATTTTCAATACTAAAAATGAAGTTTTATAACTCAGGCCTATATTTTTTGTTCATTTCTAGATTTTGTCACTTGAAGAAAAACTCTTGTACCTTGAGTTATATTCACAAATTTTGCAATCCAAAATATGTTTTGAAAAGTTAGCACAATAAATAACAAACCATTATTTAAAACTATAACTTAATTTTATTGTTTCGACCATTAATATTTGCTTAGAAGACAACTTAAATAGAAATAAGATGTTATATTTACGTCTAATAGATGCTTAATTTTTATAAAATTTCATATGATACTAATATTTGGATTTAATAATAAAGATAGGTACATTGGAGCATATTTGGACTTAGTGGCAACTTTGACTTGCCTTTGCACGTATAAGAATAAGGTAATTTGCTTAAAATCCAAAAATAAAGGTACACTTTTGGATTAAAATATAGAATTGTTAGAAATATTAATATATATATATATATATATATATATATATATATATTATGTTTTCATCGTTTGGTCGATGTATATCATATATATATAATATTTGTGAAATTGCAACTGGCTTTTCGTACAAAGGGGACTCTACCGAATTTTTCTGTAAATTTTAACACTTAGAAAATTTTCAAGTGGAAAAAATAAAGGTTAGTAATTGAGTCTATTTAAGTTTATAACTTATGATAAGTTTGATTTTAATATCGATCAATTAGAGAATTGAACGATTTTAACTTGATTGTGGTATTCGAAAGAGAGTTAAAGTTGGTGTGTGTGACGTCTCCCTGCAAGAAATTGCAAGGACGCAATTCTTTAAGGAGGGTAGTCTGTAACATTCCTATTTGAAGTTAAATCCAAGTTTAATCATCGAATAAGTATTTTATATGGATAAATAAAATTAAATAGTTAATTAATATTTTATTGAACTTAGTTTCAACAAGTTAATTTTTTGGATTTATTTGATAATAAAAAGAAAATATTGATTTAATATTCAAATTTGAATTTTGAATCATGTTTTGTAAATTTAAAAGCCAACTGAAATTTATAACCGTGATATATAACATGATTATGAAGTTTGAAATTCGTATTGATGAATAAATAAATATTTTATTTATGGTATAAAAGCGGTATGTTTACCATTGAAAATTATTTCGAGTAGAAGTACAATATGGAAAAGTTTTGCATTGAGTTAAATGAATTCGTTTGATTTTAACCTTTAAAATAAATTAGAGAATGAAAGTTACTTTGATGATAAGAGCTAAAATCCAAATTTTTTTAATATAATTGGGCTTAATAGCTTATCCTAAAGCCCATCTTTATCCTGATGCTTACCTTAACCCATTTCATAGTTATCGCTTCTCAGCCCTACATCTTTAATTTTTCCTCGAAATCAAATCAACAAAAAAGGGAGAAACGTGGGATCTTGAATTTGGCAATGGCGATCGATCAGAGGTGAGAACAAGAGTGGTAGCGTTTTGGTGCTCTTCGAGGCTCACGATCGTTTTCATGCGTGGAGACAAGGTCGCGATCGTTGGGTGTGATTGCGACCACTACTGGTGACGATGAGAGGAAGCACGTGCACAACTTCGACGTGGTAGACAAGCCTGACTTCCGCAGGAGCAGGGAATTATGAGTCAAGAGATAGGGATCTTGAGGCTAAATTAACACTAGAGGAGGGTGTAGTGAATAATGTTTAATAAATTATATGAATATTTTTCAAATTCTTTAAGATTCTACTTTGAATGATGTAATTAACGATCACTGAAACAATCACAAAATCAAAGTGCATATAAAAGTAAATGCAGCAAAAGTAAAAAGAAAAGAACATACCAGGCTTTTATACCAGTTCAGAGTTACCCTACATCTAGTCCCGCTCAATTACTTGTACGGATATTTTTTAACTAGTAAATGCAAATACAATCTCGATTTCAAGGCTACTAGACATGCCTTCTAGAATCCCGACCTCTATGTAGTGTCACTTGAATTTCGAGCTACAAGCACATCCACTAGATTTACGGGCTACTAAGCAGAACCAATTGATTTTACTGGCTACAGTCACACCCACATGTATGCATTATGATTTGATAGACTTTTACAAACTTAGATCTTCAATTTTGATTACAGTTGATCCTATAACTCTTGAATAGCACTTTGATCTTGGTTTGAGTAAGGAAGATGAGAGAAATCAGAGAGTAGATGAAGGAGAATCAAACTAGTGATGATTAAATTTCATTATGTTTGAATTTTGATAGAGTTTGAGTATACTTTGATCAAGAAGATGGGAGAGTGGAAGGAGGAGAGATGAATAAGAATGTAGATGTTAAAAATTCATTTCAAAGTCTGGCATATATAGAGAAACAACGGTCATGTCCATTCAGAAAGAAATACGACAAAAAGACACTTCCATTCAAATTTGAATTTTGAAAATTACGGCAACTATGTCGAGGTACATAGATAGAGTATGTTGACATACTCTTCACGAAATTGAAAAACACTTTACAAAATATTATTTTTAAATCTGTTGCTTTGTAAAATAATTTGATGCTTCGTAGAATCATTTAAATATAGTTTATACACATTTTAACCAAAATATAACTTAATAAAAGTTTATAAAATAATTTTGAAAGATTTAATAAGAGTATTTCAATATAATGTAAATAATAAATCTAAAATCAATATAGTTATAAATTAGAAGCAAATATCTAAAATCAAAATATAAATATAAAAAATAATCATAAGGAAGATATAAACTAAAATACCAAAAAAACAATAATAGATTAAAAAATACTTAAAAACTTAATATGATATCTTTGTGGATATAAAAGGTTAAGAAATTATTTTGAGAAATATTGTGAATAGATGTTTAAAAATATTATTTTGAATACTAGGATATTTGAAAAATATTTATGACTTATTTAAAATAGAGAGGGAGAGATTAAGAAAGTTCTATCAAGGGTTTAACAAAAATTCTATGGCTCTATAACTTATCAGGAATATCTTTAAATCTTGAACTCTTTTAGTGAGTCTTCAATTACCATCACCTTGAATCTACTCTTGATAGTGTATAATCTTCTTAATCAATACCTTTCCAATATCCTGCACTTTATACTATATATATCTTGATAAAACATTAGTATTTATCTTTTATATAATGTTCTACAGTTGTTATCATCAAAACCCAAAATCTAAGGTACTAACAATCTCCTCTCGGGTTATAAAACACCCCCTTAATCTATGCCTAGATTTTATATATTTCTCCCCTTTTTTCTTCAACAAAAATAACCACCTAAAACTATAACTTTAACGCTAATGCTTACTCTAATTCTAACTCCCCCTAAATAAAATACTAATTGATATATATAAGAATTATATATAATGATGATGAGAATGATTATATAAAACAGTAAGTGATATGCAAAATTAGATAATCATGAAATATCATAATAAATCTAAATATTCATCCAATCGAAAAAAAATTAATGTCACACACCTTTCAAAAAAATCCACACATATCAGACAATTCAGATCCAAACCAAATCAAGTAATATTATTTATATACAATCAAATGTATTTAAACTAGATATTTTGAGGAACTTCAACCCATCCATCAGCACCAAAGATTGGATCCCCTTTGATAGCGTATCAGTCTTAATCGTCTTTGTTGATGGTACACTCCGGATTGGTGTTGGTTCTTCTTTGTTCAAGGCAGAAATCATCCATCGAATCACGTTAAAATACCTTTCTTGCTCCTTGATCTTTTGCATTTGACTCAATTCAAAGTGTCTCTGGTCTCTTAGGATGAAAGGAAGAATGTTCTTGAATGATTTAAAAGTTTGTTCAAGGTTTTCGCAAAAATTTTGATGTGGGGAATCCATTATTGAAGAGATACGTTTATACATGAAAAAGAGTGAACATAGAGATTGAAAATAATGATTTTCTGGAGTGAATAAGTATATATGGGTAAGAAGTTGTTTGAAATGAATTGGTATTAGGTATTTTTTTTTGAAAAATGGTCATTATATGTTGACATACATGATGTGCATATGTCAACATATGCAATATATTTTTCAAAGCTACTTTATTTTATAGTTCTATTGTTTTGGCCTATACTATCATATTTGTATGACTTTCCAGAGATAAATACAATGTATAACATCAAGAAATAGAATGTTCAGGGTAATAAGGATGAGCACAAATAATAAAAGAAAGATAGATGAGATTCAACATAAACTTAAAACTAGAAAAACCAAATACGAAGATAGCTTAAAAAACAACTAGAAAGATGTGGATGAGGATGAAGAAGAACCACCAAGCTTGCGGATGATCTTTCCAAAAAAGTTATCCATTTTGTTGGAAATTAAGGTAAATATCTTTTAAAATGATTTCGTAAGCTTTCTTTGGTTGTGAATAATCTTATCTTGATTTTTGAGAAGATCTTTGTTGGATGGATTAGGTGTCATATTGATACTTTCCAAGGATGTATCTTCCTCCTCTTTTTGTTTTTCCTTCTCAACTTCCATTTTCACTCCTTTCTCTTTCTCTTCCTCCTCTTCTCCTATTTCTTGCTCCTCATTCCAAGCCAACCTTTGTTCCTTTTTCGGAAGCATTTCATAAATTTCAAAGATGGGTGAAATATGCATAAGTAAAATGTTTTTCGAGGAAGTTTTTCCTCTCCTTTAAGGTCAACACCAAAATAATTGAAAATACGAGTAAGATACACACCATAAAATAATGCGATTTCATATTTTTAAATATATGTAAGAAAAAGTTCATCCAAAATGACTTGAGACCAATTTATGTCATATTTACCACAAATGGCAAAAAGAGCTTTGAAAACTTTTCGTGTCAGGTTATTATGATTACCCATTTTAAGAGTGATACTTATTGCAAAAGAAGGCTTAAATTTCTTGCTTTTGGACGCAAATTTTTGTTTTTAAATTCAAAATCATCATCACTTTTGAAAATGTCATGGATTACTTGACGATTTGAAAATCAATTTGAAAAGTCGAAAGGTCTATTCCACAAGATTTGCATCCAAGAACGTGATCCAAAAGTTCAAAATTCAAAACAATTTGTGTCTCCTTGATGCTACTCCAAACTTCTCCTTCTCTCCCATCATAAAACATTCCTTTTAAATTTGCATAAAATATCTTTACCAAATTTCGATAACAAATAAAATAATTTTAAGAAGCATTAATTAAACCATAAATTTTATTTTGCAAACAAAGGTTAAAAGTATCATAAGTTGGAAAATCTTCAAAAATAGAAAATCTTCCAGGAAAGATTTTTCCTAAAGATATATACTCAATATGGGCTTGCATGGCTTCTTGATTATTAAAAAAATATTCTTTTATTTTTTAAGAAAGCCTCATGGCTGCCGTAGAATTGCTTGAGGATGTCATTGAAGAGTAGTTTGAAGAGATAAGAGAGTTTACGATCTTTGAATTTGAAAATGAAAGTGAAAAATGAATGGATGGAGATAGAGTAAATAAATAGAGAATCAAAGGACATATTTTCCGATCAAGAGACATCTTTTAAGAACATAGGAGTCGGTGGAAAGGTGGAGGGAAATTCAAATTTTGAAATTGAAATTCAAAATATGTCTAAGTATGTCGACATGTGCTAGGGATGTATGTCAACATAGAAGTCGAATTTTTCAAAAATGATTTTTATGTAACTATATCCTATTTTATTATATATATCTATTTATAATTATTCTTTTTCAGAAAAATAATTTTAAATATGTTCTATATTATTATTATATTATTAAAATATTTAAATTTAAAATATAATCAAACAATATCCAACCAATATGATTATTAATCTATAGGATATTCCTTAATGAAGCAACCAAAAAAATTGGTTCAAGAAATTAAAACTTTTGATACATTAAAATCGCATCCTTTTCCTGATCCGTTTCGTCATTTTGTTTTGAATTATGCATTGTTGTGAAGCACATGTTAACAATTTCTGTATCTGAATCATTATCACTTGAAGACGTGTTTGAATCGTTTAATATTACAGTATACTCTTCTTTGTTTCTGGATGAATCAATGTTTGGTGTAGTTTTCAATTTATCAAAATGTGTACAGTCTCGTTTTGAATGGCTAGGTTCACCGCAGTTATAATCTTATGTCGTTTCCACTTCCACTTCCACTTCTTGAATATTTTGTTGTCATTTCTTTTGAAATTGTTCATCTTCCTATATTTTAGATATTTTCTGAAATTCCTTATCATAAAAGCAATTTCTTCATTGTCATCACCGTCTGAATCCAAATTATCCGGCATTGCATTAAAAGCTATAAATTTCCTCTCTATTGCTTTGCTTTCTCTCCTGCCCTGCATTTGTGGTTCAAAGAACATTAAATTGCCAATTAACTCTTCAATTTTTAGAGTGCTAATGTCATTATCCTCTTCGATTGTAAGAGTATTTTGATCTCATTCAGGAGTAAGTGAATTGAGAATTTTTCTAATTTGATCCTCCTTAGAAAAACTTTTACCTAGTGCAATAAGTGTAACGAACCGACAATTTTAACTATTTCTAATAACATAACTAACTAAAAAATTTCATGGAAATTTAAACTATAAAATTTAGCAATGAAAATTTGATATTTGGAATGCGTCTATTTTGAATGTAGCAAATGTCAGATTTTCATCATAGATTATGGAAGTTTATTTTGTTGTGTAATTTTATTTAAATTTAAATCACTTAAATTGATGGAAATAACATATTTCCGTTAATATGAATATTTTTACATAACAAAAATGTAAAACATTTTCTGAGTGAGACATTGTATTTCGTTTCACCAAATTTGGACTCTTCTAGCTCCGTTTATCTTATTTTCGGCGTTTTAGCAGCATATTTAGCAGCGAATATCAACTTTTGATAGGATGGTCATATCTCTAATATATGTGTACCATTTTGTTCGCCTTGTCGTACTGATCTCCGTATTATATTCATTTTTGTATTTCGACATCCAGTACGCGGCGTAATCGGCGAAACGATTTGTCATATCTGTTCTGTATTTGGGCTTTTTGGGTTTCCTGTGCCCTTTCATCGATCTACCATGTTAATCAATAGCCATCTGCTTTATTTATTTCTAGAAATTAATAATTTTACTGTCACTATTCCTATGGTTTAATATTTACACCGGTTCATATTCTCTGCCTTGTCTCTTCATTGCTCACGTTCTATACTTTGGAAAAAGGAAATAAAATAAGTTCGTATTTGTTTCTGAATGTCATCATCTCCTTCTTTGGTGAACTTCTCTCCCATTTTTTTTCTTCTTCTCTTCCATTTTCATTCCTTGCCCATTCATGTAAATTAAAAAAAGGGAAGTTTTTATATATATATTTCTGCATTGGGGAAAACTGCTCGTCTCCATAATTCTCTCGCGCCTTTCCTTTTTCACCGACCACCGCCTATACCTGCCGCCCATTAGCCAATGACCAGAGACTCTTTCAACCACCACCTATCCACAGCCATACACATCAACCGCCAGCCTCCTCACTCCATGAACGAACCCCTCACATGTGCAACTCCTTGAACCACCCATGTGACGGCCAGATCCGACCAAAACCCACCCACACCTTTCTCTATCCCCATCTCCTCCTTGGCCGAAGCTCCGACCCTGATCTCCGTTTCCTCAAACACGCGGACATTAATCCACCCACAGCCCAAAACCCAACCACCTTGCTACCTCCCATACGCAAACGACACCTCTCCTCCGCATCCACTGCCTTGACAGCCCTTCACGAACACATCTCCTTCGTGCCAATCACCAAAAAAACCTCCACCTAGATGCCCACGCAAGCTCGCCATTTACCTTGCACCACCCAAACAATCAGCCTCCACTCCATGCGCGTTTAACCTCGCCACTCACCTCCTGTAGCCACTTTTGTTTGAAGCTCTCTAACCTATCAGCAAACTCTTCCCTAACCTGTTGAATATATATATATATATATATATATATATATATATATATATATATATGTTAAAGTTTGCGCATATATGATTCGTGGTTTTATATATATGTGTGTGTGTGTTTATATTAATAATGAATTCGACACATAAATTTTATTTTTATATGTGTTTTGGTTTTCAAGTGTAATGTAAATGTTTTATTTTAATTTTAATGTGTTTTAAGAAATAATGATTTTGAAATACATATAAATATTTTGATTTTCAAATATATAAATTATAAATATTTTATTTTTAAATATGTGTTTTAAATCTCAGATTTAAAATATATAACTACATATATTTGTTTCATCGGATCCATCGAGCTCAAGATCATGCCAGCTTCACTTCGCTTTGCTTTGGATTTGTCGTAGAATGCGTGATTCAATTCATAGCCTGTTTGTTTTATCATCTTTATATCGAAAGGTGTGCAATCACTCACGATTAACATTCATATATTTAGTAAATTTAGTTCACATTAAATGACGATTGAAATATGTTGTTAAAATTGAATTTGTTAATAATTAAATCGTTTAAATATGATATGATATTATTTGCATTTGTTCACCTATTCAAATTTACATTATTGACACCAATAACCTGTTAGTATGTGTATATCATATTTAATTTGACAATTTTGATCATAATTGCCATAATATGCTATGTTATTTTATGCTGTTATTTTATCTGTTCTCCCTATGGGTTCAAATAATACATACCCGAACGATATTATAGATTAGGGAAAAATCGTTATAAGTTGAAATGATAAGACCAAGCGATTTCATTGAATTTGAATTTTTGGGTTGCAGGTTGAAATGATATATACTCGTAAATATTAAATTTAAATTACAGATTAAAATGATTAATATTTGCATCACTTGACCATAGGATAGAAAATTATATACATACACCATCGGTCTGTTTTTGAAAATGATTTCTAAGGTTTGAAAGGAAATATATGGGTTTTAATAAATATTGATTTTTAAATATTATATAAAGATTTTAATTTTAATATGTGTATAAAAGTTAAATTTTTAAAATTATATGTTTTGGATATTTTAAAATTATAAGTTTAGTCTTAAAATGAAACTATAATTTTTTTACTTATAACTTTATTATTTTAAAATATATAAAATAAGATTTAAAATAGATTTAATTTAATAATAACTAATATAATAAAATTTATGATGAATTTAATTTAACTAATAACATATATATAATATGTTAAGTATTTATTTAAATTTTTGTAATAACCTTAAGTAAATGGAGGTTGGAAAGATAAATTAAATAAAAATTAATTTGTAATTTAATTTGTAAAGAATTGAATTTAAATAAGAATTGTTTTATAATTAAATTTGTTTAGAATCGAACTTAAATAAGTATTAATTTGAAACTTATTAATTTTGAGATTTCAAGGATATGATTTCATAACTTAATAATTGGATTTAGACAAAGGTGATTTAATAAATATTTCAAATTTAAATAAAATTTTAGTTGAATATTTAATATTGATTTATTTTTTAATTTGAGGTTTTATTTAAATATTTATAAAAGATGATTAAGGGAAATAATTTAAAATTAAATAATATAGAGATTTAATATTTAATATTTATTTAAATTTGAAATTTGATATTTTATTTAATATTATTAAAAATGATTCAGTGAATATTTTCAAATTTTAATAGAATCAATGTTGAATTTTGAAATAAATGAAATTTATCAAATTGAGTTATTGTAAATATTTGAATATTAAACTTTGAAACCTATTGAAATTGAAAATGGATTAAATTGAAGTTCAAACCTAGGTTTGAAATTGATATAGGTTAAATTGTTTTAATAAGAATTTGAATTGAAATTGAAATTGTCGAACTGGGATGGAATTAAATTGAATTTTAGAACTAACGTTGATTTGAACTGATTTGCGAAATTGGAAGAAAGGGTTCTAATTTTAAATTTATCTTAAGATATAAATTATTTAAATGTAAACTATTTTGATATATAAACTATATTTTTATATATAAACTATTTT
Organism: Allium cepa; assembly: GCA_030765085.1. Classification (NCBI taxonomy): domain Eukaryota; kingdom Viridiplantae; phylum Streptophyta; class Magnoliopsida; order Asparagales; family Amaryllidaceae; genus Allium; species Allium cepa. Next base: position 205,546,208 of record CM060934.1, on the reverse strand, counting down.
AATCTATAACCTATTTTAATATATGTAAACAATTTAAATATTAAGTTGGTACCGTTATGATTTAGATTTAATGGATTAAAATACGGATATTTGATATGATGGTTTAAACTATTTCGTGGTTGTGATTATTTTAGAGCAAGATGGTTGTGTAGCGTGGCACTACACAGCCGGTTATATAGCATAAAATTATGTAAATAGTACGATCAACAAGCTTGATCGCTGGCCAAAATGGGAGAAGACTGCACAACAGTCACACATACAGTTGTGGATCATGGTTGTGATTTTGAAAGTGATATGATTTAGAATGTGGATATGATTTTGGAAGTTATATGATTTTGAAATGAATACGATATTTTGATATGAAGTATGAACTATTTGAAATGATTATAAAAGTGATTTTATAAAATGACCATGGTGTGAAATAAACATTTGGTTGTTAAAGAGACTGGGATTAGATATTGTCATACTCTCTGCCAATACCGAAACCACTTGAACAACCATGTATGTGGTGGAGGATCTGGAACGAAGTAGGAAGGTTTGACGACGGCTCTATATAAGGCATTAACATAGCCCTGACTCATGTGAGTCAGCTTAATGTGGCTAAAACAAGAGCTATACGGGGCCAAGTGAGGTCGTGGCTCCGATCGAGCATGCTTCTTCGATACCATTATATTACTTTGTGATTTGATTTGGGTGGACCTTTCATTTAGGAGTGTGTCTCGAGGTGGGCGGTTGTAGCTGCTATGCAATACCACTAGTCTGGGAGTGCAAACGGTAGAATCCTACCCTGGCATTGCTCCGCGTGTCTTGTCACACGCCTTATCGCGCCTTCTACGAGTTTGGTTTGTGTCGTACCTATGGAATGCTCCTTGATAGCCTACCAGTTTGGTGGGGTTTACAGTACTGTATAGACTACAACATTTATATAAAATGTGTCAAAAGGGATATGGGTAACGCCTTAACGCTATTTCAATAGTTTACTTTAATGTAGACATTATCTATGTAGCGTATTGTACTATCTAGGTAGACAATTTAACGGATCCTTAAAGGATGTGAATCCCAAACATTCTTTAATTTATTTTGTATTTCAGTTGATATTTCACTTGAGTTGAATTTATCGATATAAGAATGTTAATCCTGACTCGAGTGTCCTGTGTTTTGCTTTATGTCAGGTCAGACCGAGCTTCACAACATCTGAGACTCACATTGGAGCTTTGCTTGAAGATCAGTCGTTTATCTGTTCAGCTTTCGATTATTTCCAGTTATTTATGTTTATCCTTGCCAGTTACTTTTGTATTTAAGATTACTCTGTATTTGAGATTAATGTTGTATTTATTTCAGACTCTGATGTTCTATAGTAGTTTCATGAACTACTATTTATCTATTTCTGTAGCTTATTGTTATATTACTCTGTATGTGATTCGGTGATTGATTTATATATTGTATATGCTAAGCTTTGCCAAATGTAAATTAACGATCTATTGTTTTAAGCAATTCAAGTCTGACATGAGTGGATGATTATCGATTTGAATGGCACGAAATAGCGGGTCGTTACAGTTGGTGTTAGAGCTCTAATTTAGGAAAAACTTAGCATATGAAGTAAAAACTCATTAGAGATAGGGTAGTGATACCATAGAATGAGAAAAATTAATTACAGAATCATCTTCGTTCGAGCTTGAAATTATTCATTAGGATTCTCTTGGATTATGATTTCTCTTGAATTTTTGGAACTTTTCCCTTTGTTTTGAATCCATTATTGTCTTTTCCTGTTCATGTCCTTCTTGATACAACATATCATAGCTCTATTCTATCGATATCTGTAATAAATTTGAGCACATCCTACTATCTCAATTGGTAACTTCATCCTTATGTGTGACTAAACCCGTAGGTGGTCCTGCCACTCTTGGTATGATATGTAATGGGGTGAAACTGATTTACAATAGGCATCGATTCACCGGAGATTTCTATCATACTCGGTTTTGATGTTTTTCCTTCGTACAAGGTCTGAACTATTTCTTTGATAGATGACCAGGGTAATTCTCTTGTGATTGAATGTCGATTACCTTAGGATTATGTAGGAAATTTTATCTTTTCGCTTGATTCTCATCCTAGTGATCTCGACTTCACCCCGATAGTCAGGGATTATCCTGATGTTATGGTGAAGTCACTTTTCTTCCTCCCAAGCGGGAAATTGAATTCCACATCAATCTTATTCCAGGAGCTCGATCTTGCTACTGGTTTTCACCAGCTTCATGTAGCCAAGGAGAGCATTCCCAAGATGGCTTTTCGAACGGAGGATGGTTAGTCATGCCCTTTGGATCAACGAATGCTCCTGCCTACTTTGTTGATCTGATGAATCTATTTTCCGCGATGTTCTCAACAAGTTTGTCCTGGGTTTCATTGATGATATTCTCGTTTTTCTAAGCTCGGTTGACCTGTTAAGGTCATCACGATTAATATAAATCTATCCATCTTTCCTCTTTTGTAATTTAATTATCTTATCTTCATTTCGAACTTATCTTTTTAGTTAGAATTCGCTTTGATTAGGGTCCCTCTAAGGTTGAATCTTTATCCTTCTTTTGAAATCCATTCTTGAATTATCCTGTGAGAGAATATATTTGTAATTAATATAAAAGTGTTTTATATTGTGTTGTTTGAGTTGTTAAGTTGAATTTTGGGTTTCCGTCAATTTGTCTAACAAACGCTATCCATGGAAATTCCATAACACTTGAACAGAGCAAACTGACACAATATTGGTTTTGAAATTGGTAAATGAAATAATTTTATATATGATTATATTTTATATATAAAATTATAACTTTCTGAAATTAGGTAGTTAAATGAATTGGTTGTTAAAATGATAATACTAGATTATCATTTATTGTTTTGTCAACATTTCCTATGCCATTAACTATTATTGTTATAAGGAGATGAAATAATAAAACATGGTTTATAAACTTGATCTGCAAATGAAATGAATTTAAATTAAGGATCTGGAAATTAAATATTCGGTGCTCTTCAAAATTTGGTTTTCAAAGTTTTGAAAAATATATTATTTGAAAATATTTTCGAATGGAAATTATTTACAAAGAATTTTAAACAAAGTAAGTCGGTACTCTCCTCTTATGTCGCTGGAAAATAACTTCGATGATGACTGTGGCATCATCGGCATTCATTTTCGAGTTTCAAAGTGGGAAGCCAACTCAGTAGCTTTGCTACACTTTTGGTTGGAAAATATATTTGATTTTAATTTCTTGAGATGCATGTACGTACGTACGAATGTACTTACGTAGGTACATACGTATGTTATGTATGTTGCGTATGTATGTACGTACGTACGTATGTATGTATATGTGTATGTATGTATGTTTATTCCAAATGGTTTGAAGTGAAACCGAAAATTTAATTCTTAAATTCCATGTTAAATGATGATTTTCAGTTATTTAAATAAAACAAAGTTTGGAATAATTGGAGTGTTTAAAATGGAAAATGGAATCGAACAACTTGAAACAGTTGAACTAGTGTAAAATTTATTTGTCTAACACTCTATTGCATTCTAAAACATACATAACTTATCTGAAATATTCAAAAAGTTAAAATGTATTATGAATTTGTATTTGAAGGTTATAGAAGAGGAAACTTAAGCAATTAAATATTAAAACTGAATTTTTCTTAATAGGAAATGTTTTAAATAAAAGGTAAATCTATATAGTGCTCAATTATATTCAAAAACATTAATAAAGCTTACCTAGAAAAGTTTGAATGTAATAAGAGCATGTAATTGAATTATATATCATATGTAAGAATAAGATGTTCAAAACGGAATTTTAATAAGTGAATATATAAATAAATAAAAATTCGGTGGTTATATGCAAAGACTTGCCTTTTTGGATGGTTTAAATCGACGATAACCACGCACGTCAGACTCAAACCATTCAAGTGGGCAGATTGTTATGGGGTAAGTAACAAAAATCAAAGAATGAAAGAAAACAAATACAAAATCTCGCAGCGGAATGACAAAATATAATAATCAAATAAATAGTTTATGAAGCTTCTTATAAATAACATTGATTAAACCTTAATAATACAGACTAGAGTTACATAAAACAAGCATAAATAATAAATAAATGCAATGGAACAACATGATGCTGTGGAATAAATATAGTACATAATAATAGTACAAAATCTTCATCTTCGTCCTCAAGAAGCAGTCTTCGACAATTGAAAAGCTCAGACTGACTCGAGCGAATTGAAACAACAAACACTCGAGTCAAAACTAGAAGATCTTTTCTAAGTTAAATCAACAGTAAATAAATAAGAGTGTGACAGTGTCAGAGATGTTTACGGGGTTTAACATCTCCTAACCAGTGTCTAACGTGAGTGCAATAACTTAGGAGATGTTTGAGATTTCCATCTCCTAAGGATCCGTTAAACTATCTACTATGTAGTTTAATACGCTATTATAATAGTGTCTACAGTAAAGTAAAATATTCAAATAGCATTAAGGCGTTACCTATATTCCCCTTAACACATTTTATATATTCCCATAGTCTGTACAGTACCGTAAGCTCCTCCTTGAGGTTTACTCAGAGGGCACTCCATAGATATGGTACAAAACAAACTCGTAGAAGGTGCGATATGGCATATGAACACGACACTCAAGGCAATGTCAAGGTAGATATGCCAATTGAGAATGCAAACTAGTGGTAACGCATAGTAGCTACTACCGTCCACCTCGGAACGCACTCCCATAATCTAAATTAAGGGGTGGCCACCAAATCATCACAAAGTCAAAATATGGTATTGAAGAAATGTGTCTGATCGGAGGAATGACCTCACTTGGCCTGACGTGGCTTCTATTTTAGTCACATCTAAGCTGACTCATGGGAGTCAAGGTAATGTAAATATCTCATACAGAATCGTTTGCCAAACCATCATACTTCATTTCTGGAATCCCCACCACGTACATAGTTGTTAAAGTGGTTTTCGGTATTGGCAGAGAGTATGACAATATCCATCCTAGTCTTCAACAACCAAACGCTTATTACACACTAGATGGTTCTTTACATTTTCAAAACCATTTCATATTGAGATCAAAATATCGTATTCAATTCAAACCATATCACTCTCAAAATCATATTTCGCTTTTGAAATTATCGATAAGATAGGCTAATTAAATTATCATTCCAAAATCATCATTATTTACTCAAATATGTCATTTCACAAAAGGTATCAATTTCAAATCTCATCTTTGGTTGTAACCATATTCAACCTTATTCACTTTAAAATCAGGGCTTTAATTATAAACATTTCCACTTAACATCATCTAAAATTTAGAAAATAATTTAGAGAGTTATAAAAAATTTAATTAGTTTAACATAGTTTTAAATAGATATAAATTAGATTAAATAAGTTTAAAATAGATTAATCAAATTTAAAACAGATTAAATAGATTTGAAATACTTTATATAGATTTAAATAGATTAAATGAATTTAAAATATATTAAATAGAATTAAGATAGATTAAATTGTTTAAAATAAAATAAAATTGTTTAAAATAAAATAAAATAGTTTAAAATAAATAAAATAGTTTAAAATAAAATAAAATAGTTTAAAATAAATTAAAATAATTTAATATAGTTTAATAAAGTTTAAATGATTTAAGACATAAAATATATTAAAAATAAATTAAAGTAGATTAGGATAGATTAAATAGGTTAATTAGTTTAAAATATGTTAAGTTAGATTAAAATAAATTAAATAGTTTAAATTGATTAAGTTGGTTTGAAATAGATTAACTTATTTTAATGGTTGAAAATCTGAAAATTTGAGTATAAAAGAACATTTATAGTTTATATTGAGATAATAAATTTTGAAATGAACATCATATTTAACCATTTCTTCCATTCCAACATTTCAATAACTTAATTTCGATAAATGTCGTTTATACTTCAATTCAACTTCAACATTTCAATTTAAACCAATTCCAACTTCAACATTTAAAACTCATATTTTAGAAAATAATTCAATTGATATAAATCAAGTTTCTTCAAAATATCATTTAACTAAATTCAAAATTAAGGATTTAAAAATCGTTTTATTTAACCAATCTGGTATCTGTGTATAATTATCTACCCAATGGTCAAGTGATACGGATATTTATCATTTCAATCCGCAATTTAAAATTTCATGAGTATATATCATTTCAACCCGAAATCCCAAAATTATTTCAATAAAAATTTCTTGGGTTTATCATTTCAACCGATAATGATTTTCCCCCTATTCTATATCATCGTTCGGGTATGTATCATTTCAACCCATAAGGAACTTGCAGTCTTATAACAATATAAAAATATAACATCCAATCATCCAATATCAACAATCAAACATCCATCACAATCATCATCCAAACCAATTAATAAACATCAATAGATAACTGACTATCATTAACATGTACAAACTGGCGAATTAAAATTTTAATATCAAATTAAATAATGACTAAATGTAACAAAAGCCATATTTAACTGGAATGACAATTTAAACATACCCAATATCAATCAATCAATTTCTAATCACATCATATATTTAATTTAACTAGCATAGGATAATTTAGGGGTTGTGAGTGGGTTAAAACACTCAACTTCGATTTAAATCGATTTAAACCCAAATAAAGGCCTAAAATCTAATAGACTCAAAATTCGTCCGAACCTATTCCAAAATGTTCGAAATTTCGATAGATCGCAGCGGAACAAACCGCACGTAAAACGAAGCTTGTATGGAAAATATATGATAATTAGAACGAATTGTAAATCAAAATTATAACACAATTAAAAGACAATAGATATGCTACGCCACCTTTATCCGCGTGAAACCCTAGCAATCACGAACCGCTCGAAACCAACATCGATCATCAACCGCCGCTTTTACCTACCGTTTCCCCCACCTACACACCACCGTTGGAACTTCAGAGGCCACTATGACGTTCGCCGCGTCAGACCACCCCCACGCCCATAGCGCTAAAGCCTTCACCTCAGCCCTTCATTCTGCCGTCGTCGCGCCTTCTCAGGCAATTCTAGGCGGAACCCTCGATTTCCAACACGAACGAACAACACCGTTAGGTGCTGCTCGATGTCAGCTTCCCATCGCCACTTCCCGATCGTCGATCAGGCAGCGATCCATCGTTTGATCGTCCCAAACCTAAAATGGATGACTGAGGTTCAACTTCAATTTCTGGACAAATGGTGAATCCGATCAGAAAAAGAATTGAAAATTTGAGTTGCGCTCGTCGAGAGTTTCGAATCGGTATATAATTTGATATGGTTTGGAGGAGTTTGATTTTTCAAATTTGTTTGGAGATTGAATTATAGCGTTTGAATGCAATTTGGGTTTCTGCCATTGGGAAGAGAGATGCATATATAATTGTACGTATAGAAATGAGGAAAAAAGGCTGTTAGGGTTTGAAGAGATCTATTTATATTAACAAAGCCCGATAAGAAAAATAAACACAATCGAATTGGTACGAATGACAATTTCGACCCAAAAAGCCTGTTCTACCTACGAAACCAACGTGGGTTATCCCTCATATCAAAATAGATGTTTGCGATATTTTTAAAATCAACGGAACATGTTTCAAGTCCTAATTCCATCGTATGAAGGAGTTAGCTTTAAAATTGGCTTATTTCAAATTGATTTCAATTAAATTGATTTCTACACATTTCAAGCCCGTACGATCAAACGACAAGTCTGGTCATTACGAAACTTGAAATCTTACAATAATTCACTATTTTGGATCCGATGAATCTAGTTTAGTCGAAATCCAAGTCAATGGTCAAATTGGCTACTTTCACGTTAATTAAATAAATTGGTTAAATCAATTTTTAATTCCGCCTCTAATAACTAACAAATTTTATCATTTTTTTTATTACTTAGACATTTACAATGATTAATAAAAATTTACATATCAATTCAGTGTTAAATATTACATTAATTACAATGTTCATTTTCAACTTTAATTAAATCCATTTAATTATAAATTTAGTTTCAATAAATTGTTTTGATTTGATTTCAATCTTTTTATTCAATCAATCATTACTCTATAGACATAGTTAACATTGGTTTATATCTTATTGTACTAATATTTTACAATTATCATGTTTTACCATATTAGTTGCGATATTTCAATTATATTGAATTTTTATCGATTTTCACATTAATTAAAATTTAAAGTCCGAACAATTTCATTTATCTTGGTTTCACTTTTATTATTAAATCAATTATTGCCTCATGAATATAATTGACATTGTATAGTTTATTACATTCACATTTTACAGTTGTCGTCTTAACTTATATTAAAGTAACATTCAGTTACGTTTAATTGCAATTGACTTAAATTTAATTCAACAGATTAAATAAATTGGTAACAAATGACAATCATTATCTTTCTAATTTTAATAACATTTGTAAGTTGTTATCTACACACAAATGTCACAACTACTACCGTAACAATACCGTTATCAATTACAATTAGTTACATACCATTTCATTAATTTATACCCATTTAAATTATCAATTACCTTAAATTAATACTATTACATTTCATTCCAGTTATATTCTTGTTATTAAATTACAAATTTTTATTTCTTTCAACATTAAATCACAAACCTTGTTAAATTAACTATTTTTAATTATCGAAAATTACGGACCGTTACATTGTAATAAATATTTATACACCTAATCTATATTCCAAGATAAATTAAGTGAAATAAATTGAATAATAATAAGAGAATGTGTTAAATAAAATAAATTTTCTTTGAAAGAAATTCTTGTAACAAAGATTAATAAAACAAAAGCAAATCAATTGAATGAAAATAGACTGAATTGGAGTCAACCAAATGTGAATACAGTGCATATTTATTGATTAAATAAAATGGATTGAAATCAATTAGTTGAATATAAATCTATTTAAATACAAATGAAATTTATATGGTTTTAAATTAATTGTTATATTTTGTATTTCAAATTTATCTTTCCTTCCTGTTGCTTCTATTCTCCTATCTCATTCCATTCCAGGGACGAAAAGTTTTAAGTGCGGGAGAGTATAACTACTCGAAAATTTTAACGATTTTTAATAACGTAATTAACTAAATTTTTCATGAAAATTTAAACTATAAAATTTAGCAATAAAAATTTGATATTTGGAATGGTCTATTTAGACGTGGAAAATGTCCGATTTTCATCGTAGAATATGGAAGTTTATTTTGTTGTGTAACTTTATTTAAATTTAAGTCTGTTAAATTGATGGAAATAAAATATTTTCGAAATCTAAATATTTTTACATAACAAAAATGCAATCATTTTCTGAGTGAGACGTCGTATTTCGTTTGACCAAATTTGGACTGCTCTTGCTCCGTTTATCTTCTTTTCGGCGTTTTAGCAGCATATTTGGCAACGAGTATCGAGTTTTGATAGGATGATTCTATCTCTAATATTTATGTACCATTCTGTTTGTCTTGTCATGTTGATCTCTGTTGTATATTCATCCCTTTATTTTAGCGTCCGGTACGCGGCGTAATACGCAAAATGTGCCGCATCGGTTCGTATTTCTATGCTTTATTTATTTGCAGAATCTAATAATATTTTCCGTCACTATTCCTATGGTTTAATATTTACACTGGTTCGTATTCTCTGCCTTGTCTTCGTTGTTCATGTTCTATACTTTGGTAAAAGGAAATAAAATAAGTTCATATTTGTTTCTGAATGCCATCATCTCCTTCTTTGGTGAAATGCCCTCCCATTTTTTTTTCTTTTCCTTTATTTTCGTTCCTTGCCCATTCATGTAAATAAAAAAAATTAAAGCTTATATATATATATATATTTCTGCATTGGGGAAAACTGCTCGTCTCCGTAATTCTCTCCGGCCTTTCCTCTTCCACCGATCACCATAGATCCATGCCGCCCATCAGCCAATGACTAGAGAATCCTTGAACAACTGCATATACACAGCCAAACACAACAATCACCACCCTTCTCACTCCATGAACCAAACCCCTCCCATGCGCAACTTCTTGAACCACTCACGTGACAGCTAGATCCTGAACCAAACCCATCCACACCTCTCTCCGGTATGTCACTAACAACCCCATCTCCTCCATGGCTGAAGCTTCGACCCTGACCTCTGCTTCCTCCAACACACATCCATTAATCCACCAATAGCCCAAACCCAACCACCTTGCCACCTCCCATACACGAACAACACCTCTCCGCAGCGCCCACTGCCCTGACAGCCCTTCGCAATCACATCTCCACCGTGCCAGTCACCAAGAAAAAACCTCCACCTTGAAGCACATGCAAGTCCGCCATTTGTCTTGTACTAGCCGAACAGTTTGCATCCACTTCATGTGTGTTTAACCTCGCCACTCACCTCATGTAGCCACTTTCACCCCTAGCTCTCTGACTTGTCTGTAAACTCTTCCCTGACTGGTTGAATATATATATATATATAATAAAGCTTGTACATATTTTGATTTTTGGTTTTACATATTTGTTTATAATAATGATTTTGAACTATAAAGTTTATTTTTATATGTGTTTTAGTTTTCAAGTATAATATAAATGTTTTATTTTAATTTTAATATGTGTTTTAAGAAATAATGATTTTGAAATACAAATAAAGATTTTGATATTTCAAATATATATATATATATATTATAAAGATTTTATTTTTAAATATGTGTTTTAAATTTTAGACTTAAAATATATAGCTATATATATTTGTTTCATCGGATCCATCAAGTTCAAGGCCGTGCCAGCTTCGCTTTGCTTTGGATTTGTCGTAGAGTCCGTGATTCAATTCATAGCCTATTTTTTTATCATCTTCATAGCCTCGAGTGGTGAGCAATCACTCACGATTAACATTCTTATATTTAGTAAATTCAGTTCACATGAAATGACAATTGAAATATGTTTTTAAAATTAAATTTGTTAGTAATTAAATCGTTTAAATATGATATGATATTATTTGCATTTGTTCATATACTAAAATTTACATTATTGACACCAATAACCTATTAGTTTAAGTATATCATATTTAATTTGATAATTTTGATCATAATTGCCATAGTATACTATGTTATTTTATGTAGTTATTTTATTTCTTCTCTGTATCGGTTGAAATGATACATACCCGAACGGTATTATATATTAGGGAAAAATCGTTATAGATTGAAATGATAAACCTAAGCGATTTTATTAAATTTGAATTTTGTGATTGCGGGTTGAAATGATATATATCCGTAAATATTAATTTTAAATCGTGCATTGAATTGATAAATATCTGTATCACTTGAACATAGGACAGAAAATTATACAAGGACATCGTTGGTTTTTTTTGAAATGATTTCCAAGGTTTGAATGAAAATATATGGGTTTTAATAAATAATTATTTTTAAATATAATATAAAGATTTTAATTTTAATATATATGTAAAATTTAGAATTTTAAAATTATATTTTTAGATATTTTAAAATTATAATTAAGTTTCAAAATGAAAATTATAAACTTTTATTTATAACTTCATTATTTTAAAATATATAAAATAATATTTAAAATTGATTTTATGATAATAAGATTTAATTTAATAATAACTAATATAATGAAATTTATTAAAATATTATTTAACTAATAATATATAATATGTTAAGTATTTATTTAAATTTTTGTAATAACTTTAAGTATATGGATATTGGAAAAATAAATTAAAAAAGAATTGATTTGTAATTTAATTTATTAAGAATTGAATTTAAATAAGAATTTATTTATAATTAAATTTATTTAGAATTGAACTTAAATAAGTATTGATTTGAAACTTATTGATTTTTAGATTTTAAGATATGATTTCATAACTTAATAACTAGATTTGGATAAAGGTGATTTGTTAAATATTTCAAATTTAAATTAAATTGTAACTGAATATTTATTATTGATTTAAATTTGTAATTTGAGGTTTTATTTCAATATTATAAAAGGTGATTTAGGGAATAAATTAAAATTAAATAATATAGAGATTTAATATTCAATATTTATTTAAATTTGAAATTTGAATTTTTATTTAATGTTATTAAAAATGATTAAGTGAATATTTTCAAATTTTAAATAAAATTAAAGTTGAATTTTAAAAATAAATGAATTTATCAAATTGAGTTATTGTAAATATTTGAATATTAAACTTTGAAACCTATTGAAATTGGAAGTGGATTAAATTGAAGTTCAACCTGGGTTTGAAATAGATATAGGTTAAATGGTTTTAATAAGAATTTGAATTAAATTGGAATTGTCGAACTGAGATTGATTCAGAATTCAATTTTAGAACTAAACTTGATTTGAATTAATTTGTGAAATTGGAAGAAACAATTCTAGTTTGAAATTTGTCTTAATTATAATTTATTTTAAATATAAACTATTTCAATATATAAACTACATTTTTATATATGAACTATTCTAATCCATAACCTTTTTTTGAATATAAATTATTTTTAAATTATAACTATTTTAATATATATATATATATATATATATATATATATATATATAAACTATTTAAACTGTTAAGTTGGAACTGTTATGATTAGATTTAATGGATTTAAATACGAATATTTTGATATGATGGTTTAAACTATTTCGTGGTTATGATTTTTAAAGTGATATGATTTCGAAAGTAGATATGATTTTGGAAGTTATATGATTTTGAAAATAATACGATATTTTGATATGAAGTATGATTTATTTGAAATGATTATAAAAGTGATTTTATAATATGACCATGATGTGAAATAAATATTTGGTTGTTAAAGAGGCTGCGATCGGATATTGTCGTACTCTCCGCCAATATCAAAAACCACAACCGTGTACACGGTAGAGGATCCAGAACGAAGTAGGATGGTTTGATGACGATTCTATATGAGGTATTAACGCAGCCCTGACTCCAGTGAGTCGGCTTGATGTGGCTAAAACAGGAGCTATACTGGGCCAAATGAGGTCGCACCTCCGATCGAGCATGCTTCTTAGATATCATTTTATTACTTTGTGATTTGATTTGGATGCACCTTTGACTTGGGAGTGTGTCTCGAGGTGGATGGTAGTAGCTGTTATGACTTACCACCAGTCTGGGAGTGCAAACTGTAGAATCCTACCCTGGCATTGCCTCGCGTGCCTTGTCACATGTCTTATCGCGCCTTCTACGAGTTTGGTTTGTTCATACTTATGGAGTGCTCCCTGATAGCCCATCGATTTGGTGGAGTTTACAGCACTGTATAGACTACGACATTTATATAAAATGTATTAAGGGGGATATGGGTAACGCCTTACGCTATTTTAATAGTTTACTTTACTGTAGTCATTATCTCTGTAGCGTATTGTCCTATGTATGTAGATAATTTAATGGATCCTTAAAGGATTGAAGTCCCAAACATCCTTTAAGTTATTTTGTATTTTAATTGACATTTCACTTGAGTTGAATTTACTTGTATAAGAATGTTAATCCTGACTCAAGTGTTTTGTGTTTTGCTTTATGATCCATTAGACTGAGTGTCACAACATTTGAGACTCACCATGGACCTTAGAACTTTACTTGAAGATTTGTCGTTTATCTGTTCAACTTTCTGTTATTTCCGGTTTCAGTCTTGTCGGTTACTTTTGCATTTAAGACTACTCTATATTTGAGATTTGTATTGTATTTATTTCAGACTCTGATGTTCTCTAGTATCTTCATGAACCACTATTTATATATTTCCGCTGCTTATTATTATATTACTCTGTGTCTGTGATTCTATGATTGATTTATTTACTGTATACGCTAAGTTTTGCGAAATATAAATTGACAATCTGTTGTTTTGAGCAATTCAAGTCTGACATGAGTGGGTGATTGTCGTTTTGAATGGCACAAAATAGCGGGTAGTGAGTGTACTATATCTTGGAATTCACTATACATATCAGATATGTACTCATTTGGATTCATTTTGAATAATTGAAGTTGGTATGTTAATATGGAAAGTTTGGTTTGTTTAACCTTACTTGTGCCTTCATGTGTAAACTTGCAAAGTTATCCAAATTTTGAATCCAAATTTACATATAAATACTTTATTAAGTTCATTTTTATGTAATGAATAGAATAATATATTCATTGCCTTAGTGTCACTTTGTGCAACTGCTTTTTGGTCAGTAGTCCACTATGGAAAATTAGTCTCGGGTTCATTGTACTCAGTTTGTGTGATATTCCAAGTGTCTAAACCAACTAACTATAAATAAATTTTCATTCAATATGACCAATATGTGTAATTATTGTCATTAAAAAATGGAGGTCTAGCAGTAGATTGTCCTTCGACAAAATGAGTTAGTAACAAGTGTATTAACAAGTTACTAATAGTGCTATTACTAGTGTTGATAGCCATTTAAACTTCTTCAAAAATCAAATGATGAATACTTTGAATACCAATGCTCTAATTCCAAATATAAGTCGGTGGAGTGGGGATCTTAAAGCTAAATTAACACTAGAGGGTGGGTAAATAGTGTTTAATGGATTTATTATGAATATTTTTCATATTGCTTAAGATTCTACTTGGAATGATGTAATTAACAAACACAGAAACAATCGCAGAATCAAAGTGCAAAAAAAAGTAAATGCTGTAAAAATGAAACGGAAGGAACATACCGAGATTTTATACTAGTTCGGAGTTACCCTACATTCAGTCCTGCATAATTCCTTGTATGGATTTCATTTCAACTAGCTAATGCAAATACAATCTCGATTTCAAGGCTACAAGACACACTCTTCAGAATTCCGACCTTTGGGTAGAGTCACTTGATTTTCGAGATACAAGCACACTCACTAGATTTACGGGCTACTAAGCACATCCAATTGATTTTACCGGCTACAATCACATCCACAAGTATAGCAGTATGATTTGATAGAGTTTTACATGCTTAGATCTTCGACCTAGATTATAATTGATCATATAACTCTTGAATAGTATTTTGATCTTACTTTAAGTGAGAGAGATGAGAGAAATTAGAGAGTATGTGAAGGAGAATCAAACTAGTGATGATTGAATTTGATTCCGGTTGAATTTCAATGGAGTTTGAGTATATTTTGATTTAGAAAATAAGAGAGTGGAAGGAGGAGAGATGAATAAGAAGGTGATGTCAGAAACTCGTTTGGAAGTTTGGTATAATAGGGAAACAACGGTTATGTACATTTGTGAAGCGATATGATGAAAAGAAACTTACGTTCAAATTTGAATTTTGAAAATTATGGCTACTATGTCGACGTACATAGATAGATTATGTCGACATACTCTTCACAAAATTGAAAAACACTTTAAAAGTATTATTTTGAAAATATGTTGCTTTGTAAAATAATTTAATACTTTGTAGAATTATTTAAATATAGTTAATACGTATTTTAATCAAAATATTACTTAATAAAACTTTATAAACTAATTTTGAAAGATTTAATATGAGTATTCAATATAATGTAAATAATATATTAACAATCAATATAGTTATAAATTATAAGTAAATATCTAAAATCCAAATATAAATATCAATAATAAACATAAGGAAGATATACACTAAAACACACAAAAAAAAGATTAAAAATATTTAAAAAATTAATATAATATCTTTGTGGATATAAAAGGTTAAGAAATTATTTCGAGAAATACCTTGAGTAGATTTTTCAAAAGATTATTTTGAAAATCAGGATATTTGTAAAATAGTTACAACTTATTTAAAATTGAGAAAAAGAGAGATCAAGAAAGTGATATCAAGGGTTTAACAAAAATTCTATGGCTCTATACCTTATCAGGAATATCTTGAAATCTTGAACTCTTCTATACTCATGAGTCTTCAATTAGCATCGTCTTGAATCTACTCTTGATACTGTATAGTCTTCTTAAACAACACCTGTCTAAAATCCTGTACTTTATGCTATATATATCTTGATAAAACATTAGTATATATATATATATATTTCATATAATGTCCTATATTTGTTATCATTAAAACCTAAGGTACTAACAGGAACCATTGACGCATGGGGTAATGAAGGTGCAAACGGTGGTCGAAGCAAGCCTCATACGATGGGCAATATCAAAGCACGGAGGCGGTGGAGCATTTTATGGTTGGCGCGAGGTTGGTAGTTAAAGGCAGTAGTTAACTTAAACCATACATCGAAGCTGCGAGGTGGTGAATTCCCTTAGTAGCATCGTTATCTAAGAAAAATATGGAGCTGATGGTTAAGGTGAGTTATTTTTAACTCATAGTTCTAACTCCATGCATCTATAGATTTCATTTGCATGACCTTGTTGATTGATTGTGTGAGTTATTAATCTCACACATCTATGTCTACATTATAAATTGTCCATTGCATACTTTTCATTGTTTGGATTGCGATAAATATTGATTGTGAATCGACGAATTGATTGAAATTTGGTTGCATGTTGTGATTTATCTAATTCGTCGAATGATATGGATTAAATTTATTTGTTCAGTGCTATATTGTTCTGTTTGTTTGCAAATTAAAATTTACTAACTTATATAGAAGTACATACATGGACTGTTTGACCGGAGTTGCCGGAAAACAACTTGGATCACTAAATAATTTCATATAACGGCAAGGTTTTTTATAGAGAGATGATGGCTCTAGAAGTTGATTTCTAGACGGATTTATTATTTGAATTGTTTAAATGTTTTTAAAAGATTTTTATACATGAATAATATTTATTCATAAAACCTTTTAGAATTTATTATTATAATTATATTATAATATTTATTCATAAAACTTTTAAAATTTACTGTTATTAGTGCATTATAATTTTGGAAATATTTCAGAGGCAAAATATAGAATATAGTATTATTTGATAAAAGCTGTTATAAAAGTAAAAATTTCAGTTTCAAGTGATTTTAGTTGTAAAAGAGGTTTAAATGATTTTGAAAGTGTTCAAAAGCCTTTTTAAATAAACCACTTTTCCTTAAAAATGAATTTAAGGATTTAAAAGTGATTTTGGGAAATCATACCGTTATGTATATAAAATTAATTTAGAACTCTTTTATTTTATTTATTATGGATTTGAGAGTTCGTGCTTTTCTATGAAACAAGAAATTTTAATCAATGATTAAATTGTCTGACTAGTGTAGGAGTTTTCATACAATTCTCTCAATTATTATTGTAATTTGTTTAATAGAGTTTGAGTGGAAATTACTAGCTTTTAGTATATACTTTAATTTATTTTCTAGTATGGGACAGTTAGTTAAATTCTAGTGATTACTAAAGTGAAAATGACATATAATTTAGTGTTGTATTATCATAGGGTGTTCGGATTTAAGGCCGACTGATCCCAGAGAGAAGATGACTCATTTTTCATCGACCTCGTAATTTATATTTGAATAGCACTTGACGAAACTGCTTAGTGAAGTGTTAGCGACCTTGCTAGACGAAACTGCTTAGTAAGGTGGTAGCAACCTTGTCCTTTTGACGAAACTGCTTAGTGAGGTGGTAGTGACTTTGTCCTCCCGACGAAACTGCTTAGTGAGGTGTTAGCGACCTTATCTTTAGAGGGAAGTTGCTTAGTGAGGTGTAGCAACCTTGTCCTCCCGATGAAACTGCTTGACGAGGTGTTAGTAACATTGTCCTTCCAATGAAACTGGTTGGAGAGGTGTTAGCGACCGTGCTATTGCGTTCGTAGCTATCATTATCTTTTTTTGATCCGGGATTATGATTGTTTATTAGTGATGACTGTTTCTTCAGAGATCTTTGGATGGATATTTAATATCTTTCAATTCTGGAGAAATTTTGAATTTTTATCACCGTGTTTTTTATGATAGTCCATTGGAGACTTAATATGTGATATATATACATCTCACCTTTTCATTAGATATAGCCTGATCCATTAATATTTATAATACTCGAGTCAGCCTGAGACTAGGTATATGGACTAGCTGACCTATGGATTTTGGGCTAGCATTGGAGTAAACTATTTTGACTGTTTTGGTTTACTTCATTATTGTATTTATATTTAATTTAGGATGATGCTTCATGCATATTATTTTGCGGTTGACTTGTACCTGTTATAGTATTTTGGATATGATGTATATTATTCCCCTGTGGTCTGTGGCTTTGATTTTGATTTATTTATATTATATACTATTCTGAATATTTTAAATCAGTATGTTTATTATTTTATATTAATATTGTACAATCAAATTTTCAGTTCAGATCCTCTTAAGGGTAATAAAGACGTGTCAGTGTTAGTCTGAAGATATATTCACATTCGATCACCCTTAACCAGCCGCAATCTTCGTGGACGACATTAATTGTATTGTACATTAATAATATGGGTATAGCGATGAGGTCATTACATAAATACAAGAGACCTATAATCTGAGCATAAACATGAACCAAATATCATCAACTCCCACCGGATAACAATCAATAAGTATCTCTAAATATGGGGTTGAAAATACCCCGACGCAGGTGTGCTAAAACCTATGTTGTGCATCCTACTTTATTTTCTGTAATTTTTGATGTCAAGATTACGTTCGACATCCTTCACACAAGTCTTCATCACTCAAATAAAACACAAATATGCAAATGGATTCTCATATCTTGAATAGATCACGAATCACTACATGGATTTGAACATCTCAATCAGATCCTGAATCTCCACATAGATCCCCGCATAAATTTTCCGACGAATGCTATGATGTCCTCTCGTTCGAAATACTCCTCAAGACAGGCAGTCCCACACAATAGTGTCATTTTAAAATGTTAATGCTACCCTCTCCCTTAGATTTAACCTTAGGATATAAAGTTCTACTCTATAACATTTCACTTCTCAACTGCTCCAAAAACATAAAACTCATATACTAGTTTTTAAGTGGTATTCGATAAACAAAACACTCATCGATCCAGGTTTCTTCAAAACCAATTCGATGAATTTTCAATGAACTCAACTCTAGTTCTTTCATAAGTAAGCGAAAGCTAGAGAAGTTGCATACCAGTGTTTCTCCTGGGGATTCTCATTCGTATGAAATCGTGTAGCTTTTAGACAATTCCTAAGTTAATATTGGTCAAGTTAGATAATCAACCAAACAATTATCTAGTCAAAACAATTGATTATACAAATCAATATTCTTATACTTAACTCGTTTTCGACATTCCAACCTAACTATTCCTCGTCCAAGAGTAAGCCAGGTAAGTCGGAGCATTGGTTGCATATTAAAGACTTGCCTGTACACTTTATTTCTTGGATCTCACAAATAGATAAGTCTGCCTCATCGGCTTTTAGTGTTAAGTATAATACTAATCATTTCCTAAACAAGTAAGAGATCAACAAGATTAACATGTTTTCGACACTCCTTAATTAACTATTCCTTGGTCAAGAGGGAAGCCAATAGGTTAGAGCTCTATAGCTTATATCCTTACTCAAACATCAATCTTAACTCTCACAAATAGATAAGCCTACTTTGTCAGCTTTTAGTGTTAAGCATAGTTAATTGCTTTTTAAACAAGTAATTAAACAATTAACCATTAAGCAATTCTTATCCCCTTTATGAACCTTTGATTTTACTTTTAAAACACTTTAGAGATGATATACATATGTGTAGTAATTTTATTTATAAAACTAGATATTTAATAAGACACTTTAAAAGATAATATTACATAAGATTTTTATACTTTAATAAAATAATCAACTAAACAGCTAAAAACTATATACACTAGAAAATGCTTTTAAAATATTTTAAAATACTTATAATAGGTTCTAAAATATTTACTCAAAATATTACTTGAAAATAACAAGTTTATAAAATCTTTTAACAACTCTAAAAAACATGTTTTCCTTACAAAAACCTCTCCTTTAAAAATCCCCACTAAATTATTAAAAATTCATAAATATCTCAAATCACTTTTTAAATAATCTATTATAAGTTCGTAAACACTTATAAAAAGATTGAAACAAAATACCTAAATTTAAATATCTTTTTAAACCTTTAAAGTCCAAAAATCAAGGGTAAACAGGGTAGTTTTGCACAAATGAAGTTTTGGGCACTTTTCGAAATGTTACTTAAATTTTTACTATCCAAATTTTCTATGGAAGTAAGCATACATATAAAACATAATAAATAAGATGAGAAACCCCTGAGAATCTCTCTACAAAGTTCCATAGAAATCGCCTAAAACAAGGCAATTCCGAAGTGCATCCGTAACGATTATCGTTATAAGTGCACTTTCAAATCCAAGTCTGATCTAAACCAAAGTTCAACTACAACCTATGTACTTTGTTTCAATGCCTTGCTATAGGTTATACAAGTCTATTAAAGTCTACTCATATGGATTACATATGCCACTTGCTTTCAAAGCAGGAATCGAAACTAATATTTTAACATATGTCAATATCTATTCAACCACTTGAACACAATCAAACACAAACATACATATATTATATTTTCATTCGAAGTGGTGAGTTAGCTCACATTTAACCAAACAAATAAGCAAGATCCAAGCACCTAAGTTAAACTCACCTTGTAACCACCTTTCCCTTCTTCCTTCTCCTAGTTCTTGCTCTTGCCTAGGCTAATAAACCAAATTGCTCATGACTATGCTAAGTGGGAGAAGATGTGCTTCACTTATTCAAAAAAAAATAGCTAGAATTTATTTTAATGTTGTTCTAGGGCTCCACTCCAAATTTGGGTTGATTTAGAGGAGTTTTCAATTTATTTTTTTCAGAGTTTTTATGAAGAAGGCATGAACGGGCTTAGGTTTTGCTTTGTGAATTTTTGGTTACTATACAAGGGTATGTATTTCCTTATATAGGCTTCAAGATGGTGCTCCTTAAGCTTGTTCTCACTTCCCTCTCATGTCATGGATTACCTACCTCCCCACATGCTCCATCACTTCTCCTTTACATCACTTCCTTAAGAAAAATACTCTTATACCCTTAACATTTAAAATATCCCTTATCCACTTGGAAGCTTCTAGAATGTTCTATTTGTTTTATGAAGATAAGTGTTAGTTAGTTGCTAATGTGTTCATTTGATCGTTAGATAAGTGCATAATTGTTCGAATAACTTATATCAAACAAAAAGCTATTTATCCAATAAATACAAGTGTTATTGATTTCTCTTCGAAGAATATTATTAACCCAGTGAATGAATCAACACCCTAGATTGAGTGTAAAAGAACCAGCCCTATTCTTATAGAGCGATAATATAGAGAATAAATGTAAAAAGAGCAGAAATAGTAAAGAAACAAGAAGATTTTTAAAGTGGTTCGGCTATTAGTGAAGCCTTTGTCTACTTTATATGCTTTATTATCGACTGGTTGTTATTACAAGTTGAATTCGATTACAAATTGATGAGATTAGAATAAGTCACAAGTGCAACATTTCACTAGAGAATCATAGTGAACTCTTGGATGACTATTGTGTGGGAGAAGAAGAGCGAAAAATTATCTCTACAAAGTTCCAGCAGCCAGGCCAGAAGATCCCCTTTATGTTGCAGATAGGTGAGTATTTATAGGGATTGAAGAGCTATTGGGCCAGGTCGCTTTACCAAATTCCTATACTTGATGGTACGAAGACGCTTCAAAGAGTTCACAGTGAACCGACCTAACTTGATGGGTCGTTAGCAATGCATAGAGCATGGATCGCTAGCGATCCATGTAATTAATATATTTTTGGGTCGTTTAGCTTGGATTGCGCTCTTTAACTTATGTAGATGATCTCCATGTAATTTCATAAAGAGTTACTTTGTTTTAATGGTGATTCATGTACATGTTGCATTGAATCATGACTGAAATCAGATGAATGCTCACTTCTCAAACTAGCTTGCTTGGAATATTATGAAACTTGGCAGACATCCCTAGAAAAGGTATTATTTCATGATGCAAGAAGTTTGGAGGATCCATGAGCATCCATATAGATTGCTAGCGATCCGTAGATGATAGATCCCTAGCGATCCATCCCCTTAGCCTATTTTTGCATCTTTCCTCTTGGGTCTTTCTTAGCTTTATCTTCTACTCCTTTTGGTTGATTCTTGAGTTGTTTTGACTTGACGTAGATGTTCTAGCTCCCATTGAATTCTGTTGGGTTAAAAATCCAATTAACATTTGCCTTCCAGAGTATGCCTTCATTAGAAACAAGGTATGCTTTGGAAATAACTACTTTTGAGTTACCATTTCATGAAGTTTAATTGATCGTATTGAGGGTATCATTCGAATTTGGCTTTGGCTATTCAGTCGTCTTTTGAATCTTCAATGTGAATCGTCGATGTTTTTAACGATGAATCAATTTCAATCTGACAACTTTCCAAATGCTTGCAAACAACACTTAGATCATTCTTGGCGAGTTCAAAGAAAATCGATTATAACTTGATGGATCGTTAGCGATCCATAGTCCATGGTCACTAGTGATCCGGGGACTTAGCAAATTTTTTCCATCCATTCTCCTATTTAGCTTTGTTCAGGCCGATACTTCACCATTTCACACTCTTCTTGCAAACTAAGTCAATCTTTCTACGACCTAAGCTAAACGCGACCAAACCCTAAGTTTGCTTAAGCCAACGTCGTCGATCTTCACCGCCGAAGCTCTCAGCCTCTGACATCGCCTAACCTCGCCGCCACTTCGAGGCAATTTCCAACACTTGAAATATTTTATGCCTGAAACGTGATCTATCTTGCCTAGCTTGGACCTCCAGCAAATTGAAATTTATTACACTTGCCCTTTGACTTGAAGTTGGCAACGTGAATTTTAGCATAGTATTAGCGACTGGTGATGAGGTTGTGTTAGTGATGGATGCAATGGAAAATTCAAGCCGACTGTGACTTTGTGGAAGAAGATAGTAAGTCGAGTCTTGAATTCTTCATGAAACGAATCCTGGGTTTTTCCCTAGTGCTTAATATGATTTGCTATCTTCATCCACAAAGTCTGAATTAACTTGCATAAAGTTTCACCATTGATCTCGGCACATCATCTTGCATATTGATTTTATTTTTTCTGGGAGGTGATAATAGCATAGAGTAGCATCTCATATGCAGCTCATGCTTTTATCGCTTTCCAAAGAAATGAAATTGACTTATGTTGAGAATTTTCTATTTGTTTCGTACCTATCAATCTATAGCCGCTTACTTTAGATTTATCCTATCATTGCACAATCAATGTACCTAAAATAGGAAGGGCTTTCCGTGTCACTTCAGGCAGTGGATCCATTATTGATCATTGATCTGTAATGGGTAAGTGTAGGAGGAATTTTTTTAATAAATAATGCGAAAAGATTTTTTCTTTCTTCGCTATGAGTGAACTATCTAAATAACATAGAAATTTCGTACTGTTTAGGACATCGAGCTCATCCTATATCGGTAATGCACTACACTTGCCCCAATAATGCTTGAAAATCGGTGAGTTGGCATAAATCAATATTTTTTGGAATTCAATTTTAAGTGTAAGGGGCATCTAATTATAAATAGAATTACCTAATCATGTTAGATACAAGTTCTGTTGTATAGAATGAAGCACTCATCGTCCCATCATAAATCCAGTGGGGGAAGTTCGGCACTCTCGGAAGCCGAATTGATATCAGTTATGTTCTCACAAATGGATTCAGCAGCGCCTACTTCTTTGGTACCTTCAATTGAATATGGTCAATTGGTTTTAATTGGTACGGTTGTAGATCGAACTCCTCCAAAATTTAGAGTTTTACTCAACCCTCAGTAGAGAGCTTCCACTGTAATTTTTGCTAAAGTCTTGCATAACATTTGTTTACAGCATGGAATTCCGAATAATGATGTACACCTTTCATTAAAAGCGAGTTTGCACACATGCCACAACCGGGGTACACCACTTGCCATCGGTACATGTGCTTGAATGGAGTAGTGGCCCCCTTCAATCATTTCTTAAGAGAGACTCTTCTGAATTTGGGAATTGCCCCATTTCAAATTCACCCCAACAGATACGAGATTTTGGATTTTCTTCTCATTTTGTTTATGTGGACATTTAATCGTGCCCGAAGCATTGATGAGCTAAGATATTTCCTCTCATTCAAGAAGAGAGACAAATCCGTCTCTTGTGAACTTGAGGCCCAAAGAAATCGCAAAATTGTGCTGCACCTTTGAAGTAATTTATCCCAGTTCAAGACCCAATATTTTTTCGTTAGGTGTCCTAAGCGATTTAATCTCCTTCAGACGACAAGGCGTAAGTATTTTTTTTTACTCGTTGAGATTTAATACGATGGTGCAGGATTTTTAATAGACTAAACACTCCTTGTAGTTATTCCAAGGCCACACGAAGATCCATCACTTGATCCCATCTTCCATACTCTAAAGGCCATAGATGCCAGAGAGAGATTAGTCAAGTCTTTACTAACGAATGAGAATTTGCTTTGGTATGAGTTGTTGTATCCTGGGAGATCTACCATCACACAACTCTGAAGAGGGCGATCTACCAGAAGGAGAAAGTCCATCCAATAGATCGATTGGAGAAATTCATGAAGGAAATGGCATTACGACCGGAGTCAGTTTCTCGATAAGGATGCCCTCTATCCTAGAGGAGAAGGAAGAGGAGTTCAAGCAGCATGAGGGTAAGGCTGGGTGATTATGGAAAAGGAGGAGGGTGGAATTGAGAGCAGTAGTAGATGTGATTCCTTATCTAATGATGAGGAATTTGATGCAAGTTCCAGTGAAGGAAACTTCGAATCATGCAATGTGACTCCCGAATTGAGTCCTGTTCTCCCGGATTCGCCTTCCCAAGAGATTATTGCTAAAGGTGTTCCGCCAGCAGCCGAATGATTTCATGGTTCTCTGCCTAAGGAAACTGATATCAACTTTAGGGACTTGAGAAACATTTATGTAAACATCGATGAACTCATGGGAGATGATTTCAAGTTCAAGGGATTGTCTTCTCACCTCGGTCATGATGTATCTAGAGTTACCTTGACTTCCACTATAGTTGCATCTTGATCTGGTCTATGAAGTCCTTTTAGGCTGCTTAAGACACGTTACGTAGTTTACGAGGGTCAATACACTTACATATGCATTATCTGAGTTCATTTTCTGTCGCTAAAGTTCTTCATTCATTTTTTATATTAGGTATTACAGATGTTCATGGACTTTATGAGGACCTTAAATAATTTACAAACGCACAACGCTGGTCAAGAAAGACTTGAAATTGCAATCAGCTTCGAGAAACTAAGGAAGAGTGGAGAAGAAGGAAACATTAGGAAGCCAAAGTTCGTCATTGGGATGACAGGGACCGAGGTAGAATTTATAAGAGTGACTATGAGAAGTGGAAAACTCCCAACGATCGAGAAGAACCATCTAAGAAATTGAAGGTAGATGGTGGTTCTCATCCTTTCGAGCACCAAACATTTGCCCCGGCTCCAGTCTCTGTTGGAATTGAAATTCCGACTATTACTGTTTAAGTCTCCCCATCAACTCAGACTCCGTCAACTCACATATTGCTTGCTTTCCTGTAACGACCCATGTAAATTCGATGTTTAAAATGAATATAATTAATAGGATTTTTAATTTAAATTTAGAAAGGAATAAAAATCTTAGTTATTTATATGAAAGAGTGTGTGAAATTTGATGTACCAAGGGAAATTAGAGTTTACAAATTTAACTATATATTGTAATTAATAGAAATAGTGGAAATTGTTGCATTGGTTATAAGTTAGAATAAGTAAAGTAATGCAAGTATTGGATTTAACAATGAAATAAAATATTGATTATGGGTATTGAATGTAGATGGGTGAAATAAAGAAATGCAGGACAATAAATAATTTATTTAATACAATCCCTTTTATTTGTAAACTATTGTAAGGGTTAATTAATTATGAAAATTTGGAAATAGGTTCAAATTATATGTTAGACAATCAAATTTCAATAATTAAAGTTAGTAATTAATGGATTAAATGGAATAATTAATTGGAGTTAAGATCTAAATTTGTATGTGAGCATTCATTGATATTGGAATATAAAGGGGTAAATTTATAGTATAAAATGTAGACACCGCCTTTAAGATGATGGGTTTATAATTGATGCATAATAGGGAAATCAAATGAATGGGTTTAATTTAATAACAATTAGCAATTAATGAATGAAGAGAAATTTTAAGGGCGTAACTGTTTTCGTTAAATTAATTTTGGTAACAAATTGTATTGAATATAGATTTAATGTTGTTTGATGTATTTAAGTAATAATTGGAGAACAATGTAAATTATATCCGTGGATGGTCAATTCAATTAAACAACAAGATTTTTAAATAAATAAACGTTTTTATTTAGGTTTCAATTTGTTAATTTATGATGTTTAATGGGAAATCAATTGCAATAAATTGCCCTAATTTATGCAGTTAGAGGAGATTTAGATTTGCATTATAGATGGAAGTATAATCTAAATTGATAGGTAACAAACTTAAGAATAAAATTTAGAGCTAATAGGTGGCAAATTTATATAGTTGTTTATTTACGTAATGTGTACATAAGCTTTGGTAAACCGATTTCTATCGATCCAAATCTAACGATTTGTTAATATAGATTTAAGTATAGGAGCAGTATTTATTAATTAAATTGAAGTATTGCAAAATAAATGAAATTAAATGTTTAATATTACATTTTTGTAAGTAAGATAATATGTGTAAGTATTGTTAAGGTTATTCATATTTGACAAAATTTATTGAGTTATAAGGATTGATATATAAATTAATGTTGGTTTAGGATATCGTTACTTGGTGATTTATTATAGAGTAACGGGAGTGTGAACGTAATAATAATAAAAGCATAGATTTATGGTAGGACATAATTTATGGTTTTGGGAATTTAAATCCAAAGATTTATTTATTTAAGGAAATAATACGTATTAAATCTCAACTTGATATAATTAATGCAAATTTAGTAATTAAAAATAAATTGCAAGTTGGTAATTTAGGATGTTTGTGAGTAAATTTGCAGGTAAGATAATTTTTAAAGTTTTACCCATTCATATAATTTATTTAAATATATATAAATCAAATGGCAACATTGTGTTAATAATAGTCGTAAGTGAATTTGAATGCTAAAGGGGTAACAATTGTTTTAGGTTAACCGTTTATTTAATATATTAAGTCTAGACTGGTAATCGATTGTAATAAAAAAATTTATTTTGTTTTGTTAATGTGACTTAGTTAATAAAGAGGAATTTATATGAAATGAAGCATGCATGAGAAATGCATTATAATTCAATGTTATGTTTACCCATTAAATGTATACTAGGTTAAGTATCAAATAGAGGGAAAGAAAAGTAAATATTGAATTGATTGATGAATAAGTATTCATTGGATAGAAATTTAATGTAAAGTTGATATTGATTGTATAAAATCTATCTAAGATAATGAATTGCAATAAATTGTGGGTTGATAATACGGTGTGAATGGAAATTTGATTTGTTATATTAAATGAATGGATTCAAATTTATTGGGAAAGGTAAATGGATATTTGGTAATAAATATAAACGGACTTCAATAGTGAATTTAGTTAATTTGAATATATAACAAAAAAATGATTTAATGGAAACCTATACTCTGTATATATCTATAATATTTGAGTGGAAATAATATATACTTACAAATGTGGGATTTAGAGTCTTACAACAATTATTAGGAGTGATATAATTAGTTCATTCAATTAAATTTGAAAACATTGCAATAGATGTAAATTAAGGGTTGTGTTAAATAAAGTAATAAATGAGAAATAACGTAAATGTCTTCATAGTATGGTGATTTGTAATTATTACGTTAATTTAAATTATCGTTAAACGCGTTTGTTTATCAGATCCATCTACTCTAATTCTAACCTATCTATAAAAACCCAATTATAAACCCTAGCCTCCATCTATTCTCTTTTATTTGTGCGTTCATTTTCTTCAATTCTTTCTCTTCCTAAATGGATGCAAATTTCAGACCCAATTCTATTCAAAAATCAAAAAAAAAAAGTTCAAAGTTCTCAGAAAAAAAGAAAACAAAATTTATGTTGTAGTTTTCATCTACGGATCTAAGCGCAGTCTCTGTTTTTGCAATAGTCACTTGAGACAACCAGAAATCACGGTCAAACGTGTAAAATTCGAAACCCAAAAGGTTGAATTGGGCCTTTTTGATTTCTTTATCTATTTGCGAAATTGGAACATGGGTTTGGTGAGATTAGCCACTAGGGGTGCGCAGAGCTGACGTGGCAAGTGGTAATAGGTAGGTTTATTTTGTTTGAATTTAATTTAATTTTGGTTTTTCAAACGCGTTAATACATTTAACTTCCACATACGAACTCCGTTTCACGCGCGATTTTTTTTTGTTAGGATCGTAATTAAATTCCAGATCTTTTGATGCTGGTTTGGACAGATTTGGAGACCATCGAAGTTTTGGGTTTAAATCGGATTTAAATTCGATTTAAATTCAAAAGGTGAGTGTTTTAACCCACTCACAATTTCTAAAATTTCTTGTGTTTGTTAAATTAATTTTAGATATGGGTAGAATTTTTTTATGACTGTTTGACATGTTTTATTCACTATTTATGTTTAAACGCATTTATTTAATATAACTGTAAATTTATTTATTTATTGCATATAAATTTGACATTTAGAATTTATTTATTTCATATTAACTGCCAGGCATAGTTATGTTAAATTTTATTTCATATCAACTGCCAGTTAAGTTTACGTTTATTTTTGCATATAAACTGCCAATTAACAGTTATTAAATTTATTTTGAGTATAAACTGATAATTGATACCATTATCACTTGTTACATATTGATGATTGTTTGAAATTGGATGATGACTGTGATAAATGGATGTATGATTTGATGGATGAATGGATGATTTATTTTATTAATTGCAAGTTGCTATGCATTTCATTCATTCGGGATTGCGGTTTGAAATGATATACAACCGCATTTTATTTTAAATTGCGGATTGAAATGATAAACATCCGTATCACTTGACCATAGGGTAGAAAATTTTATACAGGCACCGCGGTTTATATATAAAATATATTTTGGAATGTTTTTATGGTTTTGTAAAGCTATATATATATACATATGGTTTATGGGATATTGAATTAGTTATTTATATATATATATATATATATATATATATATATATATAGTAATTTTCGGGTTTAAGCTTTGTATAAATTTGTAGTATAAAATAAAGTTTGATTTTTAAGATCAAATACGATTAAGCATTTATTTAAAATCTAATTTCTGGAGCTTTTATGACTTAAATGAGAATAAGATTTGGAAGATGAATATTAAGTTAAATTGAAATTTAATAAAAATTAATTTTTTTAAAGGATATGATTTTTATAACTTGATTTTTGTGTAAAGTGATTTAAATGAATATCAGGTTGATTTAAATGAATATATCAAGTTCAATAAATTGAAAGATTTTTAATTGTGAAGTTAAAGGTTTTACTTAAATTATATTGAATTCATTAAGTAAACATTTCAAGTCTGAATAATAAGTAATTGAATTTGATATATATGGGTTTGTCAAATGAGTTTGTTTTTGAAATGGTGAAATATTTAAAGCTTTGAAACATAAGAATTGAAATGGCATTTGGTAGTTTAAATCGATATTTGAAATTGATTTGTGAAATCTAAAGAAGCTATTTTGGTTTATAAAGGAAATTTAATATTTAACCATTTGAGAAATGGAACTTGTTTCAAAGTTATGATTTTCAAGATAGTATAATTTGAAAATATTATATTCAAGAGTTTTGATTTCTAAATATTTTACTTTGAAAATCCTATGATTTTGGAAAAGAATATATTGGAAAATAAAGATGATATCATATTGTTTTGGGTGTTAAAAGGAAATGATATCATATTATATGGTTTTGAAATGGATATTTTATTTTGGTTTTAAAAGAATAATTGTTTTTAAATGACCGCGGTGTTATAATAACGATTGGTTGGCAGAGAGACCGGGATCGGATATGGACATACTCTCCGTCGATACCGAAAACCCCTTTGACTAACCGTGTACGCGGTGGAGATTCCAGAATGAAGTAGGTTGGTGGCGGCGTTTCCTGTAAGGTAAATATGTGGACCCGACTCCCGTGAGTTGGCATAAGGTGGCTAAAACAGGAGCGATTCTTGGGCCAATGAGGTCGTTCCTCTGATCGGACACTCCTCTTCGATATTATACTTTGACTTTGGATTGATTCAGTGGACACTTTTATTTTTGTTTTGGGGGAGTTTGTTCGAGGTGGGCGGTAGCTGCGCGCTGCGCGTTTCCACCAGCCCGGATAGCAATTGGTATATCTACCCTGGCATTGCCTAGTTGTGCCGTGTCACCTACCCTGTCGCGCCTTGTACGAGTTTGGATTTCTCCCGTAGCCCGTGTGGTGTCCTCTGGTGGCTTCCCGATCAGGAGGGACCATGATATTGGATGGACTACTGGGACTACTACGTGTTAAGGTGGAAAATGTAAAGCCTTAACGCTATTTAAAAGTAAGTTTATTTTACAAATAGACACTATTATAATAGCGCAATATACTACATAGTAAATAGTTTAACAGATCCTTAGGAGATGCAAATCCCGAGCATCTCTTGAGTTACTGCACTCATATTTATTTCTGTTAATTTAACTCACATAAGATCTTTTAGTTCTGACTCGAGTGTTTTTGTCTTTTCAAATTCACTCGGGTCAGTCCGAGCGTTTCAGGATTGGATGATTTAGCTCTAAAGGACGAAGACGAAGATTTATAGTATTATTATTTATACTAGTGCACCACACACTGTTCCGCTGCATTGTTATTGGTATGTGTAACTCTGATATGTATTATATAAATGGTTTTGTAAACAGATTTATAAATTGTATATTTGATTATTATATTTTATCCTTCCGATGTGAGATTCTGTTTAGTTTTTTTTCTTCTCTGTTTTTTTCTTATTTACCCCATAACAATCCGCCCTTCCGTATGGTTTGAATTGGCACGTGTGTCGATTTAAAGTGTGCGAAAAAGCGGGACGTTACATTTCCGCTCTTCATGCTTGCACAAGAGGATAGCTTATATTCTCCCATCCAATCCCCCTAAGCTTGAATATGCGCTCCCCAGATTGTTTTTAGAGGGAGTTAAATTTGATTGTGACCTATGTCCGATCCGTAAGGATACCTATATGCCCCATCTCCAGGCGATTCAAACCGATTTTGATCAAGCTAAAGGATGGTAGAAATCATGTAAGCAACTAGTAGACGCAAACTGTAACAACTACCGAGAGATCCTTTACTTCGAGTTAGAAAAGGATGATTATGAGAGGATGTTAACAGAAGCAAGAATTAAGAAACTAACAAATGAGAGAGATGATGCAATTTGAGAGAGTAAGAGCAATGCTAGTTTGCTGAAGGAATTGAAGGAGGCCCACAAAAAAATTGAGATCATGCTCAGAGACAAAATCAAGAAGGCCCACGCTGATGAGGTTAAGCTGAAAAAGGAGCTTGAAATTCGAGACGAGATCATCGAAGCTCGGAAGAGAACTGTTGATGGTCATGATGTAGCTGTCAAAGCTCATAAAAAGACAATTGCTGATTATGTAGGAATGGTGGAATCCATGACAAGTCCATTTCTAACCTACCTCAAATGATTGCTTTACTTCAGGAAAGAGTTACGCAGCTTAACGTTGAAAAGAACTATGTTGAAGTTGAGAAGGCCGCTGTGACGGTGGACTACTTGGAGCTACAAAATACTTTCAAAAGGAAGAAGAGAAGATCGATGACACCATCTTGAATTTCTACGTCAACTCGTTGCTGCATCAAGGCAGCCACAGCTATCTGGGCCCTAAATTCTCACGTACTCTTGTTATGGTTTGGAAAGAAAATTTGGCCCATTTATAAGAAAACAGGGATGTATACACGGAGCAAGAGTTGGAGGAGGCCAATCTCAACAAAGAGTCCAAGTATGCTTTGGTAGAGGGCAGAGAGATTATTCAGATTGGGAGGGAATGAGAGGTCGCTGATGCTACTGCAACTGCCAAAGCGCTATCAGAGCCTTTCAGTTCTAGGCCTGGATAATCATCAATGCAGCCTCATGATCAGTTAAGAACTACTCTAGATTCAACCGGTACTACTTTGTTGTCCTCCCCTTTTGCAGCTATTTTGGAAGCCTTGGGAGATCCAGGAACTTCAACAAAGATTGTGCAGCCATCCAAAGAAGGAGACAGTGGGGAGTATGAGGTTGAAATTCTCGGTCACACTTTTGATGTAGGTACCTTCTTGTTTTTCTGAATTTTGAGAATTATTAGCTCACGCTTCTTTGCCTATTAAATTATCAATTTCTTCGATCTTGGGGCCTACTGCTATTTGACTGCTTCGACGCTTGTTTCTGTAGCTGTTTCGATCATAATGCCCATGTTTAGCTCACAACCAGGGCTGGAATCCGAGAAGATTGCTGCATTGCATGGTCTGGACAACCCTTCTCTATATCTAGAGAGTGATTTAACACTAGTTGACACACAAGAGTAGATAGTCCAAGCTAGCCAGCTAAGTAAAACTGAATAGAAGATGGTGGAAGTTAAGACGGCAAAGATTGAGGAGAGAAAGTCTTTGAGGAGCTCCCTCAAGTCTCGAAAGTGCAAGACCAAGAGGGAGTCTTCCGAGGTGGGTCAAAGGACAAAGAGGAGACATAGGCGTGGAGGAAATAATTGATATCTCTGGTAGTGATACAACTCCCGGTGGGGATGCTGAGAGGAAGAAGAAACTTCAAACCAAAGGTGGGAAGGGAAGTGGTGGAAAGAAACACTGATAGGTTCGAGTGATAGTGGAGACGGATATTGGAACATCCTGATTTGTTTAACATGGTTGTACAAGTATGGAGTTTGCACTTATTAGTTTTATTGTTGTAGCATCTGTACTTTTGTTTTTGTTGGCCGATATTGTATAAGTATGGCCTCTACATTTTGACTTTGTACAGAAAATGTTATAAGGAATGAAAAAACTAATGTTTCTACTGCCATCTTTCTGTGTTCTTCCTTATTTATCACATACTTATCTTGTTTTTATACTACATATGTGTGTACATGGAACACTTGCTCGTTCTACAATTTATATACTTCACATTGTCGTGCCGTGTTTCGAGGTATGCGATGCCTTTATTTCCATGATTTCACGCATCATGTATGCATTTTTTAACTTTATAAATAGATCCATTGTGATTGCCAAAATTCTTTGTTTGGAGAAACGGGCCTGTGGAGTAGTTTTCCTTTCAGCTAAATGTTGGTATGTGTGTGACCCCTACTTTACAGTGTTGTTTTCTCCAAACACTTAACAAATGACCGGTTAATCCAGGTGATTCCTCGGATGTCTGCAGCCGAATCTACTTTGTGGTTCCTATCTTCCGGAACTTGTGACTCGAGCATCTCAATTCCAGAGATTTTGTCGATCAACGATCAAAATTCTTTGCTGATTCTTAGTTGTGCAACATTGCTGGATTCATGTCAATTACTTTTGATAGTGGGAGTAGATTCTTGTTTGTCCTGCAGTAGACAAGTTTCTTAGTGTTGTCAAGATAATACTAGTACTTACAAGATTTTATTGGTTTGCTGATGGTGCCGGAGAAAAATCAAGTAGTGCTTACGCGGAATGCACGGCTTTTGAGAGTGCACGGCTTACGAAATGCATGGCTTTTGAGAGTGTGTGGCTTATGAAATGCATGGCTTTTAATAGTGCATGGCTTATGAAATGCGCAGCTTTTGAGAGTGCACGGCGTACGAAATGCACGGCTTATGGGATCAATACAACCCTTTGGTCTAGAATGGTTTGGAATTTCTTGACATTGCCAATCTTCGGGTAATGCGTGGACTTTATGCTTCGAGCGCATGGTTCCATGGCTCAAGAAGTGATGCTCGGCTTATGGGAGTATGCGACTTAAGTAATTATATTTGCTTGGGAGTGATTCCACAACCCAAGAAGTGTTGTGTGACTTATGAAATGCATGGCTTTGGTTTGGGCCTTCTTGGTGATGTTGGAGCAATGCAAGGATCGAATTCCGTCGATTCAACGCTTTGAGTCGATTTCTTCTGTCGACTCGGCGGGTAGGTAGGGAATATTTGAGCATGGTTCTACTCTCTCAAGCAGCAATTGGACGGTTTTGAGTCGTTTTGACCCCATCGACTCAGCAGGTTACTTTTGTAAACATGATTTTATTGGTTTAGAAAGCAAAGCAACTTTATTAATAAAGATTGGGAAAGTTCTACCTATATACAATGCCTTTGGTATTCCGGGATGGCTTATTTATAGGAAACAGGAAATACATAAGATAGTCTTAGATAACGTGACGATGCAATGATTCGTTGTTCCAAGATCGAGGAATTTGCATTCCATCAATGGTTGTTAGCTTGAATGTTCCATCCCCTAGCTTCTGGCCGATCACAAAAGGCCCATCTTAGTTTGGTCCGAATGTTCCTGGTACAGGGTAGTCCCATTTGAGGACAAGGTCTCCTACGTTAAAAGTACGGTTGTGGACTTTGGAATTTAAATATTGTGCGACCCTTTTATAGTGAGCAACAGCCTTAACTTAGCTTCTTCCCTCTATTCATCTACCATATCAAGCAACCTGAGTAGGAGCTGCTCGTTTTGCCTTTGATTGAAGTTTGAGAAGGGACTGCTAACTTGACTGGGAATGCTTCTGAGCCATATGCTAGGGTGCAGGGGAATGCCTCGTTGTAGATTTATGCCTTGTTGTGTAAGGCTATAACACGAGTGGAAGTTCATCAACCTAATTTCTTTTAACTTTAGTTGGCCACTTTTTGATAGTGGACTTAATGATTTTGTTCACTGCTTCCACTTGCCCATTTGCCTATGGATATGCAATAGCGGAAAAGCTTTACTCAATAAGAAGTGTGTGCAAAAGTATTTGAACTCAACACCTTCGAATTGAGTCCCGTTGTCTGTAATAAATTGCTGTGGCACTCCAATCCTGCAAATAATGTTTATAGTGATAAAATTTATAACTTTCTTTGTGGTAATAGTGGCCAGAAGTTCCGTGTCATCCCATTTGGTAAAATAGTCAACAGCAACGATAGCATATTCCGCTCCTCCTTTAGCCATTCGTAATACAAAAATTAGATCGATTCCCCATGTCGCTAATGGCTACGGGGCGACCATTTGTGTCAGCTCTGTCGAAGGAGTTCTTTTGATCTTTCCGAATCTTTGGCATTGGTCGCACCGTTTGGCATAATCTGTTGCATCGTGGTTTACTGTTGTCCAAAAATACCCATATCGAAGAACTTTCTTTGCAAGGGTTTTCCCCCTTGTGTGATCTCCGCAGTCGCCTTCATGAACTTCCCTGAGGATTATTCGGGCTTCATTGGTCACAACCTGAGCAAGGGGGTAGAGAATCCCCTTTGGTAGATCATCCCATCCTATACTACAAACCGCAGTGCCTTTTGAAGGAGCTTTTTTCATTGATTCATGTCTGTGGGGAGTGTTCCTTTGAATAGGTAGTCCTTAATTAGTCTCATCCATGTTACTGGTTCTTCGGTTGTTTCAAAAATTCTATCGATATCCATCTCACTTATTCTTGGAGTGGTCAGAATTTCATCTAGGACTAGCCCCAATGACTGAGCTTCTCTGGAACTGGCCAGTTAGGCTAGATAGTCTGCCTTCATGTTTTGTTCCCGCAGGATAAGCGTTATGGTGTAATATTCACTGTCATTCAGCAGTTCCTACACTTTAGGTAAATACGGGTCGAGGATCTCTCTCCGAGCTTTGTATTCGCCTTCACCTGGTAGACGATTATCTGAGAATCGCTATAGATGTGTATAGACTTTTTTCAAGTTCCTTCACAACTTTCAGCCCAGTTATCAGTGCTTCATATTTCGATTCGTTATTTGTTGCAAGGAATTCCAAGCATAAGGCATAGCAAATTGATCGTCCTTCGAGAGTTTCGCGCACTACTACTGCCCCCGAGCAGATGTTGTTAGATGCGCCATCGACGAACAACTTCCAACGTGTCTCCACTTCCGACGTAATTTCTTCTTCGTTATATCATATCGTAAACTCGACAATGAAGTATGCCAGCTCCTGCCCATTGATTGCCCTTCGAGGATGGTATTTGATTTCATAATGACTTAATTCGATGTTCCATTTGACAAGCCATCTAGAGGTCTTGGGAAGGTATAACACTTGCTTAAACGGTTAATCTATTAGCACTTTTATCGGGTGTGCTTGGAAATACAGTCATAACTTTTGGGATGCGATCAAGAGGCAATATGCTAGTTTTTTCAATTTTAGCTAGATCTTCTCGGCTCCATTGAATATTTTACTAATGTAATATACGGGTTGCTGGATCAAAGCATCTTCGCGTACGAGCATGGAACTGAATGCATGGGGTGAGACTGCAAAGTACATAAACAAGTCTTCTCCATCTATCGATTTGGATAGGATTGGTGGGGTTTCCACATGTTGCAATAGCTCTTCGTATGCAGTTTATAAGCTTGATTCCATTCGAAGTTCTTTTTCCCTCCTTTAGCGCATCAAAGAATGGTATACATTTGTCAGTTACTTTTGAGATGAACCGTCTTAGTACTGCAACTTTTCCATTCAAGCTTTATAACTCCTAGTTCCTTGGGACCTCGACTTCCCATAAAGGGGTAATTTGTTCGATGCCTCTAGTGCTTACAATGAATCCCAAGAACTTTTCGGAGCCTACCTCGAAGTAACACTTAAGTGGATTGAGTTTTGTTGCATATTTGCAGAGTATTTCAAACATTTCAGTGATACTGTCCTAGTGATTCGCAGCTACGCTCGATTTTACCAATATATCATCTACATAAACTTCCATAGTCTTCACGATCTGATGTTTGAACATGGCATTATTAGTCATTGGTAGGTTTCACGAACATTCTTGAAGCCAAATGGCATCACTTTTTAGCGGTATAACCCCATATCAGTAATGAAACTTGTATTATTCTGGTCAGATTCATGCATCATCATCTAGTTATTACTCGAGTAAGCATCCATAAATGATAGTAATTCATGTCCAGCTATCTCTTCCACAAGTTGATCGATTTTAGGCCGAGGAAAGCTAGTCAATTCCAGGCAGAGGAAAGCTATCTTTAAGGCAAGTTTTGTTTAGGTCCAAATAATCAATACAAGTTTGCCATTTTACATCGAACTTCTTGACTAAGACCGCGTTGGATACCCACTTGGAGTAGGTTGCATCATGGATAAAACCATTCGTCATCAGATTATCCACTTCTTCTCTCAGTGCTTTGGACCATTTGGGTCCTAGGTTGCGTCTCTTCTGCTTCACTGGTGTATACTTAGGATCACTATTAATTGTGTGGCACACAATCACAGATGAATACCCATACATATTGAAAAGTGTCCAAGCGAATACATCCAGGTTGGCGTGATGAAATTTGATGAGTTCCAATCGCATCTTATTTCCAAGATGTGGTCCAATTTCCAGGACCTGTTTTGCGTCATCCATATCGACTGGCATAGACACCGTCAATTCTGTAGGTGCTTCCCGTTCCTTCCCTTAACTCTTCTTTCTAGAGTCCAAAGCCTTGTCAAATCGGTTATGGTAAGTCAGTGGTGGTTATGTAGTTGCTATTTAGTAGGTTCATGAATATGGCGAGTTCTCCCCATATTCTTCCCCTTTTCTTTTCTTCTAAACTCGCGTAGGTCTGCGATGTTGCATGCTCTAGTAGCACTTTGGTCTCCTTTGATCACCCCAACTCCATTTTCTGTTAGAAATTTCATGGTTGGACACCACCGAGTTAAAGCAATCCTGAAATCTATCAAAGCAGGCCGACCTAAGAAAGCATTGTAAGCAGATATTTCATCTATAATCACAAAGGCTTGGGTAAGGATGACTCTTCGTCACCTTCATCGAGTTTTACGGGTAAATCGTTTGTTCCCACAGGTTGCTTAGGTTCATCGGTGAATCCTTGAATCTTAGTCTAGCAAGCGGCTACATCATTTATACTGATCTTCATCTGATCAAAATGTGTTTGAAAAGGATATTCATAGAACTTCCACTGTCAACCAATACTCGTTGGACCATGGATAGTCTGACTCCTACCATCACGGCCATGGGGTCAAGGGTCGGAGCCTCTATTCCTTCAGTGTCTCGACTTTGGAATACTATGTCATCATTCAAGGTTCTCTACTACTTGGCAGGAGTTCCATCTTCGATCGCGAAGCATGAATCTTTCATAGCATGTCTTAATGAGCTTGCATATCTCTCCATTTCTACCCAACTTTTCTATGTGGTACGACGTCCTCCAAGTTTTGTTCTAATAATGAGTCTTGGTCGGTCCATTTAGATCCCTCTTCTCTGGTTTCAATTTGGTTTCCCTGGTCTCTAGGAGCTTAGGGTGCTACAGGCTGGTTAGGATTTTGTGATTTCCTTACAACATACTGCTGAAGCTTGTTTTCTCAAATCAGCTCTTTAATCAAGTTCTTCAAGTGACGATATTTATTCATGTTGTGACCATATGTTTCATGTAAGCGACAGTACTTTCCAGAATGCTTTTACTATCCAGCCGCTTTCTTTTTAGGCTGCTTCTTGTATTCCTTCGTACCTTATGTCGCAAGGTAGATGTTCTCTGGCGTATCTTTGAGTGGGGTGTAGTCTTCGAGTCTCAAGCCTTTAAATCGCATGTTACTTCCGTTTCTCTTGTTGGAGGTTTGGTTCTTTCTTTTCTGATTCCCATCCTTCCATGTGTTTCCTGCAACGGTCCTAGAGGTATTTGTGGTTCATCGCCATACCATTTTGCGCAACGTTGGTTAGTTGTAGGTTAGGAGGTTTTCCATCTAGCTCCTCTACTTCTTTCAATCTCAAGTACTGGCTCGCCTTTCGAATAAAGTCCTTCTTGGTGGTAAGTTTTTTCATTTTGATCCATTTTTCGAATTCAGTGTCGGGATGGATAGCATGCACCAGGGCCATGAAGACCATATCTCCATTTGGGTTACTTACTTTAGTAACCGCGGTGTTAAACCGACTCATGAAGGTTTTGAGGGATTGATTTCGTCACTGGAATAGGCCCAATAAGGACATCGCGTCTTTTGGTTGTGTCATGTGAATCCTAAATTGATCAAGGTACTTGTTGCTAATTCACCTAAAGTGGAGGTGGTATTAGGTGGGAGCCTGGTGAACCACATGGAAGCAATTCCCTCCAAAAAGATTGAAAACCATCTACATCAAACAGCATTTGAAGCATTCGCTCCATCCATGTACCAACTGTACTTGTACAAGTGAGGTTTGGATCTCCAGTTCTATCATCGGATAGAATAGTCGGCATAGTGAATTTTTAGGACATCGTTCATTCGGAATGTCAATGGTGAAGGGAGTCTTGCTTGGAGCGGATCCTCATTCATCATCTCTCTAATTCTAACTTTCGTCCATTAGGAGCTTGATCATGTTCGTGATATATGCCTTTGATTTCTGGTAGTCTGTGGGTTGGTGTCAGTGACTACACCAAATGTTTGATCTTGCAAATGACCTTGGTAAGTGGACTGAAGCCTAGACTCTACTGTCTTCAGGAGAGCCACTCCCTCGGAGTTTCA
This sequence comes from Allium cepa, assembly GCA_030765085.1. Taxonomy (NCBI): domain Eukaryota; kingdom Viridiplantae; phylum Streptophyta; class Magnoliopsida; order Asparagales; family Amaryllidaceae; genus Allium; species Allium cepa. The sequence continues at coordinate 205,506,620 of CM060934.1, read as the reverse complement.
TTGGCTTACGGTTGGTCGGGTAGGGGTAGTTTGGACCTCTCCGTCGGTATTGAGTGCATTAGTGTTTTCTTTCAACTTTTCATCGTCAAGTTGTTCACTATCTTCAGAGTTGGAGAGGTCCACTACTATATCTTTCCATGGGGTTTTGGTCCCCAGATTCAAGTTCATGGCAGGCTGCTTTGCAATTGGTGGAATGCTAGCGATTCCTTATATCGCGATTCTTGCAGCTCCACCTGCTACTCCTTTTTGATGTTGCTTTCCAATTTCTTATTTAGGCCAGAAGCGAAAGATTTTTTTGCTTCGTGGCAGCCGCATGCTCTGCCATGGTTCTCGGAGTAGGAAGCGATTGCAAGGTTAGGAGGGAATTTAATTTTTCCATAAGAGATTTTTAGTCGTTCTCCATCTTTTGATTGATTTCATCAACCATTTTTTTAACTCGCCTCTAGTGACAATTTTATGCCGGATAGAAGATCTCGACACCTGATCTCCTTTGTCGGTGCTAGAATTTTCTCTAGTTAATGTGTTGTTAGCACCATGGATTTCAACTTGCTTAAGATTGGTTTCCCCTTCATCTATTGAAGCTCCAATGGATCTTCCGGAAGCAGTTCTCTTTTTTCCTGGTACCGTTGATCTTCAATAGCAAATCTTCTAAGTAGAGATTGAGAATCTAACTTATAAACCTGTCTATCCAAAGTAGCTAGATCTGAGCCTGAGTTGGGCTCTTAATGAATGCACCAAATATTAACCCAAAAACTAGATCAACACTCTAGATTGAGTGAGAAAGCACCAGCCCTGTTCTTACATAGCAATAGTATAGAGAATAAATGTAGAAAGAGAAGAAATAGTAAAGACACAAGAAATATTTTATAGTGGCTTGGTTGTAAACGAACCCCACGACTACTTTTATGCTTTATTATCGACTAGCCACTATTATGAGTTGAATTCTGTTACAAATTGATGAGATTAGAATAAGTCATAAGTGTAAGAGGTCACTGGAGAATCATAGTGAACACTTAGATTACTAGGGAGAAGAAGAGTGAAGAATAATCTATGTAGAGTTCCAGTGACCGGTCCAGAAGATCCCGTTTATGTTGTAGATATGTAAATGTTTATAGGGATTGGAGAGCTACTAAGCTAAGCTTCTTTACTAGAAGCCTATACTTGATGGTACGAAGACGCTCCAAAAAGTTCACAATGAACCGACCTAACCTGATGGACCGCTAGCGATCCGTGTAGTTAATGTATTTTTGGGTCATTTCACTTGGATTGCACTCTTTGCCTTATCTAGATGCTCTTTATGTAATTTCATAACGAGTTGCTTTGTTTTTGATGGTGATTAAAGTAAAGGTTGTATTGAAATATGAATAGAATCTGATGAATGCTCACTTCTTAAACTACCTTGCTTAGAATGTTATGAAACTTGGCAGACATCCCTAAAAATGGTATTGGTTCATGATGCAAGAAGTTTGGAGGACCCATGAGCAGTCCTTATGGATCCTAGAGATCCATCCCCTTATCCTATTTTTTGCATCCTTCCTCTTGGGTCTTTTTTAGCTTCTTCTTCTGGTCCTTATGGTTGATTCCTGAGTTGTTTTTACTTGATGTAGATGTTATAGCTCTCGTTGAATTCTGTTGGGTCAAAAATCCAAATAAAAAATATATTTTTGTAATATGTTTCTTATCATTGTTTACTAATTAAATGATGTTCAATATGGTTATAAAATCATATTTATAACACTTAACTATATTTCAAAGACGAAGTGTTTGAATTTCTGGGTCACTACATTCTCCCCTACTTAAACATTTCATCCTCGAAATTAAAATAAGCATGATAATCAAAGAAGATAGATGAATAAGAGACATATATAGAGTTCTATTGAAACTATATACAAGCTAAATTTCAAACCAAATGCATACTTAGTGACACTTCAAGCTCTAAGTACAATACAGATAATGTACCACACTAAGATAAGAAGAACCCTTATTCTATAGGCAACTCTGGATAGTACTCCTTCAAATCATCCTCCGTCTTCCTCGCACAACCCCGAGCACCCTTGCTCCACGACACTTCTAACTTAAATAAAGGAACAATCGTGTAAATACTTAAATATTATTCATAATCTATTGCAACCAATGCTTATGGTTTTCTCATGTTCAAAACTCTCTCATCGCCTAAGGACGATAAATAATTTACAAAGCATACCTTAAGTCAACAACCTTAGGTTATTACTTAGACGATGATTCATGCTACCTCATAATAAATCGAAAAATCATTCTCCATACTACGTTATAAGTCAACATAACATAGTGTGCAAATATACTAAAGCCCGTACGTTATACATGGACCATCCGTACGCAATATCAATTCCAATCACTTTCTTGCTCACACAGATTTCACTTCCAAACTAGTATAGATCACTTAACCTCTCTAATGCGGACGATTTGGTTCCTTGATTAGAAACTTCCATTCTCCTTACATAGCCATAAACTATGATAGAAAACACTGGATCATATCATGAATCCATATCAAGTATTCGCCGTCAAAAGTCGAGTAAAAAAATCCTTTTTCGGACTACTGTAAACCACCTCAAAAACATGTACTCTAATATTGGATCAAGAATAGTCATGGGAATAAAATGATCTACATACAACTTACTACTTATCCTATTAGTTTCTCAACTATATCAATTCCTTTTTAAACATAATTATTTATGCAAATGGTATGTCATTTAATACTAAAACCATTTATGAATCATTTCATAAAACCCTAACTTTAAGTTTATAAACATTTTACGACATAAGTTCATACTCATGTAATACTCCACTACATCCTAAGAGCATACACAAAACATATTTTGTTTTACTTAACAAGTATAATCAACAATTTGAACTTGTTTCATGTAACAACCCGGATTTTTGGGTTAATTAAATAAAACAAATAATTATTTAAATTGGAGAATTTAAACCGTTAAATTGGTGTTTGTATTCTTTTTATAAAAGATGGTTTATTTTAGAATGTTCAATTCTAAACATTGTGAAATTTGAGAATGATGGAATGTTCAATGTGTTAGAGATCATTAGTAAAACATAAAAATTGTAGAACTAAGAATTTAAATTAAAAAGGAAATATTTAATTAATTTTATTCTTTTATTTTAAATAAAAGAGAATCTTAGAATTTTAGAGTTTTAATTATGTTGGGTTTTATTTTCAAATTCACTGATTAAAAAGGATTTTAATTTTTAGAATGTAATAGAAGGCATTTGAAAGTAATTAAAAAGAGTGAAAATTAGGAAGGCATCCCTATCATACTTTCATATTGTAAAGTGGGTCCCTGTCAAAGTTTCATTGTAAAGCGGGTTCCTGTTTTCTGGAAACGAAGAAAAATTATTGCTGAAATGTCAGCAACTTTTATAAATAAGTGCCGATATTTCAACAACTTTCCCTGTCAAAGTTTCATTGTAAAGCGGGCCACAGTTTTTTGGAAATAAAGAAAAATTATTGCTGAAATGTCAGCAACTTTATAAATAAGTGCCGATATTTCAGCAACTTTCATAAACTGTGTTTACAATGTATATAAATGTTGCTGAAATGTCAGCAACTTTTATAAATAAGTTCCGATATTTCAACAACTTTCATACACTATATTCACAGTGTACAGAAAAGTTGCGGAAATGTCAGCAACTTTTATGAAAAGTTGCATCATGCTCTGCAATAATCGTGAATAAAAAACAGGGACCTAATTTACACTGAAATTTAGTGAAGGACTTTTCGTGAATTTTGAAACTTAATAAGGACCTGTGCCAAAAGTACCCTTGAAAAGAATATAAGACTTGGTTTATTTAAAAAAGAAAGCAAACATTCTCTTAATGGGTTTAAGCCCATTAGTAAAGTCAACAATAAAGATTTTCTCTTTTCTCATTATTTGTATGTTTATTTTCTGAACGTACGTTTAACAGAAAGTAAGAAATCAAAAACACTTTCTCTTAAATTTGAAAAGCTAAAAGTCAAATCCGTTTGAACTCACTTGAAAATTGAACTATCTTAGGAAGCTAAATTATTAAGGTAATTATACCTAACTTGATTACATCTTAGTTGTTGCGTGAATCTCTGTTTTACAATAGATTAAAATGTGGTTTTGTGTCTATTTTGTTTGAGAATTTTCTAGGGTTTGCTGATTTGAGGTTTTGGGATGAAGAGATAATTTTGGCTGCTAAATTGAGGAGAAAAGAGATAATTTAATCGTCACGCAATCTATTTTGAATGTTTAATTACTGCGTTGTAATTTCATGTTGAACTTTCGAGAATTGATGCAACACCCCATATTTTTTGTCACATTATTTAGAATATTTAATTAACTAAAGAAAATAAAATAATGTGTTAATTAGGGGATCGGGATTTGATTTTAATTAAGGTGTAGCTGTGCCATTTAACCAATGAACTAAAGAAAGGTTAAAATGAAATATATGGGGTTAGAAAAAGGAAAGAGGTCATTCATATATCTTTAACCCTTGGCTGTGTATCCTATACACGTTTATTTCATTTGATTTTTTTTTAAATTATAGGCCAGCCACCATTGACAAGAGAAAAAGGAAGAAGATTAGGAAAAGCTAAAGGAAAAGCATAATCAAATCAAATCCATTCACATCTCAATCTTTTTAATCTCTATAGCTAAGCTGAATAATGTTTACCTCTCATATTCCTTTTATTTTCGGTTTTAAGATGAAATCTAAAATATTTTGCATTGATTTACCATGTTTTTGAATGAGATTATATATATACTTATTGATGGTTTTTAGGTTTTCATATAGATTTTATGACATGTTTTGATATGAAAATCCTATTAAATGACATCCAAATGCCTTGCGAATTTTTATTTAGACCAAAATTAATATTTTGGAGATGGATTCCAATTTTTCAAAACTTTCTGAATTTTTGTGGAATTTATATAAATTTTCTAGTGAAGAAAATGTTATTTTGGGTTAAAAGTTATTTACGGTTAAATAGTTATTGGTTTGGGTCTGAAATTAACATATGTTAGAAAACATATAAAAAGTGATTTTTTGGAATTTTTGCAAAATTTTTCTTAGAGTTTTAATAGGTACATGAAATTATTTAAGGTATGGGACTTTAAAATGTTTTATATATTTTAAAACAAGAAGGGGCTTTTTGTAAATAAATACAAATTGTTATTTCTGGAAAGTCGGCATTATTATGAATTTTTTTTTTCAACCAATCACAATTTGAAAAACAAGGCAGGTTAGGTATAAAGAAATAGTTTAAAATGATAGATAAACATGTTTTTCACTATTTCGATGGTTTTGGCATCAGGTTTCGCCTCCTAACCTTCGCCTCCGACTCCATCGACACCAATGCACGTGGTGTCAGGGAATTAGTACGTAGTGAACTGGATGTAGGTTAAAGGTAAAGGGTCGAAACCAGGGGTTTCGAAGGGGTTGAGGCACTACTTTGCTTTTTAAAGAAAAGGCATCAACTTTCTTTTGATTGAGGAGCTTTCGACTAAGTTGGCTTTCGACCAGGTCAAATTGTTTTAAAGAAATGATTTCGATTGGGTTGCGCTTTTATTTTAAATGATTACTTTCGACTAAGTTGAAACCTTTAGCTGCTGCCTTTCTTCCTTTCGATCCAGATGGTTTCAAAGGGGTTACTTTTTTTTTCTTCTAAAATTTGACTAGTTCTCCAATGCTTTAGAAGTGATGGTTTTGACACCATCACTTCTTCACTTAGGAAATGGTTTTGAAAAAAATGCTTCGACTTAAATGATTTGATGACCTTTTTTCTCTGAATTGAAGTATAACCCGAATTGTTCCAAAAGAGATAATTTTAATGGTTTCAAATGGTGTTTCACGTGTTTTAGATTGAACCCAAGTGCTTTCGAAAAGGTTGCGTTTTGATGCTCTCGAAAGGTTTTAATGAATGGTTTCGAAGGGGTGGTTCCCTAAGGGTTTCTAAAGGGCTAAAAGGAAAGGTTTTTCCCATGTTTTCGAAGGCAATATTAAAGGTTTTAAAAGAATGATGTCTAAGATTTTAAAGCTTTCGAAAGGAAGGTTTTTATGATTTAGAAAAGAAGGATTTCAATTTTTTCGATAGGAAGGATTTGACTATTCAGCCTAGGTTAAGTAAAAGGTTTTACTTGGTTTTGAAAGGGTTACTTTCAAGGGTTTCAAAAAGGTCATTTGAAGGTTTTAAATAAAGGTTGCGAATATATTAAATAGGTAATATAGCCTAAGCATTCCAAGTTAAAAAGGACTTCAACTTATATTGGGGGATATGTAATGCTCATTAAATTTGATTAACATTATTTTGAGTAAAGTAAATATAACATGGAAAAATAGCTTAGCATAAAGTTAAAGATGTATTTTCCTTGTATAACTATGATTTAAAAGATTAAATCAATTTGAAGAGGTTTTCCAGGAAAAAGATGAAGGGTAATTAACCCTATGAAAATGACTCAGATTAGAAGAACAGATAGGACTTGTGTATGGTCGTTCACTATGCTCATTAGCTATTAGCCCCTTGCTAATACTCCAGAATTTCAATGTATAGGGCTTAGTCATAGGTAAGACTAAAATGATGGGTACACACAGAAAGGAATATTTATGTACAAAGATAGGTTATTAGTTAGCTTGGAAAACCATTAGGATCAGTTGATCCTTGGAGATGTAAGTCAAGGACAAACCGTCCAGAAGTTTTGTTTAATATATGTTTAGACTTTGATATTTTATCTGGTAGATCCGAGTCATCGAAAGGGACAGTTAGTCTAGTTTGCGGGCAGTTAGCCCAAATTTCGAATAGATAGTCCATTTATTACATGTTTTCAGCATAATGGATATTGTTATTGTTATAATTATTATAATCAGTTTGATTGAAGGAAAATATTTGCAAAATATATGCTTTGAAAAGGATATTAGTGAGAGAAAACTCGTTCTGCTAAGAAGCGTGGTCTCACTTAATATCAATAACCCGAAATGTAACAATATCATTCACACCAGGCTTTATGTTTGACTGGAAATTTTTGTTTTTTCCTTAACTCTTAGATGCTCAAAATTGATTTGAGTAGGTTGAGGGTTGAGGTTTATAGGTTTAGTAAATTTGGTGAGTAAAGCTTCCAGAGATGAGCAGGTGGCTGACGGGTAGCTATTTAGGAGTTACAGTTTATTCTGTGATTCCTTTACGTGTGTTAAGGTGGTTATGACTATATTTATATGATCGACCAAGGGGGCATCGTCATATTCGCTATTGCTGTATTATGGTAATTATATTTGATCTTTACTTAGGAAACAATTATGAGATTATGTAACTTGGACATGATTCATTTTTCTGAAATGTAATCATTAAAATGTCGTTTTTGAAATCTATGATTTATTCATATTCAAATGCTTCTGATATTATGGATACCATTAGCATTTCCGTATTTTGTCACCAGAAGTTAATACCATAGATGACTGTAGCATTTGTAGCGCTTAGCTTTTGGCCTCTAGATACGAGATGTTACAACTTGGTATCAGAGCATAGGTTTATAAAAAAATTTAAACTAAAAATGATTTTGAAAGCATAATCCTAAGGAATTAGAGTAAAATTGGGGTATGGGATAACGCTATGGTAACATACTTGTATTTGTTATATATAAGTATACGCTTTATCATTAGTCTCCTATCTGTGTTAGGTTATCTTTCTGTATCTCTTGAAATTTGAATACAGATATGGATTATAAAAGAGGAAGAGTTAACCCAGGAAGGAAAGGCACCGATGGGAATGCCAGATCTAATGCGAGGAGAACACAAGGTCAGACACAAGTAGAAAATGATGGTGCTGGAGTCCCGTAAGTTGGAATGGAAGCTATGTGTCAGTTTTTCATGAATATGATGCAAGCAGGAGTTGTATTTGGAGTGTTAGGAGGAAATTATACATGTGACTGGGTTCTGGAAGTTCTGATGGTTAACCAGTATGCTAAGTTGAACGGAGACTATGATAAGCTTGGAGGGAATCTGTTTATTAGAATGGAAGATTCCATTGAGGTGGAGAATCGGTTGCTACATTATGAGAGGATCTTTGTAGACTTGGGGCTCAATGATGAGCAAAAATGGAGGCTTGCTTCGAGACAGCTTCAGGGAGCTACTTTATTCTGGTGGAATAGTGTGACTATGGCAGTGGATGAGGAAACCATGACATGGGCAGATTTCAAGAGGAGGCTCCAAGAGAGGTACATGTCTGTGATGGCATAGTCTGCTCCGATCAGAAAGTTTTGAGTTAGAGCAAGGCGGATGTCTGTTTTGGAGTATGCCAGAAGGTTCGATGAGTTAGCCAAATATGGGTATGCTTCAGTGGATACTATGATGAAGAGGAATGAAAAGTTCATCAGGGGGTTGAAGCCTGAGTTTGTAAGGGCTACATTACCTCATATTAGAGATCCTTCTGATGTTGTAGTGGAGATGCCTTAAGACATGAGGGGATACTTGATTCTATAGAAAAGAGTAAGGCTAATGAGATCCAGGCAGGGCAGGGTTAGAAGAGGAAGTTCTTTCCTCAGAAAGGTGCTCAGAATGGTAGAGCAGCTAAGAAAGGGAAGTATAGGATTGTTTGCTTCAAGTGCGATAAAAAGGGGCATTTTGCTAATGAGTGTCGTGCTAGAAAGGCCGAGGAAGTGATAGGGAAGAAGAATGTCAGGTGCTTAAGTTGCGATCAGATTAGCCATTATAAGAACTGACACAAGGAGCCCGCTAAGGATAGAAAGGGCAAGGGTATGCATTGGAGCCTGTTACTTCGAACCCAACAGCTCAAGAGAAGGGAAAGATAGTTTTGTGTTGTACGTTTCTGATTCATGGTATGTCTGTTAGCGTTCTATTTGATACTGGTGCATCGCATTCTTTTATATTTAGATGTTTGGTATATAAGATTAACCTAGAACGCACATATTGGGTTACTTCCTTACGAGTTACGAATCCAATAGTGGGATATACAACTCTAGGGTTGAGATATGACCAGTTAGAGTTTGACTTGTTAGGTCGTACTTTTGTATGCAGTTTTCATGTGTTTGATTTTTTGGGGTTTGGAATTATTCTTAGGAATGGATGGATTGGTTAAGTGAGTACGATGCTAGGATAAATTCCCATGATAGGAAAATATACACCCTGATTGTAGCGACAAGATTGTTTTTACCATGGAAGGTTCTAGCGGTGAGGTGAATGCCTTGTTTGGTGTTATGGAATTGGATGATGAGCTGAATCGAGTTTTCGTGGTTAGGGAATTTGCAGATGTTTTTGAACCTGTGGTTTGATTGCCGCTGAAACAAGCCATTAAATTCCAGATAGATTTGGTTCCGGGAGCAGAACCATTGAGTAGGCCACCAAGCAGGATGACCTCTATAGAGATAAGGGAGTTGAAGGTGCAGTTAGTGGATTTGGAAAGCAAGAGATTTATCAAGCCGAGTAGTTTACCTTGAGGAGCAACCATAGTATTTGCTAAGAAGTCGGACGAATCTATAAGGCTATGTATCAATTATTATAAGTTGAATGAGAGGACGATAAGGAATCGATATCCCTTGCCGAGAATTGACAATTTGTCGACCAATTGAGTAGAGTCAAGCTATTTTCACATTTGGATTTGGCAACAGGTTTCCATCATCTTAGAGTAGCAGAGGATAGTATACATTTGATGGCATTTAGGACCATATATGGTTCATACAAATGGTTAGTTATGCCGTTCGGACTGACAATGCACTAGCTTTCTTTGTGGATTTGATGAACCGAGTTTTTCGAGAGCACTTGGATAGGTTCGTATTGGTTTTCATGGATGATATCTTGATATACTCTAAGGATGAAAGAGAGCATGAAGTTCATCTTAGAGTGGTGTTTTAGACGCTGAGGCAGCATCAGCTGAAAGCAAAGTTTTCGAAGTGTCATTTGTGGAAGAAGGAAGTGAAGTTTCTTGGTTATGTAGTCTCAGAGAAATGGTTATTAGTAGATCGGACTAAGATTAAAGCGATGAATAGTTGGAAGAGACCCGAGACGGTGACTGAAATAAAGAGTTTTCTTGGATTAGCCGGTTATTATCAAAGATTCATAAAGGATTTCTTGTGGATAGTAGCGTCGATGACCAAGCTAATGAGAAAGGATGTGAAGTTTGTGTGGACCGATAAGTGTAAGGAAGCACTCCAGAGTTTGAAACACTTATTGACCCATGCACCTGTGTTGGTTATTTCGAAAGGGAATCGGAATTTGGTAGTTTATACCGATGCGTATGGAACATGGTCAGGAGCTGTGCTGATGTAGAGAGGTAAAGTGATTGCCTATGCTTCTTGATAGCTTAGACCACATGAGGTCAAATATCCAATGCATGATTTGGAGTTGGCTATAGTGATTTTTGCATTAGAGGCATGGAAACATTACATTTTAGGAGAGAGGTTTGAGTTATATACAGATCATAAGTCGCCAATGTATTTGTTATCTAAGAAGGAGCTGAACATGAGACAACAAAGATGGTTAGAGTTTATAGCCACTTATGATTTTGGGATTGAGTACACACCAGGGAAAGGCAACAAGGTTGTAGATGCACTTAGTTGGAAGCATCAGAATGTAGTGTTAGTGATGATTGCTAAGTGGAAAGATTTGGAAACATTGGCAGATTGTAGAGTGCGGTAGGGATTTGAGGCAGGGTCTAGCGGAGAAACCGTAGTGTTATCTTTTTTGGAAGTTCGACCAGTGATGATCGAGAAGATTGCTTCTAAACAGGAGGAAGATCCAGTATTGGCTAAACGGATCAGAAAGTTGAGAGATGGAATCAAGAGCGATGACTTGAAGGACTTCAGTCTTGACCAGAATAGGTGGTTGAGAAAGAAGGGATGATTATGTGTTCTGAGTTTAGGAACATAAGGAAAGAAGTCTTGGAGCAATGTCATCGTTCAAAGTTCACTATTCATCCTGGAGGAACTAAGATGTATCGGGATATGAAGAGAAATTTCTCCTAGGAAGGTATGGAGCGGAATATCGGCTTATGGGTAAAGTAGTGCTTGATTTTCCAACAGCCTAAGCCAAACACCAGAAGTCAAGTGGATTCCTTTAGCCATTAGATATTCCGGTATAGAAATGGGATTCAATTTCTATGGATTTGATTGACGAGTTGCCAAGGTCGAATAGAGGAAATGAAGTATGTGCGTCATAGTGGACAGATTTACCAAGAGTGGCCATTTCATTCCAGTTAAGTCAACCAGAACGGCACATGTTTTAGCAAAGATGTTTATGAAGAATGTAGTTAGACTACACAGAATTTCTAGTAGTATAGTAAGCGATAGAGATTCCTTATTTACTAGCGAATTTTGGAAGAGTCTGTAGAAAATTTTGGGAACCAAGTTCAAGATGAGTACTGCTTACAATCCGCGGACAGATGGGCAAACGGATAGAGTTAACAAGTTCTTGGAAGATTTGTTAAGAGTTTGTGTTCTAGATTATGGGGGATCATGGGAATACCATCCGCATTTAGTCGAGTTTTCGTATAACAACAGTTATCAGACTAATATTAGGATGGCATCGTTCGAAGCTTTTTATGAAAGGCCATAAAAATCTCCCATTTGTTAGTTGGAGACCGAGGATAGGTAGGTTCTTGCTCCAGATCTAGTTAGAGAAGCTGCAGTAAAGATTGAGGTCATTCAAGCTTGAATGAAGAAGGCTCGGTCTAGGCAGAAGAGTTATGCAAATATAAGACGAAAAGACTTAGAGTTCTCAGTTGCAGATTAGGTTTTTGTCATGGTTTCACCGATGAAGGCTGTGATCAGATTTGGAAGATCAGGAAAGTTAGCTCCGAGATTCGTTAGACCTTTTCCTATTGCTGAGAGGATCGAGAAACTCGCGTATAAAGTTGAGGTACCGAAAAGTTTGGTAGGAGTCCACGATGTTTTCCTTGTTTCTTATCTTATAAAGTGTGTTATAGACCTGGAGACTACTATTGCATCGACTGTGCTAGAGGACTTAGTAGTAGAATTTGACTTGACTATAATGAGAAAGCCGATTTGTATTGTTACGAGAGATTAGAATAGGCTTAGAACCATGGCGGTCAGATTAGTCAAAGTCCAGTGGAATGACGATGACTGGGACCGTACTTGAGAGGTTGAGAGCAGGATTAAAGATACTTATCCTGACTTGTTTTTTGGTATGTTTTACCTTCTTGTTTGATTTGTTATGTACCTTATCGTAATTTCAAGGATGAAATTCTTGAAGCAAGAGAGCGTGTAACACCCCATATTTTTGGTAACATTATTTAGAATATTTAATTAGCTAAATTAAATAAAATAATATGTTGATTAGGGGATTGAGATTTGATTTTAATTAAGTTGTAGCTGAGTCATTTAATGAATGAACTAAAGAAATTTAAAATGAAATATAGCTGGGTAAAATAGAAAAGAGGCCATTCCTATATCTTTAACCTTTGGTCGTGTATCCTATACATGTTTATTTCATTTGATTTTTTTTAAATTAGAGGTCGGCCACCATTAACAAGAGAAAGAGGAAGAAGATTAGGATAAGCTAAAGGAAAAGCTTAATCAAATCGAATCCATTCACATCTTAATCTCTTTAATATCTAAAGCTAAGGTGAATAATGTTTACATCTCATATTTCTTTTGTTCGGTTTTAAGATGAAATCTTAAATATTTTGCATTGATTTGCCATGTTTTTGAATGACGGAATGATTATATACACTTGTTGATGATTTATGATTGTTCATATAGATTTTATGACATGTTTTGATATGAAAACCCTATTAAATGATATCCAAATGCCTTGCAAATTTTTATAGACTATAAATAATATTTTCGAGATGGTTTTGTATTTTCAGAATTTTCTGAATTTTGTGGAAGTTATATAAATTTTCTAATGAAGAAAATGTTATTTTGGGTTAAAAATTATTTATGGTTAAATAATATTGGCTTGGGTTAGAAATTATATATCTTAGAAAACATATAAAAAGTGATTTTGTGGAATTTTCCTAAGAGTTTCAATGGGTATATAAAATTATTTAAGGTATGTGGCTTAAATGCCTTGTATATTTTTAAAAGGAGAAGGGGATTTTTTGTGAATAAATTCAAATTATTATTTCTAGAAGGTTGGCAGTATTTTGGAAAAGAGAAACTGGCAACCAATAACAATTTGACAAGCAAGGCAAGTTAGGTATAAAGAAATAGTTTAAAAGGACAAATAAACATGTTTTTCGCAGAGTCGATGTTTTTAGGACCAGGTTCCGCCTCCTTACCTTCACCTCCGACTTCATCAAAACCAATTCTCATAGTATCAGGAAACTTGTACGTAGTGAATTGGATATAGGTGAAAGGTAAAGGGTTGATACCAGAGGTTCCGAAAGGGTTGACGCACTACTTTGCTTTTAAAAGAAAAAGCACCTGCTTGCTTTCGACTGAGTAGCTTTTGACTATGTTTGCTTTCGACCAGGTCAAATGGTTGAAACGAAATGATTTCAATTGGGTTGTGCTTTTGTTTTAAATGACTGCTTTCGACTAAATCGAAAACCTTAGCTGTCGCCTTTCTTCCTTTCGACCCAGATGGTTTCGAAGGGTTTACATTATTTTCCATAATTTAGCCACTTCTCCAATGCTTTTAAAGGGATGGTTTCAACACCAACACTTCTTTACTTAGAAAATGGTTTCATAACAAATGCTTTCGACTTAAATGATTTAATGACCTTTTTTATGGATTAAAGTATAACCCAAATAGTTTCAAAAGAGACAGTTTTAATGTTTTTGAAAGGTGTTTTCACATGTTTTAAATTGAACCCAAGTACTTTCGAAAGTGTTGAGTTTTGATGCTTTCAAAAGCTTTTAATGAATGGTTTCGAAGGGGTGGTTCCATAAGGGTTTCGAAAGGGCTAAAAGGAAAGGACTTTCCCATGTTTTTGAAAGTAAATATTTAAGGGCTTTAAAAGAAGGATTTATAAGATTTTAAAGCTTTTAAGGGGAAGGTTTTTAGGCTTTCAAAAGGAAGGATTTGAATGGTTTCGAAAGGAAGTATTTGGCGTTTTAGCCTAGGTTAAGTAAAGGGCTTTACTTGGTTCGAAAGGGTTGCTTTCAAGGGTTTTGAAAGGGTTGTTTGAATGTTTTAAACAAAGGTTTCGAATATATTAAATAGGCAATGTAGCCAAAGTGTTTCAAGTTAAAAAGGACTTATACTTATATTGGAGGATAGGTAATCCTTATAAAATTTCGTCGACGTTATTTTGAGTAAAGTATATATAACATGGAAAAATAGCTTAGCATAGAGCTAAAGATGTATTTTCCTTGTATAAGTATGATTTTAAAAGGTTAAACCATTTTGAAAAGGTTTTCAAGGAAAAAGATGATGGGTAGTTAAACCTAAGAAAATGACTCAGGTTAGAAGACCAGATAGGATTTGTGTAGGTTCGTGCCCTATGCTAATTAACTATTAGCCCCTAGCTAATTTACTCCACAATTTCATTGTGTAGGGCTTAGTCACAGATTAGACTAAAATGGTGGATATACACAAAAAGGGATATTTTACAGAAATAGGTTATTGGTTAGCCCGCAAAACCATCAGGATCAGTTGACCCTTGTAGATGTAAGTTAAGGACAGACCATCTAGAAGTTTTTTCTAACAGATGCTTAGACCATTTGATATTTAACCTAGTAGGCTCGAGTCAGCCAAAGGGATAGTTAGTCCAATTTGAGGGCAGTTAGCCCAGTTTTCAGATAGATAGTCCATTACCTTTTTTAGCATAATGGATATTGTTGTTGCTGTTGTTATCATCAGTTTGATTAACCAGTTTGGTTCGAGGAAAAGATTTGCAAAATATATGTTTTGAAAAGGATATTAGTGAGGGGAAACCGGTTCTGCTAAGCGACGTGGTCCCACTTAATATCAGTTACCCGAGATGTAACAATATTATTCAGACTAGGCTTTTGACTCAAAATTTTTATTTCCCCTTAAACTCTCATGTGCTCAAAATTGATTTAGGAGGCTGAGGGTTGAGGTTTATAGGTTTTAGTAAATTTGGCGAATAAATCTTTTGGAGACGAGCAGATGACTGACGGATAACTATTTAGGATTTATAGTTTATTTTCTTTTCTACTACATGTATTAAGTCATATGTCGCTCTTAGCGTATTGTAATTACATTTGATCTTTGCTTGATAAACGATTATGGGATTATGTAACTTGGATATGATTCACTGTTTAGAAATGTAATCAGTAAAATGTTGTTTTTGAAATCTATGATTTATTCATATTCAAGTGCTTCTGATATTATGGATACCATTAGCATTATCATACTTTGTCACCAGAAGTTAATACTACAGATGACTGAAGCATCTATAGCGCTTAGCTTTTGGCCTCTAGATACGGGATGTTACAATTGAAATGATAATTTGTTTTTTACATGGTTATAAACTTTTAACTTGTTTTTGTTCAAAACTAGTTATTGTTAGTAAATTTGTCGTATCTTTCTCTTTTTTGGTCAGAATTTGATAATTCTTGATTTTTTGAAAAGCCTAGAATTTTACCTACAACTTTTATGTTTTGTGTTTTGAAAAATTCTGAGCTATAGATGGTCGAAATGGTGTTTTAGATTCGCTGCCCTGAGATTGAGTGATTGATATCAATTTAAACCTGAAGCTTGTTTCGATCATAACTTTTGAAATGTAAGTCCAAATTTAGTGATTCTTTTTTTTGAAAAGCTTAGACTTTTATGTACAACTTTCATGTTTTGATTTTTGTAAAATTCTGAGCTTTAGATGGTCGAAATGGTTTTTTTGTATCGATGCCCTAAGATTGAGTGACAGGAATCTATTTAAACCTGAAACTTGTTTCGGTCATAATTTTTGAGCAACTCTTTTTTTATGGAAAGCTTATACTTATAGCTACAACTTTAATGTTTTGAGTTTTGTAAAATTCTGAGCTTTAGATGGTCAAAATGGTGTTTTGTCTCGCTGCCTTGAGATTGAGTGACATGAATTAATTTAAACCTGAAGCTTGTTTTGATCATAACTTTTGAACAGTAAGTCCAAATTCGATGATTCTTCTTTTGGAAAGCTTAGACTTGTATCTATAATTTCCTTTTTTTAAGTTTTTCATAACGAATTTTAAAGGGACAACATTGCATTTCTTTGCCGCTGGTCTGGCCTATGTTTCAGGCAGCTTCTTCGCTTCTCATGTATTGCTCGTTTTGCAAATTTCTCTACTGCTTTGTTTGCTTGTTTTACTGCAATTTGAGTTTTGTTTGGATGATATTTCATTGTCTATTCTAAGTTTTGAATTTCTTTCTTGTTGCTATTAATTCCCTATAAGTTTTACTATATGTGTACATTTACAGACTCACATTTTCTATGCACTAGTTTTTCAACTATTTTATAAAGAAATATTATGAAAATAAATTATATAAAAGGATATTTCTATATACATAAAGCTTATAAAAGAAATGAACTTCGAAAAAGCAAATTATTATAAATATATAGTTTTCAAATCATTTATGAAAAAAATTAGCCAACAAAGGAGTTCATGGATTTTAAAATGAGAAGTTTTAAAGTAAGTATACACATGAAGTATTTTAGAAATCATCTCTTAAATGGTAAAATAATATTATTTACTTTCAAAACTATATTCACTTGTTGGATTTTATTATGTTTTAGGCTTTAGCTATTTAGAAGCTATTTCGGCATTTCTTGTATGATTTTGGAATTTACTGCTTTCTTGAGATTTCTGCCTTTACTTGAATAAGAAATCTAATTAAACGGTTTAACAATACAAGTGGTATGAAATATTTGTATTATTTTATTGGTTAATTCTTGGACTTGTTCAATTGAATATTTTATTCGAGTGGAATTTACAATCTTTTATAAATACTTAAGTAACACAATGTGGTTATGGGATATTAAGTGGTATTCATTTATGGGATATTAGGTGGTATTCATTTGTTTACTAATTGAGAGTATGTTACACATATCGAGTGGAGTTTACTAACATTTAGTAAAGATTCGAGAAAACCCAGTGGTTATGCAACATACGGTCGTTACTCAAATGATTATTATTCGAAAGTATATAACACTTATTTAGTTGTGCTTTCATACTCGTCAGTGGATGATCATTTTTATGCATATTATTTGGGTTTTCAGGTCCATCTTGGGATACGAATTTACAAATGAGTTTAGACTTGTAAAGTGCTGGTCTCATGGGTTGGCGGCCGAAGTTTGTGTCTTCTATGTTGACTTGCAAAGTGTTTGTCAATATTGCTAGCTTATGAATTTGATTTACGATATGCTTGTTCTATTCAACGTGAGAAATGCAAGTCAATCTATGTTAGCATGCGAAGTGCGTGTTTATTATTATAGCTTACGAAGTGCTTGCTTTTGTTGGACATGCAATGTGCTTGCCATTATGATTTGTGACTTGGTTTTATGCTGAGTCTTTTGGGTTTCGACTCAATTTCAAGCGGTGTCATATGTTATAGAATTGACTTGCTTTATGCAGTCTCTTGTGTTCTTGAGTTTTCGAAGTTACTTTTCCTTATTACTATATATTTGAGATGATTGTCCTTCGTGGGCATGAGTGTATTTGATGACATGGTAATTAGGTATTTTAGCCTTTTTTTGCATACGACATATATTAAATAGTTATTATTATGCTTTGTGTTTTATGAAATTTGTTAGAGAATGAATTCATGGTGAGTCCTTTTGATCTTTGATGGGATGCACTATTTATATTCTTTTTCTTTGAAGTATGCGTGTTTAGTATTATATGTTCTCATCTTTTAGAAATTTAGAGATAGTTTGACCCATTAATTTTATAATACTCGGGTCAGACCAAGACTTGATAGGTATAGGGAATCAGTGACTTTGGATTTAGGCTAGCTAGAGCAGCTATATGAAGTAGTATCTTTGTGATAGAGTTCCCTTTTCAAATGTTAGTCTTATTTGTAGACTTATGATATACTTAGTTGTTGTATTAACTTAAGATGCCTTGTATATTCTTCTAATCTGTCATAGTGTATAGGTTTATATAGATGTATATGTAAGTCTAGTATTCATTTTGTAGACTTACTGTAACGCTCGGAAATTTCGACTTCCGAAAATCGACATTAATACGCCCACTGTATCAACTGCCGCGCCATCGAATGCCGAAAAACCGAATTGTTATGGTTAAAGAAGAAGAGGTAGAAGAAGAAAGAAAAAAGAAGCAACAGAAAACAATATCAGAATCTCACAATCTCAGCGGAACACATATAATAGATAAATGAATACCTTTAAAACAAAGAACTATATCAGTTGTTACATTACATCACATTACAATACATTATCAGAGTGTACAACAACAAACACAATAGTGGACAGTTATATAAACCTATCCTCACAACTGAATACACAGTGGAAAAGATAATATCATATACAAGTGATACGTCTCGCCATCCAGCTTGCCTCCAGACTTCTACAGCAACTCTTGAATTCCAGAATGACCTGAAAACCTGACTCTTGACTGCCCATGTAGAAATTGGTGGGCACCCAGAGTTTAGGAAGGGAACAATAAACTCCAAGTCAATCATGGGAAAACAAACAAAGAAATATTTTAAAATAGATCCGCAATGCTTTTAGAAAATGTAACTACCATAAGGCCTCCTACCACACACACAATGCAAACACAGAATTGGAGGAGATTTCTCCTTATGATAGTCAAAGATGCTTACTATGCAGAATCATTTGATTATTATTATTATTAGTGCAAAGTGCAGGAAAACATTTCGAAAGTACAATATTAATCTTAGCCAGCATAGGTACCATTATAGTATGCCTACTATAGCTACCATATTAAATGGTAGGTTCTACAACTAAAACCGTAAAAGGATCGTATTGTTTCTTTGGATTTCAAACAAACGGTCAGGCCAATGAACTTCCCATTTCCACATGGGAACGCCTCTGGAAGGATGCCCCGAGAACCTAACCGGATCTCTGCGAACACAAGACTGGGTTACCCCTAGCTGGGTAACAACTGACACGAGTATGCCATCCCTCAGTCGTAACCGACCTTTATCCCGGGATTCACCAACAACCACAAAATAATAAGTTTGCAGCAACAACATAGGTTAAGTATCTGGGCTCCATACCATGATACCACCTCTATCCAGAAGGAAATGACATACACTAAGGGGGCGCTATCCCCTAATAACCTTGCTACATCTTTCCTGTTTTGACCATTACCGGGGTGTGAGGTCCGACGAAGTCTCATCCACAAAGCTACGCTTTTCATAAAAGCTACGCTTTGATCAACAAATGATCATCAACACTCTGTATGCCACATTACCAATTTGGGAATGTATCACTAGTAACCATCAACTACATAACCTCTGAGCTCGTACATCTCAGAGAAGGGTGTTAAGCTAAGAGAATAAATTCTCCGCCACCAATAGAAATGTATTTGATAGAAACCAGCTTTACATCTCAAATTGTAACGTTAGACACACATCCGTACAAGTTCGTTCCGGGATTGAACGGAACCGAAGGCACTTCCAAAGAAGCCCTTGCAATCCGGATATTCACTAATCATGTCTGGACTTCCCATTAGAAAGAGTGATAAAATCTCTATATCGGAGATCAGCCAATGCAGAGACATTCGACGGTAATCCTTCTGTTTTCGAAAATATTCGGTCTTCAACACCGGTCTTCAAATGCTATCCATTACGACGTATCACTATTCGGAATAGGATTTATGACCCAAAGGTCCTCTCCCGGCTAAACCGAATAACGAGCACTTATTTTAAAATAAGTGTAACATTCAAATTCAAGCAAATCACAACAATTACCCATTTAAAGGTAAATATTGATAATCGGTTATTTAACTATCAATAGATATGCACAACATCACCAGATTCCAAATAATTTCCGGAATTTTTATTTTCCAAAAATATCTTTACAAGATATAATTTTCCACACTTAACCATTTGAAAACAATTTTCAAATCACTTTTCACCTTTACAACTTTTGAAATTTTTTTTTCAAAACATTTTCCTTACGCGGAAACACTTCCAAATATTTATCTATTTTCAATTTATCTTTAAAAGATAAAATCTCAAAACATTTCACTTTATATTGGAAAACATTTCCATACTTATTTAATAATAAGTAATTCACAAATCTATTTATTATCAACATTTGGAAAAATATTCAATATACTTAAATCACAATTAAGTATATATTTTATTCTTTAAGGAAATCATTCTCTTAAACACATTTATTTGGGTCCAAACGAATGTTGCATAAAACATCATTACGACAACCCAAAAACACTAGTATAGGGATTTGAAATTAAGATAGATATATAAATCCCAATACTATATAAAACATTTCCTTTCGAAAATCATTTACCATAACAATAGTGTTATAGTCCACCATTTCCTTTTATTTCTCGAAAACGTCTATTTCAACATTGAATGTTGAAATCTATGGTTTCGATACTTAATACATTTTAAAACATCTTTAGATCGTTTTAATTCTATTTAAAATATCACTTCCTAAAACATTTCTTTAATATATTATTCACTATCCAAAATCGTGAATATACTTCGTTAACCAAATTCAACATTTCTACACATTTTATTTAAAGGATTATCCACTGTCCAAAATCATGGATATATCTCCTTTAATAAGCTATAATAATTAAATTATCAAATAAGTCAATTTTGGATTTATAAAACAAGGTTTATAAATTCCATTTATATTTTATAACAACTTCAACTTATAAAAGCACTTTATTAACAGATTCTATCCATATCCCATTTACACGCCAAAATCCAAATTATAAGCAAATTACTTATAATTCTCTATTTACAAATTCATTCTTTTATAACTTCAAAATCGTAGATTCTATTCTTTTATAAAACCCATTTTAACATCATTTTAAAACATTTTCAAAACTCCTTTATAATTTCATCACTTTGATTTATAAAAATCAAATTTTATAAATCTTATATATAAAGTTTTTATAATAAATTGAAAATCTCAATTTAAACTATTTATAAAATCATTAACTCCATATTTCAAAAATCAATTTTCAACTATATTTCTCAAAAATCATAATTTTTATAACATTAGAATTATAACGTTTATTTATTTAAAATGAATCAATTCCAAAATTCATAACTTTAAAATCCTTTTAAATTTGAAAATCCTTTTAAATTTGAAAATCATCACTTTAACACTTATAATTTTCCAAAATAAGCCCAATGCTGCAACAGCACTAAATATAACAAATATAACAATCACGGCGTCCAAAACATCATATGTCATATGATAATAGAATATATCACAATAGCTGTAAATAAATTAATACGGGTGAGGAATCCAGTTGGATCCCTCCAACCTGTTTCCCTACATCCACAGATGTTAGCACAATACCAATCCCGTTTCAATACGGGATATCGCGGTACATAGGTTTATATAAAATATTATCCGCTATTATGCGGCGCAATAAGGTCTCATCCTCTATATAATGCGGGAACTCAACTCCAAGTACATATATAATACCAATTCCAGTTCAAGATGGAATATCGCGGTATATGTGTTTAATAAATAACCTCCACTTAATATACGACTTATAGGGTCTATTTCAAAACAATAGATAATAATTTATCATTCAATCACATAATCAAGCAATTTTAAATCTAACTATTCAAAATTTTAAATCGAAACAATTTTGATTGAGTGAGAATTTCTCACCTTGCTTCCAATAACAGTTGCAGTGTTTTATTTCGAATAAAATTAAACGCGCATTTAATTTTACCCAAAAATTTCACTAGCACCAATCAACTCCAATCCAGCTCCATCACGTAGTGTTCATGCATACGAACCCAACGCAATTCGTTTCGTCAGTTTTCGACCTCGTATGAACAAGTTATGAAATTTTAAACATTCAACGAATTTAAATATATATAATTTACAATTCTTTTTTTTAAACCTAGAATTAATCACTGCCGTTCATTCCAAAAGACCAAATACAGGCCGCGTTTCTTCTCCTCTCCCCTCACGTTCAAATTCGAACGTAGATAACCCAAGCCGCCACCTTTTGTCCTAATTGTCGCGCGACCTACGCTCGACTTCACGACGATCAAGCACCACGGTTTTGAAGCCCATCGCGAATGCTACCTTCGGCCAGAGGCCGGCCATGCTCGGTCGCCATTATTACTCGAAAAAAGTGTATGAACGTTGGTCGTTCAAGGCCCCTTTACCGTCAATCCATCTCATCTTTGTCGATCATAGTCGTTGAACGCGTAGCTCTCGAGGAGCTCTAGAAGTTTGTAGTTGAATCTATTTTGTGGTTGTTGGTGGATTGGAAGAAAAAGGAGGAGGAAGAAGAAAAATTTTCGGCCATTAGAATTGGAGGTGGCGGCTAGGGTTGAAACCCTAATTCCTTTGCAATTGTGAATGTTTAAGGTCCTTTTATAGAAAAATGGCATCGCGCTATTCATCCAAAAATTTTTCCGAACTCCAAACGAAGCATGTCGCCTGGCATTTATAATGTTTTACCAATATTCCAAACTTAATGGAATATATATCGGGAGCCAATTCGATCAAATTTGAAAAATAGGTTTTCGAATCGAATTATTTAATTTTAAAATTCACTCAAACCGATTTCTACGCGTTTTAGCTTGCCTTGGACAAACTGTAAGTCCGATTGACACGAAATTTGAAATCTTACAATAATTTAATATTACGGATCCAATGAAACTGGTTTCGTCAAAATCCGAGACTGTTTGAAAAATGGATATTTTTACTCGTCAATTAAATATTAAAATATTCAATTTCCACAAATTAACTTTTAGTTCAATTTTTAAAAGTTCTATAACATCATTCTAACTCCAATTTGATTTTATACAACTTTACAAATCAATTTAAATCACATTAAACCAAATTTCCAATTATTTCTGTAATTTCATATATTAAATTATCGATATAATTATCCAATTAAATCCTAGATATTCGAAATATAATTTATTCAGCTTATAAATTTAACTTTTGCATATTAAAAATTAATTGAATATACGAATTTCAAAAGACTGAAATTCTGGGTCGTTACAAACTTCCCCCCTTAAAAGAATTTCATCCTCGAAATTACCAAGTAAGAAAAAGTTACAAGATCCATTAATTTTCAAAATCATTTGTTCAAATTAAATTTCAAATTCATTTGAGTGTTTAACTTTCCCAAAATCCATAGTTAAACTTCTT
This sequence comes from Allium cepa, assembly GCA_030765085.1. Classification (NCBI taxonomy): domain Eukaryota; kingdom Viridiplantae; phylum Streptophyta; class Magnoliopsida; order Asparagales; family Amaryllidaceae; genus Allium; species Allium cepa. Next base: position 205,483,381 of record CM060934.1, on the reverse strand, counting down.
TCAATAACTTTACTAAGTATTCAAATCTACTTTGTTACCTTTTCAAAAGCAACTAATATCGTTTAACTTTCAACTCAAAATCAAAATTTTAGTTTTCTCAAATTTTCCCAAAATTCCCAAATTTTTCTAACGCCTTAAATTTTCAAAACAAATTCGCCATGGTCTCCTTTGCGCAGCTCGATCCGAAAAAAATGGCAATATATATATATATATCACAAATATACATCTCATTAAAGTAATGAGGCATCCCGTAGGGAAAAAAGTGTAAAAGTACGATATGTAATCCGAGGTATGTACCTTATATATTATTAGCGAGCATATACGGCTAATGTAGCGCGAAAGCGAGCTTCAAATGCGAAGCAAGCGCCATCCGCACCTACTAAACACTCAACAAATAAATGAGAACATGTATATATGAAAGTAATATCAATATACAACATATATCACTACAACAACTACATATGCCAATATAGCAAATGCGAAAAAAGCAACAAATCCAACCATCAACCAACTAGAATTCAACTAACATCCATAACCAAATCAATACACTTTCACTTCTCATTAATATTCAATGAATTTGTTTTCAAATTTAGATCATATTTGATTCATTAGCATTGGATTTACTAGCATTCATTCATATTCAATTTCAATTAGTTTGCATTCACTAATTTATATTCAAGTTTGTTCACTTCCAAATCAAATTCAATTCTATTCAGGTTTACTTACTTCCAATTTGAATTCAATGATTTATAGCTTTCATTTTCATTTATTGAATTTCATACGAATTTTCTATACAATATACTAACAACCAACGTATAACCAACTTAACCAAATTTATTTAATTCACTTACATTCATTCAATTTGGTTCATCACTTTTAATTAGCTTTAATGAATTAACACTTACATCCATTATCTCATATCAATTTATTTACACTCAATTGATTTACATTCAATTCATTCATTAATTCAATTGCTAATTCATTTAACAAATAAGGTTGAATTTCATTTATATAACTCAAGTTCACATCCATTTAATTCACTTTATTATTTTACTTCGATACCAAAATCAACTTCATTCAACATTACTTAAGTTATATTCCATTTCAAACATCATTTGTTTAACTTAACTTAAATTTCCACTTATAAATCCAACTCAGATTCCAATTCTAAAGTAAATTCTATTTAACTTTCCTTTAGTTAAATTCCAAAACATATATTTACTATACTAACCCCAATTCTTTATTCTTTACCAAAGCCAAATTTATTATTTCATATTATAAGTCCACAACTCGTTTCACTTATATTCAACAATTTCAATTCATAGTTCAAATTCATTTTTATTTACATCTCATATTTATAAATATATTCATATAGTTTCACTTCTTATATATAAGTGCAACGACCCGTAAATTGCGACGATTTAATTTTAGTTAAAAAGGGATTATGTAATAAAAAAATTTTGTAAAGAAAAATAAAGATATATATAAAAGAGATAGAATTTATGCTGGAATGAACGCTAAATGAAAATCCAATGATTGAGATAGTGTAAGATGTATACCTGTGTGTAAGTTGAATAAACAAAGGAGATTTAAATTTATAACTAATAATGAATTGTAGAAATGGGTATTTAACTTAATTGTTGAAAGTTAGGTGAAATATCAATAAAGAAATAGCGTAAATTGTCGCACTTAAATAAAATGTAAATTAAAGAAATAAAGACAAAATTTAAATTACCTATGTATTAATATATTAAAAAGGACTGTAATGGTATGTGAATTAAGGTGGTAATATAGATGGCAGTTGATGGATAACCAATTTAATGCAAATCCAAATGCAATTGAAGCGGCTGTTTGAGTTTTGGAGTGAAAATGGGAATAGTGAATACAACATTATAACCTCTTAATTAAATATGATTGTTTAATTAATACTAAAAGTAATAAAAGTAGGTAATAGTATTAATGAAATAATAATAAGAAGAATTGAAATTGTATAATGGAAAATTTGTTAATAAATGGATGAAAATATTGGATGAACTAATTGATGGAAATAAAATCTAAAAGAATGTTGGATAGAACATAAGTGATTGAAATTCGGTAGTGTGTATTGGAAATAAAGTTCATCTAAATATTGAGAAATTTTAATGTTGTTATTATGAAAATGTTACTTTAGTTATTATTAAAATAGTAACGGGAAGTGTGAAGGTAAATTTATAAACGTAAAACTTATTTTAAGGAATTAATTGAGTGTATACTTATGAAATAGATTTAATGACAATAATTATTGTACGTATTTATTCTATTTGTTGGTTAAGTTTTATTTTGATCAATTTCAATTAATGCACTAAATTATTGCAGTTAGTGTGGAATATTGGTAAGAGAATAAATAAGATGTAACCAAGGGAAAGGTCCATTTTATAATATAATAATTAGTGTGATCTTAGGAATGAATTAATTGAGGTTTAAGCTTTTATTTATGTGTAAAGTTAACAAAATTTCAATTAAATTGAAATCTAGTAATTTATGAAAATAAAGATGAGAATTGGGAAATATTACTGTAATGAATCATAAAAGAAATGTTAACTATGTGGTTGAGTAATAATTGATTTATTTTGAGTTGTAATCCAATAAAATCAAATTTATTAAAATTTATTGCAATTAATTGGATTAATTGCAGTAACCTTTGGAAATTGGAACTTAGTAAAAATAATCTGGATTGGATTTCAAATAAATAGGTTAGGGTGAGTAACTGAATTACATACTATGAATAAGTAAACCAGGAAGATTAAATTTAATTAATATAAAATAGTTGATTTATTGCAAATAAAAGATTATGTAAATATTTAGTTAGGTGGAATTAAAGTTAATTACATAATAAGGTATGAATCCACTGCTAATTTTATTTATGGAAATGAAAAGAGTACCAAAAACAAGCTTTGTCAGTATATTTAAGTTTAATGTATAATAATAAGTTAATGGTAATAAAAGAAGTTTGAACATCTAAATATTCTGTTAATAGAGAGTTGAGTTAAAATCTAAGAATATTAAGAAGTAGATTTTTGAATACAACATTTGATCCATCCACTTAAAATGTATAGATAGGATAATCGCTGATTTTTTGATTTAAGTAGTGCAAACGGAGATTTATCTATTTATTTGGAATTGGAATTTATAAGTGTATAAATAGGAAATAAGTGAAATTTATTTTTAAATATTCATAAATGAAGATTTAGATGAAGGTGAGAATGGTAATGCTTTAAATAGTAGAGACGTACACAAATCAATGTAGATAATTAGAAATAAAATGTTGTCGAAACGATAAAACGTTTCTTGTGAAAAATGGATGACATAACGAAAAAGGGTAATGTATTCACTTGAATATAAATTGAAACTTATTTAAGGTATTAATTACAATGGATAGAGATTTTGGGTAACATTGTAAATGATATGTAAGTAATGCAAATGTATGTCAATAGTAAGGGATTAGGATGAATTAAAAATTTGTAACATAGGAATTACCTGCCTATTTGTTAATAAAAATTTGAATGGTTAGTAAGTGATAATAGAATAAGTGTACATTTGTGGAATTGAGGTAACGTTGGTTTTAATGTTGAGAAAATAAATGGGTATAGTAAAGTTTAAGTGGAATTGTAAGTATGTATAGGGGAATGAATTATTGCAGGGAAATATTTGGTAACCATTGCAATAAATGTAAATTAGTATGCATTAATATGAAATTTAGTGATAGGTGTGAATAACTTAAATTTCTTCATAGGATAAAGAATGATGGAAATAACGTTTATTTAATATATCGGGATTTAATTGATCATAAAAGGTTGATTGCAAATCAAATGAAAAATGCTTAAATGGGAATTAAGTTATTTATTCATTTGGATTTAAAGCATGATTGAAATTATTGGAAACTGAATAAAACGTTTTATGTTGATTGAAATTTAAGTTGGAAGTAATTAAGATAAATAAAGTATGTATAATATGGAATTCAAATGTACATAGAAATGTGGATTTTAGTATGTAAACGTAAATCTATTGAGAATGGATAGAAATTTAATCTGTAATTATTACAGTAATTTAGAAATTTAGTTGAAATTGGAAATTTATCTATGTATTTGGAAATTTATGGAATTGTGAATATATATATGGAAATTTAAATGAAGCAACTAATTATACATGTGTGAATACGCTTAAAATGCAATGTAAATGTTGAGAAAGAAATAATTTAATCCGTAACATGTATAATTAATATCCTTTTGGGACCACTTCTGTTTGCACGTTAAAATTCGTGCACACCTATCCTTTTGCGATCTATCTATAAATATGCTGTGATAAACCCTAGCCTCCTTTCTACTGTCAATTGGCTGTACGTTCATTTTTCTTCATCTCTTTCTCTTCCTCAATGGTTGCAAAACCTAGATCTACTTCAATTCAAATTTCAATAAAAATTCAAACTCTCCAGAAAAATTCCACAAAAATATATGTCAATGTTCTCGAAACAAGTAATCTCATGGTGAAATTCGTTTTTCAAATGGAGTTATCGGTTACCCAGAATAAATTGAAACAGTCCCGATCGTTCATCACGTCGTCACAAACTTTGTCGGATCGAGAAAATATTTCTGGGTATTGGGGAGATAGCCGAGGGGATCGCATCTGGGTGGTTTTTGCATCGAGTTAACGGCTGGATGAGGCGAATTAATTCGATTAGGGTTTCGGCCCTAGGGGAGATAGGCGGCGGCGGCGAGCACCAGGGAGGACCGGACTGTATGGGGGAGGGGGGTGCGGCTAGGCATGAGGAGCTCGATGGTGATGATGGCGCGGCGTATGGAGGCCGGTGGTGGAAGCAATCTTTGGTCAAAGCTCGGTCAAGGGTTTGTTTGATGGGTTCCAACGACAAGCTGGTACGTGCGTTCGTACGCGTGAAGAGATGAAGGGGTTCCTGTAGCTGTGCGTTTCTCCTTAGGCTGACGTGGCAAGTTTATTTTATCAATGTGTGTCATTTTGTTTATTTTTAATTTTGAATTCAATCACCATTTTTCGCCATAACTTTCTCATACGACCTCGGATTCAAATGAAATTTCTTTTGTTAGGATCGAAATTAAATTCCAGATCTGATGACACTGGTTTGGACAGATTTGGAGACCGTTAAATTTTTGAGTTTAAATTGAATTTAAATTCGATTTAAATTCCAAAGGTGAGTGTTTTAACTCACTCACAACTTCTAAAAGTTTTTATGTTTGTTAAATTCATTTTAGATATGAGAAGAAATTTAGTTATGACTGTTTGGCATGTTTTATTCATCATATCTATTAAATCGCATTTATTTAATATAACTGTTCATTTAATTTTATTACTGCATATAGATTTACAGTTATAGTTATTTATTTGCATATAAACTGTTAGTTTAATAGTGTTAAATTTATTTTTGAATATAACTGCCAGTTATTACAGGTCATATATTCTCGGATATATATTGATATTGATTTAGTATTGGATGATGATTTTGATTTGGATGATGGATGATGATGGATGAATGGATGTTTTATTTTATATCATTTAACTGCAAGTTATCATGCATTTTTCGTTTCATTCGGGATTGTGGTTTGAAATGATATACAACCGCAAAATTTTATTTTTTTAAATTGCGGATTGAAATGATAAATATCCGTATCACTTGACCATAGGATAGAAAATTATATACAGGCACCGCGGTCTATATATAAAATATTTTAAAGTGATTTCTATGGTTTGGATGGGATACGGTTTATAAAAATTTTATGTTTTGATATTTTATAAATATTATTCTTCTACATATATACATACGAAGTTAATTTTTTTTTTGAATTTAGGCTGTGTATAAATCTGTTAAATAAAAATGGAAAAAATTTAGAAAATGGAATTTGATAATTTATATTATATGTTTAAGTTTGGAAATTTTAAGGTATGATATTTATAACTGGAGTTTTTCCAAGATAAATTTAAATGAATATTCTAGTATAATTAAATTTAAGGAAATATTAATTTCTAGAAATTGGAGTTGTATTTATGGATTTTATGTGAATATTCAAGACTAAATAATAGAACAATTGATTTGTTGAAAGAATAAAATTCCAACTTTAGTTTTGAAATATTAATACTCCAAATGGATATATATATATATATATATATATATATATATATAGAAATTGAAATGGTTTTGGAACTTGAAAGTGATATTTAAATTATGGTTTAGACTTTAAATATGGAAATATATTTGTAAAGCCATAGAAAATATTTTTCTTTAAAAAGTAACCTTAAAGTCAAACCATTTATTTTATATACCGTTGAATATCCAAACCATTCAAGTTCTAGAAGTTATGGTTTTAAAACTATGAATTTTCGAAATATTTTTCTTTGAAAATATAATTCAAATGTTGGTTTCCAGATATTATAGATTTTAAAGCAGTATGATTTTTGGGAAAGAATTATATTTGGATAAAATGATATTATATTGTTTTAGGTTTTAAAATGATATCGTATTCATAGTTTTGAAATGGAATTTTTATTCTGGTTTTAAAGTATATACTATTTTTAAATGACCGCGGTGTTATAATAACGATGGGTTGGCAAAGAGACCGGGATCGGATATGGACATACTCTCTGTCGATACCGAAAACCACTTTGACTAACCGTGTACGCGGTGGAGATTCCAGAATGAAGTAGGTTGGTGGCGACGTTTCCTGTAAGGTAAATACGTGGACCCGACTCCCGTGAGTTGGCATAAGGTGGCTAAAACAGGAGCGATCGACGGGTTAATGAGGTCATTCCTCTGATCGGACACTCCTCTTCGATATTATACTTTGACTTTGGATTGATTCAGTGGCCACTTTTACTTTGATTTTGGGGGAGTTTGTTCGAGGTGGGCGGTAGCTGCGGCTACGCGTTACCATCGGCCCGGAAGCGTAATTGGTATATCTACCCTGGCATTGCCTAGTTGTGCCGTGTCACCTACCCTAGCGCACCTTATACGATTTTGGCTTTGTACCATACCTATGGAGTGCCCTCTGACGACGCCCAGTACGGGGGAGATTACAGTACTGTATAGACTATGGGAATATATTCTGTGTTAAGGGCTATATGGGTAACCCCTTAACGCTATTAAAAAGTAAGTTTATTTTACAAATAGACACTATTATAATAGCGCAATATACTACATAGTAAATAGTTTAACGGATCCTTAGGAGATGTAAATCCCGAGCATCTCTTGAGTTACTGCACTCATATTTATTTCTGTTAATTTAACTCACATAAGATCTTTTAGTTCTGACTCGAGTGTTTTGTCTTTTCAATTCGCTCGGGTCAGTCCGGGCGTTTCAGGATCGAAGACTTTAGCTTTGGAGGACGAAGACGAAGAACCCGTATTATTATTATTTATAGTTTTGCACCACACTCATACTGTTCCGCTGCATTGATTGTATTGGTATGTGTAACTCTGATACTTATTGTATAAAGAAGAATCAAGTGTTTTGTAAACCGTTTACGAACTATATATTTATTATTGTATTTTATCCTTCCGCCGTGAGATTCTGTTTTGTTTTATTTTCTTCCCTGTTTTCTTATTTACCCCATAACAATCCGCCCTTCTGTACGGTTTGAATTGGCACGTGTGTCGGTTTAAATCGTGCGAAAAGGCGGGACGTTACAGTTGGTATCAGAGCTTTGGTTTAGCGATAAACCTTAGCTTTGTGGGGTTTGACTCTTTGTTAATAGGGTAGTAATACCCTATGGGAGTCGCTGAGTGTATATATATATGAGAGAGCGTACTTGTTAGTTTTATAAAAGGTTTTATATTGTGTTAATCTGTTCCGTTTTGTATTTATAAATTCCGGTTGATGCATGGGACGCTGTGACATCAATAGGGGTTTCTAAACACTTAATAGGACAGACCGACATAATATTTGTTTAATATAGGCGAATGAAATAATTTTGCCTAATCTATTTTCTATATATATAAAATAAAATTTTCAAATTATATCTATAATTGGTTGCTATAGATTGGTTGTTAGGAAATAGAGTAAATAATAATAGAAATAAAATTGAAGAAAATAGATAAATGAATTTGGAAATTTAGAACTGAAGTTCCGGGGGTTTTGAAAATTCTTTCGAATAAATTTTGGAATATAATAATATTATTTATAAGTATTTTCTAATATAAGTATTTCAATATATTTCGAAAGAATTGTTTTAAAGGAAGATTTTGGAAAATAAGTTTGTACTTTCCTCTCTGTCGCTGGAAAATAAATTTCGGTGATGAGTGCACGCATCATCGACATTCATTTTCGAGTTTCGAAGAGGAAAGGTCACTGTAGAAATTTACTGCAAATTTGTTTAAGAGAACTTTATCGTTTGATTATAATTAAAGTTATATAAGTAAAAAGAATACGTGTATCTACTATTTTAAACAATTTGGAATTAAACCAGGTATTTGGTTCTTAAAATTCCAGTTAATTAATGGTTCAATTTAGTATAGAAAATGTGAACCTTTAATTAAAGAAAATTTAATACCATAGGAAGATAAGAAATGTAAATAAACAATTGTAAACATTAGTAAATGAATTAGTAAACTTCTTTATTTATAAGAATTAATGTTATAGGGTAGCAAATTTAGTGTAATTAAATTTTTACTATTATTAAATATAATAGTAACGTAAACCTTTAAATAAATAAATGAAATTAAAGGTAAGTTGAAATTGAAATTTATAAAACGAATATATTTATTTAACCATTAATTTATTAAAGAAATCGAGAAGAAACTTGTATAAATTTCACTTACATTCTTAAAACATGTATAACTTACCATATAATAAAAGTTGCAATGTTAGTAAGGAAATGTAAGAGAAAACTTACAAGTGAAGATTGAGGAAATGAATAATTCAATGAATTTGCTATAATTAAGGAGAATATAATGTTATTAATTTAAGTTATAATTGAAATTCTATCGAGTAAATATAATAAAAAGGTAAGTATGACAGATAGATGATTTTAAACTCAAGTGATTAAAGTGTGAATAAATAAGATCATGAAATTTTAGTAAATAGTTCATGAAGAAGAAATAAACATTGGAAAAAGATTGAAGCTATTTGTTAACAAATAAGTATAAAGGAATAATTATAAGTAATAAGTAAATTAATGAAACAAACATTAATGAGTAAATGAAATTTAAAGGTTACGTGAATCATAAAAGGAAATCAAACAACTAAGCATGAAATCAATGTATAAAAAGTGAATTTGGTCGTTGTTTTGAAATTATTATTGGTTGATTTATGTTTGGTTGGGTAAAGAAATGCGAAGTTGTTGGATGAATAAATAATCTATCTTTGTTCCATCTAAGACTGTTGAGTAAAGGATGCACTTGATAGTTATTTTCATTCCATACAAATTTCAAGTTCTGAACCCGAACAACTTCTTGTTTGTTGGATAAATGGTTGCTTTGTCTTGTGTATGTATGCTGTTTGTAAGGTTGATGGTTGTTATTTGATTTGGTGAAATCACTTAAATATTTCACTGTATCTAAATTTGTATATTTTAGCTAAATTAACTAATTTTGTAAATTTAAAATATTGATTTCGAAATTCTTCTTTTCCCTTCTTTTTCTTTTCGGGGACGAAAAGTTTTGAGTGGGGGAGAGTGTAACGACCCGTAAATTGCGACGATTTAATTTTAGTTCAAGAGGGATTATGTAATAAAAAAAATTTGTAAAGAAAAATAAAGATATATATAAAAGAGATAGAATTTATGCTGGAATGAACGCTAAATGAAAATCCAATGATTGAGATAGTGTAAGATGTATACCTGTGTGTAAGTTGAATAAATAAAGGAGATTTAAATTTATAACTAATAATGAATTGTAGAAACGGGTATTTAACTTAATTGTTGAAAGTTAGGTGAAATATCAATAAAGAAATAGCGTAAATTGTCGCACTTGAATAAAATGTAAATTAAAGAAATAAAGACAAAATTTAAATTACCTATGTATTAATATATTAAAAAGGACTATAATTGTATGTGAATTAAGGTGGTAATATCGATGGCAGTTGATGGATAACCAATTTAATGCAAATCCAAATGCAATTGAAGCGGCTGTTTGAGTTTTGGAGTGAAAATGGGAATAGTGAATACAACATTATAACCTCTTAATTAAATATGATTGTTTAATTAATACTAAAAGTAATAAAAGTTGGTAATAGTATTAATGAAATAATTATAAGAAGAATTGAAATTGTATAATGGAAAATTTGTTAATAAATGGATGAAAATATTGGATGAACTAATTGATGGAAATAAAATCTAAAAGAATGTTGGATAGAACATAAGTGATTGAAATTCGGTAGTGTGTATTGGAAATAAAGTTCATCTAAATATTGAGAAATTTTAATGTTGTTATTATGAAAATGTTACTTTAGTTATTATTAAAATAGTAACGGGAAGTGTGAAGGTAAATTTATAATCGTAAAACTTATTTTAAGGAATTAATTGAGTGTATACTTATGAAATAGATTTAATGACAATAATTATTGTACGTATTTATTCTATTTGTTGGTTAAGTTTTATTTTGATCAATTTCAATTAATGCACTAAATTATTGCAGTTAGTGTGGAATATTGGTAAGAGAATAAATAAGATGTAACCAAGGGAAAGGTCCATTTTATAATATAATAATTAGTGTGATCTTAGGAATGAATTAATTGAGGTTTAACCTTTTATTTATGTGTAAAGTTAACAAAATTTCAATTAAATTGAAATCCAGTAATTTATGAAAATAAAGATGAGAATTGGGAAATATTACTGTAATGAATCATAAAAGAAATGTTAACTGTGTGGTTGAGTAATAATTGATTTATTTTGAGTTGTAATCCAATAAAATCAAATTTATTAGAATTTATTGCAATTAATTGGATTAATTGCAGTAACCTTTGGAAATTGGAATTTAGTAAAAATAATCTGGATTGGATTTCAAATAAATAGGTTAGGGTGAGTAACTGAATTACATACTATGAATAAGTAAACCAGGAAGATTAAATTTAATTAATATAAAATAGTTGATTTATTGCAAATAAAAGATTATGTAAATATTTAGTTAGGTGGAATTAAAGTTAATTACATAATAAGGTATGAATCCACTGCTAATTTTATTTATGGAAATGAAAAGAGTACCAAAAACAAGCTTTGTCAGTATATTTAAGTTTAATGTATAATAATAAGTTAATGGTAATAAAAGAAGTTTAAACATCTAAATATTCTGTTAATAGAGAGTTGAGTTAAAATCTAAGAATATTAAGAAGTAGATTTTTGAATACAACATTTGATCCATCCACTTAAAATGTATAGATAGGATAATCGCTGATTTTTTGATTTAAGTAGTGCAAACGGAGATTTATCTATTTATTTGGAATTGGAATTTATAAGTGTATAAATAGGAAATAAGTGAAATTTATTTTTAAATATTCATAAATGAAGATTTAGATGAAGGTGAGAATGGTAATGCTTTAAATAGTAGAGACGTACACAAATCAATGTAGGTAATTAGGAATAAAATGTTGTCGAAACGATAAAACATTTCTCGTGAAAAATGGATGACATAACGAAAAAGGTCAATGTATTCACTTGAATATAAATTGAAACTTATTTAAGGTATTAATTACAATGGATAGAGATTTTGGGTAACATTGTAAATGATATGTAAGTAATGCAAATGTATGTCAATAGTAAGGGATTAGGATGAATTAAAAATTTGTAACATAGGAATTACCTGCCTATTTGTTAATAAAAATTTGAATGGTTAGTAAGTGATAATAGAATAAGTGTACATTTGTGGAATTGAGGTAACGTTGGTTTTAATGTTGAGAAAATAAATGGGTATAGTAAAGTTTAAGTGGAATTGTAAGTATGTATAGGGGAATGAATTATTGCAGGGAAATATTTGGTAACCATTGCAATAAATGTAAATTAGTGTGCATTAATATGAAATTTAGTAATAGGTGTGAATAACTTAAATTTCTTCATAGGATAAAGAATGATGGAAATAACGTTTATTTAATATATCGGGATTTAATTGATCATAAAAGGTTGATTGCAAATCAAATGAAAAATGCTTAAATGGGAATTAAGTTATTTATTCATTTGGATTTAAAGCATGATTGAAATTATTGGAAACTGAATAAAACGTTTTATGTTGATTGAAATTTAAGTTGGAAGTAATTAAGATAAATAAAGTATGTATAATATGGAATTCAAATGTACATAGAAATGTGGATTTTAGTATGTAAACGTAAATCTATTGAGAATGGATAGAAATTTAATCTGTAATTATTACAGTAATTTGGAAATTTAGTTGAAATTGGAAATTTATCTATGTATTTGGAAATTTATGGAATTGTGAATATATATATGGAAATTTAAATGAAGCATCTAGTTATACATGTGTGAATACGCTTAAAATGCAATGTAAATGTTGAGAAAGAAATAATTTAATCCGTAACATGTATAATTAATATCCTTTTGGGACCACTTCTGTTTGCACGCTAAAATTCGTACACACCTATCCATTTGCGATCTATCTATAAATATGCTGTGATAAACCCAAGCCTCCTTTCTACTGTCAATTGGCTGTACGTTCATTTTTCTTCATCTCTTTCTCTTCCTCAATGGTTGCAAAACCTAGATCTACTTCAATTCAAATTTCAATAAAAATTCAAACTCTCCCGAAAAATTCCACAAAATATATGTCAATGTTCTCGAAACACGTAATCTCATGGTGAAATTCGTTTTTCAAATGGAGTTATCGGTTACCCAGAATAAATTGAAACAGTCCCGACCGTTCATCACGTCGTCACAAACTTTGTCGGATCGAGAAAATATTTCTGGGTATTGGGAAGATAGCTGAGGGGATCGCATTTGGGTGGGTTTTGCATCCAGTTAACGGCTGGATGAGGCGAATTAATTCGATTAGGGTTTCGGCCCTAGGGGAGATAGGCGGCGGCGGCGAGCACCAGGGAGGACCGGACCGTATGGGGGGGTGCGGCTAGGCATGAGGAGCTCGATGGTGATGATGGCGCGGCGTATGGAGGCCAGTGGTGGAAGCAATCTTTGGTCAAAGCTTGGTCAAGGGTTTGTTTGATGGGTTCCAACGGCAAGCTGGTACGTGCGTTCGTACGCGTGAAGAGATGAAGGGGTTCCTGTAGCTGTGTGTTTCTCCTTAGGCTGACGTGGCAAGTTTATTTTATGAATGTGTGTCATTTTGTTTATTTTTAATTTTGAATTCAATCACCATTTTTCGCCATAATTTTCTCATACGACCTCGGATTCAAACGAAATTTCTTTTGTTAGGATCGAAATTAAATTCCAGATCTGATGACATTGGTTTGGACAGATTTGGAGACCGTCAAATTTTTGAGTTTAAATTGAATTTAAATTCGATTTAAATTCCAAAGGTGAGTGTTTTAACCCACTCACAACTTCTGAAAGTTTTTATGTTTGTTAAATTCATTTTAGATATGAGTAGAAATTTAGTTATGACTGTTTGGCATGTTTTATTCATCATATCTATTAAATCGCATTTATTTAATATAACTGTTCATTTAATTTTATTACTGCATATAGATTTACAGTTATAGTTATTTATTTGCATATAAACTGTTAGTTTATAGTGTTAAATTTATTTTTGAATATATCTGCCAGTTATTACAGGTCATATATTCTCGGATATATATTGATATTGATTTAGTATTGGATGATGATTTTGATTTGGATGATGGATGATGATGGATGAATGGATGTTTTATTTTATATCATTTAACTGCAAGTTATCATGCATTTTTCGTTTCATTCGGGATTGTGGTTTGAAATGATATACAACCGCAAAATTTTATTTTTTTAAATTGCGGATTAAAATGATAAATATCCGTATCACTTGACCATAGGATAGAAAATTATATACAGGCACCGCGGTCTATATAAAATATTTTAAAGTGATTTCTATGGTTTGGATGGGATACGGTTTATAAAAATTTTAAGTTTTGATATTTTATAAATATTATTCTTCTACATATATACATATGAAGTTAATTTTTTTTTGAATTTAGGCTGTGTATAAATCTGTTAAATAAAAATGGAAATTTTTTTAGAAAATGGAATTTGATAATTTATATTATATGTTTAAGTTTGGAAATTTTAAGGTATGATATTTATAACTGGAGTTTTTCCAAGATAAATTTAAATGAATATTCTAGTATAATTAAATTTAAGGAAATATTAAATTTCTAGAAATTGGAGTTGTATTTATGGATTTTATGTGAATATTCAAGACTAAATAATAGAATAATTGATTTGTTGAAAGAATAAAATTCCAACTTTAGTTTTGAAATATTAATACTCCAAATGGATATATATATATATATATATATATATATATATATATATATATAGAAATTGAAATGGTTTTGGAACTTGAAAGTGATATTTAAATTATGGTTTAGACTTTAAATAAGGAAATATATTTGTAAAGCCATAGAAAATATTTTTCTTTAAAAAGTAACCTTAAAGTCAAACCATTTATTTTATATACCGTTGAATATCCAAACCATTCAAGTTCTAGAAGTTATGGTTTTAAAACTATGAATTTTCGGAATATTATGCTTTGAAAATATAATTCAAATGTTGGTTTCCAGATATTATAGATTTTAAAGCAGTATGATTTTCGGGAAAGAATTATATTTGGATAAAATGATATTATATTGTTTTAGGTTTTAAAATGATATCGTATTCATAGTTTTGAAATGGAATTTTTATTCTGGTTTTAAAGTATAAACTATTTTTAAATGATCGCGGTGTTATAATAACGATGGGTTGGCAAAGAGACCGGGATCGGATATGGACATACTCTCTGTCGATACCGAAAACCACTTTGACTAACCGTGTACGCGGTGGAGATTCCAGAATGAAGTAGGTTGGTGGCGACGTTTCCTGTAAGGTAAATACGTGGACCCGACTCCCGTGAGTTGGCATAAGGTGGCTAAAACAGGAGCGATCGACGGGTTAATGAGGTCATTCCTTTGATCGGACACTCCTCTTCGATATTATACTTTGATTTTGGATTGATTCAGTGGCCACTTTTACTTTGATTTTGGGGGAGTTTGTTCGAGGTGGGCGGTAGCTGCGGCTACGCGTTACCATCGGCCCGGAAGCGTAATTGGTATATCTACCCTGGCATTGCCTAGTTGTGCCGTGTCACCTACCCTAGCGCGCCTTATACGATTTTGGCTTTGTACCATACCTATGGAGTGCCCTCTGACGACGCCCAGTACGGGGGAGATTACGGTACTGTATAGACTATGGGAATATATTCTGTGTTAAGGGCTATATGGGTAACCCCTTAACGCTATTAAAAAGTAAGTTTATTTTACAAATAGACACTATTATAATAGCGCAATATACTACATAGTTAATAGTTTAACGGATTTTTAGGAGATGTATCCCGAGCATCTCTTGAGTTACTGCACTCATATTTATTTCTGTTAATTTAACTCACATATGATCTTTTAGTTCTGACTCGAGTGTTTTGTCTTTTCAATTCGCTCGGGTCAGTCCGGGCGTTTCAGGATCGAAGACTTTAGCTTTGGAGGATGAAGACGAAGAACCCGTATTATTATTATTTATAGTTTTGCACCACACTCATACTGTTCCGCTGCATTGATTGTATTGGTATGTGTAACTCTGATACTTATTGTATAAAGAAGAATCAAGTGTTTTGTAAACCGTTTACGAACTATATATTTATTATTGTATTTTATCCTTCCGCTGTGAGATGTTGTTTTGTTTTATTTTCTTCCCTGTTTTCTTATTTACCCCATAACAATCCGCCCTTCTGTACGGTTTGAATTGGCACGTGTGTCGGTTTAAATCGTGCGAAAAGGCGGGACGTTACAATAAGATTATTTCACAATTTACATCACATTAATTATAATTCCATACTTAAAAATTCATTTGCTTATACAATTTTTCTTTTAATTAACTTATATATATATTTACATTTTCAACAACCAAACAACCATATATTATTAACTTATCACCACTCATCGAATTTAATTATATTAGTTCTTGGTTAGCAATAATACCAGACAAGTCAAGGTAGTGTTACCTCAAAGTCATGTCTTATGATTATTCTTGAGTTTCGAAATAGTGACAAATCTACTTCTTCGATGTTTAATGCTATTATACAAATAAATCGTTTCCATATAAGTGAATCGCTTTATAGAAATTAATCCATCTCCATAAGCAATTCAAACTTTTTCTTTTAAAAACCTGAATTCGTACTTGGCTTCACATTACAAGTATTAGCTTTAAAACACTTTGTTAAAAGAGTTTATAATTTTGAAACATCATTATAAAAAGAATCTCTCAACCTAATACGTCCTTATTATATTGATTAATTAACTTTAAAACTTTGTTAACTAGTTAATTAATTAACTTCAATGACCTTTAATTAAAAAGGGTAAATCTCCTTTAAAACGTCATAAATTGAATTAATTACTAGTATAATTAATTGCATTAATTTAATTAAATTAAATACCATTATTTAAAAGTGGTTAATTAATTTAAACTTTATTTAAGAAAATATTTATTTAAGGTTAAACAGATTTATTAACCTTCAAAAGTCTTTCATTAAAAAAGGTTAATTAATCTTAAAATATCATTAATAAATTAATTAATCTTAATCCATCATTATCCAAACATTAATTAGCCTTAAAACATCATTAAATAAAATGATTAATTAAAATTAAAACATCATTATTAAGTAATTAGTTAAATTTAAAACATATCATTAATAAATTAATTTGTTAACTTTAATCCTTATTAATTAAATAATTAATTAAATTAAATAATCATATTTTTTGAAAAATCATTAGTCAAAACTTGCTTAACTGTAAAATAATTCCAAGCACGATAATGAAACCAAACAGTTTCAATAAAAGGTGATTTTCTAAAAGTGCTGATATAGCGACTATAGCTATACTGACAGTTCGAAAATCGAGCATATGACATTTGCAACACTATCACACATCAAATAACAAAGGTATGGGCATAAATACATGATGATTTACAATAACATAACATATATCAATCATTTAATAACAATGGCATTAGTTTTACTACTAGATTTCCATATAACCAATGATTCGCTTACTAACTTTCAAATGCGACTATCTTTCAATAAACCAGTCAAATCATCAACCAAACCATTATCACAATTATATAATAAGCATTAATTAGCTACAAATATGGGCATGAATATAGTCTAACCTTTATGGTTCAAAGGTGGAAGCTTTTCTCACCGAAAACACTTCGAACTTAACCGGATTGCTACGACAAGTTGCCAAACTCACAAACTATCGTCGTGACACCTTAACTTCATTTTTCAGGCCCTTAGTGGGCTGAGTTAGGCTAGTCCTTGACTATATTTAGGCACGGCCTTGAAGTCTTGAGGTGGAAATGGCCTTGGTTTTGGTATAGGAGTGTTTGTATGCGTATATATAGGGTTTAAATTGATGTTTGGTAGTGTATTCACTAGTTTTTGATTTTGGAATCTCTCTTGGAAGCCATGGAAGTGTTCATGAACATGAATATATAACAAATGAAGATGTAAATGAATGTCTAAAGTGGAAAAGGTGTGGAGATGGTGGGAATTTATAGGCAAAGAAGTGGAATGTTAAATTAATCAACTTAAACATTTAAATATTATAAATGTAATTGTGTCACATGCTTCTATACCTCTCCACTCCACCAAGTACACATGTTAACCCTTCCCTTAGGTCCACCTACACCATGCTTTAGGTCCTATGCTATGTGGTTTAGGTGATGGTCAGGTTTTTTTATTAATTTCCTAAGGTAATTTAATATATTTTGTGCATTTATGTCAAATCAAGGTTTATATTTAAACTAAGCTTGATTATTAACTCTAACACATTTATTAACTAATCACATGACATATGTGCATGTGTGTATGAGTGATACAAAAATGTGCATAACGTTTTCGATGACTTTCCGAAGCTGAAAATTCGAAAATTTGGGAAACGTTCTTCGGTCACATTTTCTATTTTTATTTGAACTATTTATTTTGGTAAACAAAATTAAAAAATGATTTTAATATCATTAATTTAATATTTAAAATATGTTTATTTGGTAATTAAAATCCATTATTTAAATATTTAAAAATTATTTAAATATTCAAATAAAAGCGATTAATTTATGGGTCGTTTTACTCTCCTTCCCTTGGGAGAACTTCGTCCTCGAAATTAATGCACAAAAGGCAATCCAAAAGATATTTATTATACCTAAAAATTAATATACAATGCAAAGCAATTATGCCATACATGAACATTCAAATAACAAACAACTAACCTGACATTATAACAGGGTAAGTTTCTCTAATATGATCTACGGTCTCCTTAATACAATCATGAGTGTCATTACTCCACTGAACTTTCACAAGCTTAATCGCCTTGTTCCTCAATCTCCTTTCATCCCGATCTAAAATATTAAATGGTTGTCGGACTACCTTCTAATTTGGTTCTATATCCATGTCTTCCTAAAAAGTGTTATAACGACTTGCCAATTTTTCACTTTGATAAACTGAATTTATTCTTAAATGAAAGATGATAATACAGATAATATCATTTCAAGTGATAATAAGTTATAGTAAATTTATTTTGAATAAGTATTTACAAGAATATTTTCTCAAAATTTATATCGATAAGATAACATTGAATTTCAATCATTGATGTATTTAATTTAAATTGAGATTTAATGATTTAATAATTATTTTAAATGATGATAATTCATTTTGAATAGTTATAAAGTGATAATAAATCATTTATAATAGTTTATATAAATATATATTTGATTTGAAAATATAAGGAAAAATCGATATCGCTTTATCGGTATAATAGCAATTTTTATAAATAATTGTTAATATTAATTTATATGGTTTTATAATTCGAATATGATCATTTCAATTAGTTTAAAATGATAGGAAATTTATTTTTAAATTTTGTTTACAAATATATGTACGTTAAAGTATAAGTGAATGTGATTAATAATCGGTTCTCTGGATTTCAACGATTTAATGAATGTTGTTCAAAGGCATTCGAAGTGTTATACACCTACATATACATACATTTGTATGTTGCATACACATGATAACATACATATGAACATAGATATATAAATATAATTAAGTATAAGAAATATAATATAAAATAAATAATGTATTTTAATGATTTCTTACTCTTTAAGCATAAAGAAGTCAACGTATGTATACATGAGAGGATGGAAGTGATGTGCATATGGGGGGGCTTTGATCGTGCATTGTGAAGGGAGATAGTGTGTTGGAGAAGCCTAGAAATAATGACAAAAGTGATGTGTACATATCTTCTTTTATACTCTTCCTTTTTCCTATAAATACCTTACCATCTTCTCTTTCTTTTCATCCCTTTTCTTCTTCACAATTTTCAAGCTTTTGTCTCCACTTGAATGGCTTCCATCTTAAAAGAAATATGGTCCAAATTTATTTCAAAATAAAGAAAGTAAATCATCGTATATAGAAATATATAGTTAAACACATCAAAAGAAGCTCGGATCACCATCTCTCCACCTCCTAAACCCAAGACACCACCATTCACCACCCTAGTTGTAACGACCCAGAATTTTATTTAATTAAAATTTGAATATTTAATTTATTTTAAATATTAATAATTGAATTTATAAGTCGAATAAATTTTTATTTGATTTATTAGATTTAATTAGATAATTAAATCAATAATTTAATACGTTAAATTATGGAAATAATTGAATATGGAGTTAAATATGATTGAAAATGATTTGTAAAATTTTATTTTATCATGTTGAAGTTAGAACGATATTTTAGAACTTTTAAAATCGAATTAAAAGTTAATTTGTGAAAATTGAATATTTTAATATTCAATAATCGACTGTAAAATAGTCAATTTTTGAACAGTCTCAGAATTGAACGAAACCAGTTCCATTGGGTCCGTAATAGTTAGTTATTACCGGATTTCAATTTTCGTGTCAATCGGAGTTATCGTTTGATCGTGGCAGTTCGAAACGCATCGAATCGTTTTTAATTTTAATTTGGCGAGTCAAAATAGCCATTTTTCAAAAAGTCTCGGATTTCGACGAAACTAGTTTCATCGGATCCGTAATGTGATATTATTGTAAGGTTTCAAATTTCAAGTCGTTTGGATTTACCGTTTGTCCGGTACAAATTAAAACGCCTAGAAATCGATTTAAATCGGTTTAATTTAAATTGAACGTTTTCAGCCATAACTCGCACATACTTTCGAATTAGCTTCCGAAACCTGTTCCATTGTGTCCGGAACGCGGGGTAAACCTTAGAAACGCTGGTTACGGCGCCTAAATCGGAGTTCGGAATTTCCGGATGAATAGTGTCGAACGAAACTCTATAAATACACCCACCATCTTCATAATTTTATAAAAAAATAACAAAACCCTAACCCTAATACTTGCTAGCCGCCACTTTATGATGAATGGCCAGAAATTTCCCAAATTCAACCCTCAATCTCTCCCAATCTACAAACATTTAGGAGAAGTGATCAACTACAAACTTGTAGAGCGTATCAAGAGCTTTAATTTCATACGGAGATGATCGGAAACGGAGCAACGTGGGGGAAGCGAAGTGGGGCCGTTCTCTGTAGGCTGCGCACGACTTCCAAGGCACATGTGCAGGCCGAGCTTGGCATGGAGGGGGGCGAGTGAAGCTCTTGCTGCGAGCTTTCCGTTGGTGTATCCTGATCGAAGTATAGTTGAGCGATGAGAGTGCAAGATGAAACCCTAATTCTTGTAATGGGTTTATGTTTGTTCGGCCTCTATTCTAATTGCCTGTAGATTTTCGTGAGTAGGGAAGAAGCACGGTGGGCTTTAGATCATGATCTAACGGCATGGATTAAGCATAGGTTAAAATAGTTAAAGTTATGTTGTTATTAGTTTATTTAAATTCAAGCAATCTTGTAAAATCAATAACTTTTTCATACGAGGTCGAAACTGCGCGAAACCAGTTGCGTTGGAATCGTATGGACAAGCACTACGCGATGGAGTTGGTTTGGAGTCGTTTGGAGTTAGTGAGAATTTCGGGTAAAATTAAACGCGCGTTTAATTTTATTCGAAATAATCGCTAAAACGGAAATTTAAAACCAAGGTGAGAACTTCTCACTCAATCGAATAGGTTTCGATTTTATTTTAAATAGTTAGATTTAAAATATTTGAATGCATGTTTGAATGATGATTAATATCTATTGATTGTTAAAATAGACATTATGCGCCGTTAGTAAGCGGATGTTATTTAATAAAAACATATACCGCGAATATTTCATAAACAGTGAAATTGGTATTATATATAATATCAATATATATATATTGGCATATGTATATATTGCAGTTGTTGATTTCCCGCATTTTTTGTTTAGCGGATGAGACCCTATTACGCCGTTATTAAGCGGATAATATTTAATAAGAACATATACCGCGATAATTTCGTACTGGAGCGAAATTGGTATTGTGCTAATGTTTTTGGATGCAGGAAACAGGTTGGAGGGATCCAACTGGATTCCTCAACAGTATTTATTAGATTTCAGATATTTTGATATTTGATGGATTATCATATTGATATATGATATCGTTGTAGTCGTGATTGACTATTTGGTGTGTAGCATCATTGGACCCAGATTTTGGGATTTTAAAATGATTTTAAAGTGATTTTTGAAAATATGCTATATTTTTAGAATTAATCCATTTTAAATAAATAAACGTTATAAATTTTAATGTTATAAAAATTATGATTTTTGTGAAATACAGTTAAAAACTGATTTTTGAGAATATGATGCTATTGAGTTTATAAAATAGTTTAATCGAGATATTTTAGAATTATTGTTAAAAGTTTAAATATAGGATTTATAAAATTTGATTATTTTATAAATCGAAGTGGTGAAATTTTAAAGGAATTTAAAGATGTTTTAAAAAATAATATAAATTGATTTATATTAAGAGATTTATAAATAGATATTTATAAATCGAAATATTGACATTATAAAACGAGTTTTTATAAGTGTTTGAATGAAGTGAAAATGAAATTCATAAATGAATGAAATTTATAGAATTATAAACTGTGAAGTTATAAAAGAAAATTTATAAATAGTAAAATTTATAAATTTGGTGAAATTATTTGAAGAATAGATTGGTTAGATAAATGGATCTTATAAGTTATAAGATTTATAAATTGGAAAGTCTTTAAAGGAACGATTTTGTAAAATAATCGTTTTATAAGTTTTTAACTTATAATATGAACTTTTAGTCTATAATTGAGTTATAAACTGGAATAGGTAAATAAAGGAATTTATAAAAAGGAAGTTTTTATAAATAAATAGAAATGGAATTTATAAACGTTGTTTTATAAATTCGCAAACGACTTATTTTGATAAGTTAATTGTTATAACTTATTTAATGGAGTTATTTTCACATTTTTGAATAGTGAATAATCCTTTGAATTGAAATGAATAAAAGAATGAAATTTGTTAACGAAGTTTATTCACGTTTTTGAATAGTGAATAACACGTTAAAGAAATTGTTTTGAATGTGATATTTCAAATAGAATTAAAACGATCTAACGATGTTTTAAAATGTGTTGAGATTCGAAACCATAGATTTCAACATTCATTGTTGAAATAGACGTTTTCGAGAAATAAAAGGAAATGGTGGACTATAACACTGTTGTTATAGTAAATGATTTCTGAAAGGAAATGTTTTGTATAGTATTGGGATTTATATATCTATTTTAAATTCGAATCCCTATACTAGTGATTTTGGATTGTCGTAACGATTTTTTACGCAACATTCGTTTTGGCCCAAATAAATATGTTTAAGAGGATGATTTCCTTAATAGAATGAAATATATACTTAATTCGATTTAAGTATATTGAATATTTTCTAAGTGTTGAAAATAAAAAGATTTGTGAATTACTTATTTTTAATAAGTATGGAATTGTTTCCAATATGAAGTGAATAATTAGAATTTATCTTTTTGAAGATAAATTGAAAATGGATAATTGAAATCGTATATTCATGAATATTTTGAAATATAAATTCATTATGGAATTTATAAATGAAAAGAAGAATTTGTTTAAAAATAAATGTTGATTTATTTTTGAGGTATTGAAATTTAATATCTAGTGAAGATATTTTTGGAAATTAAATAAATTGGAAAATTATTTGGAATCTGGTGATGTGTGCATGTCCAGTGATAGTTAAATAATCGACTATCAATATTTCCCTTTGAATGGGTATTTGATGTGATTTGTTTGAATGTGAATGCTACACTTATTTTTAAATAAGCGCTCACTATTCGGGTTAACCGGGAAAGGACCATGGGGTCGTATAACCCATTCCGAATATGTGATACGTCGTTGTGAATTGCATTTGAAGATCGGTGTTGAAGACCGAGTATTTGCGAAAGCGATAGGATGACCTATCGATTGTCTCTGCACTGGGTAGCTCCTGGTATAGAGATTTCCTTAAGTGATGGGAAATTCGATCGGGATTGTGAATACCCGTATTGCAAGGGCTTCGTAAGAAGTGCCTTCGGTTTTGTTCGATCCCGGAACAGACTTGTATGGATTGTATGCCTGACATTACAATTTGAGATATAAAGCCGATTTCTTTCAAATATATTTCTGTTGGTGGCGGAGAATTTATTCTTTGCTTAACACCCTTCTTTGAGACGTACGAGCTCAAAGGTTATATAGTTGAAGTTATCAGCGATATATTCCCAATTTGGTAATGTGACATGCTGAGTGATGCTGAAATGATCATTGTGTTGATTATTTGTGATAGGATCGTTTATTTGATCGTCTATCCTTGTGATCATTGTGTTGATCATTTGTTGACCCAAAGCATGGCTTTTGTATAAAGTATGTTTTTGTGGACGTGAATTCGTCGAGCCTCACACCCCGTGAATGGTCAAAACAGGAAAGAAGCAGCAAGGTTATGAGGGGTAGCACCCTTTAGGATGTGTCCATTTCCTTCTGGAAAAGGGTGGTATCATGGTATGGAGCCCAGATACTTACTCATGTTGAAAAACACTTTATGATTGTGTGAATTGATTACGAGCGCTCGGTGAAAAGGTCCCAAAGGACCGGGGGATGGCATATTCGGTCAGTTGTTACTCAGTTAGGGGTAACCCGGCCTTGTGTTGGTAGAGATCCGGTTTGGTTCTCGGGGATGTCCATCCAGAGGCATTCTCATGTGGCAATGGGAAGTTCCTTGGCCTGATCATTTGTTGGAAATCCAATTCCCAATACGAAACTTGTACGGTATTAGTTGTAGAACCTGCTATTCACTTATGGTGGTCACCACTGTTTGGATGGTAGCTATAGTAGGCATAGTTCGAAATGTCTATGTTGGCTAAGATTTATATTCTACTTTCAAAATGAAATTTTCCCCTACACTATGCACTAATAATAATATAAAATGTTCTTTTAAATGCGTATCAAGCATCTTTGGCTATCATAAGGAGAAATCTCCTCCGATTCTGCGTTTGCATTGTGTGTGTGTGCGGGAGGCCTTATGGTAGTCTCATTTTTTAAAAAAAGCATTGCGAATTGATTTAAAAATATTCCTCTATTTTGATTTTTAAAGTAAATAAACTTTTTTGAGTTCTCACACCAGTCACATGACTGACTTGGAGTTTATTGTTTTCCTTCCTAAACTCTGGGTGCCCACCAATTTCCACACGGGCAGTTAAGAGTTAGGTTTATCAGGATATTTTGGATATACTGGAGTTGCTGGAGGCAAGCTGGATGGCATGGCGTATTACTAGTTTATATAGTATTTCTTTTCCGCTGCACTGTTTATTGTTGTATGTTGTTGTACACTCTGATGATATGATATGATGTAATGAAATATAATGTGATGTAATAACTGATATAGTTCTTTATTTAAAGATTATTCATTTATTATTATATGTTGTTCCGCTGCGAATTGTGAGATTCTGATGTTGTTCTTTCTGTTCTTTTTGTGTCTTCTGTCCCGTTCTGTTCTATTTTCAAATTCTCTTTTTCTGTTTTCTAAAAATTGTCTATCTTCTTTCCTCTCTATTTCCTATCTCTTCTCTCTTCTTTCTTTCTTTTTCTTAAATTCTTTCTAAAACCCATAACATTCCGTGTTTCCGGCCTTCGATTTCTCGGCAGTCGACGAAGTGAGTGTCGATGTCGGATTTTCGGAGAACGAAAATTCCAGTTTGTTACATTTGGTATCAGAGCTGATGGTTAAGCGACAACCATGGTTCTGTTGGGTATTACTCATTAGAGATAGAGTCAGCAATACTCTAGAATGAGTTTGAGTGTAATAATAGCTATGAGAGCGTATTTGTTAGTGAATATAAAATTGTTTTATATTGTGATGATTGGTTTATTGAGTGGCATATGAACTTTCGTCAGCGTGGTCCGCAAGACTATGCCGAAGGGGTTTCTAAACACTTGAATAGAACAATTCGACACAGTATTGATTTTAAATTGGGTAAATGAAATAATTTTACCTTGTTTATATTTTATATATAAAGGGATAATTTTTCAAAATTATTAAAGTGTATATAAGTTGATTGTTTAGTTATTTGAATAATCTAAATAAAGGAATTGTATAAGTAAAAAGAATTATAAGAATTGAATTATAATTAATATGATTTACAATTGTGAAATAAACTTATATATATAAGAAGTAAAATTATATGAATATGAGTTGTAAATAATCAAGTGGATTAAATGGATATGAACTTGAGTTATATAAATGAAATTCAACTTTGTAATTGAATTGAATAAATGGATTGAATGATAATCAATTGAATGTGAATAGAATTGATATGAAATAATGAATATAAATGTTAATTCATTAAAATCTAATGTTATTAGAAGTTGAATAAAAAAATGAATGAATATAAGCAAAGGAATTTGGTTGAAATTATATATACATTGGTTGTTATATGATTGTTAGTTGATAGTATATAATTCATTAAGTATTAATGAAATTGATTAATGAAATTGAAAGCTATGTAATTGAATTCAAATTAAAAGTAAATAAATTTGAATAGAATTGAATGTGAATTGGATTTAAATTAGTAAATGTTAACTAATTGAATTGAGAATGAATGTTAGTAAGAACATCCAATGTAAATGAATCAAATATGATTTAAAGTGAAAACCAATTCATTATATATGAATGAGAATATGAATGAATATTATTGGTTATGAATGTAGTTGGTTGATGGTTGAATATATATTGCTATTGTTGCATTGCTATGTGACATATATAGTCATCATGTTGCTATATGTTGTATATTGAGATTATTGTCTATATGCATGATTCTCATGTTGTTTGTTGAGTGTTTAGTAGGTGCGGATCGCGTTTGCTTCGCATTTGGAGTTCGCTTTAGCGCTATATTAGCCGTATATGCTTGCTAATAAAATATAAGGTACATATCTCGGATTAAATATCGTACTTTTACACTTTTTTCCCTTCGGGATGCCTCATTACTTGATGAGATGTATATTTGTGATATATATATACTGTCATTTTTTTTCGGATCGAGCCGCGCAAAGGAGACTATGGCGAATTTTTCCGGAAACTTAAGGCGTTAGAAAAATTTTGAGAAATTTGGGAAAATTTTGAAAACTTTAACTTTGATTTTTGAATTGAAAGTTAAACAATAGTAGTTGCTTTTGAAAAGATAACTAAGTATGATTTGAAAACTTAGTAAAGTTATTGTAAAAAGTTTAACTAGGGATTTTGGAAAGATAATAGATTTTGTAATTTTCTTACTTGTAATTTCGAGGACGAAATTCTTTTAAGGGGGAAAGATTGTAACGACCCAGAATTTTATTTAATTAAAATTTGAATATTTAATTTATTTTAAATATTAATAATTGAATTTATAAGTCGAATAAATTTTTATTTGATTTATTAGATTTAATTAGATAATTAAATCAATAATTTAATACGTTAAATTATGGAAATAATTGAATATGGAGTTAAATATGATTGAAAATGATTTGTAAAATTTTATTTTATCATGTTGAAGTTAGAACGATATTTTAGAACTTTTAAAATCGAATTAAAAGTTAATTTGTGAAAATTGAATATTTTAATATTCAATAATCGACTGTAAAATAGTCAATTTTTGAACAGTCTCAGAATTGAACGAAACCAGTTCCATTGGGTCCGTAATAGTTAGTTATTACCGGATTTCAATTTTCGTGTCAATCGGAGTTATCGTTTGATCGTGGCAGTTCGAAACGCATCGAATCGTTTTTAATTTTAATTTGGCGAGTCAAAATAGCCATTTTTCAAAAAGTCTCGGATTTCGACGAAACTAGTTTCATCGGATCCGTAATGTGATATTATTGTAAGGTTTCAAATTTCAAGTCGTTTGGATTTACCGTTTGTCCGGTACAAATTAAAACGCCTAGAAATCGATTTAAATCGGTTTAATTTAAATTGAACGTTTTCAGCCATAACTCGCACATACTTCCGAATTAGCTTCCGAAACCTGTTCCATTGTGTCCGGAACGCGGGGTAAACCTTAGAAACGCTGGTTACGGCGCCTAAATCGGAGTTCGGAATTTCCGGATGAATAGTGTCGAACGAAACTCTATAAATACACCCACCATCTTCATAATTTTATAAAAAAATAACAAAACCCTAACCCTAATACTTGCTAGCCGCCACTTTATGATGAATGGCCAGAAATTTCCCAAATTCAACCCTCAATCTCTCCCAATCTACAAACATTTAGGAGAAGTGATCAACTACAAACTTGTAGAGCGTATCAAGAGCTTTAATTTCATACGGAGATGATCGGAAACGGAGCAACGTGGGGGAAGCGAAGTGGGGCCGTTCTCTGTAGGCTGCGCACGACTTCCAAGGCACATGTGCAGGCCGAGCTTGGCATGGAGGGGGGCGAGTGAAGCTCTTGCTGCGAGCTTTCCGTTGGTGTATCCTGATCGAAGTATAGTTGAGCGATGAGAGTGCAAGATGAAACCCTAATTCTTGTAATGGGTTTATGTTTGTTCGGCCTCTATTCTAATTGCCTGTAGATTTTCGTGAGTAGGGAAGAAGCACGGTGGGCTTTAGATCATGATCAAACGGCATGGATTAAGCATAGGTTAAAATAGTTAAAGTTATGTTGTTATTAGTTTATTTAAATTCAAGCAATCTTGTAAAATCAATAACTTTTTCATACGAGGTCGAAACTGCGCGAAACCAGTTGCGTTGGAATCGTATGGACGAGCTCTACGCGATGGAGTTGGTTTGGAGTCGTTTGGAGTTAGTGAGAATTTCGGGTAAAATTAAACGCGCGTTTAATTTTATTCGAAATAATCGCTAAAACGGAAATTTAAAACCAAGGTGAGAACTTCTCACTCAATCGAATAGGTTTCGATTTTATTTTAAATAGTTAGATTTAAAATATTTGAATGCATGTTTGAATGATGATTAATATCTATTGATTGTTAAAATAGACATTATGCGCCGTTAGTAAGCGGATGTTATTTAATAAAAACATATACCGCGAATATTTCATAAACAGTGAAATTGGTATTATATATAATATCAATATATATATATTGGCATATGTATATATTGCAGTTGTTGATTTCCCGCATTTTTTGTTTAGCGGATGAGACCCTATTACGCCGTTATTAAGCGGATAATATTTAATAAGAACATATACCGCGATAATTTCGTACTGGAGCAAAATTGGTATTGTGCTAATGTTTTTGGATGCAGGAAACAGGTTGGAGGGATCCAACTGGATTCATCAACAGTATTTATTAGATTTCAGATATTTTGATATTTGATGGATTATCATATTGATATATGATATCGTTGTAGTCGTGATTGACTATTTGGTGTGTAGCATCATTGGACCCAGATTTTGGGATTTTAAAATGATTTTAAAGTGATTTTTGAAAATATGCTATATTTTTAGAATTAATCCATTTTAAATAAATAAACGTTATAATTTTTAATGTTATAAAAATTATGATTTTTGTGAAATACAGTTAAAAACTGATTTTTGAGAATATGATGCTATTGAGTTTATAAAATAGTTTAATCGAGATATTTTAGAATTATTGTTAAAAGTTTAAATATAGGATTTATAAAATTTGATTATTTTATAAATCGAAGTGGTGAAATTTTAAAGGAATTTAAAGATGTTTTAAAAAATAATATAAATTGATTTATATTAAGAGATTTATAAATAGATATTTATAAATCGAAATATTGACATTATAAAACGAGTTTTTATAAGTGTTTGAATGAAGTGAAAATGAAATTCATAAATGAATGAAATTTATAGAATTATAAACTGTGAAGTTATAAAAGAAAATTTATAAATAGTAAAATTTATAAATTTGGTGAAATTATTTGAAGAATAGATTGGTTAGATAAATGGATCTTATAAGTTATAAGATTTATAAATTGGAAAGTCTTTAAAGGAACGATTTTGTAAAATAATCGTTTTATAAGTATTTAACTTATAATATGAACTTTTAGTCTATAATTGAGTTATAAACTGGAATAGGTAAATAAAGGAATTTATAAAAAGGAAGTTTTTATAAATAAATAGAAATGGAATTTATAAACGTTGTTTTATAAATTCGCAAACGACTTATTTTGATAAGTTAATTGTTATAACTTATTTAATGGAGTTATATTCACATTTTTGAATAGTGAATAATCCTTTGAATTGAAATGAATAAAAGAATGAAATTTGTTAACGAAGTTTATTCACGTTTTTGAATAGTGAATAACACGTTAAAGAAATTGTTTTGAATGTGATATTTCAAATAGAATTAAAACGATCTAACGATGTTTTAAAATGTGTTGAGATTCGAAACCATAGATTTCAACATTCATTGTTGAAATAGACGTTTTCGAGAAATAAAAGGAAATGGTGGACTATAACACTGTTGTTATAGTAAATGATTTCCGAAAGGAAATGTTTTGTATAGTATTGGGATTTATATATCTATTTTAAATTCGAATCCCTATACTAGTGATTTTGGGTTGTCGTAACGATGTTTTACGCAACATTCGTTTTGGCCCAAATAAATATGTTTAAGAGGATGATTTCCTTAATAGAATGAAATATATACTTAATTCGATTTAAGTATATTGAATATTTTCTAAGTGTTGAAAATAAAAAGATTTGTGAATTACTTATTTTTAATAAGTATGGAATTGTTTCCAATATGAAGTGAATAATTAGAATTTATCTTTTTGAAGATAAATTGAAAATGGATAATTGAAATCGTATATTCATGAATATTTTGAAATATAAATTCATTATGGAATTTATAAATGAAAAGAAGAATTTGTTTAAAAATAAATGTTGATTTATTTTTGAGGTATTGAAATTTAATATCTAGTGAAGATATTTTTGAAAATTAAATAAATTGGAAAATTATTTGGAATCTGGTGATGTGTGCATGTCCAGTGATAGTTAAATAATCGACTATCAATATTTCCCTTTGAATGGGTATTTGATGTGATTTGTTTGAATGTGAATGCTACACTTATTTTTAAATAAGCGCTCACTATTCGGGTTAACCGGGAAAGGACCATGGGGTCGTATAACCCATTCCGAATATGTGATACGTCGTTGTGAATTGCATTTGAAGATCGGTGTTGAAGACCGAGTATTTGCGAAAGCGATAGGATGACCTATCGATTGTCTCTGCACTGGGTAGCTCCTGGTATAGAGATTTCCTTAAGTGATGGGAAATTCGATCGGGATTGTGAATACCCGTATTGCAAGGGCTTCGTAAGAAGTGCCTTCGGTTTTGTTCGATCCCGGAACAGACTTGTATGGATTGTATGCCTGACATTACAATTTGAGATATAAAGCCGATTTCTTTCAAATATATTTCTGTTGGTGGCGGAGAATTTATTCTTTGCTTAACACCCTTTTTTGAGACGTACGAGCTCAAAGGTTATATAGTTGAAGTTATCAGCGATATATTCCCAATTTGGTAATGTGACATGCTGAGTGATGCTGAAATGATCATTGTGTTGATTATTTGTGATAGGATCGTTTATTTGATCGTCTATCCTTGTGATCATTGTGTTGATCATTTGTTGACCCAAAGCATGGCTTTTGTATAAAGTATGTTTTTGTGGACGTGAATTCGTCGAGCCTCACACCCCGTGAATGGTCAAAACAGGAAAGAAGCAGCAAGGTTATGAGGGGTAGCACCCTTTAGGATGTGTCCATTTCCTTCTGGAAAAGGGTGGTATCATGGTATGGAGCCCAGATACTTACTCATGTTGAAAAACACTTTATGATTGTGTGAATTGATTACGAGCGCTCGGTGAAAAGGTCTCAAAGGACCGGGGGATGGCATATTCGGTCAGTTGTTACTCAGTTAGGGGTAACCCGGCCTTGTGTTGGTAGAGATCCGGTTTGGTTCTCGGGGATGTCCATCCAGAGGCATTCTCATGTGGCAATGGGAAGTTCCTTGGCCTGATCATTCGTTGGAAATCCAATTCCCAATACGAAACTTGTACGGTATTAGTTGTAGAACCTGCTATTCACTTATGGTGGTCACCACTGTTTGGATGGTAGCTATAGTAGGCATAGTTCGAAATGTCTATGTTGGCTAAGATTTATATTCTACTTTCAAAATGAAATTTTCCCCTACACTATGCACTAATAATAATATAAAATGTTCTTTTAAATGCGTATCAAGCATCTTTGGCTATCATAAGGAGAAATCTCCTCCGATTCTGCGTTTGCATTGTGTGTGTGTGCGGGAGGCCTTATGGTAGTCTCATTTTTTAAAAAAAGCATTGCGAATTGATTTAAAAATATTCCTCTATTTTGATTTTTAAAGTAAATAAACTGTTTTGAGTTCTCACACCAGTCACATGACTGACTTGGAGTTTATTGTTTTCCTTCCTAAACTCTGGGTGCCCACCAATTTCCACACGGGCAGTTAAGAGTTAGGTTTATCAGGATATTTTGGATATACTGGAGTTGCTGGAGGCAAGCTGGATGGCATGGCGTATTACTAGTTTATATAGTATTTCTTTTCCGCTGCACTGTTTATTGTTGTATGTTGTTGTACACTCTGATGATATGATATGATGTAATGAAATATAATGTGATGTAATAACTGATATAGTTCTTTATTTAAAGATTATTCATTTATTATTATATGTTGTTCCGCTGCGAATTGTGAGATTCTGATGTTGTTCTTTCTGTTCTTTTTGTGTCTTCTGTCCCGTTCTGTTCTATTTTCAAATTCTCTTTTTCTGTTTTCTAAAAATTGTCTATCTTCTTTCCTCTCTATTTCCTATCTCTTCTCTCTTCTTTCTTTCTTTTTCTTAAATTCTTTCTAAAACCCATAACATTCCGTGTTTCCGGCCTTCGATTTCTCGGCAGTCGACGAAGTGAGTGTCGATGTTGAATTTTCGAAAGTCGAAAATACCTGTTTGTTACACTAGTTATGAGCTCCACCTCTTTATCACCTTAGGCCATGAGCACCAAGGCTTGGCCGAGCTATTTCAGGGATCTAGGCTCGATTTCGTAGAGTTTCAATTCGAAATAGCATAATTATAGCCGTTTTAAAACTCGTTCGAAGGGAAATGAAGGTGAGAACTTAAAATTTATTGTAATATATGTTGGATGATGATATGATGTTGCAAATGGATGTTAATATGCTTTGATCTACAAGTTTGGTTGTTTTCATATGAATGTTGAATATATATGCAAGTTACGAATATACACGTCGATAAACACGAACGAAATCACTTTCCTTGAATTAATGAATTTGTGTAAATGGAATTGTTAAACATCTTTAAAATGGTTTAAAATGTATTTGAAATGTTTTATAAACATCTAAAAGTGTTTCGGTGAAGTTTGAAAAGAAATGAAAATTTTAGTTAAACATAAGCGCGTCGCATAATAGTAGTTCACGATTTCGTGCTATAAAAGTCAAACAAGCGTAAAAGTTGGAATTTAGCTCGGAATTCTTCAAGATATGAATTTTTCAAACTATTATATCCATTTTAACAACGAAGAAAGAAAATCGAGATTCTGATAAGTAGATTTTGAAATATGAGTGAAAAAAGTTTTTGAAAAAATCCTGAATTTGCAGTTTGGAATCTAAAACTAGATTTCTTAAAAAATGATGTTTTAAAATGTTTAAAAATATGGAATATATCTTATAAATCTTTTAAAATGTTTTAAAAGTGATTTGAGCAATAAAAGTGAATTTTCAGGTAATAATAAGTCGTTTTGATCAATATAGCTTAAAAGACACTTTCCGCAGCACTTTTCTATAACTTTTGAAATATAGTTTTAAACGCAACCGTTCTTTCCCAAATATTTTGTAAATGTTTTTAAATGATTAATAAAGTGTTTATAAGATAATTTGAAGGATTTATGAAATTATTAAATGTTTTAATAATTTATAGCCGATCAAATAACTTAACCGCCTTACGGGTGTCAGAGAGATAGTGTCTAGCCTTGGGTTTGAAAAACCAGTTTCCTGCTCTCACTGCTTATCCAGACTGCCACGA
Source organism: Allium cepa (assembly GCA_030765085.1). Classification (NCBI taxonomy): domain Eukaryota; kingdom Viridiplantae; phylum Streptophyta; class Magnoliopsida; order Asparagales; family Amaryllidaceae; genus Allium; species Allium cepa. The sequence continues at coordinate 205,449,673 of CM060934.1, read as the reverse complement.
CGAAGAGGATAGTAAATTTGGTTTACTCAGATCAGAATTTTCCAAAGGATAAAGAAAGATATTTCCCAGGATTTAAACAATTTGGATTTTATAGAGATGATCTTCTTATACTCAGTGTTAAAGCCCAAAGAGGGAATTCTTACCATTCATGGAGTTTAAAAGGTGATTTTACCATTATTCCACGCATAGTATTTGTTGAATGCGGGGATTGATATTGAGTAGAATTAGATGATTTCAATAGATTCTACTCACATAATATTTACTAGTTTTGGATTAACATCCTAAATAACATGGTTTTAACTAAATCAAAAGTATGATATTTAAATTAAGAAATCTTTGTTAAGATTTAAATGAAATGATTTAGAATTAACTTAAATTCCTGTATATAAAATTTATTGGTTGGGATTTATAGTAAATGATGTATTGAATAACATTGTTTTTGATCCATGTTAAAAGTTATTATTTGGAGATCTTTGTTAAGATTTAAGTAAATGATTTGGAATATTTTCCAAAGAAAAGATGAAATGGTTTGGAATTTAAAAAGGGTTTTATGTAATCAAAGGATTTAATAAGGATTTAAAATAAGCATGTCGCATAACGTTAGTCCGCAATTTCGCGCTACAAATGTCAAACAAGTTTAAAAGTTGGAATTTAGCTCGGAATCCTTTGAGAAAAGAATTTTCCAAACTAATATATCCATAGTTTTCCAACGAAGAAAGAAATCGAGATTCTGATAGGTAGATTTTGAAATATGAGTGAAACAAGTTTTTGAAAAAATCCTGAATTTGCAGTTCAGAATCCAAAACTGGATTTCTTATAAAATGATGTTTAAATGTTTAAAAATGTGGAATAAATCTTTTAAAATGTCTTAAAAGTGATTTTAGTAGTAAAAGTTAATTTTAAGATAATAATAGGTCATTTTGATCAATATAGCTTAAAAGGCACTTTCCCCCGGCACATTTCCGCTGCACTTTTTTTATAACTTTCGAAATATAGTGTTAAACGCAATCTTTCTTTCCCAAATATTTTGTAAATGTTTTAAAATGATTAATAAAGTGTTTTATAGATGAGTTAAAGGATTTATGAAATGATTAAATGTTTTAATGATTTAGAGTCGATCAAATAACTTGACCGTTTTATAGGTGTCAAAGAGATAACGTCTAGGCTTAGGTTTGGAAAACCAGTTTCCTTCTCTCCCTGGCTATTCAGACTGGCCCGATGCAGGGGGCAGTAAATTTGATTTACTCAGATCGGAATTTTCCAAAGGATAAAGAAAGATATTTCCCAGGATTTAAACAATTTGATTTTATAGTGATGATCTTTTTATACTCGGTGTTAAAGCCCGAAAAGGGAACTCGTACTATTCATGGAATTTAAAAGGTGATTTTACCGTTATTCGATCCATAGTATTTGTTGAATACGGCGATTGATATTGAGTAGAATTAGATGATTTTAATAGATTCTGCTCACATAATATTTACTGGTTTTGAATTAACATCCTACATAACATGGTTTCAACTGAATCAAAAGTATGAGATTTAAATTAGGAAATCTTTGTTAAGATTTAAATGAAATGATTTGGAATTAATTTAAATTCCTATACTTAAAATTTATTGGTTTGGATTTATAGTAAATGATGTCTTAAATAACATTGTTTTTTATCCATGTTAAAAGTTATGATTTGGAAATCTTTGTTAAGATTTAAATAAATGATTTGGAATATTTTCCTAAGAAAAGATGAAATGATTTGGAATTTAAAAAAGGTTTTATGTAATCAAAGGATTTAATAAGCGAAGTTTAAATGTTTCATATATACCGAAAAGAATGCTTTAGAAGTACATATCTCCGAGGAAGATTTTTGATAAAAAGAACTTAATCAATTAAAGAATGATTCCCTATTCACAAAACATCTTTTAGTCGACAATTGGGTCAAAGGAACCGGGGTTGGATCCGGAGTAATCTCTATCTGAAAACCACTTTGAACCAATGTATGTGTTTGCAAAAATGAAGAATTGATAAAGAAAATGAAGGATGAAGACCAAGGATTTTCGGGGTGAAAGGACTTCTTGTTGATAATTCTGGTTAGCTCCTAAATACTAAAGGAGCAGTGGTCCCTTCATTTCTAAAACTCTTTGGGTTACAAGGACTGCTCGGTACAAATCCTAGGGATAAATTCTAGACAGGATGTGGTTTCATTCAATCCCAGAATGAACTTGTATGGGCGGATGTTTGACATTGCATTCCTGAGATTTCATCGTTGACTTCTATAAATATGCATCTATTTGGTGGCGGAGAAGGCAACTTCTCTTAACTTAACACCTTTCTCTGAGATGTATGGGCTATGTTTATGAAAGTCAATAGTGATTGATGGAATGGCCATGTGGCATTCAAAGGAAGATGATCTGCTATGACAAAGGTAATCGCTACCTCAAGCCTCACATCTAGAAATGACCGAAACAGGGTAGATGCGGCAAGGCTATGTGGTTCGTAATCATTAGGGTGTGATCATCCGCTTCTAGATATATTTCTTCTCGCTATGAAGTTCGGGATGTAAATTAATATGGACGTATGCTGGAAGGATCCTTGGATAGGTCGCTAATGACCAGAGTGATGACATATTTGGTACTATCTAGGAAGAGGTAGGCTATTCTTGTGTTGGTATAGGACCATATGTTGGTCCTCAGTACATTCCTCTAGACATGTACTACCGGAAGGTAGTCCCTTTACTTGGTCATTTGTATGGAAGTCATTGTCCAATAAGTGCCTGCCATTTTTTTTGTAGATCCTTGTATGCTGGAATTTAATAATGGTAATAATTTCGGCTAAGATTAATAAGCTTACCCGCAAATGTTTCAAAGATATGTCATTAACAATAATATCAAGTATTTTGATGTAAAATGTTTTGGTTATCATAAGGAAAAAACTCATTCCATGTTTATATGCGGCGTGGGATACCTTTTTGTTTTCAAAACATGTATTTTGAGTTCTCACACCAGTCCCATGACTGACTCGGAATTTATTTTCCTTATCCTTAAACTATGGGTGCCCTAATTTTCTCGAGCCGCCTAGTAGTCAAGTTTAGCTTAGAAGAAGCTGGATGGAGCCCGAAGCATGTAGTCAGAAGATTTGTTGTCTATTTCAACAACACTCTTGTACTATAGTATTCCCATTTGTAAGGACAGTAATTTATAATTGTCCATGTTTTTTAACATTGATAAATGTATTTTAAATTACGCTTTAAAGATTTTATGTTGAAATAATATATGTGAGATTCTCTTCTGTCTTATTTTTCTTTCTTACCCTTGAAGATCCAATTCTTTGACACTTGGATTTGCTGCACATGTATACCGAGGATGAATTAATGTAGATTTCTAGAAGTCGAAGAAACAGGTCCTCACAGACGTCTCGACAATCATGATTGATCATGAACATGCTTTCTCAGATGAGATACATGAAAAACGTTATCGACTTCTGGCAATCTTTTAGGTAATTCTATTCTATAGGCCAACTATCCAATCCTTTCAAGGATTCTAAATGGTCAACCAATTTGGGCGCTGGCTTTCCTACCCTTCTGAATCTACTAACTCCTTTCATCAAGGAAACTTTCACAAATACCAAATCCTCGACCGCAAACTCTAAGTCCCTTTTCCGTTGACCGACCTAACTTTTCTGTCGATCCTGGGCTTTTTTCACCCTTTCATTAACCATAGCCACTTTCTCTAATACTTCTTGAATCATTTCTGTTCCAAGAACTAAACGGTCTCCAATCTCAACCCAACATGAAGGTACCTATAAGTTCATTTAAAAATACATCATCAAAAATCTAGCTGTTTCATTAATAATTGATTTTTTATTATTTATTTAATTCGAATAAAATTGTCATATTTAAATAAATTAAATATTCTCATTCGAAATGTTAAAAATTCCAGGTCGTTACAAGTAATTCCCTGTTTATTTGTGTGTGGTTCTGCTATATAGTATTTTGAGATTGTTACCCTTACACCAGGTTTTATGTCTGACTCGTATTTTGTCTTTGTCTGTTTTTGTCAAGACAACTCTCGGGTACCTGATTGTGTAGTTTTGAAGCCAGGTGCTTTGGGAGATATGCTTTAAGGACAGATAGAGTACTTTAGAGGCAAAGTTGATGCTTTGGATATATAGTTGATATTGCGGTAGTACATGGCAGATATGCTATTTATATATGAGACTTGTCATGTACCCTGAGTTTCTGTATTGATATTCATTTATCACTTACTCTCATCAGTACAGCCTCTTATATATTTCTTATCATTTTTCTCATGTATATTCAGTATATTATATATTATTATTCCATTGTAAGATTCTATCGTTGTAAGATTTACGAATGGTAGGTCGTCACAGTTGCTATTAGAGTTTAGGTTCAACACTCAGGACTAAGTAGAACAGTTTGGATTAAGCAACCTCATAGATGGAGATATGCTGAAAGAGCATACTTGTATTTTCAATTATATAACAGTGAAAATAAGGGACACATCCCTAAAATCAAACTTAATACAAAAAACATCCTCCTCATAAAAAAGATATAAATTACATCCCTATTTTAAAATACTACAATTTTCTTCCATGTAATACCCCTCTTCTCCCTTGCAGCAATGTTGACTCTTTATATATGCATGTTATTCTCAAATCCATAATTAAAATTTGCATCTCATTAATTATCAGTCTTTAAAATGCAAAAAATTCTTATATAAACGACGGAATAAAAAACTGTTTTCACCATTAAGTCACAAATTTTATTATCTTTCTAATGAGTGGCATTGTGCATGTGTAAAAACAACGGCAGGACAAGCTATTATGTAGAAATGTCTACAACTATATGCAATAATTGTAACCGTATGTAATAATTGCAGACATATCTGCAATTATACCATATAATTGCAGAAATGTTTGTGATTATATGCAATAGTTGCAACTGTATGTGATAATTGCTGACATGTCGTCAATTACCATATAATTGCATGAATGTCTGTAATTATATGCTATAGTTGCAGACATTTCTGCAACTATATGCAATAATAGCAGATGTAACTGCAATTATATGCAATATTTACAGCTGTATGCACTAATTGCAGACATGTCTACAAATATACCATATAATTACAGAAATGTCTACAATTATATGCAATAGTTACAGACACTTCTGCAACTATATGCAATAAATGCAGACATGTCTGCTATTATACCATATAATTGTGGAAATGTCTGCAATTATTTGCAATAGTTGCAGATTTGAAGAAAAATCGAAAATGTTTAAAATTTGCAGAACTGCCTGCAAATATATGAAATAATTGCACCTTTACCGCAAATATGATTTTTTGGTGTCAACAATGGATCTCATTTTAAAGATAATAAAAACATTATTTTTTGGTGAAAACGATATGCTAACTCGATGTTTCTATAGAAAGTTATGCACGTTTGAAATGTTAAAAACGTAAAGGGCATTTAGGTCTTTATGCGCATGTGAATATCAAAACAGGGACCGAAAACTTATTAAAAAACGGAGGGATGTTTTGTGTATTTTCAAACCTTACCAAGGATGTATGCCAAACACACCCTATATAATATTGCATACACCACCCGTCACCTGAACTTTGATCTACGCAGTCTATAAAGCCTAAGATATCTTCGTTTTAGGCTATCTATATGAGATGACAGGGTGTACGAGCGATTGTGAAATGGGCATTCTATGGTGCCTTGTTAGTACAGTGGCTATTTGGTACCACAAGGGATGTCATGCCACCTATAAACATTCTAATGGCTATGGTAAGTGCTGCTGGTGGTGTAGCGACTGAGCGTACTGTCATTCAAACTCGATGAATGAGCTTTCGAGTTAAGTGGGGTCGATTGACAAAGTGTGACTTGGATTTGTGTCCAAGTAGGATTTGGTGGATGCCTATTAATGAGCAAAGACTAAGTGAATGACTTATATACATTTTGCATGAAGGAATTCGTGTTCGAAGTTGTTTGTTCTTATGTTAGTGAACCTTAGGTGATGGGATTAATCCCATGTGTTGCAGCAGTGTTTTCTAGGGATTAGTCCATTTGCATACTCATTCTTAATCTATAGTTAGAGCATGGGGTTTCTAGGTGATTTGCATTACATGGGCAAGGTTTTTTGTAATGACCCCCTTTTCGACCCTTGGAAGTCGACATTAACACATCCACGTATTCACGTGCCGAGCATCCAAGTGCCAGAAAAACAGATTGTTGGAGAAAAAGAAATAAAAGACATAATAGAATCCCACATTGTGGCGAGAAATATATAATATAAAACAGATATTTACATCAAGAAAATTTATAATATACATACATCAATCAGAGTACACTAAACAAATCATCAGCCTGGATAATTATAACAATCTATCCTCACAAAGGCTAATAGATTAGAAAACCAAAAAAACTCAGCGGAAATAAAAAGATGTGAATACGTCTTAGAGCCATCCAGCTCGTCTCGTGAAATTCAAAGCATCCAACTAGATCTATAATTATACTCAGTCTAACTCGAGAATTATTAAAAAACACCAGGATCAGTCTAGTAAACTAGCATGGGAGACACTGTTCAAATGAATTTTAATGTTACAGAAAAAACAAAATAAAGGTATCTTGTAAGACCACGCCGCACATTAACACAGATGGGTTTTTACCTTACAATAACCAAAATATTTCACAAGAAATCTTTTGATATTATCATAGTGTCTAAGGTTTAAAATAAATATTGAATATAGCCAAAATTGTAACATTAATTAAATTCCAACATAATAGGTGTACAACTAAGTCCGCATGGAGCTTATTGGAGAGTGGATTCCAATAATGACTGAGCTACCATGGCACTGCACGTCACAATGCACCTACCCAAGTCAACAAGAACAACTTTCACCTCTACTGCACAGAGCTGTCCTACCCCTTCGTGAATAGTATCGAATATGCATCACCTTGGGTTCTTTGCAACCTTTACCGAGAGCTCTCATGCATAAGAAAATCCATAAATATAATATATACCTAGAAAGGTGGTAACATACCCTAATGAGTGTGACCCACATAGCCATGCTGCATATCCCAAGTTTTACTCATTTCCAATTGATGAGGCTAGAGGCTATGCTTTACCTTTTATATAGCACTCCCACTTCGAAAGCTGATATTGCCCTCCAAGCAGAATGCAATGCCAGCGGCATACCAGTCCGTTATGGGTCTGAACGAAGCCGAAGGCGCTACTTCTACTGCATCCATTTTTGAATCACCCTCGGGATTATTAGCAAGAAGCCTTTGTACATCAAAGAACTCCATCTTCGAAACCATCATCAAGATATCTTCCATTCGAATGCTTATGCCTCTTCGAAGTGGTTCTGGATTAGGGTTCTCCCCGAATTAACAATGATAGTTCAAAACTGGACATGTTTGATATTTGGTTATTTAACTATCAAATAAAAACAACAATTAAATCAGGGATAATTCTATAGGGAAAACCAACATTGGTTAAGAAAATAAGCAACCGCTAACCTCTTTAATTAATCCTTTCATTATTTAAAATCAACTTGTAAATACTTGTATCAAAATACTTTTACGAAGGTATACTCATAAACCCTTTCTACTCCTTTCAATACTTGGAAGAATATCCATATACTTATCTCAACAGTATAAGTATATTCACAAAAACACTTCACTTTTACCACTAAGAAAAAATGTTTATATACTTGTCTCAATGTTATAAATATATTCATGAACATTATGAAAGATTTCTTATTTCAAAATCATGTCAAAAGGATTAAAATAAATATTATTTTAAAAGAAATGAAGATAATGATAAACCTAAACACTATTCCTTCGATGTTAGGGATGGAACGAATGTCCACACCACCAAGAGTGTCAATTTAGGGAAATCCAATCTTAATTTCTTTTATAAATTTCTTCAGTAAATCCTTTTTAGTAAATCTCTTTCTTTTATGGACATCTCCTTTACTAAAGTTCCAAATCCATTTATGAAACCCTTCAACAAATATCTAAAATCATTTATAAAACTTCTTTTATAAATATCTAAAAATCTTTTATAAAACTTCTTTATAAATTCCTTTATAAAACCTTTTAAAAATTCATATTAATCCGTACCCCAATTTAATTTATAAACTCTTTAATAAATCATTTTTACTTAATGAGATTCCTTTTATAAATCAGTCTATTATTTATAAATACAGTTAATCGGATAAATTAATTTACTTTAAACATCCTAAATAAATAATAAGTTAAATTTCCAACATCACTAATTAATATAATTTATATACCAAAACATAATTAATATAATAATTAATAAGTTCAAAACATTATAAATAAATAATTGGGGCATTTCACTAGAAGGACAAACTTTGCAGTCCAATTAGTTTTTAGGACACACATCCATAAAAATTAATGTCAAGGCCAAAGTCAACATAACAATTACTTTTAAGGACAAAGTCAGCAGTCCAATTACTTTCAAGGACATAATTTCATAGGTTTTTGGGCCTTAGAAACTTATTATTTTGCATTTTGTCCTTAAAAGTGATTATTTCAGTTGTGTGTCGTAGAAACTAATTGCACTTGATAAACAGGCCTTGTGGCTAATTTACCTCAAAACATTATTATATAATTATTATTAACAGCAAAACATTACTAGTAAATAATTATTATTAACTTTTAACATTATAAGCATAATAGTTAAAAATTTCAAACGTTGTTAGAATAAAACAATAATAATTAATCCTCAAACACTTTTATAATAAATAATAATTAACTTCCAAGACATTATTGATAAATATTGTTATTAATTCCAACATGTTATTAATAAATAACTATTATAAATTCCAAAACATTTTAATAAATAATTATTATTAATTATCTTTAAACGAAATTACTTACTTAAATAAATAACCTTTTACAATATTAAAATATTGATAAAGAACTTCAAAAAATTTAATATAAATAAATAATTTTTAAAACCCTATTAAACAATAGCTAAATAACTTTTAAAAAATATAAATGGTTTAGGAAAGATAAATGAAAGGTTAGGTAAAATAGAGAAGTTCAAAATCCGCTTAAATAAAAATACTACAAAAAACCCAAAGGTTCGATTTAAAATTATTCTCTGAATCAAAAACCAATTTCAAGCCAAACGGTAATTAATAGTATTTCAAAATACTAAATTGAGGTGAATAGCCACAAAAGCACTTAACCAATATTGTTATTGATTTCTATCACTATAACGGTTAAGTTCGAACATATAACAATGTCATAACTAATAGTGCTAAAAAATCAAGATTTAGCGATCAACAATCCATATAATAAGGTTATAACTGAAATAAAATAACAAGAATATATCTAGAAATCAATAATCACAATTTCAAGAAATTTGGATTTCTTTAAAAAAAATCCTATATTTTAGTTTTAAATACTGATTACTTTTCAAAGCATATATTTTAACCAATCAGCATACAAACACAAAAATTAAATCTATTATATAATATATCGATTTATCCAAAAAGGTCAGTTATACTCATAAAAAATATTCAGTTACTGCCGAAGCATTTTGGTTCTGTCTAAAATCAAATAGCGCTCAATTTTAGCTTGAAATTCTACAAGCTCCAATATCAACCAATCAATTCTAAGACAAAGAAAACATTCCTACGAGTCCAACGTCACTGACCACGTCTGGATTCGACCTTGTACGAAATAGTTATGAATTTAATTAGATTTTAAGTTACTTAATATAATTAAATCTTAATTACAACACTAGCTCGCAAATTACCCTTGCTAAATCAAACCCTAATATCGTTTAAATCATGGCTGCCAAACAACATCCCAGTCATCTTCCTTCTACCACTGCTGTAAGCCTCATCTAGCAAACGAACCACCACATGAGTAGTCCCGACCACGATGAACACCTCGGCACCACCCTCGCCTTCCCACATCGTTGCTAACTTGAGAACGAACTCTCAAAAACCCACGTCGTTCATCTCGGCGTTGCCGCAGCCTCAGGTGATGATCGACCGCAGCACTACCTCCAAAAGCTAGCTCTCTTCCATGACGACCTACGCCACTGGTCACGCCCCCCAATACGCCACGGAAGCCAAGATCGAACTCAAAGTAGGGTTCACGTTCAACTGCGATTTGCCATCGCCGTTGTGAAGACCCGCAAATCCGTACTCCTTGAATATACACTAATCTCCATAGATTAATTCAAGATGAACAGAAATACGAATTCTCAATGTTTAAGAAAAAGAAAAAGAGAGGAGAAGAGAGAAAAAGATAGAAAATAGAGAGAAAAGAAAATAGAACGGAACAGAAAGAGAACATCAGAACAACAACAGAATCTCACAATTCGCAGCGGAACAACATATAATAAATAAATGAATAATCTTTAAACAAAGAACTATATCAGTTATTACATTTTACTCATTACATTACATTACATTACATCATCATCAGAGTGTACAACAACAAACAACATCAAACAGCGGAAAGGAAATACTATATACTAGTAATACGCCATGTCATCCAGCTTGCCTCCTGCAACTCCTGAATTCTAGAATATCCTGGTAAACCTTAACTGTTGACTGCCCGTGTGGAAATTAGTGGGCACCCAGAGTTTAGGAAGGAAAACAATAAACTCCGAGTCAGTCATGTGACTAGTGTGAGAACTCAAAACAGTTTATTTATCTTTAAAATCAAAATAGAGGAATATTTTTAAAGTCAATTCGCAATGCTTTTTAAAAATGAGACTACCATAAGCCTCCCACCACACACACAATGCAAACGCAGAATCGGAGGAAATTTCTCCTTATAATAGTCAAAGATGCTTGATACGCATCAAAAAGAAACATTTGATATTATTACTAGTGCATAGTGTAGAAAATATTTCGAAAGTAGAATATAAATCTTAGCCAGCATAGGTACCATTATAGTATGCTTACTATAGCTACCATATTAAATGGCAGGTTCTACAACTAAAACCGTACAAGTCTCGTATTGTTTCTTTGGATTTCCAACAAATGGTCAGGCCAAGGAACTTCCTATTGCCATATGAGAACGCCTCTGGAAGGTCGTCCCCGAGAACCAAACCGGATCTCTGCCAACACAAGGCCGGGTTACCCCTAACTGGGTAACTATTGACACGAATATGCCATCCCCCGGTCCTTTGGGACCTTTAACCGAGCGCTCATCACCATCATCACACAATCATAAATAATGTGTTTCAACATGAGTAAGCATCTGAGCTCCATACCATGATACCACCCTTTTCCAGAAGGAAATGCACATACCCTAAAGGGAGCTACCCCTCATAACCTTGCTGCATCTTTCCTGTTTTGACCATACCGGGGTGTGAGGCTCGATGAAGTCACGTCCACAACGACACACTTTATACAAAAGCCGTGCTTTGGGTCAACAAATGATCATAGAAATGTTCACCAAGATAAACGATCAAATAAATGATCCTATCACAAATGATCAACACAATGATCATTTCACAGCAACACTCAGCATGTCACATTACCAAATTGGGAATATATCGCTGATAACCTTCAACTACATAACCTCTGAGCTCGTACGTCTCAGAGAAGGGTGTTAAGCTAAAAGAATACATTCTCCGCCACCAATAGAAATATATTTGAAAGAAATCCTCTTTATATCTCAATTTGTAACGTCAGACATACAATCCATACAAGTCTGTTCCGGGATCGAACAGAACCGAAGGCACTTACAAAGAAGTCCTTGCAATTCGGATATCCACAATCCTGATCGGATTCCCCATCACATATGAAGAACTCTATACCGGAGCAACTCGGTGCAGAGTCAATCGACAGGTCATCCTATCGCTCTCGCAAATACCCGGTCTTCAACACCGATCTTCAAATGCTATCCATTACGTCGTATCACTATTCGGAATGGGTTATACGACCCCATGGTCCTTTCCCGGCTAACCCGAATAGTGAGCGCTTATTCAAAAATAAGCGTGGCATTCAAATTCAAACAAATCACAACAAATACCTTTCAAAGGTAAATATTGATAGTCGGTTATTGAACTATCAATGGATATGCACTACATCACCAGATTCCAAATAATTTTCTAAATTATTTATTTCCGAAAAATATCTTTACAAGATATATGTTTTCAATACTTCAAAAATAAATCAATATTTATTTTTAAACAAATTTCCCTTCCTTTTATAAATTCCATAGTGAATTTTCATTCCAAAATATCCATGCATATACGATTTCAATTATTCATTTCAATTTATCTTCAAAAAGATAAATTCTCAAAACGTTTCATTTAACATTGGAAAACATTTCCATACTTATTTATTAATAAGTAACTCACAAATCTATTTATTTTCAACACTAGGAAAATATTCAATATACTTAATTCGAGATTAAGTATATATTTCATTTTGCAAGGAAATCATTCTCTTAAACATATTTATTTGGGCTAAAATGAATGTTGCGTAAAACATCGTTACGACAACCCAAAATCACTAGTATAGGGATTCGAAATTAAAATAGATATATAAATCCCAATACTATACAAAACATTTCCTTTCGGAAATCATTTACTATAACAACAGTGTTATAGTCCACCATTTCCTTGGATTCAACAATGAATGTTGAAATCTATGGTTTCGAATGTCAACATATTTTAAAACATCGTTAGATTGTTTTAATTCAATTTAAAAACATCACATCCAAACAATTTCTTTAACATATTATTCACTATTCTAAAACGTGAATATACTTCGTTAACAAATTTCATCATTTCTATTCATTTTATTTTAAAGGATTATTCACTGTATAAAACGTGAATATAACTCCATTAATAAGTTATAACATTTTACTAATCAAAATTAGTCGTTTGCGAATTTATAAAACAACGTTTATAAATTCCATTTCTATTTATTTAATATCAACTCCTTTTATAAATCTCCTTTATTAAGCTATTCAATTTATAACTCAATTATATAACAAAAGTTCATATTATAAGTCAAATGCTTATAAAATGATTATTTTACAAAATCGTTCCTTTAAACTTCATAATTATAAATCTTATAACTTATAAGATTCAATTATGTACTCAAAACTTATTCTTCAAATAACTTTACATATTCTATAAACCTACTGTTTATAAAATTCTATTTCTAACTTCACCGATTATAATTCTATAAATTTCATTCATTTATGAAATTCATTCACAATTCATTCTAACACTTATAAAAACTCGTTTTATAATTCAAATATTTTAATTTATAAATATCAATTTACAAATCTCTTATATAAATCAATTCATATTATTATTTTAAAAACGTCTTTAAACTCCTTTATAATTTCATCATTTTGATTTATAAAATAATTAAATTTTATAAATCCTATTTCTAAACTTTTCACAATAAATTCAAAAATCCCAATTTAAACTATTTTATAAAATCTTTAACCCCCATATTTTCAAAAATCAACTTTTTAACTATATTTCTCAAAAATCATTGTTTTATAACACTAAAATTATAACATTTATTTATCTATAATGGATTAATTCCAAAAATATTTTATAAACGTATACTTTCAAAAATCTCTTTAAAAATCATTTTAAAATTCCAAAATTGGTCCAATGATGCTACACACCAAATAGTCAATCACGACTACAACGACATCATATATCGATATGATAATCCATCAAATATCAAAATATCTGAAATCAAATAAATACTGTTGAGGAATCCAGTTGGATCCCTCCAACCTGTTTTCCTGCATCCACAAACATTAGCACAATACCAATTCCGCTCCAGTACGAAATTATCGCGGTATATGGGATTTAAAATATTATCCGCTTAATAGACGGCGCAATAGGGTCTCATCCGCTATACAATGCGGGAAATCAATAACTGCAATATATACATATGCCAATATATATATATATTGCTATTATATATAATACCAATTTCACTGTTTATGAAATATTCGCGGTATATGTTTTTAATAAATAACATCCGCTTACTAACGGCGCATAATGTCTATATTAACAATCAATAGAAATCAATCATCATTCAGTCATGCATTCAAATATTGTAAATATAACTATTTAAAATTAAAATCGAAACCGATTCGATTGAGTGAGAAGTTCTCACCTTGATTTCAATTTCGTTTTAGCGATTTATTTCGAACAAAATTAAACGGACGTTTAATTTTACCCGAAATTCTCACTAACTCCAAACGACTCCAATCCAATTCCATAGCGTAGTACTCGTCCATACGATTCCAACGCAACTGGTTTCGCGTGTTTTCGACCTCGTATGAAAAAGATATATATTTTTAAAGTTCTACACGAATTTAAAACATATAAATTTATAAATTCCTTTTATATTTTCACCCCACATACATCACAGCCGTTCAATACTCAAGCACCCATCAAGGCCGTGCATTCCCAAAGCTTCTTCCCCTTCGTTCCTTTACAGATAAAAAAACACGCACGCTACCCATATGAGCCGCCCCTAGGGCTTGATGCCACGACCCATACGATCGACTTCGCGTTGATCAGAAACCACCAAAATACTCGCCTATACGAGCTTGGCCCTTCCTTCTTCCCTGAATTACGTGCGCAACTTCGGCACTTCGAGTCCAAATTCCCGTTGATCCATAACACCAGTCGCGATCTTAACCGTTCACATCGTAGATCTCATCACGCTCTTCCATTTTGTAGTTGAGAGATTCTCATAAAAGTGGATAGATTGAAAGATTTTAAGGGAGGAAGGTTACAAGATTCTGGCCGTTCATATGAGGGGTGGCGGCTGCAGTTCAAAACCCTAGCCTATTTTTTTTTTAATTTGTGAAAGGTTAAGGGTCTATTTATAGAAAATAAAACGAACACTATTCATTTTGGATTTTTCAAACTCCGTTTTACGCGCGGTGACCAGCGTTTCTAGGGTTTACCCCGCGTTCCGGACGCAATAGAACAGGTTTCAGAAGCTAATTCGGTCATCTGTGCGAGTTATGGCTATAAACGTTCAACTTAAATTAAACCGATTTAAACGATTTTCTAGGCGTTTTAGCTTGCACCGGACAAACGATAAATCCGATTGACACGAAATTTAAAACCATACAATAATATCACATTACGGATCCGATGAAACTGATTTCGTCGAAATCTGAGACTTTTTGAAAAATGGCTATTTTAACTCGCCAAATTAATATTAAAAACAATTCGATGCGTTTCGAGCTGCCACGATCAGATGATAGCTCCCATTGCTACGAAATTTGAAATTCGATAATAACAAACTATTATGGATCCAATGGAACTGGTTTCGTCCAATTATGAGACTGTTTAAAAATTGGCTAATTTCACTAGTCGATTAAATATTAAAATATTCAATTTTCACAAATTAACTCTTAATTCAATTTTAAAAGTTCTAAAATATCGTTCTAACTTCAATATGATAAAATAAAATTTTACAAATCATTTTCAATCATATTTAACTCAATTTTCAATTATTTCTGTATTTTCACATATTAAATTATCGATTTAATTATTCAATTAAATCCAATTATTCAAAATAAAATTTATTCGACTTATAAATTTCACTTATTAGTATTTAAAATTAATTAAATATTCAAATTTTAATTACTAAAAATCCTGGGTCGTTACAGCCGTGCTCCGATCTAACTCAATCCAACCATTCAACATACTCCCCTCGCCTCCATGAATAAATTTGATGTTGGTACCCTGCCTATCTCGGCCTTTAATGTCACGAATTATATATGGCCGTTAGATTATAGGAGGCCGGGGTGAGATTTTGATAAATGAGAGAGGTAAAGGGTCCTTATATAGATAATACATATGACACTATTCACCCTAAAATTTTATGAACCGTAATCGAGAGGTGCCGACTGGTGTTCCTGGACAAATATTCTTATTCTGAACTCAATGGAACTATTTTCAGGACCTAATTCCACTATATGCATAAGATAACTTTTCGAATCACTCGATTTTATGAACTAAACTCGATCTTCTAACTCTAAATCAAACAGTCGAAATATATCGATGCTTATATTCATTCTGGCTCGCTCGGACCATATGGACCCAAAGGAATAATCCCGAATCCTAAAAAAGTCCATCTGCAAAAATTATGTTTTTGGCTCATCGATAAAATAAACCAATAAAATATTAAAATACTTAAGATGTAAATATTTAGAGCACTCTAAAAATATGGGTTGTTACATTCTCCCCTCTTAAGCATATTTCGTCCTTGAAATCCTAAAGGACTAAGCAACAAACCCAAACACCCAAGCTTATTTGATAATATATAAAAATCATCTTCAACTTATGCTAAATCAGCAAACTCCATACTAAACTATCCTAAACACTATCCTGCCTACGCACGCACAGGTTATCCAGCATGGCACTCTCACAGAATCGAATTATAAACACTTGAAATAGTAAGCAACAGTAACTGCATCTACTATGACAACTTTCCATACTTTTACTAAAGTTCCTACGTCACTCAGGCTATGCCAATAATTCTCGCTACCGATTCGTACGGCTATCGGTCATATCTAAAACGCTAACTTCTCTTTCAACTTTGATCTAAGTTTTCAAAAAAATTCGACAGCACCTCCTTTGCACGGCTTGATCCAAAAAACTACAACTTTCCATACATGACCCTAAACTAACAAATGAAAACAAAGCCCAAAAGTGGCTTCCCATATCTGTGGCATAAAATCACTAATCAAATCCCAAACTCTAAATCTACTACATACTTATTTATCGGGCAACATACTCTACTCATGAATTCAAAAGCAGTGAGTTAGCCTTTGCTTTCATGTACCTGAAACTCACTTATATAACCCAAAATAGAGGTAAACATGACAATGAAACAATATAACAACTCATCCATTATATAACATGAATCTAAGCATGCCAAACCATAAATAACAATCATCTTAACCAATATGTCAAATCAAATCATGTAACATGTATTTCTAATGTCAAAAGCATATAATTACGTTAAAGACCGTACGATGTACATAAGTCATCTATACACAATATCAAATCCAATCACAAACTCAATCACACAATTTCACTTTCAAACTAGTATTGCTCCCTCGATTTTTCTAGTGCGGACTCCAATCCAGATCCTTGATTAGAAGCTGTAGTTCTCCTTGCATAGCCATATACTATGATAGAGAACTTTAGAATCGTATTGAAAATCTATACTTAGTGTTCACCGTCAAGAACCGAGTGAAGAATCCTTGCTCGGACTGATGTAAATCATCTCGAAATCATGTGCCTAAATTTTGATCAAAGATCTTTATATGAATGACATGATATATGTACATCCTACATATTTATTTTAATTAGTTTCTAAACCACACCAATTTCCCTTTTAATTTAAATCACATTAAATTTCGTTAAACAGGACTTCATATCACACTAAATTCATTTATGAAAACATTACCTAAGTGTATAGTACTTCATAACTTAAGGTTATAAACATTCTATAACTCAAGTTCATATTCATATACTACTATTTGACAACATATGAATATATACACAATTTTAAAACTTTGATTTATAAACATTTTAAAAATCCACAATTTTATCTTTAAAGCCCTTCCATACTTAAGTTTATTATAAACATTTTATAAAGCACATTTATATCTACTATCCACTTTAAGCTTAAGTCCATATTTTTATAACCATCCGCTACAATCTGAGAGTATATATACAAATTTCAGATTTGTTTTTAGTTAAATCAAGTGTCCAACAAATTAAAATTTGTTTTAATTTGCTATTACACTTTGCTTTTGTTTCCAATTTAACTCGGGAGTTTTCGACTATCTAAAATCATTGAAAATTCTGTTCATTTTAATGAACAAAAATTACCAAACAACATCTCAAAATGAGATGCACAAACCAAACTATCAAAATGGATAAGATATATGAGTCTATAATATCTCTTAACTAAAAATTTAAGAATTTAGGTACTCGGTTTTTATTTCAAATCATTTTGAAATAATAACAATAATAATCATGATGATGATGATGATTATATCTCATTTCTATATCAAACTATACTTTTGTGAGAATTTTAAAAAAAATTATTTTACGTAACAGAAAACGTTTATGTTAATTCACTATGATAGCAATCCACCACTTTAGAAACTCGAAAATGAATACCGATGATGTTGCGGTCATCATCAAAATTATTTTTTAACGATTAAAATGAGTTCAGTGCTTTCTATTGTTTTTAAATGCTTTTTAGGATATTTCTATTCACAATTATTTCCAAAATATTACTATTATTATTTACTCCAAATCATTGAAAAATGATTTTCAAATTTTTTGGGATTTAAGTTCTCATATTCTCGGTTTAAACCCGTTTTACTTATAAA
Source organism: Allium cepa (assembly GCA_030765085.1). Taxonomy (NCBI): domain Eukaryota; kingdom Viridiplantae; phylum Streptophyta; class Magnoliopsida; order Asparagales; family Amaryllidaceae; genus Allium; species Allium cepa. Next base: position 205,431,235 of record CM060934.1, on the reverse strand, counting down.
CTGTATTTAAAATCATACTTGTATAATTTTACTTCTTATATAAGATCCATTCACTATGTTTATCTTTGTATAGATTTTACTAAACAACTTCAATTAAATTAAATTTTAACTCAACATTATTCCTGAATGCCTTATAGTCAAATCGTGAAATTGGATTCACAAGGTGTCTGTGATAACCCAGATTTTGGAATACCTGTTAATTGATTATTAATGGGGTTAATTAATAGAAATGCTGATTTTTGTTTAAAAAACTCTTGGGAGGCTAGAATACGTTTGGATATGTATAAATAAATTTGAACAAAATAAAATTCTGATAATATAAATTTCTATTTCAAAACAAAATAGGAAATGATAGCCTTATTAAATAAATATGTAGTAAATAAAAAAAATTGAATTTGAAATTCAATTGCAAACATCTTAGAAACAAATTGGATTTAAAAATTCTATGTTTTATAAACTATTTATAAGTGTACAATTGGAAAACAATATCATTTTTTTTCTTTTAAGTTCTATATATATCTTAATTTATGCTTTGGTTTTAAATGTATTTTATTTAGAATATAATTTTTCTATATCATTTTCTTTTTAAAGGAATTTTAATTATATAAATATAAAAAAATAAAAAACAAAAACATTTAAAAATTTATTTATGCATACAAGTTACACGTGTTAACAAATTAAATAAGTTTAGAGACAAGTGTTAATTTTTTTTTTTACAAGTGTCACATTTTTTTTGCTTTTTATTTTCTTTAATTTAGTGAATCAAAATTAAATCTATATAACCATACTTCTTCTTCTTCTTCATTTTTTTCCCCTATCTCATTTTCAAAACTAAAGAGAAACAATGTCCTATGTGCTAAAACTAGAAATCATAGACTAGCAAAAATTCAAACCAGATCTTCATCTCCGGTACAAACCATTCTCAACAACCTGTAGCTAAAACAGAAGCAATCTTCAAGCAATTTCAAAACTAAATCAAGGCAAGAATCAACCCAGCATTTTAGGCCAAGGATCATCAAACAAGCAGTGAATAAAAATCAAGTTCAGACTAGATCAATAGGAAAATCTTGTTGTCTCAGATTAATTTCAGTTTCTGCATTCAAAAATAAACCATGTTTTCAAGTTTGCAAATTCATAACTGCTCTGCTCATATTAGCCTGGTGAGTAAACTCTTATCTTTAAGCTTGATCTGCCTATATGTGTGAATACATGAAATAATCCTTGAAAATATGATGAGCACTCTGTTTGCATATTTGATTTGGAATGAAAACATGTATATATGTATAATGATATTGTATGCATGTCTGTTAACAACATAAATTAGCTCTGTTTTTAATTCAACAGGCTTTAGAAATAGTCAAAACTAATTTCACTTCCATTTAAACCGTTATGTGTTAAGATGTAAAAAATAGTAATAATAATAATATAAGATTAAAACAACAATATGTTTAACTTAAAAATAGTTTTAAGTAAGATTGGTGAGAAGTTTTCTAGTAGAGGAAAAGATTTCAGAAACTTGATTTTTTTTCAAGTCAATTTGATTTCTGTAATTAAATGTTTCATGGATATAGCTTGATGGGAAAATTGAAACCATGAATTTTAAAAATGAGATCAAAATTTTTAGATGATAAATTTGGGAAGTTTTCGAGAATAAACGTTTTTGGGTTTTCTGGCAAATTTCGCCGATCGGGGATGAAAGAGGAATCGAGTTTTCAGCTGAAGCATACTGGAGGGTTATAGAGTACGAAAAAAATGGTGACTCTATTTCATTGACGACGTGGTGGTGGAACGGGGAAGTTTTAGGGTTTTAGTGTCGTTTTGGACGAGGTTAAACCCGGGTCGGTTACGGTTTCACGACGACGTTGAGTTGAAACTGTCCTGGAGCAAGGTGAAGAGGAGGCCGTGGCGTTGGATCTGGTGGAGTTTGGTGGTTAATGGTGGAAGAAATTGCGAAGGCGAGGCAATTGTAGCTAGTTTCGTGTGTTCGAATTTTCGAACGAAACCAGATTTGAGAATTCTGGGTGGTTAGGATAGGTGCGATGGCCTATCGTGGGTTGTGAGAATGGTCGGAAGTGATCGCGGTGGATCATCGTCGGCGTGCACGTACACGCGTTAGCCTGAGTATCGGTATTTTGATTTGAGGTGGTGTATTGGGAAGAAGAGGGTTGCTCGAGTCGAGTCTCGGGGAGGTAAGTTTTGAACTCGAAGTAAGTGTTCGGGATTTTTGCGTGTGTTTCCAGGTTGGTTTTTTTTTTAGAAACAGGAAATGTGCCAGGGTGAACTCGGGTTTTATTTGAGAATTATAAAGATTTGCTCTGGTAAATTTCATTAGGAGATTAGGTTGATTAATATTTTAAGGGTTTAAATACGAAGGAAATTTGTAACTAATTTTTCAGATAGAAATGAACAAGTTACAAGGCCATAAGTATTGAACAAATTTTTCCAGTGAGATTTCGAAGATTTAAATGTAAGTCAAATTTTTTTATGTTGAAAATAGATTGTTTTGGTTCTTATGATAATATCAAGTGATTAATTGAAATATATGGGGTATTTTAATTATCTAAGATTTTACAAGCTGAATTTCAATTTCTTAAAATAATTAAAGGAAAATTTATTACATAGTCTAAGTAATAAAAGAATAATACTGAATGTAATCAATTGGAGGATAATTGATTTATTAATGAGATTAAGTGAGAGTTAATAATTAAATGTGATTAACTTAAGAAAATTAATTTATGTAGTGATTATGGGTTACTTTATCAACTCGAGTAATTATGGAATAATTACTTAATGAAGTAAATTAGGGATAATGGGTTACTAAAATGTTAATTACTTAAGGTAAGTAATTAAAGCGAAATTTTCTTGATGGAAGCAATTAAGGATAAATTACTTAGTGTAATTTATTGAAGGATTCATTAATTAATTAAAGAATTAGTTAATTAATTAATGTGGCCAATTAAAAGATAATTAATCAATATAAGTGATTATAGAATGAATAATCAGGGTAATTAATGAAGGATAGTGTACTAAATTATTGTTAATTACTTTTTGAGAGTAATTTAGTGATTATTTAATATGATGAGTGAAGGTTAATTAATTTGTGTAATTAATTAAAGGTTAATTACTTAATGTAATTAAAGAGGATGATTAAGGGATGATTAATTAATGGTCTGTAATTAATCTTGCTTATAAATGGTTGAATGATACAGAATACCTTGGTTTATTTGATGTTTCTGATGCGAACGATATGCGATATGATATGTTTATGTAGACTGTGTTAATGTGGTTATTTATCGATGGTAAATTGTTGTGTATAAGTGACATCCTATTTAAAGTTGAATTGTATTAAACAATTTGGATTAGGATGACAAGGGATTCAAAGAGACCGGAGTCGGGTATTTAGTAATACCCGAAACCACTTTGATTTGTAATATATACAAATTCTATATAGATTTGATATGTGAAATCAATAGGTAGGAATGGAATGATTTAAGTGATTTGGACCCTTTAATCTAAGTTTGGTACTTAAAATTGATATGTGAAAATAAGAGGTGTCTATAACAACTTATGAAGTTGTAAATTGATACCAGATACCCTGGGTTTATATAAATTGTATGTTTTTTTTATTCCATGTTAGATGGGTTTACTCACGTTGGTTTCCAGCCTGACCCGGGTGTTACTTTGATGTAATGCTCGGGTCAGACCGAGTATTACAGATTTTCAGGTAAGGACGTTCTGGAGCTCAGGAGGCGAGCTGGATGGCAAGAACGTTTGAAGTGTTTCCGTTGTATTATATAGTTGTATATTTAGGACATTGTTTTAAACTGTCAAATGATGTGGAAATGTTGTAACTTTGATGTATTAAAGTGAAATTTGACAGGTACAGTTTTCCTTTTGAATAACTGTTATTATTTGTTATTATATTTTATCCGCTGTGAATGTGGGATGTTGGTGTTTCTGTTCTTCTTTCTCTTTCTTCTTTTTCATAACTATCTGGAGTTTTCGGGATCGAAAATTCCAGGTCGTTACAAATTTGGTATCAGAGCCAGGTTAAGCAAGAACCTTGGCTCTGGTGGGATTACTCATTAAGGATACGATCAATGATACCCTAAAATGAGTTGAGTGTAGTATATATATGAGAGCGTACTTGTTATTTTCTTATATAAAGATTTTAAATGATTTTATAAGATTATATTTTAATATATATAGCAACATTTCTCTCTAATAAATATTAAGGAAATTGCCTCTTAAATTATTAGGATTAAATTAAGAGTAATATTATACAACCAAAATGAAATTAAATAAGGATAAGTTTGAAATGGATTCAAACTAAAACTGAAATTTTGAATTGGAGAAGTATATCAAAATAAGATGATAATGGATGGTTTTAGATATGATAATCTTGGTTATTATCAAAAATGATTGTTGTGTGTTTAATAATAAGATGTGTATTAATGAGTAAGCAAAATGAAATGTTCTAAAGAAATAAACATTAAGGTAAAGTATGACTTATAAATTGAAATTGAAAATACCTAAATTGTGAAACTTTAAATCTAGGTCCAGAAATTTGACAATTGTTTCAAAGTGTTAAAAGAAATAAAAAATAAGTATTATTTGAATAAAAGAGACCTGTTGCAAACAATGGGTTGTTTGAAAAGTTTGTTTTGAATTAAAAATCAAAGGTTGTCTAAAATTTAAGGATAACTAGGTGTGTAAAGGAAATAATACTATTCAAACTATTTTGAATATAATCTTATTTTAGAATAAGAAGATGTTTGTAAACTTTAAAAGAATTTGTTTTGAATTAAAACCAAGGGTGGTTTAAATTTTAAAATTTTGGCCTGGTGGGCTAAGAAATAAAATCTTTATATATGTGTAGATATACTTAAGTATCAAAGATGATTTGAAATAAACTCTAAATGTTGAGTTTAATTTGGAATGAGGTGTGATACGCAAAGTGATAAGTTTTTGAACTTAATAAGTAGGAAGATTATTAATGTGAAGTTTAAAATTTGAATTGGGAATTCAAATTGAGTAGGATTGATTGGATTAAGTAAATTGAATTTAACTTGGGGGAAGTTAAATAAGTTAATGGATAACCTGATTTGGAAATTTCAAGATGAAATCGGGGTTTAACTTGGAAAATTAAATGGTTAGTTTGAATTGGGAGTTTTTGTGATCTCAAAATGGGTGTGAGATCTGGAATTTGAAATGGATGGATGTTTTAAAATAATTTGAATGATATCTTCCTGTTGTAATTAATAATCCTTAAGCTGAAATTGGATTTGTTTAAATAAATGAAGAAATGGGGTGTGGTAATATATCCACGATTAAGATAAAATGGAATTTGAATTCAGAATTAAATGGTTTAAAGATATAAGTTGATTTGACTTAAAGGATTAAATCAACATTTAAAAAAAAATTAACTCGAATTTATATAATTCGGGATGGTTTAAATTTAAAATTCGAATTGAATTAGTCAAATCGAATTTGATTTGAATTAAATGAAATTGTGATTGTAGATGTATAAGTATAAAATTCAAATGGAAAATTTGAATTGGATTAATTTGAAACGATTTGAAATTGAAGTGGGTTCAATTTGAAATTAGTCCAAATTGATTTGAATAATTTGGAATTGTAATTAAAGTTGAATAGTTTTAAATTCAAATGGAATTTGAATTGAATTTGGAAGGAAATCAAGAATAATTCAACTTGATTTGGAAATGGAGTTCGAAATTGGGATTAATTCAAACTGGAGTTGAAATGAATTGAAATTGGAACTAGTTCAATTGAAATTTATTTGAATTAGTAGAATTTGAGATCAAAGTTGAATACGGTTAAATTTGGAAAGAAACTGAGGTTAATTCAACTTGAATTGGGGTTGAATCAACTTCAATGGAAATTGAAGTTATTTAAATTGGAATTAAGTCAATTTAAATGGAAGTGGAAATTTAAATTGAATTGATTGGAAATGGAGGTTGGGAATTGAACAGTTTGACTCTGGACTATTTTAAAAATAAATTGTTTTAGTACAAATCTATTTTTCCAAACTATTTACAACTTTTGTTTTAAAGTCTAAAACTATCTTATACATACACAATTATTTTTGGAACTATTTAACAATTTTCCAACCGTTTTATAAATTAATCACTATTTTATAGCTATTTTGCAATTATTTAAAATTTCTATAACTATTTAACTATTTTCCAACTATTTTGCAATTACTTAACTATTTTGCAGCTATTTTACACATTAATAATTATTTTTCAATTGCTTATCTATTTTTAACTTTTCAAGCTATTTTCTAAATTCAAACTGGACAGAGTTCGAACTGCTTATGATTAAATACCCAATTGAGATAAGAATTGAGGTAATAATCCAAATAAGGGTTTAAGCAATTGTGAGTAAGTGAATAAAATCAAGGGAATGTGAATAGAATGAGAATTGATTTGGTTAATAATCAATAAAGATAAATACATAGGATGTACATATATTATTCTATTCGCATAATGATTTGATCCAGATTCGAGCATAGAATTTCGAGATAGTATGTCGATCCGAGTTGGGATTTTTCGCTCGATTTTCGACGGCGAACCTGGATATGGATTGTTGATTGGTTTTGGATATTCTCTATCATAGTTATAACTATGCAAGGAGAACGACGGTTTCTAATCCAGAAACTAGATATGTGTCCGCACTAGAAAGTCGGGTGGACGATACTAGTTCGGAAATGAAATTGTGTGATCGAGTAAGCGATCAGATTGGTATAGCGTACGGATGATAAGTGTACATCGTAGGGTTTGAATGAAATTGATATTGGGAATTTGTGGATAAGAAATGTTAAATGATTTTTGAAATGAAAGTATATTTTGTGAAATATACAATGAATAAATGTGGAAATTGGATATTTCTACGGTAAAAAAAAATTTACTTTATGGAAGTAAGTAATTTGGTAAGTGACTTTATAGAGTAATCAAATTTGAATATTTGATTTGAATAAAGAAAGACATATATATCTTTGTTACGTAAGATAAATCTTCCCTTGTTGAATCTTTTACCGAAATGAAAGGATCTTCTTGAAAATATTTGAAGTATAAAAAGGCTTTTATACAAGTTTGAAATGATCCGAAGATTTTTCAAAGTTATATATATATCTATATATATTGATGTAAAGGATCTTATGAGAATGATTTTGGGAAAAGGTTTTTGTAACCTTTGTATTTGGAAAGGCTTTTTGATTTTTGGGTAAAATCAATATTAGAATTTGGAAAGCCTAGTTTGAGACTTATCGATTTTGGGATAATCGATTTTGTGTAAAGGAGCTTTGTATGAGATCATACTTGGTGTATGATTTGAAAGATACTATATGTGTATAGCATAAAGTGTTTTGATGATGGCTCTGGGAAAAAATGCGCTCCCTTGAAATGAACTTCTCAGGAGTGCCACCGGGTGGTGCTGCCTTAAGCCCCAAGGGAAGGGGGGTTCTAAAGTTGATCTTGTGAGGAGTCCGGACAAGACTAGTTCCTGAGGACTATCTGTAATGTATACCATAGCGAAAGTCGTGTGTGCCGCTGAAAGCCAACGGTCTGCGTTTGATTTTATATCGGTAGACTGCGACCTTTGGTAACATAGAGAACGTCGTGTGTTCCGCTGAGAGCCAACAGTCTACGTTTGATTTTATATCGGTAGACTGCGACCTATGTAGGCGTAGAGAAGTTTCATTTTGACAGCAAAAATCGTGTGCACCGCTGAGAGCCAACAGTTACATGGACTTGTGCTGTGATGGCAACGTAACCCTGGAATATAACTGCGATATGTTGTGGGTTCCATGGCGTAATCGAGGGGCGTAGAGTGCCTACAGCTACATGGACTTTTGCTGCGATGGCAACGTAACCCAAGATGTAACTGCGACCATGGATGGGGGTGATGATTTTCAAAGCATTCTCACCAAGGATATCTCCTCTATTTTCAAAAAAATATTTTCTATATTTTCAACAAATTATTTTTTCAAGTATTTTCACTGGATGTTCAAGATGGGTTTACTAAGTACTTATAGATTTTCAGTCCTACGCCTGATCAACGTATGACCGAATATCTGTGAGAACAAGGGCGGATTTGTTAAAAAATCGAATTATAAAATTATTTTAAAAAAAACTATTTTAGTAATACTATATTAATTTTAAAGTGTTTTAGAAATGATTAGAGAATAATTTATCTGATAAATAGTATTTTAGTAAAAGTTCCGGCTTCGTTCCTTTTCGAGGACGAAAAGATTCAAAGGGGAGAGGAATGTGATAACCCTGATTTTGGAATACTTGTTAATTGATAATTAATGGGGTTAATTAATAGAAATGCTGATTTTTGTTTAAAAAAATCTTGGGCAACTAGAATATGTTTTGACATGTATAAATAAATTTGAACAAAATAAAATTATGATAATATAAATTTCTATTTCAAAACAAATTAAGAAATGATTGCCTTATTAAATAAATATGCAGTAAATAAAAAAATTTGAATTTGAAATTCAATTGTAAACATCTTAGAAACAAATTAGATTTAAAAATTCTATGTTTTATAAATTATTTATAAGTGTACAATTGGAAAACAATATCATTTTTTTCTTTTATGTTAGATATATATCTTAAATTTTGCTTTGGTTTTAAATGTATTTTATTTAGAATATAAATTGTTTATATCATTTTCTTTTTAAAGGAATTTAATTATATAAATATAAAAAAATAAAAACATTTAAAAATTTATTTATGCATACAAGTTACATGTGTTAACAAATTAAATAAGTTTAGAGACAAGTGTTAAATTTATTTTACAAGTGTCACATTTTATTTCCTTTTTATTTTCTTTAATTTAGTGAATCAAAATTAAATCTATATAACCATACTTCTTCTTCTTCATTTTTTTCCCCCTGTCTCATTTTCAAAACTAAAGAGAAACAATGTCCTGTGTACTAAAACCAGAAATCATAGACTAGCAAAAATTCAAACCAGATCTTCATCTCCAATACAAACCGTTCTCAGCAACCTGTAGCTAAAACAGAAGCAATCTTCAAGCAATTTCAAAACTAGATCAAGGCAAGAATCAACCCAGCATTTTAGGCCAAGGATCATCAGACTAGCAGTGAATAAAAATCAAGTTCAGACTAGATCAGTAGGCAAATCTTTTTGTCTCAAATTAATTTCAGTTTCTGCACTCAAAAATAAACTATGTTTTCAAGTTTGCAAATTCATAACTGCTCAGCTCATATTAGCCTGGTGAGTAAACTCTTATCTTTAAGCTTGATCTGCCTATATGTGTGAATACATGAAATAATCCTTGAATATGATGAGGACTCTGTTTGCATGTTTGATTTGGAATGAAAACATGTATATATGTATAATAATATTGTATGCATGTCTGTTAACAACATAAATTAGCTCTGTATTTAATTCAACAGGCTTTAGAAATAGTCAAAACTAATTTCACTTCCATTTAAACTGTTATATGTTAAGATGTAAAATAATAATAATAATAATATAATATTGAAATAACAAGATGTTTAACTTAAAAATAGTTTTAAGTAAGATTGGTGAGAAGTTTTCCAGTAGAGGAAAAGATTTCAAAAACTTGATTTTTTTTCAAGTCAATTTGATTTCTGTAATTAAATGTTTCATGGATATAGCTTGATGGGAAAATTGAAACCATGAACTTTAAAAATGAGATCAGAATTTTTAGATGATAAATTTGGGAAGTTTTCGAGAATAAACGTTTTCGGGTTTTCTAGCAAATTTCGCCGATCGGCGATGAAAGAGGAATCGAGTTTTCGGCTGAAGCATACTGGTGGGTTGTAGGGTACGGCAAAAATGGTGACTCTATTTCTCTGACGACGTGGTGGTGGAACGGGGAAGTTTAGGGTTTTAGTGTCATTCTGGACGTGGTTAAACCCGGGTCGATTACGGTTTCACGACGACGTCGAGTTGAACCGGTCCTGGAGCAAGGTGAAGAGGAGGTCGTGGCGTTGGATCTGGCGGAGTTTAGTGGTTAATGGTGGAAGAAATTGCGAAGGCGAGGCAATTGTAGGTAGTTTGTCAATTTCAGGTTGGTTCGTGTGTTCGAATTTTCGAACAAAACCAGATTTGAGAATTCTGGGTGGTTAGGATAGGTGCGATGGCCTAACGTGGGTTGTGAGAATGGTCGGAAGTGATCGCCGTGGATCATCTTCGGCGTGCACGTACACGCGTTAGCCTGAGTATCAGTATTTTGATTTGAGGTAGTGTATTGGGAAGATGAGGGTTGCTCGAGTCGAGTCTCGGGGAGGTAAGTTTTGAACTCAAAGTAAGTGTTCGGGATTTTTGCGTGTGTGTTTCCAGGTTGGTTATTTAATATATTTTTTTAGAAACAGGAAATGTGCCAGGGTGAACTCGGGTTTTATTTGAGAATTATAAAGATTTGCTCTGGTAAATTTCATTAGGAGATTAGGTTGATTAAGATTTTAAGGGTTTAAATACGAAGGAAATTCGTAACTAATTTTTCAGATAGAAATGAACAAGTTACAAGGCCATAAGTATTGAACAAGTTTTTCCAGTGAGATTTCTAAGATTTAAATGTAAGTCAATTTTTTTTATGTTGAAAATAGATTGTTTTGGTTCTTATGATAATATCAAGTGATTAATTGAAATATATGGGGTATTTTAATTATCTAAGATTTTACAAGCTGAATTTCAATTTCTTAAAATAATTAAAGGAAAATTTATTACATAGTCTAAGTAATAAAAGAATAATACTGAATGTAATCAATTGGAGGATAATTGATTTCTTAATCAGATTAATTGAGAGTTAATAATTAAATGTGATTAACTTAAGAAAATTAATTTATGAAGTGATTATGGGTTAATTTATCAACTCGAGTAATTATGGAATAATTACTTAATGAAGTAAATTAGGCGATAATGGGTTACTAAAATGTTAATTACTTAAGGTAAGTAACTAAAGCAAAATTTTCTTAATGGAAGTAATTAAGGATAAATTACTTAGTGTAATTTATTGAAGGATTGATTAATTAATTAAAGAATTAGTTAATTAATTAATGTGGCCAATTAAAAGATAATTAATCAATATAAGTGATTATAGAATGATTAATTAGGGTAATTAATTAAGGATAGTGTAATAAATTATTGTTAATTACTTTTTGAGAGTAATTAAGGGTTTATTTAATATGATGTGTGAAGGTTAATTAATTTGTGTAATTAATTAAAGGTTAATTACTTAATGTAATTAAAGAGGATGATTAAGGGATGATTAATTAATGGTTTGTAATTAATATTGCTTATAAATGATCGAACGATACAGAATACCTTGGCTTATTTGATATTTTTGATGCGAATGATACGCGATATGATATGTTCATGTAGACTGTGTTAATGTGGTTATTTATCGACGGTAAATTGCTGTGTATAAGTGACATCCTATTTAAAGTTGATTTGTATTAAATAATTTGGATAGGATGACAAGGGATTCGAAGAGACCGGAGGCGGGTATTTACTAATACCCGAAACCACTTCGATTTGTAATATATATAAATTTTGTACAGATTTGATATGTGAAATCAATAGGTTGGAATGGAATGATTTAAGTGATTTGGACCCTTTAATCTAACTTTGGTACTTAAAATTGACATGTGAAAATAAGAGGTGTCTATAACAACTTATGAAGTTGTAAATTGATAGCAGATACCCCGGGTTTATATAAATTGTATGTTTTTTTGTATTCCATGTTAGATGGGTTTACTCACGCTGGTTTCCAGCCTGACCCGTGTGTTACTTTGATGCAATGCTCGGGTCAGACCGACTATTACAGATTTTCAGGTAAGGACGTTCTGGAGCTCAGGAGGCGAGCTGGATGGCAGGAACGTTTGAAGTGTTACCGCTGTATTATATAGTTGTATATTTAGGACATTGTTTTTAACCTGTCCAATGATGTGGAAATGTTGTAACTTTGATGTATTAAGTGAAATTTGACAAGCACAGTTTTCCTTTTGAATAACTGTTATTATTTGTTATTATATTTTATCCGCTGCGAATGTGGGATGTTGGTGTTTCTGTTCTTCTTTTCTTCTTTCTCTTTCTTCTTTTTCATAACTATCTGGAGTTTTTGGGATCGAAAATTCTAGGTCGTTACAGTGTCTTTATCTAATTCAACCAAATTAATAAATACTCATTAACTATCTAAGCACAAACAATCAATCAACAAATAACAGTCAATACTCCTATATTGTACTAGCATGACTAATCAAACAATAAATGATAATAATTTAATATCGTCACTTTCAAGCAACTAAACACACCATATATTACTATATTAATTCATGAAATTTATTCTTTTATATATGAATATAATTAGAGTAAAATTCATTTACCCCAATTTTAAAACAATACTGTATCGATTTGCCTTGTTTAAGAGCTAACAATACAGTTGTTCCTTCTATATTGACCAAAATCATAAACCACTCAACCGATTAATCAACACAATAAATTTTTTTTTATAGCACTAACAAATACGCGGTCTTATATATACACAACACTCAAACTCATCCTAGGATCTTACTTACCGTATCTCAAATGGGTCAATCCTGCCAAAATTTAGGTGTTCACTCAACCTAGACTCGGATACCAACTGCAATGACCCACCTTTTCGACCCTCGAAGTCAACACTAATGCATCCATGGTATTCACATGTCGAGCATCCAAGTACCCAAAAAGCGGATTGTTGGGGAAACAGAAATGAAAAGACAGAATAGAATCTTACATCGTGATAAGTAATATATAATATACAACAGATCTTTACATAAAGAAAAACTGTAATATATATACATCAATCAGAGTACATTAAACAAATTGTCAGCCTAGATAGTTATAACAGCATGTCTTCGCAAATGCTGATAAATTACAAGACCAGAAAAATGCAGTGGAAATAAAAGGACACGTGGATGCATCTTAGAGGCAATCGATTCATCTCCTAAAAATCTAAAGCATCCAAATTAGATCTATAAATATACTCGGTTTGACCCGAGCATTATTCGAAAATAACACTTGGATCTGTCTGGTAAACAAGCATGAGAAACACACCTCAAATGAATTTTAATGTTATAAAAACTTTTCAAAATAAAGGTATGTTGTAAGACCACGTTGCATATAAACATGGACGGGTTTTTATCTTTGGATACCCAAAACATTCCATAAGAAATCTTCTGATATTATCATGGTGTTTACGGTGTAAAATAAATATTAAAAATAGTCAAAATTGTTACATTATTTAATTTCCAGCATAGTAGGTATATAATTAAGTCCGCATAGCGCTTACTGGAGAATGGAGTCCAACAATAACTAGGCTATTGGGTACCGCCCGTCTTAGTATACCTTTAGAAAAATGTGCCAAGGTCAACAAGAACATCTTTCACCTCTACTATGTAGAATCGGCCTACCCCTTTCTGGATAGTACCGAATATATCATCACCACAGTTGCTTTGTAACCTTTACAACGAGCTCTCATGCAGAACCAAATCCGAAAATTTGATATGTATCTAAAAAAGTGATGACATACCCGAATGGGTGCAACCCACATAGCCCTGTTGCATATCCCATGTTTTAGTCATTCCCGGTTGATAAGGCTATGTTTTACCTATTATATAGCAATCGCACTTGGAATGTTAACACTGCCTCCAAGCATAAATGTAATGCCAGCATTCATGGATACCAGTTCGTTCTAGGTCTGAAAAAAACTAAAGGCACTACTTCTACTACATCCACTTTGGAATTACCCTCAGGATCGGTACCAAGTAGCCTTTGTACATCAAAGAACTTCATCTTCAAAACCATTATCAAGATGTCTTCCATTCGAACACTTATGTCGGTTCAAAGTAGTTTTCAGATAACATATTCGATCCCTATCTCCCCAAATCCAAAAAGATAGTTTAAAACTGTCAAATTTTGATAGTCAAATATTTAGCTATCAAAGAAAAACAACAATCAAATCAAGGATTTAATTCCGTAGGGAAAACCAACATTGTTAAGTACATAAGCAACAATTAGCCTCATTAATTAATCCTTTCATTGATTAAAATCACCTTGTAAATAATTGTATCAATATGCTTTTACAAAGGTATACTCGCAAACCCTTTTTACTCCTTTCAATACTTGGAAGAATATCCATATATTTATCTCAACTGTATAAATATATTCACAAATACACTTCACTTTCACTACTTAGAATATGCATTTATATACTTATCTTAAGGTATAAGTTTATTCACGAACATTATGATAGATTTGCTATTTCAAAATCATATCGAAGGGATTAAAACAAATGTTATTTTAAAAGAAACGGAGATCGGGATAAACCCAAACACTATTCTTTCAATGTTAAGCATGGAATATATGTCCACATCACCAAAATTAAGAAGGTCAATGTAGGGAAATCCAATCTCAATTTCTTTTATAAATCTCTTCAATAAATAATTTTCTTAATAAAACTCTTTCTTTTATGAACATCTCCTTTACTAAAATTCCAAATCATTTTATAGAACTCTTCTACAAATATCCAAAATCATTTATAAATATCTTTTATAAATATCCAAAAATCTTTTATATAACTTCTTTATAAAAATCCTTTATAAAGCCTTTTTCACTTATAAAATCCATTTTCATTTATAAACTCTTTAATAAATCTCTTTTATTCAATGAGATTCCTTTTATAAATCAATTTATTATTTATAAATATAATTAATCGTATGAATTAATTTACTTTAAATATCCTAAATAAATAACAAAGTAACTTTCCAGCATCACCAATTAAAATAATTTATTAACTCCATAACATTATTAATATAATAATTAAAAACTTCAAAAGATTATAGATAATATTAATTATTTACAACAAAACATTGTTATATACTAATAATTATTAACAACAAAACATTACTAACAAATAATAATTATTAACTTCAAACATTATAAATATAATAGCTAAAAGTTTCAAACATTATTAATAAAACAATAATAGTTAATCTTCAAACATTATTATAATAAATTATAATTAACTTCCAAAACATTATTAATAAAGATTTATTATTAATTCCTAAATGTTAATTATTTAACATTTTACAGTATTAAAATATTGATAAATAACTTCAAATAATTAAATATAAAAATAATTTTTAAAACCCTATTAAACTATAGCTAAACAACTTTAAAACATTTCGAAATGGTTTAGAGAAGACAAATAGAAAGGTTAGGATAAAATAGAGAAGTTCAAAATCCACTTAAATAAAAATATTCCATAAAACCTAAAGGTTAGATTTAAAATCATTCCCCAAATCAAAAACCAATGTCAAGACAAATGGCAATTAATAGTATTTCAAAATACTAAATTAAGGCCAATAGCCACTGATGCACTTAACCAATATTGTTATTGATTTTATCACTACAAGGGTTAGATTCGAACATATAACAATGTCATAATTAATAGTGCAAAACAATCAAGATTCAATAATTAAAAATCCATATAATAGGACTATAACAAAAATAAAACAACAGGAATATAACTGAAAATTAATAATCATAATTTCAATAAATTTCTTTACAAATTTTCCTGTATTTGTTTTTTAAATACTAATTGCTTTTCAAAGCGGATATTTTAACCAATCAACCAATAATTTCAGCCAAATGAAAACATTAAAATTTTATCTATTATACAAAATACTGATTTATCCAAAAAAGGCGAGTTATACTCATCGAAATTTTAGTTATTGCTGAAGCATTCTGGTTCCGTCTAAAATCGGACAATATTCGATTTTAGCTTGAAATTATACATGCTCCAATCTCAACCATTCTAATTCCAAGATGAAGAAAACATTCATGTGTGTCCTCCGGACCCGACCTCGTACAAAATAGTTATGAGTATAATAAAATTTCGAGTTAATTAATATAGGTAAATCTTAATTACAACACTAGCTCACTAATTAACCTTGCAAAATCAATCCCTATTATCTTTTAAACCCTGGCAGCCAAACAACATCCCGATCATCTCCATTCTTCCACCGCTTGGATCTCCTTTCAGTGCCACACCACCACGGTGAGCAACCCTGACTACGATGAACACCCGGGCACCACCCTCGCCTCCCCACATCGTCGTAAACTTGAGAACGAGCTCTCAAAAACTAATGTTGTTCATCTTGGTGTTGCGACCGCCTCAAGCGATGACCGACTGCCGTGCCACCTCCAAAAGCTAGCTCTCCTCCATGCCTACCCATGCCACCAGTCGTGCCTCCCGATTCACCGTCGACGCCAAGATCAAACCCAAAGTAGGTTTCCCATTGAATTGTGATTTGCTACCATCGTGCTTCGATCTAGCTCAATCCAATCGTTCAACATACTCCTCTCTCCCCCACGAACAACTTTCATGTTAACAGTCATGCTTATCTCGGCCTCTAATGCCATGGATTAACTGCCGCTATTAGATCATAGGGAGCTAGGGTTAGGTTTTTGACAAATGAGAGCGGTTATGGGTCCTTATATAGATAATATATATGACACTACTCACCCCAAATTTTACAAACTTCAATCGAGGCATGCTGATTGGCCTTCCTAACCAAATACCCTATTCTGAATCAATGGAAATATTTCTGGGACCTAATTCCAATATATATAGAAGTTAAATTTTTGAGTTTCTTGATTTTATGAACCGAACTCAATCTTCTAACTCTAAATAAACAGTTGAAATATATCGATGCTTATACTCATTCTGGCTCGCTCGGACTATTCGAACCCAATGAAAATAATCCCGAGTCTTAAAAAATCCATCTACAAATATCAAGTTTTCAGTTCATCGATAAAATAAACCAATAAAATATTAAAATACCTAAAATTTAATTATTTATAACATTCTAAAAATATAGATTGTTATAGTTTTTCACTCGGTTATTAAAAGTGAGCGCTCGAGTCGGATTCTTGAGGTGATTGAGAGATTTTCCAAAGTGCGCCTCTAGTTGTAAAGGCAATTTATATGGTCAAACCAAGGAACTGGATTGAAGTCCACATGAGAGGAGTTCGGTGGTCGACTTAGTTTAATAAAGAAACTACGCGAGTGAGCAAAGGATTAGATCGGGCTACAAGTATTATTTTGGATGATCTTTATTCATTATATAGTTATAAGTATAGTATAATTAGGGTAGCTTGGGATAGTTCAGGGAAGGACTTCACGACTAGTTTTGTGACAATTTCGAATAATCTTCTAAGTGACGATATGATACTTGCTTCGGCGAGCGTTGTAGTGCACTTAATATATTATCCTTATTAACATTTTACGGTTGAGGTGAGTTTGAACCCGAACGGACCCAAGAATTTGTTGATCTTCATTTAACGATGATTTAATTAATAAAGTTTTCTTCTTTGCAGAATGAGTTATATTCGGAACATAAAGAAAAATTGAGGCTTAGTTCGCTTGGTTTATACATAAGTTTTGAGACTCGATGATCTAGCATATTGTAAGTTCTCCTTTTTTGTAACGGAAGATGTAATAGACTTTCTTGTATTGTATTCCTAATACGAGTTACACTACTTAAGCATTTTTGTCCATCTTGAAAGCCGAGCAGTTCATTGGAGTTTATAGTTTGATATGTATGTTCTGATTATTTTTTGTCACCATGCGTGTCGATATAAGTTTATTGATATGTTTCATTGTTTTGTATGCTTGCAATTATTTGATCATCGTTTATTATTTCCTACCATTGTTTGTTGTTGTGTATTGTCGATGGATTTTTATTTTGTTTATTTATTGTCGTTCCTTGGTGTATATGATTGTTGTTTTGTTAATTGATTATTTATTTTGTTGATTGATTGATATTTTTTGTTGATTGCTAGTTGTTGCTTGATTATAGATTGATTGTTTGATTTGGTTGGTTGATTTTTTTTCTTTCGTTGTTTATTGATTGTCTATTTGTATAAGCGTGTAATTCCCATGATATTGCTGTGGAAAGTAAATTAGAGGAAGTCGAAGTGAACCAAATGTGGCTTTAGACCTTGAGGGCCTATTCTTTTTTGAGAATAGGGCTATATGGCTTCGAACCGATGGGCTTAAGCTTGTCCGTGTTCGAGGGAGCTTTGTATTGGTATGCCTTCGATTACTGAAGTAAATTTTTGTTTTCCTTTTTGTTTGGTTAAAATTTAAGAAAACATAATGTAAAGCTTGCTTTGTTGGTGCTTGTAATTTACAGGTGTGCTTGTTGTTTTCGATTGCAACATATTTATTTAAGGCGCTTATTGCATTGGATGTGTTTTTTGTGTATTTAATTGCAACATATTTATTTGAAATGCTTGTTGCATGGTTTGATACAGCATATTTATTTGAGACGATCGCTATATATGATTTAGTATGTTTAAATCCATGGTTTAATGTGGCAATTATGTTTAATTCTCTTTGATGATAATATGATTAGGTACATGGAAACAGTTAAGCAATATTGGGATGCTTATTTGCTTGGTTTCGCATCAAAATGATATGCTCTTTCTATGAAAGAGGAATGTAAGTGTAACGACCCGATTTTTCGACGCTCGAAAATCGACATCAATACGTCCACTTTATTAAATGCCGAACAATCCAATGCCGGAAAACTAGATCGTAAGGGAAAGAAGAAGGAGGTAGTAGAAGAGAAAACAAAACAACATTAGAATCTCACAATTCGTAGTGGAACGATATATAATAGATTAATGACTAATCTTTATATAAAAGAAACTGTAATTGTTTTTTATATACATCATCAAAGTACAACTCAAAATCAACAACACAATCAATAGCAGAATACTGGACAGTTATATTAACTAGTCCCCACAAAGCTGACTATACACAGTTTCTACCGCATAGCGGATAATACATCAAGTACGTGTGATATGTCTCGCCATCCAGCTCGCGTCCTAAGCTCCACAACATCCCATCCTGTATCCTATAATACTCCGTCTGACCCGAGCATTATAGTTAAATAACACTCGAGTCGGTCTGGAAAACCAAAGTGAGAAAACACACTCAATTGGATTATTAAAGTTTTCAAAATCCTTTGAAATCAAAGGTACCTCGTAAGACCACAACACAAATAAACATGTCGGGTTTTTACCTTACGACAACCAAAACACTTTTTATCAAATCCGTCTGATATTATAATAGTGTTTATTGAAAGTAAAATAGAATCTAGCTGAAATGCTTGCATCTCATGTTCCAGCAATTGTTGGGCACAATCAAAACCATACAGGTGCTTATTGGAAATTGGATTCCATACAAAGGCAGGGCTACTGGGGTACCTCCTGTCACAGTACATGGTCTAGATCACCGTACCGAGGATCCACCGTAATCCCTCGCATCACAAGACCGGAGCTACCCCTTACTGGATAGTCCGAATAAGATCACCCCATGGTTGGAATCAGCAGCCGCCCACACAGCCGAAATAAAGCGACATCTAGACCGGGATGACCTTACCCTAATTGGTTGCTAGCCAGTTATTGCATGCACCTCCCCTGTTTTAGCTATTCCCAGTTGATGAGGCTCGAGGCTATGCGTTACCTTTTTATAACACATACACTTAGAATGCTTATCGTCCTCCTAACGATGTTTTGATAGCATTCATCCATACAAGTCCGTTCCGGGTTCGAACATAACAAAAGGCACTACTCCTACTGCATCCATTTGGAATCACCCTCAGGATTAGTAGCGATTTTCCCTTGCACTTCACTGCTCCATCTTCGACTCCGAGCTCTTGTCTTCCTCATGAAAACATTCAAACCGGATCGAAGTAGTTTTCGGAAAAGTAATCCCGATCCCGGTCTCTTCGAAACGGTCAGCGCATTGTCCAACATTGATGGTTGGTTATTTAACTATCATATAACATCCACAAACAACCATCAGGCCTTAATAATTTCCCAAATTATTTATTCATTTCAAAATATCTTCGCAAGATATATTTCCATGCTTCAACCCGTTGAAAATAGTTTTCAAATCACTTTTCTTCTCGCGGAAATAAATTCCACTCAATTGTTTTATTTCACTGAAAATCACCAAGTCTTAGAACTTCAGATTTTTAAGTAATTTAAATCACTTTAACCAAAAATATACTTTAAAACACTTAAAATAAAAACTACTTACAACTCTTTATTTAAAATACTAGTTATGAAATTTTATAATAATTTTTCATGTTAAACTTAAGCCAAAACTAAAATAAAAGTTATTCTATAAGGTATAAATACTAAATAAGTATCTTTTAAATCATAATACTAGTTAAACCTTTAAAATACTTTATTTATAAAATTAACTTAATAAATATTTACTTTTAAAAAATTTAAAACAACTAAATAATGATTTATTTCTAAACATTCTTTTTAAACCACTTTAAAACCTCTAACTTATACTTGAAAATCTTACTTTGAAAATATACTTGGCTTTTCAGGAAAGTACACTTTACTTTCCACACCTTTAAAAATAAACAACTATTTGTTTTTAAACAAATCACCCTTTCCTTAAAAATTTCCATCCAGAATTTATACTTCCAAACTATCCTCTGATAAATATTTCACTTTATTTATAAACCCTGTTTATAAATTTCACAATCTCATTTACCTTTATTCACAGTTTCAGACTTGGTCGGTTTTCAAATCGATTTCCAAAACCAACTCCATTTTAAAATAAAATTCTTTTACTTATCCAAATTTATTTCAAAACCATTTATCCCATAATCAAATCTTTATTTATGATTTAAAGTCTTATTTAAATCGAAAATACCAATTTTATACTTCATTTCAAAATTTTCCTTTTATTTTCACAAACTCATTCAAATCTTGAATTTTAAAAAAAATCATCGTACTTACAAAACAATATTGCTTAAGTCCTTATTTTAAATAAAATCCTTTATCCCTTTATTCCAAATCCCTATTTTTCCCATCCTTGAATTTATTATATATGATTTAAAATCAAACCTTTATTTCTTTCCTAAATTCATTCTTTTAACTTATTTGAATTCACTATAATTATTTTACTTAAAAATTTCTCTTTTTATTTCCTGTAAAAATCCAAACTTTATATATATATTTCTCAAATATCAATATACATATATATATATATATACATATATACATATATATATATATATACACATATATATATATATATATTCAACCAAGCTATAGCATTCAAAAATTTCAATTTCCAATATAATCAATATAATCCATCATAGATTATCACATAAATCACATTACTGAGAATAAAATAAATTCAACATTTTGAGGAATCCAGTTGGATCCCTCCAATCTGTTTCCCTGCATCCATAGATGTTAGCACAACAATTTAAAATACCAATCCTGCTTCATGGCGGGATATCGCGGTATGAAAGGGTCATTCGCTATTATGCGGGGCGCATAGGGTCTTATCCGCTATATAATGCGAGAATCAATCACTCCAATATATATATATATACACTCACATATATATAACATGTCACATCCAAGCTGATAATTGATTATCAATTCAAGAAAACAACCAATAATTTAAATTTAACTAATTAAATTTAAAAGGTAGTCCAAATGAGTGAGATTAACTCATCTTTGTTTTGTTTGCAACCCAATTCCATCTCGACTTGTTTCCTTCACGATTTCAGACCTTATAAACATTATACATTTTATTAATATTTTAAACAATCCAACCATAAATTATCATTTATTAAATTTAATTTGAACTAATAGTTTGATTTAAACTAATTTTCTTTTAATAAATTGTCTTTAGTAACTAAATAGCTAAATAAGTTCATAAAATAAGTTAATCACCCTAAATACATAATTTTTTTTAAATAAACCAGTAAGTTAAAATATGTATATTTATTTTTCTTTTGAACTACATATATATTTACAAAATAGTCTATAGAGGTTCAAAACCAAATTTTATATAAATTCTTCAACATTTTTAAAGTCCCTATATACCGTTTTTCAAAAAATATTTCCTATATTAAATTTTATCTGCCAATAACAAAACAGTATATTCTTTTGGTGTAAAACTTTTTCTTCAATATACATATATATTTGTAATATAAAAATCCAGTTTTGAAATTTCTTTTCTTTTTGCCTGATCCGAATACATTTTTTGTTTATCCCTACACTACAAGCACATATATATATACATAAATCAAAATTAACAGGAAAATGAATTCGAACCACACTGCTCTCTACCCATCGCTCACGATCCACAAATCAACGCCGCGGCCTTCCACCTCGCAAACCCAGCCTCACGAATCGCCAAATACCCACCTCGATCATGCATCAATACTGCCTTTGATCCTTGGCACACAACAAATTACGACTTCCCTACCCTGTGCCCAACCTCATTCGAATGCCACCGCAACCTATCTCGTTGCCTGAATCGTCAATACTATTCATGCGCCGCTCGCGATGTAGCTGGCCCTCCCTTCCTGTGCTCGTCGATGCGAGATATCTCGACTTGGTCGCGAATACACACACAACCCCAGTCGCCATCTTGATTCAATTGGAATAGAAGGAGAGCGGTCAATTTATCTCGATTTTTAATTTTCTTTTGGTCTGCCCTTTTTCTTTTGAATTCAATTTTTTTTAGCCTGTATGGTTTTCAAAATGATTTGATTTTAATTTCAGGGGATGGAATGAGATCTGGGAAGAACACAACGGCGACCTCCATATTTTTTTATTTAAATTAGATGCGTGTTGATGAAGAGGACAAGTGTTTAAATTTTCCTTGCGTGTCAAAAATGAACAAGCTACAGTAACATTGAAATGAGTGGTAAAAAGCTCTGATGTGGAAAGAGAATATATATATATGTTTATATTTAAATTTAAATCGTCTTGATTACACATCTCACAATCTCGACCTCTTATCGAGGCATGCCGCCAGATCGTGTGGAGAAGATAGCTTTTTGGACTCATTTATTATATTAAATTATCGATATAGATTTTAGTGCGTTTATATATCGTACGACCTCACGACAACTCCAAACACTATGAAAATTGAAATCCAAAAATAATACACTATTATGGATCCGATGGAACTTGTTTCGTCGAATTCCGAGACTGTGCCTCAGAAGGCTATTTTTAAATGTCAATTTAAACGATATATTTTTAAAACTGAACAAACCACCTTAATATTTAATTATAACATTTTTACTATCTTCAGTACTATCAATATAGATTTTACAAGCCTTTAAATTATTTTTAACAAGCTTAAAATTTCAGATTTAACAATTTACCCAATTTCCAATTGTTTAATTTAACAATTAAACCACTTAATGAAATAGTGATATTTGAAATTCAAGTTAATAATTAACTTCTAAATATTTAAAATCTATTAAATATTCCAATTTCAAATGTCCGAAATTCTAGGTCGTCACATTCCTCCCCCCTTAAAAGAATTTCGTCCCCAAAATTACTAGTTAAGAAGAATGATCCATAACACGTTAATTATTTCCCCAATCCAAACAGTTTCAACAACTTTCCCAAAACAATCATTTTACTAAAGACACACTAACACCCTTACTAACTTTCCAAACTCATCCATGGATTCCAATCAATACTATTTACTCAACCACTAAAATTTTAGTTTAAATCCAAATTTTAAATTATCAAAATTTTCTCAAAATTATTCTAGTTCTCTAAATTTTCGAAAAATTTCGCCAGCGTCTCCTTTGCGCGGCTTAATCAGAACAACTACAAAATGCCTCTATGGTCCCCCAAATTTCAAGAGAAAATAAAAGGAAAGTGGCTAGATTGGAAAATCATCCAATTTCATACAGAAATTTAAATACATACCTTTTTGTCGGCAATTCATATTTATCTTCTGAATTTGAAAACATCAATTTATCCTCTTCTTTTAAATACCTGTATTCTACTTTGCGATCATGCCTAATCCCAGAGTTCAAAATTACTTTATTCATTCCTTTTCAAAATTTCAATATTTGCTTTACTTAAGCTATACGATGTACATATATCTTCTGTACGCAATACCAAATTCGATCGCTTACCCGATCATACAATTTCACTTCCGAACTAGTATCGTCCACCCGATTTCCTTGTGCGGACTCAGATCTGGTTTTCTTGATCAGAAACCGTCATTCTCTTTACATATCCACACTATAATAGAGAATTTCAAGAATCAATCAAAAATCCATACCAAGGGTTCGCCGTCGAAAATCGAGTGAAAAATCCCTACTTGGATCGATATAAATATCTCGAAATTATATGCCTGAATCTGGATCAAATCATTATGCGAATAAAATAATATACGTACATCCTACATATAAATTTCTAATTGATTATTAGCTATATCAATTTACTTTTATTCATGTTTAAATTTGGTTTCCATTCATTTATTCACAAATATCTCATTTCACATTTTTACTTGATCTTTTTCCAAATACCCATTATATTCTCAATACAAAATTTTACTTAAGAATTTCACCAACCATTTCTTAAGTTCAATGTAAATACTTTATATACTACCTATTTTTATTTTCCTTCACCACTTAAGCTTTCATATCTATTTTGTTTAGTCTTAACTTTCCAATTCCATTATGAATTCAATTTACCCTTCATTTTTAGGTATTGAATTCTATTCATCTTAATTCAAACCATGTTTAATTAATCATTTCTTTAGTTAGTTCCACTTACTAATTTTATTTATCACTTCATTTCCAAATTTAACATCAAATCTCAATAAAAAGTTTATTTCCAAACTTTTCCTTCTTTTAGTTCCCTTGAAAAAATTCTACAATTTCAATTTACTTAAGACAATTTAAATTGATCTCAATCTTCAATTTCAATTCCAGTTCTATCTACTTACCCTTTTTTTTAAATTTGTTCATTCACAAATTTATTTCCAACTTAATAAATTTTATTACAATGACATTTCACTTTGCCCACCTAGACCAAAATTTACTTTTATTTAACTTGATTCAGTTAAATTTCATTTCCATTTCAATTCAAATTGTTTTTAACTTCTATAAGCTTTCCCATTTATTTAATTTTTATAAGTTTTTCAAACCCATTTATTATTCCATAAACATTTTTAATTAAACTTCCAGAGTTTAAACAATTGCTTAAGTATTCCAAAATCATTTTGAAATCAAATATATCCAAAATCCTTTGGTATTAAATTATCTCTTGAATTTTTAAACCAAACTCAGTTTTGTAAACAACTACAATTTAAAACATTTTTGCAGCAATCCCTCTCTTGGAAACTCGAAAATGAACACCGATGATGCTGAAGTCAACATCGAAGTTATTTCCAGCGACCGAAAAAAGTTCAATGCTTTTTCTCTTCAAAACCCCTTCAAATATTTTTCAAATCTCACTAGATTTCAAATCCGATCCAAAAATATTTCCGAAATAATATCACCATTATTTCTCAAAAACCTTTTAAAATCATTTTCAAACTCAAAGGAATTTAATTTCCAAAATTTCAAACTCCAGATCCTTTCAATTCATATTCAAATATTACTCTGGAATTTTTATTTCATTTTCAATTATAAATCACATTTATGATTCATATTTACGAATCCCATTTTGTTATATAAATTTATTCCTTAACCTAGGTTATAATTTTAACCCCTAGTTCAATTTCCACACAACAATGATAATAATTTAATATTATCACTTCCTAATAACCAAGCAACCATATATATAACTATAATAATTTATGAAAAATTATTTCTTTTATATAAAAAAATAATTTTGGAAAAATTAATTAAATTACCCTGTTTTTATAAAAAACTGTATCGGTTTATCTAGTTTAAGAGTTTAAAAACCTTTATCGATGACATAACATCCCACGTATCGACCAGAATCCATAAACACTCAACTGAAAGTCAACACAATATAATTTTTTTTATATTCACTAATAAATGCACACTCATATCTATTAATACACACAAACTCATTCTAGAGTACTGTTGAGTCTATCCTAATGAGTAATCCCCACCAAAGCCAAGGTTCTCGCTTAACCTTCAGCTCCGATACCAAGTGTAACGAACTGATTTTTCGACGCTTGAAAATTGACATCAATACATCCACTGCATTAAATGTCAAACAATCGAATGCCGGAAAACCAGATCGTAAGGGAAAGAAGAATGAGGTAGAAGAAGAGAAAACAAAACAACATCAGAATCTCACAATTCGCAGCGGAACGATATATAATATATAAACGACTGATCTTTATACAAAAGAAAACGTAATTGCTTTATATATACATCATCAAAGTACAACTCAAATCAACAACACAATCAATAGCAGAATACCGGACAGTTATATTAACTTGTCCCCACAAAGCTGACTATACATAATTTATACCGCACAACGGATAATACATCAAGTACGTGTGCAACGTCTCGCCATCCAGCTCGTCTCCTGAGCTCCACACCATCCCATCCCGTATCCTATAATACTCGGTCTGACCCGAGCATTATAGTTAAATAACACCCGAGTCGGTCTGGAAAACCAGAGTGAGAAAACACACTCAATTGGATTATTAAAGTTTTCAAAATCCTTTGAAAGTAAAGGTATCTCGTAAGACCACACCACAAATAAACATGTTAGGATTTTACCTTACGATAACCAAAACACTTTTTATCAAATCCGTCTGATATTATAATAATGTATATGGAAAGTAAAAAAGAATCTAGCTGAAATGCTTGCATCTCACGTTCCAGCAATAGTTGGGCACAATCAAAACCGTACATGCACTTATTGGAGATTGGATTGCATACAATGGCAGGGCTACCGGGGTACCGCCCGTCACGGTACGTATTCTAGATCACTGTACCGAGGATCCACCCTGGTCCCTTGCATCACAACACCGGAGCTATCCCTTACCGGATATTCCAAATGAGATCACCCTACAGTTGGGATCAGCAACCGCCCACATAGCCGAAGTAAAGGGACATCTAGACAGGGGTAACCTTACCCTAATTGGTTGCTAGCCACTTAGCCTTGCGTGCACCTTCCCTGTTTTATCCATTCCTTGTTGATGAGGCTTGAGGAAATGCGTTACCTTTTTAGAACACGTTCACTTAGAATGCTCATCGTCCTCCTGACGACGTTTATATAGCATTCATCCATACAAGTCTGTTTTGGGTTCGAATGGAACCGAAGGCACTACTACTACATCCATTTTGGAATCATCCTCAGGATTTGTAGCGATTAGCCCTTGCACTTCATTGCTCCATCTTCGACTCCGAGCTCTTGTTTTCCTCACGAAAACGTTCAAACTGGATCGAAGTGATTTTCGAGAAATTATTCCCGATCTTCGTCTCTTCGAAATGATCAACGCATTGGCCAAGATAGTCGGTTACTTAACTATCATATAAAATCCACAAACCACCATCAGGCCTTAATAATTTTCCAATTTATTTATTTATTTCAAAATATCTTCACAAGATATATTTCCATACTTCAACCCTTTAAAAATAGTTTTGAAATCACTTTTCCTCTAGCGAAAATAAATTCCACCCAATTGTTTTATTTCACCGAAAATACCAAGTCTTAATACTTTAGATTTTTAAATAATTTAAATCACTTTATCCAAAAATATACTTTAAAACACTTAAAATAAAGGGAGCATTTGGCATACATCCCCGGTAAGGTTTGAAAATACACAAAAAATCCCTCCGGTTTTTTAATAAGTTTCCAGTCCCTATTTTCAAATTCATGCGCACGCAAAGAGCCAAATACCCTTTACGTTTTTAACATTTCAAACGCGTATAAATTTCTACAGAAACATCGGATCGGCATGTCGTTTTCATCAAAAAAATATAAAAACTTATGATCTTTAAAATGAGATCTATCAAAAATATCACATTTGTAGTCAGATGCAATTATTCAATTTTTTGCAGACAATTCAGTAAATTTTGAACATTTTCGATTTTTCTTCAATTCTGCAACAATTGTAATTCTGCAACTATATGGTATTTGTAGAAATATAGTTGCAGAAATTTCTGCAACTATATGGTATAGTTGTAGAAATTTCTGCAACTGTTGTATGTAGTTGCAGAAATGTCTGCAACAATTGCATGTAGTTGCAGAAATGTAACGACCCAGGATTTTTAGTAAATAAAATTTGAATATTTAATTAATTTTAAATATTAATAAGTGAATTTATAAGTCGAATAAAATTTATTTTGAATAATTGGATTTAATTGAATAATTAAATCAATAATTTAATACGTTACATTGTGGAAATAATTGAAAATTGAGTTAAATATGATAGAAAATGATTTGTAAAATTTTATTTTATCATATTGAAGTTAGAATGATATTTTAGAACTTTTAAAATCGAATTAAAAGTTTATTTGTGAAAATTGAATATTTTAATATTTAAATCAACTAGTGAAAATAGTCAATTTTTGAACAGTCTCAGAATTGGACGAGACCAGTTCCATTGGATCCGTAATAGTTAGTTATTACCGGATATCAATTTTCGTAGCAATCGGAGTTATCGTTTGATCGTAGCAGCTCGAAACGCATCGAATTGTTTTTAATATTAATTTAGCGAGTTAAAATAGCCATTTTTCAAACAGTCTCAGATTTCGACGAAACCAGTTTCATCGGATCCATAATGTGATATTATTGTAAGGTTTCAAATTTCGTGTCAATTGGATTTACCGTTTGTCCGGTACAAATTAAAACGCCTAGAAAATCGATTAAATCGGTTTAATTTAAATTGAACGTTTGTAGCCATAACCCGCATAGATGATCGAATTAGCTTTCGAAACCTATTTCATTGTGTCCGAAACGCGGGATAAACCCTAGGAACGTCAGTTTCGGCGCGTGAATCGGAGTTCGGAAAATCCGGGATGAATAGTGTCGTTCGTTTTCCTATAAATAGACCAACACCCTTCATAAATTTAAAAATATATATAAACCTAAACCCTAAACGCAGCCGCCACCATCAATTGAACGGCCAGAAACACGCGACCTTCTTCCCCAAATCTCTTCAAATCCGTGAAGTATTACAACAAACTTCCAACATGAATATTGTATAGGGCTGTGAGTACTACAATCTCCACGGTGGAGATCGGAAAATTCGACATGGATCAACGGCAATTCTCACTCAAAGGTGGAGCAGTTGCGCACGCAATACGATGGCTACAGGTGACTGAGCTTTCTTGTTCTTGGGCCGAGAGTGTAGCTTGTCACGAGCTTCAATGTGGGAGTGTTTGATCGCGTTCAAGTTCAACGTGGAGGTTGAAAATTTAAACCCTAATTAGTATAGAGTGGGTTCGGCCTTGCTTAGGAGTCGCGAGCGTGAATACATGATGGGGAAGAAGGAGCTAACGCACAGATCTGAAGGGAAGTAGGGGATCTACGGCTGAGATCAAGTGTAGGTTAAAAAAATTATAAAGAATATGTTGAAATTTTTATATAAAAATTTGTGTAATGTTCAAATATTCATAACTTTTTCATACGAGGTCGAAAACGCGCGAAACCAGTTGCGTTGGAATCATATCGTCGAGCACTACGCGATGGAGTTGGATTGGAGTCGTTTGGAGTTAGTGAGAATTTCGGGTAAAATTAAACGTCCGTTTAATTTTATTCGAAATAAATCGCTAAAACGAAATTGAAATAAAGGTGAGAACTTCTCACTCAATCGAATCAGTTTCGATTTTATTTTAAATAGTTAGATTTAAAATATTTGAATGCATGTTTGAATGATGATTGTTATCTATTGATTGTTAAAATAGACATTATGCGCCGTTAGTAAGCGGAGGTTATTTATTAAAAACATATACCGCGAATATTTCATAAACAGTGAAATTGGTATTATATATAATAGCAATATATATATATATATATTGGCATATGTATATATTGGAGTTATTGATTCCCCGCATTTTTTAGCGGATGAGACCCTATTGCGCCGTCTATTAAGCGGATAATATAATTAAATCCCATATACTGCGATAATTTCGTACTGGAGCGAAATTGGTATTGTGCTAATGTTTGTGGATGCAGGAAAACAGGTTGGAGGGATCCAACTGGATTCCTCAACTGTATTTATTTGATTTTGAATATTTTGATATTTATTGATTATCATATCGATATATGATATCGTTGTTGTCGTGATTGGCTATTTGGTATGTAGCATCATTGGACCAAATTTTGGAATTTTAAAAGGATTTCAAAGTGATTTTTGAAAGTATACGTTTATAAAATATTTTTGGAATTGATTTATTTTAAATAAATAAACGTTATAATTTTAATGTTATAAAAATTTTGATTTTTGAGAAATATAGTTAAAAGTTGATTTTTGAAAATATGAGGCTAATGATTTTATAAAATAGTTAAATCGCGATTTTTGAAATTATTATAAAAAGTTGAAAATATAGGATTCATAAAATTTAATTATTTTATGAATCAAAATGATGAAATTATAAAGGAGATTAAAGATGTTTTAAAAGAATAATATAAATTGATTTATATAAAAAGATTTATAAGTTGATAATTTATAAATGAAAATATTTGAATTATAAAACGAGTTTTTATAAGTGTTTGAATGAAGTGAAAATGATTGCATAAGTGAATTGAATTTATAGAGTTATAAATGGTGAAGTTATAAGTGAAATTTATAAATAATAAGATTTATAAATTTCGTGAAGTTATTAAAGAATGGTTTTGGATAAATAATTGAATCTTATAAGTTATAAGATTTATAATTTAGAAAGTCTTAAAAAGAACGATTTTGTAAAATAATCGTTTTATAAGTATTTAACTTATAATATGGACTTTTGGTTCATAATTGAGATATAAAGTGAATAGGTTAATAAAGAAAATTTATAAAGAAAGATGTTATAAAATAAATAGAAATGGAATTTATAAACGTTGTTTTATAAATTCGTAAACGACTTATTTTGATAAGTAAATTGTTGAAACCTATTAATGGAGTTATATTCACATTTTTGACTGTGAATAATCCTTTAAAATAAAATGAATAAAAGGATGAAATTTGTTAACGTAGTATATTCACGTTTTTGAATAGTGAATAATATGTTAAAGAAATTATTTTGAATGTGATGTTTTAAATTGAATTAAAACGATCTAACGATGTTTTAAATTGTGTTGAGATTCGAAACCATAGATTTCAACATTTATTGTTGAAATAGACGTTTTGAGAAATAAAAGGAAATGGTGGACTATAACACTGTTGTTATAGTAAATGATTTCCGAAAGGAAATGTTTTGTATAGTATTGGGATTTATATATCTATTTTAATTTCGAATCCCTATACTAGTGATTTTGGGACGTCGTAACGATGTTTTACGCAACATTCGTTTTGGCCCAAATAAATATGTTTAAGAGAATGTTTTCCTTAAAGAATGAAATATATACTTATTTTCGATTGAAGTATATTGAATATTTTCCAAGTGTTGAAAATAAATAAAATTTGTGAATTACTTATTAATAAATAAGTATGGAAATGTTTTTCCAATATAAAGTGAATATTTTGAGAATTTATCTTTTTGAAGATAAATTGAAATGAATAATTGAAATCGTATATTCATAGATATTTTGAAATATAAATTCATATGGAATTTATAAAAGAAAGGGGAACTTGTTTAAAAATAAATATTGATTTATTTTTGAAGTATTGAAAATAATATATCTTGTAAAGATATTTTGGAAAATAAATAATTTGGAAAATTATTTGGAATCTGATGATGTTGTGCATATCCATTGATAGTTCAATAACCGACTATCAATATTTCCATTTGAATGGGTAATTGATGTGATTTGTTTGAATTTGAATGCCACACTTATTTTTGAATAAGCGCTCACTATTCAGGTTAACCGGGAAAGGACCATGGGGTCGTATAACCCATTCCGAATATGTGATACGTCGTTATGAATTGCATTTGATGACCGGTGTTGAAGACCGGGTATTTGCGAAAGCGATAGGATGACCTATCGATTGTCTCTGCACCGGGTGGCTCCTGGTATAGAGATTTCCTAAGTGATGGGATATTCGATCGGGATTGTGAATACCCGGATTTGCATGGGCTTCGTGAGAAGTGCCTTCGGTTTTGTTCGAGCCCGGAACAGACTTGCATGGATTGTATGTCTGACATTACAAATTGAGATATAAAGCAGATTTCTTTCAAATATATTTCTGTTGGTGGCGGAGAATTTATTCTTTTAGCTTAACACCCTTCTCTGAGACGTACGAGCTAAGAGGTTATGTAGTTGAATGTTATCAGCAATATATTCCCAATTTGGTAATGTGACATGCTGAGTGTTGCTGTGAAATGATCATTGTGTTGATTATTTGTGATAGGATCGTTTATTTGATCGTCTATCTTGGTGATCATTTCTATGATCATTTGTTGACCTAAAGCATGGCTTTTGTATAAAGTATGTTTTTGTGAACGTGAGTTCGTCGAGCCTCACACCTCGGGAATGGTCAAAACAGGAAAGATGCGGCAAGGTTATGAGGGGTAGCGCCCTTAAGGATGTGTGCATTTCCTTCTGGAAAAGGGTGGTATCATGGTATGGAGCCCAGATACTTACTCATGTTGAAAACACTTTATGGTTGTGTGAATTGATTACGAGCTCTCGGTTGAAAGGTCCCAAAGGACCGGGGGATGACATATTCGGTCAGTTGTTACTCAGTTAGGGGTAACCCGGCCTTGTGTTGGTAGAGATCCGGTTTGGTTCTCGGGGATGTCCATCCAGAGGCATTCTCATGTGGCAATGGGAAGTTCCTTGGCCTAATCATTCGTTGGAAATCCAAAGAAACAATACGAAACTTGTACGGTTTTAGTTGTATAACCTGCCATGGAATGTGGCGGTAACCTGCTATTGAACATGGTAGCTATAGTAGGCATAAGTGCGGAATGTCTATGCTGGCTAAGATTTATATTCTACTTTCGAAATGAATTTTTCCTACACTATGCACTAGTAATAATATAAAATGTTCTTTTAAATGCGTATCAAGCATCTTTGACTATCATAAGGAGAAATCTCCTCCGATTCTGCGTTTGCATTGTGTGTGTGTGCGGGAGGCCTTATGGTAGTCTCATTTTTAAAAGCATTGCGAATTGACTTTAAAAATATTCTTCTATTTTGATTTTAAAGATAAATAAACTGTTTTGAGTTCTCACACCAGTCATATGACTGACTCGGAGTTTATTGTTTTCCTTCCTAAACTCTGGGTGCCCACTAATTTCCACACGGGCATTCAAGAGTAAGGTTTATCAGGATATTCTGGATATTCTAGAGTTGCTGGAGGCAAGCTGGATGGCATGGCGTATTACTAGTATATAGTATTCGTTTTCCGCTGCATTGTTTGTTGTTGTTGTTGTACACTCCGATGATATGATGTAATGAAATGTAATGTATAAAATGTAATAACTGATATAGTTCTTTGTTTAAAGATTATTCATTTATTATTATTTGTTGTTCCGCTGCGAATTGTGAGATTCTGATATTGTTGTGTTCAGTTCTGTTCCGTTCTATTTTCCATTTTCCTTTCTCTCTATTTTCCATCTTCTTCTCTCTTCTTCTACCTCTCTTTCTTCTTCTTAAACCCTAACATTTCGGGTTTCCGGCCTTCGATTTCTCGGCAGTCGATAAAGTGAGTATCGATATTGAATTTTCGGAAGTCGAAAATTTTCGGGACGTTACAAGAAATTTCTGCAACTATATGGTATAATTGCAGAGATGTCAGCAATTAGATGGTGTAATTGCAGAAATTCTACAATTAATTCATATAGTTGCAGAAATGTCTACAACTATTGCATATAATCACAGATATATCTACAACTATATGGTATTGCTTATAGTTTGTTCTACCGTTGTTTTTACATATGCACAATGCCACTCGTTAGAAAGATAATAAAATTTGTGATTTAATGGTGAAAACGGTTTGTTAATCTGTCGTTTCTACAAGAAGTTATTGCATTTTAAAGATTGATAATTAATGTAGTGCAAATTTTAATTATGGACGTGAGAATAACATCCATATATGAAGAATCAACATTATTGCAATGTAGAAGAGGGGTATTGTAGGGAAGAAAATTGTAGTATTTGAAAATAGGGATGTAATTTAAATCTAATTTTTTTAGGAGTATGTTTTGTGTATTAAGTGTGATTTTTGTGATGTGTCCCTTATTTCACTAAAATAAAAACTACTTAGAACACTTTATTTAAAACACTAGTTATGAAATTTTACAATAATTTCTCATGTAAAACTTAAGCCAAAACCAAAATAATAGTTATTCTATATGGTATAAATATTAAATAATTATCTTTTAAATCATAATTGATGTAGCTCAGGCCAAAGGGGTAAGGCATATACGACTTAAGCAAGGGATTATAGGTCGTCCACGATTTAAAGAGAAGGAGCTACGACCTAACAAAGAAGATGAAAGGAAGTTACGACTTAACAGGGGCTTCAGTCGTTTGGGATGGATGAGTAGTATACGAGATAACGACATGATTATAAGTTGTCCACGACTTAAGATGGTAGCTATAGGTCGTTTCCGACCTAAGGAGACATGTGAAGGAGAGATGCAAGTTAATGAAGAAGACCTAAGTCATTTCCGACCTAGCACGGGCTTAAGTCGGTCAGGGCCATTAGTACGTGTACTGTCTAAGGCTACAGGAGGAGCATCACGGGATAACAAGATAGCAACACGAGTTGTAATGCAAGGTTTAAGTTGGCTACGACCTAAGATAAGTCAACCTGCCAATCTTATGAAGAGTCACTGAAGTGTAAGCCGCGTGGAAGTTAAGTCGTCTGTGTTTCTTTAAGTCGGGTGTGTGTTAGGTCGTACCTAGTTGAGTCGGCCGTGTTTTTGTAATTTCTTTAAGTCGTTTCTGAGGTTGAGTCGGTTGAGCCGCTGTATTGTATGTATGTGTTGTGATGTAGTGGCTTGAGTCGTGTATGTATGTGTTAGTTCGCGTATGACCTAAGGGTGAGTCGTTTGCATGCGCAGTGTTGTAAAGGGGGATAAGTCGCTATGGTGTTAAGTTGTTGCCGACTTAAATTGGGTCGTAAGTCGCATACGACTTAAGGGTCAGGTGTGAAACTTCTATAAATAGGGAGTGAGTTGTAACTTTTTGGGAGTTGATTTTTGGAATAAAATTTCTTGTTGATTGCTGTGTGCTTTCATCTTAAATTGGTAGTTGAGTGTAATCTCCTATCTCCACTTTCGGTTATTCGAGTGCGCTCGAATCAACGATTGTTGAAGCCGATTCGCGGAATCAAGTGCGCTTGATCAACGCTTGAAGAATTGAAGATCTTCTTTCACGGTATCGTGCGCGATCAACGTGTTAGAGATAGCTAGAATTCGGTATCTTCGGATCAACGAATTTGGGCATTTTGGTATTCATCAATCCACCGATTGTTACTTTTACCGATTTAAGTCTATTTTGATTAATCCGCTGCGTCAGTTTTTGGTATCGGAGCTAGACTTAGCCAATCATAGCTAAGCCGAGACTTGGAGCGAATTTTTGAAGTTGAAGTTTGAAGTTGGAGTTCATCGTGTTCATCTTGAGATTGCAACAAGTTTGAAGTTTTCGATCCATTTCCTTTTGGATCAAAATTCCTAAAAGTGTTTGAATCTTTGGAGATAAGTATAGGCCGTGTATACTTGTGAGAAGTAGCCGAGCCTTGGTATCATTGTTTGAAGTGTTTGAAGCCGTGCTTGTTGAAGTCGAACCGAGCTAAGCTTAGGTCGTTACATACTTGAACCGAGCTAAGTTGAGGTCGAGCTAAGTGTTAGGCCGTGACTCGTTTGTCTTGTGTTGAATCTTTGTTGAAGAATTTTGAAGTATTTGTGAAGATTTGAATCATGCCACCAAGGGGAGCTAACCGTCATCAAAATGTTGAAGCTTTGTATAGAAGAGAAGAAGCCGAGCTTATGGAACAACGTATTAATGAGAAATTTGATGAAGGCATTGGAAAGTTAGAGAAGTTGATGAATGATTTAAATCAAACTCAAAGGAGGGGATCACCAATATCGAACCATGGAGGAAACAGAGTTTCGCCATCGGTTACGGAAGCGAGGTATCACCGCAATCTTTTAGAGAAAGAAGAGAAACATCAATTTCATCGAGAAGAGATCACCATGACTATAAGCATGAAGAGAGGAGAACTCCACGTGACTTTGAAGATGAGCCATATAGAGATGAAGAGAGACATAGTAGAAGAGACATGCGTGATCGAAGGGATGATAATGGTCGAGATCGATATAGACGTACATTTGATTTTGATGAAGAGGGTGATAGAGCTAGCATTCATTATCGAGATCGAGACCCAGTTCGAAATTCATATCGAGATGTGGATGATGATCGTCGATGGGAATCGGGTATGAAGATGGAAATTCCTGAATTTAAAGGTGGAATGGTAGCAGAAGAATTTCTTGATTGGTTGTCTAATGTTGAAGAGATCTTTGATTTCAAGGAAGTTCCGGAGAATCGTCGAGTAAAGTTGGTTGCTACTAGGTTGAGGGGGAGAGCTTTGGCGTGGTGGCAGCAAACTAAACTTACAAGGGAGAGAATGGGAAAGTCAAAGATTGAATTATGGGAGAAGATGAAGAAGTAGATGAGAGCTACATTTTTACCTTACAACTATCAATCACTTATGTACCAGAGGTTGCAGAATCTGAGGCAAGGAACGAAGTCAGTTAATGATTATGCAGATGAATTTTACCAACTCATTGCCAGAAATGATATTATGGAGACGGAAGAACAGCTAACTGCTAGATTTGTTGGAGGGTTGCGAATGCAGATCCAGGATATGGTTAATATGTTTGATCCAAGATCTGTGGCAGAGGCACATCAGAAAGCGTTGGCTTGGGAGAAACAGGGAAGGCGTGGAGGTGGTGTGTTTACTAATTCCAATAATCAAGTGAAGGGTGTTAGTGGGAGTTCTAATGTTCCTAAACCAGTCAGTAAGCCAGTTATGAAGGAGGCTGAGAAGGCGAAGGTTAATAGTGGTTTCAAGTGTTATAATTGCCAAGAGTTGGGTCACAAAAGCAATGAATGTCCGAAGCCGAAGAAGAGAACAATGGTTACTGAGATTGAAGAAGATGATGAAGAGGCAGAATGTACTAATTCATTACCAGTTGAGGAGGAAGATTTGTTGTCGGGAGATGAAGGTTGTAATCTTATGATGAGGAGATCTTGTCTTACACCAAAGCAAGAGGAAGATTCTAGTTGGTTGAGGAGCAATATTTTTCAGTCTACATGTACTATTTTGGGAAAGGTTTGCAAGTTCGTTATTGATGTTGGAAGCTGTGACAATATTATCTCTACAGAAGCAGTAAGGAAGTTGAACTTTAAAACTGAGAAGCATCCTAAACCGTACAAGTTAGCATGGTTGAGGAAGGGTGGTAAAGTGAAGGTGTGTCGAAGGGCTTGTGTTAATTTTTCTATTGGGAAGAAGTACAAAGATGAAATTTGGTGTGGTGTTGTAGACATGGATGTGTGTCATCTGTTGTTGGGCAGACCATGGCAGTTTGATAGAGCAGTGCAACATGATGGTCGTGCTAATAGCTATAGTTTCATGTTTGAAGGTACTAACATCACTTTAGTTCCAAAAAAGCAACAACAGAAGGAGAACAAGTTGGAGGAGATCGAAGAACTGAAAACTTTGCTATGTTTGAAGGAGTTTGTCAAGGAGGTTGAAGAGGAGCCTGAAGTGTTTGTGTTGATTGGGCGAGAGTGTAGTGAAGAGGTTGAGATTCCAGAAGAAGCAAAGCCAGTATTGAAAGAATTTGAAGATGTATTTCCAAAAGAGTTGCCTAAGGAGTTACCGCCACTGAGAGACATTCAACATCAAATTGATCTTGTTCCGGGAGCAGTATTACCGCATAGACCGCATTATCGAATGAGTCCGAAGGAACATGAGGAGTTACGAAGGCAGGTGGAAGAGTTGCTTGAGCAGGGACGTGTTCAGGAAGGCTTGAGTCCTTGTGCAGTACCAGCTTTGTTGGTGCCAAAGAAGGATGGTTCGTGGAGGATGTGCACTGACAGTCGGGCTTTAAACAAGATTACTGTGAGATATCGATTTCCCATGCCAAGGTTGGATGACTTGCTAGATCAGTTGAGTGGGGCTACTATCTTTTCGAAGATTGATTTGAAGAGTGGTTATCATCAGATTCGAATTAGACCGGGAGACGAATGGAAGACCGCATTCAAGACGAGGGAAGGTTTATATGAATGATTGGTTATGCCGTTTGGTCTATCAAATGCACCAAGTACATTTATGAGGGTGATGAATCAAATTTTCAGACCGTACATTGGGAAGTTTGTTGTAGTTTACTTTGATGATATTCTGATTTATAGTGCGAGCACAGAGGAGCATGTAGAGCATTTGAGAAAGGTGTTAATTATTCTTCGTGAGGAACAATTTTATGCAGCTACGAAGAAATGTGTGTTCATGACTCGAAGTGTGTTATTTTTGGGATATGTTGTATCTGAGAAGGGAATCCAGGTGGACCAGAGTAAAGTTGAAGCTATTAGAAATTGGCCACAACCGAGAACTATCACTGAAGTTAGAAGTTTTCATGGATTGGCATCATTCTACCGAAGGTTCATTCCACACTTCAGTAGTGTGATGGCACCAGTTACTGATTGTATGAAAGGGAAACAGTTTTCTTGGTCGGAGGAAGCAGGGGTTGCTTTTGAGAAAATCAAGACACTATTGACGACAGCACCAATTCTTGTATTACCAGATTTTCAGTTGTTTGAGCTACACACTGATGCATCAAAGGTTGGGATTGGAGGAGTGTTGAGTCAGAATGGAAGACCTATTGCATATTTCAGTGAGAAGTTATCAGGGGCAAAGATGAGATATAGTACATATGATGTTGAGTTTTATGCTGTGGTGCAAGCTGTTAAACATTGGAGGCATTATCTATTTCAGAAAGAGTTTGCTCTTTACACTGATCATGAGGCGTTGAAGCATTTGCAGGGGCAGGATAAGATTTCAGCGAGACATGCATCATGGATTGCTTATTTGCAACAGTTTACTTTTGTTGTGAAGCACAAATCTGGGGTAACAAATCGTGTGGCTGATGCTTTGAGTAGGAGGAGTCATTTGTTGACTACAATGAAAGTTGAGGTGATGGGGTTTGAATTATTGCCAGAGTTGATTGACGAAGATCCTTACTTTGCAAAGTTCGTTGAGAAAGTTAAGGATGGAGATACTGATGAATTTATGATGGTTGATGGATTCTTGTTTAAAGGAAATCGATTATGTATACCAGAAAGCAGTTTGAGAATAAAGATTATCAAGGAGCTTCATGAGGAAGGACATATGGGTAGAGACCGAACATTACAGTTAATCTCTTAATCCTACTATTGGCCATCGATGAGGAAGGAAGTTGAAAGGTTTGTTCAGAGATGCCATATCTGTCAAGTTTCGAAGGGAACAACTACGAATGCAGGATTGTATATTCTGTTACCTGTACCGACTAAACCATGGGTTGATATCAGCATGGATTTCGTTTTGGGTTTGCCTAGAACTTAAAGGGGGAATGATTCTATATTTGTTGTGGTGGACAGGTTTTCGAAAATGGCGCATTTTATTGCTTGTAAGAAGACGGCGGATGCTGTTCGTGTTGCTCAGTTATTTTTCAAGGAAATCTATCGTTTACATGGGTTGCCGGAGTCTATTGTTTTAGACAGGGATACCAGATTTTTGAGTCATTTTTGGCTTAGTTTGTGGAGGATGGTGGGAACGAAGTTGAACTTTAGCAGCGCTTACCATCCGCAAACAGACGGACAGACCGAAGTTGTTAACAGATCGTTGGGAAATTTGTTGCGATGTCTTGTACAGGATAATCTAAAGAGTTGGGACATGAAGTTATGCCAGGCAGAGTTTGCACATAATCATGCAGTAAATCGTAGCACAGGATTCAGTCCATTTCAGATTGTATATTCAAATTTACCCAGGGGATCGTTGGACTTAACGGTAGTACCACAACCGAAGGGGACGGTTAAATGAGCTGTTGATTTTGTTGATGGTTTGACGGAATGTCATAAAATCGTTCAGGAACGATTAGAGAAGTCGAACGAGAAGTATAAGCGATTTGCAAATTTAAAGCGACGAAATGTTGAATTTAACAAAGATGATTTGGTGTATGCTGTATTAACAAAGGATCGTTTTCCAGTAGGCACTTATAACAAGTTGAAAGCCAGAAAAATTGGTCCTGTAGAAGTTGTGAAACGAATCAATGACAATGCTTATAAATTGAAACTACCGGAGGATGTATACACTTCTAACTTGTTCAATGTTAAGCATCTTGTACCATATTATGGGGATGAACAATCTGATGTGGAAGAATTTACAAATTCGAGGACGAATTTTTCTCAACCAGGGGAGGATGATGTAGCTCAGGCCAAAGGGGTAAGGTATATACGACTTAAGGAAGGGATTATAGGTCGTCCACGATTTAAAGAGAAGGAGCTACGACCTAACAAAGAAGATGAAAGGAAGTTACGACTTAACAGGGCTTAAGTCGTTTGGGATGGATGAGTCGTATACGAGATAACGACATGATTATAAGTCGTCCACGACTTAAGATGGTAGCTATAGGTCGTTTCCGACCTAAGGAGACATGTGAAGGAGAGATGCAAGTTAATGAAGAAGACCTAAGTCATTTCCGACCTAGCACGGGCTTAAGTCGGTCAGGGCCATTAGTACGTGTACGGTCGAAGGCTACAGGAGGAGCATCACGGGATAACAAGATAGCAACACGAGTTGTAATGCAAGGTTTAAGTCGGCTACGACCTAAGATAAGTCAACCTGCCAGTCTTATGAAGAGTCACTGAAGTGTAAGCCGCGTGGAAGTTAAGTCGTCTGTGTTTCTTTAAGTAGGGTGTGTGTTAGGTCGTACCTCATTGAGTCGGCCGTGTTTTTGTAATATCTTTAAGTCGTTTCTAAGGTTGAGTCGGTTGAGCCGCTGTATTGTATGTATGTGTTGTGATGTAGTGGCTTGGGTCGTGTATGTATGTGTTAGTTCGCGTACGACCTAAGGGTGAGTCGTTTGCATGCGCAGTGTTGTAAAGGGGGACAAGTCGCTATGGTGTTAAGTTGTTGCCAACTTAAATTGGGTCGTAAGTCGCATACGACTTAAGGGTCAGGTGTGAAACTTCTATAAATAGGGAGTGAGTTGTAACTTTTTGGGAGTTGATTTTTGGAATAAAATTTCTTGTTGATTGCTGTGTGCTTTCATCTTAAATTGGTAGTTGAGTGTAATCTCCTATCTCCACTTTCGGTTATTCGAGTGCGCTCGAATCAACGATTGTTGAAGCCGATTCGCGGAATCAAGTGCGCTTGATCAACGCTTGAAGAATTGAAGATCTTCTTTCACGGTATCGTGCGCGATCAACGTGTTAGAGATAGCTAGAATTCGGTATCTTCGGATCAACGAATTTGGGCATTTTGGTATTCATCAATCCACCGATTGTTACTTTCACCGATTGAAGTTTATTTTGATTAATCCGCTGCGTCAATAATACTAATTAGACCTTTAAAATACTTTACTTATAAAATTAACTTAATAAATATTTACTTTTAAAAATTTTTAAACAACTAAATAATAATTACTTTCTGGAGATTCTTTTTAAACCACTTTAAAACCTCTAACTTATACTTGAAAAAATTACTTTGAAAATACACTTGGCTTTTCAGGAAAATACACTTTCGTTTCCACACCTTTAAAACTAAACCACTATTTATTTTTAAATAAATCACCCTTTCCTTATAAATTTCCATCCTGAATTTATCTTCGAAATTATCCTCTGATAAATATTTCACTTTATTTATGAACCCTGTTTATAAATTTCACAATCTCATTTTCCTTTATTCACAGTTTCACACTTAGTCGGTTTTCAAATCGATTTCCAAGACCAACTCCATTTTAAAATAAAATTCCTTCACTTATCCAAATTTATTTCAAAACCCATTTATCCTATATTCACACCTTTATTTATGATTTAAATTCTTATTTAAATCGAAAATACCAATTATATACTTCATTTCAAATTTTCCTTTTATATTCCCAAACTCATTCAAATCTTTAATTTTTTTTAAAAATATTTCTTTTTACTTACAAAACAACATTGCTTAAGTCCTTATTTTAAAAAAATCATTTTTCCCTTTGTTCAAAATCCCTATTTTTCCCATCCTTGAATTTATTATATATGATTTAAAATCAAACCTTTATTCCTTTCCCAAATTCATTCTTTTAACTTATTTGAATTCACTATAATTATTTTACTTTAAAATTTCCCTTTTTATTTCCTTTAAAAATCCAAACTTTACATTACCGTATATATTCAACCAAGCTATAGCATTCAAAAATTTCAATTTCCAATATAATCAATATAATCCATCATAGATTATCACATAAATCACATTACTGAGAGTAAAATAAATTCAACATTTTGAGGAATAAAGTTGGATCCCTCCAATCTGTTTCCCTGCATCCATAGATGTTAGCACAACAATTTAAAATACCAATCCCGCTTCATGGCGGGATATCGCGGTATGAAAGGGTCATTCGCTATTATGCACGGCGCATAGTGTCTCATCCGCTATATAATGCGGGAATCAATCACTCCAATATATATATATATATATATATATATATATATATATATATATATCTATAGACACACACACACACAATAAATATAGAATATCACATCCAAGCTAATAATAAATTATCAATTCAAGTAAACAACCAATAATTTAAATTTAACGAAT
Source organism: Allium cepa (assembly GCA_030765085.1). NCBI lineage: Eukaryota > Viridiplantae > Streptophyta > Magnoliopsida > Asparagales > Amaryllidaceae > Allium > Allium cepa. The sequence goes on along the minus strand of CM060934.1, from coordinate 205,388,425 downwards.
TAAATTCAAAAGGTAATCCAAATGAGTGAGATTAACTCACCTTTGTTTTGTTTGCAACCCAATTCCATCTCGACTTGTTTCCTTCACGATTTCAGACCTTGTAAACATTATGCATTTTACTAACATTTTAAATAATCCAGCCATAAATTATCATTTATTAAATATAATTTTAACTAATAATTTGATTTAATCTAATTTTCCTTTTAATAAATTGTCTTTAGTAACTAAATAGCTAAATAAGTTTATAAAATAAATTAATCTCCCTAAATACATATATTTTTTAAAAAATAACCCAATAAGTTAAAAGATGTATTTTTATTTTTCTTTTGAACTACATATTTGTTTACAAAATAGTCTATATAGGTTCAAAAATAAAATTTTATATAAATTCTTCAACATTTTTGAAATCCCTATATACCGTTTTCCAAAAATCTTTCCTATATAAAAATTTCTCTGTCAATAACAAAACAGTACATTCCTTTGTTGTAAATTTTTTCTTCAATATACATATATATTTGTAAATTAAAAATCTAATTTTGAAATTTCTTTTCTTTTTGTCAGATTCAAATATATTTTTTGTTTTTCCCTATCCTACAAGCATATATGTATAAAAATAAAAATTAACGGGAAAATGAATTCGAACCTCACTGCTCTCCACCCATCGCTCACAATCCACAAATCAACGCTGCGGCTTACCACCTCGCAAACCTAGCCTCGCGAATCGCCGAATACCCAACTCTATCATGCGTCAATACTGCCTTCGATCCTGGCCTCAACAAATTGCGACTTCCCTACCCAGCGCCCAACCTCGTTCAAACGCCACCGCAACCTACCTCGTCGCCTGAATCGTCAATCCTATTCGCACGCCGCTCGCGATGGAGCCGGCCCTCCCTTCCTGTGCTCGTCGACGTGAGATATCAGGACTAGGTCGCGAATACCCACACGAACCCCAGTTGCCATCTTGATTCAATTCGAATCGAAGGAGAGCAGTCAATTTTTCTCGATTTTTAATTTTCTTTCGGTCTGCCATTTTTCTTTTGAATTCGATATTTTTTTTAGCCTATATGGTTTTCGAAACGATTTGATTTTAATTTCAAGGGATAGAACGCGATCTGGGAAGAAAACAACGGTGACCTCCATATTTTGACGCTGGTTGATAAAGAGGACAAGTGTTTAAGTCTTTCTTTCATGTCAAAAATAAATAATCTATAGTAACATTGAAATGAGTGGTAAAAAGCTCTGATGTGGAAAGAGAACATATATACACGTTTATATCTAAATTTAAATTTAAATCGTCTTGATTTCGCAACTCACAATCTCGACCTCCTATCGAGGCATGCCTCCAGGCGTTCATAAAGTTATACCCCTATTTAGAATGCACTGGAAATGGTTTCGAGTCCTAATTCGGTCATATGGAGAAGATAGCTTTTTGGACTTAGTTACTATATTAAATTATCGATACAGATTTCAGTGCGTTTATATATCATACAACCTCACGACAACTCCAAACACTACGGAAATTGAAATCCTAAAATAATACACTATTACAGATTTAATGGAACTGGTTTCGTCGAATTCCGAGACTGTGCCTTAGAAGGCTATTTTTAAATATCAATTTAAACGATATATTTTTAAAACTGAACAAACCACCATAAAATTTAGTTATAACACTTTTACTATCTTCAATGCTATCAACATAGATTTTACAAGCCTTTAAATTATTTTTAACAAACTTAAAATTTCAGATTCAACAATTTACCCAATTTCCAATTGCTTTATTTAACAATTAAACCACTTAATGAAATAGTGACATTTTAAATTCAAGTTAATAATTATCTTTAAAATATTTAAAATCAATTAAATATTTCAATTTCAAATGTTTAAAATTCTGGGTCATTACAGTAAGATCTGTAGTGTAAATGGTGTGGGTATATTATGCTTGTATGTCCTCAAAAATAAGATGCCCCAGATATGGGATGTCTCAAATATGAGATGTGTGTGTGTGTTGTGTTGGGATTTTTTTTAGAGCTAGCTGCACAAAGAAGGTGCTATTGAAATTTTCCCAAACATGAAGAGCTTTAGGGTCCTATGGGTTAAGAGTTGTATTCTACGCTTTGGTCAATCGGGTTGCATTACCATGCTCATAGGAATTTCGATGAAAAATTCTTTTAAGGTGAAAAGAATGTAACAACCTTCATTTTTAACGGAAAAAGGTCTAAATAATTAATTTAAATATTGAATCGTTAATTATATAAAGGTCTAAATATATGATTCTTCGCATATGGTCGAACTAGGACTCGAGACCACTTTATTGAGTCAGGGTCAGTATTGTGCATTAAAATGTGTATAAATGTTGTTATATTTGGAGTCATGGAATTTTTATGATTTACGTATTATTATACATGTTTTTTAAAGATAAATGCATAGTCGAGTCCTGTGGGATCTCGACAAATGACTTATTGGGATGAGGGCTTCATTTTGAGATGTACGTTTCGAGAATATTGGGAATCAGACAATTCAATTCATAGAACTGTCTTAAAACATATGAGATTATCATCCTAGGGCACTGCCTTAAATTGTGATGAAACTAGTGTCATTGGGATCAAAAAAATAAGATGGTGTACGTCGAAAAGTTTCACGACGATCTGATGTAGTGGATGATCGTACGAGCTCGAAAAGTATGGAAATTTATGTGAAGAATTAAATATAATATATTATATATTACATAAAATCTTTCCCTCGAGTATTTATTTTCTCAATCTCATTTTGTTTTACTCCTCCTGCTTCTTACCCGACCATAGCCACCATCTTCCAGTAATTGGTTCGAGAGCTCCAAGCTAAGAAAAATTATAACAATGGATCTGTTGGACTGGTACAAAGAAGGGCTTCGAATCTATAGTGCCTTTGACATGTGCAATGAATGATGGCCAAGCTCCATTTTTAGTAACATTAACTAGGGCTACCATTTGACGGCGAGGCAAGTGGAGTTAGGCATAGTGTAGAGTGTCATTGAATTCCTCATGGCCGAGTGAACCTTCCTACACTATTCATTTGGGTCAAATGTCCATTAGGGGGTCACAACGTTTCATAACTGAGCTCTGCATGGATTAGGGTTGGAGATAGTGGGTTATTGGGGGGGAGTTGAGTGCAACGAGGGATACTATCATCATTCTCTTGGTCCCTCCATCCTTTCTACATCATTGTTGGGAACTTCAATACATGATTGGTGAGTACGACATCTACGTCGCCGAAAAGGGGGCTGTGGTCGCATTTTGGTTTGGGGGACTGAGCACTGAACATTAGGGTGCGTGGCATAGATCTCGCATAGTTGTGCGTGTGGGTGAAGTCGTTGCATTAATTTGTTGAGCAGGGAAGAAGAAATCAAAGAGAGAAGAATCAGCTTTGATGGATTTGTACACAGTGTTTGTAGATCACGTTTGTGGAAGATGATTTGTTAGTAATTTGTTAATTGAGAGTTTGATTAAGTTAATTAATGAATATTTATAATTTTTCTTCTTGTAAAGTATATATCTCTTGTATACGAGGTCCAATCGAGATGCAGTTTTCTTTGTTGCACTTGTAGGAGGATATTCTGCGACATGGTAGAGTTTGGAATAGATTTGGATAATTGAGACATTATAGTGCAGGTAAGCGGAATTATAACTCTGAATTTATATTCTAGTACCATAATTTGATATATTGAAAAATCTTACCTAAGAGAGGTAGAATAGTGTGTGTGTGTGTGTGTGTGTAGATAAGTAATTGTTTCCCTTGTTTAATTCGATTGGTTTGAGTTGATACTCGAGATAATAGATAAAAAACATGCATACATAAATATTGTATATTATTCATATTGAATAGAGATAGATAGAGTTGACATTATGGTTATAAATTAACTTAACTCTAATTTGTAGCTATATTAGTGATAGAAATATTAGTATATATTCTATTACTAATTGAAAGTTAAAAGTATAACCATTAGAATAAGCTATAGAGCTAAAATGATAATTTAGCCAAGTTAAACTTATATTTAAATGGCTTCGAAGTTTATCTGGCCTTGCAGTTGGTTTATTATGAGGTAAATCAATAACTAACTAACTAGTGAATTTTATTAAGTGATTTGAAATAGTTAGACCTTACGAAAGAAGTACTGTATTACTTAATATGGTTTAGTTAAGGCTGTAAAATTCTAAATATTGTAACAACGTGATTTATTAACTTTAGACTCTAAAAAATGGTTTGAGATATATGTGTATACATATACATATACATACATACATACATACATATACATATATATATATATATATATATATATATATATATATTAATATAGAGAGAGATTACATGCATGAGCTATATAATATTTTGCGGTTTATTGATATTTAAACTTAATATAAATAAAAGAATTAATTGAAAATAAGCTATAGTATGATTGATAGGCAAGTATTTGATTTTATAAAATAAATGTGAGATTTTTATAAAATAATAATAAGAAGATATAATGTTAGACTGGTTACTTAGGTATGATGCATTTTTGTTGAATTGTATATATGATTGTATGTGTCAATTGTTATTGATATTGAAATGATAGATTTGTTACTTTGACTGTGTATTTCTTTCATATATGTAAATGTGCACTATATGTGATTATTAGTTCCATATAGTTGGACCGGCTGTACATATATACACATGCATACAGTTTATGTAAGTTAATATATGTCAATATTTATTTATAGTTCGGGTATATCCGACTTGGGGCTATTGGGAGATGTATGGGTATTCATTGATATGCAGTTCAAAGCATTATATATGTGTATGTATATATGTATATGTGGTTTCGATATGTCTAACTTGGGGCTACCAGCCACCAACTGGTGAAAGGAATAAATTGTATCATTGCGGTGCATGACTTGCAAACATTGTTCTAGAGAAAGGGTGGAGGGAGACTGGGATGCCAGTTTAGAGTAGGTCATCTATTGTTACGTTGTACAGACGGGTTATGCGATTGGACTTACTAGCCAACTACTTTTAAGGTTCAAGGTTTCAAGAGAGTCCACAACATAGTTATGGATCTCGATTGGCCTCTTCGGTAGCTAATGGACATTCAGAACAATTTATTGATATGCAATTTAAGCGTATGCATAGTTCTGTATGCCGACTTGGGTTATCGAATGGTGGATGTGTGCGTTTCAAGTGGTTTAAATATGTGTGTGTGTGTGTGTGTATGCACTGTTTGGACGATTTATATACATTGGTTTAGTGCACCTGACTTAGGGCAATTGGGTAGTGCGAGACACTTCAAAAATGAATTATGATCCATATAGGGATGAACATACTTCGGTGTTGTGTATATGTGTACAAAGGGTGTACGCAGAGTTTAGCACATGTATGCTTTCAGTTTGTTGGTATAGACAACCAAATGGAAAGGATGCTAGAAGGGATTCCATGTAGCATTGAGATGACACGACCTGCATACGTGGTTCCGGAGTAGAGGCGGAGAGATACTGGGATTTTTGTCTAGAGTAGGTCACCTACTTTGCATTGTACAGACAGTACGACAACAGGACCTACAGGCTAACTTCTTTTGACGTGTTGATTTTTAGTGGAGTTTGCAATATTGTTGTGGCTCTCGATAGGTCTCTTTGGTAACAAATGGTAATTCAGGAAAGGTGTAACAACCCGTATTTTTAACAATTAAAAATACTAAATTAAATAAGGCTTGAAATTTAAAAAAAATTCAGAAATTAAATTTTCTGATTTATTGATGTAAAATTTGTTAGGATATAAAACATGATCTTAAATCAATGCTAAACCAACAAATTTTAATGAGGTAGAAGATTGTATTGCATATTAGAATATAATTTAATGATATTTATCTGAATATGATTTATTTAATAATTGTTTTGAATGTAAGTTCCATTGATTGTAATAATAGATGTTAGTATAGGAATGGAATAATTTAAGAAGTAAATATTGGAATATATGAAATGAATATAAAACAGTTGTGGTATAATGAAAATTCATTTGAAATCTAATATTAAATATAAACTGTAATAAAAGTTGTTGGAATCCTTTAATAGAAAAGAAAAGACAAGTGCAATGTAATTAATGAAAGATAACATAAGTCTTATTTGAAATGTATCTTGGAGAAGTTAATTTTCAATAACATAAAACATTTACTTTGTAAATAGTGTATAAATTTTGTTGTATATGAAATTTTATAAACATGTTTGAATTGGTATATATGAAAAAAAATAGTGTTTTATAATTATGGTTCGTTTGAAATTAGTAATGAAATGAATTGGAAATAGATTAATTGAAATGTTTCAATTAACAGGTGTGACGCCCCACCTCTATACCCATGCTAGCCAGGGACACTACGGGGTAATGCCGTCAACTAGCGTGGAGAATAAGGCCGTTGAGGAGCGACCATCTGTATAATTGCTTTGTGCGAGTACCGATATGCCAAATAAAAGTATAACTTTTCATCTCGAAAGGAAATTCGACATACTGATGCAAACTCAAAGCTACTACACAGTGGCTATAATATCTTCGGAAACAAATATAGAAATAAGCATAACACAAATCAGTCACAGATATCCGTATCACAAAGGCGGAAACAAATATGAATATAACACATGAAAGTGTACATCAGAGTAGTGGTCTAACAAGATCCACAATATCACAAAAAAATATTTACAAGTGCTACACAAGAGAATAAGTATACATCAAGGAGTCTAAATCTCAAATGTATACAACAAAAATTACTAAACTAAAGTAGTTAACCAAAAGTTAGATGATGGTTCCAGATAGGAAGACAAGAGGAATCACCTGTAATATCTCATTCTGACCCGAGTATTATTTAATAAGAAAATAATAACCGGATCAGTCTAGCTATAATTATCACATAAAATGAGATACAAGAAGAGATATAATAAAAATGTATGATAATCAAAAATGTCATACCTCGACAAGTATACATTAGAAAATCAACAAAGGAAAATCATACAAATATCTCACGAACCTCATAGCATAAAAAGTATGTCATATTCTTTATTTAATTCACCAATCCACAATAAATGACATACATATCAATGCCAACTGAAAAAGGTGGTGAAACATACATTTCAAAAAATCAACCATTAGAAATCCAGAGATTAAATAATTCGGAGCAAAGACGTCGTACAGCGTAACGTCCGATGATCCAGAAACACAATAAAACGGAACAACGACGTCGTACAGCGTAACGTACGATGAACCAAATCACAATAAAACGGAACAACGACGTCGTACAACATAACTTCCTATGAACCAAATCGCAATAAAACGGAACAACGACGTCGTACAGCGTAACGTCCGATAAACCAAATCACAATAAAACGGAACAACGACGTCGGACAACGTAACGTCCGATGAACCAAATCACAATAAAACGGAACAACGACGTCGTACAGCGTAACGTCCGATGAATCGAATCAAAGAACATCGCACATTGCTAGTCTAAACTATTAAATGACCATCATCAATCATCAAGAAGTGTCAATTACAGAAAGCTAGTAAATATATGAGTTTAGCTTCATGTCCCGTAACCACTAGCTTAACTTAAATATTTACGAACAAATTGTAGATCTCCGCTAGAAAATTGTCACAAGAGATTCAATCGAACAAGTCCAAGAATTAACCAACGAAGTAAACGCAAACGTTTCATACCACTTGTTTTACTAAGTCGTTTAATTAGATTTCTCATACGAGTGAGGTAAAGGTTTGTATATACTAATAGATTGGAAAACGGTTTAAGAAACGAGCTTTGTAATAAAATAGTGTTGAAATCGTTTTGATGAAAGAATTTTCATACTTACTACTAGTATTGAAAACCTTTAAATTTTTAAAGCGAAAAATCACAAAAATGATTGTAGGAACAATCAATCACTAAAATTCACAATCGAAGACGTGAATAAAAATCCAAAGAAATCGATACCGAATCCATCAAAGTGGAAATACCCAAAAATTCCAGAAATAGAAGTTACCAAAGTCGACAAAGGTGATAATAATTAATCGGAGAAGAAGAATCGATTAAAGATTGGCAAAGCAAAATGAACATAAATAGGCAAAAGAGGGAAATAGGAGCAGGTCGGTTGACTGAACTCTCTGAGTCGGTCGACCGGACCAGAAAACGGAGAAGTGCTCTGGTAGAAGGTCGGTCAATCAGCCTACTATGTTCGGTCGACCCAACCCTGTTTCCAGCACTTCCCAGCCTATCTAAACGAGGGCCAATCTCGACCAAATTGCAATCATTCGAGCAACGGCGCTAAGGGTTTATGCCAATCGACTACCCGACCCTATATGCTCCTCGATGCATCACCAAAAGCATGATTAAACATCAAAGTTAGGATTTTAGAGATTTGAACCCAAAACACTAAAAATTGGAATATTCACAAAACCAATCCAAATCAAAATCAAATGCACATGAATAAGTGCTAGGAATTCATACCCAACAATCAAAGATAGTTATAGACAAAGATGTGAGATAAAAATCTCACCTTTTCACACAAAACAATTGAAGAAGAAGCTATTGAGAAATGGCAAGACAATCACTCTTCAATTCCAACCCAACAAACTTGAATCAAAGCTTAAAAGAGAAACATTTCCCAAATTAGGTTTAGGAATTTCTGAAATTCAAGAGAGAAGGAGTTGGAGAAGGTGAAGAGAAGGCTTGCCAGTAGCTTCTCTTTGATTTTGGAGCAAGAATTTGAGCTAGCAAGAGGAACTAGAGCTTGGAGTTTCTAATTCCCTTTCCTTTCCACCATTTCAGTTGGAGCTTGAGTTTAAGGAGTGGGAATGAGTGAATGGAGAGGAGAGGGATGAGCTAGAGTATAAGTAGGGTTAATGGGCTGAAACCCAACTCAAAGCGCTAAGTGAAAAGTAGCAAAATTCGAGTTACTCCAAACATATCGAAGTTCATACTCAAAAAGGTTGCAAACGACATTTGGAACTCAATGGAAGGGGTCTCGAGTCCCAATTCGATTGTTTGCTAAAAGTAGGTTTTCGGACTAAAATCTGACGAACGATGAAATATTAAATAAAATATTTAAATATACAATCGATAAATATGCGAGTTGTTACAGACTCCCCTCCTTGAAGAAATTGCGTCCTCGCAATACTTAAGAAGAAAATAAAGAGTAACAACCATAAAAGCATATCAACACAAAAGGAATTTGAAATAGGAAGTTCGCCATAAAGAGCATGAAAGGGTAAGCCTGAACGGGATCGCTCAATGAATTCCCAGGAATCCCAAGAGAAATTCTTAGGATCCGAGAACCAATGAACTTTCACAAGAATAACATCTTTATTCCGAAGGCGCACAACCTCCGAGGCAATGATGCGAATGGAATGTTGCTCATAAGTCAAATCTGGTGAAACTTCAATTTCCTCAATAACACCGGGCTCAAGAATAAAATCGGAATCCCTAAGGTATTTCCATAGATAAAAGACGTGGAAATAATCATGAATAGCAGAAGATTTAACCGGTGCAACGGCATAGTACAATAATGGTACGCCCAATGATCGAACACTGTAAAAGAACATCGGACGTAAGCCCATAAAAATGAGACGAAGCTCAATAAAACAAGGTACATCGAAACGTCCGATGAACTTGGTAAAAGATCATTCCATTTGGACATCATCAAAAAGGCAACCACTTGTTGCTTACAACAAAGTGCATTGGCAACACGATTCCCCTTTCCGGGAATATACAAAGAATATCAAGATCATAAGATGCAAGGAACTCGATCCAATATTAAGTTACTTATGAGAAAATAAATATTCCAAAGATTTATGATCAGGGTAGAGAACAAATTTTCTCTCCCAAAAACAATGATGCCAAACTTCTACAAGCGAAAACAACAGCCTCGAGCACTAGATCATGGGTGTCATACCTAGTCTCGATCGGCTTTAAAGATTTAGAAACAAAGGTGATAGAACGTTCTCTTTCACAAGAGAACGGCATCCAAACCAATACGACTAGCATTAGTACAAAAGATTAAGTTTTGGTTCCCCTCGGGAATCACAAGAATAAGTGTATCGAAAAGAAATAATTTCTTTTAAACAATCTTCTTTCCCGAAAAGCTAAAACTTTCAAAATTACATTTATCTTTATGTAATAATCTTTCTAAAAAATTTTACAAGTCAATATATCGTGTCTAACTGTCTCATCCAAGCGTTTAGGAAATTCCTATCGATAATGTTGATCAAGCGCATGGACCAGAACTCTTAAAACACTAAATGGGCAATACAATCACAAGATCATCTTTTATAGGATAAATAAGTCTCTTAAAAAGTTTTAAGAATATTCTTTGTTCGTTTTAAGAACAAAATCCAATTGTACTTGTAAATAAATCTTTATGAAAAAGATTTGTAAAAATTTTAAATTGCTAACTTTATCCAAAATCAATATATTCAAGGATGGTCTCATCGAAATATTCATAGAATACTCGATTTATAAAATGGATGAAATAAGCTGGACAAACTGAATGACATAATAAGTCATTCATAAGAATCGTAACGAGTGCGGAATGCGGTAAGTGGAATGCTAACTCCCGCAACTCATAGCCAAATGAAAATCGGTGGCATGGTCGAACTAGAAAGACCTTAACACCACACAAAAGATTTCTTAGGTGATAATCCTAAGACAAGCTCAAAAATACCGGAAAATTCACAACTACCCAAATGAAAGAAATAACACTTTACTCAACATATGGGCTTAAAGAATAAAATGATGCCACCAAATTGGAATCGAAATCACAAAGAAAAATAGAAATCTGCTTAACAGATTGAAAATGTCGAAGAAGAATAGTCCACACGGGACACAAGATATGGCTTCATAATGATTAAGCCAATCCTTTCACAAAAGTCAATTCCGAAGCCTAAGTAACACATAACATGCAAATCGGCTCGGGTATAAAATAATCTCGACATGAAAACCAAGCAAACGAACTAAGTGTTGCGGATTCACGAACCGGATTCGCAAATCTCAGTAAAGTTCCCAAACCAAAAATGTTTAAAGAAAAAGAATCAACAAGTTCCGTTGATATAAAAATAATGAGATGAACCCATATCAGAAAGAACTCAAATAGAAAGATCACGAAATAAAATAATAGCATCATGGATTGAATGTCAAATACCTTGACCAAGAGAAGTGCCACTAGGGGCTTGCACTGCATTGAGCTCTCCCTCCTTCCTACTTTGAAGTATGGGACATGCAGTAATATGGTGACCCGAATTTTTACAATAGCGACAAAAGAGGGGTTTCAGACACATATTCGCATAGTGTTCCTTAGAATTACAATTGTAGCATCCTCCACGATTAGGGAATGGAGTCTTTGAAACAAAAGTAGCCTGCTTCACTCTCTTATTGGGATTAAGGCTCTTGAACTTAATATGCCTCTTCTTGGAAGTCCCAATATCACAAACACTTCCTTTACCCACCTCTCCATGAAGAAGAGTAACATCCACTAGCTGATTGAAAGAAACTTCAAGTTTCAAAGGTAGAACCATTTCGGGGTTCTTACTTAATGCATAGATAAACTCTTGATTCCTTACAAGATCCAAAAGTTGTTGAGCAGACATGAATACTCCATCCTGGGGAGTAGCATTGGATTGTCCGACACTGGGACGATTTGATCTAACCATTTCTGTCCTTTAAGAAAGAAAGAAGAAGAAAAGTTATTCTCAAAATAAATATCAAGAAATCTTGATAGATAAATTAAGGAATCATAAAAGAAAATAGGATGAATCGGTACGAAGACTCGAATTAAATCCTAAATCACGACTCCTAAGATGGACTTAGGACGATGATCCTTGTTAAATTATTCTACATTGTTTCGAAGTTTGGCTCTGTTACCAAGCTGTGACGCCCCACCTCTATACCCATACTAGCCAAGGACACTACGGTGTAATGCCGTCAACTAGCACGGAGAATAAGGCTGTTGAGGAGCGACCATCGGTATAATTGCTTTGTGCGAGTACCGATATGCCAGACAAAAGTATAACTTTTCATCTCGAAAGGAAATCCGACATACCTATGCAAACTCAAAGCTACTACACAGTGGCTATAATATCTTCGGAAACAAATATAGAAATAAGCATAACATAAATCAGTCACAGATATCCATATCACAAAGTCGGAAACAAATATGAATATAACACATGAAAGTGTACATCAGAGTAGTGGTCTAACAAGATCCACAATATCAGAAAAGAATAGTTACAAGTGCTACACAAGAGAATAAGTATACATCAAGGAGTCTAAATCTCAAATGTATACAACAAAAACTACTAAACTAAAGTAGTTAACCAAAAGTTAGATGATGGTTCCAGATAGGAAGACAAGAGGAAGCACCTGTAATATCTCAATCTGACCCGAGTATTATTTAATAAGAAAATAATAACCGGATCAGTCTAGCTATAATTATCATATAAAATGAGATACAAGAAGAGATATAATAAAAATGTATGATAACCAAAAATGCCATACCTCGACAAGTATACATTAGAAAATCAACAAAGGAAAATCATACAAATATCTCACGAACCTCATAGCATAAAAAGAATGTCATATTCTTTATTTAATTCACCAATCCACAATAAATGACATACATATCAATGCCAACTGAAAAAGGTGGTGAAACATAAATTTCAGAAAATCAACCATTAGAAATCCAGAGATTAAATAATTCGGGGCAACGACGTCATACAGCGTAACGTCCGATGATCCAGAAACATAATAAAACGGAACAATGACGTCATACAGCGTAACGTCCGATGAACCAAATCACAATAAAACGGAACAACGACGTCGTACAGCGTAACGTCCGATGAACCAAATCACAATAAAATGGAACAACGACGTCGTACAGCGTAACGTCCGATGAACCAAATCACAATAAAACGAAACAACGACGTCGTACAGCGTAACGTAACCACTAGCTTAACTTAAATATATGAGTTTAGCTTCATGTCCCGTAACCACTAGCTTAAATTAAATATTTACGAACAAATTGTAGATCTCCGCTAGAAAATTGTCACAAGAGATTCAATCGAACAAGTCCAAGAATTAACCAACGAAGTAAACGCAAACGTTTCATACCACTTGTTTTACTAAGTCGTTTAATTAGATTTCCCATACGAGTGAGGTAAAGGTTTGTATATACTAATAGATTGGAAAACGGTTTAAAACGAGCTTTGTAATAAAATAGTGTTGAAATCATTTTGATGAAAGAATTTTGATATTTACTACTAGTATTGAAAACCTTTATATTTTTAAGGTGACAAATCACAAAAATGATTGTAGGAACAATCAATCACTAAAATTCACAATCGAAGACGTGAATAAAAATCCAAAGAAATCGATACCGAATCCATCAAAGTGGAAATACCCAAAAATTCTAAAAATAGAAGTTATCAAAGTCGACAAAGGTGATAATAACTAATCGGAGAAGAAGAATCGATTAAAGATTGGCAAAGCAAAGCAAAATGTGCATAAATTGGCAAAACAGGGAAATAGGAGCAAGTCGGTCGACTGAACTCTCTGAGTCGGTCGATCGGACCAGAAAACAGAGAAGTGCTCGGATAGCAGGTCGGTCGACCGACCTACTGTGTTCGGTCAACCGAACACTGTTTCCAGCACTTCCCAGCCTATCTAACCGAGGACCAATCTCGACCAAATTGCAATCGTTCGAGCAACGGCGCTAAGGGTTTATGCCAATCCACTACCCGACCCTATATGCTCCTCGATGCATCACCAAAAGCATGATCAAGCATCAAAGTTAGGATTTTAGAGATTTGAACCCAAAACACTAAAAATTGGAATATTCACAAAACCAATCCAAATCAAAATCAAATGCACGTGAATAAGTGTTAGGAATTCATACCCAACAATCAAAGATAGTTATAGACAAAGATGTGAGATAAAAATCTCACCTTTTCACACAAAACAATTAAAGAAGAAGGTATTGAGAAATGGCAAGACAATTACTCTTCAATTCCAACTCAACAAACTTGAATCAAAGCTTAAAAGAGAAACATTTCTCAAATTAGGTTTAGGAATTTTTGAAATTCAAGAGAGAAGGAGTTGGAGAAGATGAAGAGAAGGCTTACCAGTAGCTTCTCTTTGATTTTGGAGCGAGAATTTGAGCTAGCAAGAGGAACCAGGGCTTGGAGTTTCTAATTCCCTTTCGTTTCCACCATTTTCAGTTGGAGCTTGAGTTTAAGGAGTGGAAATGAGTGAATGGAGAGGAGAGTGATGAGCTAGAGTATAAGTGGGGTTAATGGGCTGAAACCCAACCCAAAGCCCTAAGTGAAAAGTAGCAAAATTAGAGTTACTCCAAACATATCGAAGCTTATACTCAAAAAGGTTGCAAACGACATTTCGAACTCAATGGAAGGGGCCTCGAGTCCCAATTCGACTGTTTGCTAAAAGTAGGTTTTCGGACTAAAATCCGATGAACGATGAAATATTTAAATAAAATATTTAAATATACAATCGATAAATATGCGAGTTGTTACAGACTCCCCTCCTTAAAGAAATTGCGTCCTCGCAAGACTTAAGAAGAAAATAAAGAGTAACAACCATAAAAGCATTTCAACACAAAAGGAATTTGAAATAGGAAGTTCACCATAAAGAGCATGAAAGGGTAAGCCTGAATGGGATCGCTCGATGAATTCCTAGGAATCCCAAGAGAAATTCTTAGGATCTGAGGACCAAATAACTTTCAAAAGAATAACATCTTTATTCCGAAGGCACTCAATCTCCGAGGCAATGATGCGAATGGAATGTTGCTTATAAGTCAAATCTGGTGAAACTTCAATTTCCTCAGTAACACCGGGCTCAAGAATAAAATTGGAATCCCTAAGGTATTTCCGCAGATAAAAGAAGTGGAAATCATCATGAATAGCAGAAGATTTAACCGGTGCAACGGCATAGTACAATAATGGTACGCCCAATGAATCGAACACTATAAAAGAACATCGGACGCAAGCCCGTAAAAGAAATGAGACGAAGCTCAATAAAACAAGGTACATCGAAACGTCCGATGAACTTGGTAAAAGATCATTCCATTTGGACATCATCAAAAAGGCAACCACTTGTTGCTTACAACAAAGTGCATTGGCAACACGATTCCCCTTTCCGGGAATATACAAAGAATATCAAGATCATAAGATGCAAGGAACTCGATCCAATATTAAGTTCCTTACGAGAAAATAAATATTCCAAAGATTTATGATCAGGGTAGAGAAAAAATTTTCTTCCCCAAAAACAATGATGCCAAATTTCTACAAGCGAAAACAACAGCTGCGAGCACTAGATTATGAGTGGCATACCTAGTCTCGATCGGCTTTAAAGATTTAGAAACAAAAGTGATAGAATGTTCTCTTTCACAAGAGAACGACATCCAAACCAATAGGACTAGCATTAGTACAAAAGATAAAGTTTTGGTTCCCCTCGGGAATCACAAGAATAAGAGTATCGAAAAGAAAGAATTTCTTTTAAATAATCTTCTTTCTCGAAAAGCTAAAACTTTCAAAATTACATTTATCTTTATGTAATAATTTTTCTAAATTTTTTTACATTTTTACAAGTCAATATATCGTGTCTGACTGTCACATCTAAGCGTTTAGGAAATTCCTATCAATAACGTTGATCAAGCGCATCGACCAGAACTCTTAAAACACTAAATGGGCAATACAATCACAAGATCATCTTTTATAGGATAAATAAGTCTCTTAAAAAGTTTTAAGAATATTCTTTGTTCGTTTTAAGAACAAAGTCCAATTGTACTTATAAATAAATCTTTAAGAAAAAGATTTGTAAAAATTTTAAATTGCTATTTTCATCCAAAATCAATATATACAAGGATGGTATCATCGAAATACTCATAGAATACTCAGTTTATAAAATGGATGAAATAAGCTGGACAAACTAAATGACATAATAAGTCATTCATAAGAATCGTAACGAGTGCGGAATGCGGTAAGTGGAATGCTAACTCCCGCAACTCGTAGCCAAATGAAAATCAGTGGCATGGTCGAACTAGAAAGACCTTAACACCACACAAAAGATTTCTTAGGTGATAATCCTAAGACAAGCTCAAAAATACTGGAAAATTCACAACTACCCAAATGAAAGAAATAACACTTTACTCAACATATGGGCTTAAAGAATAAAATGATGCCACCAAATTGAAATCGAAATCATAAAGAAAAATAGAAATCTGCTTAACAGATTGAAAATGTCGAAGAAGAATAGTCCACACGGGACATAAGATATTGCTTCATAATGATTAAGCCAATCCTTTCACAAAAATCAATTCCGAAGCCTAAGTAACACATAACATGCAAATCGGCTCGGGCATAAAATAATCTCGACACCAAAACAAAGCAAACGAACTAAGTGTTGCAGATTCACCAACCGGATTCGCAAATCTCAGTAAAGTTCCCAAACCAAAAATGTTTAAAGAAAAAGAATCAACAAGTTCCGTTTATATAAAAATAATGAGATGAACCCATATCAGAAAGAACTCAAATAGGAAGATCACGAAATAAAACAATAGCATCAAGGATTGAATGTCAGATACCTTGACCAAGAGAAGTGCCACTAGGGGCTTGCACTGCATTGAGCTCTCCCTCCTTCCTACTTTGAAGTATGGGACATGCAGTAATATGGTGACCCGAATTTTTACAATAGCGACAAAAGAGGGGTTTTAGACACATATTCTCATAGTGTTCCTTAGAATTACAATTATAGCATCCTCCACGATTAGGGAATGGAGTCTTTGAAACAAAAGTAGTCTGCTTCACTCTCTTATTGGGATTAAGGCTCTTGAACTTAATAT
This sequence comes from Allium cepa, assembly GCA_030765085.1. NCBI lineage: Eukaryota > Viridiplantae > Streptophyta > Magnoliopsida > Asparagales > Amaryllidaceae > Allium > Allium cepa. The sequence continues at coordinate 205,371,533 of CM060934.1, read as the reverse complement.
TCCTCTTCTTGGAAGTCCCAATATCACAAACACTTCCTTTACCCCCCTCTCCATGAAGAAGAGTAACATCCACTAGCTGATTGAAAGAAACTTCAAGTTTCAAAGGTAGAACCATTTCAGGGTACTTACTCAATGCATAGATAAACTCTTGATTCCTTACAAGATCCAAAAGTTGTTGAGCAGACATGAATACTCCATCCTGGGGAGTAGCACTGGATTATCCAGCACTGGGACGATTTGATCTAACCATTTCTGTTCTTTAAGAAATAAAGAAGAAAAAAAGTTATTCTAAAAATAAATATCAAGAAATCTTGATAGATAAATTAAGGAATCATAAAGAAAATAGGATGAATCGGTACGAACACTCGAATTAAATCCTAAAGCACGACTCCTAAGATGGACTTAGGACGATGATCCTTGTTAAATTATTCTACATTGTTCTGAAGTTTGGCTCTGATACCTAGATGTGACGCCCCACCTCTATACCCATGCTAGCCAAGGACACTACGGTCTAATGCCGTCAACTAGCACGGAGAATAAGGCTGTTGAGGAGCGACCATCTGTATAAGTGCTTTGTGCGAGTACCGATATGCCAGCTAAAAGTATAACTTTTCATCTCGAAAGGAAATCCGACATAAGGATGCAAACTCAAAGCTACTACACAGTGGCTATAATATCTTCGGAAACAAATATAGAAATAAGCTTAACATAAATCAGTCACAGATATCCATATCACACAGGCGGAAACAGATATGAATATAACACATGAAAGTGTACATCAGAGTAGTGGTCTAACAAGATCCACAATATCAAAAAAGAATAGTTACAAGTGCTACACAAGAGAATAAGTATACATCAAGGAGTCTAAATCTCAAATGTATACAACAAAAACTACTAAACTAAAGTAGTTAACCAAAAGTTAGATGATGGTTCCAGGTAGGAAGACAATAGGAAGCACCTGTAATATCTCAGTCTGACTCGAGTATTATTTAATAAGAAAATAATAACTGGATCAGTCTAGCTATAATTATCATATAAAATGAGATACAAGAAGAGATATAATAAAAACGTATGATAACCAAAATTGTCATAGCTCGACAAGTATACATTAGAAAATCAACAAAGGAAAATCATACAAATATCTCACGAACCTCATAGCATAAAAAGAATGTCATATTCTTTATTTAATTCACCAATCCACAATAAATGACATACATATCAGTGCCAATTGAAAAAGGTGGTGAAACATAAATTTCAGAAAATCAACCATTAGAAATCCAGAGATTAAGTAATTCGGAGCAACGGCGTCGTACAGCGTAACGTCCGATGATCCAGAAACGTAATAAAATGGAACAACGACGTCTTACAGCGTAACGTCCGATGAACCAAATCACAATAAAATGGAACAACGACGTCGTACAGCGTAACGTCCGATGAACCAACTCACAATAATATTGAACAACGACGTCGTACAGCGTAACGTCCGATGAACCAAATCACAACAAAACGGAACAACGACGTCGTGCAGCGTAACGTCCGATGAACCAAATCACAATAAAACGGAACAACGACGTCGTACACGTAACGTCCGATGAACCAAATCACAATAAAACGGAACAACGACGTCGTACAGCGTAACGTCCGATGAACCGAATCAAAGAGACATCGCACATTGCTAGTCTAAACCATTAAATGACCATCATCGATCATCAAGAAGTGTCAATTACAGTAAGCTAGTAAATATGTGAGTTTAGCTTCATGTCCCATAACCACTAGCTTAACTTAAATATTTACGAACAAATTGTAGGTCTCCACTAGAAAATTGTCACAAGAGATTCAATCGAACAAGTCCAAGAATTAACCAATGAAGTAAACGCAAACGTTTCATACCACTTGTTTTACTAAGTCGTTTGATTAGATTTCTCGTACGAGTGAGGTAAAGGTTTGTATATACTAATAGATTGGAAAACGGTTTAAGAAACGAGCTTTGTAATAAAATAGTGTTGAAATCGTTTTGGTGAAAATATTTTGATATTTACTACTAGTATTGAAAACCTTTATATTTTTAAAGTGACAAATCACAAAAATGATTGTAGGAACAATCAATCACTAAAATTCACAATCGAAGACGTGAATAAAAATCCAAAGAAATCGATACCGAATCCATCAAAGTGGAAATACCTAAAAATTCCAAAAATAGAAGTTATCAAAGTCGAAAAAGGTGATAATAACTAATCGGAGAAGAAGAATCGATTAAAGATTGGCAAAGCAAAGCAAAATGAGCATAAATAGGCGAAACAGGGAAATAATAGTAGGTTGGTCGACTGAACTCTCTGAGTCGGTTGACCGGACTAGAAAACAGAGAAGTGCTCTAGTAGCAGGTCGGTCGACCGACCTACTGTGTTTGGTCGACCAAACCCATTTTCCAGCACTTCCCAGCCTATCTAAACGAGGGCCAATCTCGACCAAATTGCAATCGTTCGAGCAACGGCGCTAAGGGTTTATGCCAATCGACTACCCGGCCCTATATGCTCCTCGATGCATCACCAAAAGCATGATCAAAAATCAAAGTTAGGATTTTGAACCCAAAACACTAAAAATTGGATTATTCACAAAACCAATCCAAATCAAAATCAAATGCACATGAATAAGTGTTAGGAATTCATACCCAACAATCAAAGATAGCTATAGACAAAGATATGAGATAAAAATCACACCTTTCCACACAAAACAATTGAAGAAGAAGCTATTGAGCAATGGCTAGACAATCACTCTTTAATTCCAACTCAACAAACTTGAATCAAAGCTTAAAAGAGAAACATTCCCAAATTAGGTTTAGGAATTTCTGAAATTCAAGAGAGAAGGAGTTGGAGAAGATGAGGAGAAGGCATACCAATAGCTTCTCTTTGATTTTGGAGCAAGAATTTGAGCTAGCAAGAGGAACTAGGGCTTGGAGTTTCTAATTCCCTTTCCTTTCCACCATTTTCAGTTGGAGCTTGAGTTTGAGGAGTGGGAATGAGTGAATGGAGAGGAGAGGTGTAACGCTTCGACTTTTCGTTGTCGAAAAACCGAATAGTTATGGGTTTAAGAAAAGAATTTAAGAAAAGAGAAGAGGAAAAGAAGAGAAGAAGATAGAAATTAGGGAGGAGAGAAAATAGAAGATAGAACATAATTTTAAAATAGAAACAAAAGAGAATAGAGGAAAAAGAAAAACAGAAGAAAATAGGACGGAACAGAAAACAGAACAACATCAGAATCTCACAATTCGCAACGGAACAACATATAATAATAAATGAATAATCTTTAAACAAAGAACTATCAGTTATTACATTTTATACATTACATTACATCATATCATCAGAGTGTACAACATCAACAACAACAAACAATGCAGCGGAAAAAGAAATACTATATAAGTAATATGCCATGCCATCCAGCTTGCCTCCAGCAACTCCTGAATATCCAGAATATCCTGATAAACCTTACTCTTGACTGCCCGTGTGAAAATTGGTGGGCACCGAGAGTTTAGGAAGGAAAACAATAAACTCCAAGTCAGTCATGTGACTGGTGTGAGAACTCAAAACAGTTTATTTATCTTTAAAATCAAAATAGAGGAATATTTTTATTTCAATTCGCAATGCTTTTAAAAATGAGACTACCATAAGGCCTCCCGCACACACACACAATGCAAACGCAGAATCGGAGGAGATTTCTCCTTATGATAGTCAAAGATGCTTGATACGTATTAAAATCAAATCAATTTTGATATTATTATTAGTGCATAGTGTAGAAGAAATTCATTTCGAAAGTAGAATATAAATCTTAGCCAGCATAGGTACCATTATATTATGCCTACTAATAGCTACCATATTAGATGGCAGGTTCTACAACTAAAACCGTATAAGTTTCGTATTGTTTCTTTGGATTTCCAACAAATGGTCAGGCCAAGGAACTTCCCATTGCCACATGAGAATGCCTCTGGAAAGACATCCCCGAGAACCAAACCGGAACTCTGCCAACACAAGGCCGGGTTACCCCTAACTGGGTAACTACTGACACGAGCACGCCATTCCCCGATCGTAAACGACCTTTCTCACGGGATCCCGAAAACCAACAACCACAAAGTAATAAATTCGTAGTAACCACATAGGTTAAATATCTGGGCTCCATACCATGATACCACCTCTATCCAGAAGGAAATGTACATACCCTAAAGGGTGCTACCCCTCATAACCTTGCCGCATCTTTCCTGTTTTGACCATTTCCGGGGTGTGAGGTTCGACGAAGTCACGTCCACAAAAACTTACTTTATACAAAAGCCATGCTTTGGGTCAACAAATGATCAACACAATGATCACCAAGATAGACGATCAAATAAACGATCCTATCACAATAATCAACACAATGATCATTTACAACAACACTCAGCATGTCACATTACCAAATTGGGAATATATCGCTGATAACTTCAACTATATAACCTCTGAGCTCGTACGTCTCAGAGAAGGGTGTTAAGCTAAAAGAATAAATTCTTCGCCACCAACAGAAATATATTTGAATGAAATCGGCTTTATATCTCAACTTGTAATGTCATACATACAATCCATACAAGTCTGTTCCGGGCTCGAACAAAACCGAAGGCACTTACAAAGAAGTCCTTGCAATCCGGATATTTACAATCCTAATCGGATTCACCATCACATATGGAGAACTCTATACCGGAGCAACTCGGTGCAGAGTCAATCGACAGGTCATCCTATCGCTCTCGCAAATACCGGGTCTTCAACACCAATCTTCAATGCAATTCATAACGACGTATCACATATTCGGAATGGGTTATACGACCCCATGGTCCTTTCCCGGTTAACCCGAATAGTGAGCGCTTATTCAAAAATAAGTGTAGCATTCACATTCAAACAAATCACATCAACTACCCATTCAAAGGGAAATATTGATAGTCGGTTATTGAACTATCAATGGATATGCACAACATCACCAGTTTCCAAATTATTTATTTTCCAAAATATGTTCACTAGATATATAATTTTCAACACTTCAAAAATAAATCAATATTTATTTTTAAACCAATTTCACTTCCTTTATAAATTCCTTAGTGAATTTATAATTCCAAAATATCAATGAATATTCGATTTCAATTATTCATTTCAATTTTCCTTTTCAATTTATCTTCAAAAAGATAAATTCTCAAAATATTCACTTTATATTGGAAAACATCTCCATACTTATTAAAAATAAGTAATTCACAAATCTTTTTATTTTCAACCTTGGAAAATATTTAATATACTTAAATCGAATTAAGTATATATTTCATTCTTTAAGGAAATCATTCACTTAAACATATTTATTTGGGCCAAAACGAATGTTGCGTAAAACATCGTTACGACGTCCCAAAATCACTAGTATAGGGATTCGAAATTAAAATAGATATATAAATCCCAATACTATACAAAAACATTTCCTTTCGGAAATCATTTACTATAACAACAGTGTTATAGTCCACCATTTCCTTTAATTTCTCGAAAACGTCTATTTCAACAATAAATATTGAAATCTATGGTTTCGAATCATAACACATTTAAAACATCCTTAGATCATTTTAATTCTGTTTAAAACACCACATTCAAAACATTTTCTTTAACACGTTATTCACTATTCAAAAACGTGAATATACTTTGTTAACAAATTTCATCCTTTCTATACACTTTATTTCAAAGGATTATTCACTATTCAAAAACGTGAATATAACTCCTTTAATAGGTTTCAACAATTTTCTTATCAAAATAAGTCATTTGTGAATTTATAAAACAACGTTTATAAATTCCATTTCTATTTATTTATAAAAACTTCCTTTTTATAAATTTCTTTATTAACCTATTCCAGTTTATAACTAAATTATAAACTACAAGTTCATATTATAAGTTAAATACTTATAAAACGATTATTTTACAAAATCGTTCTTTTAACTTCCCAAATTATAAATCTTATAACTTATAAGATTCATTCATTTATCCAAAATCATTCTTTTAATAACTTAATAAATTTTATAAACCTACTGCTTATAAAATTCCATTTATAACTTCACCGTATAAAATTCTATAAATTCCATTCTTATAACTTCACCATTTAAATTCTATAAATTTCATTCTTTAATGAAATTCATTTTCACTTCATTCAAACACTTATAAAAACTCGTTTTATAATGTCTATATTCTAATTTATAAATATCCATTTATAAATCTCTTAATATAAATCAATTTATATTATTCTTTTTAAATGTCTTTAAATTCCTTTAAAAACTTCTTCCTTTTGATTCATAAAATAATTAAATTTTATAAACCCTATATTTCAACTTTTCATAATAAATTTAAAAATTCCGATTTAACTATTTTATAAAATCATTAGCATCATATTCTCAAAAATCAGTTTTTAACTATATTTCTCAAAAATCATAATTTTTATAACTTTAAAAATTATGACGTTTATTTATTTAAAATGAATCAATTCCAAAAATATAGCATATTTTCAAAAATCACTTTAAAAATCATTTTAAAATCCCAAAATCTGGGTCCAATGATGCTACACACCAAATAGTCAATCACAACTACAACGATATCATATATCGATATGATAATCAATCAAATATCAAAATATCTGAAATCAAATAAATACTGTTGAGGAATCCAGTTGGATCCCTCCAACCTGTTTTCCTACATCCAAAAACATTAGCACAATACCAATTTCGCTCCAGTACGAAATTATCGCGGTATATGTTCTTATTAAATATTATCCGCTTAATAACGGCGCAATAGGGTCTCATCCGCTAAACAAAAAAATGCGGGAAATTAATAACTCCAATATATACATATGCCAATATATATATATTGCTATTATATATAATACCAATTTCACTGTTTATGAAATATTCGCGGTATATGTTTTTAATAATAACATCCGCTTACTAACGGCGTATAATGTCTATTTTAACAATTAATAGATATCAATCAACATTCAAACATGCATTCAAATATTTTAAATCTAACTATTTAAAATAAAATCGAAACTGATTCGATTGAGTGAGAAGTTCTCACCTTGATTTCAATTTCGTTTTAGCGATTTATTTCGAATAAAATTAAACGGACGTTTAATTTTACCCAAAATTTTCACTAACTCTAAACGACTCCAAACCAACTCCATCGCGTAGTGCTCGTCCATACGATTCCAACGCAAGAAGTTTCGTCCGAAACGGACCTCGTATGAAAAAGTTACAAATATTTGAAGTTTACACGATTTAAACTAATATAAATTTACAACTTAAAATTAAATTTTAAACCTAAATCCTACATCACCCTTGGATCCAAACCCCCCCTCTCATCAGGCCCGTCCACATTCTTTCTTCCCCAACTCACGAAATTCATCTACAGGCCGTTCGAACCCAACACCATCAAGTTAGGGTTAAATATCACGGTCACTTCACTCGACGATACGTCGATCAGGTAGCTCCATGTCGAAGAGCATGCCAAGCTCTATACTCGGCTGAAGTACAGTGGAACTCGGCCATCACATGTGCTTGGAAATGCGTGCAAAGGTTGTAGAGAACGCGGCCCCATATCTCCCCCATCGTCGCTCCAAACACGATCTCCACCGTTGAATCTCTTCGTCTCGTTGCCCTCTACATCTTTCATGTTGAAAGTTTTAGCCAAAACTTGATGGATTGAGAGATCAAAGGGGAAAAATTTCGTGCATTTCTGGCCATCAGTTAATTGGGTGGCGGCTGGCTATTATAATTAGGGTTTGGGTTATGATGTTGAAGATAGTGAGGCCATGGTTCCTTTTATAGATTTTTGAATAAAACATTCATTCACAATTTTTCAACTCCGATTTTCGCGCTGAAACTGATGTTCCTAGGGTTTATCCCACGTTCCGGACACAATGGAACAGGTTTTGGAAGCTAATTCGGACATCTGTGCGAGTTATGGCTGCAAACGCGCAATTTAAATTAAACCGATTTAAGCGATTTTCTAAGCGTTTTAATTTGTAACGGACAAACCGTAAATCCAATCGACTTGAAATTTGAAACCTTACAATAATATCACATTACGGATCCGATGAAACTAGTTTCGTCAAAATCCGAGACTTTTTGAAAAATGGCTATTTTCACTCGCCAAATTTAAATTAAAACTAAATCGATGTGTTTCGAGCTGCCACGCTCAAACGATAACTCCGATTGACACGAAATTTGAAATCCGGTAATAACTAACTATTACGGATCCAATGAAACTGGTTTCGTTCAATTCTGAGACTGTTCAAAAATTGACTATTTTCACTAGTCGATTTTAATATTAAAATATTCAATTTTCACAAATTAACTTTTAATTCGATTTTAAAAGTTCTAAAATATCATTCTAACTCCAATATGATAAAATAAAATTTTACAAATCATTTTCAATCATATTTAACTCAATTTTCAATTATTTCCATAATTTAACGTATTAAATTATCGATTTAATAATCCAATTAAATTCAATAATTCAAATAAAAATTTATTTGACTTATAAATTCACTTATTAATATTTAAAATAAATTAAATATTCAAATTTTAATTTCTAAAAATTCTGGGTCGTTACAATCTTCCCCACTTAAAAGAATTTTGTCCTCGAAATTATTAAGTAAGAAAGTTATAGAATCTATTAATTTTCCCAAATTCATAGTTAAACTTCTTACAATAACTTTACTAAGTTTTCAAAATCATACTTAGTTATCTTTTCAAAAACAACTACTATTGTTTAACTTTCAATTCCAAAATCAAAGTTTAAGTTTTCAAAATTTTTCTAAATTTCTCAAATTTTTCCTAACGCCTTAAATTTTCGGAAAAAATCGCCATAGTCTCCTTTGCGCGGCTCGATCCGAAAAAAAATGACAGTATATATATCACAAATATACATCTCATCAAGTAATGAGGCATCCCGAAGGGAAAAAAGTGTAAAAGTACGGTATGTAATCCGAGATATGTACCTTATATTTTTATTAGCAAGCATATACGGCTAATATAGCGCAAAAGCGAGCTCCAAATGCGAAGCAAACGCGATCCGCACCTACTAATCACTCAACAAACAACATGAGAACATGCATATATGTACATAGTATCAACATACATCATATAGCAACATAATTACTATATATGCCAACATAGCAAATGCAACATATTCAAACATCAACCAACTAGCATTCAACAAATTCATAATCAATACATATTCATTTATATTCTCATTAATATTCAATGAATTGGTTTTCAATTTAAATCACATTTGATTCATTAACAGTGGATGTTTTTACTAACATTCATTCTCAATTAGTTTATATTCACTAATTCATATTCAAGTTGGTTCACTTCCAATTTAAATTCAATTCTATTCAAATTTATTTACTTTAGCTTTCCATTTCATTAACTCAATTTCATTAACACTTAATGAATTATATACAATCATCTAACAATCATATAACAACCAATGTATATTAATTACAACCAAATTCTTTTGCTTACAATTGGTTAAATTTAATTGATTTTCATTCAATTATTCAACTTTCTAATAACATTAGATTTTAATGAATTTCACTTGTATTCATTATTTCATATCAACTTAATTCACATTCAATTGATTAACATTTAATCCATTAATTTAATTCAATTTCTAAAGTTGAATTTTATTTATATAACTTAATTCATTTTTATATTTACAACTCATATTCATAAATATATTCATTAGTTTCACTTCTTATATATATAAGTTTATTTCACAATTGTAGATCACTTTAATTATAATTCAATTCTTATAATTTATTTCCTTATACAATTATTCTTTTGTTTAGATTATTCAAATAACTAAACAATCATCTTATATACTCTTTAATAATTCTGAAAAAAATTATTCCTTTATATATAAAATATAATCAAGGTAAAATTATTTCATTTACCCAATTTAAAACAATACTGTGTCGAATTGTTCTATTCAAGTGTTTAGAAACCCCTTCGGCATAGTCTTGCGGACCACGCTGACGAAAGTTCATATGCCACTCAATAAACCAATCATCACAATATAAAATAATTTTATATATTCACTATCAAATACGCTCTCATAGCTATTATTACACTCAAATTCATTCTAGAGTACTGCTGACTCTATCTCTAATGAATTATACCCAACAGAACCATGGTTGTCGCTTAACCATAAGCTCTGATACCAACTGTAACGCTTCGATTTTTCATTGCCGAAAAACCGAATAGTTATGGGTTTAAGAAAAGAATTTAAGAAAAGAGAAGAGGAAAAGAAGAGAAGAAGATAGAAATTAGGGAGGAGAGAAAATAGAAGATAGAACATAATTTTAAAATAGAAACAAAAGAGAATAGAGGAAAAAGAAAAACAGAAGAAAATAGGACGGAACAGAAAACAGAACAACATCAGAATCTCACAATTCGCAACGGAACAACATATAATAATAAATGAATAATCTTTAAACAAAGAACTATCAGTTATTACATTTTATACATTACATTACATCATATCATCAGAGTGTACAACATCAACAACAACAAACAATGCAGCGGAAAAAGAAATACTATATAAGTAATATGCCATGCCATCCAGCTTGCCTCCAGCAACTCCTGAATATCCAGAATATCCTGATAAACCTTACTCTTGACTGCCCGTGTGAAAATTAATGGGCACCCAGAGTTTAGGAAGGAAAACAATAAACTCCAAGTCAGTCATGTGACTGGTGTGAGAACTCAAAACAGTTTATTTATCTTTAAAATCAAAATAGAGGAATATTTTTATTTCAATTCGCAATGCTTTTAAAAATGAGACTACCATAAGGCCTCCCGCACACACACACAATGCAAACGCAGAATCGGAGGAGATTTCTCCTTATGATAGTCAAAGATGCTTGATACGTATTAAAATCAAATCAATTTTGATATTATTATTAGTGCATAGTGTAGAAGAAATTCATTTCGAAAGTAGAATATAAATCTTAGCCAGCATAGGTACCATTATATTATGCCTACTAATAGCTACCATTTAGATGGCAGGTTCTACAACTAAAACCGTACAAGTTTCGTATTGTTTCTTTGGATTTCCAACAAATGGTCAGGCCAAGGAACTTCCCATTGCCACATGAGAATGCCTCTGGAAAGACATCCCCGAGAACCAAACCGGATCTCTGCCAACACAAGGCCGGGTTACCCCTAACTGGGTAACTACTGACACGAGCACGCCATTCCCCGATCGTAAACGACCTTTCTCACGGGATCCCGAAAACCAACAACCACAAAGTAATAAATTCGTAGTAACCACATAGGTTAAATATCTGGGCTCCATACCATGATACCACCTCTATCCAGAAGGAAATGTACATACCCTAAAGGGTGCTACCCCTCATAACCTTGCCGCATCTTTCCTGTTTTGACCATTTCCGGGGTGTGAGGTTCGACGAAGTCACGTCCACAAAAACTTACTTTATACAAAAGCCATGCTTTGGGTCAACAAATGATCAACACAATGATCACCAAGATAGACGATCAAATAAACGATCCTATCACAATAATCAACACAATGATCATTTACAACAACACTCAGCATGTCACATTACCAAATTGGGAATATATCGCTGATAACTTCAACTATATAACCTCTGAGCTCGTACGTCTCAGAGAAGGGTGTTAAGCTAAAAGAATAAATTCTTCGCCACCAACAGAAATATATTTGAATGAAATCGGCTTTATATCTCAACTTGTAATGTCATACATACAATCCATACAAGTCTGTTCCGGGCTTGAACAAAACCGAAGGCACTTACAAAGAAGTCCTTGCAATCCGGATATTTACAATCCTGATCGGATTCACCATCACATATGGAGAACTCTATACCGGAGCAACTCGGTGCAGAGTCAATCGACAGGTCATCCTATCGCTCTCGCAAATACCGGGTCTTCAACACCGATCTTCAATGCAATTCATAACGACGTATCACATATTCGGAATGGGTTATACGACCCCATGGTCCTTTCCCGGTTAACCCGAATAGTGAGCGCTTATTCAAAAATAAGTGTAGCATTCACATTCAAACAAATCACATCAACTACCCATTCAAAGGGAAATATTGATAGTCGGTTATTGAACTATCAATGGATATGCACAACATCACCAGTTTCCAAATTATTTATTTTCCAAAATATGTTCACTAGATATATAATTTTCAACACTTCAAAAATAAATCAATATTTATTTTTAAACCAATTTCACTTCCTTTATAAATTCCTTAGTGAATTTATAATTCCAAAATATCAATGAATATTCGATTTCAATTATTCATTTCAATTTTCCTTTTCAATTTATCTTCAAAAAGATAAATTCTCAAAATATTCACTTTATATTGGAAAACATCTCCATACTTATTAAAAATAAGTAATTCACAAATCTTTTTATTTTCAACCTTGGAAAATATTTAATATACTTAAATCGAATTAAGTATATATTTCATTCTTTAAGGAAATCATTCACTTAAACATATTTATTTGGGCCAAAACGAATGTTGCGTAAAACATCGTTACGACGTCCCAAAATCACTAGTATAGGGATTCGAAATTAAAATAGATATATAATCCCAATACTATACAAAAACATTTCCTTTCGGAAATCATTTTCTATAACAACAGTGTTATAGTCCACAATTTCCTTTAATTTCTCGAAAACGTCTATTTCAACAATAAATGTTGAAATCTATGGTTTCGAATCATAACACATTTAAAACATCCTTAGATCATTTTAATTCTGTTTAAAACACCACATTCAAAACATTTTCTTTAACACGTTATTCACTATTCAAAAACGTGAATATACTTTGTTAACAAATTTCATCCTTTCTATACACTTTATTTCAAAGGATTATTCACTATTCAAAAACGTGAATATAACTCCTTTAATAGGTTTCAACAATTTTCTTATCAAAATAAGTCATTTGTGAATTTATAAAACAACGTTTATAAATTCCATTTCTATTTATTTATAAAAACTTCCTTTTTATAAATTTCTTTATTAACCTATTCCAGTTTATAACTAAATTATAAACTACAAGTTCATATTATAAGTTAAATACTTATAAAACGATTATTTTACAAAATCGTTCTTTTAACTTCCCAAATTATAAATCTTATAACTTATAAGATTCATTCATTTATCCAAAATCATTCTTTTAATAACTTAATAAATTTTATAAACCTACTGTTTATAAAATTCCATTTATAACTTCACCGTATAAAATTCTATAAATTCCATTCTTATAACTTCACCATTTAAATTCTATAAATTTCATTCTTTAATGAAATTCATTTTCACTTCATTCAAACACTTATAAAAACTCGTTTTATAATGTCTATATTCTAATTTATAAATATCCATTTATAAATCTCTTAATATAAATCAATTTATATTATTCTTTTTAAACGTCTTTAAATTCCTTTAAAAACTTCTTCCTTTTGATTCATAAAATAATTAAATTTTATAAACCCTATATTTCAACTTTTCATAATAAATTTAAAAATTCCGATTTAACTATTTTATAAAATCATTAGCATCATATTCTCAAAAATCAGTTTTTAACTATATTTCTCAAAAATCATAATTTTTATAACTTTAAAAATTATGACGTTTATTTATTTAAAATGAATCAATTCCAAAAATATAGCATATTTTCAAAAATCACTTTAAAAATCATTTTAAAATCCCAAAATCTGGGTCCAATGATGCTACACACCAAATAGTCAATCACGACTACAACGATATCATATATCGATATGATAATCAATCAAATATCAAAATATCTGAAATCAAATAAATACTGTTGAGGAATCCAGTTGGATCCCTCCAACCTGTTTTCCTGCATCCAAAAACATTAGCACAATACCAATTTCGCTCCAGTACGAAATTATCGCGGTATATGTTCTTATTAAATATTATCCGCTTAATAACGGCGCAATAGGGTCTCATCCGCTAAACAAAAAAAATGCGGGAAATCAATAACTCCAATATATACATATGCCAATATATATATATTGCTATTATATATAATACCAATTTCACTGTTTATGAAATATTCGCGGTATATGTTTTTAATAATAACATCCGCTTAATAACGGCGTATAATGTCTATTTTAACAATTAATAGATATCAATCAACATTCAAACATGCATTCAAATATTTTAAATCTAACTATTTAAAATAAAATCGAAACTGATTCGATTGAGTGAGAAGTTCTCACCTTGATTTCAATTTCGTTTTAGCGATTTATTTCGAATAAAATTAAACGGACGTTTAATTTTACCCAAAATTTTCACTAACTCCAAACGACTCCAAACCATCTCCATCGCGTAGTGCTCGTCCATACGATTCCAACGCAAGAAGTTTCGTCCGAAACGGACCTCGTATGAAAAAGTTACAAATATTTGAAGTTTACACGATTTAAACTAATATAAATTTACAACTTAAAATTAAATTTTAAACCTAAATCCTACATCACCCTTGGATCCAAACCCCCCCTCTCATCAGGCCCGTCCACATTCTTTCTTCCCCAACTCACGAAATTCATCTACAGGCCGTTCGAACCCAACACCATCAAGTTAGGGTTAATTATCACGGCCACTTCACTCGACGATACGTCGATCAGGTAGCTCCATGTCGAAGAGCATGCCAAGCTCTATACTCGGCTGAAGTACAGTGGAACTCGGCCACCACATGTGCTTGGAAATGCGTGCAAAGGCTGTAGAGAACGCGGCCCCATATCTCCCCCATCGTCGCTCCAAACACGATCTCCACCGTTGAATCTCTTCGTCTCGTTGCCCTCTACATCTTTCATGTTGAAAGTTTTAGCCAAAACTTGATGGATTGAGAGATCAAAGGGGAAAAATTTCGTGCATTTCTGGCCATCAGTTAATGGGGTGGCGGCTGGCTATTATAATTAGGGTTTGGGTTATGATGTTGAAGATAGTGAGGCCATGGTTCCTTTTATAGATTTTTGAATAAAACACTATTCATTCACAATTTTTCAACTCCGATTTTCGCGCCGAAACTGACGTTCCTAGGGTTTATCCTGCGTTCCGGACACAATGGAATAGGTTTCGGAAGCTAATTCGGACATCTGTGCGAGTTATGGCTGCAAACGCTCAATTTAAATTAAACCGATTTAAGCGATTTTCTAGGTGTTTTAATTTGTAACGGACAAACCGTAAATCCAATCGACTTGAAATTTGAAACCTTACAATAATATCACATTACGGATCCGATGAAACTAGTTTCGTCGAAATCCGAGACTTTTTGAAAAATGGCTATTTTCACTCGCTAAATTTAAATTAAAACTAAATCGATGCGTTTCGAGCTGCCACGCTCAAACGATAACTCTGATTGACACAAAATTTGAAATCCGGTAATAACTAACTATTACGGATCCAATGAAACTGGTTTCGTTCAATTCTGAGACTGTTCAAAAATTGACTATTTTCACTAGTCGATTTTAATATTAAAATATTCAATTTTCACAAATTAACTTTTAATTCGATTTTAAAAGTTCTAAAATATCATTCTAACTCCAATATGATAAAATAAAATTTTACAAATCATTTTCAATCATATTTAACTCAATTTTCAATTATTTCCATAATTTAACGTATTAAATTATCGATTTAATAATCCAATTAAATTCAATAATTCAAATAAAAATTTATTTGACTTATAAATTCACTTATTAATATTTAAAATAAATTAAATATTCAAATTTTAATTTCTAAAAATTCTGGGTCGTTACAAGAGGGCTGAGCTAGAGTATAAGTGGGGTTAATGGGCTGAAACCCAACCCAAAGCCCTAAGTGAAAAGTAGAAAAATTCGAATTACTCCAAACATATCGAAGCTTATACTAAAAAAGGTTGCAAACGGCATTTTGAACTCAATGGAAGGGGTCTCGAGTTCCAACTCGAATGTTTGCTAAAAGTAGGTTTTCGGACTAAAATCCGACGAACGGTGAAATATTTGAATAAAATATTTAAATATACAATCGATAAATATGCGAGTTGTTACAACAGGAAACATGAATGAAATTTTAATGAATGAGTTAATATAGGAACTTGCGTTTTTGTGTCAAATTGGAATGAACATTTTAATTAAAATAAATGCATGTTTTGAGACGATAAAGTAAAATTTTCATT
Source organism: Allium cepa (assembly GCA_030765085.1). NCBI lineage: Eukaryota > Viridiplantae > Streptophyta > Magnoliopsida > Asparagales > Amaryllidaceae > Allium > Allium cepa. The sequence goes on along the minus strand of CM060934.1, from coordinate 205,355,261 downwards.
TTGAATAAGTATACTTTTGTAAAAGGAAGAAAAAAAATTGAATTTTAGAATAATATATAAACACATTTATTAGTATTCAATTTTTAAAATGTATCAGAGGGTTCATGGTTGTGTAAATGTTGTGAAATCAATTAGAGAATACCTTATGTTAATAGTTGTACTTTAATTACATGTTCACATATATTTATTTTCCCATTTTTATATGGTTAAAACTTGTAAATTGGTTGCATTAATATGAACATTACAGTAATTAAAAAAATTAAAGTAAATCATTTTTATAATGCATAGATAGATAGATATTCATAAATTAATAAAATTTGTTTAAGTAACATAAATAAATATATAGATTTATTAGTTGATCAATTGATTAATGATGATTGTTAATTGATTGATTGCGTTAATGGAGGATGCACATAAATTAACATAAAACAAATGTTTTAATAAAGAATTAAAGGATACAAATATGTGTATATTTGGGTTTATTGAAATTAATTAATTGGAGTAAGTTTTGAAATTTGGACCCCAAAAGTTTGTTTATAGTATGTAAGCGGTCCCTTCATTTGCTTTATATTTATTATCACATCCACATTCACTTTCTTTCCATTTTCAAGTTCTCCATGCAGGTTCCACTTGAGAATTCATTTCATCATTAGACTACTCATTCGTTTCTTATTAATTAATAGTTACATCATATGGTTTATTTCTAATTAATAATTGTCGCATACTTTGCACTTGTTTCTCATTTGTTCGTTTGCTCATTTCCAAGTACATTACCTGAAGTTTTTTTCTCCATTTTTAATGTGAACATCCAAATTAATATTCATACCACCTCATTAGCATTTACCTATCTCCATTTCTAAAGTTCATTTTGTTTATGCATTATAAGTTATTGTAGGTTCCTTTCAATGGCAATTCATTCTCCTGAAGCTTCATATTTAAAAACAGAAGATTTATTTTTACCTTCATTCACATATTTATTGCTTTACTTCACCACTTTCAATACTACCTTTTTAGGCTATTCATATTTTTACTTTATTTCAATTCCTAGTTTGTTTATATATAATTTATTAGCTTTTCATTTGTTTTCATCTTCATTCCTATAGACACATTTCATTTTTGAATCTCATCTTTTGTAGCTTCATTTTCTCCAAACAAAACTTCCATCTCATTTTTTTCTCTCTTCACCTTCCTCCTTCCTTTTTCATTTTTCTTCTTCAAATCTCCTTCTTCTCCTTTTTTTTCAAAGCTTCTTTTTTTATTCTTATTCTTCAAATCTACTTCTTATTTTTCAAAGCTTTGTTTTCTTTTTAAATTCTTCTTCTTCTTTAAATTTTCTTTAACTTTTTCAAACTTTCTTCTTCTTTCCAATTCTTTTTCTTCAAACCCAGATCTGTATAAAATTCTCCATCTCTTCTAAAACATTCTATAAAAAAAGATTAAGATAGCAAGGAAACAAAACAATAGGAGAAAGTAATAGCGGATCTAAATCTGACTAGAGAATGGAAAGCCAAAAAGTGAGTGTCTAAACTAACGCATGAAATAGTAAAATTTTATTGCAATTTAAACCAAGTCATATAGCGATAAAATTATTGATTATTGGTTGAGAATTTTAATTGACATTTAATTTAAATACCTAAATTCCAATATGTGATGACTAATAATTATTGTGACATGTTATTGAATTGGTCGATTCGAATGTTGATTATATGTAGTGATAGATGCTATTGTGATTGAATGTGTGTTTTATTCATTTATTTTAATATACCTATGTTATCACCCTATAGTTTATTGTAATCATCTAAATTTTCATATTGATTACTTGAATACTGAATAAGGATGCAAAACCCTTGGATTTCTTATATTGACATGTGAAAAAAAATTAGTATGTTTAGATTTACTGTTTGAACCATAAAAATAATTTTGAGAAATAAACTATGGTTGCCTTATTTGAAAGTTTTCAAATTTAAATTTTGAAACCCTAGGATGTTTTCATAAATTGAATTTTGAAACTTTGAAAATTTTCGTAAATTAAATTTCCTGAACACTAAAATTAAATTTGAATTTTTTTTTTGTAAATTTGGAAGTTATTAGAATGAATCTATGGTAAAATCTGTTGTATTTTGAATATGAAAATAATAACTTTTCTGAAAATTTTGAAACTTTGAAAATATAGTTATATGCATTCCATATTTAATCTAATTTTGATTTAATTTACACAAGAATTTTAGTTTTGACTCGAGTGTATTATTTTCCTTTACGCTCGGGTCAGCCTGAGTATTTCAGTGTTTCGAAGATATTATTTCTTGAAGATGAAGATGGAGTTTGAAGACTATATTTATTAATATTATTCCACTGTATTACTTTGTTATATTTTTTAAATGTATAACTCTGATGATATTGTAAAGTGAAATTATTGTATATTGTTAAATAGCTTCATGAACTATTTATGCTATTATTATATCTTGTCATTCCTCTACGAGATTATGTGTATCGTCCATCTTCTTTTTCTTATTTCCTTGAAATAAAACTCATTGATAATTTATATTTTTGAATGGTTTGAGTCGTATTTGCGTGGTTTATTATCGACTTGAATCGTCCAAAAAGGTGGGTTGTCACGGTTGGTATCAGAGCTTTGATTTAGCGTATACCAAAACCTGTAGGATAAGCTCATTGAGTGTATATATGTATATGAGAGGGCGTATTTGTTAGTGATATAAAAATCTTTTGTGAAATTAATAAATGAAATGATTTTTACCTGGATTATATATAGAATATAAAAGAATTAATTCTATAAACTGATAAAATCATTCGTGACTTTTTGATGATGATGATGGAATGTTATATCTTTGCTTGTTGACTGATCGATTGATATGATTGTGCATATTATCATTTACTGATTAGTTAGTTGTGCTCGGCCAGTTTATGAGCATTTGACTTTTGTTGTTGACTTTCGAATAGTGCATAACCAGTTGTAAGTAATTTACCTTTTGACGCATGGGAAGCATAGAAATTGTTATCTTTTGGGAATGTTGGAACGAACACCTTGTGAATTAAGTTTTACAATTTGATTATAAAGCGTTCGACAACAATGTGAGTTAAAAATTGATTCTTCGATTAAAGTTATTTAATTTTAATCCAAACAAAGAATTACAATTTTTGAAATGAAAACTATAAGATAATGACTCATACGGATATGATTTATGACTAAAAAATATTCAAATTGGAAATTTGAGAAATGAATTCCGGGTGTTTTTGAAATCAGTTTTTAAGATTCTAAAAATATATAACCACGTATTTTGAAAGTATTTTCCTAAAAGAAATGTTTATAAATGGTTTAAAAATTATTCCAAAGGGAATTTTCAAAAGATTTAAAAGAAATGAAATCTGGAACTCACTTCTGTTGGTGGAAAATAATTTCGGTGATGATCGCGACATCATTGGCGTTCATTTTCGAGTTTCAAAGTGGGGAGGCCACTTTAGTAGCTTTGCTACTCCATTGTTTAATGAAACTGATTTGATACAAATCTATGATGTATGATTTGATATTCGAAGGAGATATGTATATAATTTTAACAAACGATTTGAAATAAAACCTGCTGTTCAGTTCTCGAGTTTATATTGAATAATATTATGAACACATATATCATATGCATTAGGACCGATCGGTCGATTGATTGTGCATCTTGTTGAGATATTGATTGCTGATTTTCAATTTTGAATTGGAATTTGATTTTGCCAAATATTCTGAATAGTCAAACACTTCCAAATTGAGGATTAATTTTCAAAAATAAGTATTTTGGAAAGTATATAAAGTTTAATTTTGAAAATTTTATAGTAAAGACTAATAAAAGTTGAAAAGGTTTTAAAATGTTAAATATTTTGATAAGTGAATTACATAAGATTATTTTGAATTATACAAGTATGAAATTTAACTGTGAGATGTTCTTTTAAATGAAAAGAGTTTTAAATGTTTTGAACATAGTAAATACTTACAAAAACTTATTATTGGCAAATTTATTTTTAAGCAGTTCCGACCTTGTATAAATACAGAAAAAAGTTTTAAAAGGTTTATAACGCAATTTATTTTAAGAAACATTTTGCACCTAGTAGATGTTTTATAATAAAATATTTTGAAAAGTCTTTGATTTGGAAAGAAATTTGATTTCGTGACGACCCACCATTCTAGATAGTTTAAATCGACAAAAACCACACATGTATAACTCAAACCATTCAAATGGGAGGATTGTCAATGGGATTTAATAAGAAAATAAGAGAAAAGAAGGAAACTAAATACAGAATCTCACAGCGGAATGACAAAATATAATAATCAAATAAACAGTTCGTAAAGCAGTTTTACAATATACATTTGATTACACAATTTTTTTTTCAACATAATCAGAGTACAATCAACAAACATACCAAATTAATGCAGCAGAAAAGTACTAATAATATAATATACCCATCTCCATCTTCGCCCTCTAGAAGTAATGTCTTCAAACACTGAAAAGCACAGGCTGAGCCGAGTGTAATGAAAAGACAGAACACTCAACTCGGAACTAAAAATTCTTTTGTAAGTTATATCAATAACTAGTAAATATGAGTGTGATAGCTTCAGAGTTGTTTGCAAGATTTTCCATCTCCTATCAAGTGTGCAACGTAAGTGCAATAATCTAAGAGATGTTACGGGATTTTTCATCTCCTAAGGATCCGTTAAACTATCTATATGTAGTAAGATATGCTATATATGTAGTGTCTAATCAATAAAATAAATATTTTTCTTAGCATTAAGGCTCTACATTAATCCCCTTTAATAGATTTTTATGAACATAGTTTATGAAGGTCCTGTAACACAACCATTAATGTTGGTAGCCAGTGAGTCCCCTATAACTACCATACTAAAACAAAATCGTAGTGGGGGCGAATAAGGACAAAGAGTATGACGAGGCATGTGAGGAGATGCCTAAGGTAGGATATTACCGTTTTGCGTTTCTTGACTGGTGGTAACCCCTAAAGGCCGACCGTGAACATCCAACCCATAATCTAATCAAGGTGCACCAATAAAGTCAAAATCAATATAGTAATATGAAGAACAGATGTCGGTAGAAGAAGCAAGCCTCATTGGTCAGGTTTGGCTCCTGATTTAGTCATTTCAAATTGACACAAGTGTAGAGGCTATCCATCATCGTTCTCTTACTTCAAATCCAGCAAACACCTCCAATTAAACGACTTCATTTTGGACAACATCCGCCGTGTACACAGTTGTTAAAGTGGTTTCAATATTGACAGAAGAGGTCCCGGCCTCTTTAACAGCCAAAAGTCATTTTTCACACATGTTGGTTCTATTACATTTTGAAAATGATTCATATTTGATGTCAAAATATCATATTCACTTCAAAAATATCACTACATTTCAAAATGCGATATTTACTCAAAATATTTCATTTTCACCTGAAAATATCATTTCAAATTCCAACTTAGGTTATAACCTCATTTAATGACATTCGCATTTAAATCAACGATTTAAATATAAACATTCCAACTTTGCACATTTTGAAATTTTAGAAAATAGTTTGTATAGTTTTGAATAGTTTAAAGATTTAAAACAGTTTGACATAAAATGGTTTGAGTGTTAAAAGTGGTTTACACAGTAAAATAGTTTGGAAAATCTAAATAATTTGAGTAATAAAAAGATAGATTTTTAAACAGTTTATATTAAAATAATTTATTTTGAAAATAGTATCAAATCAAACCATTTCCCTCCATTACAACAAATCTGGACCCATGTCCAAATTTCAAATCAACAAAACTCAATTTCCAATCTTTCAATTCAATTGACTCAATTTTGATTAAGTTTCAAATCAACTTGATTCTATTTCAATTCGAATTAACTTCAATTTTCGAAACATTCATTTCTATTTTTAAATTCAATTCAATGATCTAAAATTCTGATTCAATTCTTATTTTAAACCATTTCAATTCATATCGATTTCAAGTCTAATTTCAATTTACTAATTCAAACCTCTTATATCAATTTAAACTTCATTGTTCAATTTAAGGTTCACACTTAAAATAATCAATTTTCAAAATTAAAGTCATGTACCTATTATAACTTCACATTTCAATTTTAATTCTCTAAAACAATTTCTTTTAACCAATTTCGTTTCAAACATTTCAAAGCTTGAACTAGAAATAATTCAATCATATAACTCCATGATTTATTTTCTTTTAAAACAGAATCCTTTAATCAAATCCAAATTCAAGATTTTAATACCATTATATTTAACCAATCCGGTGCCATATATAATTTTCTACCCTATGGTCAAGTGAACAGTTATTTCACTTTTTAATTTCAGGGGTGGATATATATTATTTCAATTAAATCAAGGTGTCATAGGTATATATCATTTCAACCTATTTCTTAATTTATTCAGAATATTCCAATGATAGTTTATATGCTGTCACATAATATAAGAGTGATAACAGGGATATATAAAAATAAATAAACAGCCAATCATCCAAAATATCAGCAAATAGACATCCATCACAATCAACATCCAAGCCAGTCAATAAATCACAACAATTTACTGGTTATCAATATCAGGTATTCAACTAGAAATTCAACTTCTATATTAATTTAAATGGGAATCAAATTCAATAAAATTTAATTTCAACTAAAAAGTTAACTTAAACTATCAAATAGCAACCAATAAGATTCTTATCACTTTATAAATTTAATTCATCTAACACAAGAAGGTTTAGTATTGCGTGAGTGAGTTAAATTTTTCACCTTTGATTTATAGCTGATTAAAAATCCAATAAAAGCCCAAAATTCCAATAGTCTCCAAACTCAAGCAAACAAGTTTCATGTTGTTTGGAATTTCAATATGAACCCAATGGAAGAAACTGCGCATGAATCCGATTTTGTATGCAAAAGTTATGAGGGTTAGAAGTTTGAATTTGAAAATTTTAAATTAAAATGAAGTTCAGGGGCAAATTCGTAATTATCCTTACCTTTCCAAAACCTATGATCATAGACTCGAGCATGAAGTAGTAGCCACTGCCTCCACATCCAACTTGGTACCACTACATGCCATCGTTCGACCATCATACCTCACAACCAAACCCACCGCCTCCTCCTGCACCATCGCCGAGCTCGCCGCTTCATCCAACGCCACTGTCGCTTAGATCAAGAATTTTGGCAAATTCTAGCCATTATCTGATAATCGGCCACTATAGATCAACACCACTCACTATGCTCTAGGCTGTGGTACCCTTCATTTGTCGTATAGTCGATGATCCACCATTTACTCCAAACCCTTTTTGGTCAAACCGAGACTCGATTGCAAAAAGAATCATAGATACCGACACCATTCAGCGAGAGCTTCCCGATGATATATAATATGATAGGGTTTGAGCAGTTTGGATTTTCCGATTTGATTCGGAATTATAATTAGGGTTTTGAGATGTTTGCCATTGGGAAGAAGCATATGAGAACGGAAATTATACATACAGAAAATAGAATAGAATTTGCTAGAGTTTATAACCATATATATATAGGTAGAGATGGATAAGAATGGATGGATGGAACAGATTGAACGGGCCGAAGCGATAACAATGACCCGAAATGCCCGTTTCCTTTCCCGAAAAGAAAATAAGTCATCCCATATGTCGAAATATAGGTTTTCAATATTTTTAAACTCAATGAAACTATTTCAAACTCTAATTTTATTGTATATAGAAGTTAGGTTTTAAAATCATATTATATCAATTAAATTCCATTAATTGATTTCTACACGTTTCGAGCTCACATGATCGAATGATAAGTCCGATCGCTACGAAACTTGAAATCCTATAATAATTCACTGTTACGGATCCGATGAAACTAGTTTCATCGACTCTGAGATAGTGCCTAAAAATATTAATTTTACACGTTAATTAAAGAAATGTTTTAGAATCAATTTAACCACTTTTAAATTCAAATTTAAAATTTAACAATTTTCATCGTTCCTGATTACACAAAAATTAATAATATTTTTAAAAAATAATTTTTCCATGTTAAATCCAATATTTAAATATTACATTAATTTCAACATTAAATTGCAATAGAAATAAAATATAGTTTATTATAATTTAAGTTTCAACAAATTCTTTTATTTGAATATAATGTCCGTTATATGAAATCCACGATTACCTTAAGTATTTAGCAATCATAAGTTTCTATTTATTACACTTATTACTCTACAATTAACATCCTTTCTTATAATAACTGCAACGTTTCAATTACATTAAATTTCATTGATTCCCAAATTAATTTTAATCGATTTAATAATAAGATGATAATTAAGACAATTGTTACATTTAAATAACACATTTATAAATTTAATGTTTACAATAAAGGTTATAAATTTACATACAAATGTAAAACCAATTTCAATTAAATAACAACAGATTTCCCCGTTTTATGCATCATTTATTTTATTCATTATTAACCTTTATTATTATAATTGATTGAAATTGCATTAAAACAGTTGTCAATTACATTCAATCAATATTATTAAATTACATTCTAATAATTTTTTCATTAATAAATTTTAATTTCTGAAAATATTAAATTCCAAAGTTTTATTTAATTGAATATTTTTAATTATAAAAAATACTGGTCATTACAGATTTTATCTGAATTTGATCAATATAAAACTGATGTTGTGAAAAACTATTTATTTGAAATTTGAAATAATTTGAATTTGAATAATATGTGATTGAAAAAAAAATTCAATTGTTGGGATCATATATGGATTTGAAACTGAACTGATATTTGAAAATGGATTGATTTTGAAGATCTTTGACTCTTTATAAATATTTAATTTGGTAGTTTTCGATTCTTATATGAAAATGGTTAGTATAAGTATGAAATTATTTCGGAAACTATGGATTTTGGAAGGTATTTGATCTAAAAAACAATAATCTTATATATAATGAACTTATATAAGAATAATATGATATATTCGAGATTATTAATTTTGGAAAGTACTCAATTTGGAAATGAAACCTTATGTATAATGGAATTTATACAAGTATGATATTTGAAGTTATGATTTGAAAAGGATACTATGTATATTATGGTACATTCCGAAATTGAAGATATGCGAAGGGTCCTCTGCGAAATTTGGGTAATCCACTTTGTGGGTTCATTCTATTGATTTAATTTTTTGTTATCCAAACATAAACTCATGAGTTCCTTTGAATTCCATAGCATAACCTATGATCTTATGATTTAGATCGTAGCATAAAGCGAGGCTAGAGATTACCTATAGTACAAATGAATTCTGCTGGGATAGCGACATAACCATTACGTACTATGATCTACGGTGTTATTTTTTAGATCGTAGCATAAATCAAGGGTAGAGATTATCTACTGTACAAATGGATTCTGCTGGGATAACGACGTAACCATTGCGTACTATGATCTGCGGCGTTATTTGTTTTAGATCGTGGTGTAAATCGATGGTGAAGATTACCTATGGTACAAATGGATTCTGTTGGGATAGCGACGCAACCACTGCGTACTGTGACCTGCGATGTTATTTTTTTAGATCGTATCGTAAATCGAGGGTAGAGATTACCTATAGTACAAATGGATTCTGCTGGGATAGCGAAGTAACCATTGCGTACTGCGATCTGCGGTGTGGTTTTGTTAGATCGTTAGTTAAACAAGGGTAGAGATTACCTCCAGTACAAATGGATTCTATTGGGATAGCGACGTAACCATTCCCTACTGCGATCTACGGTATTCGAGCGGTACTTTTCATATCCATTTTAAAGTATTTTCACTGGGTGTTGAAACAGGTCTACTAAGTACATGGAGATTTCAAGTCTTGCGCCTGATTGACGTACGACTAAAGTCTGTAAGAACGAGGATAAACTAGTTAAAACATCGAGTTATAAAAGTATTTTTATAAAAGTATTATATAAAGGATATTTGATTTTTTTTCTGAATACTTTAAAAATGTTTAAAAGATTGTTTATTTATCTACGACATGGTTTAAAAGTGAATTATCAATGTTCTAAATACTGTGAGAAGTTATTAATTCAATAAAACATAGTTAAAGTTAATTATTATTGATTTATTGATAATATTTGAAAAGTATTTTGAGATTAAAACTAATAAATTTATAAATAATGGATTCAGGGTTTACGATATCTCCTTTCTAAATATAATAAATGATGTGTTAGAGAAACCAATGGAATAAATATGTAAGTTGTGCATAGATCATTTTATTCGCACAACAGTTTTGATCCAGATTCGAATACATGATTTGTAGTAATTCATACCAGTCTGAATTAGGATTTTTCACCTGATTCCTGACGGGGAACATTTGATACAAATTTTTGATATGAATTTGAAGTTTTCTATTAATTATGACCATGAAAGGAGAACGGAGATTTCTAATCAAGGAATCGGATCAAAGTCCACACTAGAGTGGTTAGGTTATCAATACTAGTTCGAGAGTGGAATTTGTGTATTCAATCAAGTGATTAGAATTCATATTGTGTACAATGATATATGTTGTGACGCCCCACCTCTATACCCACGCTAGCCAAGAACACTCCGGAGTAGTGCTGTCAACTAGCACGGAGAATAAGGCTGTTGAGGAGCGACCATCCATGTAATTGCTTATCACACGGTGGCTATAAATAATCTTCGAAAACAAACATAGAAATAATCATATCACAAATCAGTCACAGATATCCATATCACAAATGCGGAAGAAGATATGAATATATAACTAACACATGAAAGTGTACATCAGAGTAGTGGTCAATAAGATCCACGATAATACAAAAGAATAGCAACACGTGCTATACAAAAGAATACAACTATGAGTCTATATCTCAAGTGTATACAACAAAAACTGCTAATCTAAACAGTTAGCCAAAAGTCAGAGTGATGAATCCCTGGGAAGAAGTCAAGCAGAAGCACTTGTAACATCTCGGTCTGACCCGAGTATTATTTAAGAAAATAATAAACGGGTCAGTCTAGCTATAAATATCAGATGACATGACATAACATAAAAGATATGGCATAAACATAAACATCCACAATGACATACCACTATAAGTATGTAAATAATGATCAACAGAAGATCAATCAATAAGAGATAATCAATATCACAAGAATCTTCTCAAAGATTCGAAAAGGGCATCATACCCCAAACTTGTACTCATGACAAGTCAAAGAGATAAATTCCAGAAATCAACACAAGAAATCCAGAAATCATAAAAAGGGAAAGAGGCCTATCACATGACGGTCCGAAGACCAAGGGGAGCTACCCCGCATGTGTGAATGGAATCACACAGATTGAGGTCAAGACTAACCAAAAAGCAGAAAGGTATGTGTGAATGGAATCACACAAGTGGTGTCTAGTCTAACCTTGCAATGAAAGAGACATCGCGCAATTGCTAGTCTAATTCATAAAGCGATCATCAAGATCAACGAGAAGTGTCAATTACACTAAGCTAGTAAATATAGAAGTTTAGCTTCATGTCCCATAACCACTTGCTTAACTTAAATATTTACGAACAAACTGTAAATCTTCACTAATAAAATTGTCACAAGAGGTTCAATCGAACAAGTCCAAGAATTAACCGACGAAGTGAACGCAAGCGCTTCATACCACTTGTTTTACTAAGTCGTTTAATTAGATTTCTCATCCGAGTGAGGTAAAGGCTTGTATATACTAATAGATTGGAAAACGGTTTAAGAAAAGAGCTTTGTTATTAAAAATAGAGTTGAAATCATTTTGTTGAAAGAGTTTTGATATTTACTACTAGTTTTGAAACCTTTATATTTTAAAGTGACAAATCACAGAAGCGATTGTAGAAACAATCAATCACAAAGGTCACATTCGAAGATGTGATAAAAATCCAAGGAAATCAGCTCAGCAAGTTCTGTTGAATATTTTTCAGATAAGATCCCCTACGGAGGGGGGGTCCCGGGGGGGTGGCAACCCCCCAAGGTGGGGGTGCGGGGGCAACGCCACCGCTTACGGTTCGCAACCTAAAATGGGTCATGCGACCTAGTGGTCCAGCGACCTAAAGGGTATAGGTCATGCGACCTAAAATGGGTTCGCAACCTAACACTCAAACGACCTAAAGAAATTAAGGAGCCGAGCGACCTATAAGAAGCAGCGACCTAAGAAGAAACGAGGCCCAACGACCTAGCGACCTAAGGTCATACGACCTAGCGACCTAACGCCATACGACCTAACGACCTAAGGTCATACGACCTAGTGCAACACGCGACCTAAAAGGTACGCGACCTAATGCGGCCGAGTGGTTTGAGGTCGGAGACGACCTACGACCTATAAAGGTAGACGGTTGAGCGAGCTAATGAGGTCCAGAGTCGAGCGACCTAGCGACACGGTGTGTTGAGCGACCTAACGAGGTCAATGTTGAGCGACCTAACAAGGTCCAGAGAAGGGCGACTTAAAAGGAGGCGCGACCTAAAAGAGGCGCGACCTAAAGGAGCGCGACTTAATGGGTTATATGACCCAACGACCTAAGCCACTAACTCGCGAGCGACCTAAGTCCTAGGTCGTGAGCGACCTAACTGCGAGTGAGCAAAAATGGCCAGAGTCAAAGCAGAGCGACCTAACGACCATACGACCTTCGACCTAAAAGGCTTGCGACCTACGACCTAAAACCGAGTGAGTCAAATACGAAGGCCGTGACTTTTCCACCCCGAGCGACCTAATGAAGACAGAACGACCTAAGAGCAGTTTTTCACCAAAAACACTAAAAATTGGAGTTTTTCGCCAATCCAATCCAAACCAAATGCAAATGTGCATGCAAAAGTGATAGGGAATCATTCCCAACAGTCCAATATAGTTATAGACTAGATTAGTGAGATAAAAATCTCACCTTTGCACCAAATATCAATGAAAATGAAGTTTTAAGCAAGCAAGAATCAATCCTTCTTCTATCTAAGCACAAGAAGCTTGAATCCAATGTCTTCTTCTTGAATTTGGAGTAGAAAGATGGATTGCAATTGAATTTGAGTTTTGGAATTTTAATTTCCCATTCCCTCCACCATTAATGCCAAAGCTTGATTAGTTAGGAAATTTATGAAGAGTGAGGAGAAGAGGGTTGGAACTTGGGCTTAATAGGCTAAACTAACCCAAAGTCCAAAGCGGGAAAAGTTAGTGAAATTTCACTAACTCCAAACCTATCGATGTTTATACTTAAAAAAGTTGTAAACGACATTTCGAACTCAATGGAAGTGGTCTCGAGTCCTAATTTGACCGTTTGCAAAAAGTAGCTTTTCGGACCAAAATCCGATTAACGAGTTAATATTTAAATAAAATATTTAAATACAAACCCGATAAATATGCGGGTTGTTACATATGTACATCATACGAACTTTAGTAATAAAATGTTCTGCTATGATTGTTGCTTTTGATTGCTATACAATTTTGGTTGCATATAACTATTACATTCCATTAAAATTGCATGTTGAAGTTCATTATACTTATTAGTTGTGTTGCATTACTTTGTTGCATATGATTGCTATATTGTGTATTATTGATATTTATGACAGAATAGTTAGTATATTGTCCTTTCATCATGTTTAATTCTCTTGAATTATGCAAGTAAGATATAGGTTTATGGAAGTAATAGCTGTTGCTTTTGGTTTCATAAATAAATTTTGTTGCCCGACAAATAAACACGTTTTCAGAATATGGTTTGGTAGCGGTATTTTATTATTTTTCCTATGGTTTGGGATGCTTTATTATTGAAATATGATATATACAATGTAATTATTGCTATTTTTGTTTTTTCGGACCTAGCAGTGAAAAGGAGGCGCTGTCAATTTTTTTGTAAATTTAGGACTTAGGAAATTTTTCGTGGAAATTGGTTTATTTTCCGATTTATATTAAAACTAAATAAGTTTAAATTGTTCTATAAATTGATTCCTAATTGTTCTTTTTGAGGATGAAAAGTTTTGAGTGGGGGAGATTGTAACGATTCGTATTTTTAACAATTAAACATACTAAATTAAATAAGGCTTAAAATTAAAAAAAATCAGAAATTAAAAAATTATGATTTATTGATGTAAAATTTGTTAGGATATAAAACATGATCTTAAATAAATGCTAAAACAAATAATTTTAATGAGGAAGAAGATTGTAATGCATATTAGAATACAACTTAATGATATTGATTTGAATATGATTTATTTAATAATTGTTTTGAATGTAAGTTCCATTGATTATAACAATAGATGTTAATATAAGAATGGAATAATTTAAGAAGTAAATATTGGAATATATGAAATGAACAGTAAACAGTTGTGGTATAATGAGAATTCGTTTGAAATCTAATATTAAATATAAATGGTAATGAAAGTTGTTGGAACCCTTTAATTGAAAAGAAAAGACAAGTTCATTGTAATTAATAAGTTCGACATAAGAACTTACATTTTAAACTAAATTAAAATGAAAATTTTAATGAAGTTTAAGCTTTGACTTGAAAATAATAAAATGATTGTTTATCTATAATCGGAACAACAAATGTTGAATTTAAATAAAGAATTGAGTGAAAGTTTTAACGAAAAATGACATAAGTCATTATTTGAAATGTATCTTGAAGAAGTTGATTTTCAATAAGATAAAATATTTACTTTGTAAATAGTGTATAAATTTTGTTGTACATGAAGTTTTGTAAAACATGTTTGAATTTCTATAATTGAAAAGAATACAGTGTTTGATAATTAAGATTCATTTGATATTAGTAAGGAAATGAATTGGAATTATATTAATTGAAATGTTTCATTTAAATGAAAACAGGAATGAAATTGTAATGAATGAGTTAACATAGGAACTTGCATTTTTGTGTCAAAATAGAATGAACATTTTAATTAAAATAAATACATGCTTTGAGACGTATAAATTAAAATTTTCATTTTGAATAAGTATATTTTTATAAAAAGAAGAAAAAAATTGAATTTTAGAATAATATACATAAGCACACTTATTAGTATTCAAATTTGAAAATATATTAGAGGGTTCATGGTTGTGTAAATGTTGTGGAATCAATTCGAAATTACCTTATGTTAGCAGTTGTACATTAATTATACATGTTTGCATATATTTATTTTTCCGTTTTATATATGGTTAAAACTTGTAAATTGGTTGCATTAGTGTGACCGTTACAGTAATTAAAAAAATGTAAAGTAAATCATTTTTACAGTGCGTAGATAGATATATATTCATAAATTAATAAAATTAGTTTGAGTAACATAAATAAATATATAGATTGATTGGTTGATTATTATAGGTTGTTAATTGATTGATTGCGTTAATGGAGGATGCACATATATGGAAAGCTTCCATCTCATTTTCTCCAAACAAAACTTCCATCTTTTTTTTTCTCTCTTCGTCTTCCTCCTTTCTTTTTCATTTTCTTCTTCAAATCTCCTTCTTCTCTTTTTTTCAAAGCTTCTTTTTTTTACTCTTATTCTTCAAATCTTCTTCTTCTTTTTCAAAGCTTTGTTTTCTTTTTCAGTTCTTCTTCTTTAAATTTTTTTCTATTTTTTCAAACATTCTTCTTCTTTCCAATTCTTTTTCTTCAAATCCAGATCTGTACAAACTTCTCTATCTCTTTCAAAACTTTATAAAAAATAATTAAGAAAGCAAGAAAACAAAACAAAAGGAGAAAGTAGCAGCTTATCCAAATCTGACTAGAAAATGGAAAGCCAAAAGGTGAGTGTTTAAACTCACTCATGGAATGCTGAAATTTTATTGCAAGTCAAACAAGTCATATAGTGATAAAATTATTAATTGTTGGTTGGGAATTTTAATTGACATTTAATTTAAATATCTAAACTCCAATATGTGATAACTAATAATTATTGTGACATATTATTGAATTGGTCGATTTGTTTAACTGGTCGATTTGAATGTTGATTGTATGTTGTAATGGATGCTATTGTGATTGAATATGTGCTTTATTCATTTATTTTGAAATACCCTGTTATCACCTATTAGTTTATTGTAATCATCTAAATTTTCATATTGATTATTTGAACATCCAATAAGGATGCAAAACCCTTTGATTTCTTATATTGGCATGTGAAAAAAAATTAGTATGTTTAGATTTACAATTTGAACCACAAAATGATTTTGAGAAATAAACCGTCGTTGCCTTATTTGGAAGTTTTCAAATTTAAATTTTGAAACCCTGGGACGTTTTCATAAATTGAATTTGAAATTTTGTATTTTTTTTCGTAAATCAAATCTATTGAACTCTAAGATTAAATTTGAATTTTTTCTATAAATTTATAAGTTAATAGAATGAATCTATTGTAAAAATGTTGTATTTTGAATATGAAAATAATAAATTTCTAGAAATTTTGAAACCTTAAAAATATAGTTATTTGCATTGCATATTAATCTAATTTTGATTTAATTTACATAAGAATTTTAGTTCTAACTCGAGTGTATTATTTTTCTTTACGCTCAGGTCAGCCTGAGTATCTCAATGTTTCGAAGATATTATTTCTTAAAGATGAAGATGGAGTTTGAAGACCGTATTTATTAATATTATTCTACTGCATTACTTTGTTAGGTCTGTTAAATGTATAACTCTGATGATATTATAAAGTGAAATTATTATATATTGTTAAACAGGTTCATGAACTGTTTATGCTATTATTATATTTTGTCATTTCGCTGCGAGATTCTATATATTGTCCTTCTTCTTTTTCTTATTTCCTTAAAATAAAACTCATTGATAATCTATCTAGTTGAATGATTTAAGTCAGAAATGGTTGGTTTATTGTTGACATGAATTGTCCAAAAAGGTAGGTCATCACAATAGGTATTAGTTACAGATATCCGTATTTCGGTTTTGGGTAGAAAGATGTTGTTTTTATAGCATTATTATATCACCATTTTAGTTTTGCACTACAAATGCTTTGATGGGGTCATTGATTCGACTGGTGTGGTAGCAAACTCCATACATCAACTGAAGGGTATCAACTTACTCTCTATGTGTTTCTTATCATTATGGTTATGCATGATTATATTGGTTGGTTGATTATTATTATTGAATAGTGTGTGTTAGACTTGTATTAGGATGTTTATATTACAGCTGCATTTGTATGTTGTGTAACAACCCTGATTTTAGCATATTGTTTGAAATTATTTTAAATTTGTTTTTATTGTAAGATTTCATTTCTAAATATTTTTAAAGTGAATAGAATTTTTCCAAAATTTATTGCATTTATTTCCTATTTTTAAAGGCTAGTTTCTATTTTTCTGCTATTTTCTTCATTTAAATTATATTTAATTAAAATTTATTTATTTATTTTGTTAACGCAATTTTATTTTATGTCCTTATCTTTATTTATAAAAAAAATTCAAGTACATAAATTTTTTCCGAGTTCATTCCATTTATTTTCAAATTTTCTAGACCAGTTTACATTTTCTATGTTATTTTCTTAATTTAATTATATATAATTAATATTTATTTATTTATATTTTGTTTATTTTTTATATTTTCGTATTTTAACTGATTTATATTTATATTTCAGTTATTTAAAAGTATAAAAAGAAATAAGAGAAATTTGAAAGGTTTTGTGACTCTTTATTTACTTTAGCCTTTTTGTATTCACGCCTCTTCACTTTCAAACAACACCTATTCAATTTTGTTGCCATATCACTTCATTCCTTCAGCCGACCACCTCATTCCACTTTCACGTAAATCATTTTTCCTTCTCATCTCTGAAAAAATTCCTGCCTCTTCTTGTTCAAAGACTTTGGTAAACTTCTTTTCTTTTTTTTTTCACTTTTCTTCGTTTTTTTATTCAATTTTGCACTTGATCTCTTCTTCTGTTTAGGTTCGGCCCTACCATCTCTGTAGCGGCCCGAATTCCTATCTCCAGGAAATCGCATCACTAGTGAAGAAAGAAAGGGATAGAAGAAGAAAAGGAAGAGAAAGAAGAAAAAACAACAACATCAGAGAACTCACAGCGGAACAAATAAGATATAATATATCAAATAAAATATTACATAGTATCATAATACATCAGAGTTACACAACTTTACAACACATATTAGACAGTTATAAACATCTGTCTAATTTATACAACTCAAGTATATTAGTCAGAGATACAACATACACAGCGGAATCATAATATATATCTATACGTGGAAGCCTCCTGCTCCATTACTCCTCCAGAATTCGTCAAGCTAACCTGAACTACTTGACTACTCATACATAATATGAGTACCCAAGAGTTTAATAAAACAGAAAATAAACACTCGGGTCAGACAGGGGTCTAGTGTGAGTAAACGGTTTAAAATTGCTTAACTTTAGAAAACCTTTGAAAAGAAAAGGTATCACGTAAGACTTCCCACACATAAACATGGAAAAGTTTTTACCTTACGCTAACCAAAACATTTGATTGGAAATCCAGTGATATTATAATAGTGTCTAGGGTTTTCAAGTAAATATGAAATAGCCGAAATTGTTACATCTATTAAATTCCAGCTACTAGCCACAAAAGTGGGTAATACAAACAAAACCGTAGGGTCTCATAGGGAAAATGGGTTTCCATCAATGGCAGGGCTACTGGGGTACCGCCCGTCACAGTACGTGGCCTAGATCACCATACCGAGGATTACTCCCTTCATCCCCTGCAACACAAGGCCGGGACCATTCCTTACTGAACAGTCCCGAACAAGACAACCCCGGCGATTGTCCGGAATTCAACCGCCCCACACAGCCGAATAAAAAAGGGACTTCTAGACAGGGGTAAATCTTGCTCTCCAGTGGGAGCTACCCACGACGCCTTGCTGCACCTTCCCTGTTTTAGCCATTCCCGGTTGATGAGGCTTGAGGCTGCGATTACCTTTATAGAACACATCTCTTAGAATGCTCATCGTCCGCCTGACGATGTGCTGAAAGCATTCAATCCATACAAGTTCGTTCCGGGTTCGAACGAAACCGAAGGCACTATCTCGTCGCACTCATTTTGGAATCACCCTCAGAGTCAACGGCCATAGCCCTTGCACTCTAATCTCCATCTCGAATCTGTAAGTACTATTCCGTCAAACTCATTACAGAATCACCCACAGAGTTATACTAACGTATAGCCCTTACACCTCGAGTCCTCACTTGCTCCACTTGGATTCACGACCTAACGTTTAATTGGAATCGATGTGGTTTTCGGTTATCCAAATATGGAAACCCGATCCCGGTCTCATCGAAACCAAACGCCATTTTAATGTCCAAGTTGTACTTAAGGGATTAACAATTAACTTATTCAAGATGATATAAACAGATAGATGAATAACATTATCACAATAGATAATTCATATCAACATTCATCTTCACAAAGCAACATATCACAAATATCATAGTCATCCAAATCATCCAGTATCAACCAAACACCCAATATCAAACATCCAATATCATTCAATAACCAATATCAACCATTCAATATCAACCATTCAATATTAATCAATCACTCATAGCAGAATTGATTAATTCTTAATCAATTTAATTAACCTCTAATTAAATTAATTACTATCCTTTAATCACTTGGATTATCCTAACTCCTACTTCATTGATTTATTACAAATCAAATTCATTTATCATCTCCTAATGACCTTCTTTAATTAATCTTCCTAGATTAATTATTCTTTAATTACATTCAAGTAATTAATCCTAACCATATTCAGTAATTACTATCATTAATTACAATAATTAATGATCCTACATTAATTAATTAACTATAATTAATTACATTAAACCTTAATTAATTACAATTAATTAATCGTATTTAAATTAATTACTTAAATTAATTTCTTCATTAGTTATATTAATTAATAATCTTTATTAATTAATAATCCTTTAATTAATTAAATAATTAACTTGTAATTAATCATCTCATTTATCATAAATAATAATTATTTATCTTAATTAATTAACTTCTTAATTATTTCCAAATTAATTATATTAATCCTTGATTAATTAATCAAATTAATTAATTTTTAATTACTTCATCAAGTAATTATTATTCAATTAAATTAACAATTAATCCTTAATTAATTACTTATTAATTAATTACATTTTAATTAATTACACTTGGTAATCGATATTAAATTAATCTCATTCATTAATTCATCACATTAATTAATTTACTACGTAATTAATTCTTAATTAATAACATTAAGTGATTAACCATTAATCACTTCCATTTAATTACTTCCATAAGTAAATCCTCTTAATTACATTCAATTATTAACCATTAATTACTTCATTAAGTAATTTCACTTAATTAATCCATAATTAAGTGATTATTTAAAATTAAATAAATAATTAACCAATTATTTAAAATTAATTAAACAATTAATTAATTAACTAACTTCTTATATTTTAAAATCCTTAATTAAGAATTCATTAATCTTAATTACAAATCATATTTATTAAGTATTCTCAAATTCGTATCAAAATAATTTAACCTTATTTATCTTTATAAATAAGTTATTTGAAATTAATCAAATTTTAACAACTTAAAATATATTATTCTATTTCGTTTTCAAAATTATAACAATAACCTTATTTGGAAATAATGTATTTTGAAATCAATTTCAAATTTAATACATTATAAATTATCTAATTTACACTTATTAATTTTCAATATAAATTTGAAACTTGTTATTAAAAACATTACTGAACACTTACTTAAACTTTGATTAAATTCAAACACTCTTCTTAAATTAAAATTCAAACTTAAATTAAGTAAAACTACTTCAAAGAAATCATCTCAAACGTTTTAAATTTGAAAGTAAACTCAATTTACATTTAAAGTTTGATTTACATAGTTTCAAAACAAACAAGTTTTAACTTTGTAAATTTACTTCTTCTTAAAACTTAGGCCATGATTTCATTTACTGGAAAACTTGTTTATAACTTAAAACTTAATCTAAATTTATTCAATAAGTTTAAATCAGAAACTTATATATATTACACAGCTCAAACCAGAAACACTAAATGCTCGAGTCGAACACAACCAATACTCGAACCTGCCCCGAGTACAAACCCAGGCCGCTCTCGCGTCAACCCCGAAGCGACTAGGCCCCCATCCCCTTCGAGTCGCCCCTGGCAAAAACACGAGTAAAACGTGATAATGTCTTCGGGTCGTAACCTTTCTTCTCCAAACTCTCAACCCAGTGCACCAAACGTGCACGCGTGCGTATGTCCCAGTGCCTCCGGCCACAGTTGATCATCGCGACCATCCTCATCAGTCCCATAGATCCACGCGAGCTTGAATTCACATCCAAAATCTCAAATAATTTCGCGATTCAAAATATCACCCCTTGCTCGACACTGCAGTGGACACGGATCATCCAAAACTTCCATGGACGCCGCACCCAACGTCGCCGTTACGCCTCTCCAACCTCACCAATGCGACGCTACGCCACTACCTTCAATCTCCCCCACATGCGCACGGTTCCGGTCTCCCATCCATGACGCAAAGGCAAAGAAATAACAGCCGAACCCATTAACCCATTAAACCCTAACTTCTTCAATTTCGAACCAATTACTCATTGAAAAATTTATTCAACATTTTTCTCAAGTTCCACATTTCAAATACTACCTACGATCCAAAATTCAACTCGAATCATTAAGCCGATCAACGGCAATTTCCAATAAACCCCAAAACATTCAAACCAAGAATTCAACCTAAATACACAGTTAAAAATTATGATATCAACTCTAAAAATCCTAACTTTTCCATTTCAACTCGATTATAAATTCAAAACCAGAAATTTAAATTACAAATTTTTCCCCAAATTTGATTTTCTACTGTAAATTTAAAATTCTGAGAAACTCATCCATGTTAAAATCCTATGATTATTTTAAGATGATAAGTTATGTGATTACAAACAGTTTTCATTTACAAATCAATATCAAATTTGCATCCAAAATCAAGTTACTGATTTTTGAAGTATCTTGAACTGTTTTAGTAAACACAGTATCTATTTTGAATTTATACAGGCAATTCAACATTTAAATTCAACATGCACTCCAATGTAAAACGAATTTTCATATAACATAATATAGATTAACACATCAACATTCAATCACAAGTTGAATCAAAACTGTTTTTAAAAACATTTACTCACCTGATTTTTTCAAAAATGCAGAGCAGTTTAAATTTTCAGCCTTCCTATTGATGTTGAAAAGCTCTGAATAAAAGATCCTACTGCATGCTTTCAGGTAGTTGTTTAAAAGATTGAAATGGATCTGAACTTGCAGGTTGAGCTCCATGCAGGTTGAAGCTTTTATTTTGAAATGCAGTTTAAATTTGAAGGTTGAATATCCATTTGAATTTGCAGGCTTTACAATTGCAGTACTTTAAATTTGCAGGTTCTAGTGAAGAGCTTTGATTTTGATTTTAAAATCTCAGGTTTGATATAGTCAGATTTTTTTTTTCATTAATTTCTGTTTTTGAATCTTTAGAAAAGAAGATAAAGGATAAAAGAGTTATGTTTATCTAGATTAAAGAAAGTATAAGATTAAAATAAAGACACTTGTTCAAAAACTTACAAATGTCATTTTATTTGCTCAATTGATTAACAAGTGTTATTAAGAAACCTAACATGGTTACACATGTCTTAAGTGTTTTTAAGTAAATTTTTATTTAGTTTAAATGTAAATAAAACTTACTTTCTTAAGTTTCTAAATAAACATTTACATAAGTACGCAAGTTTACTTTTAAAATAAAAATATTCTAACAAATAAATACAAATGTAACTTTTACATGAATTAGAAACCTAAAACATTTATTTTTATACATTCCTATCCATTTGTATTAAGCATTTTTAAAACAAAGCTTGTTTAAATCCTTTTTAACTATCTTATTTAAAACAAACAATTTATCTTATATTAGAAAACAATTTGACAAATTTAAATTAACTTTGGAAATATAAAGTTAAAATAAAGCTTTAAATTATAAATTTCGAACATATATAAATTATCAACAGAAAAAAATTAAATTTCAAAACAACTCAAACTATAACATATACATACATATATATTATAATTTGAAAATTCAATTTTTATTTAAAACAAATGATATTTCTATTCACAATATATATCAATTATATAAAACAGAATAAAATTTTATTAGCTTTTGAAAAACAATTCTAACCAATTTTTAAATTGTTAAAAGATATTGATTATACTTTCCAAATTAAATATTTATCATTCTTAATAAGATTAATTTCACCAATTTTAAATTTAAAATTATAAAGAAAATTATCAAACCAATTAAATTATTTATACAGATTATTAAATCGATATTGCCTCAAATCCTGGGTCGTTACAATCCTTCCCCCTTAAAAGAATTTCGTCCCCGAAATTTAAAAGCAAAGTTAATTTAATAACCCAACAAAGATTTTAATTCATTCAGCAAAGCACACTTATCAACCAGTACCAACAATCATGGCAATCAAACACACAAACAAACAAACCTAACTAATTATCCTGACATACATCAGAATAAAATTCTAATACTATCTCGAGTTCCCAAATATAAATCACCGGGAGACTCACTCTACAAAAGCTAAACAAACTAACTACACCACCAAAATCCAGAGCTCCTCTCTTCTCTAGATCCACCAATCCTGATCAGAACATTAGATTATTCTCAAACCCAGCTCAACATCCAACTCCAACTGAATTACAGATTCAATAACCAATAATGAATCATACACGTACTCCCTCAGAGATACGTGAAATAAAATGAACTCCAGCTATCCAAACTGGAAATTCAACCTCATAGACATCAAATCTTATCTTATCAGAACACAGATAAGAAATCTCAAATGCCAAAGCACTAACCAACCAATCTTATCCACTATTAGTTCTCTTAACCAGAGAAATCCTAGCAACAATGAAGTCCCTAACTTCAAACTCCAACTTCTTATCTCATATCTGCATAACTCAACAGACAAATCTTGGACTACCCAATCTCTTCCTGATCAGCTCAACCTGTGCTGATACTTCCAGAAACAACTAGACTAAAGCAAACTAGCTTTTGGATCCTATTCAACAGAAAAGTCTTTATAATCCGTCGAAATCCAGAACACAAACACTATTACTTAAACAATAGAAAACGGAACTTACTTCCTTCCTTGCCCAGCTGCTACCCCGCTTCCGCTGCACAACTCTGAATAAAATACTGTTGATGAACACAAGTATAACTTATCCTATATATACCAGAAACTTTGTTCATCAAATCCATATAATCTTGGTGACACATCCGACTCGGTCACACAACCTTATTACGGAATCCAATTCAAAAATAAGATCTAACCAAATCCAAATTCCAAAAATAAATTCCTGAGCTGCTACACCAATCTCTACTTCTCCAAGAACCATTCTACAACCAGGCTAACTACCAAATCACTTCTTGAACCAAAACAATATGGAACTCAACTCCAGATGCAGACAATCCTTCTGATTATCCTAGTAATTCCTACTACCACATGAGAACCCTCCGTCTCAAACAAAAGAATGCTCAAGAAAATTCCAAACCAATCGCAAGTCACTTTTGCGATCCAACCTAGTTCGAATTCCTAAGAAACTGTTCTCTCTTTACCAATTAGAACAGCTCTAAGCTTTCCCAAACAAGGTTAACTCTTCAAGAAAACTTTCACCAACTGCTCGGACTGCTAATATAAGAACCAATAAGATTCCAGAATCATCGGAGAAACAACCACACTACTGCTTCCAAACTCTACTTCGATGATACTGCAAAGCTTAAATATCCACTCGTCGGCACACCGATCACTTCGAGCTGAACTGCTACCACAGCTATCCACATACTTCTAATCCAAATGCTTCTCGAAAACCCAAAACCATCAACAAACCATATAACAGAACCTTCAAGATGGCAAACAACCCAAAAGAAACTCGGACTCCAAACCAAGCATCAACATCTCGCTCTTCTTAAAAGATGACAAATAAGACCATGCCGAAGTGAAGCAACTCATAGACCTTAGTCTCATATTCCAGAACAGCCAACTTCCATACTGAAGATCCAGATAACTTCTATACAAACGAGTCTTCCCTGAGGCAGGAAAAGACTGCTCCTCAACCACTCTAAAACTGCTTCAAGTGGAAACACCTTCGGAAATATCCAGGAATACTGCATCTCATCTCGCAGTTATCGAGATACCATCACTTATTTCTACACTACCAAAATCCAAACTCAAGAAAAATTCGCTCACCCGAGCGAAATCCAAACTTACGCTTCAAAGATAAACACCGAATCTCGAAAAAGATTTCCTTCGGATATCAGAGAAATCCTTACTCCAAACAACAAATCTTACTCGAGACGGTATTAGGTCTACAGTCTCGACAAATACTTCCAATCTCAACATATGGACCTCATCCACTAGTGGTAATCGTGTTACACACACAAACCACTACTCCATCTACCTCTAAACTAATATTGGAAAAATCCAAAAAGATAACCCAACAGATCAGGTAGACATATATATATATATATAGTTATATATAAAAATTACAAGTACGCTCTCTCAAGGAAGGCACCACTCCAGAACCTAGGTATTCACTCGGCCCGACTTCCTATCTCCAGGAAATCGCATCACTAGTAAAGAAAGAAAGGGATAGAAGAAGAAAAGAAAGAGAAAGAAGAAAAAACAACAACATCAGAGAACTCACAGCGGAACGAATAAGATATAATATATCAAATAAAATATTACATAGTATCATAATACATCAGAGTTACACAACTTTACAACACATATTAGACAGTTATAAACATCTGTCTAATTCATACAACTCAAGTATATTAGTCAGAGATACAACATACACATCGGAATCATAATATATATCTATACGTGGAAGCCTCCTGCTCCATTACTCCTCTATAATTCGTCAAGCTAACCTGAACTACTTGACTACTCATACATAATACGAGTACCCAAGAGTTTAATAAAACAGAAAAAAACACTCGGGTCAAACAGGGATCTGGTGTGAGTAAACGGTTTAAAATTGCTTAACTTTAGAAAACCTTTGAAAAGAAAAGGTATCACGTAAGACTTCCCACACATAAACATGGAAAAATTTTTACCTTACGCTAACCAAAACATTTGATAGGAAATCCAGTGATATTATAATAGTGTCTAGGGTTTTCAAGTAAATATGAAATAGCCGAAATTGTTACATCTATTAAATTCCAGCTACTAGCCACAAAAGTGGGTAATACAAACAAAACCGTAGGGTCTCATAGGGAAAATGGGTTTCCATCAATGGCAGGGCTACTGGGGTACCGCCCGTCACAGTACGTGGCCTAGATCACCATACCGAGGATTACTCCCTTCATCCCCTGCAACACAAGGCCGGGACCATTCCTTACTGAACAGTCCCGAACAAGACAACCCCGGCGATTGTCCGGAATTCAACCGCCCCACACAGCCGAATAAAAAAGGGACTTCTAGACAGGGGTAAATCTTGCTCTCCAGTGGGAGCTACCCACGACGCCTTGCTGCACCTTCCCTGTTTTAGCCATTCCCGGTTGATGAGGCTTGAGGCTGCGATTACCTTTATAGAACACATCTCTTAGAATGCTCATCGTCCGCCTGACGATGTGCTGAAAGCATTCAATCCATACAAGTTCGTTCCGGGTTCGAACGAAACCGAAGGCACTATCTCGTCGCACTCATTTTGGAATCACCCTCAGAGTCAACGACCATAGCCCTTGCACTCTAATCTCCATCTCGAATCTGTAAGTACTATTCCGTCAAACTCATTACAGAATCACCCACAGAGTTATACTGACGTATAGCCCTTACACCTCGAGTCCTCACTTGCTCCACTTGGATTCACGACCTAACGTTTAATTGGAATCGATGTGGTTTTCGGTTATCCAAATATGGAAACCCGATCCCGGTCTCATCGAAACCAAACGCCATTTTAATGTCCAAGTTGTACTTAAGGGATTAACAATTAACTTATTCAAGATGATATAAACAGATAGATGAATAACATTATCACAATAGATAATTCATATCAACATTCATCTTCACAAAGCAACATATCACAAATATCATAGTCATCCAAATCATCCAGTATCAACCAAACACCCAATATCAAACATCCAATATCATTCAATAACCAATATCAACCATTCAATATCAACCATTCAATATTAATCAATCACCCATAGCAGAATTGATTAATTCTTAATCAATTTAATTAACCTCTAATTAAATTAATTACTATCCTTTAATCACTTGGATTATCCTAACTCCTACTTCATTGATTTATTACAAATCAAATTCATTTATCATCTCCTAATGACCTTCTTTAATTAATCTTCCTAGATTAATTATTCTTTAATTACATTCAAGTAATTAATCCTAACCATATTCAGTAATTACTATCATTAATTACAATAATTAATGATCCTACATTAATTAATTAACTATAATTAATTACATTAAACCTTAATTAATTACAATTAATTAATCGTATTTAAATTAATTACTTAAATTAATTTCTTCATTAGTTATATTAATTAATAATCTTTATTAATTAATAATCCTTTAATTAATTAAATAATTAACTTGTAATTAATCATCTCATTTATCATAAATAATAATTATTTATCTTAATTAATTAACTTCTTAATTATTTCCAAATTAATTATATTAATCCTTGATTAATTAATCAAATTAATTAATTTTTAATTACTTCATCAAGTAATTATTATTCAATTAAATTAACAATTAATCCTTAATTAATTACTTATTAATTAATTACATTTTAATTAATTACACTTGGTAATCGATATTAAATTAATCTCATTCATTAATTCATCACATTAATTAATTTACTACGTAATTAATTCTTAATTAATAACATTAAGTGATTAACCATTAATCACTTCCATTTAATTACTTCCATAAGTAAATCCTCTTAATTACATTCAATTATTAACCATTAATTACTTCATTAAGTAATTTCACTTAATTAATCCATAATTAAGTGATTATTTAAAATCAAATAAATAATTAACCAATTATTTAAAATTAATTAAACAATTAATTAATTAACTAACTTCTTATATTTTAAAATCCTTAGTTAAGAATTCATTAATCTTAATTACAAATCATATTTATTAAGTATTCTCAAATTCGTATCAAAATAATTTAACCTTATTTATCTTTATAAATAAGTTATTTGAAATTAATCAAATTTTAACAACTTAAAATATATTATTCTATTTCGTTTTCAAAATTATAACAATAACCTTACTTGGAAATAATGTATTTTGAAATCAATTTCAAATTTAATACATTATAAATTATCTAATTTACACTTATTAATTTTCAATATAAATTTGAAACTTGTTATTAAAAACATTACTGAACACTTACTTAAACTTTGATTAACTTCAAACACTCTTCTTAAATTAAAATTCAAACTTAAATTAAGTAAAACTACTTCAAAGAAATCATCTCAAACGTTTTAAATTTGAAAGTAAACTCAATTTACATTTAAAGTTTGATTTACTTAGTTTCAAAACAAACAAGTTTTAACTTTGTAAATTTACTTCTTCTTAAAACTTAGGCCATGATTTCATTTACTGGAAAACTTGTTTATAACTTAAAACTTAATCTAAATTTATTCATTAAGTTTAAATCAGAAACTTACATATATTACACAGCTCAAACCAAAAACACTAAATGCTCGAGTCGAACACAACCAATACTCGAACCTGCCCCGAGTACAAACCCAGGCCATTCTCGCGTCAACCCCGAAGCGACTAGGCCCCCATCCCCTTCGAGTCGCCCCTGGCAAAAACACGAGTAAAACGCGATAATGTCTTCGGGTCGTAACCTTTCTTCTCCAAACTCTCAACCCAGTGCACCGAACGTGCACGCGTGCGTATGTCCCAGCGCCTCCGGCCACAGTTGATCATCGCGACCATCCCCATCAGTCCCATGGATCCACGCGAGCTTGAATTCACATCCAAAATTTCAAATAATTTCGCGATTCAAAATATCACCCCTTGCTCGACACTGTAGTGGACACGGATCATCCAAAACTTTCATGGCCGCCACACCCAACGTCGCCGTTACGCCTCTCCAACCTCACCAATGCGACGCTACGCCACTACCTTCAATCTCCCCCACATGCGCACGGTTCCGGTCTCCCATCCATGACGCAAAGGCAAAGAAATAACAGTCGAACCCATTAACCCAATAAACCCTAACTTCTTCAATTTCGAACCAATTACTCATTGAAAAATTTATTCAACATTTTTCTCAAGTTCCACATTTCAAATACTACCTACGATCCAAAATTCAACTCGAATCATTAAGCCGATCAACGGCAATTTCCAATAAACCCCAAAACATTCAAACCATGAATTCAACCTAAATACACAGTTAAAAATTATGATATCAACTCTAAAAATCCTAAATTTTCCATTTCAACTCGATTATAAATTCAAAACCAGAAATCTAAATTACGAATTTTCCCCAAATTTGATTTTCTACTGTAAATTTAAAATTCTGAGAAACTCATCCATGTTAAAATCCTATGATTATTTTTAGATGATAAGTTATGTGATTACAAACAGTTTTCATTTACAAATCAATATCAAATTTGCATCCAAAATCAAGTTACTGATTTTTGAAGTATCTTGAACTGTTTTAGTAAACACAGTATCTATTTTGAATTTATACAGGCAATTCAACATTTAAATTCAACATGCACTCCAATGTAAAACGAATTTTCATATAACATAATATAGATTAACACATGCATCAACATTCAATCACAAGTTGAATCAAAACTGTTTTTAAAAACATTTACTCACCTGATTTTTTCAAAAATGCAGAGCAGTTTAAATTTTCAGCCTTCCTATTGATGTTGAAAAGCTCTGAATAAAAGATCCTACTGCATGCTTTCAGGTAGTTGTTTAAAAGATTGAAATGGATCTGAACTTGCAGGTTGAGCTCCATGCAGGTTGAAGCTTTTATTTTGAAATGCAATTTAAATTTGAAGGTTGAATATCCATTTGAATTTGCAGGCTTTACAATTGCAGTATTTTAAATTTGCAGGTTCTAGTGAAGAGCTTTGATTTTGATTTTAAAATCTCAGGTTTGATATAGTCAGATTTTTTTTTCATTAATTTCTGTTTTTGAATCTTTAGAAAAGAAGATAAAGGATAAAAGAGTTATGTTTATCTAGATTAAAGAAAGTATAAGATTAAAATAAAGACACTTGTTCAAAAACTTACAAATGTCATTTTATTTGCTCAATTGATTAACAAGTGTTATTAAGAAACCTAACATGGTTACACATGTCTTAAGTGTTTTTAAGTAAATTTTTATTTAGTTTAAATGTAAATAAAACTTACTTTCTTAAGTTTCTAAATAAACATTTACATAAGTATGCAAGTTTACTTTTAAAATAAAAATATTCTAACAAATAAATACAAATGTATCTTTTACATGAATTAGAAACCTAAAACATTTATTTTTATGCATTCCTATCCATTTGTATTAAGCATTTTTAAAACAAAGCTTGTTTAAATCCTTTTTAACTATCTTATTTAAAACAAACAATTTATCTTATATTAGAAAACAATTTGACAAATTTAAATTAACTTTTGAAAATATAAAGTTAAAATAAAGCTTTAAATTATAAATTTCAAACATATATAAATTATCAATAGAAAAAAATTAAATTTCAAAACAACTCAAACTATAACATATACATACATATATATTATAATTTGAAAATTCAATTTTTATTTAAAACAAATGATATTTCTATTCACAGTATATATTAATTATATAAAACAGAATAAAATTTCATTAGCTTTTGAAAAACAATTCTAACCAATTTTTAAATTGTTAAAAGATATTGATTATACTTACCAAATTAAATATTTATCATTCTTAATAAGATTAATTTCACCAGTTTTAAATTTAAAATTATAAAGAAAATTATCAAACCAATTAAATTATTTATACAGATTATTAAATCGATATTGCCTCAAATTCCGAGTCGTTACAATCTCCTTCAGACCGCGGGTTTGAAATGATAAAACCCGGGTTTTCTTTATAAAATATGGGTTGAAATGATATATTACTCGTATCACTTTACCTAGCGTAGAAAATTATATACAGACCCGTAGTTAAAATACGTTTTTCTAAAATTTTTAAAATATTTTAGAAATGTAAATATTATAATATTTTGATTTAAACTTAATTAGAAATGATTTTTGTAAAATATTATTGATTTTTTTGAAAATTTATAAGTGAAATAAATTAATGATAAAGTTAGAAAATTTGAAATATAAGTTATTTTGGAAATTATAATTTGGTGATAAATGGAATCTAAATTAAATATGGAAATATTATAAATTTATGATAATTTCGATTAAAAATGAATTTAAAATGGTTTTGTAATATATTAATGATTTTTGAATACAGTTAAAATGTGGAACGAATGAATATTTAAGTTGAAATTTGGAAATATAACTTAAATTGGAATTTATGAATTTTGTTTAAAAATGAATTTAGAAGTAAGTAAAAAAATGAAAATAAGTTATATTTGAAAATTTAAACTTAAGTGTTAAGTTAAAATTTAATTTAATGAATTTAAAATTGAATGTTGGAATTTAATAAGTGAATTATTATTAAATATTGATTTTTAATGGAAATTTAACTTTATACAATCATGAATTTAAGGAAAATTAAAGGATGGTTATAAAAGTGAAAAGTATATGATTTTATAAGTTTGAAATGGTTTAAATGAAATTTAATTGTTTATGAAATTATATTGGATATTTGAAAGTTAATTAACTGCATTTTTTTGAATGTTATTATTTCTAATGTAAATGATAATATAGCATTTGTAAATGCTGTAGTTGATATAAATAAACTAAAAGGCTAAATTGAATTAAAGGCTATTATAGCATTTTGTAAGTGCTATAATTGATGAATTTAACTAAGGTTTATTTGAAACTAATGTAACCCTATTACAATATTTTTAAATGCTGTTCTTTTTAAATTGAACTGTTTTAAAGGTAACTTTCCATAGCATTTTCTAAATGTTGCGAAAGGTGAATTTTCACTGTTTTGATAAGTTTAAGTGAATAAATAAACTTTGAAAGATTGAAGCTTTGGGAATTTAATAATTTAAATATTAAACGTAATAACTTCATTTTAATAATTTAAATGAAGTAATTCGATTTGAAATCTAAACTGTTTTTAAATGTGAATTGAAATGTTATTTTAAATTTGAATAAAATGAATGTAGTTTTGAAATGATATGATAAGTTGGATATTTTGAAATGGATTTGAAATGATATTGAATTGTTAAATGATATTTGATATTTGAGGTATAAATACCATTTTTAAATTATAACTACTGGTTATAATAACGATTGGTTGATAAAGAGACTAGGATCGGATATGGACATACTCTTTGTCGATACCGAAAACCACTTTAACAACTGTGTATGCGGTGGAGATTCCAGAATGAAGTAGGATGGTGACGACGTTCCTAAGGTACTTTACGTGGACCTAACTCTCGTGAGTTAGCTTAAGGTGGCTAGAACAGGAGCGATCTCGGACCAAAGGAGGTAGCACCTCTGGCCGGACACACTTCTTCGATACCATTCTATTACTGTAGTGATCGATTGGGTGCACTCCTTGATTTTGGAGTGTTGTTCGGTGTGGGTGTATGCGGCTGCTGCGTTACCACCAGCCCGTGTGCGCAATTGGTATATCTTTCCTGGCATTGCCTTATGTGTCGTGTCACCAACCATGCCGAGCCTTTACTACGAGTTTTTTTTTCTCCCGTAGCCCGTGTGGTATCCTCTGATAGTCTCCCGATCTGGAGATATCATGATATTGGATGGACTACTGGGACTATTATGTGTGAAGGGTGATATGGATAGCCCAGAATGCTATTTCAAAGTAAGTTTGTTTTACTGTAGACATTATTATAATAACTCAATATTACTATATGGTAAATAGTTTAACGGATCCTTAGAGGATGGAAGGTCCCTGGCATCCTTTAAGTTACTTGTATCTTTATTACAATTCACTTTAGTTGGTTTACATTATATAAGTATATATTGTCCTGACTCGAGTGTTTTTTGTTTTTCTTTATGCTCGGGTCAGCCTGAGTATTCATAGCTTTGGATTCTCTTTCTAGAGCTGGTCTTTGTTGGAGTTTCTACCTATCCACATTTATATCTATTTTTGTTTCAGCTATTCTAGTTTATCTCATGTATTAGTGAACTTCTATGTATTTGAGATTTCTATTATGTTGTTTTCAGACTGTATTATGTATCTGGTTTGAGACTCTGTTATAGTAGCTTCATGAACTACTATGTTATTTTTATATTCCGCCGTGAGTTATTCTGATTGTTCTGTCTCTGTGATTCTGTGTATTTGACTTCATTTGCTCCAAATTTATTTACAATCTGTTATTTCGCATCATTCAAGTCGACATGTGTGGATTATTGTCGATTTGAATGGTACGAGATGGCGGGACGTTACAATTGGTATCAGAGCTTTGGTTTTGGCAAACTATTGCCTCTACGAAGCAAAAACTCATTAGAGACAGGGTATTTCTACCCTAGAATGAGTGAAATCAATCTCAGAATCATATCTTTGTGAGAGACTTATTTTCAAAGTATAAAATGATTTTCAAAATGTTTTCAAAAAGATTTTCAAAGATTATTTTGATGTATAAAATTTTCTTGTTTTAAAGGATTTTCAAATGTTTCTCTAAATTCCTTTCTTTCGTATCTACCTTGTTAGATTTTCTTTCTTTAGGATATTCATCCTTATGAATTCTCTTGTCTTATCTTAATTTATTTTTGGCATGTCTTTATCTTGTCCTAAATTCATTCTTGATATTTTTCAGGATGAATCGAGGAAATGCCAGAGGTAGGGGTCGTGGTATTGCCCCAGCTCCTCAACCTGTTGCTCCAGTCAGGTTCACTGTTCTTTGTAAGGAATTCTCTCAACTTGGTGGAACCTCATTCACTGGTTCAGAGAGCATCATTGAGGCTCAGCAGTTGTTGCGGAGTCTTGAGATGATATTTACTGGTCTCGATATTATTGATTCGTAGAAGCGCCAGTTAGCAGCTTGGCAGTTGCGTGATTCTGCTTTAGATTGGTGGGAGTCTGTTACGGCTAACACCGTCGAGGCTGATATCACTTTGGAGCAGTTTAGGTATCTTTTGTGTTGCCTTAAATTTTGTTCCTATTTTCCTTTTCTTTGAATCTATCTTAAGCTTGTTTTCTGTATCTCTTTCCAGGGAGGCTTTTGTGGCAAAATGGATGCCAGAAGCCGGGAAATCTTAGCTTTATCGTGAATTTATGGATCTTAAGCAGGGTATCATGTATTTTGCTGAGTATGAGAGGAAGTTCAATGAACTTTCCCAGTTTGGTCCATGCCTGATTGAAACTCCGCTCAAGAAGAGTGAGAAATTCATTGCTGGTGCTCGTCCAAAGTATTATAGTCGTCTCATTTCTCATGTTCATGGTTCTTTCACCCAGCTTATGGATATGGCTATTCGCTATAAGAACCCCATATCCAAAGGTCCTGCTGTTTCTGGTGTTCAGTCTTCCTCTGCTAATTCCAAGAAGCGTAAGCCTAATTTCCAGCAGCAGAAGAAGAATTGGCAGAAGCGTTCAGGTTTGGGATCTTCATCATCTGCTCCTGCTCAGAGGCAACCAGTTGATCTTTCCTCCATCACTTGCTTTAGGTGTGATCTGGTGCTGCCATTCCTCCACTGCTCAGTTGGCTAGGCGTGATCTTTGCCTTATCTGTCTCCAGCCTGGTCAATTTTAGAAGGACTGCCCTACCCAGCAGAGGGGTACTCCTTCTGGTATATTTCCTGTCACTTCTATGTCATCTCCAGTTCCTCCACCTACTCCTGCTCCTAGTGATGACCAAGGTACTCTCCAGGGTTCATTTACTTTATTCCATCATCCTGTTTGTGTGTTGTTTGATACTAGACCTTCACACAGTTTTATTTCTATTTCTTTGTGTGATAAGTTTGAGCATCTCCTATCTCCTAAGTATTCTTCTGTTCCATTTTGTATTTCAAATCCTATTGGGGGTCCTGCTAGCCTTAATCGGATTTGTCGAGAAGTGAAACTTCTCCATTCCGATCATCGCTTTTGTGGTGATTTTTATCTTTTGAGCTTCGATGCTTTTGACTTATTGCTAGGTCAGGATTGATTAGTGAATCATGATGCTCGTATCTCTTGTAAAGACCAGACTATTCATCTTGTTGATGATCAAGGGAATTCCTTGATTATTCAGTGTCGCATGCCTCAGGATTTTGCTAGCAACTTTATTTATTCTTTGGATTCCTCTCCCAGTGATCTTGATTCGACTTTTGTGGTCAGATTATATCCCGATGTATTTGGTGAAGTCACTTCTTTACCTCCGAAGTGGGAAATTGATTTTTGGATTAATCTTATTCCTGGTGCTCGACCTTTTGTTCTTCCTCCTAGAAGAATGGCAGCCCGCGAGAAGGTTGAGTTGGGAAAGCAAATTGAGGACTTGTCTTCCAAGGGTCTGATTAGGCCTAGTTTTTCTGAATGGGGAGCTGCGGTGGTTGTTTTCACCAAGTCTGATGGTTCTCTTCGGATGTGTGTTGATTATGGGGAGCTGAACAAGCTCACTATGAAAAAAAGATATCCAATGCCTCGTAACAATGATATGTTTGATCAGCTTTATGATACCACAGTTTTCTCTCAGCTTGATCTTGCCACTGGTTTTCATCAGCTCAGGGTTGCCGAGGATAGCATTCCCAAGACTGCTTTCCACACCGAGAATGGGTTCTATGAATGGTTAGTCATGCCTTTCGGTTTGACTAATGCTCCCGCATTCTTTGTTGATTTGATGAATCGTGTTTTTCGTGATGTGCTTAATAAATTTGTGCTAGTCTTTGTTGATGATATCCTTGTCTTCTCTAAGACCAAGGATGAGCATAAGTCGCATTTTGAATATGTTCTAGAGACTCTCAGAAATCATCAATTGAAGGCTAAGTTTTCTAAATGCCATTTCTGGAAGGATGAAGTCCGATATCTCGGGCATATTGTTTCTAGTAATGGAGTTTCTGTTGATCCAGTCAAGATCGCTGTGATCAATGTAAGTCTTTCTTTCTTCTCTTTTCTTTATCATTTTATAACTCTATCTTTTTGTTATCCTTATTGTCTCCCTATTCTGTTTTAGGATTGGAAAATTCCAAAGAGCCCATCTGATATTCGTAGTTTTCTGGGCCTTGCCGGTTACTACCGGAGATTCATTGAGAATTTTGCTCGGATCGCTGCACCTCTCACAGCTTTGACTCGTAAGAATGCCAAGTTTATATGGAGTGATCAGTGTAAGGCTACATTCAATGAGTTAAAGAACAAGCTAACTTCCGCACCAGTTCTTACCGTTTTGAACGGAAGTGATGGATTTACGGTATATACTGATGCTAGTCGTGAGGGTTTGGGTGCTATTCTCATGTAGGATGGTAAGGTCATTGCCTATGTCTGCCGTCAGTTGAAAACCCACGAGGCAAATTATGCTGCTCATGATTTAGAGTTGCTTGCTGTTGTCTTTGCTTTGAAGCATTGGAGGCATCATCTTCTTGGAACCAAGTTTGAGCTTTTCACCGATCATCAGTCTTTGAGATATATCTTTTCCTAGAAGGATTTGAATCAGAGGCAAGTTCGTTTTCTTGAGTTTCTGGCTTCTTACGACCTCGATATTAGCTATACTCTCGGTAAAGCTAATGTTGTGGCCATGCTCTGAGTCGAAAGAAGGCTTTGTTGTGTCAGCTTGTTGTTTCTTCTTCTCCTCTTCTGGATCGTATTATGGCTAAGCAGGATGAGGATGGGATGCTTAGATTGGTGAAGGAGAGTGTTTGTAGTAGGGTTGGTGGTAGTGGTAGTAGTGGAGCTCAGATTGATGATAGAGGGATTTTGAGGATTAATGGCAGGATTTGTGTCCCGAATGTTGATGGTTTGAGGCAGGAGTTGCTTCAGGAAAATCACCGATCCAGGCTTTCTATTCATCCTGGTGCATCGAAGATATATCAGGATATGAAGAAGATTTATTGGTGGAAGGGGGTGAAGAGGGATATCTCTATCTTTGTTAGTCGGTGTGCGACTTGTCAGCAAGTCAAAGCCGATCACCAGAAGACCCCTGGTTTGTCGTAGCCCTTTGAGATTCTCAATTGGAAGTGGGAATGGGTTTACATGGATTTCATCGATGGTTTATCAAGGACTCGGAGGGATAATGAGTATCTGGGTTATTGTTGATAGACTGACCAAGTCCGCCCATTTTATTCCAGTCAAGTCTACTCGTTCTGCTTCTAGCTTATCTGAGATCTACATGAGAGAGATCATTCGTCTCCATGGTGTTCCACTCAGTATTGTTTATGATTGCGACCCTATATTTACCAGTCAGTTATGGAAAGCTTTTCATGAATCTCTGGGTACTTGTCTGAATCTGAGCACTGCTTACCATCCACAGACCGACGGTCAAACGGAAAGAGTGAATCAGGTTCTCGAGGATCTTCTTCGTGCTTGTATGCTTGATTATGGAGGATCTTGGGAAGATCATCTCCATCTTGCCGAATTCACCCACAATAATAGTTATCAGGTATAATCTTATCTTCTGTTTTTCGGTCTATTCTTAATCTTTTTATCTATCACATTGCATATTTACATTCAGGCCAGTCTCAAAAAATCTCTGTTTTCTGCTCTATACGGATGACCTTGTTGATCCCCATCTTGATGGATTGAATCCGGTAATCGTTTGGTTCTTGGTCCTGATGTGATTTGGAAGCTTCTGAGAGAGCTGAGGAGATTAAGAAGAGGTTGAGAGCCGCTCGGGACAGGCGGAAGAAGTATGCCGATAGGCATAGGCGGAATTTGGAATTTGCTGTTGATGATCAGGTGTTCCTTTAGGTTTCTCCCTTGAGGAATGTCATTCGCTTTGGTCGTAGAGGGAAGGTTTCTCCTAGTTCATTGGTCCTTTCCGCATTGTGGAAAGAGTTGGTTCTTTGACTTATCGTCTGGATTTGCCCGGGAAGCTTTCTGGAGTGCATGATGTATTCCATGTCTCGCATCTTCGCCGTCATCTTCATGATCCATCTCTTATTGTCCAGCCTTCTGCTTTTGATAGTTTGGATATTAAGCTTAATCTGACTGTTGAGAGGAAGCCACTTCGTATTGTTGACAGAGGTACGAAGCATTTCAGAAGGAAATCTGTCAATCGGGTCAAAATACAGTGGAGTACTGACGATCGAGATTGTATCTAGGAAGCGGAGGAGAGCATTCATGCATTGAATCCGAAATTATTCGTTTCAGGTATTATTTTGTTTCCTATCTTGTTTCTCTTTATTTTCCTTGCCGTTCTTTTCGAGGACCGAAAGATTTGAGTGGGGGAGAGTGTAACAACCCTAGATTTTTGCATTTTGTTTGAAATTATTTTAAATTTCTTTTTATTGTACGATTTCATTTCTAAATATTTTTAAAGTGATAATAGAATTTTTTCCAAAATTTATTGCATTTGTTTCCTATTTTTAAAGGCTAGTTTCTATTTTTCTACTATTTTCTTCATTTAAATTATATTTAATTAAAATTTATTTATTTAATTTTTGAATACATTTTTATTTTATGTTCTTATCTTTATTTATAAATAATTTTCAAGTACATAAAATTTTTCCATAGTTCATTCCATTTATTTTCAAATTTTCTAGACTAGTTTACATTTTCTATGCTATTTTCTTAATTTAATTATATACAATTAATATTTATTTATTTATTTATATTTTGTTTATTTGTTATGTTTTCTTATTTTAACTGAATTTATATATATATATATATATCAATTATTTAAAATTATAAAAAGAAATGAGAGAAATTTGAAAGGTTTTGGGACACTTTATTTACTATAGCCTTTTTGTATTCACACCTATTCAATTTTGTTGCCATATCACTTCATTCCTTCAGCCGACCATCTCATTCCACTTTCACATAAATCATTTTTCCTTCTCATCTCTGAAAAAAAATTGGCCTCTTCTTGTTCAAAGACTTTGGTAAACTTCTTTTCTTTTTTCACTTTTCATTGTTTTTTTATTTGATTTTGCACTTGATCTCTTCTTCTTTTTAGATTCGGCCCTACCACCTCCTTTAGCCTTGCCACCTCCACCACCACCTGAGCTAGCCTCTACCACCTCCTCTCCAACCCCTAGCCTGGCCTTGCACCATTCATGTGAAGATCCAACACCAAAATGGAAAATGATTCACCTATATGACCTAGTCGAGCATCTATGCATCCATCACCTTCAACCACCCCTTAGCCGCCACCTACACCACCATCTCCAACCCCTGCCTCACCTGACACAACTTCCATGTCATCCTCTTGACTCCACCAGAGATGGTCGTGCCCTTGTGGCCTTGGACGTGGCCTTGATTTGCTTGAAAACCTTGTTGTGGCCTTGTTTAGTGTTGTTTCACATGCACCATACTTTTGCCCCATCACCATACATGTTTGGCCGACCCAATTGAACCCACAACCAGATCAAAACCATGCCTTAGCCATGTATTCCAACCTATGGCCGAGCCTAAGGAAGGTTGAAAGCAAGTGCAAAGCTTTTAGCTTTGTTTTATGCAGTTAATTCTAACATTGTTTAATCGTATTTTGAGTTGAAAACTTATGTTTGTTATATTTTTTTGTTTGAATTGTATTTAAGGAAATTAATATTTGGCTCTCCCACTCAAATCTTTGTCGTGCTTTCGTGCCTCTGAAGATCGTTGTTTGTGTGTTTCAGTTGTCATCTCCATCCTATGTCAGTGAGTTATTCTCAACAGACAAGGTTTATACATATATAACTTGTGAACTGATTTCATTTGAATCCGTAAAATGCATCACCATATTATATCTGCTATATTATGACCATATGATGTTCACCCATGCTTAAACACCTGTTATAACATATCTTACTGTTATATTATGCTGTTCTATTATTTATATCAGTTTATCACCCTGCAAGTTCCCTTTAGATTACAATCACTATGGGTTGAAATGATACATACCCGAACGGACTTTAGAATAGGGGAAAATCATTATGGGCTGAAATGATAGGCCTGAATGATTTTCAAATTATTTCATTTACTTGGGACTGTGGGTTTGAAATGATAAAACCCGGGTTTTCTTTGTAGATTATGGGTTGAAATGATATAGTACCCGTATCATTTTACCTAGCGTAGAAAATTATATACATACCCGTAGTTAAAATATGTTTTTCTAAAAATTTTAAAATGTTTTAAAAATGTAAATATTATAATTATTTTTTTAAACTTAATTAAAAATGATTTTTGTAAAGTATTATTGATTTTTCTGAAAATTTATAAGTGAAATAAATTAATGATAAAGTTAGAAAATCTGAAATGTAAGTTATTTTGGAAATTATAATTAGGTAATAAATGGAATTTAAATTAAATCTGGAAATATGATAAATTTATGATAATTTGGATTAAAAATGAATTTAAAATGATTTTGTAATATATTAATGATTTTTGAATAAAGTTAAAATGTGGAATGAATGTTTAAATTGAAATTTGAAGATATAACTTAAATTAGAATTTATGAATTTTGTTTAAAAATGAATTTTTGAAGTAAGTAAAAAAAATGAAAATAAGTTATATTTGAAAATTTAAACTTAAGTGTTAAGTTAAAATTTAATTTAATGAATTTAAAATTGAATGTTAGAATTTAATAAGTGAATTATAATTAAATATTGATTTGTGAATGGAACATTAATTTTTGTAAAATCATGAATTTGAGGAAAATTAAAGGATGGTTATAAAAGTGAAAAATACATGATTTTATAAGTTTGAAATGGTTTAAATGAAATTTAATGGGTTATGAAATTATGTTGGATATTTGAAAGTTAATTAACTGCATTTTTGAAATGCTATTATTTCTAATGTAAATGATAATACAACATTTGTAAATGTTGTAGTTGATATAAATAAACTAAAAGGCTAAATTGAATTAAAGGTTATTATGGCATTTTGTAAGTGCTATAATTGTTGAATTTAACTAAGTTTTATTTGAAACTAATGTAACCCTATTACAACATTTTTATATGCTGTCTTTTGTTAAATTGAACTGTTTTAAAGGTAAATTTCCGTAGCATTTTCTAAATGCTACGAAAAATGAATTTTCACTATTTTGATAAGTTTAAGTGAATAAATAAACTTTGAAAGATTAAAACTTTGGAAATTTAATAATTTAAATATTAAATGTAAGAACGTCATTTTAATGATTTAAATGAAGTAATTCGATTTGAAATATTAACTGTTTTGAAATATGAATTGAAATGGTATTTTAAATTTGAATAAAATGAATG
The DNA here is from genome assembly GCA_030765085.1 of Allium cepa. Lineage (NCBI taxonomy): Eukaryota > Viridiplantae > Streptophyta > Magnoliopsida > Asparagales > Amaryllidaceae > Allium > Allium cepa. The sequence goes on along the minus strand of CM060934.1, from coordinate 205,313,749 downwards.
TAGTTTTGAAATGATATGATAAGTTGGATATTTTGAAATGGATATGAAATGATATTGAATTGTTAAATGATATTTGATTTTTGAGGTATGAATACCATTTTTAAATTATAACTACGGGTTATAATAACGATTGGTTGTTAAAGAGATCGGGATCGGATATGGACATACTCTCTGTCGATACCCAAAAACCACTTTAACAACTGTGTACGCGGTGAAAATTACAGAATGAAGTAGGATGGTGACGACGTTCCTAAGGTACTTTACGTGGACCTAACTCCCGTGAGTTAGCTTAAGGTGGCTAAAACAGGAGCGATCTCGGGCCAAAGGAGGTAGCACCTCTGGCCAGACACACTTCTTCGATACTATTCCATTACTGTTGTGATCGATTGGGTGCACCCCTTGATTTTGGAGTGTTGTTCGGGGAAGGCGTATGTGGCTGCTGCGTTACCACCAGCCCATGTGCGCAATTGGTATATCTACCCTGGCATTGCCTTGTGTGCTGTGTCAGTTACCATACCCGAGCCTTTACTACGAGTTTGTTTTTCTCCCGTAGCCCGTGTGGTATCCTTTGATAGTCTCCCGATCTGAAGATATCATGATATTGGATGGACTACTGGGACTATTATGTGTGAAGGGTGATATGGGTAGCCCGAAACGCTGTTTTAAAGTAAGTTTATTTTACTATAGATATTATTATAATAGCGCAATATTACTATATAGTAAATAGTTTGATGAATCCTTAGAGGATGGACGGTCCCAGGCATCCTTTAAGTTACTTGTATCTTTATTACAGTTCACTTGAGTTGGTTTACATTATAAAAGTATATATTTTCCCGACTCGAGTGTTTTGTGTTTTGCTTTACGCTCGGGTCCGCCTGAGTATTCACAGCTTTGGATTCTCTTTCTGGAGCTGGTCTTTGCTGGGGTTTCTGCCTATCTACATTTATATCTATTTCTGTTTCAGCTATTCTAGTTTATCTCATGTATCAGTGAGCTTCTATGTATTTGGGATTTCTATTATGTTGTTTTCAGACCGTATTTTGTATTTGGTTTGAGACTCTGTTATAGTAGCTTCATGAACTACAATGCTATTTTTATATTCCGCTGCGAGTTATTCTTATTGTTCTATGTCTGTGATGCTATGTATTTGATTTCATTTGCTCCAAATTTATTTACAATCTGTTATTTCGCATCATTCAAGTCTGACATGTGTGGATTAATGTTGATTTGAATGGTACGAAATGGCGGGACGTTGCATGTTGGGTCACATCTATTATGTTATGTTGTTATGTTGTAGTCGCATTATATTAGTTATGCCGGCTCATTTATTATTGGAGAAGAGCAGGTTATTGTATGATTCCCTACCTTTGATTTGGGTTTACTTTACTTGTTTATGGGTAGTCCGGGATATCCCTGAGCCACGTTTTTTGAGGGGACCGGTTGTACTATAAAACAGGTACTAATGGTAGAACTACCTCAAGATGCTCAACTCATGCCCACACAGATGACTCGAGACTGGATACATGCTGACGTCCAACATTATGGGTACATGTAGATAACCCTGGGTACACATAGACTACACTTTCCACTAACGAGCATCACACCTCATATTCTATTCTATGCGCTATCATGCAAAACTCATCCTCTCGGTCATTCACCAGATGCCATAATCACTGACCACATCGAGTCATCATCTTTAGAATGCCGCTAGACACCCATCGCAAGTCATAGAGTCATCGTACCAAATTTCAAAAATCATCGTCGTTGCCATGCCGAAGCGATATGCCATCGCTTCACTAATCGCCACACGAAATTCAAGGTCGTTTTATGTCATTTGGAGTTGTCAACATCCCTCCACATCACCCACTAGACCCTCGAAATAAGCCACTTAGAAATCCTGAAGTATTGCCTCGCGATGACAAAAATTCTCCAAGTCTCTGCTTGGATATCCTCTTTGCTAACCCAAAGTTGATTCCATTTTGACTCGAAATAACCCTTAAAACCCTTAACCACACTCTTTGTCTGGGTACCAATCGAAGGAACTACCTTTATTCCCCGAGCATGGCAAGAAGCATCATCGGACCCCATATCTCGTATGGTCCCCAAACAATAGTGCTACCAGACAGCATTTGTTGTCTAGATGCTGACCCAAAGCAAGACCCGGGCAGAACCACCATTGGACCAAAGCATGACTCGAAGCACCCCTGGGCTGGAACATTGTAGTAGCTCCAATTACTAATTTCATGGTGATTTCACCGCTACGCTCCGTCCTTCAACCTTATGCATTCTGTATGCATCGATAAACTCCTAACATCCTTGAGCCTATCCGTCGAAGTTCGGTTTCATGGTCCCAACCTCTAATTCGCTCTGATGAGCATTTTCAACCATTTAAGCATACACACAAACACCACACATGCATCAAACAACATTCAAGCATGAAAATCACAAAACAAGTCATAACAATCATTATGCAATGCGTCTACAACGTAGATTAACGTATATTATGGCAATTACACATCCAATAACATGTTTTGTACACCAAAAATCCATTCATTTGCATTTTTACTACATTTAAGGTTTTAAAACAACATCGAAACTTATGTTGACTTTAAAAATAGATCTAAAACATGTTAAAACCTATAGATTCATGTATAGTAAGGTGTGCGATGATAAATCACTTACCAAATTATCCAAAATCAAAGTTTTGCATGTAAATCGAGGCCAATTAAAGAATGAACATCGAAGCCTCAATTTTTATTTCCCAAAAATGTAGATATGAAGATCTCTAACTAACCCCTTTGCTAATCTACCCTTTATCTATGTTATGGACTTGATTTGGAGTAGAAAGGCGAAGGTTTTGGATGGAGAATCGGTTAAAGGAGGCTTATATTTATTTGGCGAAGTAAAAATGATTTTGGGAAATTTATTTTAGCCAATATAACCCCTAAACTCAAAATGGGTCACTGGGTGTCTTTCCAATCTCAATAATTACCATTAAGTTGCTCCAAAAATTGCAATTAACCATATCTCCTAGCTAGAAAGTCCAAATCGTATTATGGCTGCTCCGCGAAAAGGAAAATCATCATTTCTTTTTAATGGAAGTGGGCTTGGATGCTAATTCATCTTCTATCAAAAGTTATAGCTATTATAATTTTTCAAAGATAAAATCATCTGATAAAATTTCTTGAGGTAAAATATATCACTACTCAACATCCTCCAAAGTTATAGTCGTACGACCCAAAATGAATTTTAATATAATATTTTACAACCCTTCGATACATAAAATACAGGTCGTTACACTATCCCCACTTTAGTGATTCCCCAAGAAAACCTCCAATACACACAAGGTAAAATCAAATATAGCTACACAACATGTATAACATCCACAAGTGATCATATCAAACTTCAAACATGCACACAGAAGCAAGAAAAAGAAGAAAAGTAAAGAAACAAGAAAGAAGATAACAAGAACATCAGAATCTCAAAGTGGAATGATAACATATAATATCAAAAGATAGCACACCGTGTTATTCTAATATACATAGCATTCCAAAGTTACAGATCAAAAAACTATCATCATCCGGGACAATTGTAACTATAACGACCCGAAATTTTCGATCCTGAAAATTCCAGAAAGTTAGGAAAATAAGAAAGAGATAGAAGAAACAAACAGAAAACCAAACTCAGAATCTCACATTTGCAGCGGATAAAATATAACGTCAACTAATATCATTTATACAAAGAAAGCTGTATCAGTAAATTTACATTTTTAGTACATCAGAATTACAATATTTCATAATCATTGGATATTTAAATAACTTGTCCTAGATAGATAACATTATATCACAGCAAAATACACTCCATACGTTCCTTCCATCCAGCTCGCCTACTGAGCTCCAAAACGTCCTCACCTAAAAATCCGTAATACTCGGTCTGACCCGAGCACTACATCAAAGTAACACCCGGGTCAGGCTCGAAACCAGCGCGAGTAAACCCATATAATATGAAATACCAATCTATGACATATATGAATAAAAGGGCAACTCGTACCCTTTACGAGTTCTCATAGTCAACATTTATCTCACAAAAGTATCCGGTTAAATATCTATATTACACAATTCATTTCATTCCAGCCTGTTTATTATCAAGTATTCAATTTATAAAGAATTTTGTAGGTTACAAATCGAAGTGGTTCCGGGTATTTACTGATACCCGACTCCGGTCTCTTCGAATCTCTTGTCATCTTCACCCAAGTTATTCAAATGAAATACAATTCAAACTTAAATATAGGATGTCACTTTTTAGTACAGCAATTCATCATTGATGGATAACCACATTTATTACTGTCGACTCAAAGATATCATATCACAAAACATTTCCTATCAGAGATATCAATCAATTCGAGGCATTGAACATCATTCAATCATTCATAAGCAAGATTGATCATTTCCAAAATTAATTTAATTCATTTCTAATTAAATTAATTACTAAACTTTAATCACTTGGATTACCCTTACTTAACATTAATTAATTACAAATCAATTAATTAATCGCCTTTTAATTATCCATCTTAATTAATCATCCTTGATTAATTATCCTCTAATTACAATAAGTAATTAATTCTTAATTAATTCCACCAATTAATTAGCCTTCACTCATCACATTAAATAATCCCTTAATTACTCTTATAAAGTAATTAACAATGATTTATTACATTTAACCTTAATTAAATTCTCAAATTAATTATTCTATAACCACTTACAGTGATTAATTATTCTTTAATTAACCTTTAATTGCTTATATTAATTAATCTTTAATTAATTAATAAATCTTAATCACCCAAACCTTAATTAATTAAAGATAAGTTATTCATCTTCTTAATTATCATTAAACATCTTACTAAATAATCTTTGAATTAAATTATCATTAAGTCTAAACTTTGACTTAACCCTTAAGTTAAATTAATGATTAAACACATTAGATCATCTTAGTTTAATCACATTATTAATTAAGTTTTAGACAACTTTAAGAATCAACTTAATTAGCATTTAAAAACATCTTTATTTAAAATAATGATTTAAGTGAATTAATAGAAAAAAATTAATTATGTTATCTTTAACACTTGAAACATAACCATTACACCCGAGAAAATCCAAGGGTTACTTGAACAAATACTTGAGTTACCTCTACCTTTTCTCAAGCTTCCTCTTTTTCCCCTTTTTTACTTGTTTAAATCTTTAAACTGTTATAACTATCAATCTCGCACATGAATCCAACTTCATGCCCCTCCTCTTTTATCTGAGCTCCAACCCGAGGTAAAAACATCACTCCCAAACGAAACCGTGCACTGATACTGGTACACGTGCAACAATCGACATCGACCTTATGGTCATCGTCGCCACCACCATTACATCGACGACATCATCGTCGTCCGTTTGCATCACCCAAAGGCCCGTAAATAACATACAATCGAGATCAAACACTTCAGTTCAGGCTAAAAATCAACCCAGAACACATCATCACCAAAATCGAATTTGCACCGTCGCAGTAGACCACCGGACACCATGCCATCCACCCCGAAACTTCGCCAGAGCCTCATGCATCTAAACCACCATACTCGACGAAGTCCAATGCGCCGACGAACTCTGAATTACCTCATGAAATCATCCATAAATCAGGCTCGTAAACCCTAGCCTCGCCTCGCCCGACCACCACATCACCAGAAAAATCAAGCTAATAATTTTCCCTTGGCCGTCAACCCACAACCTTACTCCAGTCTCAACCTCATGGCCTAAATTATTCCCGATCGCCCAAATTTACAAAATTCCAAATTTTGATTAACTTGAGATTTCCCTCGATTTCCCAGACTAAAAATCTTGATTATGATCTTAAAATTCATGGTTTAGGCATACGAACATAATCAAGAAATCATAACCCAAATTTTATTCAATCAAAATTTGAACAAAAATATGATTTTGCTGAGTTTTAAACTTTCCAGTAAATCCATTCATTTTTCTACTTAAAACATATTTTTGAAATTTAAAGTTTGCCAATTCGAACGCATTTTATTTAGACATCCAAGTCAACAGATGATCTGAGGATGTGATTTTGATTTTTGAACATACTTGAAGTCTGTATCTTTGAAGAACAGAGAAGACATTCTCATGTACAGACATACACCAAGTTTTCTATAAACATACTCATGTATTCACCTTAAAACAATCATGCCATCATTTATACAAACATTCATCACAAATTTCTTCTAGAGTTAACAACATGCACTAGGATTTAAATTGTAAAGAGCTTTAGTTTACTCACCTTTGAAAACAGAGAACCAGATTTAAGTGTGAAACTGATTTTGAATTTGCTTGTGATGAATTGCTTCAGGTTGATTTTACTGCTAGCCTTTTAAATTTTGAAACTGAGTTGATCTTTGGAAATTTGTAAGCTTGCTTCCTGACTTGAATTTGAATTTAAGCTTAAATGTTTGTTCTTGTTTCAGATTTTGGGATCCCAGGTTGAGGATTTTGTTTCTGATTTCCATTTTCCAGGTTTTGTTTATAAGATGAAGATAAAGGAGGAAATTAAGAAGTGATAGAAAACCAATCCTGGTTTCTCTTTCTTTTAAATTTATGTTATTTGAAATTAATGCATTTGCCACTTGTAAATTTTTTTATTATTAACTCACACTTGTTACTTATGCATGCTAAATTTGTTACAAATGTTTAATGTCTTTTGAATTGCTTACTCTTGTATTAATTCCATGTTTCAAATATTTACACATGTTTATTTACATTAATAAATATTTATAATATGTTATATATATAAAAAAATTCACTTTAGGTATATATACATTTCTTTTATGTTGTATTAATATGTTATATTATATTATATATATATATATTACATTTATATTTATATTAAATTTAAAATTTAGTTTTTACTAAAAAATATCTTAAGTGTATTAATATTTAAAATACCTCTTTTATTCACCAATATACAATTAAAAAGAAAATGATAAAAATTCCAATTATACTTTTAAAAAATTAATTATACTAGTTATATATATACATTCCTTTATTTATATTTTAAATGTTTTCATAAAACTTTTATATTAAATTTTCTATTGAGTAATTACTTTCCTTATTTTATGTAAAATATTTTAAAAAATAATATAAAACAAATTATATTTTAATGAAATCATATATATATTTTATATCCAATTTATTTTAAGATATTTTACTCTTTGAATTTCCAATTCAAATTCTAATTTAACATTCAATTAAAAAAACAAATAAACAAACACCAATTCACTTTGTAAATGATAATTCCATTTAAAATCTATTTATATCTATACATATAAAAACACATTATTATTGTTTTGAAAATATCAATTTTGCCAATTTAGATAATTATACTAGAAAGATTATCAAAACCAATACTTATTCAAGCATATATTTTTATTACCAGAATTGTTTATTAGACTTATAAATCGGTATTTCTACTAACTAAATCTAGTTAATCTATCAATTACAGATATTCTAAAATCCGGGTTATCACATTCCTCTCCTTTGAATCTTTTCATCCCCGAAAAGGAACGAAGCCATAATTTATTAAAATACTTAATATCAGTTAAATTTCCTCTTTGAACATTTTTAAAACACTTCTTTAAAATCTATATATAATATTACCAAAATAGTTTTTATAAAATTAATTTTATAACTTGATGTCTCAACAAGTCCATCCTCGTTCTCGTAGAAATTCGGTCATACGTCGATCAGGCATAAGACTGAAAATCTATAAGTGCTTGGCAGACCTGTTTTCAACACCTAGTGAAATACTTGGAAAATAATTTTATTGAAAATATCGAAAACATTTTTTGAAAATAGAGGAAATATCTTTGGTGAGAATGCTCTGGAAATCATCACTCCATCCATGGTCGCAGTTACATCCTGGGTTACATTGCCATCACAACAAAAGTCCATGCAACTGTAGGCACTTCGTGCCCCTCGATTATGCCATGGAACCCGCCACATATCACAGGTACATTCCAGGGTTACGTTGCCATCATAGAAAAAGTCCATGTAACTGTAGGCATCAGCATCCTCGATTTTCGCAGCTAAATGAAACTTTACTACTCCCACATAGGTCGCAGACTACATCAGTCAAGTCCAATGTAGCCTTAGGCTCTCACGACCTTTCGATTTTCGCTATGTCTTCATAGGTCATAGTCTACCGATGTAAAATCAAACGTAGACTGTTGGCTCTCAACAGCACACACGACTTTCTCTATATCACCACAGGTCGCAGTCTACCGATGTAAAATCAAACGTAGACTGTTGGTTCTCAGCAGCAAACACGACTTTCGCTATGGTATGAAGTAGATCGCAGTGACATCGAGTTACACTGTCGTCAGAGCATAATTCAAATTCCTCTGTAGGCATCAGTGCCCACGACTTTCTCTGCACACTATACATAATCCTCAAGAACTTCAGTTTGTCCGGAATTCCTCACAAGATCAACTTTAGAGCCCCCCTAGGATTCAAGGCAGTACCACCCTGTCGTACTCCTATGAAGTTCATTTCAAGGGAGCGCCTTTTTTCCTAGAGCCATTTTCAAAACACTTTATACTATACACATATGTATCTTCCAAATCATACAACTAGAATGAATCTCATATAAATCTCCTTTTCAAAAAATCGATTATCCCAAAATCGATAATTCTCAACTAAGCTTTCCAAATCTCTAAAATTGATTTTTCCTAAAAATAAAAAAACTTTCCAAATCCATAGGTTCCATAAACAATTTCTCAAAATCATTCTCATAAGATCCTTTATATATATATATATATAGATACAAATAACTTTAAAAATCTTTAGATCACTTCAAACTTGCATAAATTCTCCTTTTATACTTCAAATACTTTCAAAAAACCCTTTTCTTCTGGCAATAGATTCAACAATGGAAGATTTATCTTAAAGATATATAACTTTGTTTATTTCAAATCAAATATCAATTTTGATTACTTATTACTTTTCTTCATAAAGTGAACCTTTAATCATAGAAATTTCTAATTTCCATTCTACCTCATAATATATTTCACAAAAATATACTTTTCATTTCAAAAACATTTTACAGTTCTTATCCACAAATTTCCAATATCAATTTAAGTCAAACCCGTACGATGTACACATACCATTCGTTAGCTATATCAATTTGATCGCTCACTCGATCACACAATTTCATTTCCGAACTAGTATCATCCACCCGACTTCCTAGTGTGGACTCAGATCTGGTTTCTTGATCACAAACCGTTATTCCCCTTTCATAGCTATCACTATAATAGAGAATATCCAGAACCAATCAACAATTCATATGCAGGTTCGCCGTCGAAAATCGAGAGAAAAATCCTAACTCAGATCGATATACTATCTCGAAATTCTATGCTCGAATCCGGATCAAATCACTATGCGAATAGAATAATATACGTACATCCTACGTATTTATCTTTATTGGTTATTAACCAAATCAATTCCCTCTTCAGTTCACATTCACTTTAATTTCTATCCACTTATTCATGATTGTTCCAATTCCATTTGGATTATCACTTTAATCTTATCTCAAATGGTAATTTAACCATAAATAGTTTGTACTCTGACCAGCTTAAATTTAGAAAATAGCTTGAAATGTTAAAATAGATAAATAATAGAAAAATAGTTATTAGTTTGTAAAATAGCTGTAAAATAATTAAGTAATTGTAAAATAGTTGGAAAATAGTCCAATAGTTATAGAAATTTAAATAATTGCAAAATAGTTTAAAAATAGTAAGCAGTTATAAAGTAGTTGAAAAATAGTGATTAGTTTATAAATTAGTTGTAAAATAGTTAAATGGTTACAAAAATATTTATAAAATAAGTATAAGATAGTTTGGGGTTTAAAAAGAAAGATTGTATATATAGTAAATAGCTTGGAAAAAAATAGATTGTACTAAAACAATTTATTTTGAAAATAGTCCAAAGCCAAACTGTTCAATTCCCAATCTACAACCCCATCAATTCAATTTAAATTTCCACTTCCATTTAAATTGACTCAATTCCAATTTAAATAACTTCAATTTCCATTGAACTTGATTTAATCTCAATTCATGTTGAATTAAACTCAATTTCTTTCCAAATTCAAATCAAATTACATTTTAATTTTTAAACCTATTCAACTTTGATCTCAATTCCAAATTATTCAAATAATTTTTGGACTAATTTCAAATTGAACCCACTTCAATTTCTAATTATTTCAATTCCTGTTTTAATTAACCCCAATTCCAATTTCCACTTTTAAATCATCTCAAATTATATAAATTCGAGTTCAATTTTAAATGTTGATTTAATTTCTTAAATCAAATTAACCTTTATTTTTAAATCAACAATCTAAATCTTTAAACAATTAATTTTGAGTCCAATTTTAAAATTCCATTTTAAATTTTCTTACTTAACTTATTTCAAAGTTCAAATAAAAGTTCAAACAATTTTATCTTCAAAATTCAGTTTATTTCCCAATTTATCTTCCAACTTTGGAACCAATTCTTAACCAATTTTTAATTTACAAATTAAATTCTTAACATTCAAATCTTAAGTTCAAAGTGATTCCATATTCTTAATTTCAAATCAAAGTTTTATTTCCCATTTATCTCAATAATGGATATATTACCACAATCCATTTCTTCAGTCATTTAAACAAATCCAATTCATAGTTTAAAGATTATTAATAACAACAGGATGATATCATCCAAGTTATTTAAAACATCCATTTATTTTCAATTTCCAGATCTCAAACCCATTTTGAGATCATACAAACTTCCATATTCAATTCAACCATTTAACTTCTTCTAAGTTAAATTCAATTCAGTTTACTCCAGTCAACATTATTCAAATTTGACTTTCCACTATGGATTTTTACATCATACTTTCAGGGAAAATCAAAACTCAACATTTTATAGTTTATTTTAAATCATCCTTGATATTATGTATATCCACACATATACATATTTATTTCTTAGTCCACCAGGCTGTATTCTAAAATTTAAACCATCTTTGGTTTCAATTCAAAACAAATTCTTTTAAAGTTTTCGAACAACATCATATTTTAAAATAAGACTATATTCAAAATAGTCTGAATAATATTATTTATTACTTCTTTATCACTTTGAAATAAATTTCCAAATTTCTGGACCTACATTTCAAACTTCACAATGTAGATCATCTTCAATTTCAATTTAAAAGTCATACTTACCTAAATGTTTTACTTCCCTAAAACATTTCATTACTATCTTATTCTGAAATCACTTTTACAAATTCAGGATTTTAGTTTCAGTTTGAATCTATTTCAAACTTATTTTTATTCAATTTTTAGTTTGGTTGTAATACTATTACCACTTAATTATTTCATTTAATCCCAATCATTTAACAACCAATTCCTTAACGTTTATTAGAAGAAATATTGCTTTATATATCAAAATATAATCTTATATAAAATCATTTTAAAATTATTATATAAGAAAATAACAAGTACGTTCTCTCATATATATTATATTCAACTCATTCTAGGGTATCACTTACCCTATCCTTAATGAGTAAACCCTCCAGCGCCAAGGTTATCGCTTAACTTTCAGCTCTGATACCAAATGTAACGACCCAAAATTTTCGATCCCGAAAATTCCAGATAGTTAGGAAAAGAAGAAAGAGATAGAAGAAACAAATAGAAAACCAAACTCAAAATCTCACATTCGCAGCGGATAAATATAATATAAACTAATATCGTTTATACAAAGAAAGCTATATTGATAAATTTACATTTTTAATACATCAGAGTTGCAACATTTCACAATCACTGGACAGTTAAAATAACTTGACCTAGATAGATAACATTATATCACAGTGGAATACACTCCATACGTTCCTGCCATCCAGCTCGCCTCCTGAGCTCCAGAACTTCCTTACTTGAAAATCTGTAATACTCGGTCTGACCCGAGCATTACATCAAAGTAACACCCGGGTCAGGCTGGAAACCAGCGTGAGTAAACCCCTATAATATGAAATACCAATCTATGACGTATGTGAATATCAGGGCAACTCGTACCCTTTACGATTTCTCATAGTGAACATTTATCTCACAACAGTTTCCGGTTAAATATCCATATTACACAATTCATTTCATTCCAGCCCGTTTATTATCACATATTCAATTTATAAAGAATTTTGTAGGTTACAAATCGAAGTGGTTCCGGGTATTTACTGATACCCGACTCCGGTCTCTTCAAATCTCTTGTCATCTTCACCCAAGTTATTCAAATGAAATACAATTCAAACTTAAATATAGGATGTGTCACTTTTTATTACAGCAATTTATCATTGATGGATAACCACATTTATTACTGTCCACTCAAACATATCAGATCACAAAATATTTCATATCAGAGATATCAATCAATTCGAGGCATTGAACATCATTCAATCATTCATAAGCGAGACTGATCATTTCCAAAATTAATTTAATTCATCTCTAGTTAAATTAATTACCAAACTTTAATCACTTGCATTGCCTCTACTTAACATTAATTAATTACAAATCAATTAATTAATCGCCTTTTAATTATCCATCTTAATTAATCATCCTTGATTAATTATCCTTTAATTACAATAAGTAATTAATTCTTAATTAATTCCACCAATTAATTAGCCTTCACTCATCGCATTAAATAATCCCTTAATTACTCTTATAAAGTAATTAATAATGATTTATTACATTCAACCTTAATTAAATTCTCAAATTAATTATTCTATGACCACTTACATTGATTAATTATTCTTTAATTAACTTTTAATTGCTTATATTAATTAATCTTTAATTAATAAATAAATATTAATCACCCAAATCTTAATTAACTTAAAGATAAGTGATTCATCTTTTTAATTATCATTAAAAATCTTACTAAATAATCTTTGAATTAAATTATCATTAATCTAAAATTTAACTTAACCCTTATGTTAAATTAATGATTAAAAACATTAGATTATCTTAGTTTAATCACATTATTAATTAAGTTCTAGACAACTTTAAGAATCAACTTAATTGACATTTAAAAACATATTTATTTAAAATAATGATTTAAGTGAATTAATAGAACAAAATATTAATTATGTTATCTTTGACACTTGAAACAAAACCATTATACCCGAGAAAATCCAAGGGTTACTCGAACAAATACTTGAGTTACCTCTACCTTTTCTCGAGCTTCCTCTTTTTCCCTTTTTTTACTTGTTTAAATCTTTAAACTGTTATAACTATCACTCTCGCACACGAATCCAACTTCGAGCCCCTCCTTTTACCCGAGCTCCAACCCGAGGTAAAAACTTCACTCCCAAACGAAACCGTCCACTGATACTGGTGCTCGTGCACCAATCGACATCGACCTTCTGGTCATCGTCGCCACCACCATTACGTCGATGACATCATCATCGTCCGTTCCCATCACCCAAAGGCTTGTAAATATTATACAATCGAGACCAACACTTCAGTTCAGGCTAGAACTCAACCCAGAACACACCATCACCAAAATTAAATTCACACCATCGTCGTAGACCACCGACACCATGCCGTCCACCCCGAAACTTCGCCAGAGCCTCTTGCATCTAATCCACCATACTCAACGAATTCCGATGCGCCGACAACTCTGAATTACCTCGCGAATCAGGCTCTTAAACCCTAGCCTCGCCTCGCCAGACCACCATATCACCAGAAAAATCGAGCTAATAATTTTCCCTTGGTCGCCAACCCACGACCTTGCTCCAGTCTAAACCTCGTGGCCTAAATTATACCCGATCGCCGAAATTTAACAAAATTCCAAATTCTCATTAACTTGATATTTCCCTCGATTTCCCAAACTAAAAATCTTGATTATGATCTTAAAATTCATGGTTTAGGTATACGAACATAATCAAGAAATCAAAACCCAAATTTTATTCAATCAAAATTTGAACAAAAATATGATTTTACTGAGTTTTAAATTTTCCAGTAAATCCATCCATTTTTCTACTTAAAATATATTTTTGAAATTTAAAGTTTTCCAATTCGAATACATTTTATTTAGACATCCAAGTCAATAAATGATATGAGGATGTGATTTTGATTTTTGAACATATTTGAAGTCTGTATCTTTGAAGAACAGAGAAAACATTCTCATGTACAGACATACACCAAATTTTCTACAAACATATACACATGCATTCACCTTAAAACAATCATGCCATCATTTATAAAAAAATTCATCATAAATTTCTTCTAGAGTTAACAACGTGCACCAGGATTTAAACTGTAAAGAGCTTCATTTTACTCACCTTTGAAAACAGAGAACCATATTTAAATGTGAAACTGATTTTTAATTTTCTTGTGATGAATTGCTTCAGGTTGATTTTGCTGCTAGCCTTTCAAATTTTGAAACTGAGTTGATCTTTGGAAATTTGTAAGCTTGCTTCCTGATTTGAATTTGAATTCAAGCTTAAATGTTTTCTTTTTTTTCAGATTTTGGGTTCCCAGGTTGAGGATTTTGTTTCTGATTCCCATTTTCCAGGTTTTGTTCTATAAGATGAAGAAAAATAAGGAAATTGAGAAGCGAAAGAAAATCAATCCTGGTTTCTCTTTTTTTTAATTTATGTTATTTCAAATTAATGCATTTTCCACTTGTAAATTTTCTTTATTATTAACTCACACTTGTTACTTATACATGCTAAATTTGTTACAAATGTTTAATGTCTTTTAAATTGCTTACTCTTGTATTAATTCCATGTTTCAAATATTTACACATGCTTATTTACATTACTAAATATTTATAATATGGTATATAAATAAAAAATTAAATTTAGATATATATTAACATACACACATTTCTTTTATGTTGTATTAATATGTTATATATCTTTATATATATTATATTTATATTTATATTAAATTTAAAATTTAGTTTTATACTTAAAAATATCTTAAGTGTATTAATATTTAAACTACCTTTTTTATTCAGCAATATACAATTAAAAGAAAATGACAAAAATTCCAATTATACTTCTAAAAAATAATAATTATACTAGTTTTATATATATTCCTTTATTTATATTTTAAATGTTTTCATAAAACTTATATATTAAATTTTCTATTGAATGATTACTTTCCTTAATGTTTAAAAAATATTTTAAAAAATAATATAAAACAAATTATATTTTAATGAAATCATATATATATTTATATATATTATATCCAATTTATTTTAAAATATTTTACTCTTTGAATTTCCAATTCAAATTCAAATTCCAATTTAACATTCAGTTAAAAAAACAAATAAACAAACACCAATTCAATTTGTATATCACAATTCCATTTAAAATCCATTTATACCCATATATATAAACAACACATTATTATTATTGTTTTGAAAATATCAATTTTTCCAATTTAAATAATTATAATAGAAAGATTATCAAACCAATACTTATTCGGGTATATATTTTTATTACCAGAATTGTTTATTTAAATTATAAATCAGTATTTCTACTAATTAAATCCAGTTAATTTATCAATTACAGATATTCTAAAATCCGGGTTATCACAGTAACAGCCCGTCCTTACGATATCTGATATATATATATCTCTATATATATACACACGCACACACACACACATCTAAAGTAATGCCGTGGGAATAAGAATACTATGGTAGGTAACATCCAGCTCCTTTCCAAGGGCTCACTGAGCATCAACGAAACCTACCTTTCTTAGACTGACCGAAAAAGCACGCAGTGAATGTAGGGAAAACAAAAGCCACATTTCAAACATAAGTCTGGTGTGAGAAACTCAAGAAATATCTATATTGCATATAACAGTTACTTTTAAGACCATCGTAATGGTTATCCCTTCAAAAGGGTCAAACCATCTAATAAGTACATATTGCGGTATAATAGATAATGTCTAGGATGAAGAAATAAATCGTAAATAGGTGTGATTCTTATAATGGTCACACCACAACATTTTAGATTACAATCAAAACTGCTATGGCACATTCGCATAATGGATGTTCCACTAGAACCTCCCTAGTAAATTGAGACCGATCACTAATGAGAACGATCGGAAACTACCTTCCGGGTGTTGCATATCTCTAGGCAAAATGTATCATAAGGTAAGCACAACTGGCCCAACATTCAAACAAAATAATGTGAACCAAGTATCATTAACTCCCCGTGCACAACATATCGATAATCATACTCTAGACATGGAGTTGATGTACCCATATGGGTCAGCTAAACCCCAGGATCATGCATCCTACTCTGTCTTTGGTCACATACCGATGATGAAGTAACATTCAACATCTCAACACATGGGCCATCATCACTCAAACAAATCACATATTCCCAAATGGATTCTAGCATCTCAAACATATGCATTTCCAAGAGATAGAACATGTTTCTCAGTCTTGAAGTGGTTTTCGGTAAGTAAGACACTTACCAATCTTTATGTGGTCATATTCAACAAAATTGAGAAATATCACATATGGAAACCAAGTCTCATATACTTATCACGATTCCATACTTCTCAATTTCCGCTATCCCTTGGTTAAGTGTGAAGCTCGGTAGGTTAGAGCACTATGCTTCTACATCCTACTCGAATCATCATTCTTAACTCTCACAGTTAGAAACAAGTCTACTTTGTTGGCATTAGTGCTAAGTACACGACTAAGCACTTACCATAAACAAGTAATACACAAAGCACAATTAATACACACAAAGCACGATGAAGTCATATGAACGATTTGTAATCCCCTTTTTGGTTAATTGATCTTTCATTAATTAAAACCTCGTTTATTTGTAAAACTCCTTTTATCTAATAAAACTTCATTTTATTGATTAATATAACTTTACTAATTAAAACATCCTTATTTAATTAAATACTTCATCCTTTAATTGAAAACTTCTTTCAATTAAACATCTTTTATTAATTAAACAACTTTATCTAATTAAACTCATTTATTTAATTAAATTTCACTTTATTTAATTAAACATCTTATGAATTAAATTTTCACTTATTTAATTAATAACTTCACTTATTAATTAAAACTTCTTATTAAAATGTTATATAAATTTTAGTTTCTCTTTATAAAAGATATATACTTCTATTTTACCATTCACGTGTTACTATTTATTTATACTCTTCTCTATACTTCAGAAGTCTTCATATACTTATCTCAATGGCACAAATATATTCACAAATCATTAACAAGATATACTTATTTTAAAATACAATCAAAGAGGTTTAAAAAAGTGTCACTAAAACATTGTCACTATAAACCTCTTCCTTTTTATAAATTAAACATACAACTTTTCTACCTTTATTTTAAAAGATTCCATATTGGTTATTATTATTAAAATTCCATTATTAAAGATCAAATTATATTTATAATATTTTTCCACTTTAAAATATAATTCAAGGGTTTGAAACAAACATTAATAAAACATTGTTTATGTAACAACCCAGGATTCCTGTCATTTGAAATTCGTATATTTAATTGATTTTAAATATTAATAAGTAAAATTTGTAAGTCGAATAGATTATATTGCGAATATCTAGATTTAATTGGATAATTAAATCGATAATTTAATATTTGAAATTACAGAAATAATTGGAAATTGGGTTTAATGTGATTAAAATTGATTTGTAAAGTTGTATTAAATCATATTGGATTTAGAATGATGTTATAGAACTTTTAAAATTGAATTAAAAGTTAATTTGTGGAAATTGAATATTTCAATATTTAATTGACGAGTAAAAATAGTCATTTTTCAAACAGTCTCAGATTTCGACGAAAACAGTTTCATCGGATCCGTAATGTTATATTATAGTAAGATTTCAAATTTCATGCCAATCGGATTTACGGTTTGTCCGAAGCAAGCTAAAACGCACTGAAATCGGTTTAAGTGAATTTTAAATTTAAATAGTCGATTTGAAAACCTATCTTTCAAATATGATCGAATTGGCTCCCTATATATATTCCATTGCATTTGGAATAGGGGTAAAACATTATAGACGCCAGGCGGCACGCTTCGTTTCGAGTTTGGGGAAAATTTCAGATGAATAGTGTTTTGGAATTTTCTATATAAGGACCTCACATTTTCCTTTTTACTCAAACCTTAGGGCTAGAACCCTAGACGCCACTAACAGAAATTTCAATGGCCGAAAATTATTCTTCTTCCTCCTCGTTTTTCTTTAGATCCATCGACTTTAACACGAAGTCTTCAACTACAGATATGTAAAGCACGACGAGATCTTGCGATCCAACGGCTGTGATCTGATTTGGGGTGTCGTGGTGGTCGCTAGGGAGCCACGTTCATCCTTGGTTGCGCACGTCTTTTCACGCAATATTGGGGGTTGAGCTCGATGTGCTCTTGGCCAAAGGTGGAGTCGACGATGCTCTTCGTCGTGGAGTTGGCCGATCATCTTCAAACGTGGCGAGGTGGTTACGATAATTCGCGAGAAGAGGCGGCTGCGTTGGATTATTTTTCATGTACTAGCCTGAAGAAGGAAGAAGATGCAATCTGCGGCCGAGATCTAAGGTTGATGAAATTAACGGCCTGGATTGAAAGAAGGTTTAAAATTGTAAAAAGAAAATAGTAAGTTTATTTACAAATTCGTTCAATCTTTAAAACTGTATAACTTTTTGATACTAGGTCCGTTTCGCACGAAACGAGTTGCGTCGGGTTCGTATTGACGAGCACTACATTATGAAGCTGGTATGGAATCGATTGGAGCTAGCAATAATTTTAAGTAAAATTAAATGCGTGTTTAATTTTATTCGGAATAAAACACTACAACTGTATTTGAAACTAGGTGAGAACTTCTCACTCAATAGAATTTGTTTCGATTTAAATTTTAAATAGTTAAATTTAAAATTTCTTGATTTTGTGATTGAATGATGGTTGCTATCTGTTATATTGAAATAGACCCTGTACGCCGCATATTAAGCGGAGGTTATTGTATTAAACACATATACCGCGATATTCCACCTTGAAGTGGAATTGGTATTATATATGTATTTGGAGTTGATTTTCCCGCATTATATTGCGGATGAGACCCTATTACGCCGAATAATAGCGGATGATATTTTATATAAACCCATGTGCCGCGATATCCCGTCTTGAAACGGGATTGGTATTGTGATAACATCTATGTATGCAGGGAAACAGGTTGGAGGGATACTACTGGATTCCTCAAATAATTGAATTTGTTTCAATGTTGTGGGTTGATTATTTATAATCTCTTTGTGATTGAAATAGTTGAAGGCTAAAATTTAGCCGAATATAATTTTGGTATCGTTGGATACCGGAAATAAATAAAAATTTGATTTTTGAAAATTTAGGTTGAAAGTTTATATTAAAATTTATTTCTGAGAATTTGATAAATTTAAAAGAAGGAATTCTAAAATAATAAAGTTGTATTTTTAATCTTATTGAATAAAATTTCAAAATATGGGAAATGCTATAATAAATGGATTTTGGGTAATATTATTCGAAGGTTGAAGAATTTATTCAAAATACGGATTTTAAAAAGTTTGAAAAATTAAATAATTGGTTTTCTTTAAAAGGAATTTATTTTTAAAAGGAAATAAAATTTGAAACCCATTTGGGAATTGATTTTTGGTGATTGAATTTAAATCTTTTGAAAATCCATTTGGAAATTTATTAGGTGTTTTGAAAAGAATTTGGAATCAATTTGAAAATTGATTTGGGGTTTAGTAGAAATTGATTTCAATTTGAGATTTGAATGTAATTCACTTGGTGTTTAATTTCGTGGAAAATCAATATGGAATTTGCTTTGGTTGTTTTTGAAATCAATTGAAAAATTGAATTGTTGTTGAAAGTGAATATTTGAAATCGATTTGAAAATCGTATATCAGTGGATATTTGGAAATTTAAATTCACCGTAGAATTTATAAAGGAAAGGGAAATTTGTTTAAAATAAACATTGATTTATTTTTGAAGTGTGGAAATAAATTTACGGATATGGAACGTAAATTTAAAGTAAATCGGTAAGGATTTATTTAACTGGTTTAAATGAACCATTTTGAAATAAAAGTGTGTTCTACCTGGAAAGCCGAATAAAATTTCTGAATAGCTTTGAAAGGTATATACATACATACATACATACATACATACATACATACATACATACATACATACATACATACATACATACATATATATATATAATTCTAGAATTGGTTTTGAAAAGGATACTTTGGAGAAATTAACTTCTTAAATTATTTTGAATCCTTAAAGTAAAGATTTATTAAGTTGATATAGAAATGATTATTTCTAAGATTTAATCCATAATTGTTTTAGAAAATAGTTATTAAAATAATTATACTCTATCTACTAATTTTATTTTGAAAATTAGTTTGGAATTAAGTTATATGTAATATCAGTATAATATTTTTATAACCAATATTTTAAGTAAAGTGTTTAAAGAAAAATAGTTTTATTTCAAAGTGTTTTTCCCGATATATTTTGGATAGGTGTTATAAATTATTATTAAAGTATTTGAACTCGGCAGATTTCCAGTGAAAATGAATACATATTTGGAAGTGTTTCCACGTAAGGAAAAGTGACTTGAAATTTGTTTTCAAATGGTTGAAGTGTGGGAAAATATATCCTGTAAAGATATTTTTGGAAAATAAATAATTTGTGAAATTATTTGAAATCTGGTGATGTTGTGCATATCTATTGATAGTTAAATACCCGACTATCAATATTTACTTTTAAATGGGTATTTGTTGTGATTTGCTTGAATTTGAATGCTACACTTATTTTAAAATAAGCGCTCGTTATTCAGTTTAGCTGGGAGAGGACCTATGGGTCATAAATCCCATTCCGAATATTGATACGTCGTAATGGATAGTATTTGAAAACTGATGTTGGAGACCGGATATTTTCGAAAACGGAAGGATTATCATCGAATGTCTCTGCATCGGCTGATCCCTGGTAAAGAGATTTTATCACCCTTTGTGATAGGAAGCCCGGACATGATTAGTGAATATCCCGATTGCAAGGGCTTCTTTGGAAGTGCCTTCGATTTCGTTCTATCCCGGAATGGACTTTTATGGATGTGCGTCTGACGTTACAATTTGAGATGTAAAACTGGTTTCTATCAAATACATTTCTGTTGGTGGCGGAGAATTTATTCTCTTAGCTTAACACCCTTCTCTGAGACGTACGAGCTCAGAGGTTATGTAGTTGATGGTTACTAGTGATATATTCCCAATTTGGTAACGTGGCATGCTGAGTGCTGCTGATCATTTGTTGATCAAAGCGTGGCTTTTGTGAAAAGCGTAGCTTTGTGGACGAGACTTCGTCGAACCTCACAACCCGGTAATGGTCAAAACAGGAAGAATGCAGCAAAGTTATTTGGGGATAGCTCCCCCATAGGGTATGTACATTTCCTTCTGGATAGAGGTGGTATTATGGTACGGAGCCCAGATACTTAACCTATGTGGTTGCTGCAAATTTATTTCTTTGTGATTGTTGGTGAATCCCGGGATAAAGGTCGGTTACAACCAGGGGATGGCATACTCATGTCAGTAGTTACCTAGTTCAGAAGTAACCCGGCCTTGTGTCGGCAGAGATCCGGTTAGGTTCTCGGGGCGTCCCTCCAAAGGCGTACCCATGTGGCAATGGGAAGTTCCTTGGCCTGACCAAATGTTGGAAATCCAATCACCAATACGAGACTTGTATGGTTTTAGTTGTAGAACCTGCCATTTACTTATGGTGGTCACCACTGTTTAGATGGTAGCTATAGTAGGCATAGTGCGAAATGCCTATGCTGGCTAAGATTTATATTATACTTTGGAAATGTTTTCGACACTATGCACTAATAATAATAATCAAATGATTCTGCGTAGTAAGCATCTTTGACTATCATAAGGAGAAATCTCCTCCAATTCTGCGTTTGCATTGTGTGTGTGGCGGGGGCCTTATGGTAGTTTCATTTTCCAAAAGCATAGTGAAATTCTTTTTATTTTCTTTGTGAAAATAACTGTTTTAAGATCTCACACCAGTCCCATGACTGACCTGGAGTTTATTGTTCCCTTTCTAAACTCTGGGTGCCCACCAATTTCCACACGGGCAGTCTAGAGTCAGGTTATCTGGTCATTCTAGAATTCAGGAGTTGCTGTAGAGATTTGGAGGCAAGCTGGATGGCGTGGCGTATCAACTAGTATATAGTATTTCTTTTCCGCTGTTTGTTGTTGTAACACTCTGATAATGTAATGTGATGTAATGTAATAACCGATATAGTTCTTTGTTTTAAAGATAGTCATTTATCTATTATATGGTGTTTTGCTGCGACTGTGAGATTCTGATATCGTTTCTGTTGCTTTTCTATATTTCTTACTTCTTCTGTCATTTTCTTCTTCTTAAACCCTAAGGTTTCGGTTTTCCGGCATTCGATTGTTCGGCAGTTGATACAGTGGACGTATTACTGTCAATATTCGGGAGTCGAAGAATCAAGTCTTCACATTTGGTATCAGAGCATTTGGTTAAGCGATAACCTTGGCTCTGTTGGGAATTACTCATTAGAGATAGAGTCTGTAGTACTCTAGAATGAGTGTGAGTGTAATAATAGATATGAGCACGTATTTATTAGTGAATATAAAATTGTTTTGTATTGTGTTGACTTATCGGTTGATTGTTTATAGATTCTAGTCGGTGCAGTCTAGCTAACTGTGTCGATAGGAGTTTCTAAACTCTTAAACAAGATAAACCGATACAATATTGTTTTTAAAAAGGGTAAATGAAATAATTTTACCCAGACTATTTCGTAAATAAAAGGAATGATTTTCCGAAAATTATTATGGTTGCTTGGTTGTTAGGAAGTGATAATATTAAATTATTATCATCAATTATTGAATAATAAATTGAAATCATAATCAAAAGCTGAGAAATAAATCCATACACAAATGAGATTTGCAAATATAAATTGTAAATGTGATTCATAATTTGAAATGGAATTCCAGAGTAATATTTGAAAACAAATTTAAAGAATTTGAAATTTTGAGATTTGAGAAATTTAAATTCTCTGGAGTTTGAAAATGTTTTTCAAGGGTTTTGAAAAATTGTTTTGAAGGGAAGAAAGCACTAAATTCTTTTCAGTCGTTGGAAAATAATTCTGATGATGATCGCGACGTCATCGGTGTTCATTTTCGAGTTTCAATGAGAGGAATTGTTCCCGAATCATTATTAAATGGAAGTTGTTTGTGAAATTGAGTTTGGTTTTGAAAATTCAAAAGATAATTTGAATAGATTTCAAAAATAATTTTTGAAAGATTGAAAAGACTCAGGAATGTTATATAAAATGTTTGTGGAATAATAAATAAGTTTGGATGACTTAGGAAATTCAGATTTAAACTGAAATTGACCTGAGTTAATTGTAATAAAGGTGAATTTTAGAAGTCTAATAGACTAAATGAATGGAATACAATTATTAAGTTGGAAAATAAATTGTGAATGAATAAATAAAATTTGCAATTACAAGCGCAAGAAAATGAAATTGAATGTTGAAATTCATTTCGAATTTGTAAGTAAATAGAACTGGAATTGGAATTGAATTTGATTTGTGAAAAACAATGTGAAGTATTAAACTAAAATTAGTAAGTGCAACTAATTGAAGAATGACTAAATGGATAAGGTTTAAAATGAATTGAATCCAATATTTTTTTTCTATGAAAGTAAATTGTATTCATATAGAATTGGAAATCCAGTGTAATATATGTAAGTGAAACCGAATGATAAAATGGTTAAACAATTCTGTTAAGCAAAACGAGATATGAATTTGAATAAGTGATGAAATTTGACTTTGGTAAAAGTTAAATAGGATTGGAATCTGAATTGGATTTATAATGGGAGATTTAAGTTAAGTTAAACAAATGATGTTTGAAATGGAATATAACTTAAGTAATGTTGAATGAAGTTGATTTTGGTATCGAAGTAAATTGATAAAGTGAAGTGATGAATATGAACTTGAGTTATATAAATGAAATTCAACCTTATTTGTTAAATGAATTAGCAATTGAATTAATAAATGAATTGAATATTAATCAATCTAATGTAAATGAATTGATATGGAATAAGGGATGTAAATGTTATTCATTAAAAACTAGTAAATTGGAAATTGAATAATTGAATGGAAGTCAATTTAATGCCAACCAATTGGAACTAAAAGTGATAAACAAATTGAATGTGAATTTAATAATTTGGTTATGTTGGTTATGATTTGATTGTTATATGATTGTTAGTTGATTGTATATAATTCATTAAGTGTTAATGAAATTGAATTGATAAATGGAAAGCTATGTAATTGAATTTGAATTAAAGTGAACTAATGTGAATTGGTTGTAAGCAATTAAAATTTGTATCGAAACCTTATAAATTGCTTATGGAAATTATTTTGATCGCATTGCTTATGAAAACTATGTGTTTTCTATTAAAAATTAGTGAAATGTAAATAAATTTCCTATATATGTCACTAACATGTTTAAATGGAGTAAGTACAAGTACCAGGGCTGTAGTTGGCTGGATTTGGTCACGCTAAAATGCTAATAAATAACTGCTTTGCTTAAAAATGCTAAAAAGGTACGCCTACGCAATAAAAATAGGAAATATGAACTATTTTTCTGTTTTTCGACCGTGTGGGTCAATGTATATATATTTATATCTATTGTGATATTGCAAAAGCTCCTCCGTACAAGGGAGACTTTGCCAAAATTTTGGGAGTTAGATAAATTTTGAAATTTTTTTGAAAATTTCTGTTAACGAAAAGTCGATTTCTAAATTGAAATGAAAATGTAGGATTTGAAAACTTAGTAAAGTTATTGTAAGAAGTTTAACTATGAATTTTGAAAAAGTTAAAATGTTTAAATGAATTTGGAATTTAATTTGAACAAATGGTTTTGAAAAGTTAATGGATTTCAAGACTTTTTCTTAGTTGGCAATTTCGAGGACGAAATTCTTTTAAGGGGGGAAGTTTGTAACGACCTAGAATTCCTGTCATTTGTAATTCGTATATTTAATTGATTTTAAATATTAACAAGTAAAATTTGTAAGTCGAATAAATTATGTTTCGAATATTTAGATT
Organism: Allium cepa; assembly: GCA_030765085.1. Lineage (NCBI taxonomy): Eukaryota > Viridiplantae > Streptophyta > Magnoliopsida > Asparagales > Amaryllidaceae > Allium > Allium cepa. Next base: position 205,288,531 of record CM060934.1, on the reverse strand, counting down.
TAATTGGATAATTAAATCGATAATTTAATATTTGAAATTACCGAAGTAATTGGAAATTCGGTTTAATGTGATTAAAATTGATTTGTAAAGTTGTATTAAATCATATTGGAGTTAGAATGATGTTATAGAACTTTTAAAATTGAATTAAAAGTTAATTTATGGAAATTGAATATTTTAATATTTAATTGACGAGTAAAAATAGTCATTTTCAGACAGTCTCGGATTTCGACGAAACCAGTTTCATCGAATCCATAATATTATATTATAGCACGATTTCAAATTTCGCGTCAATTGGATTTACGGTTTGTCCGGGGCAAGCTAAAAAGCATTGAAATCGATTTAAGTGAATTTTAAATTTAAATAGTCGATTTGGAAACCTATCTTTCAAATATGATCGAATTGGCTCCTGATATATATTCCATTGCGTTCGGAATAGGGGTAAAACATTCTAAACGCCAGGCGGCACACTTCGTTTTGAGTTCGGGGAAAATTTCAGATGAATAGTGTTTTGGAATTTTCTATATAAGGACCTCACATTTTCCTTTTTAATCAAACCTTAGGGCTAGAACCCTAGCCGCCACTAACAGAAATTTCAGGCCGGAAATTATGCTTCTTCCTCCTCGTTTTTCTTTAGATCCATCGACATTCACGCGAAGTCTTCAACTACAAATATGTAGAGCACGACGAGATCTTGCGATCCAACGGCTGTGATCTGATTTGGAGTGTCATGGTGGTCGCTAGGGAGCCACGTTCGTCCTTGGTTGCGCACGTCTTTTCACGCAATATGGGGGGCCGAGCTCGACGTGCTCTTGGTTGAAGGTGGAGTCGACGATGCTCTTCGTCGTGGAGTTGGCCGATCATCTTCAAACGTGGCGAGGTGGTCTCGATAATTCGCGAGAAGAGGCGGCTGCGTTGGGTTATTTTGCATGTACTAGCCTGAAGAAGGAAGAAGATGAAATTTGCGGCCGAGATCTAGGGTTGATGAAATTAACGGCCTAGATTGAAAGTAGGTTTAAAATTATAAAAAGAAACTAGTGAATTATTTATAAATTCGTTCAATCTTTAAAACTGTATAACTTTTTGATACGAGGTCCGTTTCGCACGAAACGAGTTGCGTCGGGTTCGTATCGACGAGCACTACATTATGGAGCTGGTTTGGAATCGATTGGAGCTAGTGATAATTTTGGAGAAAATTAAACGCGTGTTTAATTTTATTCGAAATAAAACACTACAACTGTATTTGAAACTAGGTGAGAACTTCTCACTCAATAGAATTTGTTTCGATTTAAATTTTAAATAGTTAAATTTTAAATTTCTTGATTTTGTGATTGAATGATGGTTGCTGTCTGTTGTATTGAAATAGACCCTGTACGCCGCGTATTAAGCGGAGGTTATTGTATTAAACACATATACCGCGATATTCCACCTTGAAGTGGAATTGGTATTATATATGTATTTGGAGTTGATTTTCCCGCATTATATAGCGGATGAGACCCTATTGCGCCGAATAATAGCGGATGATATTTTATATAAACCCATGTACCACGATATCCCGTCTTGAAACGGGATTGGTATTGTGCTAACATCTGTGTATGCAGGGAAACAGGTTGGAGGGATACAACTGGATTCCTCAAATAATCGATTTTTTCAATGTTGTGGGTTGATTATTTATAATCTCTGTATGATTATCTTTGTGGAAATTGTTGAAGGCTAAAATTTAGCCGAATATAATTTTGGTATCGTTGGATACCGGAAATAAATAAAATTTTGATTTTTGAAAATTCAGGTTGAAAGTTTATATTAAAATTAATTTATGAGAATTGGATAAATTTAAAGGAAGGAATTCTAAAATAATAAAGTTCTATTTTTAATCTTATTGAATAAAATTTCAAAATATGGGAAAAGCTTTAATAAATGAATTTCAGGTAATATTATTCAAAGGTTAAAGAATTTATTCAAAATACGGATTTTAAAGAGTTTGAAAAATAAAATAATTATTTTTCTTTAAATGGAAATAAAATTTGAAACCCATTTGGGAATTGATTTTTGGTGATTGAATTTAAATCTTTTGAAAATCCATTGGAAATTTATTAGGTGTTTGTAAAAGAATTTGGAATCAATCTGAAAATTGATTTGGGGTTTAGTAGAAATTGATTTCAATTTGAGATTTGAATGAAATTCACTTGGTGTTTAATTTCTTGGAAAATCAATATGGAATTTGATTTGGTTCTTTTTGAAATCAAATTAAAAATTGAATTGTTGTTGAAAGTGAATATTTGAAATCGATTTGAAAATCGCATATCAGCGGATATTTGGAAATTTAAATTCACCATGGAATTTATAAAGGAAAGGGAAATTTGTTTAAAAATAAACATTGATTTATTTTTGAAGTGTGGAAATAAATTTACTAATTTGGAACGTAAATTTAAAGTAAATCGGTAAGGATTTATTTAATTTGTTTAAATGAACCATTTTGAAATAAAAGTGTGTTCTCCCTGGAAAGCCGAGTACAATTTGTGAATAGCTTTGAAAGACATATACATATACATATACATATATATATATATATATATATATATATAATTCTAGAATTGGTTTTGAAAAGGATACTTTGGAGAAATTAACTTCTTAAATTGTTTTGAATCCTTTAAGTAAATATTTATTTAGTTGATATAGAAATGATTATTTCTAAGATTTAATCAATAATTGTTTTAGAAAATAGTTATTTAAATAGTTATACTCTATCTACTAATTTTATTTTGAAAATTAGTTTGGACTTAAGTTATATGTAATATTGGAATAATAATTCTATAATTAGTATTTTAAGTAAAGCGTTTAAAGAAAAATAGTTTTATTTCAAAGTGTTTTTCTCGATATATTTTGGATAGGTGTTATAAATTATTTTTAAAGTATTCGAAATCGGCAGATTTTCAGTGAAAATGAATAAATATTTGGAAGTGTTTCCGCGTAAGGAAAAGTGATTTGAATTTTTTTTCCAAATGGTTGAAGTGTGGAAAATATATATCTTGTAATGATATTTTTGGAAAATTAATAATTTGGGAAATTTTTTGGAATCTGGTGATGTTGTGCATATCTATTGGTAGTTAAATAACCGACTATCAAAATTTACCTTTAAATGGGTATTTGTTGTGATTTACTTGATTTTGAATGCTACACTTATTTTAAAATAAGCGCTCATTATTCGGTTTAGCCGGGAGAGGACCTTTGGCTCCTAAATACCATTCCGAATAGTGATACGTCGTAATGGATATCATGTGAAGACCGGTGTTGAAGACCGGATATTTTTGAAAATGGAAGGATTACCGTCGAATGTCTCTGTATCGGCCGATCCTCGATATAGAGATTTTATCACCCTTTGTGATGGGAAGTCCGGACGTGATTAGTGAATATTCGGATTACAAGAGCTTCTTGGGAAGTGCCTTCGGTTCCATTCGATGCCGGAATGGACTTTTATAGATGTGTGTCTGACGTTACAATTTGAGATGTAAAGCTGGTTTCTATCAAATACATTTCTGTTCGTGGCGGATAATTTATTATCTTAGCTTAACACCCTTCTCTGAGACGTACGAGCTCAGAGGTTAAGTAGTTGATGGTTACTAGTGATATATTCCTAATTTGGTAACGTGGCATGCTGAGTGCTGCTCATCATATGTTGATCAAAGCGTGGCTTTTGTGAAAAGCGTAGCTTTGCGGACGAGACTTCGTCGAACCTCACAACTCGGTAATGGTCAAAATAGGAAGAATGCAGCAAGGTTATTTGGGGATAGCGCCCCCATAGGTCATGTACATTTCCTTCTGGATAGAGGTGGTATTATGGTATGGAGCCCAGATAGTTAACCTATGTGGTTATTGCAAATTTATTTCTTTGTGGTTGTTGGTGAATCCCGGGATAAAGGTCGGTTACGACCGAGGGATGGCATACTCATGTCAGTAGTTACCTAGTTCAGAGGTAACCCGACCTTGTGTTGGCAGAGGTCCGGTTAGGTTCTCGGGGCGTCCCTCCAGAGGCGTACCCATGTGGTAATGGGAAATTCCTTGGCCTGACCATTTGTTGGAAATCCAATCACTAATACGAGCCTTGTACGGTTTTAGTTGTAGAACTTGCCATTTACTTATGGTGGTCACCACTGTTTAGATGGTAGCTATAGTAGGCATAGTGCGAAATGCCTATGCTGGCTAAGATTTATATTATACTTTCGAAATGTTTTCTAAACTATGCATTAATAATAATAATAATCAAATGATTCTGCGTAGTAAGCATCTTTGACTATCATAAGGAGAAATCTCCTCCAATTCTGCGTTTGCATTGTGTGTGTGGCGGGAGGCCTTATGGTAGTTTCATTTTCCAAAAGCATAGAGAAATTCTTTTTATTTTCTTTGTAAAAATAACTGTTTTAAGATCTCACACCAGTCCCATGACTGACCTGGAGTTTATTGTTCCCTTTCTAAACTCTGGGTGCCCACCAATTTCTACACGGGCAGTCTAGAGTCAGGTTGTCAGGTCATTTTGGAATTCAGGAGTTGCTGTAGAATCTGGATGCAAGCTGGATGGCGTGGCGTATCAACTAGTATATAGTATTTATTTTCCGTTGTTTGTTGTTGTAACACTCTGATAATTTAATGTGATGTAATGTAATAACTGATATAGTTCTTTGTTTTAAAGATAGTCATTTATCTATTATATGTTGTTTCGCTGCGACTGTGAGATTCTGATATGGTTTCTGTTGCTTTTCTTTCTTTCTTACTTCTTCTATCTTTTTCTTCTTCTTAAACCCTAAGGGTTCGGTTTTCCAGCATTCGATTGTTCAACAATTGATACAGTGGACGTATTAATGTCGATATTCAGGAGTCGAAGAATCGGGTCCTCACAGTTTGTTACAAACCCAAACCATTTCATACTTATTTAGTTTCTTTAAAACTCTCTTTTTAAAGACCTAATTACTTTTACAAGGTTTTAAGACACGTGTTGCCCGAACATTGTCACGACAACCTAAAACTATTTACTTATAATTATCTTTAAAATATTCATTATTAAAAATCTAATTATATTCCTAAGTATAATCCTAATTTTAATCCTAATTATAATCTTAATTATAATCTTACTTAATTCTTAACTATATTCATTAATTATATTCCTAATTATAATCTTAATTATATTTATAAATATAATCTAAAATATCTGCTTAATTATAAACTTACATTAATTTAACAAAGAGAGGGAGAGAGTGATGTGAGAGGGAGTGATGATTGTGGGGGTGTGGATTATTTATAAAAACAAAATATTATATTTAATTTCTCTATTAAAATTGCAACATCTTTCAAGCTTGTACGACCACATAGTGCATTCGATCGCCATGAAACTTGTCGGCGTATATCACCTCATTATTCCAGTCCAAACGACACAAGTTTCATCGAAATCCAAGATAGTGCCTCTGGATGATAATTTCACGCGTTTCAAGACTATTTATCGATAAAACGATTTTCGATCATATTATCCATATTTATTCAAATTATTTATATTTGTAAATATTTTTCTAAAATAAGTTTACTATCGTAGATTATTATTTAAAAGGGGGTTAACAATGTTACCAAATCAATTTAATCACATTAAATATAGTATTAAATTATTAAAATAATTCAAATATTTAAATAAGAAGTGTTTGAAATTCTGGGTCATTAGAGATATTGAAAGTGAAAGTAAATGCCATAAACAGAAAATCTTACCAAGTAAAGAGCTCCGGATAAGCGGTCCTTATGCTCTCCTCGAACTCATAAGTATAATCGCCTTCGCTCTCACTCCACTAAACCTTTACTGGCTCTATCGTCTTCCTATTAAGTTGTTTCATATCGTGTCCAATGATACGAATGGGCCTATGAGGTCTCAAAGCTTCTGTTTCAATCTCGATATCCAAGCTGACTTGGTTCAACTGTCACGCCTGAGTCACGCACCAACTTCCACAAATGAGTGATATGGAATACATTATGCACAGCCACCATCTTTTGAGATGAGTCGACTCTATATGTTAGATTATCGATCCTTTTAAGTATCAAAAAGGACCAATGAACCTCGACACCAACTTCCCCTTAGAACTGAATTGAACTACAATCTTCAGTGGAGATCTTGACAAGCACTATACCGCTAACAAAGAACTCTAAATCATGCCGTCTTTTATCAGCATAGGTCTTCTGTGTATCTTGAGCAACATTCATTCCTTATGGAATAATATCAATCTTCTATGAAGTCTCTCTAATCGTATTTGTCTCAAGTATTAATTTCCTCCGGCTTCCCACCAATAGGAAGGAACATTGCATAGTCCGCGATACAATGCCTTAAATGGTGTCACATTGATGCTAGACTGATAATTTTTGTTTTATGCAAACTCCATCAAATGCAAATAATCATCCCATAAGCCACCAAAATCGAGAATGCAAGCTCGCAAGATATCCTTTCGGATACGATTCACTCTCTTAGTCTGCTCATCGTTTCATGAGTGATAAGTTGTGCTAAGATGCAGCTCCGTCCCTAATGCTTCTTATAAGCTCTTCCGAAACCCACTAGTGAAAAAGGGTCTCACTCACTCACAATGCTCTTCGGCATACCTTGGAATTGCACAAACCACTTCAGATACAATTTGGCTAATATGGATGTTTTTCTACTAGATTTTACGATATAAATTTAGCACTCGTCATTAATATATGACCTAGATGGTACCATACTCTCCGCTAGTCCTCAATAATACATCGATTAAGTCCACCGAAATTTATTCCCATTTGAATCTTGAGCGGTTGCAGCAAACCACTCGGCTTCTTCTGCTCTGCTTTTTAACTGACAATTCATGCACTTCGGGATGAATGCCTTAACGTCCTTCTTCATCCCTTCCCAATAAAATGTCTACCTCATATCACAGTACATTTTATTACTACCGGGATGTATGGTTAATCTCGAATGATGGCAATCTCATTGCACCTCATCCCCCAATCAACATCAGGAACAACCAATCTCCCATCCTTATGAAGCCAACCATCACGGTCGAGTCTGTACAACTTCATCTCCCCGGACTTTACTCCTTCCTCTATCTTCACCATGATCTCCGTTAATCTAGCATCTCGACTCTAACTGATACTGATTCGCTCAATCAGTGTTGTTCTGATCATCAAGCTAGTGAACACTTCCGGTTTTAGCTCACATCGAGGCCTAAAATCATAGCCTTCAATAAACTTCGACTGCTTCCACTCTAGGAATATCGCTCCCAAGCTAACATGTTTCCTACTTAAAGCATCATCGGCTTTATTTCTCTTACCGGGAGTATAAGAAATGTCAAAGTCATAGGAAGCCAGAGCTCTAACCATCGCTGCTTATGAATAGCAAGATCCTTCTGAAAGAAGAGATACTTCATACAACTCGAATCTCTCCCTAAGCGTGTAATGCCTATATATCTTCAAAGCGGTTACTATCAACACCAAATACAAATCATGAGTCAAGCACTTTCTTTCATGCGGTTTCAGTTGTCAATTAGCATAGGTGATGACCTTTCCTCTCTGCATCAACACTGCACCCAGTCTAACATCACAGGCATCTGTGTATATTATCATCTCATCATTCCCGCTCAGAATGGCTAACACCGATTGCTTATCAACCTCTCATTCAGACTCACGAACATATGCTTGCACCTCGCACCCCAACTAAAATTCTGATCCTTCTTCGTCAAGGTTGTTAATGGTGCTGCTACCTTAGAGAAATCCTTGATAAAATGTTTATAGTATCTACCAATCCAAGGAAACTACCCACGTTTGTAGCGGTCTACAACCGAAGCTAGTTCTATACTGCTACCACCTTCGTAGGATCTACAGTAATAAACTACTCAGAAACAATGTTACCCAAAAATCACACTTCCCTCCTCTGGAAGTGATTTTGAAAACTTTGCCTTTAATTAGTGCCTCCTTAACATCTCGCGCACAATCCTCAGATGCTCCTTGTGTTCTTCCTCCATCCTCGAATAAACAAAGATATAATCCATGAATACAAGTACAAACTTATTTAGCTGATCGTTGAAAACACGGTTCATAAGATCAACAAAAGTATGATGTTGCATTGGTTAGCCCGAATGGAATAACCGGCCACTCATAGAATCCAAATAGCTTATGAAATATTGTAATCGGAACACTCGCCTTTGCTACTCTCCGTTGATCAAACCCTATCAAAAGGTCGAACTGAGAGAACTCCCTAGCACCATGTAGCTAATCGAACAAGTCATTAATATGCGGAAGTGAATATTTCTTCTTCTTTGTTGTCTTTTTTAGCTCATGGTAATCTATACACAATATCAAAGAGCCATCCGCTTAGTTGTGAACACTATAGGTGCTTCCCACTCGGATATACTCCGTCGAATGAACCATCGTCCCAATAGGTCATTCACTTGCATCTCTAGTTCCTTCTGTTCTTTTGGTGCTATACGCCTAAAAGGCATAATAATCGATCTAGCATCCTTCACCAAATCTATATGAAACTCGATCTGTCTATGTGTTGGTAATCCGGTTACCACCTCAAATATGTCCAGATACTCCCTCCTATAGGCATAGATGACGAGAAGGACCTCAAGTAGGTATAGAAAGCTAACCATCACCACATTGTCTGGTAGGCAGTCTATCTCCAACTTACATCTATCATACATCTCTATCGTCACCAACGGCCTCTCGCAATCCACCACTACTTTTTTTTCTACAGCCAGTCCATCCCCAATATAACATCAAACCCCACAATACCCAAAAAAAAAGATCATAAGTAAACAAACATCCATGGCTTGATAAGGCTAAGTCTCGACAAACCATGGAAAGGCTAGTCGATCCTTTAATTGGGTTTGTAACAATTAAAGATCAATCAACCGTCTTGGGTTTTAATCCCAGTCTATCTACCAAATCACTATATATAAAGGAATACAAAGCCTCGATATCGAATAAAATAGTACATATGTATCAGAAATAGAAAGTATACCCTGTAAAACGATGTTCTTCCCCTTCTCGTTTGTCAATGGAGCACTCGATGAAGGTGGAATAGCATTCAAAGCGTAGACACAACCTCCTTGCTCCTCGGAAGCTCTAGGCAATCCTTCTTCATATGCCCTAGCTCGTTGTAGTTAAAACATCCTTTCTTCTCGTTTCTGCAACCTTTGCTAAGATGACCTTTCTCTTAATAGTTATGGCAAGTAGACTCTCACTTGCCCTTATTCTTACCATCCTTCTTAAACTGCTTCTTATTGTTATTATCCCACTTCCACTTGCCTTCCATTCTAGCTTGCGGCTTTGGCCCATCCTTGGGAGCAACAACTAGTTTAGACTCAGGATACAGACTTTCTCGTCGAAGAGCCTTCTCCACCAGCCTATCAAATGACTCATCAATATGTCCTACTTGCTTTTCTCTAAGATAATCTTCAAACCTATATCAAACTTCCTATTAGTCTTGAGCGGAGTATAGATAAAAGAGAGACTGCATTTTGATGGCATGTCGAACTCGGCCATATACCCCAACACAAACATATTCCCTATCTCAAGTCAACGAACATCTAGAAGAGCACTGACTTTGGGCAGCCGGTATATACTTCTCTTCAAACCTTGCCTTAAACTGCTCCTAAGTAATCTGATCCTCAGGAGTAGCAACCCTGATGACGTTCCACTACCCTGCAGGTCATCCTTGAAGGTGTCTAGAAGCCAGCTTCCTCTTTGTTGCATCCTCTAACTACATATCCTCAAAGATGCATTCGTAGGTGTCCAACCATTCCTGCACTTCGACAACTGATTCCATTCCAAGAAATGATTTGCCACCTTGAGTAGAATAATCCTTGGTTATTTTAGCAAAGTCATCCCTCGGCTCTTGCACCGGAGCATCACCATCAACAGCTACAGAAGGAGCAACTTGGGCATTTTAAACCATGTTTCGCACCATCTTAACAAACATGTTTTACAAGTTTAGGTTAGCAACCCCCAATCCCACCCTCCTTAACTCCAGGAAGGAAATTCTACCAGCATTCCTAATTAGCCGGCTCATTCTTTCAAGCTGCCATAAGAATGATCGGCCTCTTTAAAAGGGATAAGTGGTGCTCATGAATGCAATGTGACTCATATACTATACGGTTTCAAAAAAAAAAAAAATATAACGAGTACACTCTCTCATACATCGCTCGATCCATTCTAAAACGATAGCTATTTTTTAATCTCTTATGGATCCAAGTATCAACTTTGGCAATCTATGCAACCTTTCTCTAACGCCAAAAGTGATAACCGCCATGTACCACTAGTACCAATATACCTATATAGTGCATTGCAGTGGTACGTGGCCAATGTAGGACGATATTCATGGGTGTAAAGTAGAGAAAATGAAATCACATAACTTGTCAAACATCTCATAGTGTATAGACAATATATGATAATCAAATAGGTATAAAAAAGATGAGATACAATATAACTAAATGATGTAGAATACTTAGAGTGCATCGGCTCATCATTGTTATACAAAACAAAAACAATAAAGTTTATATATCCCAATACCCAAAATAAACTCTATAACTGTCTATAAAGCAATACAATTGCTGACATGAAACCATAGTACCACACAGCGGAATATAAGTGATAGTAAGCTCTTAAGTATAGATATACAAAATCATAGCCTCCTCCTCATACAACCGAATAGCCATGCATTATTCACACATGTTATCCCTAATCTACTCATTTAAGAGTACCTGAGATAAGAAGAAGAAAATCATCAAACATCGGGTCAGACAACTGTATGATGTAAGCAATACGTCATTTCAAAAATACTACAAAAATAATATATAATAAATAGGTCCATAGGGTATGAAGAATCAAACCTGATTTGTCCTTGCATCCAGAGAGTTAGCACATAAACACAGTATATGCTAAACTACTATCACATGTGGAGACTATAGGATAGGAGTATAACACATCATATCAAGTACACATTAAACATAGCAGCCATCACACAGCCTTGCATCCCTCACTCAATGCACTGGATATACGATAACTCTTACAGAAGCTCAACTCATTGCCAATATAGATAATTAGGGACTGAATAGACGCAGATGTCCGAAAATATAGGTATACGCAAGTTACCGTGGGTATACACAAGCTACCTTATCCCGCTAATGAGCATGTAATGACCTGGAATTTTACCATTGATTTGTAAATATTTAATAAATTTTAAATATTCGAATAATAGGTTTTATAATTAAAATATAACTCTTTTAAAAAACAACAAACGATGGTAAAATGGATTTGTAATGACCTAGAATTTTCCACTTTGAAATAGGCTATTTAACTATATTTTAAATACTAAATAAATGGATTTTTGTTAACAAATAAACCTATTTTAATTATTCAATAATGATAGTAAAATAGTTTTCAATTTTTTTTACCAATATAGTTAGTTCAAATAGAAACAGAAAATGTGGCCGAAAATCGTTTCCCAAAATTTCGACTTTTCGACACTAAAAAGTTGCCGGAAAACGTCATGCACATTTGTTTCAACATGTACACAATTATTGAAACTAGGGTTGATCACATTTACAAATAAATATGCATTCACATGTATACATAGTAAAAACTTAGTCTATATACACACATACATGCATGTTTTGACCTTTTATGTAGAAATGTATATTATATAACCTAAATTAACCTAAGATATTACACATCCACCACCTACACAACATAGGTTAGTACATGAGAGCATGGTAGGGGTGTAGCCATGTTGGTAATGTGTATACTAGGTATAGAGGGAGGAATGGTGATATGGTCTCATGAAAAGTTTATTGTTATTTTATACTAAAAGTCATTTTACTAAATTACCCACTCATTTTCTATAAATACCTCCTTGCTCTCTTTATTTTTCCTTTGTTCCTCTCCTTTATATTTTCAAGTACCCCCACTTCTTCCATCCATGGCTTCCACTTCCTTTTCATAAGAAAAAATTAGTTTATTCACTTAAAAATCAAGTAAAAACTCCTCTTTTTTGCTTCCAAACCCATTCTGACGAGCCTTGTTCTAGCCATGGCCATTCCTATTGTTCACTATGACAAGCCCATTTAGCCTTCCAAAGGTCCACATCTTCACTTTGTTGAGCTAGGAGTAAGTGGGCTAGGTCGAGAGCAAGTTTAGTTTGATTTAGATAAGTTATAGTGAGTAAAGTTCGTGTTTTTTAAAACTCAAGTTACTAAATTTTTAAAGTTGTAAAATTTGTAAGTTAAATGTTGCTTAATTATGTAGTAATGTTATATGTTATGTATGCATGCATATATGCTGATTTGGAGTTGATTACTTATGCCGAAGTTTGAGTAGGCGATAAAGGTTATACCTTGAATATTGGAAAAGTTAGTTAGTATTTGTGAACTAATATTCTTGCTTATGATAGTCTATGATGTTATGAGATGGTATTTTTGTTGAATGTTGTATGTGATGTATGTGGATTCATGACATGAAGCTAGTGAATCTCTAACCAAAAGCGACATAGAAATCCTTCTTTTTGTCGAAAAGTTGTTTTTGTTTCAAAGTGAAATGTTTTTAAGTTTAAATCTTCGATTTAGTTTCAAAATTCTATTTTTATGTTTAAACAGACAAGAGTTCTAAGTTGAATTTTGAAAAGTTAGAAAACTAAATTTTCAAGTTTTAAAGTTACGGGTCCGTATAGCGATAGTCGCTATACGCATAGTTCGAAAAATCTAACTATTTTTTTAATCTAAACTTGTTTTAACTTAAAACCTTTTTAGAAAATGTTTTCTAACTTTAATTTAGTAATTAGAGAACAATTATTTAATTAATTATTTATCTAATGTTTATTTGATTGGTTAATTAATTACTAAAGGTAATTAGTACTTAATCATTTGTTAATAATGGTTTTTAAACTTAAATATTAATCAATTAAATGAATCATGATTTGTTACTTAATTAAAGTTAGTTATTATTTAATTATCAATTATGGATTAATTAATTAATTAATTATTTATTTAAGATAATTATTGATTAATTAATATTTTTAAAAGGGGTTTTATTTAACTAATCTTTGGTTAAAGTTAATTATGTTTTAATAAGGTTTAACTAAGCTTTAATTACCTTTAATTAGAGTTTAATTAGTATTTAACAAGGATTTGATTCTCATTTACAAATGTTTTAATTTATTTTAAAATCGCTTTGAGTTTAAGTAATCGGTTTTGCTTTAAACCGTTTTCTTTTCAAATTTGTTTTAAATCAAGGGATTTTCGAGTAACCCCATATGACTAGAAAAAATAAATGACATCTTTTGGAAGGCAGAATAAAACACCATTCTACCGTTACAATTGACTTGGACATTTACTTAAATTGATTAACAATTATCTGTTGATCCCTTATATACATGTTGTTATGTGATGCCATGTTAAACTAGATAAGTAAAATCAAAATAAAAGCATTATTGTGGACGCTAAGCCTCCATTTAATTTTATAAAGACAAATATTCCATTTTCTTTATGAAATGGGTTCAAGTTATTTCAATTTGAACAAGATATTTAAAGAATGATTTGACAAATGGTTTTACTTTAAATAATAGGAATAGTTTTCCATGTTAAAAAAGAAGTTTTTATAAAGAGTTTTATAAAGGAATTTAGAAATTTATAAAGTGATTTGGGTAAATGGATTTGAATGTTTAAGCAAAAGTTTCATAAATAAGGAGGATTTATTGAATGGATTTGCTTATTAAAGGAAGCTAATTTGATTCAAGGTTTTCTAGAAAGTTGTTTGAACAGGAATCCTTTATAAAGAAGTTTTATAAATGATTTAGGTATTATAAAATAAGTTTAAGAAAATGACTTGGATATTCATAAAGGGAGTTTATAAAAAGGTTTGGATATTTATAAGAAAATTATAAGAAAAGTTAGATATCTATAAAAGCAATTTATGTAAATGATTTTGAATATTTATAAAATGGCTTTACAAATGAATTTAGGAATTTGGAAAGCATTTTGAAATGGGTTTGGATTTCAAGTAAAAAAGATTCCACTAATAAATAGATTTGATTAAAAAGGATTTATCGAATGAAGTATAAAAATAATTTGAGATCTGGGTTTCTCTAAACTGACCTTTTAAAAATTGTGGCATGAAACATCCATTCCACACTTAACACCGAAGGGATAGTGTTAGGATTGTCCTTACCTCCAATTTAAACAACATTTGTTTAATTCTTTTAACATGATTTGGAAGGAAGAAGTTATTCGCAAATGTTTTGTGAATATAATTACGTCAAAGAGATAAGTATATGAATGTTTTAGACAAATGTTTTGTAAAGAGATTTGTTAAATAATTTTTTTTTTGAGGCTTAGTGATTGCTATGGATAAATAAATCTCAAACGAAATTGGTTTTTATTTATCTACTGATAGTTAAATAACCGATTGTCAAATATGGACCAAAACGTAAGTTTGGAAATATCTAGGAGAAACATGTGAGTTATATGACACAGTTATCTTCGATGATGCTGTACTATGCATATAAATCTCATTTCCTTCTGCTAGGGTATATGTTAAGGAAGTCCATCCATTAATGGTTAGAAGGTGATATTTTCTCTTATCTTTAACTACTTATTTCCTAAAGAACCGGGCTTGAGTTTACCAGAAACTATCAAATGTTATTTCAAAGAGACCGGGATCAGATATGTTATCTGTAACGACCCGCCTTTTTGACCGCCTCCAGTCAGTAATTAAACCAGCTAGAAACTTTCAAAATGACGGATTGTTATTTAGTTTATAGAGTTTAAACAGAATCAGCCACAGAATCACAGAATAATAATAACATTTCACATAAATGAATTTTTCTTTCATATACAAATATCAGAGTTTATACAATGCATTACATTTTAATACAGCGGAACAATTTATTTATTATTTAGTACAGGAAAAATTTTCTTGAAAAACTTTAATGATGCAGTAATCCCCCTCTCTCTAACTTCACTGCCTGAAAATCTTCAAGCTGTAAAAATACTCGGTTTGACCCGAGTATTACATTCAAAGAAAATAATACACGGGTCAGTCGAATTCAAACTCAGTTATTAGTGCATAGCAGCAATAATAATTAAATAGCAATTAGACGACAGTCAAAGATAAATTTACCTATTCGACCCTTTAACAAGAAATCAGATAACGGTAAATATAACACTTATCAGTGTTAAAAACAATAAATCAGCAGATTTAAATTTTCAACGAAGATAGATGAAAGGATTCTTCTTCTTTTTTTCCTTTAAAAAGATAATTTAGAAAATCATCAAAATTTACCTAAACGGCAGTTTACAACAAATTTATCAGTTTAAAATCAAATCAATTAAATTAATTGAAACGTTACTTAAAGAAAAATCAAAACTAATTGGCTGCCGTACACGCATGCGTGCACGGCCTCGCCAATAATGTATATGAAATGCGCAAATAAATCAATGAATCAAAAGCCAGTGAAGGATCTAATTTCAATGCCACTGCCCCAACAATCAAGACATCATATATGCAATTGTTAGAGTATAAGTTCAACAGCCAATGCTTCGACCGGGGAGCATATGCAAAGGCCAAGCTAGAGATATGTGCAAACAAACAAATGGATGCAACAGATGTAGAGTGATGCACATGAACCAAAGTCTAAAACCAGTGATCATGAACATGGCAACTTATTCATATATGTGACAAGGACATGCCAAAATATTATGAAACTGAAAATGAACAAAGAAACAGAATTCATGGAAATGGATCTGGAAATGCAACAAGAGGAATGATTTCAACATGTATGCAACAGTGACACAAACCATATGCAGCAAAGAGGCAATGCTCGAGTCATACCACATTCATGTATATAATTGAGGACACAAATAAGTGTACATATGTAATGTTAGCAGTGCCAACAAATGTGACAGCAGTTGCAAAAGTATTTAACAACACACTGGATTGGTTCCAAGTTCAGGTGAACTAAATAAAGTAGTGTACACAAAATAAACTACTGCAATGACTCGACCAGTTCAAAAGAAAACAACATGAGTACCTCCAAGAAAAACAAAACATATGGAGGCACTAGATCACCAAAAAAGGTAATTGAGATGAACAGGAGTGCCAAAGGGTCAGGGACAGTGGTTAGAGAATATGAAATGCAGACAACACCAAGTTCGAGCCAGCAACGACTCAGCAATGTCAAAGAGAACAAGAACTACAAATTAGGTTCAAGTGATCAAAGACATGAAATCACAATGCAACTGTCAACTTCAGTTTGAAAATGAAACAGGTTAAGGAATGAAGTATAACAAGTGCAACAGGCTATACTGCAGAGTGAAGACTGCAATACCAAAAAGGTAAGTGAACAACAAAAGGACACAAGTATCAGACTATCAAATGTACAAGAACATCTGGAGTGAATACAAACAAGCACAGAGCTACCAAATGCAGCATGGAACTACAGAAATGCGACCAAACAAGCCCAACTCAAGTACGATGCAAACAATTCAACTCAAGTACAACAACTACAAGAGATGCCAACATGTACAACATTAGCAAATAACAATTCACAGTGCAACAGCCCCAAACCAGGAATGCAACTACTAGGTATGCAAAACATAAATGGGCAGTGACAGTAAACATGGAATAAGATGCAATTACTAGTGCAACAGAGAAGAAATAAACAAACTATAGTTGAAATCATGAAAGCAGTGCAGACTAAAATGATCAAAAGTGCAATTAGACAATTGAACAGCGGTGCAGACTACAACCCATGAAAGTACACATGAATGAACATGAATACAAGTGCAGACAAGTAGAAATTCAAACATGAAATGGAGAACATCATTGCAAATGCAACAGGTAGAAGAAGATGCAGTGAAGCATGTACAAAAAAAACAAATGCAATTCGAACCAACATGACAGCAATGCATCAATGCAAAATGGAGTGAATGCAACATGGTAAACAACCAAAATGCAACAAGTACTGCAGTAATAAACAATATCAGAAAATCAAGTTCAAGACT
Source organism: Allium cepa (assembly GCA_030765085.1). Lineage (NCBI taxonomy): Eukaryota > Viridiplantae > Streptophyta > Magnoliopsida > Asparagales > Amaryllidaceae > Allium > Allium cepa. The sequence continues at coordinate 205,271,483 of CM060934.1, read as the reverse complement.
CAACAGTGAAGAACCTGGATGTCAAAGGCAATACACAAGTGACTCATGCAACATGACAAGTGATCAAGACCAAATGCAAACTCAAATAATATACAACAACAAGTGCATGCAACAGTGAAGACTCGAGACCAAATGCAAACTCAAATAATATACAACAAGTGCATGCAACAATGAATTGAGGTGGACAGGGGAGGCAACTGCAAATTCCAATAAAAATGCAAATTCGAGCAAGGTCGAAAGTGTTACAAAACTCAAATAACCAGAGGCAAACAAGTATGCACTTGACAAAGTTCAGACTCACCAACTACAATCATTTCTAAACTGAACCAGTAAATACTTCTAGCAACAGTCAGTAGGCAAGAGGAGACCAGAGAGGTGGCTACTTGAGCTACACACCCCTAATACAACTTAAATGGTCAAGGCAACTAAAGAACCAAGTCATAGAGATATCTATGTGACCATGAAATCAACAGCTCTGTACCAGATTCAAACTAAAATGTGCATACTCAGATGAACACATGGCCAAGAACAAAATTAAAAGCATTGTGTGGAAGCACAGGAACAACTACAACTGGCAAAATACTATAGCCGAGATGGAGTACCAAAAACGAAAACAAAGTCGAACAATTCAATCCATAATCAAAATCAATAGCCCCAAAATCAACTCAACGCAGAAGAGTATCAACACGAACAAAATCAAATCGAAGCCGAAAAACAAAATCAAAATAAGCAGATGAAGTCAAACTATTTCGAATTAGATGTGAGTAATATAAATTACTCACCTTTGATTTTGAGGAGCACGCGCAAAGAATCGATCGAAGAACCCTGGCCGAATCGAAGCAAAGGCGAACGACTGACGACACAAAGGAATGAGATTCATCTTCTCGATCGAACCATAAAGATGGCGTCTTCAAATCTGTACCACGCCCTAATTTTCGAACGAATGAACGAAAAAACTCGTGGTCGCCATTGTTATAATTTTTTTCTTTCGTTCGCTTTGTTTATTTTTAGGGTTCGAATGAATAAAAAAAAATGGAAAGGAAGGCTTGGTTGAGAATAAAGGGAGGAGACAGCGTACAGGGTAGGGTGGCTGAAGTGATACGCGATTTCGGCTGACAGGTACGTGATTTTGCAGAGGTGATACATAGCAGTGTACTAGAGATTTGGTAATAATAATTTTTTTTTTCTTTTCATTATCTTCTTTAGTAAGCTTCATAGGTATACAAACGTTTTGAAGTTCAACTATCAAGCAATAATTTATATTAACATGTTTTACAATTCGATTTTATACTTGTATTTTGTATCGATAAAATTCATTCCATTTTATTTAGATTAAAGAACAACGTTATTAAAACTAACCATCAATTTATAAATTTACATAAATAATAATTCTTAAATCTAAATTATTTTTTCTAAGTCATTAGTTCGAATTTTTAAATACAAATTTAATATTCAATTTTCAAACTCCAAAGTCAAATTCAAATTTTATTCAACTTTCAATAGATTAAATCTTTAAAATTTAATCGCCAAATTCATAGTTATATTGGGAATTCAATTCAAACCATCATTCACATATTAAAATTAATTAAATATTTCCAATTTGAATGGTTAAAAATTCAGGGTGGTTACAATCTCCCCTCCTTAAAAGAATTTCGTCCCGAAATTACAAGTAGGAAAAAATGATTGTTAAAATTTCACTAATATTTATACCGTACTCAATTTTATCAAGTTTGAAGCTTATTAAAAATATATAAATAAGTATAGGATTCATTCTATTTGTTTTTTCTCATTAGCTTTGTTAATTAACTCATTTGCTCATCATTTTCTACAATCAAGACGCAAAAGTCTTTTACTAAAGTTTTCAACTTACAAAACCCAAATTTTAAATTTGCAATTCTTCATTAAGAAATTTACATAGTATGACCTTTCCAAAGCTGTGGACTTTCAAAACATTTCAAAAATCCTCTTCTTTAGTTCATTAGGTTGGAATTTATGTTACTTTAATTTCAGATTATTGATTTTCTATTTAAAGTTTGAAAATACTTGCTAACTCGAAATTTAACAAGTCTATTGTCATTCTTAAAGACATTAGTCATACGCTGGCCAGGCGTAGGACTAAAAGTCTCCAAGTACTAAATATACTTGCTTCAATTCCCAGTGAAAATACTTTTAAAAATTCTTTTAAAAAATGGATATGGAAAGCACGTTCCCCCATGGATCACAGTTTACCCGGCGGTTCCGCTACTATCCCAGTAGAATCGCTTGTAACTGTAGATTTCTCATCTCTTGAATTTCGCCATGGTTGTCCCCTTAGATCGCGGTTCACACGGCAGTTACACTACTATCCCAGTAGAATCGCTCGTGACCGTAGGCATCTCGCCCCTCGAATTACGCTTTGGCATCTAGATTGCAGTTTACACGGCGGTTGCGCCACTATCCCAGTGGAATCGCTTGTAACTGTAGGCATCTCGCCCCTCAAATTACGCTAGTCACTCCAACTAATGGAAAACAAATGGCCAATCCAACTAATGGAAAACAAATGGCCAATCCAACTAATGGAAATCAAATGGTCAATCCAACTAATGGAATTCTACGTAGCTACGATTTTCAAATGGACACTCGTCTCGAGTTCCAACAACCTTCACAAATTTTAAATGGAAGGTACTTTTCCATATCCTTAGTTTGGAAAACATAATATCATACATACATATATAATATTTCATTTCACATTTTGTACATATCATACCCATGTACTTACATAAGTTTTCCATAACAATTACTTTCCAAGCTAATGGCTTTCGAATTTATCGTATTCTCATATATACGTTCTGAAAACCTCAATATCTCATACCCATAACAAATAGAGGATTCATAAATTTTCCAGCTCATTATCCAATTAAAATTTTCCTCTAAGTCGATTTGGAATTTTAAGGTTATCTCAAACCTAATTCATATTCATAATTCAATTTATTATCGACTTCACACTCGATTTAGATTTCAAATTTGATGTTTGTCTGATGAATTTAAAGTCGAATTTGAACGGGCAGAGAATTAAGTTAAGTGGAAAACTTAATATTGGAAAATTTGGAGTCGGTTTAAAACAATTATTTTGAAATATATGCGGAATTCAAATTTTGAATTAGGTCGGAGTTTAAAAAGTTAAATGGGAATGTTTTAGGGAAGTAATATTATGAAATGAAGTTAATCAATTTGAAGTTGTTTTAAATTGGGTTAAGGATCGAAAGCATAGATTTCAACATTCATTGTCGAAATAGACGTTTTCGAGTGGAATAAAAAGAAATGGTGAATTATAACACTGTTGTTATAGTAAATGTTTTTTTTTTGAAAGGAAATGTTTATATAGTATTGGGGTTTATATATCTATCTTAAATTTGAATCCTTATGCTAGTGATTTTGGGTCGTCGTAACAATGTTTTACGCAACATTCGTTTTGACTCAAATAAATGTGTTTAAAAAGAGCGCTTTCCTTAAAGAACGAAATATATACTTGATTATGATTTAAGTATATTGAATATTTTCAAAGTGTTGAAAATGAATGGATTTGTGAATTACTTGTTATTAAATAAGTATGGAAATGTTTTCCAATATGAAGTGAATGTTTTGAAATTTTATCTCTTAAAGATAAATTGAAAATGAATATTTGAAATCGATTTGAAAATCGTATATTCATAGATATTTTGGAAAGGTAAATTCGTTATGGAATTTATAAAAGAAAGGGAAATTTGTTTAAAAATAAACATTGATTTATTTTTGAAATGTGGAAATAAATTTACGGATTTGGAACGTAAGTTTAAAATAAATCGGTAAGGATTTATTTGATTAATTTAAATGAACCATTTTAAGTTTAAAATGGATAAATATTTAGAAATGTTTCCATTTTAAGGAAATTGTTTTGAAATTTGTTTTCAAAGATTGAAAGGTAAAAACATGATTTGAAAGTTTGTTTTCAAATGGTTAAGTGTGGAAAATTATATATCTTGTGAAGATATTTTTGGGAAATTGGAACAATTAGTTCAACTTGAAATTGGATGGTTGATTTGGATTGTATGTTTAACATTGTGAATTGATGACATATCAATTGATCTCTATTAAATATATATCTGTTTGGTGGCGGAGAATTTATTCTCTTAACTTTACAGGACGAAGCCGAAACAAAGTATACGATGAAGAAAACTGGCAATGCAATAATCATGCAAACCTGGATGGTCACTAACATGAACACGCAAATACATAAATGCAATCTGCCTCAAGGGTTAAGACAGCTACAATGAATGATCAAACTCGAGGAATACTTCAACTGCAAATGCACAGCAAAATATACTTGAAGGCTAGAGTATGCAAGGTGGAAACAAAGGTATGAAATGTAACTGACTGGACAGTACTGTCAGAAGTGAACACAATGGTCAGTGGGACTAATATGACAACATAGCAATTAGTAGCAACTGGTACGAAATTAATCCAGATAAATGCAACTGGATTGAATGTCACAAACACAGCCAACGAAATGGATGCACAGATGTATGGTGCAATGGACAGCGCACATAAGGTTCAAGTATAACCATAATGCACAATGGATTTTGGGTTCGAAGCAAAACCGATGTCAAGTGAACATTAAAATGCAAATTGGAAATAGGCAGTGGCAATACCACCGTGATGTATAAACATGCAGGCTAGCTACGTGAATGACCAGACCACAAATGCCATCAACGAGGTGTACATGACAATGAACAACAGAATCCGAGTGTCAACACAACTGCAACTTCAAACCAAGTTCAAAACACTGCAACTTGAATCAAAATCTACCGAGGTCACCAGAAAATCGGATCAAAACTATGAAACCTAAAATCACAAAATATACGAATCTTGCAACTACAATTCAAAATAAAAGTCGCCAGCAGTTCAAAATGGCAGTAACGACAAAATGGCCAAAACAACAAGTATAGTCGAACAAGATCAACACCAAAAGATCAAATAGCAGAAGACGCAAATTCGAACAAGCCAAAAATCATCAACATCAACAAAATCGAATGGCCAAGAAAATAATTGACAAATTCAAACAGTTATATAAGAACGAAAATCACTGAATTGTAACCCAACAACCTGAGATGGAGTTAGATGTGAGTAATTAAATTACTCACCTTTTTCAATCGATCTAGAATATGAGTAATTTAATTACTAAATAACAATCCGTCATTTGAACTATTTCAAATTAGATGTGAGTAATATAAATTACTCACCTTTGATTTTGAGGAGCACGCGCAAAGAATCTATCAAAGAACCCTGGCCGAATCGAAGCAAAGGCGAACGACTGATGACACGAAGGAATGAGATTCATCTTCTCGATCGAACCACAAAGATGGCGTCTTCAAATCTGTACCACGCCCTAATTTTCGAACGAATGAACGAAGAAACTCGTGGCCGCCATTGTTATAATTTTTTTCTTTCGTTCGCTCTGTTTATTTTTAGGGTTCGAATGAATAAAAAAAATGGAAAGGAAGGCTTGGTTGAGAATAAAGGGAGGAGACAGCGTACAGGGTAGGGTGGCTGAAGTGATACGCGATTTCGGCTGACAGGTACGTGATTTTGCAGAGGTGATACATAGCAGTGTACTAGAGATTTGGTAATAATAATTTTTTTTTCATTATCTTCTTTAGTAAGCTTCATAGGTATACAAACGTTTTGAAGTTCAACTATCAAGCATTAATTTATGTTAACATGTTTTACAATTAGATTTTATACTTGTATTTTGTATCGATAAAATTCATTCCATTTTATTTAGATTAAAGAACAACGTTATTAAAACTAACCATCAATTTATAAATTTACATAAATAATAATTCTTAAATCTAAATTATTTTTTCTAAGTCATTAGTTCGAATTTTTAAATACAAATTTAATATTCAATTTTCAAACTCCAAAGTCAAATTCAAATTTTATTCAACTTTCAATAGATTAAATCTTTAAAATTTAATCGCCAAATTCATAGTTATATTGGGAATTCAATTCAAACCATCATTCACATATTTAAAATTAATTAAATATTTCCAATTTGAATGGTTAAAAATTCAGGGTCGTTACCTTATCCGAAAACCACTTCGATCCAACTCATGCGTTTTCAGGTGAAGACATCTTGAAGATGATGGAATTAAATCTTTGAAGTGCAAGGCTGTTTGCTACTAATTCTGAGGGTGATTCAAAAATGCATGTAGTAGAAGTAGAGCCTTCGTTTCGTTCATCTCCCGAACGACTTGTATGGATGAATGCTGACATTGTGTCGTTGACTGGAAGGCATTGTAGCATTCCAAGTGGGAAGTGTTACATGAAAGGAAAAATGTAATCTCAAGCCTCATCAACTGGGATGACAAATAGTAGGCATGCAGTAGGGCCATGTGGGTCGCCAGGGCCATGTGGGTCGCTCCCGTTAGGGTATGGTCATTCTAAATCCAGATAGATTACTACCTACTCATGTATGCTTCAGTCCCCAAAGTGGGGTGATCATATTCAGTACTACAATTCAAGTGGTAGGCCAATCCTATGTGGAAAGGTACAATATGTTCTTGTCAGACCCCGCTACATTTTAAATTGAAAAGTTAAGATTAAAATATAAAAGTGAAATTTTATAGAAATTATAAAATGCATTAAAATTTTACAAAATTGTTTTGAGAAATTAAATAATTAATTTGATTCATTAAAATAAATAAAATAATTAATTAAAAGTTAATTAATAATGTAGATACACACATGGACACACACACACACACACACATATATATATTGCAAAGTAAACCAGTTTTTTAGTGTTCTGTCCGCTTGTAATAAATATAATAAAATATAGGTGTGAAGGTGGAAACCCCAACAACTATAACTCACCTGAAAAAATACATCACTCGGTATCAAAACACGATAAACTGATAGCACATAATTCCCAAACAAGAACATGATAACGCAAGTCAAGTGAAAGGAATGCCTATCGTTACACGCACAATTTGTTCCATCATATATTCAATACCATTATCTCAATCTTCATAGTAGCTACTCAAGAGATTAAGATGTCCTTGCAAGAGAGGAGATGGCTCCTCATAAGCCCAAGATTAAAGATCAAGAACTGAAGCTGTAGTAGTGTCCATAAAGTTCTTCAAACTAGAGTGGCCTTCAGTAGGAGCTGTGGTATCATGGGGTGAAGGTTCAAATTGGATGGGGCCATTAGGTGGCTTCACCCTCCACTATTTGAGGGGTTTCCGCAATGCAATTTTAGGATGTATTCGGTTGCAAGCTCGAACGAGTCGGGGGATGAAGCATGTTTGCATGACGAAGCTAGATGTACAAAAGAGCAGTAAACAGTGCAAATGGGGAGCTTCTAGAGAAAATGAACATCAACTTGGGCAATAACATGCTCGGACAGGAAAAAGGTTGTGAGATATTGGTACCTTAGGTATTGATTTTTATGACAATAATCATATGAGATCATATAAAATATATATTAGTGTTTTCTCAATTTATATATTGTATATAGTGCAGGATATTAGATAGATGTTGATTAAGAAGATTGGTATCAAGAGCAAACTCAAGAGGCTGATATAGAGATTCAAGAGTTAGAGATTAAAGATTTATTAGTTTAAAGATTCAAGATATCAAGAATAAGTTATAACTCATAGATTATTTTGTTAATGTTCTGGTATCAATTCTTTGATCTCTCTTTATTTTTTCAAAGAGGTATTTAAAATTTATTCTATGGTTTTAATGATTTTCAAATACCCTGGTTTTCAAAAATGATTTTTAAGAATCCATATTTTCAAAATGATTTTTCATTCATCTTTTCAAATGATTCATAACCTTTTAATTATTTATTTACAAAATTATTATATTAAGTTTTAACGTATTTTATATTTTAATTTATTGTATTTTGATATAGATTTTGGTTTTATGTTTTCTAAATGTTTATGGTATTCAATAGTGTGTTTTGACATTCATTAATGCTTTGATTTTAAATATATATTCACTTATACTTTGTATATTATTTTTCAAAATAAATTCTTTTTTAAATCCTTTATATATTAAAATATTTTAAAATAGTTTAACAAAGTTTTCTTAAGTTTTATTATGATTAAAACGTGTATAAATTGTGCTTAAATAACTTTACAAAATATCAAAATATTTTGCATAATTTAATACTTACAAGATAACTTTTATTAATTTTTTTTTCAAATTAACAAAGGATATGTCGACATACATAGAAGCTATATGTCGATATATATTATCGGAGATTTTCAAAATTCAAATTTTGAGTGGAAGTGTCTATTCGTCGTACCTCTTTGTGAATGGACATAACTCTTTATTTCTCTATAAATAACGGTTCTCCTCTTTCACTTTATTGATGTCTAAAAGAAATTCTACTCAAGGTCTCGTCAAATTCAATCAAAATCAAATTTAAAATCTATTGATTTGATTCTCTATTGAATACTCTCTGATCACTTTCATCTCTTACTCAAATCATGATCAAAGTGCTATTCAAGAGGCTATAGGATTATTCGTATTCAAGATCAAGAAATTTATTTTGTAAACTCTATTAAATCATACTCAAATACTCATGGGTCTGCTTGTTATTGCTGAAATCCAAGTAGGTGTGCTTGTGTCCATTTTGAATCAAGTGGGTTTGCTTGGTGTCCCATTTGAATCCAAGTGGGTGTGCAGGTGTCTTGTTCGAATCCAATAAGTGTACCCAGAGCTCGAAAATCTGAAGGGTGTGTCTCGTAGCGTTGAAATTGAGATTGTATAAATTTTGATATTTGAAAAGAAATCTATACAAGAAATTATACAAGATGTAGGTTAACTCCAACCTAGTATAAAAATCCTAATGTGATCTCTCCAACTCTTTACTTTTTACTTCTACTACATTTATATCAATCTGTTTTTGCATTTGAGATCGTCAATTTGCATTATTTAAACCATAATCTTAAAAAATTCAGAAAGATTTATAAAATTCATTAAACACTATTGATCCCTTCTCTAGTGTTAAATTAGCCTTAAGATCTTTACTTCCGCAAACTAATATTTGGTATTAAAGCATTAGTTTTCAAAATTTCATACTTTGATTTTTGAAATTTTTTAATGGCGGAAGTTATTAATTATATTTTTAGCACTTTTATTGAAAAACAACTTTGCAAAATCAACATCACATTGTTTCATAAATTTGGATCCATTCACTATGAAAAGCTACTTAATCTTTAGAAAAGGTATAACTTGCAGGAACAGATATTTTACATGGCTAATAATGAATAGACACTTGATGATCAAATTTTACTAATCAAAAAGGATAAGTGGATATTTGATAGTGGATGCTTAAGGCACTGACTGGAAACCTAGAGATCTTAAAGGATATTGTTTACAAAGATGATAGACCAGTCAATTTTGAAGACAACTCTAGTGGATATGTGATTGGCATCAGCAATGACGATAATTCTAAAATTGTTACTATTTCTAATGTTTTATTGGTTAGGAATTTAAAATATAACCTGCTAAGTATTGGTAAATTATATGATAAGGGCTTTAAAATTAAATTTGAAAAAGATAAGTGCCATATTGAAGATAATGAGTCAAACATTAACTTTGAAGGTATTAGAAAATGAACATCTATATATGAAGTTCGAAAGTGTCAAATGACAATTTATGTCTTTGGTACAAAAGATTTGGTCATTTGAAATTTAAACAGTTATCTAAATTTGTCAGATATGATCTAGTTTGGGGTCTTTGTAAAATAATTTTTGATGTTAATAATCTATGTGATGCATGTCAGTTAGGAAAACTTCGAAAAAGTTCATTTAACTCAAAAGATATGATTTCTAACTCTTAACCCCTTGAACTTCTTTGTTTAGATCTTTTATGTCCTTTGCAAATACAATCTTAAATTATAATATATATGTCCTTGTAATCATAGATGATTTTTCTAGATTAACGTGGACTTCTTCTAAATGGATTTATTAAGGAGGATGTTTATGTAGAACAACTCCCTCTATTTTAAGATGAAAAATTTCCAAATCATATTTACAAATTAAAGAAAGCTCTATATGATTTAAAATAAGGTCCTAGAGCATGGTATGATAGACTTAAATTGTTTTTATTATAATTCAATTTTGAAATTGGAAAAGTGGGTGCTACACTATTTATTATAAGAAATAACAATGATATTCAACTCATACAAATATATGTAGATGATAATATTTTGGATCAACAAATGAACAACTAAATAAAGAATTTTATGATATCATGAAAAAAGAATTTGAGATGAGTCATATGGAAGAACTAACATTATTTTTAGGACTACAAATACGATAATTAAATAATGGATTCTTTATAAGTCAAGAAAAATATGCCAAAGAATTAGTTAATAAATTTGGTATGTCTACTACCAAAGTTAAACCAACTCCTATGGCAACCAATGAAAAAATAAATAAGGAAGATAACTCAATGGATGTGGATCAAAAATTTTATAGAGGTATGATAGGATCTTTACTCTATATCACTGCAAGTAGACCCGATATAATGCATAATGTTTGTCTTTATGCAAGATATCTATCTCAACCTAAGGAAAGTCATCTTAAATCTGTAAAACAAATATTAAGATATATGAATAACACACTAGACTATAGACTTTTCTAACAAAAAAAAGATTCCTTTTGCTTGATTTCATATAGTGACGCTGATTAAGCTGGTTGCAAATCAGACCGAAAAAGTACAAGTGGAACTTGTCACTTTTTAGGACATTCTCTAGTTTCCTGGTTTAGCAAAAAGCAAAATTATGTATCTCTATCCACAACAGAAGCAGAATATATTTCAGCAGCATTAGCCTGTTCATAAGTTATTTATATGCAATAAACGTTAAAAATTTTAGTTCAAATTTTACATATCACCAATATACTACGACAATACTGGCGCAATTAATTTATCTAAAAATCAGACTCATCACGTGTGAACAAAACATATAGATATATGACATCACTTTCTAAGAGACAATGTAAATAAAAGAACAATCTCATTCGAATTTGTAAATACTGAAAATCAAATAGCAGATATATTAACAAAACCATTAACTCTTTATTAAGTTAAAAAGAGAGTAAGGAGTATGTTCTTTCTTAGAAATATAAAAATAATAACATAACAAACTAAAATTTAAAGAAAAACAAAACATCAAAAATACACTAGATATGTCGACATATCTACACCCTATACGTCGACATATGCAATTATTTCCAGAAATCAGATTTCCCTCCTTAATTCAAATTTGAAATGGTTACATATAACCATAATATTTCGAAAATAAACCCATTTCATTGTCTTCTTATTTCTGGAAATCATCAATAAAAATAAATTATTGCATCGTACTAATTTCAAACATCTAAGACATGAATTCTCTTCATTTTCCTTTGATTGTCCCACACCAAGACCTCTCCAAACCTCTGCATTAGCTAAAGTAACTATGCTTGAGAGTGACCTAAAGCATACTCAATATGCTTTTTGAAATGGAAGCAGTTCAAATGAGAATAATGAAGGAATATGAGAAATAAGGGCATATTCTCAAGAATCTATAAAAATATCTATTGGATAACCCCATAATTCCAATAGTAATTGAGGATGATGCTTCAAATGTTGTCATTTAAGATCTTGTGAATAACAATGAAGAGAAAGAGGAAAAAGTGGAAGAAGAGGAGGAGGAGGAAGAAGAGGAAGTCGATGACGATGAGGTCAAATGTGTTGGAGAAGTATGCTTTAACAAATATGGAAATTTAGTTGAATAAAAAAGGAATTTCTTTCTTCATTGCCCTTTCTGTCCTATTAATAAATCCCCAATTGTTAGAAAATCACATTATTTTAGATCGACTATTTTAGAATGTATATGCCTAGGGTTGTTTGATTTTTTTGATTTATTTAGACTGTTTGAAATGTATGATTTATTAAATTGGTTAGGGTTGATATTGGCTTGGATTTGTGTGTATAAACTTATATTAGGATTAGAATTGAGTTAATTTAACTTTGGTTGGATTTGACTTTAGTATGATTTGAATATATGTTTGTATTGACTTGGATTAGTTTGAGTATTTGTATGTCTTACCCGGCCTTTTTGCCCGGCTATACCCGAACTGACTAAACAAGTTAGACTCGATTGTCATTAAGATCCATACGTCAGATTAACGACCATGAACCCCAAAAATCAGGCATAGATGATTATATGAAGCATTGGCGAAGTGAAAGTGGAAGATGAGTTCAATAGAACAATCAAAATATTAAAATATTCAATTCCCTGAAAATGGATCAATTATGATCCATATTCATCATTATGGATCCTATCGTATCGATTTTACAGCTCAACTCAGTGGAAAATGATCAATATCTCAAAATCTACAAGTCAACTACACATGAAACTTTGGAAACATCAATATATTGAAAAGTGGAGCTCATCACATTGATCGCATGCCAAAAGGAGCCAACAAAACGATCAACGTCGATCGTTATTACAAGTTATGTAGGACACACGATCGATACTGTGACTTCTTCTGCATCTGGAGACTCTGCTGCCAAAATTTCATAGAGATTTTTTCCGTCTTTCCCTATCAATATAGACTTGATTGTTCATTTAGGGATCTTTACGCTGATGTTTCCTTGGTACTTCATTGTAGCTATGGATCATACCTGATCCATCCCACTGCACTCAGCAATTCAAGTGATTAGTAAAGTTGTTTCACCAAAGTGGACAAAGTCTTTCAACGTTGAACCACTGTAAATCATTGTGTTCTTCTTATTGCTTATATTCTATTATTTAATTACCCATTTCCTCTGTTTTCATTGGATTTTCTTTATTTATTTCTCTACAAAATCTCTATTGGGTATTAGTGCCAATTTTTGGTGCAAACATTTTAGTTCTTTCACTAAGAAAATGAATCTCAGCTCGACTAGATCTCATCAACTAATTGTGGAATCCAATATTCGTGAGATTGATCTAGATTTTTATGGAAAAGCTTCCATTTTAACTTAGATTTGAAGAAGAAATCTATAAGGAAAACTATCAATAATGGTTAGGAACACTAGATCTACTTCTCAAAGTGGAAAAGGGAATGAGAACGCCATCATCCAATAAGATTAAAAAAGCAATATACCAGTAGATGTTAATGCTACCAATCCATTTAATGTCCAAAATCCAACTGATTCCATCACAAGAGTTAATTCCTAGAATTTGATAGGAGAGCTCATGGATAGCCGCCGATAGTTGAACTGGTGGATTCAAACAAATATCGATCTAATGGATCAACTCATGGATCAACAATGCGGAAAAACTAGGAGGGAGCTAACTCCTTATTCTGCATTGGAGAGCTAAAATTCCTCGGATAACCGTCATTGGCATAGACGTCGCAAAACTGATGGATATCATGTAGAAGCATCAGAACATCAACACACAACTAATCCTGGGTTACCAGGATCAATCGAACTCGATTCATCTATAAGGATCGAGGTCGATCCCTCCTCCAAGGGAGGAGCTTTACCTTTTTTGATGGAACTCGAATTGGAGCTGTTACGATTGATCTGGATCCTGGAGTTCAAGTTAATGCAGATCAGTTACCTCGACGAGGATGTGAATGCACATCAAGAGGATGTTGAGCGAAGAAGGCGTGAAACAGCCTAGACATTGCTCGGACCATTCACATAAGGTGGAGCATGACCACTGCTTGGCTTCAACTATCCAAATGCCGGACTTAATGGCTATGATCAAGAAACTAGTAAGGGACAACCAAGGCTTGACCAATGATGCTTGGGGGATCTCAAGAAGCCATACCCCGTTCACAGACAATATTTTACATGCGAAATATCCTAGGAGTTTAGCATGTTGTCGATGCCTGCCTACGAGGGAAAAACGACCTTAAGCAGCACATCATGAGGTATGAATGGCTGACGGACTCCGCACGAGTGGATGATGCCACAAAATGCAGATGTTTTCCCCTCACTCTTTCTGGTATTGCAATGTTGTGGTTCATGAGATTGGCCCCATGGTCAATCTTTAGATTTGATGATTTAGTAACAATATTTGTGGAGCAGTTCCGTATACATGCAACTCGTCCAAAAGATGTAACGTCCTTATCAAGCATGATCCAAGCTCCAAGAGAATCGCTAAAAGACTGTTTGGATAGATTTCATACAGCCAACAGAAAAGTCAGTAATTCAAATGACCATTTAATATTGATGTGGGTAACAAGAGGTATTGATCCAATATATGACTTTGGCGATTGGTTAGCTACTAAACCACCCGTAATGTTGGAATGTTTCTATGCAAAAACAGCTTCGTATTTGAGGAGAGATGAAGCTAGATGCTCTAGGAAGAAGAATGTTGTGGGAATAAGTGGAGAGGGAGTGCAGAGTCACTTGCAGTGAAACAATCCAGTGGGAGTTCCGAAAAAGTACAAGTAAATGTCCAAAATAAACCGAATCAGCAACGCTGATAGCAACTATGAACGAAATATGGGTTCTGGAAGAGGAAAGTAAAGGATCCCAATGTATAATACCTGCGCACCACTGAATATGTTCCTAGAGAACATCTACTTGTCTTCATCCAATACCATGCAGCATGGGAAGCCAACTTCAAGGGAATCATGGAGAAACAAAAGCAGACTAGAAAATATTACTAGCTTCATGAATGCTATGGTCACAAAACAAATAAGTATAGGCATCTCCAAAATGTTATCGACAAACTGATTCAAGAAAGAAAACTACAGAAGTTTGTTAAAGCGCCACGGGATAGCGGGCATGGGACATCCGACCCCAACCAAGGACAAGCGCCACACAGGGTTGAGGAGCCGACATTGACTGGTGGAAGACTAATTATCAATACAATAGTGGAGGACCACCTCCAGCAGATAAGAGCTAGCACGAGATAGTGCACTATGCTAGAGCAATCAAGCATATGAATTTTGAGTTTTGTTCAAATATAAAAGATGGGGTTCCGACCAAACAGCAACGTACAATGGCAGACGACATCACATTCACAAATAGAGATGTAGATAAGGTAGTGGCACCAACAACCGACCTAATGGTCAGTTGGGCCATGATCGACCTCGCCTTAGTGAGGAAGATCTTGATTGACTGTGGTAGTTCTATAATTATTATTTTCAAAAAGACATACGATCAGTTGAGGATGGAAGCCAAGAACTTGAAATCATCTAAAGCCCACATTGTTGAATAAGCGATTATATGATTTTTTTTGATGATAATAAACATATATATATATATATATATTCATTTAAATGTATTTGTTAATGTACTATTTTATTTTTCATAGATTAAATAAGTATTTGCTGAATAAAAATAAATAACAAAGATTTGAATTCAAACAGAAATTTTATTCAAACAAATATTTATTACAATCTTTGAATAGTACAAAGTTCAAGCTCTCACCATACAATTTCAATTACAGTACAATTTTGATTACATCACGATTCACATTTATATTAGACCTCACTACACATCACTCATTCACTCA
Source organism: Allium cepa (assembly GCA_030765085.1). Classification (NCBI taxonomy): domain Eukaryota; kingdom Viridiplantae; phylum Streptophyta; class Magnoliopsida; order Asparagales; family Amaryllidaceae; genus Allium; species Allium cepa. The sequence continues at coordinate 205,255,942 of CM060934.1, read as the reverse complement.
ACACGTATTTTATCTTCAACTTCACTCTAAATTGAATCCGGCATCTGAGCAATCTGCAAAAATAAATATTGACGCAGTAAAATTGAAAAGGAAATATTTTTGCAGTATAAAACAAAATATGGATTTTGAAAATAATATTTGCCTCAGTTATTTGGGTTGTTCGTCATCATTTAATTTTCAATTCATCATACACGAACAGCTTGTGACATACACAGTGTATCACTGTATATGCCACATGGCCGTGCACACCAATATATACACTTGATAGATTTACAGGGACAAGTGAGCACAGGTCAAACCCAAAATACCGGATTCAACTCAAGTGCAATAAAAATAATGTCAAAATTTCAGCACAAGGTAAAATCCGAGCTACAAGCTGGATTCAACTCAGGCGCAATTCGAAAATCAATCCAATTGCAATAAAATGGTCGGGAGCAACATATCATAAATAGTACACATGCCCAGCCTTACGCCAACATGAAACAAGATCAAGTTCAACTACCACATAAAGGAATAAACACATCAAACATCAATGAACCAACTGTGTATATATGAAGGTCACAATAAAGCATGAAGCAGCTCATATATACAACAAATATCCAAACTGCCTCAAAATGGACAAGACTGAAGTGATAACAAATAGATCAGTGAAAAGCAAAAGATCAAGTGAACAACATATGTGTATATATGGTGATACAACCTCAAATATATATGCAGTGAATTGGATACAATAATTATTCTCTCACAAACACATATGTATACATGCATACATGTCATGAAGAAATCAAAACCGAGACAATGCAAACTGTAACACGGCAGTGGATAGAGCATGCATATGAAGCAACTTGATGAATATATATATACACACACACGCGCGCGCGCGCGTGAACATTTAAGTGGAGTGGAACCAACAGGAGTACAACAGTGCATATCACACAATCAAGGCTAGACATCGATTCAGAGCTAACTCAATGCACATGTCAACAGAGTTCAATGCAACATGGAGCTACAGACCAACAAGTAAGATATATATTTATACAACTCGAAGCAACTCATCATAATTCAAACTGCAGTTGAAATCAAGTAAAGCCACAATGAAACTGCAGTGGACCAAATCACGAATAAAAGCATACCAAATGAAACAATGAACAAGACTACAAGATGAACCAGACAAGGCACAGAGCAAATTCAAGTGAAGTCAAAATGAAATCAAGGCATCAAGTATACACAAATTAATGCAAACCAGTACAGTTTGCGTATTGGAAACAAGTTTAATCAGAGACTTCAAAATCATAACCATGCTACAGGAATACATATATGCAGTAGAGACAATATCAAAGCAATGGCGATGGCCGAAGTTAATATAGAGTCATGGAATCGCATACACAATATCCAGTGTCGAAGTCAACATAAAATCAAATGAAAATCAAGCCGTGGTGGCCACGAAATCAACAGTGCCGTGATAGCCGTGGAAAACAAGAAATCGAACCAAGTCAAAAATCAATACCGTGAGAAGCAAGTATTAATGTATACGAATTTGATTAAGTCAGAGAAATCATCAACATCCAAGCAACATCGAACGGCCGAGCAAATCAATGGACAAAGTCAAACAAATATATACGAACGCAAATAAAGGAGATCGAACTCATATAAAAACCGACAATCATCATCAGCAATAGCCATTGAGTTCAAATATTCAACCAGAAAGTAAAAAGGCCAAAAATTACATACCGCAGCTTTCTCGAACTCGATCAAATTTGAAGCAGTCGAAGCAAATCTAAGAGACCATCGATTGACAAAAAGGAACGCTGAATCATCTATTCAATCGAATATTTCAAGTCGGCATCGTCGAATTTTACAGAAGCCCTAATTTTTTAAGAAAGAGGAACAAACGCTGCCATTATCTCAAACAAAAAGGAACGGGCCAAATAATATAAAAAGGAAAAAGGGGCCGACCCTTTCTATTGTGTTGAGTTATAATTATATAAGGGTTTTAGTTTAAAAACTAGGGTTGTTTTAATTTTAATTGTTTTAAATTTGTATTTCTCTTTTAAACCATTGTAATTTCTAGTCGTGTGACTAGGGTGACAAACTACATGGCGTAGTTTGAGAATTCACAACTTAGTGGCTGAGTTGTGGCAGGGTTTTGAGCATAGAGTTAGGTTAATCAGTAGCGGATGTTGCGAGTTTACATGTGTAAGCATGTGACTACTTAATTTCTAGTAGAAACCTTGGGGCAGCACATAGGCAGGGTTTTGCCGAAGCTGGGTAAATTCTGCGTCGTTATATTTCCGCGTTTATTATTCTTCTATTATCTATGTTGCTATAATTTCGATATATCTGTGTTGCAATAATTTTATAAACTTACACAACAATTTTTATAATTAACAGCATCACCCTATTCACCCCCCCTCTAGGGTGAAATCGATCCTACACACATCCATGGCTTTAACGGTGCTACAACTGAAGCTGTCAGTTATGTTGAAATTGCCCTTAAAGTTGGGAGAAGGTGATCACACGAGAGTGTGGATGTTGCCATTTGTTGTGTTGGATATGGTTATCCATATAATGTTTATATGGGTTGACCGACACATGTTGAATTCCGAGCAATCATTGTCCCTTGGTGTATTACCTGAAAATTCCTAACTGACAATAGCGTGGGAGTAGTGCATGGAGATCAGGTGACCGGACATGCCTGTTGTGTGGTTGAGTTGAGGGACGCTCAGCGGAAGGAGAAAGATAAGGTTGTCGACAGGTCTCTCTGCATCCAAGCCACCGAAGATTGACAACCAGCGCTTGGGCCTTGGCTCGTGAGCCACAGTCGGTTCTACAAATTCATAGATCTATAGAATGATAAGGAGGAGCCCAAAGAAACCAAGGCTGCACCGGTTGAGCTGATGATTGACATCACGGTCAGCCATGATGACTAAAGATTTTACCATAGCTCAGCCCCCTGATGATGAAAGAACTTGCTGGTTTTCTCTGAGTAAATCTCAATGTGTTCGCTTGGACCTACTCTAATAAGTGTGGCATCTCGCCTGCCATTGTAAGCCATGCATTAAATATCGACACGAGTCATGTCTCGGTGAAACAGAAAAGGTGCGGCATGGATCCGGGGAGATCTGTCGCCCTTAAAGAGGAGGTGGATAGACTCAAAAGCAACGGGTTTATACACGATGCCCTCTACCTCAAATAGGTATCTGATCCTGTACTGGTGAGAAAGGCGAATGGAAAGTGGTGGTCGTGCGTTGACCATTTGGACTTAAATAAGGCATGTCCGAAAGATAGTTTTTCCCTTCCAAGGATTGATCAGCAAGTAGACTCAACTGCAGGTCACGAGTTGCCATCTTTCATGGATGCATACTCCGAATATAATCAAATCCCAATCCACGTCCCCGACCAAGAGCACACCGGCTTTATTACTGATATGGGATTGTATTGCTATGTGGTAATACCTTTTGGATTGAAGAATGTTGGAGAACCTAATCTACGCATAGTCAACTAAATGTTTAAAGATCAAATTGGAAAGACAAGGGATGTATATGTAGATGACATGCTCTGAAGTCATGACAATCAAGCTACCATATTAAAGACTTAGTAGAAATGTTCGATATCCTTCGATATAACAAAATGAAGATCAATCCTCTAAAATGTTCCTTTAGCATCGCATTAGGAAAATTCTTGGGTTTCATTGTCAATGCTTGCTGAATCGAAGCTAATCCTCAGAAGATTCGAGCAATTCGCAACATCCAGGCAACAAAGACTATCAAACAAGTACAGAGCCTAAATACGAAGGTTGGCACCCTAAGCCGGTTTATTTTGAGAGCTACTGATAAATGTATTCCTTTCTTCAATTTGATGAGAAGATGGGAGACGAACTTTAAATGGACATAGGAGTATGAAGATGCATTCCAAGCTTTGGTGAACCACTTGGAAAGACCTCCCGTCTTGTCAAAGCCGGTGGATCACGAAGATTTATATATCTACTTGGTCATGTAGGTACACATTATAAGTGTTGCATTGATTTGCGAGGAGAACCGAATCCAAAAATTGGTCTATTATGTTAGCAAGCGATTGATAAGAGCTAAATGAAACTATCCGAAGATAGAGAAATGGGCATACTGTTTGGTGGTTGCTTCACAAAAGCTTCTCCCCTATTTTCAGGCTCATCCCATCAACATTTACACCAATCAGCTGCTCTAATAAGTCTTACAGTGACCAGTTACGTCTGAAGGTTACTGAAGTGGAACATCGAACCAACCCAATTTGACATCACTTATCTCCCTCGAAGATCCATCCAGGGACAAGCATTGGCGGACTTTATAACAGAACTCACTACACAGGATGATCTCCCAAAGAAAGGTGGAGCCCCTACCATTCGATGGAAAATATATACGGATGGAGCATCCAATTATCTTTGCTCTGGAGCCGAAGTCATGCTAGTAACTCCAAAGGATCGATCAATTTGCTACACCTTGAAGCTTGACTTCATTGCAACGAACAATGAAGCTGAGTATGAAGCTTTGATTGATGGACTCAAGCTTTTTAGAGAACTGGAAATAAAATCTCTTGAAATATTTTGCGATTCCTAGTTGGTGGTATACTAAGTTAGGGGAGTTTACCAAGCTAAAGGACATTGACTCGCTCCGTACCTTATTCGAGTCCAGGAGCTATTGACTGACTTTGAGTAGCATGACATTACGTACATTCCTAGGGATCAAAATAAAGAGGCCAACTCATTGGCAAAGTTTGCTAGCACCGGGGATGCAAAAAAAGGGGCTTGGTTTCAGTCAAAATACTCGAGCATAAACTAGATGGAAATCAACTAGGTACTAGAGACAGAGCTTGAGAAAGAATCATGGATGACTCTGATTAAAGATTAATTGCTACAGGTAGTCCTTTTCAAATGGAGGAATGAAAGATGATAAATCCTCCACAAAGCTCCACAATATATCATTCAGGAAGGATTCATGTACAGAAAGGGTTTTTCCATTCCCCTGCTAAGATGTATTGCTCATGATGGAATAGAATGAGCCCTAAAGGAAGTTCATGAAGGGAAATGTGGCAATCACACTAAGGGGCAAACCCTAGCAAAGAAAATACTCTGTTATGGGTATTACTGGTCATCTGTCAACCGAGATGTTGCTGATTACGTTAAGTGGTGTGACAAATGCCAGATGTGTGCAAAAGTTCTGAGAGATCTGCTAATGAAAATTACATGAATGGCCAGTCGATAGCCATTTTCCACATGGGGCATACATATTATCAGTTCCTTACTTATCTCTAAAGGTGGTGCAAAGTACGCCATCGTAGCAGTTGATTGCTTCACCAAATGGGCCGAAGAAGAACCTTTAACCATGATCACGACAAAGAAAGTAACCAACTTCATTGTCCAAAACATCATCTATCATTTTGGCTTTCCACAAACCATTGCAACTGATAATGGAACTCAATTCGATGACACAAAATTCAAAGACTTCTGCCGTCGGCATCATATTGAAAAGAGATTTGTAGTAGTTTCTCACCCTTATGCAAATGGACAAGTTAAAGCTGCGAACAAAATCATAAAGTCCGTTCTAAAGAAACATTTCAAAAAGGCTAGAGGAAAGTGGGTGGATAAACTCCTAACAGCATTATGGGCTTATAGAACCACCTACAAGTCTACGACTGGCCATACCCCATTCGCCCTTGCTTATGGCTCCGAAGCTATCATTCATGTTGAACTCGAAGTTCCTTCTCATCGAGTGACCTACCATTACCCTACAATGAATAGAGATCTCCTCTTAGAATCTCTAGACTTGATAGATAAGAAGCATGAAGAAGGTGATTTGAGGGCAGCTGCGCATCGATATCGAGTCGGTCGATACTACAACACTAAAGTCCGACCTAGGACCTTTGAAATCGACAATCTCAAAGCCGTCATTTCTGTTGAACTCGAAGTTCCTTCTCATTGAGTGACCTACTATGACCCATAATGAATAGAGATCTCCTCTTAGAATCTCTAGACTTGGTAGATGAGAAGCGTGAAGAAGCTGATTTGAGGGCAGCTGCACATTGATATCGATTCGCCTGATACTACAACGCTACAGTCGGACCTAGGACCTTTGAAATCGATGATCTCATCTTGAAACGGGGTTGTACTATCCCATCACACATGAGTCCTACTTGGGAGAGACCGTACATCATCGAACAAAGGCTTGGAGAAGGAACTTTTAAGCTAGCGACTATGGATGACATCATAGTCCCAAGGGCATAGAATAGCGAGCATTTACGACGCTATTTCATTTAGAATATTCTTTTTCATTTAGTCGTATTTAATTTCCAAATTTTCTTTAGCATTTGATTTTCTAGATATGCAATAAGGCAAATTATATCATTTCTTTCCATTTAGCACATAAAGTTTTAAATTTTCTTCATTATTGTGATTGTTGTAGCATCGCATGTTAGTTATGATACCCAACTAACTAATACTGATATGTTCGAGCAGATTCCCAGAGTTTGGAGCCAACCGATTATGCCAGTTCATGATTGGACTAAACGAAATGAACATGGTCCGATCGTTCATTTGATGGTTCTCACTAAAAAACCATTGGCAATGCACCTAACGAGAAATGGATGTGACTTGACCATCTGATAATCAAATAATCCGACCAAGCAATGGGACAGACATAAATAAAAAAGCAATCGTAACACGACCAATCACTCTCAAGTTAAACCTTAGGCTTGAGGGAAAATCAATTAATCAAAGAAAATACGATTCGACTATTTTCCAAAATAACTCTAAGTCTCCACACCGTGGATCAAAGTATAAACACAAATTCGGTGCGATCCGACCCTTCGCCAATGAACTCTTATCCACATAGTGCAGGTATGAGTATAAACAAATAGATTAGTATGATTCGACCACTCATTATTCCATTAACTCCGACCTAAAATCGATACGAGAAGTATAAATTCGCTAAAGATGGAATTTGACCATCCATTGTCTAACTCCTCTAACTCGAGAATTGGGGGCAGGAGCATAATCACTTAAACAGCTGAATCTGACAGGGTAGCACTAGGGCTTGAGCCTAATATCTAGTACGACTTGAGGTGATGACCGTATGGAGGCCTTGGGATAAAATTAACAGATTATCATCCAAACTAATAAGCAACGAATTAAAAGTACGTTGAAAGGAAAATGTAATAGATCAACTACTTAACCAAATTCACACGAAAGTTCGATAAAAGTAAATGAATTTTATTCACAAAAGACCAAAAAGTTAAGTACAAGTATTTACAGCAAAAGAATCAAAAAATGGGGGCGATTCCATACAAATTCGGCCAACAAAACCCAGAAGGCTTGGGAGCATGACTGCATGCAAAGAATCACTTTCCCCTTGGCTTCTCTTCTTCTTCTTGGAATCATGAGAGATTTCACTTGAAATTTCCCGACTTCCCTCCTCTCCTCCCGCTTCCTTGGCTTTTCATCGGAGTAATCTGGGTTGACCTAGTAGGTGCACCTTGAGAAGGTTGTGGCTGAGAAGTGGAAGCATCCACAGTTTCTCTAGGGAAAACAATGGAGATGGGAGGGGGAACGAGCTCTATTTTCTCCTGCTCGACTTTCGTCTCAAGGGCAATGTCCACCCCAAGTTTCTATGCCATTTCTTATATAAAGGGGCCTGAAAAGGATTGGGAAGCTGTAATAATCACAATATCTTCATCAACAGGAATATCTTGACGTTGATCACTTTCTTACCTCAAAAAAGCATCCACCAAGTGTTGATCGTAAAAGCTTCCTCTTGTAGGACATCTTCGGTTGTTGTCGAAGCCATGGTAGTAACGGACTCTGTCACAGTCACCTGAGGTGCTGGTTGAGATTCTTGAGGAAGAGGTGGAACTACAGCCGACAGATCTAAAGCTGAGAAAACAAACTGAAGATATTGGATATATCGACCAGGGAAACTCCGGCTTTCTAAAGGACGGGTGAGTTTAACGAAATGCCTTCTCCAGATTGGTCCCCTAAGTGAGCCAGAGTGCCACCAGAACCTCCTTCCATAATCGGGGAGAGCCCGCTAGATGTAGCAATATGCGACTTCTCTGTGTTGTAACCAGGCTTGATAGAAGAATCCACAGTGGTGTTGGGAATAATTTGGGTCACCGGATTTTGGTCATCTATAACATTGTGTGGCACGGATCCGGGACCTTCACCAGCTTCATGTTGAGAGGTTGTGGCATGCTCTTTTTGGAGTATACGCTAGGTTTCATGTAGAACCTTGGGTTCGTCACCCAATAGAATTTCGCCTTCCAGCCTCAGCAAGTCGATTTTTGCAGTGCCAAGAGCCATTTTCTCCTCCTGAACAAGATGCTCACAAGCACATACAAGATGGTAAGGGTAGTCACCTCAGAGCCACTCTAATTTTTTATGCTTCAGGACGTTGGAGTTGTAAAGAATAAGTAGTGGATCTAGTTTTTCCATAACCTCCTCCATGGTCTTCTCTTTCGCGGCCTCCGCTTCTTGCTTAACGGGGGCATCAATATCTTTGGCCTTTTCAATAGCTGCATCTCTTTCAAGCCTAACAGTAACCAATTCATCACAAATATTCTGGCCAATTTTTGGCGCTTCCTTTTTATCTTTGGATTCGCACTCAAACTTAGTTTTGTACTTAGTTGCGCTTCTTTGGACTGCATCCCTTTCTAACTCCATTTTATTGTTTCAATGATGAAGCGCTTCAACCTTGGCCAAGTGCCTGGCTTTCTTATCCTCTAATGCCTTGATGGTTGTTTTTTCTTTTTTCTTGGCTTCTTCTTGTGAGCTCCTTGAAGATTCTAACTCATTTGCTAGAGTTTTGATGATCTACTTATCTTGGGCCACTTGGTATTTCAAATTTTCGCTCTCACCCAAGATACTTTAGAAATCCTCTCCACCGCACTCATCCACTCATTATACTGCTGTGGCCATGGTTCACATAATCCATAGTCATTTACCGGACTTTCTCATGATTAGGTACAAATAAAAATATATCAAGACAAAAATTTGAAAAATCTAACTTGAGTTGGTCCATACGAGCAGCGGCATCAACTTGCTGAGCTTATGTGACAACTTAGGTGTCGGCACTTTCTTTGTCTAGTCTATGTTGGTGAACATCATTCTTAGTATGACGCCAACGATCGCTGGTCGTTGAGGATGAGAGTAACAATGGACTGTGAAGAAATTGAAGTGGGAGGGGACCACGAGAGGTGTCAATAGGAGGAACGTCGTTGCAGCAATCTTGTTGCCTTTCATAACTTTTAGGAGGAGGAGATCTGGATTTGGATCGATGTTTATCATGGGAAAACCTGTCAATGTCACCTCTATTCTGGTAATCTCGATCCCAGCTGGAGCGGTAGCTAGGGTCAGATTAACGATCACTACCCTGGCAATATGGGCCTGAACAAGAACAAAGATTCTGGCGTGATATTCCCTACATGTGCTTCTTCCTCACCATTGTTTCTACAAAGAAAGACAAAGAATGAATTAGCTTTATGTATTTAAGGACACGAGATAAATGCAAATGCAATATTGTGAAGTGCGGGCAAATGTGTGTGTCCTTGTGTCCCTCCAACAGACCAGTTATTAAAGCTTTACTAACAGGAGTAACCTCTTCACTAGTGGTGGAAGGGATTCCTGCCCCAGCTCAGGAAGGTGATTCTGATCCATCAGCGCTCATGTCAGTAAAATGAAAGGCATCAATGTCATACGGTACTGGAAGATCGGATAATTCCCCAAATGTTTTGTCTTAGTGCTTTGAAGATTAAAAAGCAGGTTAATCAATAATAACATGAGGAGTGATGGATAGCTTGGGCCGTTTGAAGTGGAGACTCTTAGGGAACCTACAAATGAGTTTCTTCCTTTTTCCATTTTCGAAAGTGAGGGGATGAGAGGTTTGCAAGGATTCGAATACAGCCTCGAAACTAAGACCCATGTGATCACCCTCATCTCCTGGTGCTACATTATCGATAGCTTCATGAACCTCCTCAACCAAGGGTATAATAGGATCAGCTTGATGGCCTTCATCATCATCCGCATCTCGCTACTTAGTCATTGTAACTCTAGTAGTGATCAGTAGTCTTGTTCCACGCCCCTCTTCCAACAGACAATAGGTAAGGAGACATTCATTAGTAAGGAGATTTTCAATGTCTTTATTTTTTGATGGAACCCTTTTGAGCGCCAAGATTATGTCTATGTATTGTTTTCCATTGGGTCATGGATAAGGGCCAGCATAGACCTGAAAAGTTTCTTAGTTCAGGATACGACCTGCATATAAGCACTTAAGAAATTAAGCTAGGAGTAATACTTACATCCTTTTAACCATTTTCTGGAAAAACTAGGTAGGCATTGAATATAGAACCGTTCGCTTTTAAAAGCGCTCAACTTGTTCCAAGTACCAGTCAGGATCATGCACTTCTTGGATGACTTGAGAAATGTGAATAAAGACTTCCCTTTCGTCGCCTGAAGGTGAAAAGATATCGAATGTCTTCAAGAGTTGGAGGACGAAGCAAAAGCTCCATTACTGCCATGTAGGTATAGTTACACAAGGCATATTTTTTTGGATGCAGTTGTGCAGTGTTAATATCATATGATATAGCATCTCTCGGATAAATAAATTGAAGGTGGGATGCATCCTACCTAATACATGAACTTGTTGCATAAAGTGAACCCCTCGAGGGGCATATGAGCTCTGTCATTCCAAGTCAGGACTCACACATCATCAAATGGGATACTATGTCTAGCATAAATTATACGGAGAGAGGCTTCATTAATTTTTGAAGCCACAGAATCCTTTGGATCTTCCAAAAATAGTTGTCTTCTAGAGTGTCAGGAGCAAGGTCTACCACTTCTGCTGGAAGGGTAGGAACGATCGAGAAAAGGTCAAGTAATGGATAGGAACTTTCTGGTTATTTAGCTTGATGTTCAGGAGTGAGTCCATCGGAAACAGTTGCAGAGGTTGATTCAGCACTTGTATTGTTTGTTGTAAAGACTGTCCAAAAGACATAGCAGCTAAACGCTCTGAGCATCTTAAACCCATAATTACTAAACTCGGTAAATAACCATCATTAGAAAAAACAAGTCGTTTCCCCCATGCAAAGTGTGTGCTTGTGCAGAGTGGTGTAGTGTTGTCTAATGCAGTGAAAAGTAGTTCAAAATTAAAGACTATGACTATGATGAGACTCCGTGGTTCAATCGGAGTGACCATAATTGCTGACCATCTCAACCGATTCTCTATGTCACTGACTAAGGATTTAATCTAAGCAACGGGATCAATTGTTGGCATGTTGAAGTTCGAATTATGCATTCAGAAGTAGATGAGCTTCAAAATTTTGTCCGAGGCATAGGCAACAAATATAAATATGCAGAAGATTAGTCAAGTGCGTTCCATAGTTTGATCGTCATATACGTCTGACTATGCAAGTCATGTATGACCATTCAAGTGTTCAAGGACAAAGCTCATCACAAAGTTCTAATTAAGATTTGAGGATTTTAAGTATGTTCGTCAAAGTTAAACCAACAACCAATCAAAAATGATGTTGCGGCCAATCTATCCTAATGCGCATAACCGATCGTTATAGCAACTCTAGCTAATCGTTATCCGTATTGATCATTGCGATCGATCCAACCTTCAGCTCTGGTTCCACACTTCACTTCAATTCAAATCTCTAATATCCGACCACTGATCCAACTAACGATCGGCCAAAACCCTACTAAAACAATCGGTCCAATTTCTCTACGTATTTTCAAGTGCCAATCCATCAAAACGGTCGGTAACATTCCACATTTTAGACCTCCAGGAATGATAAAATAGAATCAATCTTCCACCCTCAACCACTAAAGAAAAAGATCGATACAATCACAATCCTTTCAATTGCTCCATCACCATCTCCAAAAACTTGTCGTTGTCTTCCATTTCAGAACAGAAATACCTCCGCAATGCCGTAACTCACTTCGACCAACTCAAGTTGACCCAAATGTCTCATCATAGAAATCAAAACGAACGAAATGAATTGAACCTACCTATGTATAAAAGTGGAATACATAAGCGATTTGGTTTTGGCTACAAAGCAAATCGGTGGATCTAAGGAATGAAATCTGTAGTAGTTGGCGGCGGTGATGGTTGATGTAGCAAGGAATTGGAATGATTTATAGAGATGGTTATGTGAAAAGTGTGGAGTTGGATTGGGGGCTCAGTAGATCAATGGTGAAGGAGAAGATGAAGATGGGGTTTTCTCTTTTGGTTCGGATGGCAACGATGGAAAATAAAATGAAGAAATGAAAAGTGGTTAAGGGTTTCACATTTATACCAAAGAGTGGACCGAACCAACAAAGCCCTCAACTCAATCAAATGGCCAAACCAAGAAACGATCGGATGAGATCGTTCTATGATGGATGTACACCGAAATTCTCCATAGACCATGGTGCAATTGGATTTTTCAACCCAAAAATGGATTGCATACGACCCGTGTTTAATAGATTTGGATAGATCCATTATTTTCTAAAAAAAAGAGGAAATGATCAAACATGACCCAATATGAACGGATTTGACCCAATCCATATTAGAAATGGATAAAGTATGATCCATTATGGATGGATTCATGTGGATCCATCAAAAACATATGTAGGGAATTAACAACGACCCATGGACATGCAATTATGATTGAGAGTCGGGGATGGACATGTATACATGTAAGTCTACGTCTAAAAAATATGATTTCTTGAAATCGAAAAAAATGAGTTCTCACGTGTATTAATTAGAGGAAAATTTGAACCAGTCAACTGAGACCTACTAACGCACTGAAACAAAGAATTAAATGATCACCAACAAGACATAACCTAGAATTTATACTATTGGAAATCAACTAATCATCATGTCAAACATAAAGAGATGCGACTCTTCAAGGAAAGCAATTCATCGAAGGGATAACTACTGTTCAGAAAGCTGGATTGATTGCTTTCTGATGACACTAACTTGCATTAATTCATAGCACGTCATGTTGAAACAAAATGTACTTTACGGGCAACCATTACCTGGCGTTTTTGCCTGTCTATAACCGGACTGATTGGATAAGCTAGACTCGACTATTATCAAGATTGACACATTAGATTTACGACCATGAAACCCAAAGATCAGGCGCAGATGATTATATGAAGCAACGATGAAGCGAAAGCAGAAATTGAGCTAAATAGAATGCTTAAAATATTAAAATACACAACTCACTGAAAATGGGTCGATTGCGATCATATTCATCAATTATGGATCCTGTTGTATCAATTTTATTGCTTAACTCAGCGGAAAACGATCAATATTTCATAATCTATAAGTCCACTACACATGAAACTTTGGGAACATCATTATATTGAAGAGTTGGATTCACGATATTGATCACATGCCATAAGGAGTCAACATAAGGATCGGTGCTAATCATCATTACATGTGATGTGGGACCCATGATCAATATTGTGACTTCTTCTGGATCTGCAGACCCCGCTGCCAAAATTTCAAGAAGATATTTCGCCAACTTTCCCTATAAATATAGACTTGATTGTTCATTTTGGGATCTTTATACTATTGTTTCCTTGGTACTCCATTGTAACAATGGATCTTACCTAATCCATCCTTCTGTACTCAGACAAGTGATTAATAAATTTATTTCTTCATAGTAGACGCAGGATTTCAATGCCAAACTACTATAAATCATTGTATTCTTGTCATTACTTATTTTTTGTTATTTAATTGCATGTTTTCTCTATTCTCATTGGATTTTCTTCATTTATTTCTCTACAAAATCTCTAATGGGTATTTGTCCAATTTTTAGTGCAAACAGTATGTATTGGATTGGACTAGTTAATAAAAAAATTCTTATTGATTAACATATTACTCTTATCTATTACTTCTATATATCATGTAATACTTTGGTTAGGGGAAGTTTTGATTATATTTTTTTGATGACAAAGGGGGGTATATATGTAAAATATCCAAGCATAGAATAAGGGGGAGTTTTGTAATTCAAAGAGGGTTATATCATATTTTATATGCGTGGTTGTCACTATCAAAAGGGGAGAGATTGTTAGCACCTTAATTATTGGTTTTGATGATAATAACCTTATGAGATCATATAAAATATAGATACTAATATTTTATCAAGTTATATACAGTATATAGTGCATATATTAGACATGTGTTGATTAAGAAGACTTTACAGTATGAAGAGCAGACTCAAGAGGATGATATAGAGATTTAAGAGTCAGAGATTGAAGACTCATGAGTTTGAAGATTCAAGATATCAAGATAAGTTACAGAGTCGTAGATTTTTTTTTAAAGCCTTGGTAGCACTTCTTTGATCTCTCTTTATTTTTTAGAAAGGTTTTTAGAATATATTCTTTGATTTTAATGATTTTCAAATATCCTAGCTTTCAAAAATGATTTTTATGAATCCCCATTTTCAAAATGATTTTTCAAACATCTTTTCAAAATGTCTTTCAAATTATTACTAACCTTTTAATTATTAATTTACAAAATTATTATATTAATTTTTTAAGTAATTTATATTTTAGTATATACTTTCAGTTTATTATATTTAGATATAGATTTTGGTTTTATGTTTTCTAAACGTTTATGGTATTCAAAAGTATATATTGACATTCATTAATACTTTGATTTTAAATATATATTCACTTATACTTTATATATCAATCAAAAGAAATTCATATTTAAATCGTTTATATATAAAAATATTTCAAATAATTTAATAGAGCTTTCTTAAGTTTTATTATGATTAATATGTGTATAAACTATGCTTAAATGATTTTACAAAGCATCAAAATATTTTATAAAATTTAATATTTGCAAAACAATTTTTATTAAATGTTTTTATTCAAATTAACAATGGATATGTTGGCATACATAGAAGTTATATGTTGACATATAGTCCGAGATTTTCAAAATTCAAATTTTAAATGGAAGCTTCTTTTCATCGTATTCCTTCACGAATGAACATGACTATTGTTTCTCTATAATAGAGGTTCTCTTAACAAATTTATAATAACTACTTTATTATATTTTATCTCCTCATTCACTCTGTTGATTTCTAAAAGAAATTCTACTCAAGATCTTCTCAATTCAATCAAAATCAAATTCATACTCTATTGAGTACTCTCTTATCTCTCTGATCTCTCTCGCTCAAATCATGATCAAACTGTTATTCATGAGGCTATAGGATTATCTGTATTCAAGATCAAGAAATTGATTTTGTTGACCCTATCAAAGCATACTCAAATACTCATGGGTGTGCTTGGTGCCCTAAAATCCAAGTGGTAAAGTGTGTGCCTTCGTGTCCGTTGAATCCAAATAGGTATGCTATTGTCCCATCCAAATCCAGTGAGTGTACCCCGAGCTCAGAAAATATGGAGGATGTGTCCCTTAGCCTTGAAATCAAGATTGTATAAACATTGATATTTGAAAAGAAATCTATATAAGAAATTGTACGGGACTAGATGTAGGGTAACTTCGAACCGGTATAAAAATCATGGTGTGATCTCTTTGACTATTTACTTTTACCACTTTTATATCATTTGTGTTTGCACCTATGATTGTCAATTTGCATTGTTCAAACTATAATCTTAAAAGAATTCAAGAACATTCATAAAATTACTAAACACTACTTACCCCTCCTTAGTGTTAAATTAGCCTTAAGATCCTTACTTTCGCAAACTAATAGGAGGAAGGCAACTACTTATCCAGCGTACTTGGAGGTATGATTTTGATTTCTTGTATGTCAGTTAGTGTTCCATTTGATATTGGTGTTACTCACTCTTTCATTTAAACAGATTTGGTTGATAGCTTAAAATTGTACACTGCTTATTTGATTACGTATTTACGTGTGGTTAATCCAATTGGTGGGTATGCCACTCTAGATTAAGATGCACTAACATCAAGTTTGACTTGTATGAACACTTATTTATTTATGATCGATATGTGTTTACTTCATTGGTTATAAGGTGATTTTGGGTATGGATTGGTTAATGTGTAATGATGCTAGGATTTACTGTATGGATGAGATTATCGCCATACGAAATCCAAGGGAAGGATAAATAATTATGATAACATTGCATGCAATAAAGGAGAAGTTAGGCTTGATGCTATGCGCTACAGAGGAGCAAGAAGATGATATCAATGGAGTACGTGTAGTCCAAGAATTTGTGGATGTTTTTGAACCTATAAAGGGATTACCACCTAGAAGAAAAATCTAATTCCAAATAGACTTAATGCTGGGAGCCAACCTTTAAGTAGACCACCTAGCAAAATGTCACCTAAGAAGATAGAGGAATCAAAAAACAACTAGTGGAACTTGAGGAGAAAAGCTTCATTAGGCCGAGTAGTTCGCTGTATGGGGCATCCACAGTATTCATAAAAAATTCAGATGGATTATTATGGATGTGCATTGATTATCAGAAGTTGAATGAGTTAACAGTGAAGAATCATTATTCTTTGCCCAAAGTAGATGAATTGTTTGATAAGTTGAGTGGAGCTCGAGTGCTATTGTAGCTAGACTTAGCAATGGGTTTCCATCAACTAAGAGTAGTAGAAGATTGTATTCCATTGACCGTGTTTCAAATAAGCTATAGTTCATATGAGTGGTTAGTGATGCCACTTGGACTGACTAACGCCCTTGTATTCATTGTTGATCTTATAAACCGAATCATTCACGATCAGTTGGATAGATTTGTGTTGGTCTTCATTGATGGCATCATAGTGTATATTATAAGGATGAAAGAGACCATTAAGTCCATCTTAGATTGGAGTTGGCGATTTCGAGACAATATAAGTTGAAGGCAAAGTTTTCAAAATGCTTTTTTTGGAATGAGAGATTAAGTTTCTAAGGCATGTAGTTTTAGAGAATGGATTAGCAGTAGATCCATTGAAGATAGATACTATAAATGGATGCAATATGTAAGAGATAGTCATGGAGATGAGAAGTTTCTTGGGATTGGACGGCTATTATCGCAGATTCATTGAGGATTTCTCTTATATGGAGCACTATTGACCAAGTTAACAGGAAGAATGAGAAGTTTGTGTGGATGAATAGATATGAAGGATCATTTTAGAATTTGAAGAAGTTATTGACGAATGCTCCTGTGTTGATTGCGCTTGAAGAGAACCATGATCTGGTGGTGTATATCAATGCTTGCGGAATAAGTTTAGGAGCAATATTGATGCAAAAAGGGTGAGTGGTAGCATATTTATCAAGGCAATTGAGGCTGCATAAGAATAGATATCCAACTCATGACTTGGAGTTGGCAATGGTTATGTTTGCATTGAAGATTTAGCGACATTTCTTGTTGGGAGAGCTGTTCCAATTGCGGACCACAAATCCCTTAAGTATCTACTCTCTCAGAAAGAGTTGAATATGAGGCAATAGATATGGATGGAATTCTTGATGGCATATGATTTTGGGATACATATACAACTGGAAAAGGAAACAAAGTTATTGATGCTTTTGGTAGGAAGCATCAGAATGGAGTGTTATCCATGATTGAATAATGGAAGACACTGGAGACATTAGCCTCCTGTGTAGTGTATTATAGGCAAAATAATGGATTGAGTAGAGATCTAGGCATATTAGCAAGTTTAGAGTTACGTCCAGCACTTATGAATAGGTTTACTTTAAGGTAGAAGGAGGACCCATTAATCGCCGAAAGGATTAGGCAATTAGAGATTGGGGCAAGCGCTGAGGATTTGAAAGGATTCCAGACCGACTCGAAGTGATGGCTTAAAAATAAAGGAATATTGCGACTTCCAAATGTAAGGGATCTTCAGAAGGAAGTCCTTGGTCTAAGTTTATTATTCATCTTGGGGGCATGAAGGGTATCATGACATGTTCTTTTGGGAAGGGATGAAGAGTAATATAGGACAATGTGTAAAGAAGTGCTTCACCTATTAGTGAACGTTGAGTATTAGAAGTCGAGCGGCTAACTTCAAGCTTTTGAAGTACTAACTTGGAAGTGAGATTCAGTGTCTATGGATTTTACATATGGATTGCCTAGGTTAAGGATGGAAAATGATAGTATTTGGGTGACAGTCGATAGATTGACTTAGGGTGCCCACTTTATCCTAGTAAAATCGATAAGAACAGTGGCAAGCTTATATATGAAGAACATGGTGGGACTACCTAAGGTTTCGAGCAGTGTTATGAGTGATAGAGACCCACTATTTACTATTGAGTTCTGAAGAAATTTGCAGAGTGTATTGGGTACGAAGTTGAACTTGAGAAAGGCTTATCATCCACAAAATGATGGTCAAATAGAGAGGGTGAATCGCAAACTCGAGAATTTGCTAAGAACATGTATCTTGGATTTCTGAGGATCTTGGGAAAATCATATGCATCTAGTATAGTTTTCCATAAATAGTAATGATTAGTGGAGTATCATGATGGCACCATTTGAGGCACTATATGGTACCCCATGTAAGTTACCGGTATGTTGCTAGACACAGGAGATAGACTTGTGTTAGGGCCCTTCTGGTAAGTGAAGCTTCAAAAAAAGGTAAAATTAATTCATGTCGGGATGAATACAGTGCAATCAAGGTAGAAGAGTTATGAGAATGAGTAAAGGAAGGAGTTCGAGTGCATAGTAGGATGTCATGTGTTCGTGAAGGTTTCTTTAATGTATGTAGTTATGTGCATTAGGAAGGCAGGGAAATTATCATCTAGATACGTAGGACCATTTCTAATGATGGGGAGACTGATAAAATCGCTTATCGAATCAGTTACCAAGTGGTTTACTTGGTGTGCATATATTTTTCAAATATCGCATTTGAGCAAATATGTGCATGACCTAAGTTCGGTAGAGGAACAAAGGATGATGAAGGATTTACCTATAGAGCCAGATTTGACATATGTGAGACGGCTGAAAGGAATAGTACGTCGTGATACTTAAGAGTTAAAGAAAAAAGTTATTGGACTTGCTCGTGTCCAATGGAGTGACGACAAAGATGACGATACCTGGAAGGTGGACGTTAAGATTAGGAATATTCATCTCGTTTTTTTTAAGATATTCGTGAATACATAATAGGGTGCTTTTTTGTATATTATATGCACTAGTAAGGTAATACTATATTCATATATGATATGGTTATGTATTGGCAGTTGCACTAATACCTTTTGTTTGATGATTTTTAGTTTACATTAGTATGACACTAATTTAATCTTTTATACTTGTGTGTACTTGTATGACGATGACATTGTGCATTCGGTGCGTTGGTGTAAATCTTGTTTTCCTTATCAAAATTTGGGGATGAAATTTTTGTAAGGAGGGGAGAGTAGAATGCCACATATTTTGGAGGGTCCACAATATGGGAAAATAAATTAAAATTAACAATGAGAAGATATTATTACAGAGATTAATAAATTGATTTAATTGCAATAGTTCCCTAAGGGAGATTTAATTAATTAAGTGTGGGACGCTTGAAAATGTTAATTAGATGGACCAAGGATAATTAAAGCAATTAAGGCTGGCCCTGTTAATGAAAACATGCAAATAAGTTTTAGAATAGGAAAGATTAGTTTTAGGGGGATGATTAGTGAGACTAGGCAACATGGGATATTAGCCCAAGCCAAAACCACCAGTCCATTTTTCCTTAGCCTTACTTTCCCATCCTACCTTCCATTCATTCACAAAAAAATCCCTAAAACCTAAAATTATGGTCGGCCACCATTTCTCATAGAAGAAGAGGAAAATTAAATCTACAAGATCAAGCTTTCAACTTTAAGGAACAAGAAAGATTAAATAAGGTGTTTCATAATCAAAAGAGAGTAAAAATTTCCCTAAAAACTTCCTAGCCCATTTGGGTTTGGCTTTTGATTGTAAATAAATATTTTGGTGATGATTAACATGTTTGGATGCCTAAATGTTATTTTGATTATGGTATAAAATTTTAAATAAAGTAAATTTGTTCATGTTTTAGGGTAAAACATTAAGTAATCAAAGTGAAATGATTCAAAACTTAGATATGATGTTTATAATGATGAATTAAAGATGAGTTTTTAATTTCATAATTTTTGGAATTATTACGAATTTTCTAAGTTGAGAAAATGGTTAATTTAAGGTAATTGATTATTAAAAATAATTATTTTGACTTGAAATTAAGGGATAAGGTAAAATATGATAAATATGATTTTTGATGAATTTTTGGAATTTTTCCAATTAAATTTCGATTTTATATGAATTAATTGGTGAGAAAAAGATAAAATAAAGGATAATTAGTTAATTAGTTAGGGATGTAATTAACGAATTCTGAAAAGAAAACTGTAAAGTAAGGAATCCGCCAATAAGAATTCGACACCAAATGGGATTTGGTGGAAAGGTACTACCCAATTAGATAATGAATCAGTTCTTAATATAATTACAAAATGTCATTTTTTAACCCACAATAGCCTATATATTATCAACCCACGATGGCTTTGGAAAAGTCATGACACAATAGCTCTTCAAGATCAACCTCGAAAGTTATCAATACATGATGGCTACTTGGAATCAACTCATGATGGTAATTTGGAGTCAACCCATGATAGCTTTGGAAGCTATTAACCCACGATCTCTATTAGGATTCAACACGTGAAAACTCAAGGGAGACAACGCGCGACGGCTTAAGTGAGTCAACATGCGGTAGATTAAGGAAGCTATTAACTCATGATGGCTACTTGGAATCAACATGCAAAGGCTCAAAAGAGTTAACAGGCTAAGACTTAGGGAAGTTAACACGCGAAGACTCAAGGGAGTCAACATGCGAAAACTCAGGGGAGTCAATATGTGATGGCTCAGAGGAGTTAACATGTGGTAACTTAGGAAGTTATCAACTAGAAATGGCTTAGGATTAATCAACACATGATGGCTATGTGATAACCAACATGCGGCTAAGCTTGACATTCGAAGACTATGAGATAACGAATATGCGACAATTAAGGTCAACTTTCGATAGCTTGGGAAGCTATATTTTTCAAAGTAAAATAACAATGCTTAGGGAAATTTGGAAGTTTCCAAGTGTTAATGAACTATTTCATAAGGATGAAATAAAGGATGAATTTTAATAAGTTAAAATTGTGTTAACTTGTTTTTGAAATGAAGGCAAGCTTAGAGAAGGTAATAAATGATAAGGTATCATTTAAACTGAAGATAAAGATATTTTATTTAAACAAAGTGTAGGGTGCACTATAGATGAATGAAAGAAAGAGATTGAACTATGATCGTAAAGATATATTGGCTAATGGAGTTATTGGATGGCAGGGTGACTTGACTATTAGTCTAAAATTCAATAGTATATAGTAGGGTGCCATGATAGGGGTCAATTCTAAAGATTTATAAACTCCAAATGGGAGTTATGGCAGGATGCCAAAACATCAGGATGGCGTTATAACTTAAGTAAACACATTAGCAACATGAATGATAGTAGTTCAGGGACTAGGAGGGGCTATTAACACTTAGTAAGGACGCTTACTAGAATGTATTCATAGTGCTTACATTCATCCTCTTAGGAGAGTCGGGATGGCTCTAGTCAGGGTGGCTGCCATTGGTGAAATGAGTGGCAATTTCATCAGGTGACATTGTTCAAGAAAAGATAAAATTGGTGATAGACAGAGCTTGGAGGTAATCACTAAAGCAAGTTAATGATAACTTAAAATGAACACATAAAATAAGAGATTAGGTGATGTTCGAATGGATGATGCATGATTGCATGACATGGTTCTTCACTATATGATAAGTATAGAGTATACTTAATTTGAATTGATATATGACATGGTTTGTAACCGGATGATAAGTGTAGGGTACACTTCTTGATTGAAAATATGCACATGATTACTATTTGTGTAATGTTGTTTACATAAATGATGTATCTCGATGATGGTTAAATGAGGGGAAAACCCATTCTACATTAGGGTCGTGGTCTTACGATGAATAAATAAGTTAAAGATTTTACTCATACTAGGCTTTATGTTTGATCAGTGTTTTTATTATTTCCCATAAACTCACGGGTTCTCATTCAAGTAGGTTGGGTTTATGAATTAGACAGGTATCTATTGGGTGGTTGAATAAGATTTCAAGGACGGAGCAAGTGGCTTGTATAACGAGTAAAAATGTTTTCAAATTTCCATTGTGTAAAACTAGGAATTATAACTATTTACATGTTGTGTTAGCATCTTCATATGCCGGACACAACACTACTCTTATTTTCTATTGTATTTACTCCGACATGGGAACGCAATAGGTTAAGGATGATGTAATGAATTATGTAATTCAAATTGATGTAATGGAAAATTTATTTAGCTACTCAATTTACTTATGTTCTGCAAAATAATACTGAACTCACTTTATCGTTAGAAAATGGTTTTGGTAATGACTGCAATATAATCGACATCTATTTTCCAGTCTCGAAGTGGGGATGTTACATCCCTGGTCCGATATACTCCATTGAATGAACCCTCGTCGTAGTAGGTCATTCACTTACACCTTTAGTTCCTTTTACTCTTCAATGGCGTGATAATCGGTGGCATCCTTCAATAAATCTATATGAAATTCGATCTCCTTATGTGGTGGTAATCTAGTCACCTCCTCGAATATGTCGGGATACTCCCTAGCTATAGGCATAGATGACAACTCGTTATGTGGGATCTCGAGCAAAAACAAAAAGCTAACTATCATCCCACCATCAGGTAGGCGGCCTATCTCCAATTTTCGTCCATCATCCACCCCTATTGCCACCAATAGCCTCTCACAATCCACCACTACTCCGTACTTCTGCAGCAAGTCCATCCCTAAATAATATTGAAACCCACAAAACCCAAAACAAAGCAATCACCAATAAACAAACATCCTGACTCAATAAGGTTAAGTCTCGAAAAACCATGCATATGCAAGTCGATCCTCCAATGGGGTTTGTAACAATCAAAGGTCAATCAACTATCTCGGGTTCTAATCTTAATCTATCTACCAAATCGCCAGATATGAAGGAATTTAAAGCCCCGATATCATATAAAACGCTTATAAGTGTATCAAAAATAGATAGCATGCCCTATAAAATGACATTCTTCCCCTTCTCCTTCGTCGATAGAGCACTCAGCGAAACTGGAACAGCATTCAAAACATAAGGAGAGACAACATGCTTGATCCTCGACAGTTCTGGATGGTCCTTTTTGATAAGCCCAGGCTATTTGTTGTTGTAGCTCTTCTTGTCTTCCACCTTACAGTCTTTGATAAAATGACACTTATCCCCACAGATATCGCAAGCAGGCTCCCATTTGCCCTTCTTTTGGCTACCTTTGTTCGGTAGCTACTTCCTCTTGTTGTTGTTGTTCCACTTCTTCTTGCCTCACTCATCTGTTTGCGACTTTGGCACTTCTTTAGTAACGGCAGCTGTTTAAAACTTTGGATCCAGACTCTTGTGTCGAAGAGCCTTCTCCACCAGCTTCTCAAAGGACTCATCAATATGTTCCAACATCTTCTCCCTAAATATTCGTTCTGGCATACGGCTCGGAAGCAATCATCCTTGTCGATTTCGAAGTCCACTCGCACCGAAGGCAAAATTTCAATCAAAAGCAGAACGAGCAGCCCCTACTTGAATCGCTAGATATGATCCATGAAGAAGGGAAGAAGCTGAGTTAAGAACCACCGCCTACCCAAAAAGGTCGCATGGTACTTCAAATCCAAAGTTCACAACCAAACCTTTGAAATAGGAGATCTTATGCTCAAGCAAGTCTATCCCATTTCGGGGGCCTTCGGACCAAACTGGGAAGGACCATACGCCATTAATCAAAACATAAAAACGAAACTTTAAAGCTAACAACCGTCGATGGAATCCAAATTCTCAGGGCGTGGAATAGCGAATCATTCCGCCATTACTTCATTTGAAAACTACTTTATGTACTCTCTATTTTTCAGCATATAAGCCATCCCAGAATGCCGGGGGAATTGTAAATAGGCAAATAACCTGGCCTACTTTCCTTAATAAAATTTCATTCGCGCTTTGAACCAACAAAACTGTGTTCATTATAACTACCAGCCAGGTCGATGGAAGCAAATCGACTTAAACCGCTGGATCGACGGAACCTGATCCTTGCCTTCTAAAAATCGATGCTGCTCCGACTACATCGGAAAGGCCTAAAATTACACTCCTCACGTTTCTCGAAGATAGACAACACTGAGGAGTATTGTGACGACCGCCCATGACTCCCGCACCAAATAAGGAAATAATGCGCTGAAAAGTGTGCCAGGCAGCCATGGGTGATCGTCAAGGGTAGAATAAACATCGCAGAATCTCTATCGTAGAACTCACAGCGCATGGATCAAATACAATAGAGAAAAAAATATATAGTGAAGCTTCAAAACAGAATATCATCATATAGACATCATAGTGGTTTGATACAATCATCTGAAAGTTAGTACAATCATGCCTCACTACAAACGCTCAGAGTAACAACAAAACAGCGGAAATATCCAGTACATAGAATATGAAAATAATATGTAAAAGCCTCCTACTTGTCTTCGCCATCTGCGTCGTCAATCACTAAGGTCAGCACCTGCCACCTGTCACTTAGTCTGCCCATCCCAAAACATGGATGAACAGCCCAAGGTAATAAGAGGAGACATAAAACCTTGAGTCAGACAACAGTCTTAGTGAGCGGTAAATTAACTATCAAACATACCAAAGAGCATAAAGGTTAAAAGGAATAGGAACCCAAATCATCCCACTCCACCTCTTTCTACAGTGATAGCGTCCAGACACACACTAAGGGGAAACAAGCATAGCAAAGCAAATAATTAAAGTAAAGCGATAATCACTCGAGTCAAGGTCGATGTTTTCCAAATACAAACCCCCAAGGCCTAAACCAAGATCAGATAAGCACCCAGAAAACACCGCTCTTGAGACCGAATGATGATACAACCAAACATCCATGACTTTGGCTATCACTGTTATCATTGCCTCGATTCCATCGTTAATTGAATGAACGGCACATTCTTTCATCCGTCAGTCAAGGGCTAATGGTAACCCCGGTTCTAGACATAAATCCGCACGTCATCATGACCCGTGCCTAGGATATCAATGCTGCCCAGAGTACTAGCACGTCATCGTGACCCGTGCCTGGGATATCAATGCCGCCTAACGTACTCTTGCTTTGAGCATGCTAGAACCTTCAACAACGATGAAGTCTTAGCCTCCTAGTCATCCTCCTCGACAACTATTCACATACTAGCTCAAGCGCCTCTCGAGCCATCCATTATCCATCAAAACTCGAACCATATCACCGAGTTATCATCATGCTTGGAATGATCCCGCCTGGACTAGACTAAGACTATCTCATATCATACTTTGCTTCATCATATTCAGCAAAGTCCATATCATGCTTCGCCTCATCATATCACGGCAAAGTCCATCATCATCATACTTTGCTTCCTCGTATCATCGCAAAGTCCTCGAATCCATCCATATGAGCTTCCTCATCCGCTTCATATGCCACAAGCAGCTTTCACCATTCAAGAGCCTTTCCACTTAGCTTTTGAATCATCTTCGACCATCTTGTTCCAAATCAACTACTAGCTAACTTGAAACAATCAAATCAATCATACATTCAAACAATCAATCATTCAAACAAGATCTAATAAGCAATATTAACTATAATGGCAATTTCGTAAATAAATGAGTGAAAGTCTATCATATATGAAATCATGGATTTTAGCATAGATCTATCAAATATAAAACATGGGTTTTGTCTCTATAACTTGTTAATTGAACTTGCATAGGTAAACATCTTCAAAAGTAATGAATCTAGTCTTGGAACTAAGAAAAATGCATGAAATCTCTAACTTTAACACTCAAACAAGCCACCAATCCAATATACTCCTTTGGGTCCGCGTGAGAGATAACTACCACTCACCGAATCACCCAAACACTTCAACAACTATCAACTAAAGATCTGGACAGCAAGGATTCAAGCTCGATTCATCGAAATCTCGCTTGAAATGGTGAAATCTAGCTTCGTCGGATGAAGATCTTCAACTTTGGCTCTTCAATCTTCGATCTTGATCTTTGATCTTGACGGATGTTAGCACAAGATCAAAGTGGAGAAAAGAAGTGAAGAAATGTTGTAGTCGAGCTCTTAAAATGGCAGCACTTCGTCGCTTCAAAATCCGGTGCCAAAAAGTGAGCCAAACCCCTCTATTTATAGGCTGAAATCACCCTTAGGTCGCCCAGACTTAGGTCGTTGCCGACCTAAAAACCCCGACCTAACATAGGTCGCTGCCGACCTCTACACTCCAACGACCTAACGGCCTAACCAATCCCAGAGCCATACGAATCAACACTCGGCCGACCTAATTCCTATGCGACCTAACAGCCTACCGACCTAAAGACTTACACGACCTAGCGACTAAACTATTGCCAACGACCTACGACCTAACACCATACCGACCTAGAATAACATGCGACCTATCTGTCTGCCGACCTAACCTACCTAGCGACCTAACACTTCCCTTAGGTCGCTCAACGACCTACTCTCCTTAGGTCGGTAATATCTTAACCCGACCTATCTTATATCACTATCCCTTAGGTCGCAAGCTCCTTAAACCGGTCAATATCTATAGGTCGCTCTCCCCTATAGGTCGGTCACCCTCCAAGCCGCTAACCCACTAACTCGCTTGCCTTCTTAGGTCGGCCATAGCTTAACTCGCCAACTTCCTTAGGTCGCCATACCCTATAGGTCGCTAATCTACCTAAACCGGCCTATCTCCTTAGGTCGTTCCTCACGACCTAAACTTCCTAGGTCGCTAACTACCTTAGGTTGCTCTACCGACCTAACTCCATCACGACCTAAGCTAAGCCTTAACTCGCTAACCCTGTTAAGTCGCTCTTCTACCTTAGGTTGGTCCATCCCTTAGGTCGCTCAACTTCTATAGGTCGCTCATCCCAACCTATCCTTCATACGACCTAAACAACAACATGGGCCAACCTTACTCGAGCTAACCTCTACACGACCTAAGCACTAATAGGGTTAAACCCTGAACAATACTAACGACCTAGTGATAAATGTTCTACGATTATCGTCACATAAAATACGGGTCGTTACATTCTCTCCCCCTTAGGAATTTCGCCCCCGAAATTCCAAACAAACAACAGCAATCAAAACTATTCTGCATGCCTACCATCTATATCAATCAACAAACCATGCATCCAATTCTAACCTAGCATGCAGAATTCTAAAATCAGAATCAAGTTACAAATTCATGAGATGTAACGACACCTTAGGGCCATACCTTGAAGAGTTCAGGATGAGCTGCCTTCATCCTCTCTTCCTCCTCCCACGTACAGTCGTTAACATCATCACTCCATTGTATCTTGAGCAACGTAATCGTCTTCCTCCTAAGCTGTCTCGTATCGATTTCAACAATACGAAGCGGCTTACGAGGTGTTCTAACAACTGGATCAACCTCCAAATCTTCACAGCCATCAGCAGAAACCACTGTGATCGAGTCGTGCACATACTTCCGTAGATACGATACATGAAAAACATTGTGCACACCTGCCATCTTTTCCGGTAACTCCAATCTATAAGCGAGCTTTCCAATTCGCTCGATAATCGGGAATGGTCCAACAAATCTCGGGGTCAATTTTCCTTTCTTCCCGAATCGAATAACATTCTTCAATGGAGAAATCTTCACAAAAACCATGTCACCTATGTCGAACTCCAACTCCTTTCGACATTTATCTGCATAACTTTTCTGACGATCCTGGGCTGCCTTCATTCGTTGCCGAATGATCTCTATGCAATCTGTAGTCTGACGAATCATCTCTGGTCCAAGTATCAGCTTTTCTCCAGTTTCCAACCAACATGTCGGAGAGCTACACGGTCTTCCATATAATGCCTCATATGGTGCCATACCAATACTTGACTGATAACTGTTATTATAAGCAAACTCCACCAAATGAAGGTGATCTTCCCACGATCCTCCGAAATCCAAAACACATGCCCTCAGAAGATCTTCCAAAACTCGGTTGACCCTCTCAGTCTGACCATCTGTTTGAGGATGATAAGCCGTACTCAAACACAACTCGGTTCCCAAAACTTCCTGGAAGCTCTTCCAAAATCCACTAGTGAACAATGAGTCTCGATCGCTCACTATACTCTTCGGAATACCATGGAATCGAACTATCCACTTAACATACAATTCAGCCAACTTCGATGCAGTCCTAGTTGATCGAACAGGAATGAATCTTGCACTCTTGGTCAATCGATCTACAATGACCCAAATCCCTTCATTTCCCGTTCTGGTTCTAGGTAAACCATCGATAAAATCCATCGATATCTGCTCCCACTTCCATGTAGGAACTTCTAATGGCTGAAGCAACCCACTGGGCTTCTTCTGCTCTGCTTTAACCATCTGGCAGTTCATGCACTTGGAAATAAAATTTCCAACATCTTTCTTCATACCTTCCCAGTAATAGGTTCTCTTCATATCCCGATACATCTTATTTCCACCTGGATGAATTGTCAACTTCGAGTGATGACTTTCCCTTAGAACTTCATCTCTCAATTCATCGATATCGGGAACAACCAGTCGTCCTTGCTTGCGAAGCCAACCCTCTTGATCGACCTCGAATCCTTTATCCTTATCTGGTTCCAATCCAGATTCCAAATCACGGATAATCTTGACAAGCTTATCGTCTCGCTTTTGGCTCTCGCCAATCCTTTCCACAAGAGTAGGCCTTATCGATAAGTTTGCCAACATTTCAGGTTCCAATTCACATCTAGGCCTGAAATCAAATCCAGCCAAATACTCGAGACTCTTCCATTCCGAAAACATGACTCCCAATCCCGCATGTCTTCGACTCAACGCATCAGCTACTATGTTACCTTTTCCCGGGGTATAGGCTATACCAAAATCATATGATGCTAAAAACTCTAGCCATCGTTGCTGCCGAAGATTCAAATCCTTTTGGGAGAAAAGATACTTCAACGACTTGTGATCCGTAAACAACTCGAATCGAACCCCTAATAGATAATGTCTCCACATCTTTAGAGCAAACACAATTGCCGCTAACTCCAAATCATGAATCGGGTAATTCCTTCCATGCGGCTTCAGTTGTCGACTTGCATACGCAACAACTTTATCCTTCTGCATTAGCACTGCTCCAAGTCCAGTACCACATGCATCGGTGTAAACCACCATCTCATCATTCCCACTTGGAATAGTCAAAACATGAGCACTCGTCAGTCGCTCTTTCAGGATTCCAAAGGCCTGCTCACACTTAGCATCCCAACTGAATACCTGATTCTTCTTCGTCAATCCTGTCAATGGTGCAGCTATCTTGGAAAAGTCTTTGATAAACCGTCGATAATATCCTGCTAGTCCAAGAAAACTTCTCACATCTAATGCATTCTTAGGTCTGACCCAATCCTGGATCGCTGCCACCTTAGCGGGATCAACCGCTATTCCATTTCCAGAAATAACATGGCCTAAGAATCTCACTTCACTCTTCCAGAAGTGACACTTCGAAAACTTAGCCTTCAGCTGATGTTTCCGCAAGATTTCCAAAACAATACGCAAGTGCGTCTTGTGCTCTTCCTCAGTTTGGGAATAAATCAGAATATCATCCACGAACTCAAGTACAAACTTGTTCAACTGATCTCTGAACACTCTATTCATAAGATCCACAAAATATGCTGGTGCGTTAGTCAATCCAAACGGCATTACCAGCCACTCATAAAACCCGGATGGTGTCCTAAAAGCAGTCTTCGGCACACTATCCTTTGCTACTCTTAACTGGTGAAATCCCGTTGCCAAATCCATCTGAGAAAACACCTTCGCCTCGTGGAGCTGATCAAATAAGTCATCTATTCTCGGCAATGGATACTTGTTTTTCTTCGTCACCTTATTCAGCTCACGATAATCGACACACAACCTCAACGATCCATCCGCTTTGGTTGCGAACACAACTGGTGCACCCATTCGGACACACTACGCCGAATGAATCCTTTCCATAAAAGGTCATCAACTTGCACCCTCAACTCTTGTTGTTCTCTAAGCGCCATCCGCCTAAGAGGCATCACAACAGGTCTGGCTCCCTCAACTAGATCGATACGAAACTCGATCTCCCTATGCAGCGGTAACCCTTTGACCTCGTCAAAGACATCCTCGAATCCATTCGCGATTGGCATAGATGACAGTCCATCCCGTGGAACAACCAGCGAATACATGAAGCTCATGAAGACGCCTTCTTCATGCTTACATCGTATCACAACCTTTCGCCCCTCCACATTCTCGACTGTCACCTCCAATCTCTCACAATCAACCTTTGCCGCATACTTCCTAAGCCAGTCCATACCCAAAATAATTCCGAACCCCGCAAAGTTTAGAACAAAGCAATCACAAACAAAAGAGCAATCATGACTCGACACAACTAGACCACGACATAGCATACACAAACAAGACGAACCCCCAACTGGATTAGTCACAACCAATGGTCTATCAACAATTTCCGGCTCCAAACCTAATTGGTCTACCAACTTATTACAAACAAAAGAATGAGACGCTCCAGTATCAAACAAAACTCTAACTGGAACACCACAAATGGAAAGAGTACCTTGAACCACCACACTCTTCCCCTTCTCTTCAGCAGTAGGAGCTTTCGAAAACGATGGAACAGCCCCCAAAGCATAAGCTTTCACAATCTGCTTTTCCCTCAACGGTTCCGGACAACTCTTCTTAATATGCCCCAGCTTGTCACAGTTGTGGCACTTCACCGATACCTTTGGATTCTTGCAATCCCTGGAGAAATGGCCTTTCTGCTGACAGTTGAAACAAGTCACTTCGCCTTTCGGCTTCTTCTGGCCATTCTTACCCTTCCGCTGTTGCTGCTTCCTCTTCTTATTTCCACCCTGCTGTGGTTTGAGCTCTTCCTTGGTCACAGCAACAACAGACCCTTCCTTAGGAAACAAACTCTCATGCCTGAGAGCTTTTTCCACAAGCTTCTCAAATGGATCGTCCAGGTGATCCACCAGCTGCCTTCCAAGATAAGCATCCAAGCCTGTCACGAACTTTTCATTCTTCTGATAGGGAGAATCAATATACGATCTAGCATACTTGGACAAGGCTTCAAACTCAAAAACATATTCCAGAACCGACCTCCCGCCTTGCTTGAGCTCAACAAACTTCTTAAACAAAACAGACTTCTGAGCAGTAGAGATGAACTTAGCTTCAAATCTAGCCTGGAACTGCTCCCAAGAAATCTCTTCTTCTGGAGTATCAATGGTGATAGAGTTCCACTAATCAGAAGCTCTCCCTTGAAGCTGCCTCGATGCAAGCTTCCTCTTAATTGCATCCTCGATTCCTAAATCACCAAAAATCCTCCTACAAGCATCTATCCATCTCTGGACCTCAATAGTAGATTCCGTCCCTAAGAAAACCTTCCCTCCAAGAGCAGTATAATCCTTACAGAGCTTGGCAAAATCCACTGGTCTTGGAGCTTGAACTTGAACTCCAACATCTACAGATGGCCCTGAAGCTGGTATCCTTCTCATAATGGAAGTCATCATAGCTTCAAACATAGCTCCATAATCAGTAGCTCCCCCAGCGGCACGACTTTCCCTGGCAGCTTGTCTCTCACTTCGACTCATCCTTAATATCTACAAAAAGGAATGATTTAGAACACCTTGAGAAACAACTACATAAGGAGTTCAAATCCATCTAAACTACTATATTATATATAGTAATCATCCATCAAAATACAATTACGTCTCTCATACGTAGTTACGTCAGCGAGCGTTGGCTAAAATCGATTAACCAAAGCTCTGATACCAAATGTGACGACCGCCCATGACTCCCGCACCAAATAAGGAAATAATGCGCTGAAAAGTGTGCCAGGCAGCCATGGGTGACCGTCAAGGGTAGAATAAACATCGCAGAATCTCTATCGTAGAACTCACAGCGCATGGATCAAATACAATAGAGAAAAAATATATATAGTGAAGCTTCAAAACAGAATATCATCATATAGACATCATAGTGGTTTGATACAATCATCTGAAAGTTAGTACAATCATGCCTCACTACAAACGCTCAGAGTAACAACAAAACAGCGGAAATATCCAGTACATAGAATATGAAAATAATATGTAAAAGCCTCCTACTTGTCTTCGCCATCTGCGTCGTCAATCACTAAGGTCAGCACCTGCCACCTGTCACTTAGTCTGCCCATCCCAAAACATGGATGAACAGCCCAAGGTAATAAGAGGAGACATAAAACCTTGAGTCAGACAACAGTCTTAGCGAGCGGTAAATTAACTATCAAACATACCAAAAGAGCATAAAGGTTAAAAGGAATAGGAACCCAAATCATCCCACTCCACCTCTTTCTACAGTGATAGCGCCCAGACACACACTAAGGAGAAACAAGCATAGCAAAGCAAATAATTAAAGTAAAGCGATAATCACTCGAGTCAAGGTCGATGTTTTCCAAATACAAACCCCCAAGGCCTAAACCAAGATCAGATAAGCACCCAGAAAACACCGCTCTTGAGACCGAATGATGATACAACCAAACATCCATGACTTTGGCTATCACTGTTATCATTGCCTCGATTCCATCGTTAATTGAATGAACGGCACATTCTTTCATCCGTCAGTCAAGGGCTAATGGTAACCCCGGTTCTAGACATAACTCCGCACGTCATCATGACCCGTGCCTAGGATATCAATGCTGCCCAGAGTACTAGCACGTCATCGTGACCCGTGCCTAGGATATCAATGCCGCCCAACGTACTCTTGCTTTGAGCATGCTAGAACCTTCAACAACGATGAAGTCTTAGCCTCCTAGTCATCCTCCTCGACAACTATTCACATACTAGCTCAAGCGCCTCTCGAGCCATCCATTATCCATCAAAACTCGAACCATATCACCGAGTTATCATCATGCTTGGAATGATCCCGCCTGGACTAGACCAAGACTATCTCATATCATACTTTGCTTCATCATATCTCAGCAAAGTCCATATCATGCTTCGCCTCATCATATCACGGAAAAGTCCATCATCATCATACTTTGCTTCCTCGTATCATCGCAAAGTCCTCGAATCCATCCATATGAGCTTCCTCATCCGCTTCATATGCCACAAGCAGCTTTCACCATTCAAGAGCCTTTCCACTTAGCTTTTGAATCATCTTCGACCATCTTGTTCCAAATCAACTACTAGCTAACTTGAAACAATCAAATCAATCATACATTCAAACAATCAATCATTCAAACAAGATCTAATAAGCAATATTAACTATAATGGCAATTTCGTAAATAAATGAGTGAAAGTCTATCATATATGAAATCATGGATTTTAGCATAGATCTATCAAATATAAAACATGGGTTTTGTCTCTATAACTTGTTAATTGAACTTGCATAGGTAAACATCTTCAAAAGTAATGAATCTAGTCTTGGAACTAAGAAAAATGCATGAAATCTCTAACTTTAACACTCAAACAAGCCACCAATCCAATTTACTCCTTTGGGTCCGCGTGAGAGATAACTACCACTCATCGAATCACCCAAACACTTCAACAACTATCAACTAATGATCTGGACAGCAAGGATTCAAGCTCGATTCATCGAAATCTCGCTTGAAATGGTGAAATCTAGCTTCGTCGGATGAAGATCTTCAACTTTGGCTCTTCAATCTTCGATCTTGATCTTCGATCTTGACGGATGTTAGCACAAGATCAAAGTGGAGAAAAGAAGTGAAGAAATGTTGTAGTCGAGCTCTTAAAATGGCAGCACTTCGTCGCTTCAAAATCCGGTGCCAAAAAGTGAGCCAAACCCCTCTATTTATAGGCTGAAATCACCCTTAGGTCGCCCAGACTTAGGTCGTTGCCGACCTAAAAACCCCGACCTAACATAGGTCGCTGCCGACCTCTACACTCCAACGACCTAACGGCCTAACCAATCCCAGAGCCATACGAATCAACACTCGGCCGACCTAATTCCTATGCGACCTAACAGCCTACCGACCTAAAGACTTACACGACCTAGCGACTTAACTATTGCCAACGACCTACGACCTAACACCATACCGACCTAGAATAACATGCGACCTATCTGTCTGCCGACCTAACCTACCTAGCGACCTAACACTTCCCTTAGGTCGCTCAACGACCTACTCTCCTTAGGTCGGTAATATCTTAACCCGACCTATCTTATATCACTATCCCTTAGGTCGCAAGCTACTTAAACCGGTCAATATCTATAGGTCGCTTTCCCCTATAGGTCGGTCACCCTCCAAGCCGCTAACCCACTAACTCGCTTGCCTTCTTAGGTCGGCCATAGCTTAACTCGCCAACTTCCTTAGGTCGCCATACCCTATAGGTCGCTAATCTACCTAAACCGGCCTATCTCCTTAGGTCGTTCCTCACGACCTAAACTTCCTAGGTCGCTAACTACCTTAGGTCGCTCTACCGACCTAACTCCATCACGACCTAAGCTAAGCCTTAACTCGCTAACCCTGTTAAGTCGCTCTTCTACCTTAAGTTGGTCCATCCCTTAGGTCGCTCAACTTCTATAGGTCGCTTATCCCAACTTATCCTTCATACGACCTAAACAACAACATGGGCCAACCTTACTCGAGCTAACCTCTACACGACCTAAGCACTAATAGGGTTAAACCCTGAACAATACTAACGACCTAGTGATAAATGTTCTACGATTATCGTCACATAAAATACGGGTCGTTACAAGTATCAAAATCCACGCATTTCATAAGCCACACCAAAACATACGCTCCTCAGGTTACCCGAAGATGGGAAACACCGTAACAAAAGCCGCGTATTTCATAAGCTGCGCCAAATCATACACTCCTCACATTGCCCAAAGATAGGCAACACCGGCGAGTACCAAAAGCCATGCATTTCATAAGCCACGCACTAACTCCTAAAACCTACGCTTTTCAGATTGCCCAAAGATAGGCAACAACGAGGAGCACAAAAAGCCACGCATTTCATAAGCCACGCACTAACTCCTAAAATGTACGCTCCTTATATTAACTGAAGATAGGCATGCCGAGGAGCTTGAAAAGCCATGCATTTCATAAGACACGCAATAACTCCTAAAACATACGCTCCTCACATTACCTGAAGATAGGTAACACCGAGGAAAACTAAAACCCATGCACTAACTTTCAAAACACAAAACCTCATGTTGCCCGAAGATAGGCAAAAATGAGGAATATCAAAAGCCACGCATCCATAAGCCATGGACCAACTCCTCAACATTACCTGAAGATAGGCAACACTGAGGAACATTCTGAAAAATCATGCTCGTAGAGTGTAAAATCCTCACGTTGCCTGAAGATAGGCTGTGCTGAGAAGCATCAAAACTGGATCGATGGGCCATATCGATCCTGAACACTACGCATCTCATAACCAGCGCCGACCACTTCTGTGATTGGGAATAATGGGCACAACTACAACAAAATTGGAGTGCTACAAACTAATAGAAAAGTTTCAACTGACGACACTTACTGATTAAAACTATACTCAGTTAACCCATGCAACATGCTCCTCTCAAACACGCATATATTGGATACTTACCAGAATATCACAAGAAACTTAGATTACATGCTAATGTTGCAAAACTTCTGAAGAAGGAAAATCAAGCTGTGACTTGGCCAAATTTCAAGTTTAGTATGAAAATTATCTAAACCATATGTTATCGATCATTTGAAGTAAACTGCCCTGTGAACTGGGGGCATGCACCGGTACTTAAATAAAAACAATTGAAAACAATAAGTCCACAAGTTCTGTTACTCCAAATAAAGAATTTTTGAAAAAACATAAAAACAATTGAAAATAATAAGTTCACAAGTTCTGCTACTCTAAATAAAGAATTGTTGCTCCAAATAAAATTTTGGGGCAATCACAAAAATTGGATAAGTGTAAACAAAACTAGCACAAGTGTACATAACACATATGAATGGATAGACAAGAGTACAATCAAAATACCAATGTATTGCTTATAATTTTGTTTACATAGGTCAAAACATGGGGGCCATACCTACACAACACTGGCCAACAAAAAGAAAATATAGAATCCACGAATAAAACACTAAGTGCAGACTCTACAGTTGAACAGAAAGACTCAAAAAGAACCAAAACCAAGCCAGTCTCCACGCAAGCTCATCAGCGCTTCCTTCCGTCGCTCCCCTTTCTGCCCTTTTTATGCAGTTTCTGCCTCGTCTCGGGAGTGGTGTCACTGCCGGTAATGTCATCAAACTCCTCTGTGGTAACGTCATCCTCTTGCTCCGCCACCTTCTCAGAAGATTCTCCCTTAGCTTTTCTCTTCCGTGATTTGCACAAGCTCTTAGGGGCTTTGATCGCTTCAATCTTCTCCTTCTTGATAGCGACCAATTCATGTTGAGTCTTATGAGGCTGCCCCATTTGAATTTCCTACTTCTTAACTTCTGCCGCCGTTACATCACCCTTCAAAGACACAGAAGGCTCATCCAAGCCATGAAGCGTGGCTATCTTTTCGGACTCTGGTCCCAGCCGCGAGCCAAACACTGACATGGAAACAAGAATAGGAATAGAAATGAGCATGAAGGCTGTGGAAATAGCAGCAGGTCCGAGCATTGAGGAAGCTGGAACATCAACAGAAAAGGTGGACGGACCTATAAGATAAAAAAATGAACGCATTAAATTATTCCTACTCTTCCGGGTAAGCTGGAAACTCCCAAACCCGGGAGAAACGGGAGGATTACCTGCGCGAGAAGAGTGACCAACAATGTCGAGTTTATACTCACCGCCTTCGCCTTCTTTCGACGGTTCCACTACCTAAGGAAAAGTCTCAAGCCCTGAACTTATTGGCGAGTCATGGGACTACTCTGATGGTTTTCCGACGCCAAAAATAAAAGGCCTAGTGAGAATTTCGGCGGTAGTAGTCATGGCAGCATTGGTGGCTTCTTTCTCTTTTTTGACTTGTAGAATTTCCCGGACCTCGAACAACGCCTTCTTTGATTCTTCATTAAGGTATGCGTCCTCCAACTCCCGCTCGGTGTAGATGTCACTGCTATTAGAAAAGCGGGACAAGATTTCTTCCCATACCAAAGCAAGAGTGCACGGGAATTTTGGACCCAAGTAGTTGAGACTCCCCAGGTGCGACATGAAGTTAACGTAGAAATTCAGGATGGTCCCGTCCATCTTTTCCATCTTCCTCTCGAAAGCGTTTTGAAGCTCCGGATAATCCACCATAACAGATGCCTTTTCGACCTCAACGCGAGACTTATCAAACTGCTACGCAACTTGGTCTTGTAGTCGGGCGATCGTCGTAGCCTGATCAGAGATAGTCGTATTATGCCCTTCGATGACAAGGTCATGGTTAGAGATATTTTTCTTTTGGGATTCATCGTTGCGTTACAAGCAACTACATCTCATTTTATTTTCGCCTTTTCGGCATGAGCCTTTTTTATCTCGTCCCTATAGACGATCTCAATTCTGGCATGAGCCTCTTTCACTTCTTTTAGCAAGTTGGTGTTCCTCTTGCCCTCTTGCAGCGTCGCTTCTTTCTCCTCCTCCAACAGTTTAATTCTAGCATCGCATTCTAACAACGCTTTTTCAAATCATCCTTCTCTGACTTGAAAGAGAGGATTTCCTTGTAGTTATTACGATTGGTGTCTGCCAGCTGCTTGCACAATTTTTCCCACCCTTTGGCGTGGTCTAAATCATGCTGAATAGCTTGAAGGTGTGGCATGTACGAATATTTGCAAAAAGGGCGTAGATCGCGATCAAACTTAAATTCTTTCAAGAGCCATCTGGTGAGCGTTGCCTTGAGCTTAGGAGGGCTCGAAAAAAGAATATAGGAAGGTCTTCGGTGGGGACGTGAAGCACCAGGGGTAGGAACAATAGAAGATGGCAGGAGGTAGATTGAAGGTGGAACATGGACGTAAGTAAGGGAATTTCTTAGGCCGTTGAAGAGTTAGTCGAAGCAAAAATTTGTTGCTTAGAAGAATGGGAACAAAGATCAAATTTTGACCTCTTCGATGGCTCCTCCCTCTCATCAATGGTCCTCCTCTTCTCATACCTGCCTTTGTATGGTCGTACCCGATCTCTTTCATTTATCGATGGGCTTCGACCTTTAGTTCCTTCCTCCTTTTGTACCCTTCCTCCATTTTAAGGGCTAATAACGATCGGAAGGACGTTTAGACCGGCATTAAGAGTAGGTGAATTTTTCGAAGTCATCATAAAGGCCACATCCTTTCATCATACTGGACACGAAGAAGAAATAAAAAACTCTTAGTAATGGTGGATAAAATAAGTAGGATATGCGAAAGCAAGTGTAACCTTAGAGAAATGTGTAGTGTGTTTCGGGGGAAGGCCTAAAGCGTCGTCACGAACTAGATCGGGCGACCATCGTGGACGGAATCAGACTAACTTTAGGCGTAATGCTGCTCAAATAAGGAGGCACCTCCTCAAATGTAAAATCTTCCCTCATAAGTGCATCTAAATCGACGTAAATGTCACCCAAATCTCTAAACTCTACGCCAACATCTTTACTTGGAGAATCCTGATACTCCTTAATTTCGAGGGCATTGTTAGTTGTGACGCCGCACCCCGAGACCCATATTAACAAAGAATATTACTGGGTAATACTGTCTGCTAATGTGAAGAATAGGGCTGGTTAGGAGCGACCATCTATAGCTTTGTCTTAAACATCTATTAAATTCGTTGATTAATGCTCTAATTTTTTTTCTTCTCGAGTTGTTCAACAGATTTAATAAATGCTTAATACAAAAATATAGTGGCATCTATTCGCATTTAACCAAATAAAATTTATACAACAATTAGTTATGTCAACAAAAATGTTTCACAACAAAATAAAAATTATTTGAGCTACGTATCCGGAGGAGGTGAGCTTGGAAGGAGAGACTCATTCCCCGAGTCTCGTTGCATGATTCCAAATCTCCATCGTTGGTTTCTGCATAGAAGTCATCACTAGAGGTGGACTCATTACTACTACTCTCGAGTTACCCCGCCTCTTTCTCTAAGCCCATTGCGGCCTTGCCTTCCCTCTGTTGGAACGCCTCTTCTACTTCTAAGATCGGAGGCATTTTGACCGGGCCACTAACTCCGATCGTAGAAACATCTCTTCCTTCAGGGGCCTCTTCGGTTGGTTTTCTAGGCAAGCCCTCTCTCTCTTACGAAGCGCCTTCTTCGGAACCGCAAGAAGAAGAAGTAGATCATGTGCGGACCCTGCACAAAGCAGGGAAAGGGACCTCAAATGAACAACGGATCTCCTTGGATGCAGTAATCTATAACGGAGCAAGTTTTCATCAGTTAGCAAGACTTTGATGGACCTTTCTTCAGCATTATTAGCCTTTAAGGTCCAATAAACTTCATCAAGAGACACGTCCCTATTTAGCCTTGGGATAACTGCAAGAAGTATACGGCCTGTTAGAAACTCCATAGCAACGCATTAGACCTCGATAAGTATGAAAAAGAACTTACGCCCTATCGTCCAACGATTAAAACCCTCTAGGCATCTAACGAAGAAATACTGCGTATTGAACTGGGACAAGTTGCTTTGTGGATGCAAAATGATTTTTTAGTTCCTTTGAGCTTCAATCACCATCAAGAATGGACATTTAACTCTCCTCTTGAATGACAAAAAGTACCGCAACTCGTCAAATCTTGGAGTGCGGTTGAACGTTCGCATGAAAAGAACGTGCAAGCAAGTCAATATAGCATAACCATTGGGGTGAATCTAGAATGAGGCAATGC
The DNA here is from genome assembly GCA_030765085.1 of Allium cepa. Classification (NCBI taxonomy): domain Eukaryota; kingdom Viridiplantae; phylum Streptophyta; class Magnoliopsida; order Asparagales; family Amaryllidaceae; genus Allium; species Allium cepa. The sequence goes on along the minus strand of CM060934.1, from coordinate 205,216,132 downwards.
CTAAGTTTGAAAGAGTCTCACGAAGAAAGTTGTTAAAGGGAGGCACGATCCATTCAGACACATATACCGATGACAAGCAGTATATCTCAAAAGAGGCATGTGAGCAAACTCATTGTTTTCCAGTAGACGTACGTCATCCTCTGGTCCACCATGTTGCACATAGATATTGTGCAAAACTTTAGTGGCAATAATCGAAGAAGCTCTCTATGGCTGGTTGAGTAGAACTCTAAAATTAGGGGTGTTTGGTCCAAGACCGGACCAATTGGCCGTATTCCTTTTGCGAAGTGGAACGAGAAAGGGCAATGGATGATGAATCGGTTGCTGAAAGTGCCGGGCTTCCCTCGCTCGATTTACGGAGCGAAGTTGGGTGCTTCATTCTAAAACATCGGAACTCCCATTCAAAATGTTCAAGTGGTTCTATTCTAAATTAATAATTTCCCTTACAACACTTGAATTATGAAAAGATATTGATTCATGCCAAAACAGCAAAGTTCAAGTATACACAGGGGCAAGTGCTGTGTGCTGTCTATAGGGGGTGAGCTCGGTGTCCGAAACACTACAAACGCTCTATCCCGTGTAGGTAGTTCGCTCGTAGTGGGAAATAAAAAGGATTTCCCATATCATTTCCATGTTTTTACTTCCTCTACACTTACCCGTTGTCGACCAATGATCGATAAAAGATCCATTGACCGGAGCAACATGGAAAATTCTTATCATTGCAGGGACACCGAGCGTGCAAAAAGCAAGCGAGATGAGTCCAAATCCTACGAAAAAGCCAGGACCAATCCACAGTGTGTCATGCAATATCAGCTACGGAACTTGGCATAAGTCAATTCTGGCTTAATGGACAAAGATAGCAAAACATGTCAAGCACCGGAACAAGGCCCGAATTTCGTTCCAAGAGAAACTCAAGACTCAATTTACTATCTTCCTCCGTTAAGCCTTAATCAACTTAAACTTCTCACGACCAACATCGCAAATGCAAATTCGTCGTAAAAAAGAACACTATGATTAGCAAACCTACCTCAGATTAGACTCTAAAAACACATGAACATTCAAAGACTTGGAATCAGTAAGTTATAATTGGGTCGGTGGCAAGCTAAGTGGATGGATCGATGACGATCTAAGGCAATGAAAAACTAGGGTTTCGAACTAGGGTTTGGATCGAAGGCGGCCTGAGAAATCAGTGGCAATACTCCAACGACGATGGTGCAAAAGGAAATCACGGTGGAAGGCTCAAATCATAGCTAAGTAAGCAGGTCGCAGGAGAGATGGAAGAGGTCGGGTCGCGTGAAAAGTGGGGAAATAGGTCGACTCGAATGGCTTATATGGGCGAGTGGAAAGAAAAACACGAAAAATCTCTACATACCAGGGTCGCCAGCGATCCATCATCTATGGATTGCCAGCGATCCATTGGATATGGATCGCCAGCGATCCATGGAATTTCTCATCTCCAACTTCAAATTTTCATTGCGACCTCCACCCATAATTTCAAAGTACACCAAGAAGCTATGGGAGAAATATTATTCGTTACGACAATCGATAGCAGTCAAGAGTAAGACTAGGTGATCAGCAACATAACCTACTGCGTGCCGTAAAACTTTAGTGCGATTATTTGGAATCAAGTAAATAGATACTATAATCGATAACTTCCAGAGCAAATCTTGTTTCCAACGAGAACGTATTATGGGGGGCAAATGTTATCTGGGTTTTTAACCCAGCAGGATCCAATAAAAGACGGAATAAGTTGATGAAGTCAGAATGGCTCAGAACTCAGCCAAAAGGGTTAAGACAACAAGTTATAGAGAGTCAAATCATATTACTAAAGCATCGATTGAATTTGATTAAACCAAGGGACCAGCATCCGTTCAGTCCAATAAATAGCCAAGCACAACCAGCTAGTAGATCAGCTGTAGATCGTCATCGAAACAGAGCAACGTGCAATGACACCACACAAACAACGTCGGTACAAGGCTATGAAAGCATTCCAACCTCCAAACTCCTAAAATAATCCAAGTACTTGGATCGCCAGTGATCCACGCAACATGATGGTTCACTGAGAGAAACAGGAGCCTAGAAGACAAAATACAAAATGTACTAAGTGTATCAATCGCCAACGATCAATACACAATGGATCGTTAGTGATCCATATGAAGGCACGATACACTTGCAACCTAGCATGGCGAAATGATGGAGATAACAGCTATGTCATTAGCTTGCGAGCGAGCTAAATCTATGGATCACCAGTAATCCATAGACCATGGATCACTGGCGATCCATGCTTTTGGCTCGAATTGCGTGCTAAACTCCTATAGGTCCTCCTACATCCATCTGCAAGCAATTGGCAAACTGGTCTGGCCCAGAAGCTCTCCGTATAAATATCATCCTACCTGCAACATTAAGAGGAACTTATTCTTTGGACTGGTTGCTAAAGCTCTGCTGGAAACTTTCTTCACTCTCTACCCCCCTCACAACCATCTCAAAAGGGGTTCACTGTGATTCTTTAGTGGATTTCAATTTTGGGGATTCAGTCTAGCTATGGACAATCAAAAGCCCTGGAACCAAACACTACTTGTAACAGCAATAAGTCTATAATAAAACTATAAAGTAGACGTGGCTTCATTAACAGACGAACCACCATAAAAATCTCTTGTCTTCTTTCTTTTACTATCTTTTCTATACTATTATCAATATTATTGCTTTGTGAGAACGGGGCTGGTGCTTTCACACTCAAAACATGGTGTTGATACATTTTTGGGGTTAACAGATTAGGTTTTAAAATAGTATAGTATCATTATTCTGACTTTAAAAATGGATACAAAACATGTTAGAACCGATATATACATATATAATAAGATGTGAGATGACATATCACCAAACACCCCAAAAGTAGCGATTTGCACGCAAAATGAGGCAAACTCAAAAATGAATCTAAGAAATCAAATTTCTCAAAAATGTAGATTTCAATGTCTGTAGCTAGGGGACTTGTCCTCTAGCTAAACTACCATTAATATATGATTTAAGCTTGATTTGAAAGAGAAAGGAGAAGGTTTGGCAAAGAAGGGGTTAATGGTGGCTTAGTTCAATTTGGGAGATAAGAAAAATGATTTAGAGAAGGTTATTTCAACCTATTATGGCTTAAAACCCAAAATGGGTTAGTGGGCCTATTACCGATCTCACTATTACCCAATAAAATGCCAAACTTCAAACAGCCATATCTTCTAACCAAAATTTCCAAATCACCATTCTGATCACTATATGGAAAGGGAAGCCATCATATCTTTCTAGCAGAAGTGGCCTTGAAACGTAATTCGGCTTTTATCAAAAGTTATAGTCAGTATAAGTTTTTAGGGGTAAAATCATCGATAAAATTTCTCAAGGTTAAATGTGTTACTACTCAATAGTTATAGTGTCATATGACCTAATATGAATTTAAAAATAATATTTTACACCCTTTTGATATGTAAAATGCGGGTCATTGCACATTTTGACTTAATTCATCACTTAGAAGTATCATCGGTAAAATCCATTTTTGAAAATTCAAGCGATACCCTTAGGAAAAATCATGTACATAAATTCTCTTCATTAACGCTATACATTAGGACTTACAGAATGTGGTTTCGATCAAAATTCCAATACTATCCATGTTTAACTCAATTAGTCCATTTACAAATTCCTTGGTTCAATAATAACATTTTTTATTACCGTACTACTCTGGCAAGAGATTTTGACTTTTAGTTGACTATAGTTGACCATGATACAAACCGCATACATTTGAGGAGACAAATTCTCTATTGAATAGTATTCACTTCCAATACTTCAACTCAGACCTAACTATAGTTCTTCGATGGATGTTATGCCGTAATTTAACTATAATCAAAGTGGATTTTCACGTTGAAGTTCAATAGTGTTTTCAAGTCGAGAGAGCTGTGTAATATCATCACTTCAAGATTTGCCATTTGACCTAGTTGTTATAATCCAACATGAAACTCTCGCACAAATCATTCTACAGTTATCCAATAACTATCACCACGTAACCTCTTGGTGGCCCCATCAGCCATAAGTGTACACTGCCTAACATTTGAAGAGTGTTATGTACTTTAGTCTCGATGAATGCATCAATATAATTTATTGAACATCTTAGCCAAGAATATTTAAAATAATATGTCAGTTGTACATTATGATAATTTTCTCATGATCACAACTCATTGTAATAATTATGACATAATATATCATTAAAGGAATTTCTATTTTAACATACTTTAAATTTATTTATTTTATTAATTATATCAATATTTTACAAAATTTATTATAGAAATAAATTACCTTTATTACGAATAAGATTGGTCATAGGATTGGATATATGTAACAAATTACATAATTGCACCCAAAGACATACCCCTAACTCATTTCATGATGGCCTAAGTGTAAATGCTCATACTTTGAATTTACTCAACAAATACAAGCATTTATTTAAACATCTAGAGATATACTAAATAGTACTACACATAGCACTTATGGCTTGAGTTTTCTCAGTGACCAATACGTATGCAGGAGATCTATTTAATATATAAATAATAGAGGGTAACATCATTAAGATTTAGAATCTTTAATAAATTAAAGGCACTATCAATTCAAGGAATAATGTATTTTGTAAAATACCCACATGATACAAGTGTCTAATACATCTGATCATAGTATGCATACCATATGTTTGTAATTACTCCCAAAATCTATGTGGATTTATTTTAGCCATTATATATATTACTTATATATACACAAAACAATAATTTACATATAACTTTTATAGTTTCAATTAATACTTGTTATATATAAATAAGTTTATATGTATTTTAGTTGCTTAATTAAAAAATTTAATTAGTCAATTAACTTGGGATTTCACAAAATCTTAAATATTAATTCAAAGCAGTTTTGAATTATTATGATCGATTAAAACATTCATAATTATTTACAAGTATATCTATTACAACATTATAATCTATATACATGTTTAACCATAATAATTATGATTTTACTATACATATATTCATATAAGCTCAATTTATTTATAACTTTTATAATGTAATTGACTTACATAATATATGTATCTTCTTAATAAGAAGAATTTCAATCAATATTTGATTATTATTTTAATTAACAAATAGAATTAATTTCACTTTAAGTTTGAATATTTCAAATTATTTTCTTAAACACGTTTAAGAAATATTGTACAACTGTAACATTTGCAGTTATCAGTATATACGTATATATCTTTTAATAATTAAAATTTTAATTAATCATTTAATTAAACTTTATTATAAATTTCAAATATTCAAATTAAACTTAAATCGAAAATTATCAAAGTAATTTTGAAAATTTATATGTTATAATAATTACAAAACATGTTTAAAATTTAAACAATTTTAAAATCTTACCCATGCACTCACTCACACACGTATACACACACATGTGTATATTGTAACCTTTACAATAGACGTGTTTAAAATTTAAATTTAAAATCTTTTAGTTCAAATTTCATATTTTAAATTTTATTTCATATTTTATAATATTCAAATACTCTCGTTTTGATTAGCCCAAGATCCAAAAACAATTTAGGCCTTAGACTTGGGCCAACCCTAAAAACTATCACTATTCTTTAGGCTTAGGGATGAAGCCAGGGTGGAGAGGACACTAGTTGTTCGAACCCCAAGCAATAGACACTACATCCTAGACACTCGTTAGATAATAAAGCCCAGTAGTTGGCCTAAATGCTTACTAATTTATTCATATAAATAAATTGGCTCTGATACTATTGCTGATTCAGGTCCGTTTGGCAACAAATGAAATTGGGTAAATTTTAGAAAAATCCTAAGTGGATATAATGAGCCTATATGAATAACAAGTTAGAACTTAATGCAGTCTTCATTCTAAGTTAATGTTTTATTTCAATTTAAATGTGTTTATATTATATGTACATAAAATTAAACCATTTATATTCCACACGCGAAACTTCTACAGTTACTAACCATGATGAGTTGTCCATCCAATTTAATTTGTTTGTGTTTCTCAAGTATAAGGTGTTGTATGTTTCATTGTTAGGTATGTGAAAAGTCGTAAAAAAAACCTAGCTTGATAAGATAACAATCATGAAAGACCATACATAATAATTTAATAACATAACAATGAATTCAAATCACACTGAAACTATATAAACATATAATTGCTAGGATTTGCATCTAATGTGTGCATATATACGTATAAATGATAAATAATTAAGTGGTTCGTACATCAAATTAAAAATGATGAACTATAATCAATAATGACGCCTAAATATATATATTCCATTAATTCCAAAATTAATATGTATACATAATCTATAAAACCCAAAATATCTTTTATCTAATTTATGTATATGTTAATTAATAAACCATAGTTTTGTTTTATGTTTAAGTATGCAAATCATAAAATCCAAAATAATTTTATATAACATTCCTAAATCATAGTTTGCATATAAGTCCGAAATATAATTTATGTATGCAAATCATAAAATCTAAAATAATTTTATTCAACGGTCCAAAGTCATAATTTACATATAAGTACAAAGACTAATTTATGTATACAAACCAATAGTTTAAGTTATAAAACCATTAAATTCTTTTGAAGGAAGGTTGAAAGTTATGTTTTATGATTTGCATAATAAACTATTAACAGTACGATGTAATTTTCATTATGGTTTAATTTTATAATAAATCAATTCAACCTGTTATTAATTTAAGTAGTTATATAACAAATTTATAAACAAGAGTTACCATCGTATACTAGTTTAGGCATCATGAAATCAAGTAAAATATATTTTTTATCGATTTTGTGATCCTGCCGTTTGTTGTACCTTGATATATGTAAGTCCCATAGGAATCAGATTTTGTCTTCTTAATCTTGCAAGGATCAAGGAACTACAACCATTGAAAGGGAGGAGGTTTTATAATTCTAGAATGGACGAAGGTGGAACTGCATGTGTCGGTCACTAGTGGGTTGGAGGCTAGAATTTATTTCATTTTCATTAAGAAAGAAAATGAGGAGTTTGAGATGTTATTTATAGAAGAGTTACTAGAAGAGCTATCTAACACTAATGAATTTGAATATTCAAAGCAAAAGACACTTCGCCTTCATAATATGGTTGGTCTCCATTATTTTCTCCCCTTTAATTGTTATTTTTTTTTCTTATTTACACCCATTTAAGCATGTATTAATATCATATATTAATATGTGCATATATAATGCTTATACATACCTAAATAATCACTAAAGGCATCAAAAATGTTTCTAAGAGCTACAAAACTGTTGGTGGCACTCCGACTACTAAAAGCACTTATAAGTAATATATCTTATATAGTAATTAATATAATTAGTTTATAATATGTTACAAATTAACAAGATCAGGTGATATTTTGGAGACTGCATAGATTCAGTTGTGCAACTGACATATGTGAATTTTGTCAGCGAAAAATATTGAACAATTCAAATATTAACATCTACACGTCACGTTAGCCGATGGTGTGATAATTTGGAAAAATTCTTAGCTTATGTTGTGATAGTTTTGACTTCAAATTGACCATAGTTGATACTAACCTCTCATAATAAAGGAGAAGAATTATCTATTGAATAGCGTTTCATTTTCTACGCTTCAACTTAGATCTAACTATAGTCATTTAATGGTTGTCGAAGTTCCAAGGTATTTTCAAGATGAATGAACTATATAACATCATTACACCAATATTTTCTATTTGACCTTGGTTATTATCAACTAATGGTATACTACCAATTGAGTCATTCTATAGTCATCCAATAACTACATGAACATAACCTCTTGGTGCGCCAAGCAATCATGAGTAATTCACCATCCAACATTTAGAGAGCGTTACGTACTCTGGTCTTGATAGATGTATCAATACCATTTTCTCAAAACATTTTGACTAGGAATATTTTAAATAAAGCACATTTGACTTACGATTCAGTAACCATGGTTACAACATTTGCAAATACAATCATATAATACTTTATTTATGGAATTTATGTTGATATATATATCAAATGATTATTTGTCCATTTATTTATACCACAATATAACATTACATATAGTAGAAAACAAACTCCAAAAGCATACTTTATTCTGAATGAGATTGATTTCAAAATTAGCATATGTAACAATTTATATAATTGGCCCCATTGCATACTTGTATCAACCCGGATTTTGAAGATTACCGTTAATATTAAATTATAATGCAAACAATAATTTAATATTGTGATTATAAATGAATTGGAGGAATAAAATGTGAGTTATTGTTTATTTTATATAAACAATGTTTTGGTCCAGTGGGCGTAAATCCAGTGCCGTGCCACTAGCACCCGCACCGGGAGAAGGAGAAGACTCGGATCTCTGGTTATGTCTCCTACCAGACATATCTATTACAGACAAATAATATCATAGAATGGAAAGACATAAATTTATTAGCATAAAGCACGTTTCATTAATCATCACATAAAACTTCCACTAAATCATAATAAATGGGACAAGGTCTCATGAATACATATATAGAAATTTCAAAACAGAATAATATATAGCTCATAATGTGGTCATAATTATTCATCATTATTAATACATAGCTCCGAATAATCATAGCTCAGAATAATAAATTATACAACAAACGACGCAAATATTCAAAATTTTCAGTCTCTCGTTTTCTGATTAAGACTAAGTCTCGTACTCTATCTCGTTTCTTCGGTACTTTCAAATGCATCTAATAAAACATTCGATTCACCATTTGTAACATTCCCGAATTTTGAACAAGCTTAATTTCACAATTAATTTAATTTTTGGAATCAAATTTTGAATAAATGTGAATTTTTCCAAATTTAATTAGATATTTGTATATAAAATTTATTTTAAATTGAATTGTGAGATTGAAATTCAAGAATAAATATCTTAGGAAATAAATTGGGTTTAAAAGCTATATTTTTTAAAAGATGATAAGAAAATTGTTTTCTAAATTTTAATATATATAATATGCAGGTATATGACTAGAATTGTAAATATAATATGATGTTAAACAAGGTTAAATAAAAAATTAAAATGCTTTTATACTTGAAAATAAATATAATAGTGTGAAAATGAATAAAAGGATTTAAAGACACTTTCTTTCATATTTGAAAATAAATATATTTAAAAGAAGGTTTTAAAATCAAGTTTATTTGGAAATTTAATAATAAATATTTTTGAAAAATTAATTGGATTTCATTTTAAAGGTTTAAAATATGTTTCGTAAATTTAAATGAATAAAAACTTGTTTATCAATTTAAATAAAGTAAGATTTATAACATGCATTCCAAATAAATCTAAGTTAAGGGTTAAAACACGAACATGATTTGTAAAGTGAAATAAAGTAAGGGATTTAAACACCAAAATACAAATTTTGAAAAATGTAAACATTTTATAATGTGAGAAGACATGTGTTGCTTAAATTATCATTTGTATTTACAAGTGTTAAACTAAATAAACAAATGGCATTATCACCTTAAAATTGAAATAAATGAAAAAAAATTTGTAAAGAAATAACCAAGCTTCTTCATTGTCCTCTTTCATATTCTAAAAACCTAAAGACATTTTTTGTGGCTGTTCCAAATTCAAGTTAAAGTTCTCAGATCAAAACATAAACAAAACTAAAACCTGGAAGCAAAAGGAAATGGAAATCAAAAATAAATCAAGCCTGGAAATCAAAGTTTTAATTCAAACTGAAAACCAGAAAAGCATGTAACATGCCTGACCAAATCAAATTCAAACTTGATTCAATAAGATCAAGGGGCAGAGCAAATTCAAAGCAAGATCAGAGAAACAAAACAAAAGCAAGTTGAATCAAGCAACAAATGGATGTTCAGATCCAAGTAAAACCATTTCCAGTTCAAAAACCAGAAATCAAAAACAGTTCCAGGCACAAATCTGTTCACTGTCTCTTTTTTTAAACATCAAGCGCAGGTGAGAAAACTAACCATTTAAGCTTGGATCAGTGATTTGTTTTGATGTAGTTGCTTATTGTTATTGAGATAAATTCCTGCATGTGTAAATATATACATATATATGTGGAATAGAATGTGTATGTACAGGCATATACATATGTTTTTATGTTTACAGGCAAGGGACAAAAACTAAAATCATTATCTCATCCTATGATCATGAATAGGCTTAGGTGTATAAATAGGAAATGATTGTAAGTGTATAATCTTATTTTTAAAACGATTTCGAAAAGTTTATATCAATTAATCATTTTAGAATTTAAAATTTACAGTAAAAATCTAAAATTTGTTCAAAGTGATGCATTTGGATTTCAATTTTTAATTTATAAATGGATTTGTATTGCAAAATTATGAATTTTGATAATAGTTTCAAGGTTTTATAGTTTAGGGATATTGAGCTTTCGTAAGTTGATCGAAATTGGGAATTCTGCTGACTTCCGATGATCACATGAATTATAGATGTCGTGATCGATACTGGAGGAAGATAAGGTGTTGTGGATCATCATAAAAATAGTTGAAATATTTTTTATTTGTTGTGATAGCCATTTGAGGTCGAAATAGGGTTTTGTATCCAGTTTGGTTCGACAAGGATTTGAAGGAGAGTACATCGTCAACAAGGCGTCGGAATTGATAAGACGAGGGGGAATCGACATATATGGTCGTGGCGGAGCTCTGAATGGAGTTGCGTGGATTCTGGCACTAGGTGGCGTCGTAGTGAGGCGACTTTCTGGTGATGTGTTAAGTTCACGAGGCGATCGAATTGCCCAATTTCGACTTCTGATGAAATCGTCGGGGCTGGGTGAGGGATTAGGTTTAGGTGTTCATTGTTGACTTGTGAAGGTGCTCGGTGATGGTCGGAGATCGATCAGGCACCTGTGCACGTGCACGCGACATAGTTAATGTCTGTTAATTCTAAAGGTTTGGGAAGAAGGCTTGGCGTCGGGGCAAACTCGAAGTGATTCATTAAAAAACTCGAAGCAAATGAAGATGTGGGGGAACTCGAAGTTTGGCTCGAGTGAAATTGTGATGGGCTCGGGATTTTAAAGATTAAATTTCCAGGTTTTTAAATTTGAAAAGGAATATGTTTTCTGGTTTTAAATTTGTTTTAAAGTAAATATTGACCAAGTTTTGAATCGAAATTATAAACCAGTTTTTAAACAAGTGTCAAAGATATGAAAGTTTGAAATGTTTTCAAAATTGTTTTGGTAATTAATAATTTATATTAGTTAACTAATTAAATTTAGATAACAAGTATTTTCAAAATTAGAATGTTGTGATGGGAAAAGTGATTAGGGAAGTGTTTTATTCCTTAATTAATCAAGAAGATTTTATATGATTTTGTATGATAACAATTTCAAGTATTTATCTTGATTTAAAGGATGTAATTAAGTGATTAAGTAAGTACGAATTACTTTGTGAAATTGATTTAAGAAGCTAATTACTTTGTGTAATTTAATTAAAGATAAATAATTACTTAAAGGATAATCTTAATGATGGTAATTAAAGAATAGTTAATTAAATTCTTAATTGATGATTAAGGTAATTAATTACTTAAAATAATTACTTAATTAAAAATAATTGATTTATGATTAATCAAGTATTTAAAAGAATAATTACTCAGTGTAATTAATTTATGATATAAGTGATTAAGGACAATCACTTAGTTTAATTTTAATTAATTTAATGATAATTGATTAAGGATTAATTAATTAATGTAATTAAGGATTAATTAATTAAGATAATTAATTAAGAAATGATTTAATTAATGATGGTGATTAAGACTTAATCAATAGTAATTAATGATAATTAATTTACTGATTAAAGATAATTAATGAAGGTAATTATGCGGTTGATAAATTTAAACCACACGATTTATTCATCTTAATTGAAGATGGTTGATTGTTATAGAATGTTGTGTGATGGATTGATATATGTAATGTGTGATGTGATGTTATGTAATATGAAATGCTTTGTGCTGAGCTGTTATATCTGTGATGAATATACTGCGTGAATATGAAAACCCCTGGGCCGTAAAACAACATTTGAATTTCGATGCGACAGAGAGTCGGATTCTAGTTGGTTATCCGAAACCCACGTCGGATCATAATGATGAATCTTTGTGATTGATAAATTTACTTTATCTGTGAATCGGTGAATAAGGATAAGCGTTATAGATTATACCGCTTATTGAGATTGATATGATTGAATCTGTGATGATTGATGTTGTTGCACTATTATGTGTAAAACCCCTGGACAACACTATGCACACACAAATATGGATTTCACGTGGAAATCGGTCAAGTCACAGATTTTTGAAATAGTTTTAAAAGTTGAATTTTAAAACCAAACGGTTTTGGAAATGGAATTGGGTTAAATATGAAAAGCTTTGAAAAGGGTTTTTAGGATAAAGTTATTTTGAATAACTTGATAAGTTTTTGGAATTTAAATAATTTGATTTAAATTTTGAATTCAAGATTTGAAATTGAAATCTATGCTTGAAAATTATGATTTAAAAAGGTTATACAAGTTATATAAGGCATTTATATGGGTTTAAACTATTTTAAAAGCATTGTTTGGGAATTTGAATTTAACCAAGGGCTTTAACTTGTATAAATATAATCGGATTCTTCTGAAACAAAAACGATATTGTTTTCAAATAACAATAGCTTTTATATAAACAAAGGGTTTCCAATTTGTGTTGAAAAATTTCAAAACAAAGTAGTTTTGAAAATTGTTAACTAATCTTTGTGAAAGATAGTCAAACCTTGATTTGAAATTGAAGAACACTTTAAATGGTGTATCTTTTATATAAACGATTTGGAATGGAATTAATTTGTGGAAATGATTTTTTGAAAGCTGTGGATTGAATCTTTGATTTAAAGATTGGATGAGTTAATCCAATTTGAAAGGGAAATCGTTTTGAAAGGCTATGAATGAATCTTCGTTAAAGATTGGTGAAGTTTGTTTTCAAATTGAAAAGGGATCTGAAAAGCGTATCTTTTGTATAAAGGATTTGAATTGGAAAGATATTAATGAATCGTTGTAAAAGATTGGCAAACTTTGTGAACTCTGTGAAGTGAATCTTTTGTTTAAAAAGATTTGTAAATGGTAATTTGTCTAACCATATGAAAGAAAAGTTTTGTGCAATAAGTTGTGACTTAACTGAGATCCCATATCCATATGTTTTTAAATATTGCGCTCACTATTTGGTTTAGCCGGGAGAGGAATTTGTGTCATATAACCCATTTCGAATAGTGATACGACGTTATGGATAGCAATTGAAGATCGATGGTGAAGACCAGATATTTTCGAAAATGAAAGGATTTCTTATCAAATGTCTCTGCATCGGTTGATCGCCGGTATAGAGATTTGAGCACCCATTGTGATGGGAAGCCTGGACGTGATTAGGAATTATCCGGATGTGCAAGGGCTTCTTTGAAAGTGCCTTCGGTTCTATTCGAACCCGAAACAAACTTATATAGATGTATGTCTGACATTACACTTTGAGATGTAAAGCTGGTTTCTATCAAATACATTTCTGTTTAGTGGCGGAGATTTGTTCTCTTAGCTTAACACCCTTCTCTGAGACATATGAGCTCAGAGGTTATGTAGTTGATGGTTACTAGTGATATATTCCTAATTTGGTAATGTGGCACACGAAGTGCTATTGATCATTTGTTGATCAAAGCATGACTTTTGTGCAAAGCGTAGCTTTGTGGATGAGACTTCGTCGAACCTCACAACCCGTTAATGGTCGAAACATGAAAGATGCAGCAGGTTATAGGGGGTAGCGCCCCTTAGGGTATGTGCATTTCCTTCTGGATAGAAGTGGTATCATCATATGGAGCCCACATACTTAACTTATGTGGATATCGCAAATATATATTACTTTGTGATTGTTGTTGTTGGGGCCCCGAATAAAGGCTGTTTACAACCGGGGGATGGCATTCTCGTGTCAGTAGTTAACTATTTTTGCAGAGGTAACCCGGCCTTGTGTTGGCAGAGATCCGGTTAGGTTCTCGGGGCGTCCCTCCTGAGGCGTACCCAGGTGGCCCAGGAAGTTCCTTAGCCTGACCATTTGTTGGAAATCCAATCACCAATACGCGCCTTGTACGGTTTTAGTTGTATAACCTGCCATCTAATATGGTATCTATAGTAGGCATATTATAATGGTACGTATGCTAGCTAAGATTAATATTATACTTGCAAATATTTTCTACACTATGCACTAATAATAATATCAAAGAGTTTTCTCGTATAAAGCATATTTGAGTATCATAAGGAGAAATCTCCCCCAAGTGTGCGATTGCATTGTGTGTGTGCCAGGAGGCCTTATAGTAGTTTCATTTTCCAAAAAGCATTGCGGATTTCAATTTAAATTCTTTTGTTGTTCTTAAAAGATAAAATGTTTTTGTTTACTCATACCAGTCCCATGACTAACCAGGAGTTTATTGTTCCCTTCCTAAACTCTGGGTGCCCACAATTTTCCACACGGGCAGTCTAGAGTTGGGGTTTTCAGATAGTAGATATAGATATCGATTCGGTAGCTTTTGGCATTCTCTTTGGTATTCTTTGGAGTCTTCGGACGATGGACCAGACTTGCTTATCTTTGTGCAACTTGTTGGTGGTTCGAGCTATCTATGGAGATTTCTGATTTTAGTGTTTCTTATGGAGTTTCAAGTTCTATTTGTTTCCGCTGCTAGTTCATTTAGTTTTCCACTGTAGCATTTCTTTGTATCTCTGATATTGATCATTGTTGTATATTTGGATATTGTATCATTGGAGTTATATATATTGATATTCATTTCTTTCTTCTTCTTTGTTGTTATACTTAATGTGTTATAAGCTCAAGTGAACCAGGTTCGATGTTCGGATCTGCGTCATTTGAATATGAGTGTCGTATTCGGTGCCGATTTTCGAAGGTCGAGTCAGGGTCGTTAGAATTGGTATCAGAGCTGAAGGTTGAAACTTTAGCTCAGGAGTATAACACATTAAGTAACTCATTTAGGGTGAAGTATACCCTAGAATGAGCATATCCCTAAGATATCCGTTCGTATGCCTCAGTCAGTTCTCTTACTATCCACTGATAGTGAGTATGCGTGCAAGAAGAGGACGAGATAGGGGACAGGGGAGTACCACTACAAATGGTCAGTACCCTGCAATAGCGGAAACAACTTTCTCTGTCAATCTCCTTTGATTCGTCTTTTCAATTCTTTGATGACTCCTGGCAGCTCCAGGAAGAAGCTTTGATATATTTGCATGGGACATAAACTCCAGATGTGTCAAAATTGTTTGTTTGGATAAATTGTTTGCTTTGGTTGCTATGGTTGATAGGTATATTTTGGTTGTTTAAACTAAAGGTTTTGGGATTGTTTCCATATATCTATCTATTCTTTGGGGTATTCCGACTTGAGCTTGGAATCCATACCAAGTGTTTGCGAACTATGGAAGATTAAATTCATTTATTTGTTCTTTTGGGTCTCGATATATTCTACAAGGGATTAGTTATCCTTTGAACTAATCAATACCTCTGTATATTCGTAGATCTGGTGACCCGAGTATCTTGATTAATTCTTGTATCCATTATTGATATTCTGATTTGGGAAGCCAAACGCAGAATAGATATTCAGTTTGATTTGGTTATTCATCTCTCGATCTTTCTATATTACTTTATTATCTCCCTACTTTCAAATTTCGAGGATGAAATTTTCTAAGGGGGGAATCTGTAACATTCTCAAATTTTGAACAAGCTTAATTTGACAATTAATTTAATTGTTGGAATCAAATTTTGAATAAATGTGAATTTTTCCAAATTTAATCAGATATTTGTATATAAATTTATTTTAAATTGAATTGTGAGATTGAAATTCAAGAATAAATATCTTAGGAAATAAATTGGGTTTAAAAGCTATATTTTTAAAAGATAATAAGAAAACTGTTTTCTAAATTTTAATATATATAATATGTAGGTATATGACTAGAATTGTAAATATAATATGATGTTAAACAAGGTTAAATAAAAAAAATGCTTTTATACTTTAAAATAAACGTAATAGTGTGAAAATGAATAAAAGGATTTAAAGACACTTTCTTTCATATTTGAAAATAAATATATTTAAAAGTAGAATTTAAAATCAAGTTTATTTGGAAATTTAATAATAAATACTTTTATAAAATTAATTGGATTTAATTTTAAAGTTTTAAAACATGTTTCATAAATTTAAGTAAATAAAAACTTGTTTCATCAATTTAAATAAATTAAGATTTAAAACATGCGTTCCAAATAAATCTAAGTTAAGGGTTAAAACATGAACATGATTTGTAAAATGAAATAAAGTAAGGGATTTAAACACCAAAATACAAATTTTGACAAATGTAAACATTCTATAATGTGAGAAGACATATGTTTCTTAAATTATCATTTGTTTTCACAAGTGTGAAACTAAATAAACAAATGGAATTATCACCTTAAAATTGAAATAAATTAAAAAAAATGCAAAGAAATAACCAAGCTTCTTCATTGTCCTCTTTCATATTCTAAAAACCCGAAGACATTTTTTATGGTTGTTCCATATTCAAGTTAAAGTTCTCAGATCAAAACATAAACAAACTAAAACCTGGATGCAAAAGGAAATGGAGATCAAAAATAAATCAAGCCTGGAAATCAAAGTTTTGTTTCAAACTGAAAACCAGAAAAGCATGTAACATGCCTGACCAAATCAAATTCAAACTTGATTCAATAAGATCAAGCGGCAGGGCAAATTCAAAGAAAGATCAAAGAAACAAAATAAAAGCAAGTTCAATCAAGCAACAAATGGAAGTTCAGGTTCATGTAAAACCATTTCCAGTTCAAAAATCAGAAATCAAAAATAGTTCCAGGCACAAATCTGTTCACTGTCTCTGTTTTCAAACATCAAGCCCAGGTGAGCAAACTAACCATTTAAGCTTGGATCTGTTATTTGTTTTATGTGGTTTCTTATTGTTATTGAGATGAATGCCTGCATGTGTAGATATATACACATATATGTGGATTAGAATGTGTATGTATAGGCATATACACTTGTTTTTATGTTTACAGGTAAGGAACAGAAACTAAAATCATTATCTCATCCTATGATCATGAATAGGCTTAGGTGTATAAATAGGAAATTATTGTAAGTGTATAATCTTATTTTTAAAATGATTTCGAAAATTTTATATTAATTAATCATTTTAGAATTTAAAATTTACAGTAAAAATTTAAAATTTATTCAAAGTGACGCATCTGGATTTCAAGTTTTAATTTGACATATGGATTTGTATTGCAAAATTATGAATTCTGATCATAGTTTCAAGATTTTATAGTTAAGGGATATTGAGCTTTCGTAAGTTGATCGAAATTGGGAATTCTGCTGACTTCCGATGATCACGTGAACTATAAATGTCATGATCGATACTGGAGGAATATAAGGTGTTGTGGATCATCAGAAAAATAATCGAAATATTTTTTATTTGTGGTGATAGCCATTTGAGGTAGAAATAGGGTTATGTATCTAGTTTGGTTCGACAGGGATTTGAAGGAGAGTACATCATCATCAAGGCATCGGAATTGATAAGACGAGGGAGAATCGACGCATATGGTCGTGGCGGAGCTCTGAATGGAGTTGCGTGGGTTCTGGCACTAGGTGGGTCATAGCGAGGTGACTTTCTGGTGATGTGTTAAGTTCAGGAGGCGATCGAGTTGCCCAATTTCGATTTCTGATGAAATCGTTGGGGCTGGGTGAGGGATTAGGTTTAGGTGTTCATTGTTGACTTGTGAAGGTGCTCGGTAATGGTCGGAGATCGATCAAGCACCTGTGCACGTGCACGCGACATAGTTCATGTCTGTTAATTCTATAGATTTGGGAAGAAGGCTTGGCGTCGGGGCAAACTCGAAGGGATTCACGAAAAAAACTCGAAGCAAATGAAGATGTGGGGGAACTCGAAGTATGGCTCGAGTGAAATTGTGATGGGCTCGGGTTTTTAAAGATTAAATTTCCAGGTTTTTAAATTTGAAAAGGAATACTGGTTTTAAATTTGTTTTAAAATAAATATTGACCAAGTTTTGAATCGAAATTATAAACCAGTTTTAAAACAAGTGTCAAAGATTTGAATTTTGAAATGTTTTCAAAATTGTTTTGGTAATTAATAATTTTATATTAGTTAACTAATTAAATTTAAATAACAAGTATTTCAAAATTATAATGTTGTGATGGGAAAAGTGATTAAGGAAGTGTTTTATTCCTTAATTAATCAAG
Source organism: Allium cepa (assembly GCA_030765085.1). Taxonomy (NCBI): domain Eukaryota; kingdom Viridiplantae; phylum Streptophyta; class Magnoliopsida; order Asparagales; family Amaryllidaceae; genus Allium; species Allium cepa. Next base: position 205,197,788 of record CM060934.1, on the reverse strand, counting down.
AAGATGTTATATGATTTTGTATGATAACAATTTCGAGTATTTATCTTGATTTAAAGGATGTAATTAAGTGATTAAGTAAGTATGAATTACTTTGTGAAATTGATTTAAGAAGCTAATTACTTTGTGAAATTGATTTAAGAAGCTAATTACTTTGTGTAATCTAATTAAAGATAATTAATTACTTAAAGGATAATCCTAATGATGGTAATTAAAGAATAATTAATTAAATTATTAATTGATGATTAAAGGTAATTAATTACTTAAAAATAATTACTTAATTAAAAATAATTGATTTATGATTAATCAAGTAATTAAAAGAATAATTACTCGGTGTAATTAATTAATGATATAAGTGACTAAGGACAATCACTTAGTTTAATTTTAATTAATTTAATGATAATTGATTAAGGATTAATTAATTGATGTAATTAAGATAAATTAATTAAGATAATTAATTAAGAAACGATTTAGTTAATGATGGTGATTAAGACTTAATCAATAGTAATTAATGATAATTAATTTATTGATTAAAGATAATTAATGAAGGTAATTACGTGGTTGATAAATTTAAACCACACGATTTATTCATCTTAATTGAAGATGGTTGGTTGTTATAGAATGTTGTATGATGGATTGATATATGTGATGTGTGATGTGATGTTATGTAATATGAAATGCTTTGTGCTGAGCTGTTATATGTACGATGAATATACTATGTGAATATGAAAACCCCTGGGCCATAAAAGGGCATTTGAATTTCGATGCGACAAGGAGTCGGATTCCAGTTGGTTATCCGAAACCCACGTCGGATCATAATGATGAATCTTTGTGATTGATAAATTTACTTTATCTGTGAATCGGTGAATAAGGATAAGCGTTATAGATTATACCGCTTATTGAGATTGATATGATTGAATCTGTGATGATTGATGTTGTTGCACTATTATGTGTAAAACCCCCGAACTACACCATGCACACACAAATATGGATTTCACATGGAAATCGGTCAAGTCACAGATTTTTGAAATAGTTTTAAAAGTTGAATTTTAAAAACAAACGGTTTTGGAAATGGAATAGGGTTAAATATGAAAAGCTTTGAAAAGGGTTTTTAGGATAAAAGTAAGTTTTAACTTAAATGTTTTAAAGTATATTTCAAAGTAAAGCGTTTAAATTATTTTAAAATCTTACGTTTTGTGCTTGGTAATTTCAGTGGAAATAGAAAATACTTGGAAAATTTATCCTGAGAAAGGAAGATAGTTGGAAACTGTTTTCAAAAGGGTTTGAAAGTGAAAATATATCTTGTGAAGGTATTTTTGGGATTAATAAATAATTTGGAAAATTATTTATTTTTTGATGGATGTTGTGAATGTTAATTGATAGTTAAATAACCGACTATCAATATTGGCCAAATGCGCTGATCGTTTCGAAGAGACAGGGATCGGGATTTATTTCTCGAAAACCACTTCGATCTGGTTTGTACGTTTTCATGGAAAAACGAGTTTGGATTCGAAGTTGGAGCAGCGAAGTGCAAGGGCTAGTCGCTACTAATCCTGAGGATGTTTCCAAAGGGGATGTAGTAGGAATAGTGCCTTCGGTTCCGTTCGAACCCGGGACAGACTTGTATGGATGAATGCTTTCGGAACATCGTCAGGTGGACGATGGGCATTCTAAGGGATATGTTCTAAAAAGGTAACGCTTAGCCTCAAGCCTCATCAACCGGGAATGACTGAAAATCAGGGGTTATGCAGCAAGGCTTGATGGGCAGTAACCTTTTCCGGGTAAGGTCATCCCTGTCTAGATGTCCCTTTTTATTTCGGCTTAGTGGTGCGGTTGCTGATCCCAACCACGGGGTGATCTTACTCAGGACTATCCAGTAAGGGGTAGTCCGGTTCTTGTGTTGCAAGGGGTCGGGAGTGATCCTCGGTATTGTGATCTAGGCCACGTACCGTGACAGGTGGTACCCCAGTGCCTCGTCATTAGTTGGAAATCCATTCTCCATACGCGCCTTTTACAAGTTTTGTTTGTATTACCCACTCTGTGGCTAGTAGCAGGAATTTAATGAATGTAACAATTTCGGCTATTTTATAAAGTATTTGTATATAGACCCTATTATAATATCAGAGGTTTTAATAAAAAGTGTTTGAGCTATCGTAAGGTAGAAACTCGACATGTTTATTTGTGGCGTGGTCTTACGGGATGCTTTTGTTTTCAAAAGGATTTTTGAAACTTTAATAATCAATTTCAGCGTGATTTCTCACATTGGTATTCCAGACTGACTCGGCTGTTATTTAACTATAATGCTCGGGTCAGACCGAGTATTATAGCACACAGGATATGATGTTGTGGAGCTCAGGAGACGAGCTGGATGACGATACGTACTTTCGTACTCGATTATTATTCCGCTGTGTATCCAGTTGTATGTTATTGATGTTGAACTGTGATTGATGTACTCTGATGATGTAATACATAAACATATATATATTTGATTTTGTGTAAAGACCATATATTATCTATTATATTTTATTCCGCTGCGATGGTTAAATTCTGATGTTGTTTTCTGTTTTCTTCTTCTACCTCTTCTTCTTTAACCCAAATGGTTCGTATTTCTGTTCAACTTGAGTTGATTGATGTAGAATCTTGTTGACTCAAGGGGTATGGATTTGTGGGTTGTTTCAGTTGGTATCAGAGCTTAGGTTGGTGATAACCTTGGCTCTGGTGGGAATTACCCATTTAAACTAGAGTCCGTAGTGCTCTAGAATGAGTTTGAGTGTATTAATACATATGAGCGCATATTTGTTAGTGAATATAAATTTTTATAATATTGTGTTGACTGATTTTTTGAGTGGCATATGAAGCTTCGTCGACACAGTCTGGACAACTGTATCGAAGGGGTTTCTAAACACTTGAATAGAACAGTCGACACTGTATTGTTTTAAATGTGGGTGAATGAAATAATTTTACCCAAAATATATTTTGATACAAAGAAAAGTTTTTGTAAACTATTTTAGCTAATATATGGTTGCTTGGATGTTAGGAAGAATAATATTAAATTATTATCATTGTTGAGTAAAAATTTAACTAGAATTTAAAATATAACGAAGGTGAAGGAAATAAATTCACCATAAAACGAAATTTATAAATATGAATTATAAATGTAATTTATAATTTAAAATATAATCAAATGAGAATTTGTATGAGTATAAACTATGCAAATGGACTATAGTTAAATTTGATTTAAGCAGGATTTGGAAATTTAAAAATCCTGGAGATTTTGGAAGTGTTTGTCAAAGTGTTTTGAAGATAAAAATAGCATTATTGTTTTGGAGGTATTTCTGAAAGGAAATTTTTTTTAAATGGATTTTGAAAGTGATATAGCATTGAAATCACTTGGATTATTAGGAAATAATTCTGATGATGACGGCCGCATCATCAGTATTCATTTTCGAATTTCTAAGTGACGGATTACTGCCAAATTGATTTGTTCAGGAAAACCTGTTTGTTTTCGAATTTCAAAGGAAACTTGTTGGAAATAAAAAAACCAGGATTGGTTTAAATTTTTGAGAAATGTGATTTGAGATGTTGGAGATTTCAAAATGATTTGAAACCGAAAGCCGGATGTTTAAAAATCCTGATAAGATTGGTTATAAACTTATAAATTGAGATAATTTTTATAATTCTTAAATCAGGAAGGAAATATAAACTTTGAATGTTGGAAATTTAAATTCAAAGTGAAGGTTAAAAATGAAATTAACTTGGATTGGGGAATAAAAATTTAACTGGATTGAAATTAATTGTGTAGGCTGAAAATAATATCCAGTTGTATTCGAATTAAATTGAAATCGAATTGAGTCAAATAAATCTGAGTTAAAATAAAATTGAATTGGAATAAAAATTCAATTGAGTTATTGAATGGAATTAGATTCTTACCTGAATAAATGGAAAATAAGTTGGATAAGGATTGGATTGAAATAAATAAATCAAAATAACTTATAAAAGAATTAAAAATCCATGGTAATAAAAATATGCTTGAATTATAAATAGGCGTAAATTTCGAGCTGAAAATAAAAGGTGAATATATTCAACCCTAGAATGAGTGGAAATGTGTAAAATAATAAGTTGTGACTTCTAAAATTGAAAAGTGGGATAGAAAACCCAAAATAAACATTTTGGCGAATTGGAAAATAAAATGAAAAAAAATCCAAAACTTGAATTATAAAATAAATTAAACTTAAGAAAATTAAATAAAGAGATTTGGAGAACTAAAAATCAAGTATGGAATGATAAATAAGGGGAGAATTAATTTGGAATAAAATTAGTTAACTGAATTTGTTAATGGAATTTAAATTGGTTAGGTAGAAATTGAATTGTGAGTAATAAAATTTGATGGTAAATTAAAAGTGAATGGTAGAATTAGAATTTGAGCTATTAATTAAAATTCAACTTGAAGTGTTAACAAACGAAATATAATTGAAAATGTGTTGGAAAAAAAAAAGAAATTGGATTAGAACAGTAATGGTTTGGATTGCAAATAAAATCCAAATAAGTGGGAATAAAATTGAAAATGGCTTTGAAATCAATTAAATAAATTGAATCTGAAAATTTAAATTTTATAATAACTAATCAAATAAAATTGTAGATTTAAAATGAGATTTGATTATGATAGAATTAAGTTGAATAGAAAATAAAATTTTACTTGTAAAATGAAAATGAGCTTAAGTATAAAATGTAACGATCTCGAGTTTTAAATTATTTCAAATTGATAATTTATTTTAATTTTGAATAAAAATTGTGAAATTTAATGATAAACTGATTTGAAATTTTCCAGATTCAAATAAAATATGTTATTTATTAATATATAAGATAAATTTATAATATACAAAGTCAAACAACATATTAATAAACTGTGTAAATTATTTAATGAATGCATTAGAAATTTTTTTAACAACAATAGAAATATGTTCATATGACAAAATAAATGCAAAGCTAAGAACACTGAAGTATGTAATCAAACTTAGCATAGTCAAAGCAACCAAATATTAATATAAGTATGTACAAACAAAGGCAAAAGAGATAAGTATATTGTGCAACGTCATTAATGCAAGCCATCACAACATCTCTTCAGCACAAATAAGATATGCCAGCCGAGTTAAAGAATGCAAGGAAACGAACAAAATCTTCTCAACACCAAAATGAAATCATCTCAGTACATATACAAAAGCTAAGTGAGGCATGTAAGTAAAATAAAATTAAAAAAAACAAATTGCAAATATCAGCCGAAGCCAAGCAAGCAAAGATATAGTCTAAGTTTGAAACAAAAGTACATGGTCATAAATCAAGCATTTATTAACATCATCTCAGTCGAGCTAATGGAAAGTAGGCAAATAAAATAAAATATATAAGTACATATAACATCTTAGCCCATAAAGGCATAGATGTTCAACCGTGCTTATTGTACAAAGCATTAAATGAAAGCATCTCAGCCAACCCTATTGTATTGTATGAACAAATAGCACCCTGTACCAGATATGGTATCACTTGTACCAGTAAAGAAATGCAAGCCTGCACACTATCTTGTATATGCATCAACTCCTCACTTTAGCTCATTCCCTCAAAACTAAACAAAACCGGAGAAAAGAATGTAAACAATCATCATCAATATAGAGAAAGAAAAGAAAAGCTACAACTAGAAAACAACTAACAGCAACTAGATCAAAACAATTATCATCAACAAAACGAGAAGGCTCTGTTCAAGCTAAGTTCAAGTGAGTAACTTCACTTTCTTTTTTTCTTAAGTATTAAGATTGTTGCTTATTATATCTGGAATGAATATGAGCATGATTTCCTGTGGATATATGTTGGCATTTGAATAAATACACACCTATACCCTTTGATACCCTGTTCCTGTTTCTCTTTAGTCCCAGGTTTGCAAATAACTTTTGATTTTTTTTATTTTATTTTATATGATAACTATTATAGCCTGTAATATAAATAGAAGTTGTTTGTTTGAATATAAGTTAAATTTTAAAAATTTATATAAGTTAAAAACAACTTTTAATCTTCTCTGAAAATCAAGAAACCAGATTTAACTTTAAATAAGCCAAATTTCGAACTTCATGATTTATGAATTCAAGTATATAAATGAAATTATCATACTTTAATATGATTTTTAATGCAAAAATCTTGATTTTTAGTTAAGTTTTGGGATCGCATTTTTGAGATGGTCAGAAATGGAAAAATCGTCAATCAACGGCGACGTGATGATTTAATCGGCCATGGGATTTTCATCAGAGTTGCGTTGTCGCCTGGGGATATCAGGAAAAATACGTGTAAAAATTCTTGAGTATTGTTGTGATCGAGCATAGTTGAACTAGGGTTTAATTCATTTGTTTGTTCGATATGGTAATGGAGGAAGTCGCGAGCACTGTGGTGTTGGAGGATGGATCGCGAGTGGGGGAAAACATGTGGAGGCCGATGATGTAACCCTGGTCAAGGTTGTTGGAGCTCCGATGGTCTGAATCGACGGTGGTGGCAAGTTTTGGCATCGGTAATGGGTTCCAGATTTTATCGAAATACTCAAATTTCGATTCGAAAGGGGATTGTTGGATATGGGTGGCCTGGAGGTTCGGGGTGATCAACGGCAACTGGGTGGTGCTCGAAGACTTGGCCGGAGACGGCCGTGTTGATCGTGCACGTGCACGAGCACGTTATTGTTGGTATCAGGTTAATGGTGTGAAGCGACGCGAGTGATACTCGAGAAGGGTGGGTGATTACTTCGGGTTAGTGCTCGAGTGGGTGGGTTGATTTCCTGATGTTCTCGTTTTAAAACTTAAGTTAACTCCAACCTGGAAAAAAAAAGATATGAAGAAGAAGAAAAAAGAGGAAGAAGAAGAAATATGTGAGGCACGAAAGAATGTTCCGGGGAAAGATGGTAGGAACTCGAGTGGTTACTCGAGTTAATCAGGGGAGTTCTCGGGTTGTTCTCTTTCGAACTGCAATATTATAAAATAAATTGTGTTTCATCAAATTTTAAGCACGGACAATATAATAAAGGTTTAATAAATTGAATTAAAACTTTAATTCAAGTTTTGATTATTTTAGTTAAAGCTTAACAATGTTCTTAAACTCTTAATTATTTTAAGTAAGCAATAAATTTAAGTTAAGTATAAAATTGATTGACATTTAAGTTTTGTAGTTAACCATAATTTCATTTCAAAGTTATTAAAGAAGATTTTGAAATGCTAATTAAGATAATTTATATTATGGATTAATTATTTTTAAAGCAATTAAGAATGATGAACATATAATGATAAGTAAAGATTGGTTAATTAATTTGTAATTGTAATTAATTAGGGGTTATCGATTTGTAATTAATAAATTGGTAGTTAGGCGCTTAATTTATTTGTAATTAAGAATTGTTAATAAAAATTAATTACAAGGATGATTAATTAAAGAATAATTGAAAATTTTAAGGTTAATTATTTAAAAATTTAAGGTTGATTAATTTAATTAAATAAATAATTAAAGGACAATAAATCAAATGATTTAGAATTGATTGATGTTAATTAACCAGATTGATGACCCATCTGATTTAAATGATTAATTAAGCTTACTTATGAATGTTTGAAATCTATTGATTGTTGGACTGTTCGATATCTCTGATATGCTATGCTTTGTGCTATGAATTGTTTCAGTGTGATCGGTTATGAATGTAATTTAAGTATTTATGACGCATTCATATTTTCTATCTGTGAATCTGTGTATATATAAGCGATATTGGAATATACCGCTTATCGACATTGTTGTGATTGCAATCTGTGATGATGGATGATGTTGCACTATTGTGTTAAACCCTGGACCACACTTATACACACACAAAGATGGATTTCACGAGGAAATCGATTAAGTCACAGATTTTGAAATGATTTATAAAATTGAATATTAAATTCAAGTGTTTTGGAAATGGATTGGGTTTAACGTGGAAAGCTATTGAAATGGAATTTTAAAGATGAAATTTATTTTGAATAACTTGATTAAGTTTTAGAATTTAAATAATTTGATTTAAACTTGAATTCAAAGTTTAAAATTGAATTCTATGACTTGGAACTAGGGATTAACGATATTATACTAGTTATATATGAGTCAAACCATTTTTAAAGTATTATTTGTGGGAATTTGAATTAACCCAAAGATTGTAACTTGTATAAATGAAATAGGGGTTTTCCGAAGTAACACCGTTGTTTCTAAATGATAAAAAGCTTTTATAGGAGAAATGAATTTCAAATTGTATTAAAGGGATTACAAGTAAACTGAAATAGTTACCAAGTTATAGATGAATATTTGGAAACGAATTGTTTTGTGAATATTTTGAAAGCTATGAAACAAATCTTTGACTTAAAGATTTAATGAATTAAATCCAATTGAAGTGGAATTGTTTTGAAATCCAGGAGTGAATCTTTGAGAAACTAGGTGAACTTTATGAAATAAATCTTTTTGTTTTAAAAGATTGGGAATGGTAATTTTTTAAACCATTTGAAAGGAAAACTTTGGATTTTTAAGTTGTGACTTAATTGAAATCTCATATCCATATGTTTTAAATGTTGCGCTCACTATTCGGGTTAGCCGGGAAAGGACCTTTGGGTCGTATAACCCATTCCGAATATGTGATACGTCGTTATGGATAGCATTTGAAGACCGGTGGCGAAGACCGGGTATTTGCAAGAACGATAGTATGACCTATCGATTGTCTCTGCACTGAGTTGCAACGGTATAGAGACTCCCTAAGTGATGGGAAGTCCGATCGGGATTGTGAATTCCCGGATTGCAAGGGCTTCTTTGGAAGTGTCTTCGGTTCTGTTCGAACCCAGAACAGACTTGTATGGATTGTTATGTCTGACATTACAATTTGAGATATAAAGCAGATTTCTTTCAAATATATTTCTATTGGTGGCGGAGAATTTATTCTCTTAGCTTAACACCCTTCTCTGAGACGTACGAGCTCAGAGGTTATGTAGTTGAAGGTTATCAGCGATATATTCCCAATTTGGTAATGTGACATGCTGAGTGTTGCTGTGAAACGATCATTGTTTGATCATTTGTGATATGATCATTTGTTTGATCACTTATCTTTGTGATCATTTCTTTGATCATTTGTTGACCCAAAGCATGGCTTTGTACCAAAGCGTGGCTTTGTGGACGAGACTTCGTCAAACCTCACAACCCGGAAAATGGTCGAAACAGGAAAGATGCAGCAAGGTTTTCAGTGATCGCGTCCTTAGGATATGTCCATTTCTTCTGGATAGGGGTAGTATCATGGTATGGAACCTAGATACTTACTCATGTGGATACACTATATCTTACTGTGTGGTGTTGTTGGTACCGAGCGCTCGGATAAAGGTTGGTTACGACCGGAGATGGAATATCTTAGGTTGATACTCCCGGGCAGGGAGTGCACCGGCTTTGTGTTGGCAGAGATCCATTTGGGATGCTCGGGGATGTCCTTCCAGAGGCGTTCCATTTCGGGGTTTGGGAAGTTCCTTTGCCCGACCATTTGTTGGAAATCCATTCTTCAAATACGTACCCTGTACGGTTTTAGTTGTATAACCTGCCATAGAATGTGGCGGTAACCTGCTATTGAACATGGTAGCTACAGTAGGCATACGATAATGGTCGTATGTTGGCTAAGATTTATATCTTTACTTTCGAAATGATTTATACTACACCATGCACTAGTAATAATACCAAATGTTTCTTTTTAATGCGTATCAAGCATCTTTGACTATCATATGGAGAAATCTCCTCCGATTCTGCGTTTGCATTGTGTGTGTGTGCGGGAGGCCTTATGGTAGTCTCATTTCTAAAAAGCATTGCGAATCTATTTTAAAATATTTCTTTGTTTGTTTTTAAAGATAAACTGTTTTTGTTGCTCACACCAGTCCCATGACTGATCCGGAGTTTATTGTTTCTTTCCTAAACTCTGGGTGCTCAAAATTTTTCTACACGAGCAGTCTAGAGTTGGGGTTTTCAGATAGTCGGGTTTAGTAGATTATCTGGAGCTAGTTCAGCCTTTGGATATGGACTGCACTTGCTTATCTTTTGGGGGTTCGAGCTATTTTGGATTGGTGCCTTGGAGTTCTCTTTTGAAGACTGTTTTGGAGATTATCCACTGCTTGATGTTATCTATTTTCTTTTCCGCTGCTATTTTTATTGTATCATATCTCTGATGTATATTGATATCTATTGGACCATCTGTTGTATCAGATATTGTATCAAAGCTGTATATCAATGTATTATTCTTTTCTTCCGCTGTGTTGTTTACTTAATGTTGTTAAAAGCTCCGGCGAATCGGATTTGAACGGTCGAATCTATGGCATTCGAATACGATATGAAGTATGGATGTCGATTTTCGAGCGCGAAAAATCATGTTCGTTACACGTGGTATCAGAGCTAAGGTTGAACTTTAGCTCAGGAGTATAACACATTAAGTAGCTTATTAGAGATAGGGTGAAGTATCCCTTGAATGAGTACAACCGGTGAAACTAAAACCCAAATTTCTCAATCTATTCTCTTTATCTGTTGTTATTCTCTAAGATATTTCGTTTGAATGCCTAATCGGATTTCTTACTATTACAGATAGTAAGAATGAATGGAAGAAGAGGACGAAATAGGAGACAGGAAAGTAGCACTTCAGCTGGTCAAAGCCTTGCAATGACAGATATTCCCATTCAATCTCAACAAAATTTGGCTGATTTATATCTAAGTTTTTCTAGACTTGGTCGAAAGCCATTCACTGGCAAGGAAACTGTTATCGAAGCACAAGCCTGGATTCGATTATGCGAAAGGATTTTCAAGGGATTAAAGTTAAAAGATGATCAGATGCGATTGATAGCTTCTTGGAAACTCGAGGAAGAGGCTTTAGTTTGGTGGGAAACAATTACCGTAGATGAGCCGGCTGATGAATTTACTTGGAATCGTTTCAAAGAAGTATTCGAACAGCGATATATGCCGTCTGCTGGTATCTCTAGAGTGTATCAGGAGTTTATGGATTTGGAGCAAGGGAGTTTATCATTTGAAGAGTACTTAAACAAATTTATTGAGTTATCCCGATTTGGTCCAGAACTGGTGAAGACACCATTGAAGAAGAATGAAAAGTTTATTCGGGGAATGAACAAGGAGTTTCAGGAAAGGCTGACTATTCATGTGAAGAAATCGTTTTCTGAATTAATTGATATGGGCTATCGATACGATACTCTGGAAAAGCAAAAAGATCCGGAGGAGGATAGAGGTACAACTAATCTGAATTGGAGGAAAAAGAAGTTTGGTGGAAGGAAACTGAGAAAGGATAAAGGAAAGAAGGATATACAAAAGAAAAAGGTGAAAGATGTTACTTGTTTCAACTGCTTCGAGAAAGGTCATTACTTGAACAAATGTAAGAATCCCAGGAAACAAGGACTGAGAGAGCCATTTATGAAGCCAGAACCGGAATGTTGAAAATGTTGTCATTGCCACAAGCCGGGGCATAGGATTATGAATTGCTCAGCAATGAAGCAAGTTCAAGCAGCGAGGGCTTGTGAAATCAAAGGTGATTCTTTAACCTCAAAAGTTAATTAAGGAAATGAAACTTTATAAGGTAACTATCTCATTTATGATTAAAAAATTTCGAAATTTGTTCGGCATGAGAACTACCCTTAGTTTTATTTCTCAGCAAATCGTAAATGAGTTAAATCCTGAATCTGAAATTATAATCAAATCTATTTCTGTCTATTTTATTGGGTTTCAATATAATCTACGAACGGTTAGTTATCCCTTCGAACTAACCAATACTTCTGTATACTTCGTAGATTAGGCACCCAATTGTTTCGTAATTGATTGAGTTTGTTCTTGTATTTATTATTGATATTCTGATTTGGTGAGCCAAATGCAGAATTGATAACCAGTTTGATCTGAAAGATATTTCTCTATCTTTCATCTATCTTCGTTATCTCTCTAGCGAATTTCGAGGATGAAATTCCTTTTAAAGGGGGAAGTTTGCAACGATCTCGAGTTTTAAATTATTTTAAATTGATAATTTTTTTTAATTTTGAATAAAAATTGTGAAATTTAACGATAAACTGATTTGAAATTTTCCAGATTCAAATAAAATATGTTATTTATTAATATATAAGATAAATTTATAAAATACAAAGCCAAACAACATATTAATAAACTGTGTAAATTATTTAATGAATAAATTAGAATTTTTTTTAACAATAATAGAAATATGTTCATATGACAAAATAAATGCAAAGCTAAGAACATTGAAGTATGAAATCAAACTTAGCATAGTCAAAGCAACCAAATATTAATATAAGTATGTACAAACAAAGGCAAACGAGATAAGTATATTGTGCAACATCATTAATGCAAGCCATCACAACATCTCTTCAGCACAAATAAGATATGCCAGCCGAGTTAAAGAATGCAAGGAAACAAACAAAATCTTCTCAGCACCAAAATGAAATCATCTCAGTACATATACAAAAGCTAAGTGAGTCATGTAAGTAAAATAAAATAAAAAAAAACAAATTGCAAATATCAGCCGAAGCCAAGCAAGCAAAGGTATAGTTTAAGTTTGAAACAAAAGTACATGGTCATAAATCAAGCATTTATTAACATCATCTCAGTCGAGCTAATGGAAAGTAGGCAAATAAAATAAAATATATAAGTACATACAACATCTTAGCCCATAAAGGCATAGATGTCCAGCTGTGCTTATTGTACAAAGCATTAAATGAAAGCAACTCAGCCAACCCTATTGTATTGTATGAACAAATAGCACCCTGTACCAGATATGGTATCACTTGTACCAGTAAAGAAATGCAAGCCTGCACACTATCTTGTATATGCATCAACTCCTCACTTTAGCTCATTCCCTCAAAACTAAACTAAACCGGAGAAAAGAATGTAAACAATCATCATCAATATAGAGAAAGAAAAGAAAAGCTACAACTAGAAAACAACTAACAGCAACTAGATCAAAACAATTATCATCAACAAAACGAGAAGGCTCTGTTCAAGCTAAGTTCAAGTGAGTAACTTCACTTTCTTTTTTTCTTAAGTATTAAGATTGTTGCTTATTATATCTGGAATGAATATGAGCATGATTTCCTGTGGATATATGTTGGCATTTGAATAAATACACACCTGTACCCTTTGATACCCTGTTCCTGTTTCTCTTTAGTCCCAGGTTTGCAAATAACTTTTGATTTTTTTTATTTTATTTTATCTGATAACTATTATAGCCTGTAATATAAATAGAAGTTGTTTGTTTGAATATAAGTTAAATTTTAAAAATTTATATAAGTTAAAAACAACTTTTAATCTTCTCTGAAAATCAAGTAACCAGATTTAACTTTAAATAAGCCAAATTTCGAACTTCATGATTTATGAATTCAAGTATATAAATGAAATTATCATACTTTAATATGATTTTTAATGCAAAAATCTTGATTTTTAGTTAAGTTTTGGGATCGCATTTTTGAGATGGTCAGAAATGGAAAAATCGTCAATCAACGGCGACGTGATGATTTAATCGGCCATGGGATTTTCATCGGAGTTGCGTTGTCGCCTGGGGATATCAGGAAAAATACGTGTAAAAATTCTTGAGTATTGTTGTGATCGAGCATAGTTGAACTAGGGTTTAATTCATTTGTTTGTTCGATATAGTAATGGAGGAAGTCGCGAGCACTGTGGTGTTGGAGGATGGATCGCGAGTGGGGGAAAACATGTGAAGGTCGATGATGTAACCCTGGTCAAGGTTGTTGGAGCTCCGATGGTCTGAATCGACGGTGGTGGCAAGTTTTGGCATCGGTGATGGGTTCCAGATTTTATCGAAATACTCAAATTTCGATTCGAAAGGGGATTGTTGGATATGGGTGGCCTGGAGGTTCGGGGTGATCAACGGCAACTGGGTGGTGGTCGAAGACTTGGCCGGAGACGGCCGTGTTGATCGTGCACGTGCACGAGCATGTTATTGTTGGTATCAGGTTAATGGTGTGAAGCGACGCGAGTGATACTCGAGAAGGGTGGGTGATTACTTCGGGTTAGTGCTCGAGTGGGTGGGTTGATTTCCTGATGTTCTCGTTTTAAAACTTAAGTTAACTCCAACCTGGAAAAAAAAAGATATGAAGAAGAAAAAAAAAGAGGAAGAAGAAGAAATATGTGAGGCACGAAAGAATGTTCCGGGGAAAGATGGTAGGAACTCGAGTGGTTACTCGAGTTAATCAGGGGAGTTCTCGGGTTGTTCTCTTTCGAACTGCAATATTATAAAATAAATTGTGTTTCATCAAATTTTAAGCATGGACAATATAATAAAGGTTTAATAAATTGAATTAAAACTTTAATTCAAGTTTTGATTATTTTAGTTAGAGCTTAACAATGTTCTTAAACTCTTAATTATTTTAAGTAAGCAATAAATTTAAGTTAAGTATAAAATTGATTGACATTTAAGTTTTGTAGTTAGCCATAATTTCATTTCAAAGTTATTAAAGACGATTTTGAAATGCTAATTAAGATAATTTATATTATGGATTAATTATTTTTAAAGCAATTAAGAATGATGAACATATAATGATAAGTAAAGATTAGTTAATTAATTTGTAATTGTAATTAATTAGGGGTTATCGATTTGTAATTAATAAATTGGTAGTTAGGCGCTTAATTTATTTGTAATTGAGAATTGTTAATAAAAATTCATTACAAGGATGATTAATTAAAGAATAATTGAAAATTTTAAGGTTAATTATTTAAAAATTTAAGGTTGATTAATTTAATTAAATAAATAATTAAAGGACAATAAATCAAATGATTTAGAATTGATTGATGTTAATTAACCAGATTGATGACCCATCTGATTTAAATGATTAATTAAGCTTACTTATGAATGTTTGAAATCTATTGATTGTTGGACTGTTCGATATCTCTGATATGCTATGCTTTGTGCTATGAATTGTTTCAGTGTGATCGGTTATGAATGTAATTTAAGTATTTATGACACATTCATATTTTCTATCTGTGAATCTGTGTATATATAAGCGATATTGGAATATACCGCTTATCGATATTGTTGTGATTGCAATCTGTGATGATGGATGATGTTGCACTATTGTGTTAAACCCTGGACCACACTTATACACACACAAAGATGGATTTCACGAGGAAATCGATTAAGTCACAGATTTTGAAATGATTTATAAAATTGAATATTAAATTCAAGTGTTTTGGAAATGGATTGGGTTTAACGTGGAAAGCTTTTGAAATGGAATTTTAAAGATGAAATTTATTTTGAATAACTTGATTAAGTTTTAGAATTTAAATAATTTGATTTAAACTTGAATTCAAAATTTAAAATTGAATTCTATGACTTGGAACTAGGGATTAACGATATTATACTAGTTATATATGAGTCAAACCATTTTTAAAGTATTATTTTTGGGAATTTGAATTAACCCAAAGATTGTAACTTGTATAAATGAAATAGGGGTTTTCCGAAGTAACACCGTTGTTTCTAAATGATAAAAAGCTTTTATAGGAGAAATGAATTTCAAATTGTATTAAAGGGATTACAAGTAAACTGAAGTAGTTTCCAAGTTATAGATGAATATTTGGAAACGAATTGTTTTGTGAATATTTTGAAAGCTACGAAACAAATCTTTGACTTAAAGATTTAATGAATTAAATCCAATTGAATTGGAATTGTTTTGAAATCCAGGAGTGAATCTTTGAGAAACTAGGTGAACTTTATGAAATAAATCTTTTTTTTTAAAGATTGGGAATGGTAATTTGTTAAACCATTTGAAAGGAAAACTTTGGATTTTTAAGTTGTGACTTAATTGAAATCTCATATCCATATGTTTTAAATGTTGCGCTCACTATTCGGGTTAGCCAGAAAAGGACCTTTGGGTCGTATAACCCATTCCGAATATGTGATACGTCGTTATGGATAGCATTTGAAGACCGGTGGTGAAGACCGGGTATTTGCAAGAACGATAGTATGACCTATCGATTGTCTCTGCACTGAGTTGCAACGGTATAGAGACTCCCTAAGTGATGGGAAGTCCGATCGGGATTGTGAATTCCCGGATTGCAAGGGCTTCTTTGGAAGTGCCTTCGGTTCTGTTCGAACCCAGAACAGACTTGTATGGATTGTTATGTCTGACATTACAATTTGAGATATAAAGCAGATTTCTTTCAAATATATTTCTGTTGGTGGCGGAGAATTTATTCTCTTATCTTAACACCCTTCTCTGAGACGTACGAGCTCAGAGGTTATGTAGTTGAAGGTTATCAGCGATATATTCCCAATTTGGTAATGTGACATGCTGAGTGTTGCTGTGAAACGATCATTGTTTGATCATTTGTGATATGATCATTTGTTTGATCACTTATCTTTGTGATCATTTCTTTGATCATTTGTTGACCCAAAGCATGGCTTTGTACCAAAGCGTGGCTTTGTGGACGAGACTTCGTCAAACCTCACAACCCGGAAAATGGTCGAAACAGGAAAGATGCAGCAAGGTTTTCAGGGATCGCGTCCCTAGGATATGTCCATTTCTTCTGGATAGGGGTAGTATCATGGTATGGAGCCCAGATACTTACTCATGTGGGTACACTATATCTTACTGTGTGGTGTTGTTGGTACCGAGCGCTCGGATAAAGGTTGGTTACGACCGAAAATGGAATATCTGAGGTTGATACTCCCGGGCAGGGAGTGCACCGGCTTTGTGTTGGTAGAGATCCATTTGGGATGCTCGGGGATGTCCTTCCAGAGGCGTTCCATTTCGGGGTTTGGGAAGTTCCTTTGCCCGACCATTTGTTGGAAATCCATTCTTCAAATACGTACCCTGTACGGTTTTAGTTGTATAACCTGCCATGGAATGTGGCGGTAACCTGCTATTGAACATGAGTTTGTTTAAAAGTAAAAATGAATTGAATATAAGCAAGTGGGTTGTGAACTATGTAAAGTTAATGAAAATGGTTTATAAATTAATTGAAAACAGTTGAATTATTATTAAAACTATATAAATTGCTTACGGAAAGTGTTTGGTGTGCATTTCTTTTAGAATTCGTGTGTTTAACTATTGCAAATAAGTGAAATGTCGTTAAACTTTATATATATTGCACCTACATGTTTGAATTAAGTAAGTACAGGTACCGAGAAGCCGTTTGGCTGGATTTTGGGCACGATAAATGCTATATAATAAACCGCTTGCTTTTAAATGCTAAATAAGGTACACCTACATAATAAAAATAGGAAATATGAACTGTTTTTGGTTTTTCCGATCGGGTGGGTCGATTTATATATATTTATATCTTTTGTCAAATAGCAAAAGCTCCTTCGTACGAAGGAGACACTGCCAAAATTTTCCGAAAATTTTGGGAGCTGGAAAATTTTTGGAAAATTTTGTTAACGACAAAATGATTTCAAACTGAAAATTGAAATAAATTAGTAATAAAACTAGTTTAAAATAATGACATGAATTAGTTATAAATGAAAAATTAAATTCAAATATTCGGAGTTAAAGATAAATTGAATTCATATGGAAATGAAAGAATCAGTTTGAATAGAAATAGATATAAACTAAAGTGGTAAGGTGGAAATAAATATAAGAAGCATATAAAATGCTTATACTAAACTTAAGTAAGAAATGGTGAATTCTTAATTGGAAATTGATCTTACAAATATACTCTAAGTAATATTTGAATGAATAAATATTGACATTTTGTAAGGAAGTCGATAAAATGTTTTTGGAATATAGTGATTGGATATTATTGCTATGTAGGATATACAAGTACTATAAGGGAAAAGGAAAATTGGTTTTGATTTCAGAAGATAAATTTGAATTGCTCGACAAAAAGATATGTGTTTAAATTTCTATATGAAATTTGATTAGGTTTTGGATCTAGCCACTTGGCCTTTTGTTTTCTTTTGGAATTTGGGAGCCCATAGAGGCCTTTTGTAGTGGCACCAAGCTAGCCGCGCAAAGGAGACGCTGGCAAAAAATTTCGAAAATTTAGAGAGTTAGAAAATTTTTGAGAAAATTTTGGTAATTCAAAATTTGGTTTAAATTGAAATTTGAATGATTGAGCAAGTAATAATATTTGAAAACTATGAGAGAATTGAGAAATTAATAAGAATGATAATGGCTCTTTTATAAAAAGATAGTTGGTTAGATGTTGAATTGTTTGGTTTTGGAGATAAGTAAACGGGTATTGGACTATTCTTCCTAACTAGTAATTTCGAGGACGAAATTCTTTTAAGGGGGAGGAATGTGACGATCTAGAATTTTTAAGCATTTAAAATTGGAATATTTAATTGATTTTAAATATTTAAAAGTTAATTTTAACTTAAATTCAAATATCGCTATTTATTTGATAATTAAATAACTGAATTTAATAATTCGAAGTTGGGTAAAATATTGAACCTGGAGTTTTAAGCCGGTTAAAAATAATTCGAAGGTTTTTAAAATTTATAGTGATAGTGTTGAGGATAATAAAGGTTTTAAAATTTGGAATTAACACTGATTTGTTCAGTTTTGAAATTTATCGTTTAAATTGAATTAAAAAACAGCCTTTCGGGGCACAGTCTCGGAATTCGACGAAACCAGTTCCATTGGATCCGTAATGTTTTATTGTTATCGGATATCAATTTTCGCAGTGTTTGGAGTTACCGTTGGGTCGTACGATTGGTTAATGCCTAGAATAATCTAGTTGAATTTAAATTAATAATCGAACCTTCTCTTATACGCCACTACCCTACTTTTTATTTCGTTCCATCCTTATCTTCTTTGAAAAAAAAGGGAAAGGAAGAAAGAAATCATGGCCGCAGTTCCTTTTGAATTCTTCAAGCCGAATTCTTTTATTTCGATCGATCCAAACTCAAAAAAACCCAAACGAATCGAGCACGAAGACGAATCGATTTCGCAGATAATTTGGGGGAAGCATGGAAATTTTTCACGGTGACTTCGAAGTGGCATCATGAAGAAGTCTCGCAAGGGTTAGAGATTCGTGGATCGCGACGCAGGAGGAGTCGTCAGGGTTGCCTGAGTTCGGCAACGCGAGAGAGAAAGCTCGCGTGTGATGGGATAGCACGCACGTAGGTGACTCGCGAGGCAGTCAGTCAGGGTCGAACGAATTTCCAAGTCGCGACATCTAGGTCGAAGGCAACAAGCGATGGCTTACATGATTAATGGATTTGAGGTGGGCCGTTCTCCTGCGTGAGTATGATTTCTTATTTTTTTTGAATTTGGATTTTTTTTTGAAATGAACTTATAAACAAAAATATAATGGCAATAATAATGATAACAGTAAGGGTTCTGTTTCAAACATATATATATGTATAAGTTAGGAAGAAATTTTATTTTGTTATTTACAGAAAAACAAAAAAAGAAAGAAATATTCAGTAAGTTTTACTGGAAATTTAAAAATTTATATATATGCAGTTTAGAAATGAAAATTACAGGTTTATTTAATAATGTATATCAGTGATTTAGACGATTAATAAACCTATTTAAATTATTTAGTTACTAAAAGAAATTGTAAAGAAAAGATTGGTTTAACTAAATTATTAGTTGCCTTATTTATTTAATGGAAATTAATTGTTCGATAAATTAAAATATTAATAAATCGTATAACTGTTTATACAAGGTTTTAAATCATGGAAGCAAGCCAGTTTGGAATGGACGACATAACGATAAAGGTGAGTTAATCTCACTCATCCGGTTTGAATCAAAATTTAAATACTTAAACTTAAATAATTGATTGGATGTCTGAATTGTTTGGGTGTGCTATAAATAATATATCTTGGAATGATTGATTTCCCGCATTTTATAGCGGATGAGACCCTATGCGCCACATAATAGCGGATGTTGTTATATTTAATCCTATATACCACGATATTCCACCCTGAAGTGGAATTGGTATTTTATGTTGTGCTAACATCTGTGGATGCAAGGAAAACAGGTTGGAGGGATCCAACTGGATCCCTCAACATTTATTATTTAATATTCTCTGTTGTGATTATTTGATATACTATAATGAATTATATTGGAATATTGAATGCTATGGTTTGATTGAATATATTTGGTTATAATGAGTTACCAAAAATATATAAATTGGATTTTGGAAAGAAGATAAAAGAAGTGAATTTGTAAGCGAAATAATTATAGAAAATTTGAATAAATTAAGAATGAATTGAAAAGAAATGGAATTGATATTAAAAAACTAATAAATAACTTCGAGTATGAAAAGAAAAAGAGATTTTGAATAAATAGAAATTAATGAATTGTACAATTAAGTGATATTATTTTAAAGGAATAAAGAATTATTTTAAAATTTAAAGTTTAAATTTATTTAAAAGGATTAAGAAGTAATTTGAGAAATCTAAAATTGGTATTTTCAGTTAAAAGTATTTTAAATTATAATTAAGGAATAAAATCTGAAATTAATGGATTTTGGAATACATCCATCAATTTATATTGCACAGAACCTCAAAGAAGTGCTTCGGATGGAAGATGAACAGGTAAATACTCCATTACATTAAAGAAACCTGGCAGAAATATTTTCTCCAATTTGCAGAGCAGTATAGGGATTTCTACTTTAAGTGCATGTATACGATCTAGTTTTAATGTCGTCGAACAAATTTGTTTATTAAACATAATTAATTCTGTTATAACTTATGGGCAACAATTCTTTGAAAGCCACGGGTAGTAAATATTCCATCATGATATGATAATCATGACTTTTCATCCCACTCAATTTATAATTTTTAAAGTCAACACATCTATGAAGATTAAAAGAAATCCCATCGGGAAATCTTAGTTCTTTCACCCACTTTAGCGCGAGTTTTACTTGCTTGTTATCCAGCTCATAGCATGCTTTGGGTTTTTTACTGTCATTTGGCTTCATGTAAAGTTTGGGATGTTAACAATAGTTTACTATATCAAATCTTGAATTCAAATCATCCTTAGTTTTTCCCTTTACATTCAGAATTGTATTAAACATATTATCAAACACATTTTTTCGTTGTGCATCATGTCAATATTATGTCGGAGAAAGAGATCTTTCCAATATGGTAACACCCAAAACATACTTTATTTGCACCAATTTTGAATGTCCGATTTTCCTGGAATTTCAATCTGTACTCCATTTTCATGTATCTTTAGATAGTTCTTTACAATTTCATATAATTTTTTGCTTGACAAAATCTTTGGTGGTTGCATATTATCTTCTTTATTAGCTATAAAGTTTTTTTCAATCTATTTTAAAAGTATGATTGGGATGGAGAAAACACCGATGACAATCAAACCAAGAAATTTTCTTCCCATACCGTAGAGAACATGCTCGTGTTTCTTCCATGCAATAAGGGCAGCTAGACGACCGATCGTACTCCAACTTAGAAATCATCTCATATGCAGGAAAATCACTAATAGTCCATAATAAAGAAGAGAACGTACAAAATTATTTCTCTCTCGAAATGTTGCATGTTTCAACTTCATCATTTCATAATGTTTTCAACTCTTTGAACAATGGTTGTAAATAAACATCGATTCCTTGTACTGGATCATGAGGGCTAGGGACGACAATCGTGAGAAACATATATGATGTTTTCGTACATATCCATGGAGGTAATTATACGGAGTAACAATAATTGGCCAGGATGAATATTTAATACCAAACTGTGAGAATGGTGAAAATCCATCTATACATAAATCGAGTTTGACATTTCGGCTTTCTACAGCAAATGCGGGATAAGTCTTATTGAAATGTTTCCATGCTTCTCCGTCAGACGGATGTATCAAAGTTCCTTCTTCCAGTGTTCTCACACTATGCCATCGCATATGACATGCTGTAGTAGAAAATACATATAACCTTTGAAGTCTGGTAGTGATGGGTAAGTAATGCATTCTCTTGTACGGGACTTCTTTTCCTTTCTTTTTTCTTGGTTTGTATCTTTCCTTGTTACATATTCTGCATTTTGTAAGGTCAACATCATCTATCCAATATAAAATGCAACCTTTTACACATGTATCTATCTTTTCGTACGGCGGACCGAAAGTGGACATCAGTTTATTCACTTTATAATGACTATCGCACGTTAGATTATTGGGTGGCATGTGTCGTTTTGAAGTTTGTACAACTACTATAAATGTAACTTTTGTAAGGTTGAATTTTGATTTCATAGTAATGTATTTGGCGGTTATTAATAATTTGGTTTCGCTTTTACAACCGTCCCATAATGGCCTCTTAGCAGAATCCAATAAATCATATATTATTTAGCTCCTACAGTCGGTTCTTCTTCAAATTTACATTTTCATCATCATCTTGAATGGTATGAATCGTTGATCGTGCTGCAGCTTCCACCATATTTCCTATCGGATTCGTCATAATATTATCGTCCTCCAACACTTATTTCGTTTATTAGATTTAGAGAATCTAATAAATTCATGTATACAACTATGGAAATGTTCCTTTGTTGAACCTTTCCTACCAGTTTTGACTTCATACATCCAACTACGATTGAGAAAATAATTAAGTATTTTTCCTGATTTGAAAATATATGCTAGAAAGTTCAAGCAAACAATTCAACTGATACTAAAGTCTTGTAGGAATAATTTTCAACACTTTATCATTGTAAACGCTTCACCATCGTAAAAAATTCAAATAATCACTTCACCTTATTTTTTAATTTTTAGTTTATTGGTTTTTACATTGGTGGTCGGTCATCCTACTTCCCAATACAAACACATTAATTTAATTACATTTTATAAACCATTTCAGATTAAACAATTCAACAAAATTTCAGTAGCACATCCCTTTTGTTCCCTGTATCGTAACAGATGCATATACATAAGGAATGAGAAGGAAGTGCTGTTGAAATTTTGTAAACCATTTAAAATGAAATGATTTATAAAATGTAATTATTTTATTATGTTTATAACTTATCCAATACAGGAAAAAATCCGAGAAATATTGTATCAGATGAATATAGATGTCCTTCTGTTAAAAATATATATCCATATAACGATCATATACAACACTTGTCATACGAGGCCAAAAACTCTCCAAGGGAATAAAAAAATATTTTTTTTATACAATTACTATTTTAACAACTACAAAAACTATTTTATAATTCATTCAAGTATTTAAATATTTGTTAATTAAATTTGAAAGTATAAATTTTATTTTAACTTTTATTTAACAACTTAAAATTTTAGGTATCGATTTTGTGAACTAAAATAAGTATTTAGCACTTGTAACAAATTAGAATAAATTTTAGTTACAAAATTGATTTTAGCAAGATATTTAATGTTATTATATTCATTTCTTCATTTTTAACAAAATCAATTTTAGTAGAATATTTATTGTTGTTATATTCATTTTTTCAAAAATTAATTTCAGCTTGATATTTGTTGATGTTGCTCATTTCAAAATTATATAGTTCAATCAACTATTTAAATCGCCTACTAATACATTTGGAATTTTCAAATGTATTTTAAACTTCAATTAAAAATAATTATGGATTAATTTTTAAACTTCAACAATAAGCATATTAATCCATAATTATGGACTAATTTTTGAATTTTAAATTAACACTACTTTTTAACTACAAAGTAAACAATCAAATCACTAATTTATATCCCTAAATCGAACAAATTTTTGATGATCAACTAATACGCGATAATTATCAATTTCTAATCCATAATCAACTAATTTTCTAAATTAAGGTTTTAATTAAGTGCACAAATAATCTAATGCACTATATTATCATCAACTAATAAGATATAATCATGAATTCCAAATTCCTAAATCAACCAATTTCAAAATTAGGGTTGATTTTATATCTTAAAACTATAGATATTAGAGAGGAGGAGAGATACCGACAAGCTTTGGATAGTTCTTCTTGAAGACGATGAGCTGCGACGGCGGATGGCAGTAAGGGCTGCGGCTGGCAGGAGAAGGAGGAGGAATTTGGGTGTTTTGGTGAAAAAGAGGAAAGTGAATTGTTGTTCGCGGGTGTCATGTATATACGACATTGCATCGGCTGGTGACGGCCGCCCTCTTTAGCCATCGCTAGCTGACCAAAAGGCTGCTGCTATTGCAAACCGTTGACCAGAGACAAATTATGTAAATGGAACAGAGACATTGACCATAAATGCAACTTATGCAACAACCGTACAAAAGGCTCAGAGCATATCTTTTTCAACTACAGCTACTGTAAATAGATTTGGCAAGAGATATGTCAAAAATTTTGATGCCCAACGATCGTCTAATTTTATTTTCAATCAGATCTTAGACTCACTTTCTAACATGCAGGGTTCACAAGCATTCAAAAAACTATTAAGCATAGTTATCCCTTGTATAGTCTAGAATATATGGGGCGAGAGGAACGCATGAATTTTCAGTGGAATTAGTACGCCATATCATCTCCAAACATTAATAATTACTCAAGAATGTAAAGACCTATGAATCAACCCAAGATTATTCAAATGGAAATAGAGGGTAAATAGTACATCTTCGCCGAATTTGGCATAATTTCCTCACCAAATTCATAGTGGAGCTCCTGTCCTTCTTCGTTGCCTCTTTATGGTTTCACTTCTTTGCCTCCATCAGCTCAGCTTGAAGCAATTGAAGTCATCAAAGTTGATGTGTTTCTGCCATTTCTCTTTCTCATGCTGGTTCAATTTCCAAATTAGTAAAGTGGAGTTAAGTTAATACTCAACCATCGTTCGTCCGAAGGTATTTTTACTTCATTAAAGTATACTACCGGCTAAGCCAGATTCGTATAGTTTTGTATTTGTTTTTATTTATATGGTGTTAGTCTTAAGGTAAAAGAAGCATTTCGTATGAGTGGTTTGAGAGATTCTTCATTCCACCTCCTCCATTATTTGATCTTGCTCTCTTCTATGTGTGTCGTAATTGGATTATTGTTGTAAGTCAATATGTGAAAATAATATGTGCTCTTTTTCCTTATAAGGCACCCTCTAGGTTAGGGAAGTTGTAAGGATTTGATGAGGCATGTTATGAAAGTATATGAATTATGTATATAATAAAGTACCAACTCCAAAAAAACTTTCCTTCACTAGAATTTACTGGTTTTATAACTTTCATTATTAGTTTTGTATGCACAACTTAGTTTTTGTACTTGCATGTAAATTATGACGTGGATGTGGAATAAATTTATTTTGGATTCTATGATTTGCATACATAAATTAGATTATGAATATATATGTAAATTATGATTTTGGAATATTAAATAAAATTATTTTGGATTTTAAGATTTTTCACTTAAGCATGTAACAAAATTATGATTTATTAACATATACATAGATTAAATAAAAGATAATTTTATTAATTATATATAAATATTAAATTAGAAATTAATTCTAAAATGGGATATATATATATAGTAATATGTCATTGATCATAGTTTCTTATTGGCGGATGACGAACAATTGGAATGTCAAGGGACCTAGGCTTTTCGTTTTGAATTTAATGTACAAATAACTTAATTATTTATCATTTATATGCATATGCATACATTAGCAGCAAATCCCAGCAATTATACGTATATATAATTTCCATATTCTTTGAAGTTATTGTTATGTCATTATATTGTTATGTATATGTATGTTGTCTTATCATGTCATGTATTTCTTTGACTTTTCACATACCTAGAATAATGGAACACAAGATTCCTTATATTTGAGAAACACACACAGTAGATTGGATCAACAACTCATTATGACTAGTATTTGTAGAGGTTCACATGTGGAATGTGAAATGTTTAATTTTATGTACATATAACATAAACACATTTAAATTGAAATAAAACATTACCTTAAAATGTAGACTAGAACTAAAAGCTAACTAGTTATTCATATAGACCCACACTTAGGGACTATTTTTATTGAAATTTGCCCCATTTCATCCCCTGCCAAACAAACTTGAACTAATAGTTATCATAAAAATGGGAGGAACATTAGAAACTAGATTTTGGTGTTAATGATAGCAACCATACAATAGTACTAGTAATAGTTTATCAAGTTTTTTAAAGAAAGGTGCAACATAAAGGGATCACAAATACTTGCATAAAGGAAGCATCAAAGCATTTAAGCATAAGGAGTGGAGTACAAGCATTCAAATGATAGAGACATGTTAACAAATCAACTATACTTCAAAGAATCACAAGAAGATAAATGATAGAGCTTTAGATGAGTATGGTGTGTATTGAATCTTTATCAAATCAATTTATAAAGGATTTGTTATAACTTCAAATCACTCCAAATTTTCACATAACATATGAAATTCCATCCAGTATTTTAAAGAGATTTTTTCAGATTTTGTTAAGCAAGTTTCATTATAGAAAGTTTTGTTATACATGTTGTTATTTGTAGTAGACAACAATAGGTACAATTGGTTGACTAATTGTACCTTAGCGTTAAGTACAATTAGTTAACAGATTGTATTTGCTATTGTAACAGTAATTGGAATTTCTAAAAGGATATGACTTTCTACTTATTCCTATTTGAGTTATCTAACCTTCCAAAGCATTGTAACTTCTCGAATAACATCCCTACATTCCTATAAAAGGCCCTTAACATCCCCAAAGACAAGATGATTAGTTCTCATACTAATTCTCTTCTAATTGCTCTCCTATTGCTTTCTAAGTCCTAAAGACTTATTCAGTCCAAAAATAAAACTTAAATTAATGATTTCCCACTCCATATCATTTGAATATAGTTCTTATTTACTTCCTAGCATTTTTACATGCACTCCATCATTTGTGAGGGTTATAGAAATTTTGTATGATAGTTTTGGCAATCATTGTATTTATACATAAGTCAATTATACTCTACTTTTTGTTTAAGACTCAAGAGGTCAATCGGTAGAGAATTCAACTATTAGAAAATCCAAGAAGTTTATTAGGCTAGAGGTTGCATGTACAAGTCGTATGTGGTTTCTCAAGCATTACTATAAAAACATGTTCCTTAAGACGAAAAGACAGTGTTTAATGGAAATTCAAAAGGGAGATCTGGGATTGGATGCAATATAAAAATTCTATTGTATATGTTCTTGACTTTGCATTTATGATTAATCTATTGTATTATATCCGTCTAGTACTATAATGTGATATTGTAACAACCCTAGATTTTGACTATATATTTAAATTTGACTTTATTTCATTTTGAAATTAATTTAAATTTGTTTATTTGTGTGATATCATTTCTAAACATTTTTAAAATGATAATGTAATTTTTCCAAAATTTACTGTATTTATTTCCTATTTTTAAAGGCTGTTTTCTAATTTTCTGCCATTTTCTTCATTTTAAATTTCTTTATTTTATTTTAAATTTGTTTTATTTGTGAAATTTCATCTCTAAATATTTTAAAAATAATAATAGAATTTTTCCAAAATTTACTGTGTTGATTTCCTATTTTCAAGGGCTGTTTTCCCATTTTTGCTATTTTCTACATTAAAAATTATATTTAAATTAAATTTTAAATATTTATTTTGTGAATAAAATTTGTTTTATGTTATTATTTATGTTTAAAAATACTTTACAAGATCATATGAATTTTTTTTATTTATTTCATTTACTTTCAAATTTTCTTGTCTAGTTCACTGTTTTAAGTATTTTTTCTTAATTTTTCTCTATATAATTAATAAATGGTATATATATTTTTATATTTTGTTAAAGTTTCGAAATTTTATCTGATAATATTGTTATTTCAGAATATATAAACTTTTATAAATAATTAAAGGTAAATTGAAAGGGTTTGTGACCTTAATTTCCAATGGCTTTTGATTTTCCCACCTCTTCATTTTCCTAAACTCTTGCCATCAATTAGCCATAACTCTCCACATCTTCAGCCGACCACTTCATTCTTCATTCACGTACATCATTTCTCACCTAATTTCTAAAAAAAAAATTCGGCCATCACTTGTTTGAGAAGTTGGTAAAATTCTATTTTTCTTTTATCTCCTTTTGTTCACTTATGTTGATTTTTCGTTTGATTTGCACTTGATTTTCTTTATCATAGGATCGGCCATGCCCCTCTCCATCCCCTGCCGCCACCACCACCACCTGAGCCCGCCACCAGCACCTCCTCCTCACTGACCATCCCCATCCGTACCACCCTAGGTGGTAGTTCCTTCACCAAGTTCACCAAACTCCAACATCTTGACCTAGCCGAGCACAAGCCTTCACATCCACCACTTGCACCACCCATGGCCGCCACCTACATGACCACCACCACCTCCAGCACCTCCAGCACCCTCTGCCACATCACCACAGTGGACCCCATTCCTATGGCCGCGACCACAGCAGCCTTGGCCGAGCTTTGTTTGCTTAAAACGTGTGATGTTGTTAGTAGTTATGCCTTGTTGTGTTGTTGTTCCATCTCCATAATTTTTGCCATCAACAAACTCATGTTAGGCCGACCTTAGCAACCCAGACCTGACCCAAAACCATTGCCTTAGACCTGTACTCCACCTCTGGCCAAGCCTATGGGATGTCGGAAGCAAGTGCAAAGCATTTCAGCTTTGTTTTATGAAGTTATTTCTAGCATAGTTTATCAAATTTTTGGTCTGAAACCTTATAATTGTTATATTGTTTTGTTTGATTGGTATTTAAGGGAATTAATCCTTGGCACCTCCATTCGTATCTGTGTCGTGCTTTTGTGCTTGTGTAGATCCCGTTTGTGCAATTCGTCGTTGTGTCATCAACTCAAAACAGTGAGTTATTCTCACCAGACAGTTTTATACTTATATGAATAGTAAATTGATCACTTGTGAATATGTAAACTGCATCATCATATTATTATTTGCTATGTCACTATTATATGATGTTCACCCATGCTTAAACACCTATTATGACATTTTTTACTGTTATATTATGCTGTTCTGCTATTTTTATCCGTTTATCACACTGCAAGTTCCCTTTAGATTAGAATCACTATGGGTTGAAATGATACATACCCGAATGGACTTTAGAATAAGGGAAAATCATTATGGGCTTAAATGATAGGCCTGAATGATTTTCAAATTTATTTCATTTACTTGGGACTGCGGGTTTGAAATGATAAAACCCGGATTTTTCTTTGTAAATTACGGGTTGAAATGATATATTACGCGTATCACTTTTCCTCGTGTAGAAAATTATATACAGACCCGTAGTTAATATATTTTTCTAAAAATTTTAAAATTATTTTAGAAATGTAAATATTAAAATATTTTGATTTAAACCTAATTAAAATTGATTTTTGGTAAAATATTATTGATTTTCTGAATAATTACAAGTGAAATAAATTAACGAAAAGGTTAGAAATTTTTGAATGTAAGCTATTTTGGGAAATTTGATTTAATTATAATTTGAAATTAAATAGAATATGAAAGCATGATAAATTTATGATAATTTGAATTTAAAGGAATTTAAAGTGATTTTATATCATATTAATGATTTTAATAAAGTTGAAATGTGAAATGAATGAATATTTAAGTTGAAATTTTAAATTGTAACTAAAATTGGAACTTTTGGAATTGACTTAAAAGTGAATTTTTAATTAAGTAAATAAAAATATAAACTAAGTTATATTTGAGAATTTTAACTTAAGTGTTAGGTTGAAATTTAAATGTAATGAATTTAAAATTGGACGCTGCAATTTAATAAGTGAATTAGTGTTAAATATGAATTTTTAAATGGAAATTTAACTTTATGAAATCATGAAATTAAAGAAAATTAAATGATGGTTATAAAAGTAAAATTATGTGATTTTATAAGTTAAAAGTGAATTATAGAAAATATAATTGTTTGATTAAACTAATTTTTTTTCTTTGAAACTAATGTAACACTATTACAGCATTTTAAACGCTGTCTTTGTTAAATTTAACTGTTTTGAATATAACTTTCTGTAGCAATTTCCAAATGCTGCGAAAGTTGAATTTTCACTGTTTTGATAAAATTAAGTGAATGAATGAACTTTGAAAGTTGAAAATTTTGGAAGTTTAATAATTTAATTATTAAATGTAATAACTTCACTTTTAAAGGATTTAAACGAAGTAATTTGCTGGAATTGAACTATTTTGAAATGTGAATGGTATTTTTAAATTGAAAAAAAAATGAATATGTTTTTCAAATGAAATGATAAGTTGATATTTTGAAATGGATTTGAAATGATATTGGATTTTGAGAAATAAATACCATTTATGAAATTATAACTACGGGTTATAATAACGATTGGTTGTTAAAGAGACCGGGATCGGATATGGACATACTCTCTGTCGATACCGAAAACCACTTTAACAACTGTGTGCGCGGTGGAGATTCCAGAATAAAGTAGGATGGTGACGACGTTCCTAAGGTACATTTCGTGAACCTAACTCCCGTGAGTTAGCATAAGGTGGCTAAAACAGGAGCGATCTCGGGCCAAAGGAGGTAGCACCTCTGGATGAACACACTTCTTCGATACCATTCTATTACTGTTGTGATCGATTGGGTGCACCCCTTGATTTTTGGAGTGTTGTTCGGGGTGGGCGTATGTGGCTGCTGCATTACCACCAGCCCGTGTGCGTAATTGGTATATCTACCCTGGCATTGCCTTGTGTGCCGTGTCACCTACCATACCGAGCCTTTACTACGAGTTTGTCTTTCTCCCGTAGCCCGTGTGGTATCCTCTGACAGTCACCCAGAGTGGAGATGGCATGATATTGGATGGACTACTGGGACTATTATGTGTGAAGGGTGATATGGGTAGCCCGGAACGCTATTTAAAAGTATGTTTATTTTACTGTAGACATTAGTATAATAGCGAAATATTACTATATAGAAAATAGTTTAACGGATCCTTAGAGGATGGGCGGTCCCAGGCATCCTTTAAGTTACTTGATCTTTATTACAGTTCACTTGAGTTGGTTTACATTATATAAGTATATATTGTCCTGACTCGAGTGTTTTGTGTTTTGCTTTACGCTCGGGTCAGCCTGAGTATTCACAGCTTTGGATTCTCTTCCTGGAGCTGGTCTTTCACTGGAGTTTCTACTTATCTACATATTTATCTACTTCTGTTTCAACTGTATTAGTTTATCTCATGTATTAGTGAACTTCTATGTATTTGGGATTTCTATTCTGTTGTTTTTCAGACTATATTATGCATTTGGTTTTGAGACTCTGTTATAGTAGCTTCATGAACTACTATGTTATTTTATATTCCGCTGCGAGTTATTCTGTGTCTGTGATTCTGTATATTTGATTTCATTTGCTCCAAATTTATTTACAATCTGTTATTTCGCATCATTCAAGTCTGACATGTGTGGATTATTGTCGATTTGAATGGTACGAGATTGGGGGTTGTTACAGATATTATTATAAGTCGGATTTTAGCACACTACCTATTAATCGCTTGGGCCGCATATACCCGCACCATTTTGGTATGATATATGGGAAGAAGTAATTAATGGGAGGGCAATATGTACTTTTATATTTTATAGTTGTGTGGTTGTCATGATTTAAAAAGAGGAGAATATTAGAGCTTAGTTTTTGATGTTTGGAGGATAACAATCATACAACATTGCTACTAATAATTTATAGAGTTTATTTTACTGAAAGTTACAATATAAAGAGATCACAAACACGTAAATAAAGGAAGTATCAGAGCTTTCAAGCATATGGAGTGGAGTACGAACACTCATGAGATATAGATCGTGTTAACAAATCAATTGCACTTAAAAGAATCACTTGGAGCTAGACAACATAGCTTTAAATGGTATGGTGTTTATCGAGATGTCATCGAGTCAGTTTAGAATGATTTGTTAAAACCCCATAAGTGATCTTCAAAATTTCTACACAATGTTTGAAATTTCATCTATTATTTTGTAGAACCTTTTTAGACTTTTTAAGCAAGTTTCCTTGTAAAAATATTAATATACATGTTGCTACCTGTAGCAGATAACAAAAGGTATGATTGGTCAACTGATTGTATCTTAGCCTTAAGTACAATCGATTGACCGATTGTACTTACTGTTGTAACATTAATTCGAATTTCTAAAATGATGAGACATTCCTCTTCGAGTTTTATGACCTTCCGAAGCACCATGACCACCCAAATGGCATCCCTTAATTCCTATAAAAGACCCATATCCTCAGAGCCAAAATATTCATACCATGTTAATTCTCATATGATAGCTTGTATGATTGCTCTTTTATTAAATTGTAAGCCCTAAATTTGTATTCAAATCAAAAGTAAACTTAAATTAGTGATTTATCACTCCATATTATTTTAATCCAGTATATATTCATTTCCTAAACCTTTAATCGTTCATTCTCCATCATTTGAAAGGGATATAGGAATTTTGTACTACATTCATCATAATCAATATATTCATATATGGTGAAGTTATGTCAATTATAATTTGTTTTGTGTTGAAATCAAAGAGGTCGGTAAGTTGACAGTTAATTATTGAAAATCAAAGAAGATGGCTGGGCGAGAGGTCTTTTGTAGAAGTCTTATTTGGTTGCTTGGGCGGTGTTGTAAAAACTGCACTTTGGGTGAAGTGAGGGTTTTTACTGGAAATTTCGAAGGGAATTCTGGGTATGGACGTAGGATGGGAGTCTGAGCTAGTATAAAATTTCGATGTGCTTGTTTATTTATTTATTATTTTGCTGCTGCATTTTATCTTGCTAGTATTATACTGTGATACTTTTATAAGTTAGATTTTAGCACGCTACAATCACTTAGGCTTTATATATACGATACACTTGAACGTTTAGAAGATTATTTATGTTCATACTAATTACACTTAGATAACACAAAGGTAATTACTATTATCATTATCACTTATATGCCACATAATCGGTATAAAAGTTATTTGATTATATATACTAAATAAAAACTATTAAAAACATAAGTAAGCATAAAGAACAAATATAGTTAAGTTACTAAAATCAATAAACGTATAAGCCATTTGATGAATTAATTATCAACAATTCATATATAAATAAAAAGCTAAAAGAAAATATCATTTTCAACTTAACAAAAATAACAAGTATACAAAAGATATAAGTCAAATCAAAAAGTGTTCTGATTCTCATTTTTCACAACAGCAGCATTCAAACAACCACTCCTACCATTCAAAAAAGTAGCTTCAAGAAATAACATAGGACGATAAAAAGCAAACCTAAAAATACATACTTAATTAGATGTGTATACCTTTTCGAATCAATTTGTAACTTTATCAACCTCCATAGCTAAGCAATTATTTGGATTACTTCTATTAGGAGCTTTCAAATGTCATAACAAATCATTGTTAGATTGTTCTTCATCACTAAAAATTTCTTTTAAGACCAACTTATTACTAATATAAGCATAGTAATTACATAAATATTATATATTTTTTCTATAACTTGAAATAATATTCATTGTTTTTTGACGTTTCATCACAAATTTGACCTAAATTAATTTTTTACACAAGATCACAACTAGCTAAATACTAATTGGATAGGAACAACCATCGTAAAAATGGTTTGGTTCAAAATTCGTATAAAATAACCCAGCTGTTTCTATTTGCATGTAGTATGAATTTTAAAAGAACAACCTTCTATAAAACATTGAACAATAATTTGCTCTCTACAATTCTTTAGAAATCTAAATTTAAAACCATTTCACATATTACATTGTAATTATGTTATAAAATTATATGAAAAATCAAACTTCTAACCAATAGTAGTAAAAAAATTCTTAATTGGAATCCTCATTCATTGGCTCGTTAAAATCACATTCTTTTGAAGAAGAAATTCCACAACATCAACACATCAAATGTGCTATGTAAGTAATCTTTAACAACGGTAGATTTACTATGAGAACAAGATCTACTGCCATTAGGGTTGTCTCGTAACATTGGAAATTGAAACAATGGTTTTGATATGAAATAGTCCCACATCGCTAAATAACTTGGAGATGTGGTGTATGAATATGAGTTGGTAGACATGTTATATTGGGATTCCTTTTAATACACTAGTGTATTCAACCTCATATGTGTACGACACATGCAAAAGATGGGTCATCCTGGTTCGACCGCTAAAATTCACGACTCCTAACACCAATACGAATACAAGGAAGTTTCTACTATTTAACAAAAAAAAATCCTTTTTCATATAATAAGATAAGCACACGATTACTTGTAAATCACTATTGGTTTCAATGAATGTAGTTTTAGAATGTCAAGCATAGTAAATATAAGAACACAACGAGGGTAAGGTCTTCCAAACCTCACACATTTTATTTCTAATACTAGAAAAAGAGAACAAAAATCAAACATAAAACAATTTTTGTTAAAATCAAAATCTATCATAACATCTGTTATAGTCATGTAAAAAAAAGATAAACACTTTTACCATTCTACCGAAACTAGCAGTAATTTTTCTATAAAAAAAATTAAAACACAAACTAACCTTTGATTATCAATAGTATCCATACTAATAACAACAAAATAAAAGAATATGAAAAAAGAATAAAAAACAAAACTACAATACTCAATAACTTAAGAAAATACCAATGAAATCAATGTACGATATAGGAAGAAAAACAAATATAATAAAAGAAATTTAAAATATAAATCAAATAACTTGTGCAAAGTGTTGCCCCACCTTTTGGACATGGCCGGGATATCAACAAATTGGGTAAAAAAGATGTATATCAAGATTGGAGATTGATTGGAAAAAAGGCTATGATCGATACCATCAAAATTGGACCAAGCTCCAATCAAAGTAGGATCGATAGGGAATGATAAAAAAGGCTAGTTGAGGCTACCTTTCATATTTTAGGTCAATCGGAGTTCGTATGCTCAAGTTATGGATGGATCAATATTCAAAAGAAATGGGTTTACATCGATACGTTCGTATCGATCACTGTGGCATTCGTTTGGATCGATCGGTCTTCGGATCGATACATCTCGTATTGATGCACTTTGTATCAATCGGTTGACTATAGGATGAATTCAGGGTGATAGATGTGAATTTCATATAGATACACATGTATCGATTGGATGGATACACCTAAGCAAACTGATGGATATGAAGCAATAGTTGCGGAGGTTTGGAGAAGCATTTTGTATCAATCACTTATTAATCGATATGAATGGCACACATAGAAGGAGCAGAGGGTGGATATGAAAAGCAGCAAGTGCTCATAGGTGATTTCGTATCGATCATGATACGAAGGAATCGGTCAAGGGAAGGAGCGCTTAATATGGATCAGTGCGTGGAACTCGGATCAATACGAAGCCATCAAGATGGAACTCAAACTTCGAACGATACGAAAAGCATGGATACGGGATATGGATATGAAATATGATGGATACGAAGCTCTTAATCGTTACAAAGGTTTCAGCCTACATTGGCAAAGGCAATCTTGGATCGATCATAACTCTCAAACTACAAGTCCAAATGCTATGAAATTGTCACAGAATCTTTCTTACTCACTCAAGAATGTCCATGATCGATCTCAACTCCATTGGGCCATTTTTGGATCGTTACGAAGACAACGTGGATAGATCGGGGATCGATCCCAAACAAACCCATATCGATCTGGTGGGCCCATCCACGCATGAGAAATGGTATTTTGATTTTTGAGGGAGATATTTCCAGATGTACTCCTATAAATATCACCCTTATGCTTACTAAAAAATGGGGCTTCTGGAAGCTCTTACGTCATTACTTTGTTGAAACTCCATTGTAACTTGAGTGTTATTGATTGTACTGTTGTAAATCAGTTGAGAATCATCAATATACAGTAACCTATTCAAAGTGGACATAGGCTACAAGACCGAACCACTATAACTTGTGTCTTCTCTTACTTTCTTTCATTTTAATTTTGTTAGTTCTTCATTTTTACTCTCTACATCATATGGATCTGAGATTTGTTTGGATATTGAGGATTTGTGTGTAAAACACTGGTGCTTTCACTACTTCTGGGGTTTATGACCAATTTTGGCACAAACACTTTGGTGCTTTCATTGAGAATGGAGCTCAGGTATTTGGAGGTTTATATTTTGGATTTGAAACCTTAGGAACCCGAATTCTGGGATGCAATGGCTAAACAATCGTCAAGGAGACAGAGAACAGAGAGGAGTCAACATGAAGGAAGTCAAGAGGCTTCCTCAGGAGCTAATCAGGCCTCAATCTTCATTACTAGAGACGGGATGGAAACAATGCCAAAAAGGCTGGAGGATATGATACAGAACCTATCCCGGACAAGCTGGAGTGCAAAACTAGAGGAATGGAGTAGTAGGAGGTACTGGTAATGAGGATCACGAAGCAGGAACAGCAGGAACATAGGCAGTCCAGAATCAACCAAGGAAACAGAGCAACCAGAATATACAACAGAGTGGGACCATTGGGAAATGCCTATGAACCAAGGGCATGCCCCCGAATCATGTTGGCTTAATTCCAAGAAGGATACCAGGCGGCATTGTGTAGTTTGCGTTGATCGGGATATGGATGCTTGTCCATAAGGATAAGTTTTAGGATTTTCTCACAGACTCAGGCGGTAAGTCAGAGATAGTAGGTAGAGGCTACCACTTGATGACAATGACAGGTTAGCGAACATGATCAGACGGGCTATGAGGGGAGGATTGGTGAATAGAGATTTGGAGGATGTAAATAGGAGCCCATTTTCTCCTACGATCATGCAAGTAAGGTATCCACTGGATTTCAAACTACCAACGTTGGAAATGTATGATGGGAGAACAGATCCCGTTGTTGACTTGATAAGCTTCACGAGTCACATGGAAGTACCGAAAGCATCGAAGAAAGTCATGGCGTGATGCATCCCTTTGTATTTGATGAATATAACCACACTATGGGTCGGACAACTAGAAAGCGGCGGCACATCGACGAAGTTGATCGAGAGGTTTGTGAGGCAATTTTGCGTCCACATTGTGCGACTCAAGAATGTGATGACTTTAACATCGATGAAACAGTGGGAAAGAGATCCACTTAGAAATTTTTTAACTAGATTCAATGCGGCAGTGGCTTTGGTGGATCGACTCGATCCGTGGATGGCTTGATGGTAGCATTCTCAGGGATTGCGGATAATTCAGATTTTAAGATATCATTGGAGCGGGATGCACCGATGGATCTTGGGGGGTTTTACCATGAAGCAGAGAGGTTTCTATGACAAGAAGATGGAAAGGCTGAAAGAGAGGGGAGGGAGGCTGAAGTTTATGCGGTAAAAGGTGGAGGTCCACCCAGGGAGGATTCAAACAAGGACAATAGAGGGAAAAGGAAAATGAATGACAATGGTAACTGTTAGCACCAAAATTGGTCACTAACTCCCTTGAGTAGAGTTATGTAGAGAGATTAATGAAGAGAGTAAATTAGAACTGAAAAATAGTGCAATTCAATGCAAAAAGAACAATAAAAACGAGAACATAAGATTTATAGTGGTTCGGCGTAATTGCCTACATCCACTTTGATTTCGATCTTTATTGCTTTCTCAATTACTTGAATACAGATACAATCCGTAAATCAATCACTTGAATACAAATTTGAATTAAAAAGAGGAGAGTATAAAAAATGGCAGAGTCTCACCAGTGTTTCCAGAAAAAGTTCCCTTTTGCTGTTCTCCTGCCTCTCTATTTATAGACGAAGATGGGTTGGACTTCCCTGGCGGGCCTGGCAGCTGAATAGCTTATCCCAAACGGAGTGGTCTCTATGCGCCGAACAAGAGAGGCCGAACGATCTCCTTTAGCCGGACGTTCTCCTTTAGCCAAACGTTCTCCTTTAGCCGAACGTTCTCCTTTAGCCGAACAAGATGAGGCCGAACATACTGACTACCGTAGGGAGCACTTGTGTCGAACAAAACTAGAAGCCGGGCCAATGTCTTGGCCGAACGATGGCTGGGCCGAACTATGGCTAGGCCGAACGATGGCTAGGCCGAATGATACAAGGCCGAACAATTCTTTGGTCGTAGAGCGGTCTTATGCCGAGCGTCCTTCTTTAGCCGAACGGTATTCAATACCGAGTGTTTCTCGATGCCAAACGATGCGTTCGTACCGAACGATCTTAACATGTCGAGCACTCATTGATGCCGAACGATGGAGAGCCTGAGTACTAAGTTGCCCGGTCAATTCCCTAGGAAACACTTGCCCCGCAAAGTGTGTCGTGTGAAGCAACACGACACGCTTTGAATCAGCGAGCATTCCATGTCTCCAGAAAGAAATCCATCATGTTTCTTGAATAGTCATTATCCTTCAATTTTATCCTCCCAAGGTGTTGTATCCTTCTTTGGTCATCTTGATGCTTGGTCAATTCCCAATATTATAAATCCAAGGTTGTAGTTCATCAGTGGCTATCCGTGTCTGATTCTATAATGCTAGTAAGCTTCGGCTATCTGATCTAGTCTTTTCTTAATAACCCTAAGAGAGAATTCAATTTATGTTGATTTCGATAAGTCAAACTTCTTCGGACGTACACATGCATGTTCGGG
Organism: Allium cepa; assembly: GCA_030765085.1. Classification (NCBI taxonomy): domain Eukaryota; kingdom Viridiplantae; phylum Streptophyta; class Magnoliopsida; order Asparagales; family Amaryllidaceae; genus Allium; species Allium cepa. The sequence continues at coordinate 205,159,271 of CM060934.1, read as the reverse complement.
TACATGTTCTTGCCATTGGCTCTCGGATGCATTTTATATGCTCATAATTCATTGCCAATTCCGTCTAGTTTAATAGCAATTCAATTGCGACTCCTTATTTGTATTTTCTGTGGGATAAGGGTTGTAATTAGCCACTTGACAAGAGCGGACTTCAAGTTTTACATGGATGATGATCTCAGAACAGTAAGCAAGGTGAATGGAGTGCGGCCAGTCACGGACCTATGGGCAGTTCTATAAGCCCATAGTGTTGTAGGGAGTTCATCCACCCATTTTCCTCTAGCCTTTTTCAAACTTCTCTTCAGAACATGCTTTATGATTTTGTTCACATCTTTAACATGTCCATTTGCAGTAATAATATATCATAGAAGGTCGTAAGGACAAATGACGTTACGGACAGTGAGTAAAAGTTATTTGTCTGCCTGTTTGGTGAAGTAAACAACTGCTATGATGGTGTATTTTGCACCACCTTTAGGATCAACAAGAAGATGATTTCAATGCCCCAAAGTGGCAAACGACTATAGACTAACCATTTGAGTAATTTCCATCGGCAGGGTTCTTGGATTTTTTGCAAACATCTTGCACTCGTCGCATTGTCTAGCATGATCAACCGCATCTGGATTGATAGTTGGCCAGTAATACTTGTAGCAGAGTATTTTCTTTATCATGGTTTTCCCCCTGATGCTATCGCCGCATTCTTCTTCATAGACTTCCTTCAGGACTCGTTTTATCTCATCATGGGCTATGCACCGGAGTAAGGGGGTCGAGAATCCCCTTCGATACATTATTCCGATCTCTATTACATATCGCGAAGCCTTACGAGTGACTTGTCATCTTTTGCTCCTTCTTTCGGGTAAGAACCCATGTAGTAAGTATTGCTTAAATAGGGTCATCCATGATTCCTTATCGATTTCGGTTTCTAATACGAAATCTACCTCCATCATATTTATACTCGGCATATGTAAGGTTTCAACGGGAAAACAATCCCATCCGTTGCGCATCGCCAGTGTTTGCAAATTTTGCCAATGAATCGGCTGCTCTGTTTTGCTCAAGCGGGACATGTGAAATATTATAATACTCGAAATTCGTTAGCAGCTCCTAAACTCAGTCCAAACAAGGGTCAAGTCTTTGCCCCTTGCTTGGTAATCTCCCCGCACTTGGTAAACCACCCATTGCGAGTCGCAAAAGATTTCAACCGATCTTACTCCCAGTTCTTTGATGATTCTTAAGTCGGCAATCAATGTTTCATACTCGGCTTTGTTATTTGTTGCTGGGAATTCAAGCTTCAAAGCATAACAAACTGATCGGTTTTCAGGAGTCACAAGAACTATGCCAGCCCCCGAAGAACGGTCGTTAGATGCCCTATCGTCATTCATCTTCCATCAAACGGGAGGCATGACATTGTGGCTGATTGAGTCGTCTGGCACAGTGAATTCAGCAATGAAGTCTTCTAGTGTTTGCCCTTGTATGGCCCTTCGTGGCAGGTAGGTAATACCGAACTAACTCAACTCGATATTCCATTTTAACATCCTTCCAGAAGTTTCCGGTCGTTGGAGTATCTGTCGCAAGGGTTGATCGGTGTAAACACTGATTGAGTGTGTTTGAAAATATGGACGAAGCTTGCATGATGCAATCACCAAGAAATAGGCTAATATCTCGATCTTGGGCTAATTTCATTCTGCCCGCGTCAGACGTTTACTAACATAGTAAACTGGCTTTTGAACTCGGTCCTCTTTGCAGACCAATGCCATACTGATAGCATGCTGGGATACTGCCAAGTACACATACAACATTTCGTGGTCTATTGGTTTCGATGGCACTGTGGGACTTTCCAAATGCCTTACCAGAGCTCGGAATGCTTCCTCACAATCGGATGTCCACTCGAAATTCCTCTTTCCTTTCTTTATCACATCGAAGAAAGGAATACACTTTTCTATTAGCTCTGGACATGAATCAACTCAGTGCAGCCACCATTCCTTTCAAGCTTTGTACTAGCTTCATAGTTATGGGCACTTGTATGTCTCAGATAGCTTGAATCTTCTCCGGGTTAGCTTCGATTCCCCGTGCATGCACAATGAAACCCAAAAACTTTGTCGACGCTACGCCAAATGAATACTTCAAAGGAATGATTTTCATTCCATAATGCTGAGTATATCAAACATTTCCGCTAGGTCTCGGATGTGGTCATTTGACTGTCGTGACTTCACAAGCATGTCATCCACAGAGACTTCCATCGTTCTACCAATCTGGCCTTTAAACACTCGATTCACCAGACGTTGATAAGTTGCTCCCGCGTTTTTCAATCCAAAAGGCAATATTACATAGTAATATAGCCCCACATCTGTGACAAAACTGGTGTGTTCTTGGTCTGGAATATGCATCGGGATCTAATTGTATCCCGAATACGCATCCATAAAAGACAATAATTCATGTCCGGCCGTAGAGTCGATGAGCTGGTCGATTCTAGGTAAAGGGAAATTATCCTTCGGGCATTCTTTATTCAGATCAGAGTAATCAACACAAGTTCTCCACTTTCCATTTTCTTTCTTTACCAGCACGGGATTGGAAACCCATTCAGGGTAGAGGGCGTCGTGGACGAACCCATTGGCTTTGGGTTTATCCACCTCTTCTCTGAGAGCAGAGGACCTCTCCAGGTCCATGCCTCTCCTTTTTTGTTTTACAGGGATGTATTTCGGGTCTATGTTCAATATATGACTCGCAATAGCGGGAGAAATCCCGCACATATCAGAATGTGTCCAAGCGAACACGTCTAGGTTCGTTCGGAGGAAATCATTAAGATCTTCGGTCAATGATGGGTCAAGTTGCGATCCAATCTTAAGGACTCATGACGGGTCATCCCAGCTGACTGGTGTGTTAGTTGTCAGCTCAGTCGGTGCTGCATTCGTTTCCCTAAGTCCCCCATCATCATCTCTCGAATCTACGTCTCTATAAATCCAAAAATGCCGCACGAGCCAGGGCTAAGGCACTACTTGCCAATTGTCAGTGTTTTGGATACGGACGAAGCTGTCCACCTTGTCTGCCTCTCGGCTTCTAAACACTATATCATCTATCATCATGCATTGTTGTTTTGTAGGGAAATCAAATGGACGTAGCAGACTGATAATTCCTCGAGAGTAATTAACATGACTTCTGCGCCATAACACTAATCAGTGGGTGCTCCATCTGCGTACATTTTCCATCTATCAGTTGGTTCTCTACTACCCTTCGAGTAGTCGTCTGATGTAGTGAATTTGGGTATAAGGTCAGCTAATTTCCGTCCTTGGATAGCCCTTCGAGGAAAGTAAGTGATATCGAATTGGCTTAGTTCGATATTCTATTTAAGTAGTCTTTCAGATGTATCAGGTCGTTGTATACCCGGTTGCGACGGCTAGTAGGCATAGACATTGATAGGGTGAGCCCAAAAGTAAGAGTGGAGCTTTCATGATGAAGTCAACAGACATTGCGCTAGCTTTTATAGCTTCGGGTCGATATCCAATGCATGGCTCACGGTAGTTGGTGAAATCGCACATGCATGTCAAAATGGGTCCAAGGGAACATATCATCATTTATTCATAAAAATCCAACTAATTATTTTATCATCATTGCCCTAAGCTGTGATTCGATACTCAGCACCCGGAAAGGGTTGCCATGGCTGGCTGTAATGTCGACCATCGGCTTAGCAGGTGCCATTTGCATATATCTTTGAGTTCAGATGTAACTATTTTGCATAACATTCAATGCGAAATACGGTTAGGACGGTCAATGTTGATGGTTACTCTAGTAGAATCCTAGAGTCTTATCATGGGTTATTAAGTCTAATAGTGAAGGGCTCTGAATGCTCTAATAGATTATCAGCAAATGGCCAAAGATCAGGCTTAAAAGCACATTGAAGGAAATGTCGAGCAGGTGTCAGCCTCGAGTTGCGTGCAACTGTATAGCTGGATCTTGCTATGAGTTTGAGTTTTCTTGTATATTCGAGTAATGCACTTTCTATTCAATGCATCATTATCCTTTACCCATCCTTTGAGTTGGTGTGACAGTCAATTTCTCATGAGCTAAGGTATCGATTTAATGATTCTATCTCTAGGCATCCTTTCGGTCATGGCCTTGAGTAGCTGTAAGCACTATATATAAGTTTTAATATTGAGCTATCGTAGCCAGTCTTTGGATGACCATGCGTCTTCTCCCAGTCTCGGGTTGATAAATGTACTGCATGGCCGGTTGAGTCTCGTCCTAGCTATGTTTATGTTCTCACCTAAACTCCAAAGACATAGAGGTGATCGGTGAATAGTCGGTTCACATTCATCTTGATTCTCGCTCGGGCCCCTAGGTCTGGGGCATATACCGATAAGTAGGAAGGCCAGCCACGCCCGCTTTAGCTTTATTCTCTTTCCCGTTGAATCGTGGGATCATGTCATACGATGGGAGATTTGGTCTCGCCTATCTTGGATTTTATCGTGGTTTTTCATTCGAAGAGGAATACTTCTATGCCACGTCAGTTTCAGGGCGTAATTTGGACAGTGGACGGTCATCTACGTCCCTTGGGTTCATCCTCTGTAATCAGGTCTCGGGGTAAAGTTGGCTACAAATGTAGTTGGGTGATGTTCATCCAGTTTCATACTCCTCCTGACGAATCGAATGAGGGTGCAGGAGAGTTTTTGACCAAGTATTTGTGGTTTACCCTCCTTTCCACACTCTGGAGGTCATAGTTTCTTCAAGAAACATCCGAGTCACATTCGTATGTGCTTGGTGTGGATCGGTATTGACCCTCGATCTAAGGTATGATATAGTCGGTTGCTCGTAGTTTTGGTTGCCGTTTCGATTGGTTCTGTATTGAGTCCTCCCTGCAGTCGTTTCCTCAAGTTATAAAGAACGCCATGCTAGAGCTATAGTGAGCTGTTGTATTCAGCTTTTTAGTGATTTGTACCCCCGCTCCCAACATTGATTTGGCCAGGCCACTAGTTGGATGGTCGAAGTCCGTCCTTAGCGGGTGAATAATCCTCCTTTCGATTTTCGGCCGAAGTTTGTGGAATAGAGAATGGTTGGAATCCACTCACTAATTTGTAGATGTTAATACACCACTCTGCATTCTGGTGACTTAGTTTTATTCTCCCCCCGGTTGACTCGCACCCAATTTGTGTTCACGCTTCGGTCCACGTTTCGGGGACATAGAGATTTGCCGAACGGTTTATGCTTTAATCCGCACTCTGGTAACTTAGAGTAATCTAGTCTGCTTCTGGGATTTAGAGATTTTTCTCAAGTCGTCTATAATCTAGTCCGTGCTCTGGGGACTGAGAGTACCGTAGTCCGCACTCTGGGGACGCAGAGGTATTTTAAGCCGTTTATACTCTAGTCCGCACTCAGGGGACTTATAGCACTCTAGTCCGCACTCTGGGGACGTAGAGGTTCTTAGGTCGTTTATACTCTAGTCCACATTCAAGGGACTGGGAGCACTTTAGTCCGCACTCTGGGACGTAGAGGTTTTTGAGTTGCTTATACTCGAGTCCGAACTCTGAGGACTTAGAGTTCTCCAATCCGCACTTTGGGGACTTGGAGGTTTAATTCGTTTATACTCTAGTCCTCTCTCTGGGGACTTAGAGTACTCCCGTCCACGCTCAGGTGATCGGGTCGCTTGATGAAGACAAGTCTGAAACCTCCTCTCTTACCGACGGGGGTTATGAAGTAGAAATTACAGGCGCCTCTAAGCACACATCCAAATTGAGCATGAAGGAGCGACTCGAGAAAGAGAGGGAGGAGATGGTCCAGGTCAAATTCGAGCCCCGGCTTGTGGACTTGGACGATCCTTTGAACAAGTCGTTGAAGGTCATCCTTCCTGGCCGGTCCAAGCCCATGGAAGTTCCCCGTACTTCTTCAGTTTCTACCCCTCTATCAAAGAAGAGTACCAAGGGTTAATGCTCTGGGAAGGAGCCGTCTAGAAAGAATTTGAAGAAGCACAAGAAGTGATTACTATCCTCGTTCAACGAGAGTTAGTTTAAGTCATGTAGTTATTTTCATATATTTCCTTAGTCCTTGTAAATAGAATGTCCACTCCGAACTTTGGAGGGGTTGTAATAGAAACTTGTTTCTGAATAAAGTTTAGTTCCTTTTTCTGTCTTACAAAAGACACTTATTGTTTAGTTTTCTTTGTGATTGTGATCTTAATCCAAGCAGTTGTGAGTAACATAGACTTCTCGGTCCATCTTCATATAACTCGTAAACTCTTTGGGAGTTGTCGAACGTCCATTCTGTGCTTCGAGCACTTAGAATACTTTCTAGCCCGTATGTCAGGGATTAACAAATTCAAGTCATCTGTGTCATAGTTCATATTCAGGGAACTTGGAGATCTGAATCGCTTATATTCGAGTCCGCACTATGGGGAGTTAGAGATTCACGTCATTTTATACTAATGTCCACATTCTGGGGACTTAGAGTACTCCAGTCCGCGCTCTGGGGATTTGGAGGTTTGAAGTCATTTATACTCGAGTCCACACTCTGGGGACTTAGAGTACTCCAATCCGCTCTCTGGGGACTTGGAGGTTTTGAGTCGTTTATACTCGAGTCCACACTCTAGGGACTTAGAGTACTCCAGTCCGTGCTTTGGGGATTTGGAGGTTTTGAGTCGGGGACTTGGAGGTTTGAATCGTTTATACTCGAGTCCGCACTCTGGGGACATAGAGTACTCCAGTCCGCACTCTGAGGACTTGGAGGTTTGAATCCTTTATACTCGAGTCCACACTCTGGGGACATAGAGCAGTCCAGTCCGCACTTTGGGGACTTGGAGGTTTGAATCGTTTATACTCGAGTCCGCACTCTGGGGACATAGAGTACTCCTGTCCGCACTCTGGGGACTTGGAGGTTTGAATCGTTTATACTCGAGTCCGCGCTGTGGGGACTTAGAGTACTCCAGTCCGCATTCTAGAGACTTGGAAGTTTTGAGTCATTTATACTAGAGTCCACACTCTGGGACTTAGAGTACTCCAGTCTGCACTCTGGGGACATGGAGGTTTAAGTCGTTTATACTCGGGTCCACACTCTGGGGACTTAGAGTACTCCATTCCGCACTCTGGGGACTTGGAGGTTCAATTCGTTTATACTCGAGTCCGCACTCTGGGGACTTAGAGTACTCCAGTCCCACTCTGGGGACTTGGAGGTTAAAGTCGTATATACACGAGTCCGCACTCTGGGGAGAGTACTCCAGTCCATACTCCGGTGACTTGGAGACTTGAGTCGTTTATACACTGACCCACACTCTGGGGACTCAGAGTACTCTAGTCCGCACTCTGGGGACTTTGAGATTTAAGTCGTTTATACTCCAGTCCTCACTCTGGGAACTTGGAGGTTTAAGTTATTTATACTCGAGTCCGCACTCTGGGGACTTAGAGTACTCCAGTCCACACTCCGGGGACTTAGAGGTTTGAGTCGTTTATACTCGAGTCCGCACTCTGGGGACTTGGAGTACTCCAGTCCGCACTCTGGAGACTTGGAGATTTTGGTCATTTATACTCTGGTCCGCACTCTGGGGACTCAAAGTACTCCAGTCCGCACTCGGGGGACTTGGAGATTTTGGTCGTTTATACTCTGGTCCGCACTTTGGGGACTCAGAGTACTCCAGTCCGCACTCCGGGGACTTAGAGTGCTCCAGTCCGCACTCCAGGGACTTGGAGATTTTGGTCGTTTATACTCTGGTCCGCACTCTGGGAACTCAGAGTACTCCAGTCCGCACTCCGAGGACTTGGAGATTTAAGTCATTTATACTCCAGTCCGCACTCTGGGGACATGAAGGTTCAAGTCGTTTATACTCGAGTCCGCACTCTGGGGACTTAGAGTACTCCAGTCCGCACTCTGGGGACTTGGAGGTTTAAGTCGTATATACTCGAATCCGCACTCTGGGGACTTAGAGTACTCCAGTCCACACTCCGGGGACTTGGAGACTTGAGTCGTTTATACTCTGGCCCACACTCTGGGGACTCAGAGTACTCCAGCCCACACTCTGGGGACTTGGAGATTTAAGTCGTTTATACTCCAGTCCGCACTCTGGGGACTTGGAGGTTTAAGTTGTTTATACTCGAGTCCGCACTGTGGGGACTTAGAGTACTCCAGTCCACACTCCGGGGACTTAGAGGTTTGAGCTGTTTATACTCGAGTCCGCACTCTGGGAACTTGGAGTACTCCAGTCCGCGCTCTGAAGACTTGGAGATTTTGAGTCATTTATACTCTGATCTGCACTCTGGGGACTCAAAGTACTCCAGTCCGCACTCCGAGGACTTGGAGGTTTAAGTCATTTATACTCGAGTCCACACTCTGGGGATCTAGAGTACTCCAGTCCGCACTCTGGGGACTTGGAGGTTCAAGTCGTTTATACTCGAGTCCGCACTCTTGGGACGTAGAGTACTCCAGTCCGCACTCTGGGGACTTGGAGGTTTAAGTCGTATATACTCGAGTCCGCACTCTGGGGACTTAGAGTACTCCAGTCCGCACTCCGGGGACTTGGAGACTTGAGTCGTTTATACTCTGGCCCACACTCTGGGGACTCAGAGTACTCCAGTCCGCACTCTGGGGACTTGGAGATTTAAGTCGTTTATACTCCAGTCCGCACTCTGGGGACTTGGAGGTTTAAGTTGTTTATACTCGAGTCCGCACTCTGGGGACTTGGAGTACTCCAGTCCACACTCCGGGGACTTAGAGGTTTGAGTCGTTTATACTCGAGTCCGCACTCTGGGGACTTGGAGTACTCCAGTCCGCACTCTGGAGACTTGGAGATTTTGGTCATTTATACTCTGGTCCGCACTCTGGGGACTCAGAGCACTCCAGTCCGCACTCTGGGGACTCAGAGTGCTCCAGTCCACACTCCAGGGACTTGGAGATTTTGGTCGTTTATACTCTGGTCCGCACTTTGGGAACTCAGAGTGCTCCAGTCCGCACTCCGAGGACTTGGAGATTTAAGTCGTTTATACTCCAGTCCGCACTCTGGGGACTTGGAGGTTTAAGTTGAGAGCAGTCGTATTTCCACTCTTTAATTTGTATTCATCTACCGTATCGAGGCTAATATTGTCGAATAAACAATCGAACCACGTTTGCTCATGGAATGGGATTTTGCCCCTAGCATGAGGGACGAAACTTGAAGAATGGACGGTCGATTCTCGTCCGCATGGTGATTATAGCTCTTCTAATCAAGTCAAGGAAGGAGGTATATAACAGATGGTTGGATCACATCCATGCTGGGTCAGATAGTCAAATATCACACAATTTTTTCTGTATCTCTTTCTAGAAACCAATAATAATGGATTATTGAGTATACACGGTAAGTTGCATATGTTTTAAGGTGCAGTCGTGTCCATGCATTGAGAGCGATGGTTGACGAGTAGGTAGTCCATCACGACTACTCTAAGTCGGCTTTCGAATAACCTTTTGTGTTCAAGGTAGGATTTGATGTGCAGACGATCAAATCACGTCCACTTTAGACAGATCCCGACGTCACTGAGCTTTAAGAAGGGCATCTGTATTTTGTCGGACTTTGTTCTATGACTTGAGTTGAGTGGACGATCAGGCCATACTCATTTCAAGCCTTGTTTAGGTCTCCATGACAAATTTGGAGGTCAATGAATGGATGGTCAGTCATGTTGACTTTGTATTTGGGGCTCTAATAGTGATGAGCTTTTCAATCTCTAGTTCTTGGCCCCAAATTAAAGGCACGTGATTGATGATGAGCGATCGAATTATGCTTCTCTAGAAGTTACTTCACACATCTGATCATGGTCTGCGCGGATTGGTTGGCGACCAAATCTGAGTACCTAGTCACCTGCATCGTTTTGAAAGTAGTTAGTTCAAGTTATCCCTAGTTCATAGAACAATTAAAATAGAAATAGATTTGGAAATAATTCAAAGAAGATTAGGATAAATCTCATTGGTAAGTGAAGCAGCATTGTGTGCTCGCTATTCGACTTTGCCCCTAGCTCCTTTCAAAGGGATGTCGCCCGTCAGCAGTCCAATTGATAGTCATATCCCTTTATTAATAGGCATCGGATGTTCGCTGCCCGCCATTCTGCAGGACTTGTACATACTATTGAAGCTTTCCTTTCCAGATCGGCTTTCGGATCACACCTCGAAGGTGTTTGTAATCGCCCGTGTTAGGATCAGTGAGCATCGAGGAATATACAACATTCCCCTGATTTTCTTTAGACTTTGGTGTACTCTCTCGAAGTTGTTTCCAGTACCACTCCGAATCGTGAGTCTTCAAGTTAAGTTGTCAATTGAATCTTTCAAAGTGCATATGAGCCGAATTTTGAGGTCTTGTTTTGGCTACTGGGATCTGCATCCTTAGCCAACAGGCCTTCGTTATTATTTTTCTTAGTCTGTTCTGCTCCTCCACACTTTGGTTTAGATTCATTTTTGTCATAGAAACAATCCATGGTCGTAGGAGGCTCCAGCTAGCTGGTTGCCAAAATATATATGGAGGTCGATTCTCCTCAAGGGTGATAAGTATGATATCCCGTTGAGAATATCGTTTGAGTAGCGGTTGTTTGTCCGTTCCCTTGTTGTCGTTCAAAAGCTGTCGCCAGATCCTCTATGCCCTGGTCGATCAGGGGATGTAAGGGAAGTAGATAGGATGTTCCTTTATTAATTTGAGTTTTGAATTCACTATCTGGAGGCACTGCGCTCCTGAAATTTGGGTCGTACTCGATTTTTTTTAAAAAAATATGGGCATTCGGTATTAGAGAGCGCTCGACATTAGAGAGCGTTCGGCCTTAGAGAGCGCTCGGCATTCCACAATGTTCAGTATTCAGGAACGCCCAGCACTCAGGAGCGTTTGGCATTAGAGAGCGCTCGGCATTCAGGAGCGTTCGACATTGGTTCTGTTCAGCCTAAATTCTGTTCGGCCTTCTTTCTGCTCGGCCTAAATTCTGTTCGGCCTTATTTATGTTCGGCCAAATTTATGTTCGGCCTAATTTCTGCTCGGCCAAATTTCTGTTCGGCCTTTTTTTTGTTCGGCCAAATTTCTGCTCGGCCAAATTTCTGTTTGGCTTAATGTCTGCTCGGCCTTCTTTCTGTTCGGCCTAAATCCTGCTCGGCCAAATTTCTGTTTGGCCTAAATGTTGTTCGGCATACGAATACCACTCGGCCTAAATGTCGTTCGGCATACAATGCCGCTCGGCATTTCTGGGTGTCGTTCGGCATACGAATGCGGCTCGGCCTGGAGGTATGGATCGGCCTGGAGGTATGGATCAGCCTGGAGGTATGGTTCGGCCTGGAAGTGTGGATCGGCCTGGAGGTATGGTTCGGCCTAGAGGTGTGGATCGGCATATGCCTTTTCTGGAGCGATCGGCATACGCCTTTTCTGGGGCGATCGGCTGAATTGCCTTTGGTGGAGGGTTGGCCTTCATTCAACTTGAGTGCAAACTTCAACGTCCAACCCTTAGGTCTTGCATACATCAGTAAATCCAATCCTTTCATATGAACACGAACACTTGATTAACTTACGGTTGTCAGCTTCCTTTAGATTTCTTTCAAATCTGAGTAGAATAGGAAGTTTTCTATTAAACAATTGGATCTATCCCGCGAATATGGAAATCCACTAGTAGATGATGAGATCCAATCAAGCTGAGAATTCAATTCTCAGTGAAAGCACCAAAATTGGTCACTAACACCCTTGAGTAGAGTTATGTAGAGAGATTAATGAAGAGAGTAAATTAGAACTGAAAAATAGTGTAATTCAATGCAAAAGGAACAACAAAACGAGAACACCAGATTTATAGTGGTTCGGCGTAATTGCCTAACTCCACTTTGAGTTTGATCTTTATTGCTTTCTCAATTACTTGAATACAGATACAATCCGTAAATCAAACACTTGAATACAAGTTTGAATTAAAAAGAGGAGAGTATAAAAATGGCAGAGTCTCCCCAGTGTTCCCTGAAAAAGGTCCCTTTTGCTGTGCCCCTGCCTCTCTATTTATAGACGAAGATGGGTTGGACTTTCCTGGCGGGCCTGGCAGCTGAATAACTCGGCCCAAACGGAGTGGTCTCTGTGCGCCGAACCAAAGAGGCCGAACGATCTCCTTTAGCCGGACGTTCTCCTTTAGCCAAACGTTCTCCTTTAGCCGAACGTTCTCCTTTAGCCGAACAAGATGAGGCCGAACATACTGACTACCGTAGGGAGCACTTGTGGCGAACGAAACTAGAAGCCAGACCAATGTCTTAGCCGAACGATGGCTAGGCCGAACTACGGCTAGGCCGAACGATGGCTAGGCCGAACAATTCTTTGGTCGTAGAACGGTCTTATGCCGAGCGCCCTTCTCTGGCCGAACGGTATTCAATACCGAGTGTTTATCGATGTCAAACGATGCGTTCGTACCGAACGGTCTTAACATGTCGAGCGCTCATTGATGCCGAACGATGGAGAGCCTGAGTACTAAGTTGCCCGATCAATTCCCTGGAAAACACTAACACATCGTAAAGGCAATGAAGGAAATCTAAATTCTCTTCTTACATGGATTTGACTGAAACTATGGAAAGGATTTATTTAGATGCTCGAGGGCGCCTCTAGTATTAAAGGTCGATAAAAAGGGAACCCCCTGAATACGAGTGGGCATCGAGAAAGCATTTCCTATACCACGCGCTGGATGGCACAACATGAACGACTGTAGGAATCTGAAGGGTATTATTAAGGAACATGTAAGGAATGGTCATTTGCAATAATACATAAGGAATCAAGCTGTGGCAGTGGGACAGGAGCAGCCACCGTTCACCTCAAACGAAGATGGCATTGGATCTAGGCATCGTCGTCATCTTATTATCAACCGATTGGAGTTATGGATGGAATAAGTAAAACATCCCGAAGTAATGTGGCTAAGTCACTTATACATGTACGGGATCGAGGATGGCCCCTTGGCATGCTATGAGATAATGATAAACCATGATGCTCAGGTTTACGAAATGTTGTTTTTTCTATTTTCTACAAACTCTGATTTCTTTTTTTGGGTACTATGGTTGTTTAGTTTTGTTGGTTGTATGGACTTTTATTTTATCAATTAAACTCTATGATGATTGGATTTGACTTAACGTAATAAATACTACAGGTCACATGGTTACAGTCCCGACAAATGAGACGAGGCAATAATCGTGAGTTACAAGTCCCTTCATCGAAGAGCGACAGGATGGACTCAAACTCGGATAAGTCCTTGACCGAAGATTCAAGGCCGTAGAATATAAGTCCTTGACCGGAAAGTCGAGGCCGAAGAATATAAGTCCTCCATCGAAGAGTTAAGACCGAAGAATATAAGTCCTCGATTGAAGAGTCGAGGCCGTAGAATATAAGTCCTCGACCGAAGAGTCGAGGCTGGAGAATATAAGCCCTCAAGGGGAGAGTCGAGGTATGATAATATAAGTCATTGACCAGAGATTTAAGGTCAGAGAGTATTAGTCCTTGATCGGAGATTCAAGGCCGGAGAAGTAAAACCATGGATGAGCCCTTGACCGGAGAGTCTAGGCTGGAATAGGATGAAATGACCGGGCTAGGTCTATTGCTTTGGATATGGACCCGGAGAGGTCTCGATTTTACGAGAACCTGGCTAGGTCCCAGATTTGGATTACAAGACCCGAAGAGGTCTTGGATTTGGATGTCGATCTAGAGAGGTCATGGATTTGGTTATCGGATTTTGGGTATGGATAGATTAGAACTTCTTTATCGGGTTCGGATGGATATGTAATTGGCTAAGGATTTAGTTATTACATTCGGAATTGGATATCGACTTAGAATAGTCGTGGATTTGGATAAGGATATGTCGATGGCACTTGGATAGAATGACTTGGTAATGGATTGGATTATGGGTCAGACGATTTGGCTATGGATGGAACATGGACTTTGGATGTCTGATTTAAAGCTATTCAAGACACGCTTTTCTACCGCAAGGCATGTTTGGGGGGTAAATGTTACCCTGCCTTTTGGACAAGGCCGGTATATTAACAAATTTGCTAAAAAGGATGGATATCAGAATTGGAGATCTATTAGAAACAATGTTATGATCGATACCATCAAAATTGGATCAAGCTCCAATCAAAGTGGGATCAATAAGGAAAGATAAACAAGGCTAGGTGAGGCTACCTTTCAAATTTTAGGTCAATCGGAGTTCGTATGCTCAAGTTATGGATGGATCAATATTCAAAAAAAAAATGAGTCCACATTGATACGTTCGTGTCGATCGCTGCAGTATTGGTTTGGATCGACCGGTCTTCGAATCGAAACATCTCGTATTGATGCATTTTGTATCGATTAGTTGATTCCAGGATGAATTCAGGGTGATGGATGTGGATGTCGTATCAATTGGATGAATACGGCAAAGAAAACTGTGGATGTGAAGCAATAGTTACAGAGGTTTGGGGAAGCATTTCGTATCGATCACTTATTGAATGATATGAAGGGAACACACAGATGGAGCATAGGGTGGATATGAAAAGCAGCAAGCGCTCAAAGCCTATTTCGTGTCGATCACATTCGTATCGATCGATACGAAGGAACCGGTCGAAGGAAGGAGTACTTAACATGGCTCAACATGGATCACTACATGAAACTCGGATCGATACGAAGTAGTCAAGATGGAACACAATACTTAGATCGATATGAAAGGCATGGATTGAGGTATGGATTCGAAATACGATGGATATGAAGCTCTTGATCGATACGAAGGTTTCAGCCTACATTGGCAAATGCAACCTTGGATCGATCATAACTCTTAAACTACAAGTCCAAATGCTATGAAATTTTTACAGAAGCTTTCTTACTCACTCACGAACGTCTATAATCGATCTCTGCTCTTATAGGCCATTTTTGGATCGGTACGAAGATAGCATGGATCGATCAGGGATCGATCCCAAACAACCCAAGAATCAATCTGGTAGGCCCACCTACGCATGAAAAATGGTATTACGAGTTTTGAGGGAGATATTTCCAGATCTACTTCTATATATACCATAGTTATGCCTACTGAAATAGTGACTTTTGGAAGCTCATACGTCGTTACTCTGCTGAAACTCCATTGTAACTTGAGTGCAATTGACTATACTGTTGTAAATCAGTTGAGAATCATCAATAAGCAGCAAACTATTCAAAGTGGACGTAGGTTATAAGGCCAAACACCATAAATCTTGTGTCTTCTCTTACTTTCTTTAATATTAATTTTGTTATTTCTTCATTTTTACTCTCTACATTGTCTGGATCTGAGATCTATGTTTAGATATTGAGGATTTGTGTGTAAATACTACTGCTTTCACTATTTTTGGGGTTTTGACCAATTTTGGTGCAAACACAAAAATCACTCCGAATATTCATTAGAGAAGACAATAAAGAAAACAGAATTGATAGCTAATGAGATGGCTATTCAATAATGAAAAACCAAACCGAAAACAGGAAAATAAATCGATCATCTAATTGACATTGGGATTGATGAAGAATTGTAGCAAAACTGTGATGCATCAGTTCAGTATCGATGCTATCAGAGGGAGTTAACTTTCCGAAAGCATGGAATAAAGAAAAGATAAGAGTGATCCATCGTATACTGATGTGCATGTAAAACTGTATATTTTTACTCTCATGCTTAATCTTTCTTTATTAAAATAAAGGACATGTTATGGTATTTTTACATGTTTTAACCAAAATACAAAAGTATTTTCAAATCATTATTCACTCATCTACATTTCAACGAAATGGTCATTTTATATGTGCATTTATTTTGACAAAATTTATTTGCGCAATTTAATTTAATTTTTGAAGGAAATTGAGTGTAAATTAGAAGAGGATTCATGGATATATGCATGCATAAGTAGTGGGAGCCAAAAGAATGAAGAAAAGAAGGAATTTAATCAATAAGGAGGAACCCATTTACCCACTTGCTAATGGACCACATTTAAAAGAAAAAGCACATGTTAGTAGGAGATTAATTAAATATTAATGATGATTTGGAGGTCGAGCAAAGTTAAGGGCATTTTTGGTAGCTCCCTAAAAAGAAATTAGGGTTTTAGACTTGTATAAATACCTTCTTATGTTTTATGTAATGGATATCAATCTTTATTGATAGTTATAACCACCAAATAGAAAGTTCACTTATTTTAATAGCTTATTAATCTTCTCTTTTATTTTATGCACCATTATTTCATATTATTTTTCTATGCTATTTTATTTCATGTCTCTTTTTATTTCATATAAGTAGATTAGATTTATCTAATGCAATTTGTGTAGATTTATTTTTATGCAATTAGTTAGCTCTCTACTTCTTTTTAATTAGCTTTCTGTCTATTATTATTTTCGTTCATTATCGTTTATATGTTGAAATCAATTTATATTGAAATGAATTCAAGTATAAGTAGCTAAACCCTTTAGGGTTAACGAAGCTCTCATGAATTATGTAAAATCAACATGATGATTTCATTTATGATATCTTGTTTAGTGCTTAATGTAAATTTTGATGTTAATGGAAGTTTGTTGTTTATTAGTGAATTTGATAGCCTATGTTGTTAAATACAAATAGGCTATACTTAATCAAATATAATCGCAAGTTACATATTCATCTAACTAATTGACTTTAATAATGAAAGTGAAAATAGAATCAAAATTTGATGTTCTATGTTAGTTGATTACAAAAAAGATAAATAGATCACACTTGAATTAGATTTTAATTTTAATTTCACAGTCATTTTCACTAGATTTGATAAGTGGGTTTGGATGATATATTAAACTTTGATGATTTAAATTGTCTTAGTTAATATCACAAGTGGACCATACTTATAATAAATACATCAACTATTTCTACATGTGATAGAAAAGAGAGATTACAAATTTATTTTGTGTTGTTATATATGAAAGTGAAAGATAATTTACCTTTAAATTTCCTTTTAATCACATAATTTTTATTCCAATTTTTCTCTACTCTTTCACACTTTTATTACAAAAGGAAATTGTTTTTTTTTAATTTTTTGTTTTTTATATGTGCATGAAACTAGTGCAACTAAATGAATGCAAGGGCATGAGCAGAAATTTTTCTGTCCTTTGTATCTCCTAACCTAAAATTATATCGTGGTATTTTGATTTAATTCAATGAAACAATTCTTAGCCAAATAGCGGAAATGATTTATTTGTGCACCACGAATCACGGTAGTAATGCAGTTGAATGTTTAAGTGTCTTTAGAGAAACAATCAATATAATATCTGACGAATCATCGTAATAATTACAAATGTTTGTTAATAGAAATCTTTCACTCTTATTCTCTTACCCTTGTTGTTAACCTAACATTAGATTTAGTTAAGATAATTAAAATGCTTAGTATCTAAGTGTCTATTGTTGATAATTGTAGAAACCATCCAGCTATGCGAGAAAGTATCCAAAAGGGGAGACCATAAGAGCAAACTGGGGTGAGAAGAATGATATAATCATTCTTTCAAGTGATAAGGAAGAAGCTAGGAAATGATCATTTAGCAATATTATGCCCATTATTAAAGCAGAATTAGATCCATAAACCCAATTAGATGAAAACGGCTATCTTGTGACTGAAATGCTTATATCTCCGCCGACTTTAGAACTTATTATAGTGTCTAATGATGATGAGACCCAGGCCTCAGAAGGAACGTGGATCACTAACCTAGTAAGTTCAAAACTCGAACGGGAAGAAGATATTCCCAAGGAGGAGCCGATGGAAGAAGAATCTGAACCTGAAGAGGACCCAAGCACCATGATATTCCTTGAATCAAACAGCTGCAATGGAGACAGTAATGTTATATGGAGATGGATGATGACCATATTATTTGGCCCGAGGAGTCATTAGATTCCCCCATTCATTGGGACAACATGGAAAACTAAGAGGAAGAATTTAAGGATCCCGAGGAAGAAGGAGTGCAAGGTTTAGAAGAACTAGAAGAAGGAGAAGTAATACAAGAAGTGCTAGTCAGACTTAGGCATGTGTTGTGGAACCTACCCTGGCTTCCATATGAACTAGATGTGATACCATAAATTGAGTACGGAAACAAAGTTGATAATAAACAAGATGATAGCAAAGACGATGAAGAAGTCTTATTTGATTTTGGATATGGAAATGGACCGTTAGCATTAGACTCGGAGGGGTTATTATGATGTGAGATTAGAAGATTTGAAAACACCTATCTAGATTAATATTATGTAGTAGCGCGCACGCGCACACACACACACACACATACATACATACATATATATATATATATATATATATGTGTGTGTGTGTGTGTGTGTGGGTGGATGGCTTATAAGGTAGTTATATTCGTATCAGTATTATGAAAACCTAAGTTTAAGTACTTACGAATGATTTAAGTATGTCGGGAGAAATGATATGTGTAAGATAAGGATGAATGTAAAAATATTAAGCATGTATAACATAATTATGTTCTTTGTTTATGACTTTTTCAAATGTAAATACATAAATCACTTAAGAAAGTTACATTAGAATAAAACTATATCTTTATGAAATGTTTAAAAACTTAAACCAAAATTTTCTAGATATTTTGGAAAAGATAAAAAGTATATGCAGTTTACATGAATTATTTCATAACACAAATTTGGCCTAAACATTTGAATATAGCATTTTGATATTCAAAAAGGATTTATCATGTGATGCTTTAGGGCAAACATTGATGAGGATTTGTAGTTGGATCCTTACATTTACTATCATAATTGAGAGCTATGCAAGGAAAGTAGAAGTTTCTAAGCCTGATCAAAGTCCACACTAGAGAATCGAAGGATTAATACTAGTTTGAAAGTAAAGTTATATATTCAAATAGTAGATCGAATCAAATTGTACATACATATGATCTATATACATTATATAGATGGTTTTAAAAAAATATTTTGGGCAAACACCTTTGAGTTTTGGTTGTAATTTTACAGACGAAATTATTTTAAGGAGGAAAGTCTGTAACGGCCCATAAATTTATCACTTTGATAAATTATATTTATTTTTAAATTATTTAAATAAAAAAATTCAACATAGATTATGTTGTCTTAAACAAAAATGATGGCAATCTCATTTGAGCAAGTATTTATAAAAATATATACTTTGAAAAAATATGATAAAATGATTGAAAATTGTTTTATCAATAAACAACTCTATAATTATCAGAAGTCACACATGGTGCTAGATACGTACACTTATTCGTCAATATAGACAAGAATATGAATAAAATTATGGGAATCAAAAGTATTTATAACATCACCAATAATGGCATCATTTTTAATAATTGATTTATGGATTCAAATTGGGATTTAATGTTTCAATAATTATTACATTTATTAAATAATTCATTTTAAAATTGTAATAATTCATTTTAATTAATTATGTAGTGATAGTAAATCATTTATAATAGTTTTATAAAGATATATAATTGATTTGAAAATATAATAAAACATAGCTTTATCAATATAACGATACCTTTTGTAAACAATTGGTTAATATTAATCTATATGACTTTATAATTCGAATGAGATCGTTTTAATTAATTGATAATGATGGGAAATTAGTTTTCAATTTTTGTTTACATTTACACGTAAATTAATCTATAAGTGAAAATGTCACCGGGAATCGGCTTTTCGATTTCAACGGTTTAATGAACGAAAGTTGTTCAAACTTATTGAAACCTTGTTATATGTCTTATGCACGTATATAACATACACATGCACACCCTAACATATACATGAACACATATATACATACAAATATACATGTACTGTAACATCCCGCCTTTTCGTACGATTTACACATGCCGATTCAATCCATACGGAAGGGCGGATTGTTATGGGGTAAATAAGAAAAATAAGAAAGAAAGAAAAGAAAACAGAATCTCGCAGCGGAAGGATAAAATATAATAATAAAATATACAGTTTATAAATCTGTTTACAAAACATTCATATAATACATATCAGAGTTACACATACCAACAACAATGCAGCAGAACAGTGTATAGTGCAATAGTATAAATAATAATAATATACATCTTCGTCTTCGTCCTTTAGAGCTAAATCTTCAAATCCTGAAACGCTCGGACTGACCCGAGCGAGTTGAAAAAACGAAACACTCGAGTCAAAACTAAAAGATTTTATGTAAGTTAAATTAACAGAAATAAATATGAGTGCAGTAACTCAAGAGATGCTCGGGATTTACATCTCCTAAGGATCCGTTAAACTATTTACTATATAGTATATTGCACTATTATAATAGTGTCTATTTGTAAAATAAACTTACTTTTTAATAGCGTTAAGGGGTTACCCATACAGCCCTTAACACAAATAATGCCAATAGTCTATACAGTACCGTAATACCTCCTGATCGGGAAGCTACCAGAGGATATTCCATAGGTACGACACAAATAGAAACTCGTAGAAGGTGCGCTAGGGTAGGTGACACGGCACAACTAGGCAATGCCAGGGTAGATATACCAATTACGCTTCCGGGCTGATGGAAACGCGCAGCGCGCAGCTGCCGCCCACCTCGAACAACACCCCCAAAATCAAAAGTAAAGTGGCCACTGAATCAATCCAAAAGTCATAGTATAATATCGAAGGAGTGCGTTCGATCAGAGGAATGACCTCATTGGCCCGTCAATCGCTCCTGTTTTAGCCACCTTATGCCAACTCACGGGAGTCGGGTCCACGTATTTACCTTACAGCAAACGCCGCCACCAACCTACTTCATTCTGGAATCTCCACCGCGTACACGGTTAGTCAAATTTGGTTTTCGGTATCGACAGAGAGTATGTCCATATCCGATCCCGGTCTCTTTGCCAACCAATCGTTATTATAACACCTTGGTTATTTAAAAAAATTATACTTTTAAAACCATAATAAAATATCCATTTAAAACCCATATAAACCCGATATCATTTATTCTTAAAACCCCAAATCAATACGATATCATTTATTTTCCAATATATATTCTTTCCAAAATCATAGGGTTTCTAAAGTAAATATTTAGAAATCAAAACTCTTGAATATAATATTTCCAAATTATACTACCTAAAAAAAACATAGCTTTGAAACAAATTTCCATCTCTTAAATGGTTAAATATTTAACTACTTTTATAAAACAAAATAGCTTCTTTAGATTTCACAAATCAATTCTAAAAACTTGCAAATACCATATCAATTCTTATGGTTAAAAGCTTTAAATATTTCACCATTTCAAAAACAAACTCATTTGACAAACCCATATATATCAAATCCAATTACTTATTATTTAGACTTGAAATGTTTACTTATTGAATTCAATATAATTTAAGTAAACTTTTAACTTCACATAACTGGAAAAAATTTCAATTTATTTTACTTGATATATTCATTTAAAACAACCTGATACTCATTTAAACCACTTTACACAAAATCAAGTTATAAATCATATCCTTTAAAAATATAACTTTTATTTAAATTCCGATTTAACTTAATATTCAACTTCCAATTTTTTTCTCATTAAGTCAATAGAACTACCAGAAATTAAATTTTAATTAAATGCTTAATCGTATTTGATCTTAAAATCAAACTTCGGTTTATACTTCAAATCAATTTTTATACAAAGTCTAAAACCGGAAAATTTCTATATATATATATATATATATATATATATATATATATATATATATATAGCTTTTATTAATGATCAAATCAAAACCCATAAACCATATATATATGTATAGCTTTACAAACCATAGTAAAACATTTCCAAAAATAATTTTATATATTTACCGCGGTGCCTGTATAAAATTTTCTATCCTATGGTCAAGTGATACGGATGTTTATCGTTTCAATCTGTAATTTAAAATAAAAAAAAATGCGGTTGTATATCATTTCAAACCGCAATCCCGAATGAAATGAAAATGCATGATGACTTGCAGTTTATACAATATAAATATAGCATCCATTCATCCAAATATCCATCATCAACCATTATTTGCAATCATCGTCCAATTTAAACAGTCATCGATATATAGAGCATATAAATTATACAAGTAATAAATAACAGTTTATATTCAATAATAAATTTAATAACTGTTAACTAGCAGTTTATATGCAAAATAAATTCTAACTGTAAATTTATACGCAATAATTAAAATAATAAACAGTTAAATAAATAAAAATGCGAATTAACTGAGAAGATGAATAAAACATGCCAAACAAATCATATATAAATTTATAATCATATCTAAAAATCAATTTAACAAACATAAAATATTTTAGACGTTGTGAGTGGGTTAAAACACTCACCTTTTGAATTTAAATTGGATTTAAATCTAATTTAAACCCAAAATTTCGCAGTCTCCAAATTCATCCAACCAGCGTCAACAGATCTGAAATTTCAATACGATCCTAACAAAAATAATCTCGCGTGAATCGGACACGGTATGGGAAAATTACACAAGTTAAACGTTAAAGAAATTGTATTGAAAATCAAATAAATTAAAATAAAGAATACCTCTCTTCGAGAACTATGACATATAAATTTTTCTGGAATTTTTAGAGGATTTTGAATTTTTATTTATATTTTGGACTGTAATTGGATCTGGAATTTTGCAGCAATTGGAAAAGAAGAGGTTGAAGAAAAGGCCACACAGAGAAACAAAGAAAGATGGAGGCTAGGGTTTACACAGCCTATTTATAGGCAAAGTGAAAACGAATAGGTAGGCACGAATTATAAACGCGCAAAACGGTTGTTGGCCCACCAGAATATTTCATATTAATTGGATACGTTACGGATTAGTAAATAAATAAATTTCTTCCTCAACATTTACATTGAATTTTAAACGTATTTACAAATATAAATTTAGACGTTTTATTTAAGTTTCAATATAATTTCATTAAATTTCAAATTCATAAATAATTTCCATTTTTAACTAAATTTCAAATTACCGTAATAATTATCTTAGATTCTTATTCATTCCCAATAGATTTAACTATTCTAAATCGACTAAGTTTACATACTATAAAATCCACATTCCTATGTATATATAGTTTTGAATTCCATACTAAAAATATTTTATTAACATTTCGCAAATACATAAATTGGTATTGCACTGTTACTTAAATAAATAGCCTATACCAATCACTAATTAAATGGGTTACCAAATTTTGGATTGGTTAATAATTATTAATTATTGCTTCATTTCTTAATTATACACTTGCATGGGTTATGCTTGTCTAATTATATTCCCATACTAATTAATGTTTCCAACAAACAATAACCTTTCCTTAGTCCCACCCTTTTTACCAAATATTTCCCTGCAAATAATTCATTTTCCCATACATACTTCCATTTACACCTAAACTTATTATACCTCTTTATTTTCTCAAACAAATTACAATGATTAAACAAATTTAAATGAAAATTTGAGTTGATAGATTCATAGATTCAAATGTTTACTTTATTTCAATATCTACTAAACTTTGAAATTATAACATAGACTCCAAAATAAAATCCTCCACTCTAGTCATACAAGTCTTATTGAAATAAAATGTATCTACCCTATTTTTAGGTCTTGGTTCGTAATATCCACCCGTTTTGACTTAATTTAAAATAGCGTACAAATTACATTACCTTTAATTGCAATAAATCCTATCATTGCCATTTATATTCCAAATGAATAAATTATTAATAGGTTAATTGAATCAGATTTACAACTCAACTTTAAATATTTGCAAATTTTGTCAGTTTGGATTACTTGGTAAATCTAGAATCCCTTAAACAACTTCCTACATAAATTTATTATAGAATAATTCAAAATTAACGTACAATTCCAATTTATGCAGCGATTACAACTTAAATTTCAAGGAATTTATTTATTTAGGTTTTGAATCCTATTATTCACTAAAATTGTCATCCCATGTATACAATCCACATTGGTTTGTATTTGTTCCATTTACCTCTTTAGTCATAGCGTAAATTTCTCATTAATGCACATTAAAGTCCACTAAATTTCAACTGCCTCTTAATTTCCATTTATAAGTCTTAACACCCTAAATTTGACCACTTCTAACATGGTATTACTTCTCATATTAAATGTAACTTTTATTTAGTGTATTAACATTTATTTCTATTTAAATTTCATCAACCAAATTAAACATGTAACTTATAACTATTTCTTACAATCCAAATTATTACACCCATTGTCATATTCTGAATGGAGCCAGCATTTAATAACACAGTTTATCTAAATTACATTAGGACAATATTTGATTCTCTTTGATAATATTAAATCCCCAATTTATTAAATGGAATCAATATATCTTTCTTTATATACTGTATGTCTAAATATCTTAATTATCAAATTTCAACTTATCCCTCAACCCCAAATAACGTTATCAAAAATCTTCATATTATAATTAATACTAACCTTTATTTCATCTTATAGAATCAACTATCTTTATTGACAAATTAACCTACCTTACTGCACAACTTAAGAAAATTAATTGCAAATATGATCTCACATTAGACTTCATAAATTATCAGTTGAAATCTACATAAAACCATTTATTTAATTAAAACCTTGCTATTATACATATTGACTCTTTACATGGAATTATATTACATTCCTTAATTTCATTAAAACTTTATTTCTCACCTAAATCGCAAAATAGTAAATTTCAATTACTATAGAAATTTTATTTAAGATGAATTTGAATCCCAATCAATTGTTATTGCACTCCTTATTACATTAAGTTACATTCAGTTTACACATTTTAGAATTAAATTCAAATTACCTACAAATCTTATTTCATTCATAAATGCCATCATTTACCACATTATTGCATGGTTTCATTTAATTATATTCATGCTATTCATGTTTCTATTAAACTTGCATACATACTTCCGTTATTATTCAATCAATTATTAAACATTATGACCAAATCATCTAACAAAATTGTATAATTTTCCATTTATTAACATTCAGTTACTATTCAACATGATTAATTCATTAGATAAATCAAATAATTACGCTTGCTTTTCTCATTTGATTTTATAACCTAATATACCATTCATATTAAACCTATTTCATTCAATTCATACAAATTCAGCTAGATTAACTTTACTGTCTAGATTTTCATGCAGTTACTTTTAATAAATCGAATATTGCATTGGATAATTTTACTGCTTACCTTTCATATATAAAAAAAAATTCAAAGTGTACGCTCTCACTACTACCTTTATTAGGATTTATTCCCTATACTAATATTTAGTTTTATTGACCCTTTATATTTCATCTCTTTTTAAATTAAATTACAAAATCTTAATTAAATTAACCAACTTAAATTGTCGAAATTTACGGGTCGTTACATTCTCCCCCGCTCAAAACTTTTCGTCACCGAAAAGGAAAAAGAAGGGAAAAGAAAGATTTAGAATCTACATATCTTATTCAAAACATTACCTTATAAACAATTAAATTTACAGTATCTGTTACTTTTCTTAAAATATACAAATTTACAACATTATCTTTTTAGACTTAAATTTATTAGAGTTTGAAGAACATTTCAAAATATTTCTAAGTCCAAAATTTAAATATCTAAGTAGTTCCAATCACTAATCATCCAAATTAATACAACAATCATCAATTTCCTCGAACAGCATACATACAATTACAAAACAACCATACAATCACACAAATCAAATAGTTGTTTGGGTTCAAACTTGAAATTGTACGGAATGAAAAATAACTATCAAGTGCATCATTTACTCAACAGTCTTAGATGGAATAAATTATTTATTCATCCAACAACTTCAAATTTCCTTACCCAACCAAACATAAACCAAACAATAACCATTCAACCCAACAATCAATTTAACTTATTATAAATCTTTATTTCATACTTTAGTTGTTTGATTTCCTTTCTTTCATTAATGAGTGATTACCTCATTTATTTTCATTTATTACTTACAATATTCATCTTCCATTTTAAATGTCATGTAAGTTTCTTTTTATTGCATTCCATTTATGTATTTCTAAATTTTATTTATTTATTTCTCACAGTTTCATTTATTATAGAATTTCATTCTATTTACTTAAGTTTTAAAATCATCTAATTATAATACTTACCTTTAATTATGGTAAAATTTAAATTTACAACTTAAGTTTATAACAATAAATTCCCATTTATAACAGCAAATTCATTGAATACTTTCATTATCTCAAGCTTTACTTGTAAGATTTCCCCCTTACATTTTCTTACTAACACTGTAACTTTTATTATATGGCAAGTTATATATATGCTTTAAGAATGTAAGTGAAAATTTATACAAGTTTCTTCTCAATTCCTTTATTTTTTTAGTGGTCATTAATTATATATTCGTTTTATAAGTTACAATTTCAACTTACTTTTACTTTCATTCATTTATTTAATGCTAATATTTAATAATAGTAACATTTTAATTACACCTAATTTGTAACCTTATAACATCAATTCTAATAAATAAAGAATTTCCTTTATCCATTTACTAAGGTTTACAACCGTTTATTTACATTACTTGTCTTCCTTTTTTTTTTTAAGGTTCAAATTTGCTACACTTAATTGTACTATTAATAAATCTGGAACTTAAGAACCAAATACCGGGTTAAATTTTAAATCATTTAAAATAATAGATAGATATCTACACTTAACATATATATCCAATTATAATTAAAACGATAAAATTTTCTTAACAATTCTGCAGTAAATTACTACAGTGGCCTTCCCACTTCGAAACTCGAAAATGAATGTCGATGATGCGTGCACTCATCACCGAAATTATTTTCCAGCGACAGAGAGGAAAGTACAAAACTTATTTTCTCCAAAAATCATCTTTAAAACAATTTCTCTTAAATTATATTAATTATTCATATCAGAAAATACTTATAACAATTATATTCCAAAAATTTTACGAAAAATTCCAAAACCCCGTATCTTAAGTCCTAAATTTCCAAATTTCGTTTATCTTATTTTTAAATCTTATTTCTATCAGTATTCAAAACCTTCATTACCTAACAACCAATCTATTACAACCAAATATATATATTATTTTGAAAAATTATTTTATAGAAAATATAATAGGTAAAATTATTTCATTCACAAATATTATGTCGGTCTGTCCTATTAAGTGTTTAGAAACCCCTGTTGATGTCACAGCGTCCCATGCACCAACCAGAGTTTATAAATACAAAACGGAACAGATTAACACAATATTAAAACCTTTTTATAATACTAACAAATACGCTCTCTCATATATATACACTCGGTGACTCCCATAGGGTATTACTACCCTATTAGTAAAGAGTCAAACCCCACAAAGCTAAGGTTTATCGCTAAACTAAAGCTCTGATACCAACTGTAACATCCCGCCTTTTCGCACGATTTACACATGCTGATTCAATCCATACGGAAGGACGGATTGTTATGGGGTAAATAAGAAAAATAAGAAAGAAAGAAAAGAAAACAGAATCTCGCAGCGGAAGGATTAAATATAATAATAAAATATACAGTTTATAAATCTGTTTACAAAACATTCATATAATACATATCAGAGTTACACATACCAACAACAATGCAGCGGAACAGTGTGTAGTGCACTAGTATAAATAATAATAATATACATCTTCGTCTTCATCCTCCAGAGCTAAATCTTCAAATCCTGAAACGCTCGGGCTGACCCGAGCGAATTGAAAAGACAAAACACTCGAGTCAGAACTAAAAGATCTTATGTAAGTTAAATTAACAGAAATAAATATGAGTGCAGTAACTCAAGAGATGCTCGGGATTTACATCTCCTAAGGATCCGTTAAACTATTTACTATATAGTATATTGCGCTATTATAATAGTGTCTATTTGTAAAATAAACTTACTTTTTAATAGCGTTAAGGGGTTACCCATACAGCCCTTAACACAAATAATGCCAATAGTCTATACAGTACCGTAATACCTCCTGATCGGGAAGCTACCAGAGGATATTCCATAGGTACGACACAAATAGAAACTCGTAGAAGGCGCGCTAGGGTAGGTGACACGGCACAACTAGGCAATGCCAGGGTAGATATACCAATTACGCTTCTGGGCTGATGGAAACGCGCAGCGCGCAGCTGCCGCCCACCTCGAACAACACCCCAAAAATCAAAAGTAAAGTGGCCACTGAATCAATCCAAAAGTCGTAGTATAATATCGAAGGAGTGCATTCGATAAGAGGAATGACCTCATTGGCCCGTCAATCGCTCCTGTTTTAGCCACCTTATGCCAACTCACGGGAGTCGGGTCCACGTATTTACCTTACAGGAAACGCCGCCACCAACCTACTTCATTCTGGAATCTCCACCGCGTACACGGTTAGTCAAATTTGGTTTTCGGTATCGACAGAGAGTATGTCCATATCCGATCCCGGTCTCTTTGCCAACCAATCGTTATGATAACACCGCGGTTATTTAAAAAAATTATACTTTTAAAACCATAATAAAATATCCATTTAAAACCCATATAAACCCGATATCATTTATTCTTAAAACCCCAAATCAATACGATATCATTTATTTTCCAATATATATTCTTTCCAAAATCATAGGGTTTCCAAAGTAAATATTTAGAAATCAAAACTCTTGAATATAATATTTCCAAATTATACTACCTAAAAAAAACATAGCTTTGAAACAAATTTCCATCTCTTAAATGGTTAAATATTTAACTACTTATATAAAACAAAATAGCTTCTTTAGATTTCACAAATCAATTCTAAAAACTTCCAAATACCATTTCAATTCTTATGGTTAAAAGCTTTAAATATTTTACCGTTTCAAAAACAAACTCATTTGACAAACCCATATGTATCAAATCCAATTACTTATTATTTAGACTTGAAATGTTTACTTATTGAATTCAATATAATTTAAGTAAACTTTTAACTTCACATAACTGGAAAAAATTTCAATTTATTTAACTTGATATATTCATTTAAAACAACCTGATACTCATTTAAACCACTTTACACAAAATCAAGTTATAAATCATATTGTAACGTCCCGAAAATTTTCGACTTTCGAAAATTCAACATCGATACTCACTTTATCGACTGCCGAGAAATCGGAGGCCAAAAACCCGAAATGTTATGGTTTAAGAAAAAGAATTTAAGAAAAGAGAAGAGAAAAAGATAGAAGATAGAGAGAAAAGAGAATAGAAAAAGATAGTGAAAAGAAAACAGAAAATAGAGAAGAGATAGAAAAGATAGAGAGAGAAAAGAAGGTAGAAAATTAGGAAATAGAATAGAAAATAGAACGGACAGAAAGGAAACAACAAAGAACATCAGAATCTCACAATTCGCAGCGGAACAACATATAATAATAAATGAATAATCTTTAAATAAAGAACTATATCAGTTATTATATTTTACACATTACATTTCATTACATCATATCATCAGAGTGTACAACAACAACAACAACATACAGTGCAGCGGAAAAAGAAATACTATATACTCGTAATACGCCATGCCATCCAGCTTGCCTCCAGCAATTCCAGAATATCCAGAATATCCTGATAAACCTAACTCTTAACTGCCCGTGTGGAAATTGGTGGGCACCCAGAGTTTAGGAAGGAAAACAATAAACTCCAAGTCAGTCATGTGACTGGTGTGAGAACTCAAAACAGTTTATTTATCTTTGAAATCAAAAATAGAGGAATATTTTTAAATTCAATTCGCAATGCTTTTAAAAATGAGGCAACCATAAGGCCTCCCGCACACACACACAATGCAAACGCAGAATCGGAGGAGATTTCTCCTTATGATAGTCAAAGATGCTTGATACGCATTTAAAATAACATTTGATATTATTACTAGTGCATAGTGTAGGAAAAATTCATTTCGAAAGTAGAGTATAAATCTTAGCCAACATACGACCATTATCGTATGCCTACTATAGCTACCATCCAAATAGTGGGGCGCCACCATAAGTGAATGATAGGTCCTACAACTAATACCGTACAAGATCGTATTGTTTCTTTGGATTTCCAACGAATGATCAGGCCAAGGAACTTCTCATTGCCACATGAGAATGCCTCTGGATGGACATCCCCGAGAACCAAACCGGATATGTACCAACACAAGGCCGGGTTACCCCTAACTGAGTAACAACTGACCGAATATGCCATCCCCCGGTTCTTTGGGACCTTTTAACCGAGCGCTCGCAATCAATTCACACAATCATAACAAAGTGTTTTCAACATGAGTAAGTATCTGGGCTCCATACCATGATACCACCCTTTTCCAGAAGGAAATGCACACATCCTAAAGGGCGCTACCCCTCATAACCTTGCTGCTTCTTTCCTGTTTTGACCATTCACGGGGTGTGAGGCTCGACGAAGTCACGTCCACAAAAACATACTTTATACAAAAGCCATGCTTTGGGTCAACAAATGATCATAGAAATGATCACAAAGCTAGACGATCAAATAAATGATCCTATCACAAATAATCAACACAATGATCATTTACAGCAACAGTCAGCATGTCACATTACCAAATTGGGAATATATCGCTGATAACTTCAACTACATAACCTCTGAGCTCGTACGTCTCAAAGAAGGGTGTTAAGCTAAAAGAATAAATTCTTCGCCACCAACAGAAATATATTTGAAAGAAATCGTCTTTATATCTCAACTTGTAATGTCAGGCATACTATCCATACAAGTATGTTCCGGGCTCGAACAAAACCGAAGGCACTTACAAAGAAGTCCTTGCAATCCGGATATTCACAATCCTGATCGGATTTCCCATCACTTAGGGAGTCTCTATACCGTTGCAACTCAGTGCAGAGACAATCGACAGGTCATCCTATCGCTCTCGCAAATACCGGGTCTTTAACACCGATCTTCAATGCAATTCACAACGACGTATCACATATTCTAAACCAATCCCACTTTCTTTTATAAATTCCATAGTGAATTTATATTTCACAATATCAATGAATATATGATTTTAATTATTCATTTTCAATTTATCTTCAAAAAGATAAATTCTCAACTTATTCACTTTGTATTGGAAAAACATTTCCATACTTACTTATTCATAAGTAATTCACAAATTTTATTTATTTTCAACACTTAGAAAATATTCAATATACTTAAATCGAAATTAAGTATATATTTCATTCTTTAAGGAAATCATTCTCTTAAACGTATTTATTTGGGCCAAAACGAATGTTACATAAAACATCGTTACGACAACCCAAAATCACTAGTATAGGGATTCGAAATTAAGATAGATATATAAATCCCAATACTATACAAAACATTTCCTTTCGGAAATCATTTACTATAACAACAGTGTTATAGTCCACTATTTCCTTTTATTTCTCGAAAACGTCTATTTCAACAATAAATGTTGAAATCTAGGGTTTCGAATCTCAACACATTTTAAAACATCGTTAGATCGTTTTAATTCTATTTAAAATATCACATTCAAAACAATTTCTTTAACATATTATTCACTATTCAAAAACGTGAATATACTACGTTAATCAATTTCATCATTTCTATTCATTTTATTTCAAAGGATTATTCACAGTCAAAAATGTGAATATAACTTCATTAATAGGTTTCAACAATTTTCTTATCAAAATAAGTCGTTTGTGAATTTACAAAACAACGTTTATAAACTCCATTTCTATTTATTTTATACCAACTTCCTTTTATAAATTCCTTTATTAATCTATTCGATTTATAACTCAATTATAAACTAAAGGTTCATATTATAAATTAAATGCTTATAATTTATTTGTTTGAAAAATCGTTCCTTTGAACTTCATAATTATAAATCTTATAACTTATAAGATTCAATTATTTATCCAAATATATTCTTTAATAATTTCACAAAATTTATAATCTTACTATTTATAAATTTCACTTATAACTTCACCATTTATAATTCTATAAATTCCATTCACTTATGCAATCTATTTTCACTTCATTCAAACACTTATAAAAACTTGTTTTATAATGTCAATATTTCAATTTATAAATATCCATTTATAAATCTCTTAATATAAATCAATTTATATTATTCTTTAAAACGTCTTTAATCTCCTTTATTATTTCACCATTTTGATTCATAAAATAATTAAATTTTATAAATCCTATATTCAAACTTTTCACAATAAATTCTAAAATCCCGATTAAACTCTTTTATAAAATCAATAGCATCATATTCTCAAAAATCAGTTTTTAACTATATTTCTCAAAAATCATAATTTTTATAACATTAAAAATTATAACGTTTATTGATTTAAAATGAATCAATTCCAAAAACATTTTATAAACGTATACTTCCAAAAATCACTTTGAAATCTTTTTAAAATTCCAAAATTTGGTCCAATGATGCTACATACCAAATAGTCAATCACGACAACAACGATATCATATATCGATATGATAATCAATAAAATATCAAAATATCTGAATTCAAATAAATACTGTTGAGGAATCCAGTTGGATCCCTCCAACCTGTTTTCCTGCATCACAAACATTAGCACAATACCAATTTCGCTCCAGTACGAAATTATCGCGGTATATGGGATTTAAAATACTATCCGCTTAATAACGGCGCAATAGGGTCTCATCCGCTAAACAAAAAATGCGGGAAATCAATAACTCCAATATATACATATGCCAATATATATATATATATATATTGCTATTATATATAATACCAATTTCACTGTTTATGAAATATTCGCGGTATATGTTTTTATTAAATAACATCCGCTTACTAACGGCGTATAATGTCTATTTTAACAATCAATAGATAACAATCATCATTCAAACATGAATTCAAATATTTTAAATCTATCTATTTAAAATAAAATCGAAACTGATTCGATTGAGTGAGAAGTTCTCACCTTGATTTTAAATTCCGTTTTAGCGATTTATTTCGAATAAAATTAAACGGACGTTTAATTTTACCCAAAATTCTCACTAACTCCAAACGACTCCAATCCAATTTCATCGCGTAGTGCTCGTCCATACGATTCCAACGCAACTGGTTTCGCGCGTTTTCGACCTCGTATGAAAAAGTTATGAATTTTATAAGATACACGATTTTATATACATAAATTTATAACTTAAATTAAAATTTTATACCCTAACAAATTACAGGCCGTAGGATCCACTGCCCCACCATCATCACCGTCCCTTCCCTCCATCTTCCTCACGTTCACTCCCTCCAGTAAATAGCCGCACACACAAGAACCCATACCCATAGATTAGGGTTTCAATTTGCACCATCAACACTCGACAATACTTCATCATACCCTCACCATCTTGAAGCCCTCCACCACCACAACACTCGGCCCCACTATGGTCAAGCTCGGCTGTGTATTCACCTGGGAAAACGTGCCCAAACTCGATGCCTTCATCCCCATTTTCCCGTTGATCCACTTATCAATTTTCGATCATAGCCGTTGAATATAAGGATCTCAACGTGCTCTACATCTTTCTAGTTGTAAGTTTCTTGAATCGTTGAGTGGATGAAGAGATAAGAGGAGGAGAACGTTGAGCTTTTCTGGCCGTTTATCAGGGAGGTGGCGGCTAGGGTTTTGCAAATTAGGTTTTTTTTTTTCTAATTTATGAAGACTTATGGTCTATTTATAGGAAAACGAACGACACTATTCATCCCGGAAATTCCGAACTCCGATTCACGCGCCGTAACCAGCGTTTCTAGGGTTTACCCCGCGTTCCGGACACAATGGAACAGGTTTCGAAAGCTAATTCGAACATCTGTGCGAGTTATGGCAATAAACGTTCAATTTAAATTAAACCGATTTAAATCGATTTCTAGGCGTTTTAATTCGTACCGGACAAACGGTAAATCCAATTGACTTGAAATTTGAAACCTTACAATAATATCACATTACGGATCCGATGAAACTGGTTTCGTCGAAATCCGAGACTTTTTGAAAAATGGCTATTTTAACTCGCCAAATTAATATTAAAAATAATTCGATGCGTTTCGAGCTGCCACGATCAAATGATAACTCCGATTGACACGAAAATTGAAATCCGGTAATAACTAACTATTATGGATCCAATGGAACTGGTTTCGTTCAATTCTGCGACTGTTCAAAAATTGACTATTTTCACTAGTCGATTTTAATATTAAAATATTCAATTTTCACAAATTAACTTTTAATTCGATTTTAAAAGTTCTAAAATATCATTCTAACTTCAACATGATAAAATAAAATTTCCCAAATCATTTTCAATCATATTTAACTCTATTTTCAATTATTTCCATAATTTAACATATTAAATTATCGATTTAATTATTCAATTAAATCCAATAATTCAAATAAAAATTTATTTGACTTATAAATTCACTTATTAATATTTAAAATTAATTAAATATCCAAATTTTAATTACTAAAAATTCTGGATCGTTACACATATCCTTTAAAAATTTAACTTTTATTTAAATTCCGATTTAACTTAATATTCAACTTCCAATTTTATTCTCATTTAAGTCAATAGAACTACCAGAAATTAAATTTTAATTAAATGCTTAATCGTATTTGATCTTAAAATCAAACTTCGGTTTATACTTCAAATCAATTTTTATACAAAGCCTAAAACTGGAAAATTTCTATATATATATATATATATATATATAGCTTTAATTAATGGTCAAATAAAAACCCATAAACCATATATATATGTATAGCTTTACAAAACCATAGTAAAACATTTCCAAAAATAATTTTATATATTTACCGCGGTGCCTGTATAAAATTTTCTATCCTATGGTCAAGTGATACGGATGTTTATCATTTCAATCCGCAATTTAAAAAAGAAATGCGGTTGTATATCATTTCAAACCGCAATCCCGAATTAAATGAAAATGCATGATGACTTGCAGTTTATACAATATAAATATAGCATCCATTCATCCAAATATCCATCATCAACCATTATTTGCAATCATCGTCCAATTTAAACAGTCATCGATATAGAGCATATAAATTATACAGGTAATAAATAACAGTTTATATTCAATAATAAATTTAATAACTGTTAACTAGCAGTTTATATGCAAAATAAATTCTAACTGTAAATTTATACGCAATAATTAAAATAATAAACAGTTAAATAAATAAAAATGCGAATTAACTGAGAAGATGAATAAAACATGCCAAACAAATCATATATAAATTTCTACTCATATCTAAAAATCAATTTAACAAACATAAAATATTTTAGACGTTGTGAGTGGGTTAAAACACTCACCTTTGAATTTAAATTGGATTTAAATCCAATTTAAACCCAAAATTTCGCAGTCTCCAAATTCATCCAAACCAGTGTCAACAGATCTGAAATTTCAATACGATCCTAACAAAAATAATCTCGCGTGAATCGGACACGGTATGTGAAAATTACACAAGTTAAACGTTAAAGAAATTGTATTGAAAATCAAATAAATTAAAATAAAGAATACCTCTCTTCGAGAACTATGACATATAAATTTTTCTGGAATTTTTAGAGGAGTTTGAATTTTTATTTATATTTTGGACTGTAATTGGATCTAGAATTTTGCAGCCATTGGAAAAGAAGAAGTTGAAGAAAAGACTACACAGAGAAACGAAGATAGATGGAGGCTAGGGTTTACACAGCCTATTTATAGAAAAAGTGAAAACGAATAGGTAGGCACGAATTATAAACGCGCAAAACGGTTGTTGGCCCACCAGAATATTTCATATTAATTGGATACGTTACGGATTAGTAAATAAATAAATTTCTTCCTCAAACATTTACATTGAATTTTAACCGTATTTACAAATATAAATTTAGACGCTTTATTTAAGTTTCAATATAATTTCATTAAATTTCAAATTCATAAATAATTTCCATTTTTAACTAAATTTCAAATTACCGTAATAATTATCTTAGATTCTTATTCATTCCCAATAGATTTAACTATTCTAAATCGACTAAGTTTACATACTATAAAATCCACATTCCTATGTATATATAGTTTTGAATTCCATACTATAAATATTTTATTAACATTTCGCAAATACATAAATTGGTATTGCACTGTTACTTAAATAGATAGCCTATACCAATCACTAATTAAATGGGTTACCAAATTTTGGATTGGTTAATAATTATTAATTATTGCTTCATTTCTTAATTATACACTTGCATGGGTTATGCTTGTCTAATTATATTCCCATACTAATTAATGTTTCCAACAAACAATAACCTTTCCTTAGTCCCACCCTTTTTACCAAATATTTCCCTGCAAATAATTCATTTTCCCATACATACTTCCATTTAAACCTAAACTTATTATACCTCTTTATTTTCTCAAACAAATTACAATGATTAAACAAACTTAAATGAAAATTTGAGTTGATAGATTCATAGATTCAAATGTTTACTTTATTTCAATATCTACTAAACTTTTAAATTATAACATAGACTCCAAAATAAAATCCTCCACTCTAGTCATACAAGTCTTATTGAAATAAAATGTATCTACCCTATTTTTAGGTCTTGGTTCCTAATATCCACCCGTTTTGACTTAATTTAAAATAGCGTACAAATAACATTACCTTTAATTGCAATAAATCCTATCATTTCCATTTATATTCCAAATGAATAAATTATTAATAGGTTAATTGAATCAGATTTACAACTCAACTTTAAATATTTGCAAATTTTGTCAGTTTGGATTACTTGGTAAATTTAGAATCCCTTAAACAACTTCCTACATAAATTTATTATAGAATAATTCAAAATTAACGTACAATTCCAATTTATGCAGCGATTACAACTTAAATTTCAAGGAATTTATTTATTTAGGTTTTAAATCCTATTATTCACTAAAATTGCCATCCCATGTATACAATCCACATTGGTTTGTATTTATTCCATTTACCTCTTTAGCCATAGCATAAATTTCTCATTAATGCACATTAAAGTCCACTAAATTTCAACTGCCTCTTAATTTCCATTTATAAGTCTTAACACCCTAAATTTGACCACTTCTAACATGGTATTACTTCTCATATTAAATGTAACTTTTATTTAGTGTATTAACATTTATTTCTATTTAAATTTCATCAACCAAATTAAACATGTAACTTATAACTATTTCTTACAATCCAAATTATTACACCCATTGTCATATTCTGAATGGAGCCAGCATTTAATTACACAATTTATCTAAATTACATTAGGACAATATTTAATTCTATTTGATAATATTAAATCTCCAATTTATTAAATGGAATCAATATATCTTTCTTTATATACTGTACGTCTAAATTTCTTAATTATCAAATTTAAACTTATCCCTCAACCCCAAATAACGTTATCAAAAATCTTCATATTATAATTAATACTAAACTTTATTTCATCTTATAGAATCAAATATCTTTATTGACAAATTAACCTACCTTACTGCACAACTTAAGAAAATTAATTGCAAATATGATCTCACATTAGACTTCATAAATTATCAGTTGAAATCTACATAAAACCATTTATTTCATTAAAACCTTGCTATTATAAATATTGACTCTTTACACGGAATTAGATTACATTCCTTAATTTCATTAAAACTTTATTTCTCACCTAAATCGCAAAATAGTAAATTTCAATTACTATAGAAATTTTATTTAAGATGAATTTGAATCTCAATCAATTGTTATTCCACTCCTTATTACATTAAATTGCATTCAGTTTACACATTTTAGAATTAAATTCAAATTACCTACAAATCTTATTTCATTCATAAATGCCATCATTTACCACATTATTGCATGGTTTCATTTAATTATATTCATGCTATTCATGTTTCTATTAAACTTGCATACATACTTCCGTTATTATTTAATCAATTATTAAACATTATGACCAAATCATCTAACAAAATTGTATAATTTTCCATTTATTAACATTCAGTTACTATTCAACATGATTAATACATTAGATAAATCAAATAATTACGCTTTCTTTTCTCATTTGATTTTATAACCTAATATACCATTCATATTAAACCTATTTCATTTAATTCATACAAATTCAGCTAGATTAACTTTACTGTCTAGATTTTCGTGCAGTTACTTTTAATAAATCGAATATTGCATTGGATAATTTTACTACTTACCTTTCATATATAAAAAAAATTTCAAAGTGTACGCTCTCACTACTACCTTTATTAGGATTTATTCCCTATACTAATATTTAGTTTTATTTACCCTTTATATTTCATCTCTTTTTAAATTAAATTACAAAATCTTAATTAAATTAACCAACTTAAATTGTCGAAATTTATAGGTCGTTACATGTACACTTATATATATATATATATATATATATATATATATATATATATTACAAAAGATCTAAGATATTTTCACACTTAAAAAGTAAACTTCACTTTACTCTCCCTCACATTAACTCAAACACATGGCTACACGCATGGGAGGTGGGTGTTTGGCCATGCATAGTGAAGGAGGAGGAGGGTGTGGTGGTGATAAATTGGTGATGTATATGCACATAAATATCATGATATTTTAGTTCACAAATTTTCCTATAAATACCACCCTCCATCTTCACTTCATTTGTTCATAAATTCCTATGCTTCTTCGTCTTCCTATACTCCTCTTTAATGGTTTCCAACCTTAGGAAAATTATGAATAAAAATTAGCAAAAAAAATAAATTTATATAAGTATGTATACATTTGGAATCCACTTAAAAACAAGCTCAAATCTGCTCCTTCCTTCACTCAAAACCCTCATCCACCACCTCATACCACCAAGGCCGAGCCCATCTCCACTTGCAAGAATAGGCTGAGCCCAACCAAAAGCCCAAGGCTTGATTCCTTAGGCTTCGATTCAATCGTAGCGAAGCTACATCAAATTTTCATAAAGTAAGAAACAATGAAGGTGAGAAACTATATATATGTATGTATGTATATATAATTATTATATGATACGGTTGCTAGGGATGTTTACCATGCTTTGATCATCGAGTATTGGTTGTTTTAATACAGTGTGTAATTGTGTAAATAAGTCATGTTGAACACACATCGATATTACACAAGAAAATCACTTTTCGAATAAAGTGATTAAAGTAATATGGAATCATGAAATCCCTTTGAAATGATTTCAAATGGTTCATAAATGTTTTATAAACACTAAAATCCAGTTTGGTAAAGTTTTGACAAGTTATAAAAATTGAGTCAAAAATAAGTGTGTCGTGTAGCGACAGTTCGCAATTTCGCACCGTAGAAAGATAAATCTATTTATACAATGAATTCGAAATCTAATTTTTTGGAATAAGAATTTTTTGAACTCATTGTTTTCAAAAAAAGTAAAAAGATTAAGATTTCATTTGGTAGATTTTGAAATATGAGCAAATAAAGTTTTTAAAATAGTCGCAGTTTAACGTTAAGAAACCAAAGCGATAAAATATTTAAAAATGGAATTTTTAATTCTTCAAAAATATAGAATAAATTATATAAATATTTTAAAATGTTTTGAAAGAGATTTGAGTTATAAAAAGGATTTCTAAATGATGAAAAACTAGTTTTGATCAAATAATTCTTAAATGCAATATTCGCAGCACTATTCGTAGTGCTTTTTGCATCACTTTTAATACTTTTGAAACATAGATTTCAACTTAATTATTCTTTCCCAAATCTTTTATAAAATTTTCAAATAAATAATTAAGTGTTTTAAAGATGATTTGGAAGTTCTAAAATTACTTTTAAAGAAGTTTAAACAAATGGTTAAAAGAAAAGCTGTTATAAATAAATGATTTAATCTTGGCTCTAAAAGCCGATGAGTAGACTGTATTTTTCTATTCGTGAGATCCGAATGTGGGGTGCCTAAACTTCAGAGATATTCAGAAGCAACCAGTGGCCTGGTTCACTAAGCTTCTTTCCTGGGTGAGGAATAGGTAGATCGAAATTCGGATATGAGGAAAAATAAAAGATTCAATTTTTCAAATTTAAAATAACTTAGATTGTATAGAATTAATCTTCTTATATTAAATTCCAAGAAGGGAACCCATACTATCCCTGTGAATTTAAAAGATGATTATATCATTATTCGATAGTAAAAGTTGAATACAGAAGTTGATGTTGAGTAGAATTGGTGTGATTTATACCACCCATTTTTACTCAAAAAGGTTTTGCAATATGATTTATGAGAAATGATTTTGATTTGGTATTTCCAAAGTTAAAGAGAGGTTAATGATTCAGCATATAGTGAAATGAAATGTTTAGAAGATATATATCTCTCAAAAATATTTTTTCAATAAAGAGAAAATAACTAATCAAATGATAGGCACCTACCTACTTAACATCTTTATCGATAAGTAGTTCAGAGAAACAAGGATCAGATTTGGGCGATTCCTATCCTAAAACCACTTTGAACCAATTAACGAGTTAGAAAGCGAAGACATGTTAAAGACAATGAAGTTGAAGGCGGGTTCTTCGTAATGGAAGGATTGCTTGTTGATAATTTTGAAGTAGCTCCTGAGATAAATAAATAGAAGTGGTCCCTTCATTCTGAAAGCTTCTTATACAAGGATTACTTTCTACTAATCCTAATGCTAAGGGCCAATGGGATGTGGTAGGAGAGTTTGTCCTGTTTCTGGACAACTTGTATGGATGAATGTCTGACATGCATTTCTAAGATCACAGTGCATTAATTTCTACAAACGTACATCTGTTGGTGGTGTAGGATGTAAACCCTCTTATACTTTACACTCTTCTTTGAGACGTATGAGCTCAGAGGTTGTACTTTTGTTGAAATCAACAGTGTGTTGTTTTAAATGGAAATGTGGTATTTTAAGTAAAAATGTTCTAAGAAAGGAAAATCTACCTCTAGCCTCACACCCGGGGAATTGTGAAATAGAGGTTGCTTTAAGGCTATGTGATTCGCAATCATTAGGGTATGATATCACCGTTTTAGATTTATTTTACGCACTCTATGACGTCGGGAAAAAAAATTTGGTGTATGGTATGAGAGCTCTCAGATAGGTCAAGAATATTCGTGGTGATATTATATTCGATGCTATCTATACCATTTGTTGGTCTCGGGTAGGCCAGTCTTAGTTAGTAGAAGTTTCGAAGATGTCGATCCTTGGTACATTCCTCTAGAAATGTACTTTACAGGAGGTAGTCCCTTTTACCTCGCTATTCATTGGAAATTTTAATCTCCAATAAGTGATTTTGGTTTTAGTTGTAAACCTATTATGCATTTAAATTTAATCAGTAACAGTTTCAGTTATTTGAATATGTTTATTTGAAAAAATTTCAAAGAGTGTCATAAAAAATAATATCACTGGATTTTATGTAGAATGATTTGATTATCATAAGGTAAAAACCATTCCGTGTTTATGTATGACATGGTCTTAGGAATACCCTTTTGTTTTCTAATACACATATTTTGAGATTCTCACGCTAGTCCCATGACCGACCCAGAGTTTATTTTCCTTTTCATATAACTCTGGGTGCCCTATGTTTTGGGCAGCCTAGTAGTTAAGTTTTGTTTGGAGAATTTTGAAGAGCTCAAAGCATAGAGTTAGAAGATTCTTCTGAAGATTGTTATCCATTTCACCACATTCGTGTACTATTGTATTTCACATTTGTAAGGACGAATATCTATAACTGTCCACGTTAATGTTAAGTTAAACTTCGATAAATGTATTTTAAATTTTTGTGCTATAAATGTTACATATGTTGAAATAATATACGTTATTCTATTCGTTTAAGATTCTATTATGCTCTTTCCTTCTTTCTACCCTTGACCAGCCACCTCCACAACGCGAGGATCCATGGCACATGAATAACGAGGATGTATTAGCGTTGATTTTCGAGAGTCGAAAGGTGGGTTGTCACAAACAAGTTGGGGCGCAAACAATTATTTCAAGACGTGCCAAACAAGATCGAAGACACGCTTCCTTTCGAACCTCTCATAATTGAGTCCGAAACTCAACTGATTTTTTCGACTGAGCAACCTCCTAGATTAGACCTCTAACCTCTTTCCTCTTACCTTAAGTACGCATACTTAAGTGAAAATGACTTTTTTCCATCATTATTTCTTTTGATCTTTCTCTTGACTCAGAAGTGTCTCGTCTTTCAAAGCTTTCAAAAAACAAAGAAGCAATTGGGTCGTTCGTTGCCGATATTAAAGGAATGGGCCCTGCAATTGTCTTTCAATTCTTTCAAAAAAAGAAGCAATTGGGTGGTCCATTACGAATATTAAGAAAATTAGCTTTGGAATTGTTTAACATCGCATACATTCAATTGACGAAACCAAGCCTACTCATGATGCACAATGAAAGCTTAACCTCAAAATGAAAGATGCGATTTGAGAAGAAATTCTTGAGCTCCTTGATAACGGTATCATTTATCCTATTTCTGATAACTCATTGGTTAGCCTAATTCATGTCGTGCCTAAAAAAATCTAGACTTGCTGTTATCATGAATGACGCTAACGAAGTCATTCCAACTTGCACTCAAACGGGTTGGCGTGTTTGCATTGATTATCAAAAATTAAACTCTAAACACATAAATATCATTTCCCTCTTCCTTTCATCGACCAAATTCTTGAACGATTAACCGATCATGAACTCTATTATTTTCTTGATGGTTATTCTAGTTATAACCAAATCCAATTGCTCCTCAAGACCAAGAAAAAAAATGACTTTCACTTATCCTCTTGAAAAATTTGCTTATTGGAGTATGTCATTCGGACTTCGTAATGCCCCTTTGACTTTCTAACGATGCATGGTTGGATTCTTTTTTGACATGATCAAATGCTCTCTAGATGTTTTTTAAAATGATTTCTCTATCTTTGGAGATTCCTTTTTTGAGTGTTTACATTATCTCAATCTGGTTCTAAATCGATGTAAAGAGAAACATTTAACTTTGAATTGGGGAAAATATCACTTTATGGTCAAACAAGGCATAGTCTTCGGACATGTCATTTCAAATAAGGGAATTGAGGTGGATAAAGCAAAAAATT
Organism: Allium cepa; assembly: GCA_030765085.1. Taxonomy (NCBI): domain Eukaryota; kingdom Viridiplantae; phylum Streptophyta; class Magnoliopsida; order Asparagales; family Amaryllidaceae; genus Allium; species Allium cepa. The sequence continues at coordinate 205,116,239 of CM060934.1, read as the reverse complement.
GATGTCATTTCAAATATACCCATTCCCAAGTCCGTTAAGGACATTCGATAATTTCTAGGACACACTGGCTTTTATCGACACTTTGAAAAAGACTTCAGCAAAATTGCTTGACCTTTGACTACTCTTTTGGGAAAAGATGTTCCTTTCGATTTCAATTTGGTTATGTGTCTTCTTTTGAACGTCTTAAAAATGAATTCATTTTTGCTTTAATCATTTGGCCGTCCAATTGGGATCTTCCTTTTGAAATACTGTGTGATGCTTCTAACTTTGCGGCTGGTTTGTCATAACCCTGATTTTTGTGTAGTAATGATTTAAATTAGTTTATGTTTGTTTTAAAATTAAATTGAAAAATAGATAGGAATAGAAACTGTTTTGCAAGCGTATGGTTTAAATATAAATGTGTACACAAGATGGTGCACACATTTTTCTGTGTGATAAAATAGGCAAAAGTTAATATATATGTTAGGATAAATAAATTACAAATATATATATAGGCAGAAATAGTAAATACATGCAGGAAGTATAAGATATTTAAAATTATTTAAAAAAAGAAAAATAAAAAGACTTAGGCAAAAATAGGCATACATATGTTATACATGTACACAGGCAAGCATTGCAGGTAAAAAAAAAAAAGAGAGAAAAACAAAGCTTGCATGGAAATGGTATGAACCCTTAAATAAACACTTTATCCATTTCCAGCAATTCTTTTGCTTAGGAAAAATTAAAGTCATGCATATAACATGACCCGGGGTAAGATTAAAAGAATAAGGTTTATTTTCTGGAAAAATATAACAACGACCACATACCCTTTTCTTTTATGAATCAAGTGTAAGGCGGATCATATTATGGGGTAAAATTGACGTTGGGTAATTCCATAAAACCCTACTAACAGCCAGGGTTTATATAAGGAGGCTTAGTGTAGTGAGATCATACACATTTGCTCTTCATAACCTAAAGGAAAAATAAAAACATAAGCCAGAAAAAAATAAGGAGCACTGGCCATTAGAGTTAGAGGAAGGCAGAGGATCAAAAGAAAAGAAAGGCTTAGGAAAAAGGAATTAAGGTGAGTAATCTCACTGAATTTTTTTGGCATTAAGTCCTGAATATTGAGGCAGCCTATTTGAATTAATAATTCACTTTTGAAAGTTATGTTCATTTTATGATTTGATGACTTTGGTTTGTTATTGGTCTGTTCAAGTGTAAAACCATTCATAGTGATTTACCCAAAAAATAAGAGTCATGGATTTTATGTTTGAAATGTTTGTCTGTGCTGTGAATTAACTTTGAGATGGAGTGATTTCTTTTTATGGGTTTTCTTCATAAAGTTATTTATTAAATTCCCAGGGTTCATGTTGTAGATACATGGTCTGAAAATGGAAGGAAATATGGGGCTACAACATTGTGTTGTTGCTTATGTATCATGTTAACTGAAATAAAGGAAAATGTAGAAGTGCAATGTTATACATGTGCTGAGCTTCTATGTTTTATGAACTACCCAAATCAAAGTATATACTTATGGTTTAGCCAGATCTTCAAGATTAATAAGGATCTGATTGAACCAGAGGTAAGAGGAGATAATCAGTAAACTATTTATGACCATATGTTTATAACTTGATCCATGGTAACCTATAGGCAAAAATAATATGCTAAGAAATCACATCTGTTTTCATGAGTAAATGTTTGCTTCTGAGAACATGACTTACCAATCTCTGGATGAATACATGTTTGTTGAATTGTTTATTTTTCTCTGATTGAAAAGTGAGATGAGGAGGGGATTAGCACAATTATGAATAAAAAAAGAAATAACACTTAGTAATTTAACTAAGGACTTTGGATCTTAGGGCTACAAAATATAGCTTGGCAAGGTGAACATTGCAAGCTCACACATGGTATGTTTATACCTACGGGCTTGAGTGTGTTGGGTTAACAGAGAGATGTCCCAGGCAGTGTGTGGTTTAACAAGAGAAAGTAGCTAAAGACCATATGACACTTGACAGTGAACAATAGAAATAGGTTCAGGTGAGGCATGGGTGAAGTCCCTGATGGCCAATAAATTTGTAAAGGGGGCTTGATGACTGAATTGACGATTGTATTGGTTCGTTTATGATGTTTTATTGGTAAATCTTATGATTGTTTTCTCTGAACTAAACCACTTGGATCATACATAATTTGTTTTGCACTGATATGAAGGCACATGCCTCACAAAAACATGCACAAAGATGATACTGAGTTTCTCAATTCATTCAAAGTATTTGAATATAAATAAAAGTCATATAAAATCATGTTTTTAGGTAGATTACTTATACCAGACATTAATCTGACCCTTATGTGTTTATGCACCATTGGGTGTCTCATATTTGTATGAGGCAGTCCATGTGATTATGCAGGAAAATAGGAATTTCATTGATCAAGCTTTGGATGAGTTAGCTGCATAGGGAATTGGATGCAATATTTACATATTTGTTGTAGTTAAAATAGATGTTTATGCCAAATTTATGTTAAGCTATGTTGTTTAAGTTGCTTAGAAAAACCAATGTATTGTTATTTACTGTTTTGTAAGTATTGAACTTAAATGGGTGTTTCGGCTGAAACTTATGGGCTTTATTTTGAAAATGTTTCACTAAGTAATGAAGTTTTTTTTAAGCTTTCTGATTAATTAATTTATAATGATAGGAAATCTGAGATTGTAAGGATTTATAAACTAAATGAACAACTAGGTATTTGGCATGAGAAATTCATGTTTACATATGGTAGAAAAATCTGGCAAATAAAAGGCTTTGGGTCACTTTAGAAAGAAAACAGAATAACATGTATTTTGGCCAAATATAGAAGCAAGTTGAATAAGGCTGGTATGACCATTTACTGAGCCTAGGTTCAACCAGCACTAAAAAGCTTTAAAACTCAATTTTCAGGGAAGTTTAATAACCCAAACATAGGGTAGACTCAATTATTTTTAGACTAACCATTTTCTTAAAATTAGGCACTAAAATCTTCCTGTGAATATACATGCACAGGACCATGCACACATATGCACAATTAAAAACACAGTTCATACAGTAATAAAATTATGGGAAATACATACAAAATGTTAAGTCTAGAAGGTATGAAATCAATAGTTATGCAGAAATAAGTATGTCTGGGAAAACCTGTTTTCAGAAACACTTTTTCTATGTGGGGAATCACTTAATGATCTCCAAACAGATTTTCTGCTTTCAAACTTTTGTACTCTGATTTAAAATAGAAAGTATTATATATATATATATATATGTATATTTCATATATGTAAGTTTAAGATAATTTGAGCACAACAATATTTCTATATTGGATTAAAGATCATGGAAAGAAGAAAAATTAGAGAATGATATTCTCTTGATTAGAGGACCATAGCATGTAAAAAAAACTTTAGGGTAAGGGAGTGGGTCCTCTCATTTGGTATCAGAGCTATGTTGTTAAATAACATAGCAAAATTTGGTATGAACTTGTTTGCATTGGATGTATGGAGGTGTTGACTGCTTTGGATGCTTTGTTTTGTTAGTGCTTACACTATTAATATCTATTAGGACAGAATAGTGATAGATTAAAATGAATTAATCTATAGAGTATTAGGCAATACAGACTAACCTAAGTGTTATATCCACAGAGCTATGGTAGGACCCAGACATCAAAATGCAGGAACAAGTGAACCACCCATGGTGAATGTACAAGAATTCATGAGAGCCATAAGGGATGGAGTAGGAAACAGGCAGGAAAATCCACATGAGGAGCTTTCCAAACTACTCAAGACTTTTACCAACCTTGGAGGCAAAACTTTTGATGGCACAGAAGGAGTTATGGGAGTTCAAAATTGGCTCAGGATTTTGGATAGAATCTTTGTAGACATGCAAGTAGAAGACCAAAGGAAGAGGCAAATTGCATCCAGGCAATTGAGAGGAGCAGCTTTGGATTGGTGGGAGGTTATCATAGCTGGAAGACCTGAAGGAGAAGTGACATGGGATCAATTTAAAGCAATGCTGGAAGGTAGATTTGTCCCTGCATCAGCCAAGGAATCTTTGCTAGAGGAATTTATCAAATTAAGGCAAGGGACTATGAATGTCATTGAGTACACTCAGAAGTTTGAATCATTGGCAAAGTATGGTGCAGTACTCATCACTACTGAGGAGACTAAGAATGGCAGATATATTCAAGGGCTGAACCCTAGCCCTAGTAGAGCCATGCTACCATACAAGGACAGGACTTTTAATCAAATTTTGGATTTGACTTTGAGCATTAAACAACATGATAAAGCTAGAGAGAATTTCAGGGTATTCAAGAATAATCAAAACAAGAAGGGAAAGGGTAAATTTCACCCTTATGATAAGAAGAAAACAGACATAGCTTCCACCAAGAAACCAGAAGAAGTCAGGGCTGCTGAAATTAAGAAGAAGATTACTTGTTATAATTATGGCCAAGAGGGGAATATGAAGAATAGATGCACAAATGTTAGGCCTGCATCCTTCAAATGTCACCATTGTGGGAAAGAAGGTCATATAAAGAGGAATTGTCCAGATTTTAAGCAAGGAAAATTAGGGGCTTTGGAAGGAAAAGGCAAGGCAGCTGAGGGATCAAGTGTTGAAAAGCATGGTCAAGTTGAAGGTACTTTGCTTATTCACTCAATACCTTTTGCAGTAGTTTATGATACTGGAGCTACACACTCATTGATCTCCCATGATATTGCACAACAATTAAAATTGAATTGTATGATTGTTGATAAGCCACTGTTAATTAGAAGCCCTATAGGTAGTTCATGTGTTCTGGGTATGATATGTATGCAATTAGGGTTAAATATAGGAGGACATGTGTTTGAGTCAGACCTATATGTGTTGCAATACCAGGGCATAGGGATAATTCTAGGAGTTGATTGGTTGAGTAGATATAAGGCTATCATAAATATGGAGACATCCACCATATCATTGAAAGTTTATGATGGACAAAGAATAGTTGTTCTTTGTGAGGCAAACAAGAACAGAAGTACAGCCAACCTTTTTACATTGTCTAATGAAAAACCCATGCCTGCATTAGAAGAAATCCCCATAGTGAATCAATATATAGATGTGTTTGGTGAAGTTAGGGGAGTTCCAAACCACAGGCCAGTTGAGTTTTCAATCAAAATAATTCCAGGAGCTAGCATAGTGGTTAAAAGATCAACCAGAATGGGGCGTAAGGAGTTGATGGAACTGAAAAAGCAATTGGTTGAACTAGAAGAAAAAGGTTTTATTAGACCCAGTAGCTCATCATGGGGAGCACCAGTAGTCTTTGTTAAGGAACAAGATGGATCCCTTAGGTTATGTATTGACTATAGGGAATTAAATAAAGTCGCTGTTAAAAATAAATATCCCTTACCAAGAATTGATGATCTCTTTGATCAATTGAGTGGTGCAAAAATATTTTCTAGGCTTGATTTAGCTTCAGGCTTTCTTCAGATGAAAGTAGAAGAGGAAAGCATTAAGTATATAGCCTTTAACACAAGATATGGACTTTATGAATTTTTAGTAATGCCATTTGGCTTGACAAATGCTCCTTCCTATTTTGTTGATTTGATGAATAGGATTTTTAGAGAATACTTGGATAAGTTTGTATTGATATTTATTGATGACACACTAATTTATTCTAAGTCAGTTAGAGAGCATGAAAATCATTTGCATATGGTATTCAAGAAACTGAGGCAGGAAGACTTAAAAGCCAAATTTTCAAAATGCTCTTTTTGGCAAAATGAAGTGAATTTTCTAGGTCACATTATATCAGAAAAAGGAATATCTGTGGTTCCCAATAAAGTCATTGCAGTGCAAGCTTGAAAAAGGCTTACTAATGTCACTGAGGTCAGATCATTCATGGGAATGGCTGGTTACTATAGAAGGTTTATAAAAGATTTTGCAAAAATTTCAATCCCATTAGCCAGATTGACTAGGAAAAATCAAGTGTTTACTTGGACTGAAGAGTGTGAGAAAGCTTTGAGAAATTAAAGGAAGCACTAGTACAAGCTCCAATCCTTAAAGTGCCTGAAGGAAATGAAAACTTGGTGGTGTATACTGATGCAAGTGGACAAGGGCTTGGGGCGGTATTGATGCAACAACATCAACTGATAGCTTATGCTTCTATGCAGTTGAAACCAATTACGGTAAGATATGCTACTCATGACCTTGAATTGGCTGCTATAGTGTATGCTCTTAAGCTGTGGAGACACTACCTGTTAGGGGCAAAATTTGAAGTTTATACAGACCATAAGTCACTTAAATATTTGTTTTCACAAAAAGAATTAAATATGAGGCAGCAAAGGTGGATTGAACTCCTAGCCTCATATGATTTTGAAATATTATACACCCCTGGTAAGGCTAATAAAGTAGCAGATGCCCTAAGTAGACAACATGCTAACATGGCTAGATTGATGATAAAAGAGTTTAACACTTTATCATTGTTAATTGATTCAGAGATAGAAAATGATTATATAGAAAACATGAGCCTATGCAGTGAGAATGTAGAAATGGGAAAATTAAGTTTTATTACTCTGGGGTCAGAATTGAAGAATAAAGTTGTAAAGCTACAAGACCAAGACCCATTTTTATTTGAAAAGAAAACTCAAATATTAAATGGTGAGGCAGTGGAAGGTTTTCAGTTGAGTGATCAAGGCCATTTGAAGAAAGGAAAAAGAATATGTGTTCCAGCAATTGATGAGTTGAAGCAAGAAATCTTGGATGCTTACTACAAAATCAAATACACTATACACCCAGGAAGCACAAGAATGTATCACAACCTCAAGAGGGATTATTGGTGGAGTGTTATAAAGAGTGCAGTGGCAACCTATGTATCTAAATGTATGGTTTGCCAACAGGTGAATGCTGAGTATCAAAAACCCTCCAGGATGCTTCAACCTTTGCAAATACCACAGTGGAAATGAGAAGACATATCAGTGGATTTCATTGATGGTTTACCTAGAACTAGGAGGGGAAATGATAGTATTTGGGCAGTGGTTGATAGGTTAACCAAGTCAACCCACTTTATACCAGTAAAATCAGAAAGAAATGCAAGTACACTAGCCTAGATGTTTATTAAGGAAGTAGTCAGACTACATGGTATACCAAAGACTATAGTAAGTGATAGAGATACCATCTTCACTTCAAAATTTTGGTAGAGTTATCACAAGGCAATGGGGACTGATTTATGCTTAAGCACATCATACCATCCTCAATCTGATGGCCAAACAGAAATTGTGAACGAATTGCTTGAAGACATGTTAAGAGCTTGTGTATTGGATTGGGGAGGAAGTTGGGAGGATCATATCTTTTTAGCCGAATTTGCATACAACAATAGCCATCATAGTAGCATAGGCATAACACACTTTGAAGCTCTCTACGGGAGACCATGTTTGTCACCCTCAATTGGCTTGAATCTGGGGAAAAAGTGGTCTTAGGACCAGAAAATGTGAAGGAAACTTCTTAGAAGATAGCTTTGATCAGAAAAAGAATTGCTTCTGCCCAAGATAGGCAAAAGAAATATGCAGATCAAAGAAGGAAGGCAGTACAATATGATGTTGGAGATTATGTATTTATCAAAATATTACCCATGAAGAAGGTTCTAAGGTTTGGGAAACAAGGAAAGTTGATTCCTAAATATATAGGGCCATATAAAATTTTAGAAAGAATAAGAACTGTAGCCTATAAGCTAGAGTTGCCAGAAGAAATGAGAGCAATGCATGATGTTTTTCATGTGTCTCAACTTAGAAGATGGGTTCATGATAAAGAGGCAATCCTAAAATCCTCTAAGGATGTGCAGATTGATCCCAGGATAATCTTTGAAAAGGAGCCAGTGGGCATATTTGCCAGAGAAATCAAGAAATTAAGAAACAAAGAAATTAAACTAGTGAAAATTCAATGGAGTGTTGACCCAAATGATTGCACAGGGAAGTGGAAGATAAAATTAGAAATGATTACCCGCAACTATTTGATTAAATAAAAGGTATAATATATATATGTTGATGAATGCTTTGGTTGAATTGCATTGTGATTTTTGTTTTGATATGCCTAGAGTTTAATCAAATGATTGGCTTAAGAATGGTTTGAGATCGGAAAAGTTGATTTTTTGGATAAATGATATTTAAGTTAAGTATGAGAGAATTGTGGGACACAATTCCTAAAAAGGAGGGGTATATGTGATAACCCTGATTTTTGTGAAGTAATGATTTAAATTAGTTTATGTTTGTTTTATAATTACATTGAAAAATAGACAGGAATAGAAACTGTTTTGCAAGTGTATGGTTTAAATATAAATGTGTACACAAGATGGTGCACACATTTTTCTGTGTGATAAAATAGGCAACCGTTAATATATATGTTAGGAAAAATAAATTACAAATATATATATATATATAGGCGGAAATAGTAAATACATGCATGAAGTATAAGATATTTAAAATTATTTAAAGAAAGAAAAATAAAATGACTAAGGCAAAAATAGGCATACATATGTTATACATGTACACAGGCAAGCATTGCAGGTAAAAAAAAAAGAAGAGAGAAAAACAAAGCTTGCATGGAAATGGTATGAACCCTTAAATAAACACTTTATCCATTTCCAGCAATGCTTTTGTAACGACCCGTAAATTTTTGATAATTAAAATAGCTAAATTTAATAAGATTTCGTGATTTAGTGTTAGAAAAAAATTGTAAGTCGTTTGGAATAATAATAACTAGAATGAAATGCAACAAAATATTATCTAAGTTAATTATTTATGAATTGAATGAAATCCCAAATCAATTGAAATAATATGTAGTCAAAGGTAATTGAATGAATTTGTATTGTATAGGTAATTGTGACACTTGTTTGTAAATAATAAACTTATAAGTAATTAAAAGTTAACGGTGATAATTATTTAAGTTACATATTCATTTAGTTAGTCGAATTAAATTGGTGAACTAATTGCAATTGAAATGGAAGTTTATATATTAGTTGAGTGAATTATCTCTAATTGAAGTTAAATAATAATATAGAGTTCATTTGATGTAATATAGTAAATCGACTAATAGTGAAATTTTTATTTAAAAATCCAATATTGAAATCCGTCAAATATTGAACAATTAAATAGTTTAGATTTAATATTTGGAATTTATTGAATTAATTAAATGACTGTTTTAATGAAAATGGTTGTTCTATAATTCGAATTAGTTAAATTTTAGAAGTTCGTTTTGAATATTTCAAAAGATAGTGATTTAAGAATAATCAAATTTGTTTAAATTTAATATTACAAATATTGAATAATTAAATTCCGAATTTGATATGATCAATTTGATATTGAAATTTAATATATGAAAATAGAGCGAATAATTGAAATTTATTTAATATGATTCAGATTGGTTTCCAAAGTGAATATAAGTTATATTGCGATTATAATAGAGTTAATAAGATTTTAAAATTTGAAATTATTGAATAATTGAATAATGGGTTAATATGATTAAAAATGACTTATAAAATTTTATTGTATCATATTAAAGTAAGAATGATGTTGTAGAACTTATGAAATTGAATTAAAAGTAAATTTGTGAAAATTGAATATTTTAATATTTAATTATCGACTGAAAAATAGCCAATTATCGAACAGTCTCAGAATTGGACGAAACTAGTTCCATTGGATCCGTAATAGTTAGTTATTATCGGATTTCAATTTTCATAGCAATCAGAGTCGTCGTTTGACGTGGTAGCTCGAAACGCATCGAAATTGTTTTAATATTAATTTAACGAGTTAAAATAGTCATTTTTCAAACGGTCTCGGATTCCGACGAAACCAGTTTCATCGGATCCGTAACGTGATATTATTGTAAGGTTTCAAATTTCGTGTCAATCGGATTTACCGTTTGTCCGGAGCAAGCCAAAACGCATAGAAATTAGTTGAATCGGTTTAATTTAAATTTTATCGTTTATTGCCGTAACTCGGACATATGATCGAATAAGCCTCCGAAACCTATTCCATTGTGTCCGGAACGTGGGGCAAACCCTAGAAACGCCAGCCGGCACGCTTCGTTTGGAGTTCGGAAAATTTTCGATGAATAGTGTTTTGGCGATTTTCTATAAAAGGACCCCACTTTCTTTGTTTTGCATAAACCCTAGGGTTTCATCCCTTAGCCGCCACTTTCATTTCAATGGCCATAAAATTTCGAAACTTCTTCCTCATTTTCCTCTCAATCCATCAACAATTTGCAAAAACTCTCAACTACAAAGTTGTAGAGGGCATCAAGATCTAGCTATCCAACGGTGGAGATCGAAAACGGAGCCACGGATCGGCGGGAAATCACGTTCAAATCTGCTGCGTTTTTCATGTTTTTCGAGGAGAGATGGGGGCCGAGCTCCACCCCATGGCAGGCGCAGGTGGCTCTTGTGATGCGCGTTCGTTTGGCGTTGGTTGATCGTCTTGGAAGCGATCGTGGAGGGTGTAGAATTAAACCCTAGTTTGCACGTTTGGGTTCTTGAGCACGGCTAATTTCTGAAGCATGAACGCGCGTGAGGAAGAAAGCAAGTCACGGCCTGGATTAGCTCTGGGAGAATCAACGGTGATGATGGATCTGTGGTTTAAGATTTGTAAATTATATTTATATTAATTCGTGTAATCTTTAAAATAGCATAACTTTTTCATACGAGGTCGAAAACGCACGAAACTTTTTGCGTTGGAATTGTATCGACGAGAACTACGCAATGGAGCTGGATTGGAATCATTTGGAGATAGTGAAAATTTTGGGTAAAATTAAACGCTCGTTTAATTTTATTCGAAATAAAGCGCTGGAACTACATTGAAATCAAGGTGAGTGTTTTATAACGCTCACAACGTGCTAAATATCTTTATGCTAGTTAAATTTGACATTATGAAGTGTTATGATTTTATTTGTCGTTGTTTGATAGAATTTAATTGTCATATAGATTGTCATTTGAATTAACCGTTGAAAATTAAATTGACAGTTAAATTGAAATTGAAATTGAATTGCGATTAAATACCTGACATTGATAACTATGAAATTGCCATGAATTGTATTGTCTATTGGATGATTTATTTCGATGGATGCTATTGGCTGATATTTAAATGTTTGGATGTTTATTTGCTTATATATAACCTGTTATGCATACATACGATACTGTGATTTAATTTAAGTAATATATACTCATCCCTGACATTTAATTGAAATAAATAATTACTTGGCCATAGGATAGAAAATTATATACGGACACCGAATTGGCTAAATTAATAACTTTAAAAATCATCGACTTGAAATCTTTTTAAATGTTTTGATTTAAAAGTTATAAATAGAAATCAATTTATAAAAATCGAATTTATCGAAAATTTGAGTTTGGAATGTTGAAATTAATTTTGGTTAAAAGAAATTGTTAAAAAAAATTAAGTGGAGACTTTGGAATTTAAAATCAGGATATGATTGAATTTCGAAATTGATTTGTTTAAAGATTTAACCTTAATTCGAGCTTTGAATATTACTAAGTAAAAGTGATATAAAAATGATATTTTGAAATCGAGCTTGGAATTGAACCATATTTGAAATTTGGATTTAAACTTGAATATTGATGGAAAATTTGTTAAGTGTTATAAGTGGATATTTTGAAATCAAGCACCAAATCGATAAAAATTGAAATTGAATAAATTGAAGGTGAATGTAGAATTGAATTGATTTGAAGTTAAAGTTGACGTTGTTTTGAATTGAAATCGAAATCGAATCGGTAGAATGGAAATTGAAAGTGATTTGAATTGGTGTAACGACCCAACTTCCTAACTCCAGGAAGTTGCATTGCTAATAAGAAAGAAAGGGATAGAGAAATAGAAAGAAAGAGAAGAAGAAGAAACAACACATCAAAATCTAAACAGCGGAACGAATAAATTAGATTAATAATCAAAAGTATTTACATAATATACAATATCTATTAGAGATACACAGCATACACATCACATATACTAGACGGTTATAAACACCTGTCTAGTATTTACAACTCAATACAACATCACAAACAACTCAGAGATACCAAAAACAGCGGACTACTATATCTACAACGCGGAAGCCTTCTGCTCCATTGCTCCTCCATTATTCGTCAAAGCTCACCTGAATCCCTTGTCTACTGGTAAAAATTTGAGGACCCAAGAGTTTATGGAAAACAAAATAAACTCCGGGTCAGACATGGGTCTGGTGTGAGTAACAGGTTAAAGTTGCTTAACTTTCGAAAAATCTTTGAAAAGAAAGGTATCACGTAAGACTTCCCACACATAAACATGGAAAAGTTTTTACCTTACGCTAACCAAAACATTTGATAGGAAATCCGATGATATTATAATAGCGTCTAGGGTTTTCAAGTAAATAAGAAATAGCCGAAATTGTTACATGATTAAATTCCAGCTACTAGCCACAAAAGTGGGTAATACAATCAAAACCGTTGGCACTTATTGGATTTTTGGATTCCATACCATGGCAGGGCTACTGGGGTACCGCCCGTCACAGTACGTGGCCTAGATCACCGTACCGAGGATTACTCCCTTCATCCCCTGCAACACAAGGCCGGACCCGTTCCTTACTGAACAGTTTCGAACAAGACAACCCCGGCAGTTGTCGCGATTCATCCGCCCCACACAGCCGAAATAAAAGGGGACGTCTAGACAGGGGTAAATCTTGCTCTCAAGTGGGGGCTACCCACGAAGTCTTGCTGCACCTCCCCTGTTTTAGCCATTCATGGTTGATGAGGCTTGAGGTTACGATTACCTTTATAGGACATTAAATCTTAGAATGCTCATCGTCCGCCTGACGATGTTCTGAAAGCATTCAATCCATACAAGTTCGTTCCGGGTTCGAACGAAACCGAAGGCACTAACTCATTGCACTCATTATTGGAATCACCCTCAGAGTCAACGACCATAGCCCTTGCACTCAGATTCACCATCTCGAATCTATAAGCACTATTCCGTCAAACTCATACGAAATCACCCACAGAGTTATACTGACGTATAGCCTTTACACCTCGAGTCTTCACTTGCTCCACTTAGATTCACGACCTAGCGTTAATTGGAATCGATGTGGTTTTCGGATTCCAAATATGGAAGCCCGATCCCGGTCTCATCGAAATCCAAAGCGTGTCTTTTAGGTCCAAGTTATTTTAAGTTTAAAATAATTCAATTTAAACTATCTATATACACACAGATAGATACTTCATATCATCATAATAGATAATCAACAATATTATCATAAACAAGTAATCTATAATATCATCATAACTTGATAATCTACATTATCATCAACCATAGATAACTCATACCATCACAATGCAACCAATGCATCCATATCACACAATACTAATCTCATATCTGAGATTCAAACCATTCAAGTCAAACCAAATCATCCATTCATAAGCAAGGATCCATAATCACATCATCCATAATTAATTTAAAATAAATTAAATTAATTACTTCTATCTCTAATTAATTTAAAATGAATTAAATTAATTAGCTATCTTTAATTAATTTAAAATTAATTAAATTAATTACTTCACCATTTAAGACTTGCTTACTTAACCCTTAATTGATCACCAATCAATTAAATAATTATCCTCAAATTAGTCACCTTAATTAATCACCCTTGATTAATTATCTCTTAATTACATTCAAGTAATTATCTTTAATTAATTTACAAATTAATTATCCTTAACCAAAATCAGTAACTAACCCTTAATTACTTCATTAATTAATTAATTACATTAATAAATTACTTCCTTAATCACTTACCATTGATTAATTAATCCTAATTAATTAATCATTAATTACATCATTAATTTTATTAATTAATGATCCTTAATTAAATTTAAATTAATTACTTATTTAAATTAATTACATTAAGTAATTAATCTTAATTAAAATCACAATTATTAATCATTCTTGATTAATTACATTTAGTAACTAACTAACCTTAATTACTTTCTTAATCACTCCTAGATTAATTATATTTAATAATAAATTTTATTGATTAAACATCCTTGATTAATCACATTTGTAATTAATTACCTTTAATTAATTACATCACTTGGTTATTTCAAAAGACTTAATCAATGCTTAAATTAATTACACCAAGTAATTAATTATTAATTACTTCACAAAGAAATTACCTTCCATATTAATTACACAAAGTAATTAATTCCAAAACTCTTCACTACTTTAATTAATTACCTCCAGTAATTTACTTATCTTAATTACCTCTTTAAGTAATTATACTCCATTGATTACTTATCAATCAAATGATTATTCTAAATTAATTAAACTTAATTAATTAATTTAAATTAATTCAAATAAGTAATTAATATCTTTAATTATTTCCATAAGTAATCATACTTAATTAAGTTTCATAATTGATTATTTAAATTAATTAATCCAATTAATTATCAAAATTAATTACATTAATCAATAATCACAAGTTAATAACTTTTATTAACTCATCATCAATTCTTTAATTACCTTTTCTAAGTAATTAACTTAAATTAAATAATATTAATTACAAATTCAATTAACCTTAATTAATTTCAAATCTTTAATTGATTGAACAAATTAATTAATTAAATTACTTAAATTATCTTACTATTTTTATTGAAACAAGGATCATTTAATCTTAAATTTACTTTAAAATAAAACATTTCTCATTCATGATTACTTTATCACTAATAAAGTAACTTAAAACAATTTAACCTAAAATTGTTTTCAAATTACATTTTTAAATTTAAATTTAAAATGAAACAAACTTAACTTAAACAAAGTTTAAAAACATTTTAAAATCCTTAAAATCTTATGCTAAAGATTTCTCATTTTATAAAGGAAGTTAAAATAAATTTAAACCCCAAATTCATTTCAAAATACAAATCATATTTAAATATGTTTCAACAACCCAATTTGTTTAACATTTAAATTTCTTTTCAAACTTCCTTTATTTTCATAACAATGTTCCAAAATTGAAGTTAGATTTAAACTTATGTTTAAATCTTTACTAAAATTCAAAAATTTATCATAAATTCAAATATTTAAACTCTTTATAGTTGTTAAACATTTTAATTTATAAAGTTTAAATTAAATTTCAAACTGAAATCCCCATCTAGTTTAAATTTATACTTTAAATTCAGTTTTTAAAAAAAACAAATTTGAATTGAAAGCACCGGTTTTCAAAAACCTGCAACTCAGGAAATAAACCCGAGTTTCCCCTTATTTGCTTCGAGACGCAAACCTAATTACTTCGAGTAAAATTCGAATTGACCTGAGTATAACCCGAGTAAATAAAGCACAGTAATACCCAAACCTTCCCTGACACCAACTTCATCACCGTGCATATGCACGGTGGCTGTAGCCACCTCCGGCCACCTCCCAGGCCATGAACAAGTCACTGACCTCCCTTACATCACCTCACGACCATCAAAATCACTCAACCCACTCGAAATCAGATTCGATTTTCCCCAATTCAACCTGTCAGCATCAACAGGCTTCCCTTCAACCAAACCTGGAAACCCTCATTTTCCCCCTCCTCCGACCACCTTGTCGACAGCTACTCCGACCACACCTGCATCAATACTTCATCTACCATCACCCCAAAAATCAAGACACTCGGTCACCTGTAGTTTCCTCCCGATCAATCAAAGCAGTGCCAAATAAAACTAGGTTTAGCATTCCCCTTTTCCAGATAAAACAGCAATGCACAAAAATTCATCACTAAAAATTTGCAATTTGATTTTAAATAATCACAATTTAGTTTTAACTTTTGATTCAAACACCTGAACTATCAATCAAATTGGATTTGTTTGATTTTAATTTACTTTGTTATAACCTGTTTCCAGAAACTACAGGTATATTATTTTTTTCTTTCCTTTTGTTCATGAACAAATCTTAACCATAATTTATACATACAGTATAAGCATACATTGTTTAGATCTCATGTATTATTACAGATAGATTCAAGTGTATTTAGGTTTTACTAAATATGCCTCTAGTACAAAAAAAACAAAAAAACTGCAATACATAGATCTGTATTTATGTTCAAACCAATCCACACAGAAAACACACATACAAGAATTCAATTTTCATCACAGACAAACAAGTATGCAATCATCTTCATTCTTAAATTTTAAATTTGTGAGGTTATTCAAAAACATACTAGTTTCATAAATGATTTGGCAACTTAATTTTTAACTAAGTTTTAATACTGTAATGTTACTTACAAACATACTTATTTTAGTCATAAGTCAAGCAACAATTTATACTTAAATTTTAAACAATATGTTACTCATAAACACACTATTTAACATACTATCAGGTATATAAACAAAGCATGTTCATTTCAGTCCTAAAACAAGCAACAGATTATACTTAAATTTATTTTGAGAAAGAGAAGTTACTCACTTGATACTGTGATGAAGCAGAGCACAGATTTTCCAGAGAAAACTTCTACTTCTTTGAATCTTTGATAAAACTTGAGTTGCTTGCTGTTAAAGACTTGTATGCGGGCTTGAAGGCCATTTGAACTTTGAACTAGTTGTTAGCACTTGCATGCAGACATACTTGATTCCCAGATTTAAAAAATGCAGAGCCCATTTTATTTTCTAAATGCAGGCTTTTCATTTTGAATGGAATTTCAGATTTTGTTTTGAGGAGTAATTTCCAGACTTCATTTTTCATTCCCAGGTTTAAAGATGCATGCAGAGACATATGCTTGGTTTAGAAACTTGCATGCAGGCATATGCTTTATTTTTGATTACCAGAATGTTGAAATGCAGAGCCCTTTTTATTATGCTTTTGAAATCAATTTCAGGTGCAGGCTATTTCCTTTGAACTTGAGGATTAACAGTTTGCATGATCTAAAATTTTATACAGTGGATTACAGATTTATAATTGAGAAGGATGTTGAAAAAAAATGAATTTCAGATTTGTATATGGAAATTTGTAAAATGGTTTGAAGAGGGATTTGAAATAGATTCAAGGTATTGATTTGGTTTGAGTAATATAGCATGATTTGTTTCAGCTGAGAATATTTCTCTTCTTAACTTTGAAAAAGTGAAGATTTAGAAAAGAATGAGAGTGAAGAAAACATATTTTATATGACTGTAATTGATTTATTAAGAATTAAAAGAAAAATCAAAATAAGAAGGACACTTGTTACATTACTTATTTAATTTAACTACACTTGTCACCATACCTCTTAATATATTTACATGTGTTTTATAAATGAATTTTATTTGTTTTTATTTATTTTAAAAGGTAAATAAAACTCTTTTCTTTATTTATTAAATACTTATGTATAAATTAACTTCATATGTAAATGTTTATGCATTCTTTTTAAAGAAAATAAAGTGAAACAATTTATATAAAAGTGGAAACTTACTTACAAGGTTTATATATGTTTATTTATTTGAATTCAAAATTAATTCAAGTTCCCAATTCTATTCATACATTTTAAAAAACAAATTTAAAAACTAGTTTATATCAACATATTAAATTTAAAAATGATATTGTCTTTTAAAACATATCTATATTTATACATTTATTATTATTTGAAAATAACATATTTATTAATTTAAATCATTTATAAAAGAAATCATAAATTACTTATCTTATCACTTGTCTAACTTATTTAAATGAATTAATGTTTAAATGGTATTTTAGATTTTCTTATATAATTCAAATTATCAAAATGAATATTAGAATTTAAAAACAAGATTTTATTTGTTTATTATATTTCAATCAAAACTTATCTATCTGCAATATATAAATATATATATATATACACAATATAAATAGGAAAACATTTTATTAGCTTTTAAAAGATAAAATTCATAAATTACACATTTATTTAATTAGATTATTAAATCAAATAAATTTTTATTAAAATTTTATCAAATCAATTTAATTTTAAATTCAGATTATTAAATTGATATTGCTAAAATTTCCGGGATATCACATTCCTTCCCCCTTAAAAGAATTTCGTCCCCGAAATTTAAAAGCAAAGGTAATTTAATAACCCATTTAAAATTATAGATTTTAAATCACAAGCATTCATCAATCATATGCTAACAACCAAAGCAACCAATTTATCTAATCAAACAAATTAATTATCCAGATAAAATTCTGGATAAAAATAGTTTACCCGGTATATATATATACCGGGATACTCGCCCTACAAAATACAAACCATCTAAACTACGAATCTACAGAGCTTCAACTCATCTAGATCTACAACTCTAAACAGGATATCAGACCACAAACGAGTCTGACTCAACACCCTAATCTTCCTGAACAGCTGGTTCCACTTCCAGAGATAACTCATACACGTACTCCCTCAGAGATATGTGAAACTCACCGAATCCCAGTTATCCAAACTGGAAATTCGATTCTTGATATCCAAACACCAATCCAACCAAAACACAGAAGATATCCATAACATCTCGGAGCTAGCTTCTCAGACTTACCCAAAACTTATAGCTCCTTGGATCGGAGAAAACTTAACCAAAACAAATCTCCGACTCCGGAATCCAAATTCCTTCGTCTCTTAACCACAAAATTCTTCTAACGATCCTGGGCTGCCAATATCCAAACTGATCAACTCAACTCTTGCTGATTCCTCTAGAAACAATCAAGACCAAAAACAATCCAACATAATGATTTCCTCAAGATCAAACAAGTCCAAGATTACCAACCTCTACCTTCAAACATCAGAAGAACAAACTCACTTCTTCTATCTGGAAAAGACAACACAGAAATACTCCCAAACTGCTTCCGCTGCACAACTCTGATCTATCCTGAGCTGCTTCACCAAACTTTAACTCGAGAAACCATCCTTCTACTAGCTGAACCACCGATAGCACTCCTGGAAATCCAGACGATAAGAAAACTCGATCTCCAGATGCGGACAAACCTCCGACTTCTCAGAAGACAACCAAAAAAAAATACTTCAATACCTCAAAAGAACACTCAAACTATCGCAAGTCACTTTTGCGATCAATCAAGACCAATTCCCAAAGAAAACTGTTCTCTCTTTACCAAACAGAACAGCTTACTCTTAATTAGCCAATCCAATAAAGTATTGGGTCCACTCTGCTGCTTCTGAACTCCACCTTCAGAATCTACTCAGCCAGAAAACTCCTGTCAACACAGACACTCCAAGCTGCACTGTTGACACCAATGCCAAGGACTTCCTGATCCAAAGTTCTTTGAGAAACTCAGGCCTCAAAGCCAACCACCATATCCTGCTGAACTCAGCCATAACACCGAAGTAGACACACTTCCTAACTCATTCCAAAGAAAACATCTTCGGAAATATCCATATTTACTGCATCCCATCACGCAGTTACTACTACATGAGGTATCAAAATACCATCACACACTCCTGCCAACCAACAGATCCAAACTCTACTCATCCATTTTCAAAGATAAACTCTGAACCTATACAGGTTCCCTCCAGAGATCGATGAAATCTCTATGCCACTGCACAACTTACCCGAGACGGTATTAGGTCTACAGTCTCGAAAAATACACTTCCAACCTCAAACATTCAAACTTCAACCAATGGTAGTAATCGTGTTACACACACCACTACCTTATCTACCTTTATAACTTATATTGGAAAACCTGATCGGGTAACCCAATAGATAGGTAGAAATAATATATATATATATATATATATATATATATATATATATATATATATCAAAATTGCAAACACGCTCTCTCAAGATAGACACCACTCCAGAGCCTAGGTATTCACTCAACCTAACGCTCTGATACCACTGTAACGACCCAACTTCCTAACTCCAGGAAGTTGCATTGCTAATAAGAAAGAAAGGGATAGAGAAATAGAAAGAAAGAGAAGAAGAATAAACAACGCATCAGAATCTAAACAGCGGAACGAATAAATTAGATTAATAATCAAAAGTATTTACACAATATACAATATCTATTAGAGATACACAGCATACACATCACATATACTAGACGGTTATAAACACCTGTCTAGTATTTACAACTCAATACAACATCACAAACAACTCAGAGATACCAAACACAGCGGACTACTATATCTACAAAGCGGAAGCCTTCTGCTCCATTGCTCCTCCATTATTCGTCAAAGCTAACCTGAATCCCTTGGCTACTCGTAAAAATTTGAGTACCCAAGAGTTTATGGAAAACAAAATAAACTCTGGGTCAGACATGGGTCTGGTGTGAGTAACAGGTTAAAGTTGCTTAACTCGAAAAACCTTTGAAAAGAAAGGTATCACGTAAGACTTCCCACACATAAACATGGAAATGTTTTTACCTTACGCTAACCAAAACATTTGATAGGAAATCCGATGATATTATAATAGTGTCTAGGGTTTTCAAGTAAATAAGAAATAGCCGAAATTGTTACATGATTAAATTCCAGCTACTAGCCACAAAAGTGGGTAATACAATCAAAACCGTTGGCACTTATTGGATTTTTGGATTCCATACCATGGCAGGGCTACTGGGGTACCGCCCGTCACAGTACGAGGCCTAGATCACCATACCGAGGATTACTCCCTTCATCCCTTGCAACACAAGGCCGGACCCGTTACTTACTGAACAGTTCCGAACAAGACAACCCCGGCAGTTGTCGCGATTCAACCGCCCCACACAGCCGAAATAAAAAGGGACGTCTAGACAGGGGTAAATCTTGCTCTCAAGTGGGGGCTACCCACGAAGCCTTGCTGCACCTCCCATGTTTTAGCCATTCCCGGTTGATGAGGCTTGAGGTTACGATTACCTTTATAGGACATTAAATCTTAGAATTCTCATCGTCCTCCTGACGATGTTCTGAAAGCATTCAATCCATACAAGTTCGTTCTGGGTTCGAACGAAACCGAAGGCACTAACTCGTTGCACTCATTATTGGAATCACCCTCAGAGTCAACGACCATAGCCCTTGCACTCTGATTCACCATCTCGAATCTATAAGCACTATTCCGTCAAACTCATACGAAATCACCCACAGAGCTATACTGACGTATAGCCCTTACACCTCGAGTCTTCACTTGCTCCACTTAAATTCACGACCTAGCGTTAATTGGAATCGATGTGGTTTTCGGATTCCAAATATGGAAACCCGATCCCGGTCTCATCGAAATCCAAAGCGTGTCTTTTAGGTCCAAGTTTTTTTAAGTTTAAAAAAATTCAATTTAAACTATCTATATACACACAGATAGATACTTCATATCATCATAATAGATAATCAACAATATTATCATAAACAAGTAATCTATAATATCATCATAACTTGATAATCTACATTATCATCAACCATAGATAACTCATACCATCACAATGCAACCAATGCATCCATATCACACAATACTAATCTCATATCTGAGATTCAAACCATTCAAGTCAAACCAAATCATCCATTCATAAGCAAGGATCCATAATCACATCATCCATAATTAATTTAAAATAAATTAAATTAATTACTTCTATCTCTAATTAATTTAAAATGAATTAAATTAGTTAGCTATCTTTAATTAATTTAAAATTAATTAAATTAATTACTTCACCATTTAAGACTTGCTTACTTAACCCTTAATTGATCACCAATCAATTAAATAATTATCCTCAAATTAGTCACCTTAATTAATCACCATTGATTAATTATCTCTTAATTACATTCAAGTAATTATCTTTAATTAATTTTACAAATTAATTATCCTTAACCAAAATCAGTAACTAACCTTTAATTACTTCATTAATTAATTAATTACATTAAGAAATTACTTCCTTAATCACTTACCATTGATTAATTAATCCTAATTAATTAATCATTAATTACATCATTAATTTTATTAATTAATGATCCTTAATTAAATTTAAATTAATTACTTATTTAAATTAATTACATTAAGTAATTAATCTTAATTAAAATCACAATTATTAATCATTCTTGATTAATTACATTTAGTAATTAACTAACCTTAATTACTTTCTTAATCACTCCTAGATTAATTATATTTAATAATAAATTTTATTGATTAAACATCCTTGATTAATCACATTTGTAATTAATTACCTTTAATTAATTACATCACTTAGTTATTTCAAAAGACTTAATCAATGCTTAAATTAATTACACTAAGTAATTAATTATTAATTACTTCACAAAGAAATTACCTTCCATATTAATTACACAAAGTAATTAATTCCAAAACTCTTCACTACTTTAATTAATTACCTCCAGTAATTTACTTATCTTAATTACCTCTTTAAGTAATTATACTTCATTGATTACTTATCAATCAAATGATTATTCTAAATTAATTAAACTTAATTAATTAATTTAAATTAATTCAAATAAGTAAAATATCTTTAATTATTTCCATAAGTAATCATACTTAATTAAGTTTCATAATTGATTATTTAAATTAATTAATCCAATTAATTATCAAAATTAATTACATTAATCAATAATCACAAGTTAATAACTTTTATTAACTCATCATCAATTCTTTAATTACCTTTTCTAAGTAATTAACTTAAATTAATTAATATTAATTACAAATTTAATTAACCTTAATTAATTTCAAATCTTTAATTGATTAAACAAATTAATTAATTAAATTACTTAAATTATCTTACTGTTTTTATTGAAACAAGGATCATTTAATCTTAAATTTACTTTAAAATAAAACATTTCTCATTCATGATTACTTTATCATTAATAAAGTAACTTAAAACAATTTAACCTAAAATTGTTTTCAAATTACATTTTTAAATTTAAATTTAAAATCAACAAACTTAACTTAAACAAAGTTTAAAAACATTTTAAAATCCTTAAAATCTTATGCTAAAGATTTCTAATTTTATAAAGGAAGTTAAAATAAATTTAAACCCCAAATTCATTTCAAAATACAAATCATATTTAAATATGTTTCAACAACCCAATTTGTTTAACATTTAAATTTCTTTTCAAACTTCCTTTATTTTCATAACAATGTTCCAAAATTGAAGTTAGATTTAAACTTATGTTTAAATCTTTACTAAAATTCAAAACTTTATCATAAATTCAAATATTTAAACTCTTTATAGTTGTTAAACATTTTAATTTATAAAATTTAAATTAAATTTCAAACTGAAATCCCCATCTAGTTTAAATTTATACTTTAAATTCAGTTTTAAAAAAAAACAAATTTGAATTGAAAACACAGGTTTTGAAAAACCTGCAACTCAGGAAATAAACCCGAGTTTCCCATTGTTTGCTTCGAGACGCAAACCTAATTACTTCGAGCAAAATTCGAATTGACCTGAGTATAACCCGAGTAAATAAAGCACAGTAATACCCAAACCTTCCCTGACACCAACTTCATCACCGTGCATATGCACGGTGGCTGTAGCCACCTCCGGCCACCTCCCAGGCCGTGAACAAGTCACCGACCTCCCTTACATCACCTCACGAACATCAAAATCACTCAACCCACTCGAAATCAGATTCGAGTTTCCCCAATTCAACCTGTCAGCATCAACAGGCTTCCCTTCAACCAAACCTGGAAACCCTCATTTTCCCCCTCCTCCGACCACCTTGTCGACAGCTACTCCGACCACACCTGCATCAATACTCAATCTACCATCAGCCCAAAAATCAAGACACTCGGTCACCTGTAGTTTCCTCCCGATCAATCAAAGCAGTGCCAAATAAAACTAGGTTTAGCATTCCCCTTTTCCAGATAAAACAGCAATGCACAAAAATTCATCACTAAAAATTTGCAATTTGATTTTAAATAATCACAATTTAGTTTTAACTTTTGATTCAAACACCTGAACTATCAATCAAATTGGATTTGTCTGATTTTAATTTACTTTGTTATAACCTGTTTCCAGAAACTACAGGTATATTATTTTTTTTCTTTCCTTTTGTTCATGAACAAATCTTAACCATAATTTATACATACAGTATAAGCATACATTGTTTAGATCTCATGTATTATTACAGATAGATTCAAGTGTATTTAGGTTTTACTAAATATGCCTCTAGTACAAAAAAAACAAAAAAACTGCAATACATAGATCTGTATTTATGTTCAAACCAATCCACACAGAAAACACACATACAAGAATTCAATTTTCATCACAGACAAACAAGTATGCAATCATCTTCATTCTTAAATTTTAAATTTGTGAGGTTATTCAAAAACATACTAGTTTCATAAATGATTTGGCAACTTAATTTTTAACTAAGTTTTAATACTGTAATGTTACTTACAAACATACTTATTTTAGTCATAAGTCAAGCAACAATTTATACTTAAATTTTAAACAATATGTTACTCATAAACACACTATTTAACATATTATCAGGTATATAAACAAAGCATGTTCATTTCAGTCCTAAAACAAGCAACAGATTATACTTAAATTTATTTTGAGAAAGAGAAGTTACTCACTTGATACTGTGATGAAGCAGAGCACAGATTTTCCAGAGAAAACTTCTACTTCTTTGAATCTTTGATAAAACTTGAGTTGCTTGCTGTTAAAGACTTATATGCAGGCTTGAAGGCCATTTGAACTTTGAACTAGTTGTTAGCACTTGCATGCAGACATACTTGATTCCCAGATTTAAAAAATGCAGAGCCCATTTTATTTTCTAAATGCAGGCTTTTCATTTTGAATGGAATTTCAGATTTTGTTTTGAGGAGTAATTTCCAGATTTTATTTTTCATTCCCAGGTTTAAAGATGCATGAAGAGACATATGCTTGGTTTAGAAACTTGCATGCAGGCATATGCTTTATTTTTGATTACCAGAATGTTGAAATGCAGAGCCCTTTTTATTATGCTTTTGAAATCAATTTCAGGTGCAGGCTATTTCCTTGGAACTTGAGGATTAACAGTTTGCATGATCTAAAATTTTATACGGTGGATTACAGATTTATAATTGAGAAGGATGTTGAAAAAAAATGAATTTCAGATTTGTATATGGAAATTTGTAAAATGGTTTGAAGAGGGATTTGAAATAGATTCAAGATATTGATTTGGTTTGAGTAATATAGCATGATTTGTTTCAGCTGAGAATATTTCTCTTCTTAACTTTGAAAAAATGAAGATTTAGAAAAGAACGAGAGTGAAGAAACATATTTTATATGACTGTAATTGATTTATTAAGAATTAAAAGAAAAATCAAAATAAGAAGGACAATTGTTACATTACTTATTTAATTTAACTACACTTGTCACCATACCTCTTAATATATTTACATGTGTTTTATAAATGAATTTTATTTGTTTTTATTTATTTTAAATGGTAAATAAAACTCTTTTCTTTATTTATTAAATACTTATGTATAAATTATCTTCATATGTAAATGTTTATGCATTCTTTTTAAAGAAAATAAAGTGAAAGAATTTATATAAAAGTGGAAACTTACTTACAAGGTTTATATATGTTTATTTATTTGAATTCAAAATTAGTTCAAGTTCCCAATTCTATTCATACATTTTAAAAAAACAAATTTAAAAACTAGTTTATATCAACATATTAAATTTAAAAATGATATTGTCTTTTAAAACATATCTATATTTATACATTTATTATTATTTGAAAATAACATATTTATTAATTTAAATCATTTATAAAAGAAATCATAAATTACTTATCTTATCACTTGTCTAACTTATTTAAATGAATTAATGTTTAAATGTTTAAATGGTATTTTAGATTTTCTTATATAATTCAAATTATCAAAATGAATATTAGAATTTAAAAACAAGATTTTATTTGTTTATTATATTTCAATCAAAACTTATCTATCTACAATATATATAAATATGTATATATACACACACAATATAAATAGGAAAACATTTTATTAGCTTTTAAAAGATAAAATTCATAAATTACACATTTATTTAATTAGATTATTAAATCAAGTAAATTTCTATTAAAATTTTATCAAATTAATTTAATTTTAAATTCACATTATTAAATTGATATTGCTAAAATTTCCGGGATATCACAATTGGGAAGTTATAAATTGAAATGGATTGGTTTTGAAGCTGTTTTATTCTTTTTCCAAATTACTCGGTTATATAAACCATTTTGGATACTTAAACTGTTTTAATCTATTTTAAATCTACTTAACCCGATTTAAATTATTTTAAACTAATTTATCTATTTCACATCCATTTTAAGAGTTTAAGTATTTTAAGTATTTTAATTATTTAAACTACTTTTAAACTACTTAAAACAATTTTTCTAAGATTCCAAACTGGTTAATAAGGTGAAATGTTTATGTTTAAATCTTGAATTTAAATACGAATTGAGTTAAATGAAGTTGCAACCTAAATTGAAATTCGAAATTATTTTGAAATCGAAATGAGATATTGATGCGAAAAATGATTTTTGAAACGGAATCTTACATTTGAATAGATACGATGATATTTGAAATGGACTTGATTTTTGAAGCGAATATGATATTTTGATATCAATTATGAATCGATTTGAAATATAAAAGAGCCAACGGTGTAATAATACGTAGTTATTAAAGAGACCGGGATCGGATATGGACATACTCTCTGTCGATACCGAACACCACTTTAATAACTATTATACGCGGAGTGTTGATCCAGAATGAAGTGGATGGTTTGGTGAACGCGTTGACTAAAGAAAGAGAATGATATTGGATGACCCCTGACATGACTAAAACAGGAGCCGCGCCGGGCCATTGAGGTTCGCCACCTCTAGCGGACACGCTTCTTCAATACCATTTCTATTACATTTGTGATTCGATTTGGGTGCACCCCTTGATTTGGGAGTGGTGTTTCGCGGTGTTGGGATAGCTGCTGGCTATGCTCAACATCAGTCCGGTTCACGCAACTACTAGTATCCTAGTTGGTATCGCCTCATGTACCTTGTCATACTGATTATCCTATTCGCGACCACTACGTTATGTTTTGTGTTATACCTATGGGGTACCCTCTGATAACCACCAGTTTACAGTGGGGCTTACGGTGCTGTATAGACTATGGCATTATAAAATGTGTTAAGTGGGATTATGGTAATGCCTTAACGCTATTTTAATACTTTATATTACTGATAGGCATTATCTACTTAGCGTACATTACTACATAGTAGATAGTTTAACGGATCCTTAAGAGATGGAAAATCCCGTAACATCTCTTGAGTTATTGCACGCACGTTGACACTGGATATGAGATATCAAACCCCGTAAACATCTCCGACGCCGTTACACTCATATTTATTTACGATTGATTTAACTTTCATAAGGATATTTTAGTCCTGACTCGAGTGTTTTTTCTTTTCATTACACTCGGGTCAGTCCTGAGTTTTACAGATTTTTGAAGATCCATTCTGGAGGACGAAGACGAAGATTTGGTATACTATTACTATTATTACCCTTGCATCATGCTATCTGCTGCATTATTGTAATTGTTCTGTTGTATATGTATAACTCTGATAAATGTTGTATAAATAATTGTCAAAGTATAGTAAACAACTTCATGAACTGTTTATTTGACTATTATATTTTATCATTCCGCTGCGAGATTCTGTGTTGTTTCATTTCCTTTATTTCTCTTTTTTTTTTCTTATTTACCCCAATAACTATCTGCCCTTTTGAATGGTTTGGAATCGACATGTATATTTGATCGTCGGTTTAAACTGTCCAAAGAGGCGGGTCGTTACAGTTGGTATCAGAGCTTTGGTTTAGCGATAAACCTTGGCTCTAGTGGGGAATAACTCATTGAAATAAAGGTAAACTATATGAATGAGTTGAGTGTATATGAGAGAGCGTACTTGTTATTTGATATAAAATGGTTTTATATTGTGTTAACTTTGTTCCGTTGAGTATTTATGAATTCTGGTCGATACTTGGGACGCCAAGGCGTCGATAGGAATTTCTAAACACTTGAATAGGACAAAACAACACAATATCGTTTTGGAATATATTTTATATAAAAGAATTATTCGAATATTTATTCATTTTGATTGAATTGATTGTTAGGAGATGATAACATTAGATTATTATCGTTATTGTTTGATCAGTCAATATTTACAACAATTGATTAAATAACAACGGATATAGGAAAATGAAATCTTGTAAACACAATTGATAATGAATATAAATGAATTTTAACTTGGATTTGGGAATTTAAATTCCGGTGTTTGAAATTGACTTACAAGAATTTGAAAAATATAATATGTGTATTATATGATAGTATAATTGAGTTGAAATTGTTTTCGAAGGATTTTTTTAATGATAAGTGTTATATTCCCTTCTCTTGACGCTAGAAAATGATTTAGGTGATGAGTGCACGCATCATCGGTGTTTATTTTCGAGAGTCCGAGTGGGGGAGACCACTTAATAGCTTGTCTAAACCTTGTTTTGATTCAACTTTTATTTTATTTTGTATTCTCTATAGTATGATTTGATATATAAATTATATAAGTATATATTATTTCAAAACTTGATTTGAAATGAAACCGGGATTGGAATTCTTAAGTCCTTTAATAATTAATGATTTTTTAAATGATTGAAATGAATTTAGACTTGTATCATTAAGGAACTTCTGAATTGTGAAATGAGAAATGAACCTAAGAGCTAAGTGAAAATATCAATTGAAGTAGAAATCCTTAGAATTAGGAAATTATGAACTTAAAATAAAATTGAAACTGTAAAACTTGCATAGTATTAAATTTCATTCTATAGCATAGATATAACTTACCAAAATATTTAAGAAGTTCAAAAATGTTATATGAATTGTTAATTGGATAATATACAAGTATAGGTTTGAATAATGAAATATGCATTTAATTAATGGTTTGCAAATATAAGTAAAATTGTTAGTAAATAACTGAAATTTAAATTAACATTTAAAGGTGATTCACAATTATGTTAATATAAAATGGAAATACTATATGTGAATGTAAATGTGAAATTAAATTATAGTGAAATTTAAGTAATGACTTAAGAATTAATTAATTGAAAATTCAACTTTAAATGAAAAGAAGTTGTATGTTGTTTAACTACATTTTATTTGAATAACTACAACTTACCAAATACTTAAAAGGTTTAAAATGCTAATAAGGATAGGCAGAGAAATAATATACCAGCGTGAGAGTGAATAATAAAATGTGAAGATCTATTGAAAGTTGTAAATATAAAAGAAATTTAAGCTGTAAAATGAATGATATATCTAAGTGAATAAATAAAATTTAAAATTAATGAAATATAAAATTGGTAAATGGAAACTAATTAAATTTGAATATAACTAAATGTCAATAAACTTGGAAGTGTATAAAAAAATTGACTTGGAAATGTAGAATTGATTTAGTGTAGATTTTGGATAGATGTTAATGTTTGATACGCATTGGTTGTTAGATGGATGAAAATTGATTAAGTAGAATTCATTAGGGTTAATGGAATTGAATAAACGGAATAAAATTTTAAAATAATTAAATTCAAATTTGAAGCAAAGTGAAATTAAATATAATTGAATTCAATTTAAATTGAAGCAAATTGACTTGAATTTAAAATGTGAATGAAACAAACTTGAATAAATCGGAAACAAATTGAATGTAAACCTATTGTATGGATGAATAAGAAAATAAATGACTTTTTTTTATGATTGTTCTTTAGAAAATTTGAAGTTTGATGGTTTGTACTTTGAAATAATAAAAGCAAATTTTGGAAAAAATCCAAAATTGTCCAATATATGCTGAAACGAAAACAACCATAACTTTTAAATGGCTGAATGGAATTCGACGATCTTAGACTTTTCGAAAAGGTTAGAAACTATAACACAACTTTTGTTTAGATAACTTGAGAAAATTCCATCGTCTACTAGGTTAAAAACTTGAATGTTACTCGTTGTCCTGTGTAAAAATAAGTAAAATCAATAGTATAAACCCTTAGTATTTTCGCCATATCTTTTGACTGGTTTATCGTATTTTGATGATCTTGCACTTTCTGGAAAGCTAAGAACTTAAGCTAAATCTTTTGTTTTAAGTGTTTTGTGTTTTGATGTCGTTTAGAAGGTCAAAAACGCGGGTGAACGTCGCTGACCTGCGCAATTCATTGCCCAGGCTGAGGCGTATCCTCCAAGTAAAACGGCCATAATTTTTGAACGTATGGTCCGAATTCGATGATTTTGGACATTACGGAAATCTTGAAATGAAAGCAACAACTTTTTTTTAGATTTCGTTACCGAATTTTATCATTTAGGTGTCGTAAAACTAAGATTTGTTTGCTGTCCTGAAATTGAAATCTCAGTTTTGAAGCTAAATATGTTATATATATGTTGTGTAGGCTATGTATATCGATCTATCTTTATATGCATGGTTCTAACTTAGTTATTGAGTGTTTAATAGGTGCGCATTTCGCTTGCTTCGCATTTGGAGCTCGCTTTCGCGCTATATTAGCCGAATATGCTCGCTAACAATATATAAGGTACATATCTCGGATTACATATCGTATTTTTACACTTTTTCCCTGCGGGATGCCTCATCACTTGATGAGATGTATATTTTTGATATATATACTGTTATATTTTTTTTCGATCGAGCCGCGCAAAGGAGACTCTGCCGAAATTTTCCGTAAAATCGGGTGTTAGAAAATTTTTCAAGTTTTAAAATTTTATAACTTGTTTTGATAACTAACTTTCAAAGTTAGGAAGCCGTTTGAGTAACTTAATGGAAGCGTAGTTATGACTTTATAAATGGAATTTCATTATTTTATAAGCGGATAATTTTGAATAAAATATATCAAATGTTGAATTCTTTACTTAGTTCCTTTTCTCTTCTTTTTCCTTTACGGGGACGAAAATTTTTGAGTGGGTGAGAGTGTAACGACCCATAAATTTTCGATAATTAAAATAGCTAAATTTAATAAGATTTCGAGATTTAGTGTTAGAAAAAAATTGTAAGTCCTTTGAAATAATAATAACTAGAATGAAAAGCAACAAAATATTATCGAAGTTAATTATTTATGAATTGAATGAAATCCCAAATCAATTGAAATAATATGTAGTCAAAGGTAATTGAATGAGTTTGTATTGTATAGGTAATTGTGACACTTGTTTGTAAATAATAAACTTATAAGTAATTAAAAGTTAACGGTGATAATTATTTAAGTTACATATTCATTTAGTTAGTCGAATTAAATTGGTGAACCAATTGCAATTGAAATGGAAGTTTATATATTAGTTGAGTGAATTATCTCTAACTATAGTTAAATAATAATGTAGAGTTCATTTGATGTAATATAGTAAATCGACTGATAATGAAATTTTTATTTAAAAATCTAATATTGAAATCCGTCAAATATTGAACAATTAAATAGTTTTGATTTAATATTTGGAATTTATTGAATTAATTAAATAACTGCTTTAATGAAAATGGTTGTTCTATAATTTGAATTAGTTAAATTTTATAAGTTCGTTTTGAATATTTCAAAAGATAGTGATTTAAGAATAATCAAATTTGTTTAAATTTAATATTACAAATGTTGAATAACTAATTCCGAATTTGATATGATCAGTTTGATATTGAAGTTTAATATATGAAAATAGAGCGAATAATTGAAATTGATTTAATATGCTTCAGATTGGTTTCCAAAGTGAATATAAGTTATATTGTGATTATAATAGAGTTAATAAGATTTTAAAATTTGAAATTATTGAATAATTGAATAATGGTTTAATATAATTAAAAATAACTTGTAAAATTTTATTGTATCATATTAAAGTAAGAATGATGTTGTAGAACTTTTAAAATTGAATTAAAAGTAAATTTGTGAAAATTGAATATTTTAATATTTAATTATCGACTGTAAAATAGCCAATTTTCGAACAGTCTCAGAATTGGACGAAACTAGTTCCATTGGATCCGTAATAGTTAGTTATTATCGGATTTCAATTTTCATAGCAATCGGAGTCGTCGTTTGACCATGACAGCTCGAAACGCATCGAAATTGTTTTAATATTAATTTAACGAGTTAAAATAGTCATTTTTCAAACGATCTCGGATTCCGACAAAACCAGTTTCATTGGATTCGTAACGTGATATTATTGTGAGGTTTCAAATTTCGTGTCAATCGGATTTACCGTTTGTCCGGAGCAAGCCAAAACGCATATAAATTAGTTGAATCGGTTTAATTTAAATTTGATCGTTTATTGCCGTAACTCGAACATATGATCGAATTAGCCTCCGAAACCTATTTCATTGTGTCCGAAATATGCGATAAACCCTAGAAACGCCAGCCGGCACGCTTCGTTTGGAGTTCGGAAAATTTTCGATGAATAATGTTTTGGCGATTTTCTATAAAAGGACCCCCACTTTCTTTGTTTTGCATAAACCCTAGGGCTTCAGCCCTTAGCCGCCACTTTCATTTCAATGGCCAGAAAATTTCAAAACTTCTTCCTCATTTTCCTCTCAATCCATCAACAATTAGCAAAAACTCTCAACTACAAAGTTGTAGAGGGCATCAAGATCTAGCTATCCAACGATGGAGATCGGAAACGGAGCCACGGATCGGCAGGAAATCACGTTCAAAGCTGCTGCGTTTTTCACGTTTTTCGAGGAGAGATGGGGGCCGAGCTCCACCCCATGGCAGGCGCAGGTGGCTCTTGTGATGCGCGTTCGTTTGGCGTTGGTTGATCGTCTTGGAAGCGATCGTGGAGGGTGTAGAATTAAACCCTAGTTTGCACGTTTGGGTTCTTGAGCACGGCTAATTTCTAAAGCATGAACGCGCGTGAGGAAGAAAGCAAGTCACGGCCTGGATTAGCTCTGGGAGAATCAACGGTGATGATGGATCTGTGGTTTAAGATTTGTAAATTATATTTATATTAATTTGTGTAATCTTTAAAATAGCATAACTTTTTCATACGAGGTCGAAAACGCACGAAAATTTTTGCGTTGGAATCGTATCGACAAGAACTACTAATGGAGCTGGATTGGAATCATTTGGAGATAGTGAAAATTTCGGGTAAAATTAAACGCTCGTTTAATTTTATTCGAAATAAAGCGCTGGAACTACATTGAAATCAAGGTGAGTATTTTATAACGCTCACAACGTACTAAATATCTTTATGCTAGTTAAATTTGGCATTATGAAGTGTTATGATTTTATTTGTCGTTGTTTGATAGAATTTAATTGTCATATAGATTGTCATTTGAATTAACCGTTGAAAATTAAATTGACAGTTAAATTGAAATTGAAATTGAATTGCGATTAAATTACCTGACATTGATAACTATGAAATTGCCATGAATTGTATTGTCTATTGGATGATTTATTTCGATGGATGCTATTGGCTGATATTTAAATGTTTGGATGTTTATTTGCTTATATATAACCTGTTATGCATACATACGATACTGTGATTTAATTTAAGTAATATATACTCATCCCTGACATTTAATTGAAATAAATAATTACTTGGCCATAGGATAAAAAATTATATACGGACACCGAATTGGCTAAATTAATAATTTTAAAAACCGTCGACTTGAAATTTGTTTAAATGTTTTGATTTAAAAGTTATAAATAGAAATCAATTTATAAAAATCGAATTTATCGAAAATTTGAGTTTGGAATGTTGAAATTAATTTTGGTTAAAAGAAATTGTTAAAAAAATTAAGTGGAGACTTTGGAATTTAAAATCAGGATATGATTGAATTTCGAAATTGATTTGTTTAAAGATTTAACCTTAATTCGAGCTTTGAATATTACTAAGTAAAAGTGATATAAAAATGATATTTTGAAATCGAGCTTGGAATTGAACCATATTTGAAATTTGGATTTAAACTTGAATATTGATGGAAAATTTGTTAAGTGTTATAAGTGGATATTTTGAAATCAAGCACCAAATCGATAAAAATTGAAATTGAATAAATTGAAGGTGAATGTAGAATTGAATTGATTTGAAGTTAAAGTTGACGTTGTTTTGAATTGAAATCGAAATTGAATCAGTAGAATAGAAATTGAAAGTGATTTGAATTGGGAAGTTATAAATTGAAATGGATTGGTTTTGAAGCTGTTTTATTTGTTTTCCAAATTACTCGGTTATATAAACCATTTTGGATACTTAAACTGTTTTAATCTATTTTAAATCTACTTAACCCGATTTAAATTATTTTAAACTAATTTATCTATTTCACATCCATTTTAAGAGTTTAAGTGTTTTAAGTATTTTAATTATTTAAACTACTTTTAAACTACTTAAAACTATTTTTCTAAGATTCCAAACTGGTTAATAAGGTGAAATGTTTATGTTTAGATCTTGAATTTAAATACGAATTGAGTTAAATGAAGTTGCAACCTAAATTGAAATTCAAAATGATTTTGAAATCGAAATGAGATATTGATGCGAAAAATGATTTTTGAAACGGAATCTTACATTTGAATAGATACGATGATATTTGAAATGGACTTGATTTTTGAAGCGAATATGATACTTTGATATCAATTATGAATCGATTTGAAATATAAAAGAGCCAACGGTGTAATAATACGTAGTTATTAAAGAGACCGGGATCGGATATGGACATACTCTCTGTCGATACCGAACACCAATTTAATAACTATTATACGCGGAGTGTTGATCCAGAATGAAGTGGATGGTTTGGTGAATGCGTTGACTGAAGAAAGAGAACGATATTGGATGACCCCTGACATGACTAAAACAGGAGCCGCGCCGGGCCATTAAGGTTCGCCACCTCTAGCGGACACGCTTCTTCGATACCATTTCTATTACGTTTGTGATTCGATTTGGGTGCACCCCTTGATTTGGGAGTGGTGTTTCGCGGTGTTGGGGTAGCTGCTGGCTATGCTCAACATCAGTCCGGATCACGCAACTACTAGTATCCTAGTTGGTATCGCCTCATGT
Organism: Allium cepa; assembly: GCA_030765085.1. NCBI lineage: Eukaryota > Viridiplantae > Streptophyta > Magnoliopsida > Asparagales > Amaryllidaceae > Allium > Allium cepa. The sequence goes on along the minus strand of CM060934.1, from coordinate 205,081,312 downwards.
ACCTTGTCATACTGATTATCCTATTCGCGACCACTACGTTATGTTTTGTGTTATACCTATGGGGTACCCTCCGATAACCACCAGTTTACGGTGGGGCTTACGGTGCTGTATAGACTATGGCATTATAAAATGTGTTAAGGGGGGTTATGGTAACGCCTTAACGCTATTTTAATACTTTATATTACTGATAGGCATTATCTACTTAGCGTATATTACTACATAGTAGATAGTTTAATGGATCCTTAAGAGATAGAAAATCCCGTAACATCTCTTGAGTTATTACATGCACGTTGACACTGGATATGAGACGTCAAACCCCGTAAACATCTCTGATGCCGTTACACTCATATTTATTTACCTTTGATTTAATTTTCATAAGGATATTTTAGTCCTGACTCGAGTGTTTTGTCTTTTCATTACGCTCGGGTCAGTCCTGAGTTTTACAGATTTTTGAAGATCCATTCTGGAGGATGAAGACGAAGATTTGGTATACTATTACTATTATTACCCTTGCACTATGCTATCTGCTGCATTATTTTAATTGTTCTGTTGTATATGTATAACTCTGATAAATGTTGTATAAATAATTGTCAAAGTATAGTAAACAACTTCATGAACTGTTTATTTGACTATTATATCTTATCGTTCCGCTGCGAGATTCTGTGTTGTTTCATTTCCTTTATTTCTATTTCTTTTTTTTTCTTATTTACCCCAATAACTATCTTCCCTTTTGAATGGTTTGGAATCGACATGTATATTTGATCGTCGGTGTAAACTGTCCAAAAAGGCGGGTCGTTACAGCTTTTGCTTAGGAAAAATTAAAGTCATGCATATAACATGACCCGGGGTAAGATTAAAAGAATAAGGTTTATTTTCTGGAAAAATATAACAAGGACCACATACCCTTTTATTTTGTGAATCAAGTGTAAGGCAGATCATATTATGGGGTAAAATTGACATTGGGTAATTCCATAAAACCCTAGTAACAGCCAGGGTTTATATAAGGAGGCTTAGTGTAGTGAGATCATACACATTTGCTCTTCATAACCTAAAGGAAAAATGAAAACATAAGCCAGAAAAAATAAGGAGCACAGGCCATTGGAGTTAGAGGAAGGCAGAGGATCAAAAGGAAAGAAAGGCTTAGGAAAAAGGAATTAAGGTGAGTAATCTCACTGAAAATTTTTGGCATTAAGTCCGGAATATTGAGGCAGCCTATTTGAATTAATAATTCACTTTTGAAAGTTATGTTCATTTTATGATTTGATGACTTTGGTTTGTTAATGATCTGTTCAAGCGTAAAACCCTTCATTGTGATTTACCCAAAAGATAAGAGTCATGGATTTTTTGTTTGAAATGTTTGTCTGTGCTGTGAATTAACTTTGAGATGGAGTGATTTCTTTTTATGGGTTTTCTTCATAAAGTTATTTATTAAATTCCCAGGGTTCATGTTGTAGATATATGGTCTAAAAATGGAAGGAAATATGGGGCTACAACGTTGTGTTGTTGCTTATGTATCATGTTAACTGAAATAAAGGAAAATGTAGAAGTGCAATGTTATACATGTGCTGAGCTTCTATGTTTTATGAACTACCCAAATCAAAGTATATACTTATGGTTTAGCCAGATCTTCAAGATTAATAAGGATCTGATTGAACCAGAGGTAAGAGGAGATAACCTGAAAACTATTTATGACCATATGTTTATAACTTGATCCATTGAAACCTACAGGCAAAAATAATATGCCAAGAAATCACATCTGTTTTCATGAGTAATTGTTTACTTCTAAGAACATGACTTACCAATCTCTGGATGAATACATGTTTGTTGAATTGTTTATTTTTCTCTGATTGAAAAGTGAGATGCAGAGGGGATTAGCATAATTATGAAGAAAAAAGAAATATCACTTAGTAATTTAACTAACGACTTTGGATCTTAGGGCTACAAAATATAGCTTGGCAAGGTGAACATTGCAAGCTCACACATGGTATGTTTATACCCAGGGGCCTGAGTGTGCTGGGTTAACAGAGAGATGTCCCAGATAGTGTGTGGTTTAACAAGAGAAAGTAGCTAAAGACCATATGACACTTGATAGTGAACAATAGAAATAGGTTTAGGTGAGGCTTGGGTGAAGTCCCTGATGGCCAGTAAATTTGTAAATGGGGCTTGATGACTGAATTGATGATTGCATTTGTTGGTTTATGATGTTTTATTGGTAAATCTTATGATTGTTTTCTCTGAACTAAACCACTTGGATCATACATAATTTGTTTTGCACTGATATGAAGGCACATGCCTCACAAAAACATGCACAAAAATGATACCGAGTTTCTTAATTCATTCAAAGTATTTGAATATAAATAAAAGTCATATAAAATCATGTTTTTAGGTAGATTACTCAAACCAGACATTAGTCTGACCCTTGTGTGTTTATGCACCGTTGGGTGTCTCATATTTGTATGAGGCAGTCCCTGGTGATTATGTAGGAAAATAGGAGTTTCATTGATCAAGCTTTGGATGAGTTAGCTGCATATGGAATTGGATGCAATATTTACAGATTTGCTGAAGTTAAAATAGATGTTTATGCCAAATTTATGTTAAGCTATGTTGTTAAGTTGCTTAGAAAAACCAATGTATTGTTATTTACTGTTTTGTAAGTATTGAACTTAAATTGGTGTTTTAGTTGAAACTTATAGGCTTTATTTTGAAAAGTTTCACTAAGTAATGAAGTTTTTTTTAAGCTTTCTGATTAATTAATTTATAATGATAGGAAACCTGAGATCGTAAGGATTTATAAACTAAACGAACAACTAGGTATTTGGCATGAGAAATTCATGTTTACAGATGATAGGAAAATCTGGCAAATAAAAGGCTTTGGGTCACTTTAGAAAGAAAACAGAATAACATGTATTTTGGCCAAGAATAGAAGCAAGTTGAACAAGGCTGGTATGACCATTTACTGAGCCTAGGTTCAACCAGCACTAAAAAGCTTTAAAACTCAATTTTCAGGGAAGTTCAATAACCCAAACATAGGGTAGACTCAATTATTTTTAGACTAACCATTTTCTTAAAATTAGGCACTAAAATCTTCCTGTGGATATACATGCACACATATGCCCAATTAAAAATACAGTTCATATAGTAATAAAATTATGGGAAATACATACAAAATGTTTAGTCTAGATGGTATGAAATCAATAGTTATGCAGAAATAAGTATGACTGGGAAAACCTGTTTTCAGAAACACTTTTACTATGTGGGGAATCACTTAATGATATCCAAACAGATTTTCTGCTTCCAAACTTTTGTACTCTGATTTAAAATAGAAAGTATTATATATATATATATATATATATATATATATATTTCATATATGTAAGTTTAAGATAATTTGAGCACAACAATATTTCTATATTCGATTAAAGATCTTGGAAAGAAGAAAAATTAGAGAATGATATTCTCTTGATTAGAGGACCACAGCATGTAAAAAAAAACTTTAGGGTAAGGGAGTGGGTCCTCTCATGGTTCCATCCTAGAATAATGCATCAACAAAGTCCTCCACGTCATCTACTACGCTACTATGACTTTGAATGATGCTTGACTCAATTACACAAACACCGAAAAAGAACTTTTAGATGTAGTTTTTGTACTAGAAAAGTTTTGACCTTATTTGACGCGGTTCACACATCACGGTCTACACTGACCGTTTCACTCTTAGGTACCTTTTTGCTAAAAAGGATGTTAAGTCTTGTTTGATTTATTGGATTCTATTACTACAAGAATTTGATCTTACAGTCAAAGATAAAAAGGATCTGATATTGTCATAGCCAATCGCTTATCTCTTCTTCCAAACACACTATCATCTTTACAGATCAATGAGAATATTCTCGATGAACAACCCTTTTCAGCTTCCATCGATCCATGGTTTTTCGACATAGTGAACTATTTAGTCACTAAAGAAACTCCTTCATTTTGGTTCAAACAAGATAAATACTAATTTCTTTCCCAAGTGAAATACTTCTATTGGGACAATCCATACTTATTTAGGTATTTTTCGAACAAATCATTCAACCATGTGTCCCAGATAGAGAAATCAAGAGTGTCTTTCATTCTGTCGTGGTCAAGCATGTGGTGGACATTTTGATCCTAAGGAAACCATGGAAAAAATGCTTTAATGTGGTTTTTATTGGCCTACACTTTTGCGGTTGAGTTTCATAAAACATGTCACTGTTTTCAATTGTAAAAAAATATAACAAATCAAAACATGATGTCTTTAACCTCCATCCTTACGATCAAATCTTTGTTACTTTGGGAATTGATTTTATATGACTGTTTCCTAACTCTTTCAGATATCAATACATTCTCATTATCGTCGATTACGTTCCTAAATGGGTTGAAGCCGTTCAATGTAAAACAAATGATCACAAAGTAGTTGCGAAATTCATAAATGAGAACATCTTTGCTAAGTTTGGCACACCTCACATGATAATAATTGACAATAACCTAATTTTATAATCCGTCTTTATAATCTTTAATGAATAAGATAACCTACAAGTTATCCACTCCTTACCATCCTCAAACTTGTGGTCAAACCGAAGTTTCAAATCCACAAATCAAACAAATCATGGAGAAAATTATTAATAAAAAGTGAAAGGTTGGTCTCAAATATTGACAGATGCCCTTTAGGCTTACAAAAGTGCTTTTAAAACTAATCTTGTGATGTACCCTTTTTAATTAGTATATGGTAAAGTGTGTCATTTACCAGCGAGCTTGAACATAAAGCATTATGGGAAATAAAAAACATAAACTTTGATCACGAAAAGGCTGGCGAAAATTGAAAATTGCAACCCAATGAATTAAAAGAGATTAGGAATGATGCACATGAAATACGAAAATTTACAAGGAAAAAACAAAAGCGTCCATGATATGTCAATCTAAATAAAAATGCTTTCGCCAAATCAGAAAGTTTTTGTATGACTCTCGACTTCATTTATTCCCTGGTAAATAAAAATCAGGATGGACAAGACCATACATGGTACGTTCTGTTTTTCCACACGATGCCATAAAAATAAAAAAACCTTAGGGATGGATCGATTTTTAAGGTCGTTGATCATCCTCTAAACCCTTATCGGGAATTGGCAAGTGAATAAGAGGAGGAGCTTATGATTCTTCATGGGCCACACTACGTCTAGTAAGGAATTTTATCCCTCTCTTGTAAATATGTATATATTTTCTCCTTTACACTCATCGCATCATGCATTGAAAATGGGGGCACGGTCAATATCAAGTGTGGGGGGAATCTCATGTTTATTTTTATTTTACATGCTTTAAATTTGCTCTTTTCTTTCCTTTTTTTTCAAAAAAAACCCAAAAAATACATTTTAATTTTCTTTAAAAAAATTCCAATAATAAAAAATAAAAATTATTTGTATCATAATTTAATTTTGAATAGGCAAGATAGAGTAAGCATGCAGTTTTGGTCATGAGATTGAATTTTTTGGAAAATTATTTAACTCAAACGAATAATAAAAAGAAAAGTTTACGTTACAAGCAACTATGGTGTAATTAGTATATGAGGAGATTCATATGATGATTATGAAGTTATTCTAAATTGTAGTCTTCGCTTAAAACATGGTTGACTTAAAGTACATGCGTTAATATTTTTAATCTTTAGAGTTATGTGGTGCTAAGACGGTTTTGCACCCTCTCTTCTCTTTAAAAAAAACTCAAAAAAGGCAAACATCTAGAACCAGTGCACACAGATAAGTATGTACATCCACCAAACTATTTACTCTTTCCACGTATGCCCAAAAGGCAGTGCATGAATGGTATATCTGGCATCCGTTTTTTGAGTTAGTTGTATGTATATATAAATAATAATAATAATAATAATAATAATAATAATAATAATAATAATAATAATAAACAACATCTAGGGTCAGGTGTTCACACATAAGTGTGTACACTCATCAAGCTTTGTACTCTTCTCAGGTAAGCCCGCAAGGCAGTGGACGGATGGTATAACTGGCCTCGACATTCCATGTTCGGTGTACGTAAATAATAATAATAATGTTGATATTTTTTTCAAATAAAAAGAGAGTAAGCAATTAAAACCCAACCATTATCTTAAATTTACTAATTTGACTTGTTTTACAAAAATAAGTGGAAATACCACTTTGCAAACTTTTACTATCAATTAAATAATTTATTTCATAGTTGCACTATATTTCAACCGAAACAACTAGCCAAGCCACAGTCCAATTGTGATGATAACATAATTTTATTGGAAGTTTGATTAGTAAATGACAGAAATTTCTTGATGATGACCGAGACATTATATTACTCTTTCATGTCAATTTAAAAGGTATGTTCTTCATTTTGTAAATAAAAACATGCTTTCATATCTTTGTGAATGAAACTTTGTAACAACCCGTATATTTGGACCATTTAAATTGACAATAATCTACACATGTCAACTTAAATAGTACAAAACACGAATCATAATTGGAGTATATATATAAATGAGAATCATCACAGAATCACAGAAATATAACATAACAGAATAGTGCAGCGGAAATACAACATAGTCATAGGAGTAGTTCATGAAGCTACCCAGAAATACAACAATGTCTCAGATAAAATAAAATAGAACAACATAGATGTCCGATAGTCCAAATAGAAAGAACAGTACTGATAAATAAAGATAAAGATAGTCTTCGGTCTTCAGCTTCCAAATAGAACAGCAACAGAAATCTTCAGACTGATCCGAGCATATGCACAAACAAACACTCGAATCAGGACATATATTCTTATACAGATAATATGGTTCAAGGTTTGAAATAAAAGTAACTCAAAGATGAATGGAATAAACATCTTTCAGGATCCGGTAAACTATCTATATATAGTAATATACGATAAATAGATAATGTCTAACAGTAAAGTATCAAAATAGCGTTAAGGCGTTACCATTATTCCCCTTAACACATTTATATAAATATCATAGTCTATACAGCACTGTAAACTCCACCGTAAACTAGTGGGATATCAGGGAGTACTCCATAGGTATAATACAAAACGAATTCGTAGTGGTCGCGTATACGGGATACAAGTATGACAAGGCACATGAGGCAATACCCAAGGTAGTGAAACTACCGTTCGTCTGATCCGGACCGGTGAGAACGCATCGCCGCAACGATCGCAACACCGTGAAACAACACTCCAAATTTCAAGGGTGCGCACCAATCAATCACAAAAGTAAATGAGTAGTTTACGAAGAAGTGTGTTCGCTCAAGGTAGCTAACCCCATTTGGCCCGGCACAGCTCCTGATTTTAGTCATTTCCAATTTGACACAAGTGTCAAGGCTATCCATTATCGTTCACTTTCTTCGATCATCAACGTTCGTCATTCCAACCACTTCATTCTGGATCATCACTCCACGTATAGTTATTAAAGTGGTTTTCGGTTTAGACAGTGAGTATGTCCCTAACCGATTCCGGTTTCTTTAATAACTTTTCGTAATTATTTCCGATTGGTCGCTTAATAAATTTCAAACAAATCAATTTCAATTTTAAATTTCAATTCGTAAATCATCGTTCGTTAGTCTTTCTAAATCGGTTTCCAAAATTCGTTTATAAGTTCATTTCAAAATCATTTAACTTATTTTATCGTTCAAATCGATTTGAATTCAATTATCAATTCCATTCAATATTTATTTAACAAATTTCTTCTTAAACAATTTCAATTATATTTCGAATTCATTACATTTCCTTATGTTCACTTCGTTATCAAACTTACAACTTAATTATAATTGTTAAATCCAATTTCCAAATTACAAGTCTTTCATTTGTTTCGATAAAGCGCGCTAAATCTTTTATTAAAGAAATTCATTTCGTTTATCATTCCTTTAGTTACAAATTTCAAATTCAATTAAGAACGTAGTTTCACTTATTCAATTTCACTTTGTAAATACTATTCAATTTAATTAAATCATTAAATAATTCACCTTATCAGATTTCAATAGTTTCAAATCTTAATTATTAATCATTTCAAACTTATTCGTTTATAATTCAAATTTAATTATTAATAAATTAAAACTTAAATTTTAATTAATTTCAACTTCGTTATTAATAATTTCAAATTCAATTATTAATAAATTTTCAATATTTGATTATAAAATTCCAAATCAACTATTTTAATTTCAAGCTTCATTATTTCAATTTCAATTTATTATCAAATAATTCAAATTTAATTATTAATTTATTTAATTTCAAAAACAATATTTTTGTCAATTATTTGTCCAAATTTCAAATATTCATCTTACATTCATTAAATTTCTAAATTCCAATTTTATTTCAAAACTTAGTTATTAGTCGAATAAAACTTTATTTTATTTTAAATCAAAACATCGACCAATCAGTTTACTTTAATTTTCTATCCTAAGTCCAAACATTTGGGTATTTATCATTTCAACCCGATTCCATTTAAATTCAAAATCAAAGCATACAAAGGGAACTTGCAGTGTGAATACTGGGATGGTGTCAAAGTAAATAAACAAGCAATTGCATCCATACAAACAATTTAACAATTTATTTAAATAATCCCGAAATAATCGTATTAATTTACATTTGTTATTTATGTAAATTAACATAATTATTTCTAGAATCTACACTATCATTTCATGTAGGTTAAAGATTATTACGTTACGGTTTTCACTTTGTCGTTCAATTGCAATTTCAATTTAAATAATACAATAATTTAAACAAATCTACATTTAAAGGTTCAAAGGTTACTTATCAAATTCTATGTCAATATAAATTAAGGGGTCAAGTTCGACTAATCCTAATTTAACATATGAAAGGTGTCAGGTGTATAAATCAAATTCGACAAATATAATCCGTTTAATTTATTAACTATCCTATGTCAAATTACTTGCAATTTAATGTCACTTAGCACAAATAGCATCCAAATCATATATCACATAGCAATCAAATCATCAATATAAACTAGCATAAGAATATATGTCGTGAAAATTAATTTCACCTTTCGTGGATAAAGAAATTGGCCCAAAGCGAGAAGAAGCACGAATAGAGCGAGAATAGAGTCGGTACAGCACGAACGACGATCACTGCAAATATCGACAAATGAGACGATATTAATTCAATGAACGTTTGTATATAATTTATAAATTTATATAAATGCGCTTACCGACGACGGAGAAAAACAAAAGCTGAAGATCGATGCTGCTGCAAAAAGCTTAGCCGGTTGCTGCAACAACAGAGAAAAAGGAAACGATTAATATTTACTCAGCAAATTGATACCATTTAGTTTCATTTTTTTTTTATATATATATTGTAATGCGCATGCATGAGACCCCCTGTGCTCAACTATTGTTACTTCATCAATCAACTCTGACACCCACTGTCAATTTCCATAACCTTCCTACTACAACACTCAAACTACCAACTATTCCACTGTCTCAACTTCAACACATATTTGTCTTCCCACTCACGTAACACATGCACACAATGCACACATCAACACCAGGCCTAGCTCAACTTTTTTGTTTCTTTCTTCACGCAAACAGTTCCACTGCATTTTCTTCCTTTCCTCCCTCCTTCTACTGCATGCTATTCACGCACGCAACAAAAAAAATAATTTTTTTTTTTTTTACAAATGAAAGTTTGTACACCATCACACACGCATGTACACACCACGCACGGCTCAAGTGCACGCACACGGAACACATACACGCACACACAACACACGCGGAACACATACACGCACACACAACACACATAGCCTCAGACTCATGTACGCCCAGCCCATCCCCCTTCTACATGCTGCCATCACACGTAGCTCTCCTCTTTTGTTTGTTTTTTTTTTTTTTTTGAATGGCCGAAGGTAGCAGGGGAAGACGAGGCTTAGATGAGGTCGAGAGGAGCGGATGTTGGATGTGGCTGAGATGCAATAGGAGTTTACATCATCTCATGCAAATTTAAATAGAAATGAGAATAAAAGTAAAAGAGAACAGTGAATCTGAAATGGAGAGAAGAGAGCAGAGAGTACCTGTTGACGTTTGGAGGAAATGAATGAATTGAATAGTGGGGGAAATGAAGAGGAAGTAGAAATACATCTGTATGAAATATAATCTCAACCAGTTCTTATTCACTTAGATTCCAACGTCCCTTCATTTCCACCTTTAAGCTTCCCAACGTTATAGCAACCCAATGCAACTCTTCACCTTTTATCTACCCTATTTATTTCTTTCAGCTGACTGTTTTTTTTTTTTTTAATTCAAATTTCTTTTGTGTGTGAGTAAAAGATTTGGGCTGGAACGTGTTTAACCGGTGCGTACGGAACCGTTAAATTAACGCGACAAATTTCACGACGGACACCGACTGTACAAATAAATATACCGTTATGATCAGTGTGACGAGGCGATTCCAACGGTATACAGATTATTGCGATACGATGGTTTTATAAAATTCGTTTTTACGCCGCTAAAATTGCGCGTTTTGCAAAACAATTTAAACGGAGCAGGCGATGACAGTTTTTGACGAAACGAATTTCATAATCATGATCAGAATAATTTTTACAACATAACTGTGTAAAAATATATGGATTTTAAAGAAAAATTTTACGCAGCTTTAAATGGACTGATATACAGTAAAACGCGAACGAAGTTTACTGTAATATTTTGCGACGAAACTTTTTCCATGCTCATATCTAACTAGACGTATGTCATAAATAAAGTTTGGACGCAAATTGAGATCGTTTATAAATGTCAAATTTTTTTACATTAAAACGATGAATTACACCTTTAAATCGGATCGGAAATTCAGGGTTGTTACAAACTTGCGTTAGAAACTTTGCATATTCATTTAGATTTTGTAGATGGTATCCGTTGAAATCCCTCTTGAGACAACATTGGTTCTATAGGGACACCTAGAGGTTTAACGGCTTGTTGCATATGCTCAATGCAAGTGTGCTTCCTACAAATGTGGATTTATCTTAATTTTAGTTTATTTAAGGACGAATAAAAAGATTAGTGTAGGGGTATTTGATTTGCATGTAAAAATGTATATTTTTAATCTCATGCTTAATCTTCTTTAATTAAAATAAAGGACACATTATGATATGTTTCATGTTTTAACCAAAATGTAAAAGTGTTTTCAAATCATCATTCACTCGTCTACATTTGAGAAAAATGGTCATTTTGTGTGTGCATTTATTTTGAGAAAATTTATTTTGCACAATTTAATTAAAGTTTTGTAGAAAATGGAGTGCAAATTAGAAGAAAATTCATGGATATGTGCATGGACAAGTAGTGGAAGCCAAAGAATGAAGAAAAAAAAGAATTCAATCGACGTGGAGGAGCACATTTTACCCATTTACTAATTGACCACATTTAAAGCAAAAGCACATGTTAGCGGGAGATTAATCAAACACTAATGATGACTTGGAGGTCACACAAAGACATGGGTATTTTTGGTAGCTATCTAAACAAAAATTAGGTTTCTAGACTTGTATAAATACCCTCTTATGTTTAATGTAATGGATATCAATCTTTATGCATAGTTGTAGCCACCAAATAAAAATAAGGTTCTCTTATCTTTAATGGCTTCATAGCCTTTTACTTTACTTTTTGCACTCTTATTTCATGCCCTTTTTCTACACTATTTTATTTCATGTTTCTTTCTATTTTATGTTAGTAGATTAGATTTACCTTATGCAATTAGTGTAGATTTATTTTTATGCAATTAGTTAGCTTTTTTACTTGCTTTTAATTAGCTTTGTTTTTATAGTTTTTCTTTTTATTTTCTTTTTAATGTTAAAATCAATTTCAAGTATGAGAAGCTAAACCCTTCAATTTAGGGGTAATGAAGCTCTCATGAATCATGTAAAATTAACACGATGATTTCTTCTATGATCTCTTCTGTGTGCTTAATGTAACATTCCCGTTTTTAAAACAAATTCAAATTGGAAATTAATTTAATTTTTGAAATTAAGTTGTGGATTAATTTGGTACTTTCCAAATTAAATAAATATTTGTTTGTTTATGAATATAAATGTGATTTTAAAATAGAATCTCTAATTGGAAATTCAAAAATAAATATTTTGAATAATATGTTAATTTTAAATTTAACTGTGAAATAATTTGAATTTTACAAATTTAATAAGAAAGGTGCCTGTTTATTTATATGAATATAGATTTATTTTGAATTGCATTTTTGAATTTGAAACTCCAAATTAAATTGAATTTAATTTGGGAATTCAATCGTAGGTATTTTACAAATAAAAATGGATTTATTAATTTCATATTTCCAAGGATCTAATATATATATATATATATATATATATATATTAGTAATGAAAAAATTGATTTTAAATCATTTGTTTAAGAATTGTATAAGTACAATGCATAAGTGCAAATGTAAGACAAAAATAAATATAAAATAAAATCATATAAAAAACATAATTCTTGAATATACAAAAGGTGTAAATATATTAACATAAAAGGGCTAAACATAAATTTTAAATTTATTTGAAGAAAGGATTTAAACGTAAAAACACGATAGTTTAAATCTGAATAGAATTTGATAAAAGGATATAATATACATTTTTCTTTTATAAGTTACATGTGAAAAATCAAATTTGTATATATATATATATATAATAATTAATACCAAAGTACAAATGAAAAAAAAGAATACAACTTGAATTAACATTTGTAAACTTGAGAATTCATACATTAACAAGTGTAGGAAAGAGAAGATAAGTAATGAACAAGTGTTCATTCATTTTACAAGTAATTTAACAAGTGGCATTGTATTTTAATAGAATTTATGAAAACATGTATCAGGGAAAATGATCAGGTTATTCTTAATTAAACTTTTGTCAAAACCTGAAAGAAGAGAAAAAAAACTTGGGAATAAGATCAACAACAAATTCAACCTGATTCATAAAACTCAAATCAAATTCAAAGCAGTCAGACAAGCGGCAATTAAATTTCAGCTTCAGATTCAACTCTGAATTAAGCAAAACAAAATCAAAGAAAAAAAATGAATCCAAATCAAAGGTCTGTTAAACCTGGAAAAATTATATAAAAAAAATCAAGCAGAGGTTTCTTTTCAAACCTGAAACAAAGCAAAGTAGAAATCAGAAGCAATTAACAAACTTCAAAACATGGGAATCAAATCAGGCAACAAAAAATTCAACTAGAAATCAAGTTTCAGATCAAAAATGCTTCCAAAACAGAAACCAGTCCTCTGTTCTTCTTTGTTCTCTGCCTCTACTCACAGGTGAGCAAACTTATCTTTGAACCAGTTTTTCTTAATATCTGTGATGATGATAGATTTATAGTTATGATCAATGCTTGAATGTTGTTGTGGAAAATATTTGCATATATTTACCGATGATACATATATGTGTCTGCATGTCTGGAAAAACAGGCAAAAGCTTGCCTCTGAGCATACATGACAGGTTTTAAAATATGTTCGGAAATTTAATACTACCCAAAGGAATCAGTATTGGGTTTTGATTTCTAAAAAAAATTATTTGTGCTTGTCAGAATCAAATTTCAAAAATAATTTCCAGTAATTATATTAAACAAATATTTTTAGAAATAGAAATCACAGTGAAAATCATGGATAGGTCCAAATTCGATCATCATAAATTTATGTTTGAATTTCAAAATCATATTCAAATTGGTCAGTGATGAATTTAGATGAAGGTTTCAAAAATTTTAAGTAAGTAAATTATGTGAATTTACGAGATGAACTGGTTATACATTTTCGATGATCCTCAATGATCGGAGTAATGGTAAATCATGTGATCGAGGAGGGAGCATGTTTAGAGGTCAAGAATCATCAGAAAAATGTTCAACGATTTTATAATCCATCGTGATGATCGTTTGAAGTCAAATTAGGGTTCAACAGCCTATTTTTATCAATGTCGAAATCGAGGTATTTGCGTGGTCATTGTTGAATTGGAAGCAATCACACTGGGAGGGAATGCTTCGTGGGTCATCGACGATGATGTGGTTGGAGTTTCACAACCTCCGTTGAACTGTGGCGGTGAGTCGAAGTATTTTTTTGATGGTTTGCTTTGTTCCAGTTTTGGCCAACATGTTCGAATTCGATGTCGAGGATGTTTTCGAGAATCTGGTTGTTTTGGTTAGTCAATGGTGATGTTGTCGACTTGTCGAAGGGAACGTGGTCGACCGAAGAGGGTTGGAGCTCCGGTACACGTGCACCATGCACATTGATATCTGGTAGTTTTCGATATGGTGAAAGAAGAAAATGGCTCGGGTATATATGCGGGATTATGATGGCGAGGCACAAAGTTGTTCTCGGGTTCGTTGTATAGCTACCAGAGTTTAAATTTTAACGGGTTTAAAATTTTCCTAAAAGTTAATTAAGTTCAGGTTTTTAAATCTGAGTAAATTGTACCAGGTTTGAATGATCAAAAGAAACTTATACCAGATTTAAAAGGTGATTTGAAAATAAGTTTTCAAAGTTAATAAAAAATAAAAAGAAAGAAAAATTTTATTAACCAAGTTTTCAAAATAAAAGAAAACTAGAAGCAAAAGAAATGTACATATTTTAAAGGAAAGATGTACCAATTTCAAACCCTGAATATTAAACAAGTTTTGAACAAAATTCAAGATTTTTAAATTTAAGGTCAAAATGTTTTAAACATCGTTTTGGTTTGTGTAATTATATATTAGAAAATTATGTAATTAAATTCATAAGGTATTCAAAATATAGTAAGATGTGGTTTGAATTAAGAAAGTAATTAAGGATATTTAATTTATGTTTAAATTAATTAATGTAATTAACTAATTAAAGGATAATTGATTAATGTAATCAATTAATTAATGTAAGTAATTAAAGGGTAGTTAATTTTTATAAGTAATTAAAGGTAGTTAATTACTTAAAAATATTTACTTAATTAAAAGTAATTAATTAATGATTAAAGTTAATCAACTAAGTGATTAAATGATAATTAGTTAATTAATTGATGTGATTAGGGATAATCACTTATTGTAATTAATTGATGATGATTAATTAAATGATAATTAATTAAGGGCTAGTTAATTAATGTAATTAAATAAGGATAATTAATTAAAAAATAATTGATTAATTAAGGATTAATTATTTAATAATTAGATATTATATTAATAATTAAGGTTGATTAATTAATAATCTAAAGTTAATAGATTATTTAAGGTTAACTAATTAAAATAATTTGTAATCGACTAATTAACGTGGATTAGTGATTAATCCTATTTCAATAAATTAGATGATCAATTAACCTTACTTATGGATGTTTGAATTATATGAAATGTTGTGAATTGTTTGATATCTCTCCTGTGTGATGCTTTGTGATATGAATTGTTTTAATTCAAGCTGTGATGAATGTAATTTATTTTACCTGTAATGAATGTATATTATTTATCTGTGAATCTATGTATGGAAGATAAGCGTTGTAGGAGAATACCGCTTATCGATATTGATGTGTTTGAACCTGTGATGATTAATGATGTTGCACTATGGTGTAAAACCCCTGGACTACACCATACACACAAATATGGATTACACGAGGAAATTGGTTAAGTCACAGATTTTTGGAATGGCTTTAAAAGTTGAATTGTTTTAAATCCAAAAGGTTTTGGAAATTGATTTGGGTCAAATGTAAAAAGGCTTTTGAAAAGGTGTTTTCAAAGATAAAAGTTATTTTTGAATAACTTGATAAAGCTTTGAGATTTAAATAGTTTGATTTAAATATTGTATTCAAGATTTGAAATTGAATTCTATGATTGAGAATTATGGTTTACAAATGTTATACAAATTATGAATGTGTTTATATGGATTTAAACCATTTTAAAAGTATTATTTTGGGAATTTAAATTTAACCCAAGGACTTTATCTTATATGAATGTAATCGGATTTTTCCGAAACGAAAACTATTTGTTTTCAAATAATAAATGCTTTTATATAAGGAAAGAATTTCCAATTTGTGTTGAAAGGGTTTCAAGTTTGAAATGTAAGTGGTTTTCCAAGTTATGAATGATTCTTTGGAAATGGTTGAAAGTTATATATTATATCTTTGATTTAAAGATTGGATGAGTTAATACATTTTCAAAGGGAAATTGATCTGAAATCTATGAATGAATCTTTGTGAAAGATTAGTGGACTTTGTGAAGTGAATCATTTTGTTTAAAAAGATTTGAAAATGGTAATTTGTTTTGACCATTTAAAAGAAGATTTTGGGTAATAAGTTGTGACTTAATTGAGATCCCAATATCCATATTATTTTAAATATTGCGCTCACTATTCGGTTGTGACAACCCGGTATTTTCAGCCATTCGCATCCGCACATGTCGGACTTGAATTGCCCAAAATACCGCATTGTAAATAAATTTGAAGCAAATGAAAACAATCACAGAATCACAAACACAGAGCATATCTGAATAAATCGCAGCGGAAAAATAAAACCATAGTAGTTCATGAAGCTACTATTACAAACTCTCAAACATAATGCATAATATCAGTTTCAAAACAGCAGCATAATAGAAATCCAGATACATAGAGGTTTACTAATACATCAAATAAGCAGAACTGCTGAAATAGAAGTAGATACATAAGCAGATAGGCAGGTAAAATCTCCAGCAAAGACCAGCTCCAGAAAAGATCCAAGCTGCAAATACTCAGACTGACCCGAGCGCAAAGTAAAACACAAAGCACTCGAGTCAGGACAATATATACTTATATAACGTAAACCAACTCAATTGAACTGTAGTAGAAATGCACAATAACTTAAAGGATGCTTGGGATCGCCCATCCTTTAAGGATCAGATAAATTATAAATTAAATACATCCCGTGGTTAAAATTTCAAAATAGTATTTTATACTTTGAAATCAAATATCATTTCAAAATTCAATATCATTCAAAAATCCATTTCAAAATATCATATTTCAAAATAGTTTATATTTCGAAACAAATTACTTCATTTTTAAATCATAAAAATGAAGTTATTATATTTAATAATTAAATTATTAAATTTCCCAAATTCGAATCTTTCAAAGTCCATTCGTTAACTTAAATTAATTAAAACAATGAAAATTCAACTTTCGCAGCATTTAGAAAATGCTACGAAAAGTCACATTTAAAACAGTTCAATTTAACAAAAGACAGCATTTAAAATGCCGTAATAGGGTTACATTAGTTTCAAATAAACTTAGTTAAATTCAACCATTATAACATTTACAAAAAAAATGTTATAATGGCCTTTAATTAAATTTAGCCATTTGGTTCATTATTATCAACTACGGCATTTACAAATGCTGTATTATCTTTTACATTAGAATTAACAACATTTCAGAAATGCTACTAATTAACTTCAAGTATTCGGTATAATTTCACAAACAATTATAATTTTTATATAAATCATTTTTAACTTATAAAATCATATAATTTCATTTTTAAAACAATAATTCAAATACCCTTATATTCAGGATTTTATAAGTTAAACCTCCATTCAAAAAATCAAAATTGAATAATAATTCACTTATTAAATTCCAATATAAATTTTAAATTCATTAAATTAAATTAACTTAACACTTAAGTTTAAATTTTCAAATATAACTTAATTCCATTTATTTACTTAACTTAAAATTCACTTTTAAGTCAAATTCACAAATTTCCAATTTTAGTTATATTTCCAAATTTCAACTCAAATATTCATTTCTTTCACATTTTAAGTTTATTCAAAATCATTAATATAATATAAAATCATTTAAATTCACTTTAATCGAAATTATCATGAATTTATCACATTTCATATTTAATTTAAATTCCAATTATCACCCAATTAAAATTTTCTAAAGTAACTTACATTTCAAATTTTCTAATTTTACCATTAATTTATTTCACTTATAACTTTTTAGAAAATCAATAATGCTTTACAAAATCATTTTTATTTATTTTAAGTCAAAATATTATAATATTTACATTTCTAAAATATTTTTAGATTTTTATAAATACATATTTAAAAACGGGTCTGTATTTCATTTTCTAGCCTAGGTAAAGCGATACGGGTAATATATCATTTCAACCCGTAATTTACAAAGAAAACCCGGGTTTGATCATTTCAAACCCACAATCCCAAGTGAATGAAAAGTAATTGAAAATCATTCAGGCCTATCATTTCAGCCCATAACGATTTTCCCCTATTCTAAAGTCCATTCGGGTATGTATCATTACAACCCATAGTGATTCTAATCTAAAGGGAACCTGCAGTGTGATAAACTGATATAAATAATAGAACAGTATAATACAACAGTAACATATAATATAACAGGTGTTTAAGCATGGGTGAACATCATAACATAGCAAGTGCAACATGACAATGCATTTTACAGATTCAAATGGGGTCAATTCACGAGTTATATATGTACATATTGTCTGGTGAGAATAACTCACAGTATAGCTGGAGATGACAACAATGAATACACAATTGAGATCTACACAAGCACAATAGCACAACATCGATTCGAGTGGAAGAGACAAGGATTAATTTCCTTGAATACAAATCAAACAAACAATATAAATAACATGAGTTTTCAAATTCGAATACGACAAAATAAGATAGAATCAACTGCACAAATCAAAGCAGAATTTCTTTGCACTTGCTTCCAACACACATTGGGCTCGGCCATAAGTGTAGTACAAGGCTAAAGGAAGGTTTTTGGATCAGGTTTGGGTTGGATATGGTCGACCTACATAGGTTGGAGATGGTGCAAAGGTGGACATGCTTGAAACAACACTACACAACAATATACATGGATTTTCAAAGCACTACAAGGCTCGGTCAAGGCCACCATGGGTACGGCCATCTCTGGTGGGGTTAGGGGATGACATTGCAGAGGTGTCAGGTCAGGTTAGAGGTGGTGGTGTTGGTGTAGGTGGCGGCCAAGGGGAAGAATTTGAGGTGGTGATGCATTGATGGCTCGGCTAGGTCATATAGTTGGAGTTTGGAGTATTTGGTGATGGATCTACCACCAAGGGTGGCATGGCTTGGGATGGCCAGTGAGGAGGAGGTGGTGGTGACTTGTTCAGGTGGTGGTGGAGGTGGCAAGGCTGATGGAGTGGTGGGGCCGAACCTAGAAGTGAAGGAAGCAAGAGCAAAATTACATGAAAACCAGTATAAAACAATGAAAAGAGAATAGAATTTTACCAAACTTTCTCACAAAGAAGAGGCCAAACTTTTTGATGTATTGAGAAGAAAAATTCACGTGAAAATGAGAGGGATAAGGTGGTCGGCTGAAAGAAATGAGGAGTTAAGTCAAAAGAAATGAAGAGTTGTGAGGAAAATGAAGAGGTGGAATTCAAAAAGTCAAATGGCAATTCAAAAGTCCAAACCCTTTCATATTTCTTTATTTAGTTTTTATAACTTATATTTCTGGTAATAATAATAATTCCAGATAAAATTTCGAAAATTTATCAAAATATAAAAATATATATAATATTTATTAATTATATAAAATTAAACTAAGGAAAATAGCTAAAAACAGTAAACTAGTCTAGAAAATTTGAAATTAAATGGAATAAATTTTAGAAAATTCATATGAGCTTTTAAAATATTTTTAAACGCAAATAATAACATAAAATAAAAATTAATTAACAAAATAAATATATAAAATTTAATTTAAATAAAATTTTAAAGAAGAAAATAGCAGAAAATAAGAAAACAGCCTTTAAAAATAGGAAATCAACACAGTAAACTTTGAAAAAATTATGACGTCACTTTATAAATGTTTTAAAATAAAATATATATCTAACATGTCATATCACACATATTAGAACATGATTTGACAAATAAAATATTGTTTATATAAATTAAAATAGATGATTTTATTAAATAAATCAATTTACATACAATATGGTAAAAATCATAACTTTCATAACATAAATCGGATTTCAATGAAACGAAAAGCAGTATCCTTGAAATTAAATTTATTTTCATAATAAAAGATAAAATAAAAGAATTAAAATATTTAAATTTTAAATTTAAAAGTCAAAGTTTGACCAGATTGACCAAAAATCCACTTTTCGGGAAAATATTCAATTTATGCCAGTTTGAAATTATAATTCACATGATAATCAACATTTATATTTAAAATGAAATGTTTGAAATAAAACAAGTTTGAAATAATTTCAAAATAAAAATAAAGTCAAAATTAAAAATATATATAAAAAAATCTAGGGTTTTTACATCGGTTTAGCTGGAAGAGGACCTTTGTGTCATATAACCCATTCCGAATAATGATACGACGTTATGGATAGCATTTGAAGACCGGTGGTTAAGACCGGATATTTTCGAAAGCGAAAGGATATGTGACGCCCAACCTCTATACCCACGCTAGACAAGAACATTACTGTGAATGCTGTCAACTAGCACGGAGAATAAGGCTGTTGAGGAGCGACCCTCTGTATAATTGCTTTGTGCGAGTACTGATATACCGGATAAAAATATAACTTTTCATCTCAAGAGGAAATCCGAAATACCGACACAAACTCAAAGCTACTACACAGTGGCTATAATATCTTCGGAAACAAATATTGA
Source organism: Allium cepa (assembly GCA_030765085.1). Lineage (NCBI taxonomy): Eukaryota > Viridiplantae > Streptophyta > Magnoliopsida > Asparagales > Amaryllidaceae > Allium > Allium cepa. The sequence goes on along the minus strand of CM060934.1, from coordinate 205,060,685 downwards.
AATAAATGTTGGGCGAATTCTCACACAGAAGATCTCGAGACCAAGAAGTCACAAGTTTTACCCGGGCTCGCAACCTCCACTTCGTTCAGCAAACACAAGGCTCGAAGTCCATCCGGCATTCTCCATGCACAAGCTCATTCGGCATAAGGACATTCGGTCATCCCCATTCGGCATACCGGACCAAGGGCACCACCGAACCACATCTCCAACACCCTACCGGACCAACCTACAACCGGACCAAGGCCATCACCGAGCCAACACTCCTCCCCTACACGACCAGACCAGACCACCACCGGACCACGCCTATCACCGGACCACCATGACCGAACCAAACTCCATCTTCTCTAAGCACAGCCGAATGAAGCCTCGCCGAACCAGATGATTGCCAGTCCAGATTGCTCCAGGCCGGGCCCACCAGCAGCTATATACATCCAAGACCCCTGCCCCCTACCTCACTCTATAAATAGAGGGGCAGGGGTACAACAATGGCAGACAAGTTTGAGAGCTCAAGCACGGAAGGAACTTTCAAACTACTTTCATATACTTGTACACAAAGCATTGTACTTGTAATCCGAAAGAAAGAAGATAATAACATATAAAGTGGACGTAGGCACGTTCTGGCTGAACCACTATAAATCTGTGTGTCATTTACATTTCAGTCCCTGCTTTTTTCATATTTACATAAGTCATCTAAATCATTAAGAATCACATAAAATCCATTAAATCTCACGACTTGGAGGTGTTTGCCCACTTTTCGCGCAAACATTTTTGGTGCTTTCACTGAGAACTTCGAACTCGAAGCTCCAGCTTCCCTCATCCAACCTTCTTTCCCAATAGCATTCTTCATTACCTAGGAAACATGACTTCCAGACCAAGAAAAGACGCCAACAAGGGAAAGAACGCTGCAACTAGCAGCGCTCCAAATCCAGTGGATCCAGATCAAGAGAACCATCCCACTACGGCAGCAGTGCCACATGTAGATCAGGCAATTCCAACAGCCCCTGCCGCGGAACAACCGGCAGTAATCACTAGAGCGGGCCTAGACAGAGTTGTGGTGGAAGTGACTAACCGCTTCGCATCCCAACAAGAAGCTTTGGTGAACCAACTCATGTCACGCTTGAGGGATGTCGAAGAATCCAACCGCAACACTGAATCATGGGATGAATCTCAATCTGGAGGATCTCGGAGACAGCAAAGGTCTTCCCTCTTCGAGGAAGCCATCAACAGGAACAACAATGATAGGGGCCGCGCCCGGACTCAGCCCGAACTCCGACTCGAGGAAGCGTTTGGAACCGAACCCAGTGGGGGAGGCGCCAGGCGAGGGTCGGATGTAGCTGAGCCAGTCATGCCACCTAATCATAGAAACCCCACTGAACGGAGCCGAGCTAGAACCCAGCCCGAAGTTGACCCCATGGAAATGCCCGAAACAGAACCCCACAGGGGAAGATCAAGGCAGGGGGCAACTATAGCTGGTCCTAGCATGCATCCGAGCAGCCAGAGGCAACCACTGGATAACGTCAGAAGTGATAGACTATACCATCCCTACAGGTCATCTGGACGAGATTGATCCCGTAGGGAAGAACCAAGTTCATTTCTATCCGCTCCAAATTCTGATGAAAGGATGGCACGATTATTCAGAGAATGCGTCCAACGGGAGCAAAGGGACCGAGGAATAGGCGCTAGGGTCACCAGCCCCTTCACCCGCAATATCGAAACTGCCATCACCCCCCGGGAGTGGAAAATGCCAACCATGGAACCTTACAAGGGAACTTCCGACCCCATCGTACACTTACAGAGGTACACCCAGTATATGCTTATGAGCGGAGCAACAGAAGGGGTGCTGTGTAAATGTTTTCCGCTATTCCTAGCAGATCTAGCTACCTCCTGGTTCTGCCATCTACCCCAAGGATCTATCAGCTCATGGGAGATGTTGAAAGAAAGGTTCATTAGCCAGTTCCGCATCCATATAGAGCAACCCAAGGATGCTTATTCTCTATCCAATGTCAAACAGAAATCCGGAGAGACACTGCAACAATATCTAACCCGGTTCAACGCCGCAGCAGCCGCAGTCCAAGATGCCGATGAAAAGCTCACCCTAATGGCCCTCTGTAGTGGTGTACACCCAGATACCAAGTTCGCTAGAAGACTAACTAAGGAAAAACCAGCTACTTTACCTGATTTCTTCCATGAAGCTGGAAAGTATATGAGACTTGAAGACGCCGCCACTGAGAGGCAGTCAGGGCAACAAGGTAAGATGACTTCGGACAAGGTTCCCGCTGCAGCTAAGGACACTCGAAGAAATGAATCTAGAGATAATGCTGGGGGCAGGAAGGTTGAAAAATGCCAATATAGACCAGGACCAAGATTTGACTCCTACACTCCTTTGAATGAAACAATCGAAAACATCTTTCTAGCCACTCAGGGCAAACTCGGATACAAGCGCCCCCCGCACAAGAAAGAATCTGATAACGCACTCAAGTCTGGAAAGTTCTGCCGCTTCCATGAATCCCACGGACATGACACCAATGAATGCCACCATCTCCGGGACTTGATCGAAGAACACATCAGAAGAAGAAGGCTGGAACGCTATGTGAAAGGTCAGAACAGGACTCCAACTCCTGCCAATGAGAACTCAAAGCGACCCCTCCCAGAAGTAGGCGGAGGGAATCGCAACACCAATGGCTCTAGTCAAGAGAAGATAGTGGTCCATACCATCTTGGGAGGACCACACATCGCCGACAGAAGCTGGGCAGAGATGGAAAGATACGGCAAGTCACTTAGAAATGCTGAAGGCTATGTTAACTCCATTATGGAAGAACACCACCCGAAACGGAGAGAGAGTGACGACATCGTATTCAGTAGGCGTGATTTAGAAGGAAGACAGTATCCGCATATGGATCCCATGGTCATCTCTGCCTGGTTCGGTCCAGCTAAAGTTTTCCGAATTCTAATAGACACAGGAAGCTCCGTAAATATCCTGTTCAAGCATGCTTTCGACAAAATGAAGCTGTCAATGAAGGATGTGTCTCCCTGCAACAAGCCCCTGCACGGTTTCACTGGAGATGCGAAAATGCCCCTCGGGCAACTTGACCTCTTCGTCGAAATAGGAAGTCATCCCCACTCCGTTGTGCGAAAACAAACGTTCGTACTAATAGAAAACCACTCGGCCTACAACGCCTTCTTGGGAAGACCAGCCTTATCTGACTTCCAAATTGTCCTAGCCCCGTGGTGCCTAAAGATGAAATTCCCAACAGATAACGGAATAGGAGAAGTTGAAGGAGATCAAGACGCCGCTCGAGATTGCTATGTAACTGAACTTCGCAATAACCATAGAAAGAATAAAGGGAAAGATGCAGAGACTACTCTCTGCATGAAAAGCTTGGAAGCATAGCAACTAAAGAAAGCCCCTCCTCTTCGATACACCGGCGATCCTTTCAATGAACTAGACCCCAGGGATAAGGAGGAGGAGGCTACCGCTGAGCCTGCAGAGGCCATGGAATTCGTATCTGCAGACAAACATGATTCAAGCAGACTATTAAAAATAGGATCTCAGCTAAAAACAGAATTGAAGGATCAACTCATTGACTTTCTCCGCCACAACTTAGATGTATTTGCATGGACACATGCCGATATGACAGGAATCTCCCCAGACATAGCATGCCACATGCTGAACATCGATCCCACCAAGGTACCGATAAAGCAGAAAAAGAGAAGCATGGGAGCAGAACGATCAGCAGCCCTCGATGAGGAAGTAAAGAACTTACTTGCTAATGACTTCATACGAGAAGCCATCTACCCCGAATGGATAGCTAACCTGGTACTAGTAAAGAAAGATAATGGGAAGTGGCGAACATGCATTGATTTCTCCAACTTAAATGACGCTTGCCCGAAAGACTGCTTCCCGCTCCCCCGAATCGATCAACTTGTGGACAGCACTGCCGGGCACGAACTTTTATCTTTATGGACGCATACTCTGGATACAACCAGATTACCATGCACACTCCCGATCAAGACCACACTAGCTTCATCACTGACCGGGGATTATATTGTTACAAAGTCATGCCTTTTGGACTCAAAAATGCCGGAGCTACCTATCAACGCCTCGTCAACAAGATGTTCGCGGAATTAATAGGACGAACTATGGAAGTATATGTGGATGACATGTTGGTAAAGTCCAGGAAAGCCGACGATCATGTAAGCCACCTGAGCGAGATGTTTCAGGTACTTCGCCGATATGGAATGAAGCTGAATCCTCTAAAGTGCTCCTTCGGAGTGTCATCGGGAAAATTCTTAGGATTCATTGTCCATTCCAGAGGAATTGAAGCAAACCCTGAACAAATCCGGGCTCTAAAAGAAATAAGGATACCTTCCACCCGAAAAGAAATGCAGAGCTTAAACGGAAAGGTGGCCGCCCTAAGCAGATTCATTTCCAAAGCAACTGACAAGTGCGTCCCTTTCTTCGAAGCTCTCAAGAAAGACAAAGGAAGGTTCGAGTAGACCGATGAATGTTTAAAAGCCTTCCTTAACCTGATCTAACACCTTCAGAAACCACCAGTACTCTCAACTCCGAACGAAGGCGAAGAGCTATACCTATACCTCGCTGTATCATCTCATGCTTTAAGCGCTGCCCTAGTAAGAGAAGAAGACCGCACACAACGCCCGGTGTACTTTATAAGTAAGAGATTTACGGGGGCAGAAGCCAGATATCCTAAACTTGAGAAATTGGCATATTGTTTATTGATCGCGTCACGAAAACTACGACACTACTTCCAATCTCACTCCATCAGAGTTCTAACCGATCAGCCACTAAGACAGGTGCTCCATCGTCCCGACACTTCTCGACGACTCCTCAAATGGTGCATTGAACTAAGTCAGTATGACGTCACCTACCATCCTCGCACTGCTATCAAGGGGAAAGCCCTGGCCGATTTCATTGCCGAATTCACTACCAACGAAGGCAAGGATCGGTTTGAAATAGCAAAAAAAATCAAGTGGAACCTCTTTGTAGATGGAGCATCAAACGAACAAGGCTCGGGGGCAGGTATTGTGATAATCACCCCCAGGGGAAGAAAGCTGTACTATGCATTAAGGTTGGAATTCGCGGCCACTAACAACGATGCGGAGTATGAGGCAGTAATAGCGGGATTGGAGCTTGCCTTAGAAATTGGAGTCAATTCTTTATGTCTTCATAGTGATTCTCAACTTATCGTAAACCAAGTACTAGGAGAATTTCAGACACGAGGAGAACGACTCACAGCATATCTAAAGAAAACCAAACTGCTGCTCGACCAATTGGACCATTATCTAATCAAACACATTCCTCGAGAAGATAACCAAGAGGCCGATGAACTAGCAAAGCAAGCTAGTATGAAGAATAGCACCATTTCCGGAGCACTAGCCATCTCAAGGCAGCTAGCCCCAAGTTTTGAACAAGTGAATCTGATAACTGCAATTGAAGAAGCAACTTGGATGACTCCTATCCGGGCAGGACGGCACACTACCAGACAAACGTGATGAAGTCAGGAGAATTTTGAGGAAAGCTCCCCACTACACAATACAAGAAGGCATCCTCTATCGGCGTGGCTTCTCTAGCCCCTTATTCAGATGCGTCGCTGGAAGGGAAGCCAAGGAAATCTTATTCAACATCCATCAAGGAAGTTGCGGAGATCACACTGGAGGGCAGACGCTGGCGAAAAAGATACTCCGATATGGATATTACTGGCCCACACTAAACAAAGACGCCTTAGACTTCGTCAAGAGATGCGACAGATGTCAGAAATTTGTCAAGATTCCTCGACTACCCACAAATGAGATTACTCAAATGACCAGCCCTTGGCCCTTTGCTGTATGGGGAATTGATTTAATTGGCGAACTGCCAACGGGCAGGGGCGGGGCCAAATATGCTATAGTGGCAGTCGATTATTTCACCAAATGGGTGGAAGCGGAACCCCTAAATAAAATATCTTCAGCAAAAGTTATCAACTTCTTGATCAAAAATATTCTGTGCAGGTACGGAGTACCACTCAAGATCATATCAGACAACGGACTCCAATTTGACAGCGAAGAATTCGCCGACTGGTGCCAAGAGCATGGAATTCATAAAAGCTTCTCATCGGTAGCTTATCCTCAGGAAAACGGACAAGTCGAAGCTGTCAACAAAATTCTCAAAACCCTAATCAAGAAGAAACTTGAAAAGTCAAAAGGCGCTTGGGTGGACGAACTTCCTACGGCACTTTGGGCCTACCGCACCTCTTTCAGAACATCAACGGGACATACTCCTTTCTCTTTGGCATACGGATCGGAGGCAATGCTCCCTGTTGAAACTATTGTTCCTTCCCACCGTAGGATCCACTACAATCCAGAAGAAAACGAAGAACTACTCCTCATGTCTTTGGATCTGATTGAGGAAAGGAGAAACGATGCAGCACTCAAAGCAGCAGCTCACAAACAAAAAGTGGCAGCACTATACAACTCCAAAGTCAAGCATCGCGTCTTACAAGAAGGAGATCTTGTTCTCAGGCGAATCTTTCCGCGCCCCGGGGCACTGGACCCCATCTGGGACGGACCATATGTAATTCATAAAGATCTCCACAACGGAGCTTATATTTTGTCAACAGTGGACGGAGAGGTGTTCCAGAGGGCATGGAACATCCGACACCTCCGTCGATACTTTTCTTAACTTGTACTGCCCATATGAAGTGAATTAACAAAGAGAATCAGTGGACGTAGGCATTTTCATGCCGAACCATTTTAAAAAATCTTGTCTCTTTTTTAACTTGTTCCTTTATATCTTGGCTGCTTGTTAAGCTTTATCCTTTTCTGTTGATCAAAATCTTATGGCATCTCCACTCAAGACGCACCACGGCCTCATCTGGACAAGGCCTAACAGGTACGCTACGATTCTATGCACTCGCCAATGAGACTCTTTTGCTCCAGCATCCCTCTGCTGCGGGTTAACTCATTGCTCGCGCCTGCCCTCAAAGCCAACTGTAATGAGCCGATTATAAGTCATCATAAAGGCCGACTATAGCCGATGGCAGCTCACTACGGCGTTCGGCCCGCCGGCAACCGTGAACCTACTTTAAGCCCCAACATAAGGTGTGGCCAGCCAGGGGTAGTTCACGGCCAACGGCACCCACGCTAGCCGGCCACGGTAAATCGAATAATACCCACGATTACGGACCATAATGGTTCGGGTAGTTACCGTGCGCAATTTCGGCTCCGATGTGTCTTAAGTGCGGCTGTGGTAAAAAAGAAAACTCCCCGCGGAGGCGTAAGATGGGTGACAAATGTCTCCAAGACACACAGCTAGGGAAAGTGACTACAAAACCCGTTTGCCACGAACTTAAGCACATCGACGGCCTTCCGTGACTGGAAGTTTTACTTTTTCTATATTTCCATTTCATTTAAATACTTTTCTCCTATCCTATATAACAAACTCTAAAGTACAGGAAACCAAATAGGGAGCATCCAGTCATGAGAATCTAAGCCTGCGTACTGGGTGGCAAGGTACTCAGAGATATCCATGATCAGTTACACAAGAAGCTCGAAGCTACCGCCTGCAAATAAAACATGAAGGGCGGTACTCTCTTCTCTTGTACATAAATACATAACTATAGCTTATTCATACGTCACACCAACATTGCAAAACATGAAATTATATTTCAAGCAAAGGCTTAACATCAAACACAACTAAAATCACAGGCATATACATGGTTATACTTCTCACGCAGCACATCAAAATGACAACAACATTTAAACATAACAAAATCAGCTTATATTATAAAATCACACAAAGTTACTCTCTGCAAATAATATTATTACAGTCACATCAATGTTTTGGACTAACGTAAACAACAGTAAAAAAGAAATAAAAAGTGGCCGAATCCGGACAAGTAACCAGCTGCGTCCGCACTCCATCACCAACTTCCCAAGCCTATTTGGCCGTAGGGCCGGAACCCCCAGCATGTTGATCGGAAGTTCCACCTGTCCAATTCAGAAAAGGAATCCATCAAACAAACGATAAACGATCAAGTTATGGAAACCCGAAAAGAAAAGGAAAAGAGAAGAATAACTCACCAGCGTCCGCCGCTTGATCCTCATCCTCCAGTTGCACACCCGCTTCCTCCGCAGCAAGCAACCGCATCCCCTCCTTCACCGCCGCTTGCTCCTCTTTCGAGAACTGAGCAGTGACCACGTCTAAACTAAAAGCCGCTCCCGCATCAACCCTGGCCTCCTCTAAAGCCCGAAGATATATCTTGGCCATGACCCGGGGATAGTCATCCATCCAAGACAAGCTGCCCTCCTTCCAAGTGCGGAAGTACATGTCCTGCAGCATCTCGTCCATCATCCCCTCATTCTCCTCGAACTCCCTCACCCGGGCCTCGGAAGCCTGCAACTTGGCGACAGCAACATCCCTCTCTGATCGGTATCTCGAGCAGTCAGCCTGGAGAGACCTCCTCATCTCCTCCATCTCCTCCTTTAACTTGACTTGAGCCATCTCCGCGGCCTCAAGCCTTCCAGACAACTCCTCTACCTGCTCGAGATTCGCATTCCGAACCTCATCCACCGTCGCAATGGCCATGTCAATCCGCTCCTTACAGGCAGCCTCCATCTTCCGTAATTCCGCCCTACTAGCCTTTTCCATGGTCTCTTTCAGACGCCTGGAGGCTTCCTCGTGCCGAGAAATCTGAACGGCTTGACCGGCAAGCTGTTCGGCCTGATCAGCAACCTTCAGCCGCAACCGAATATTAGCGCTCCCAATCTCCTACCGGCCTTGACCAATTGAGCATGATACTTCATTAACTTCTTGGTCTCTTCAGCCACCCGATCGATATTAGCCTTGGCCTCGTCTCCCATAATAACTACCCGAGTGGTAAGCAGATCAAGATCTAGGGACTTAGCCTCGTCTAACACTCGTACCATGGGGTTGCGGGGAAGGAGGTGTTCACCCGTGGCCTCATCAAATGAAATATCCCGAGAGCTTGGATCTAAATCAGGATGACAGGCAAAGGGGTCACGAGGCACATCAGGACGCCTTATACGGATAACCGTGGGATTCTTGGAAGGAGGTGGAGGGGGGATAAACTCCGTGCTCTCCTCCGTGGCATCACGAGGAGGCTGAACAGGGAGTTGCGGACCAGGGGAAGGCTCAAATAAAGAACGACTCCTCTTCTTTTTCTGAATGCTCTCTTCGATGAACCCAAGAAGAGGACGGTATTTGACCACGTCCCCAGTACGACCAGTGGAAGGCTTCGCAGAAGCTCTCATCAACTTGAACTGTTCGAGGCGGTGTCGAACGTCTGACGTTTTAACCGCCTGGCCTGCCCCTGGAATAAAGAACAAGTGTTACGAACATACAATGGTCCCCAATTCAGGAAACATGTTAAGTAAAAAGAAAGAAAATTGTGAAGGCACGTCTATTATACAAACCCTGCGGAGGAGTGGGGTACTGCAATAAGTCCTGAATCTCATTCCAGGACGGAAGTGAACCATAAAATATTTCTAAGTCCTTATCGAAAAGGGAATCGATAGAGGACAAAAGTTCACCTTACACCGCCGAAGTTACCCTAGCTGAGGAGCCTTTAGGGGATGGATCGGCACCAGCCACAGCCTTGCCCGCCTCCTTTGCCTTTTCCGCTTCCGATTCTTCCTCCGATTCCCCAAAGGCCTGACGGAGGGCCTCATCCAGTTCAGGATCTTTCCCAGAGGTTAAGGCACCAGCATCACCATCACCATCTCCATCGCCATCTCCTCCGCCTCCTTCGCCCTCCTCCACACCTTCCCCCTCCGGGATGATCGGGCGAGTACTAGGAGAGGGCCATCAGACTCCTTGAGCTTCTTACCCCCCACGACTAGGTGTTGTGCAAAGGGCTTCCTCTTGCCACTCTTCACCGTGGCCCCCTCCTTAGCTTTAGCGGCCTTCTCCTCAACCGTGTCCCTCTGCTTAACCACGGACTGGTGCGGCAGGATTAAGTTGTATTCCAGGAGGGTAGCGTTCCTGATCAGGAAAGAAGCCGACCTGTCCCGTGCCGGAATGGCCTTTATTTCAGCAGCCATCCGCGTCAAAGAATCATCTTCCACGACTGCAATACCACCTGTCGCTAGCAAGAAACAGAAGCGTGTCAGAAGAAGCACAACAGTTAGAACATGGAAAATATAAATGAAATTCATCTTACAGCCGGAAGTGAAAAGGCGGAAAGAAACAGAATCGTCCTTGATAAAGAACCATTCCTTCTTGAACATGGTGAACTTTGTATATAAGTCCAAGACCGGTTTGAAGGGCACGGCCGCTTCCAGACTAATATACGGAGACCCCTTCTTGTAGCCCCTCAGGTTATACAAATACCGAATTTCCCGGTTAGAAGGAGGGCGCCCGTATCTCCTCTGGAAGATAACGAAAAGGCTTACCAGAATGGCATAAGAGTTCGGCTGAAGCTGGAATGGAGCCACTTTCAAATATGTGGTAAAGCTGACTATCCAGGCATTGATAGGAGGGATAGCACCACACATGCAATGGTACCTGCTGTAAGCGAAGTAACCTTCGGGGGGATTATACGGCATCACTCCATCTCCCGGCAGCAGCATAAGAGCCCTGTCTATCCCAAATGAACGAGAGATGACATCAAGTTGCTCCTCCTTTAGGGAGATAGGAAAGCAATCGGGAGGGGAGACTAGAAGTTCCTGTGGACCATATCCGTCCACTAACGACCTCGGAACAGGTCGATGCTGCCCAGATCCTGGTTGGGCTGGGGGCACGGAGGAAGACTCGCCTCTATCTTTGGATTTCTGTCTGTCTGATCGTGTTTCCGCCTTGCGAGACATTTATCTGTATACACAAAAGCGAAAAGACAAGTTGTTAGAGCAAGGAGTACAGAGATGTAAGCGAAAAAGAATGCATAAGTCCAGAGTTCCACTCAAAGTCCAAATACAAGAGTTCATTCGGTATACATGTCATTCGGCACTAAGAGTTCATTCGGTATACATCCATTCGGCACTAAGGCCTAAGGCCCATTCGGTAAAACAAGGACCTTCGTATGTATTCGGCAAATTAGGCACATTCGGTAGTAAGTCCATTCGGCAATAAGTGTATACCTGATTCGGCAAGCAAGTTGGTTCGGCACGAAATGGTTCGGCTTTCGTTTGATTCGGCAAGATTGTTGATTCGGTATAGTATTGGTTCGGCGCTTGTTGATTCGGTGAAGAAAACCTAAGGGGGTGCAGCCCCTATATATAGACCGTAGGAACACCACCGGACCAGATGGTTCGGCATACCGGACCAACCTCCAACCGAATGAAAACCTATACCTACTCGAAGCCGAATGAAACTGTCTCTACCAGCAGAAACCAGAAGCAGGGGGCACGCAGGGTGCCTCACTCAGATAAGTACCGAACTCCAGAGCTTACTAATAAAATAAAGAATATGATAACAATGAATGAGTCGTAAGTCTCTCACTAACATGGGTTAATCATTTACACGTGTACGCAACCACGAACGGTCCATAGGCACGCTCTGAATGGCTATTAACCCTGTAATCGTGAGAATTTACACTTTGACATTCCTTTTTAAGCTCATCGGTTAAATGGATATTTGATTCTGATAATTAGGAAATGGCTAAGCCACTTACACATGTACAGGGTCGCGAACGATCCTTAGGCATGCTCTGAGCTGGCGATAAACCACCTTGGCAAACGATCCAGGGGCCCACTCTAACGTGAACCTGGCATCGATAATGCTAAGCCCCCTCGGGGCACACTCTCTCGTCCCGAACGACACAATTTACTTCATCTCGAATATGTCAATCCCGAACGATCGTTACCTGAAATCACACTAAAACTGTAAATTCCTTTGCAGGACACCAACAGGATATGGGCATCTAACCCATGACACTACGAAACAAGCCTTCCTACCACAGGGAAACAAAGCACGACACATGCAAGCACGTGCCCCACTTTGGGGGGCAAATGTTGGGCGAATTCTCACACAGAAGATCTCGAGACCAAGAAGTCACAAGTTTTATCCGGGCTCGCAACCTCCACTTCGTTCAGCAAACACAAGGCTCGAAGTCCATCCGGCATTCTCCATGCACAAGCTCATTCGGCATAAGGACATTCGGTCATCCCCATTCGGCATACCGGACCAAGGGCACCACCGAACCACATCTCCAACACCCTACCGGACCAACCTACAACCGGACCAAGGCCATCACCGAGCCAACACTCCTCCCCTACACGATCGGACCAGACCACCACCGGACCACGCCTATCACCGGACCACCATGACCGAACCAAACTCCATCTTCTCTAAGCACAGCCGAATGAAGCCTCGCCGAACCAGATGATTGCCAGTCCAGATTGCTCCAGCCCGGGCCCACCAGCGGCTATATACATCCAAGACCCCTGCCCCCTACCTCACTCTATAAATAGAGGGGCAGGGGTACAACAATGGCAGACAAGTTTGAGAGCTCAAGCACGGAAGGAACTTTCAAACTACTTTCATATACTTGTACACAAAGCATTGTACTTGTAATCCGAAAGAAAGAAGATAATAACATATAAAGTGGACGTAGGCACGTTCTGGCCGAACCACTATAAATCTGTGTGTCTTTTACATTTCAGTCCCTGCTTTTTTCATATTTACATAACTCATCTAAATCATTAAGAATCACATAAAATCCATTAAATCTCACGACTTGGAGGTGTTTGCCCACTTTTCGCGCAAACAATAAACATAACATAAATCAGTCACAGACAATTCACATCACAAAGGCGGAAATAGATATGAATACTACACATAAAAGTGTACATCAGAGTAGTGGTCAGAAAGATCCACAATATCACAAAAGGATAGTTACACGAACTACACAAAAGAATAAGTATACATTATGGAGTCTATATCTCAAATGTATACAACAAAAACTACTAATCTAAGTAGTTAACCAAAAGTCAGAGGAATCAATCCCAAGAGAGAAGTCAAGCAGAAGCACCTGTAACATCTCGGTCTGACCCCAGTATTATTTCATAAGAAAATAATAAACGGATCAGTCTAACTATAAATATCAGATGAAACGATATAGAATAAGAGATATGACTAAACACATAATAATCACAATTTCAAGCTGTGATATACATAGGTAATTGGAAATCTACGAGAGATTAATCAATATCACCAAATCTACACAAGAATCAAAGAAATGCCATACTCCTTATTTCGTTCACCAAGCCACAATAAATGACATATAAGATATGGCAAAGACATATAATATCCATAATGGCATACTACTATAAGTATGTAAATGATAATCAACAAACGATTAATCAATCTCAAAGAATCTTCTCAAAGATCCAAAAAGGGTATCATACCCAAAACTTGTATTCGCAACAAGTTAATGACACATGAATTCACCTAGGCACAAGAATTGATAAATCTTATCAATAGAAATCACAAAGTTGGTGAAACATAAATTCCAGAAATCAACACAAGAAATCCAGTCAATGACACACGAATTCACCTATGCACAAGAATTGATAAATCATATCAATAGAAATCACAAAAATAGGTGAAGAAGAAAATTCCAGAATTCGACACACGAAATCCAGAAATCACACAAAATAAGGGGGGAGGCCTATCACATGAACGGGAGCATGAAAACTCACCAACAGCTGTAACACATGAACGAGAAGCTATCTCATGGTAGCTAGCCATTAATTTGACACATGAATGGTCCGAAGACCAGACACACGAATGGCCCGAAGACCGTGGGTTGCTACCCCACAAATTTGACACACGAACGGGGTTTAGTCTCCCACGCAGACAAAGAGACATCGCACATTGCTAGTCTAAATCACGAAAATGATCGTCATGATCATCGAGAAGTGTCAATTACACTAAGTTAGTAAATATATGAGTTTAGCTTCATGTCCCATAACCACTTGCTTAACTTAAATATTTACGAACAAACTGTAGATCTCCACTATAAAATTGTCATAAGAGATTCAATCGAACAAGTCCAAGAATTAACCGACAAAGTGAACGCAAGCGTTTCATACCACTTGTTTTACTAAGTCGTTTAATTAGATTTCTCATACGAGTGAGGTAAAGGTTTATATATATACTAATAGATTGGAAAACGGTTTTATAAACGAATTTGGTATTAAAATAGTATTGAAATCGTTTGAGAAAAGAGTTTTAATATTTACTACTAGTGTAGAAAACCTTTATATTTTTAAAGTGACAAAACACAAAGAAGATTGTAGGAACAATCAATCACTAAAATTCACATACGAAGATGTGAATAAAAATCCAAAGAAATCGATACCGAATCCATCGAAACGGATATTCACAGAATTCCCAAAGAAATAAGTCATCAAAGTCAACAACAACTGATAACAACAATTAGGGAAACAACACAAATCGATTAGAGTTGGATATTTAAGCAACGAGGCAAAGTAGGCAAAAATCATCTGGTCGGTCGGCCAGACTCCCTGAGTCGGTCGACCGAACCTAAAACAGAAAGTGCTTATGCACTTGGAAGCAGGTCGGTCGACCGGACCAAAGGGGTCGGTCGGCCGAACCAGAAACAAAAGTGCAACTGCACGTTTGGAAGCAGGTCGGTCGACCGAACCAGGAGGGTCGGTCGGCCGGACCTGTTTCCAGCCTCTTCCCTGCCTATCACAAATGAGATTCAATATTGACCAAATTGCATTTTCTCGAGCAACGGCGCTAAGGGATTATGCCAATCGACTACCTGGCCCTATATGCTCCTCGATGCATCACCAAAACATGTTCAAACATCAAAGTTAGGATTTTTAACGAATTGAACTCAAAACACTAAAAATTGGAATATACACCAATTCAATCCAATCCAAAAGCAAATGCACACGAATAAGTGTTTGGAATTCATACCTAACATTCGAAGATAATTCATAGACTTAGATGTGAGATTAAAAATCTCACCTTTCCACAAAATCAAACGAGAAGAAGCTTGAAAGCAAATGTAGAATCAACCTCTCTTCAACACAACCCAATTGAGCTTGAATCTAAGCTCAAAACAAGAACATTCCCGAAATTAGGTTTAGGAATTTCTGAAATTGGTAAGAGAATAAGTTGGAGAAGAAGAAGAGAAGCTTACCAATGGGTTCTTCTTGAGTTTGGAGCTAGGAATTTGATTTGCAAGAGAAACTAGGGTTTTGGAGTTTTAATTCCTTTTTCCTCTCCACCATTAATGCTAAGAAAACTGAAAAGAGAAAGAAGTGAGGGAGAATGGGGAGAGTGGTTCAGTTTTGGAGTATAAGTTAACATGGGGCTGAGCCCAAAAACCAAACCCAAAGTAAAAAGTAGCAAAAATCAACTTTCTCCAAACATATCGAAGCTTATACTCAAAAAGGTCGCAAACGGCATTTTAAACTCAATGGGAGTGGTCCCGAGTCCCAATTCGACCGTATGCAAAAAGTAGCTTTTCGGACTAAAATACGACTAACGATAAAATATTTAAATATAAAATCGATAAATATGCGGGTTGTTACAGACTCCCCTCCTTAAAGAAATTGCGTCCTCGCAATATTACAAGAAGAAGATATATAGTAACAACCATAAAAGCATATTCAACACAAAAGAAGTTTGAAATAAGAAGTTCACCTCAAAGAGCACGAGAAAGTAAGTCCGGATGTGTTCGCTCAATGTACTCTCTAGATTCCCAAGAACAATCCTTAGGATTTGAAGACCATTGAACTTTAACAAGCGGAACATCTTTATTTCGAAGTCGCTTGACCTCCGTAGCAGTAATACGAATAGGATGTTGCTCATAAGTTAAATTAGGCGAAACTTCAATCTCTTCCACAACACCGGGCTCAAGAACAGAATCGGAATCTCGAAGGCATTTCCGTAGTTGAGAAACGTGAAACACGTCATGAATAGCAGAAAATTGAGCCGGCAATAAAAGGCGATAAGCCATGGAACCAATACGTTCAGTGATAGGAAATGGCCCAATATATTGAGGCGCTAACTTTCCCGATCGACTGAAACGTACAACACCTTTCATAGGTGAAACACGAATGAACACAAGATCTCCCTCAGAAAATTCTAACTTCCTCCTCCGGTTATCGGCATAGGATTTTTGTCTACTCTGGGCTTCTTTCATCCTATGTCGAATAAGTTCAATTTTCTCTGTGGAATCACGAATAAAATCTGGACCTAACACCAGCTTCTCACCGGCCTCAAGCCAACAATAAGGTGATCGGCATGGCCTTCCGTAGAGGGCCTCGAAAGGTGCCATACCAATACTAGATTGGAAGCTATTATTATAGGAAAACTCAACAAGTGAAATATGATCTTCCCAACTTCCACCAAAATCAAGCACACAAGCACGAAGAAGATCTTCAAGAGTTCGATTCACACGCTCGGTTTGTCCATCAGACTGGGGGTGATAAGCGGTGCTAAAATTAAGCTTCGTTCCCAAAGCTTTTTGAAGACTCTTCCAAAATCCACTAGTAAACAATGGATCACGATCGCTAACAATAGAAGTAGGAACTCCGTGCAATTTAACAATCTCTTTGATAAAGAGCTTGGCCAAAAGAGGAACGGTTCGGTTAGACCGAACGGGAATAAAATGGACGGATTTAGTAAGTCTATCTACAATCACCCATAAGCTATCATGACCTGAACGAGAACGGGGAAGGCCATCTATAAAATCCATGGAAATATTGTCCCACTTCCAAATTGGAATTTCTAAAGGCTGCAATAACCCACCGGGCCTTTGATGTTCGGCCTTAACGAGTTGGCAAGTCATGCAACGCTTAACGAAGTTAGCGATGTCAAGTTTCATTCCCTCCCAATAATAAAGTCGCTTCATATCCGCGTACATTTTACTACTTCCGGGATGAATGGTAAATTTAGAACGATGTGAATCTTCTAAAATATCTTTACGAAAATCACCAATATTTGGCACGACAAGTCTACTAAATTTCCGAATGCCGCCACGAGAATCGATATCAAAGTCTTTCCAACCTTCGATATCAATTTTATCCTTAATATTTTGGCCAAGAAGAGCCAATTCAGGATCTAGCCATTGAGCTTCAAGAATGCGGTCTAAAAGAGATGGATGAGCCTCAAGGCTACATAAAACAAATGATGAGCATAAATCGGAAACACGGTCTCGAATTTCGCAAGTGGATAAAATCTCGAGATCGTTCCATTCGGATATCATCATAGAAACAACAGCTTGTTGTTTACGGCTAAGAGCATCGGCGACACGATTACCCTTACCAGGCGTATAAAGAATATCAAGATCATAAAGAGCAAGGAACTCGAGCCAACGTTGTTGACGCAAATTAAGTTCCTTTTGAGAAAATAAATATTTTAAAGACTTATGATCTGTGTAAAGAACGAATTTCTCTCCTAAGAGATAATGACGCCAAATCCGAAGAGCAAAAACAATAGCCGCGGGTTCTAAATCATGAGTGGCATATCTAGTCTCGGCAGGCTTCAATTGCCTAGAAGCATAAGCAATAACACGTTCTCTTTGCATAAGAACGGCACCCAAACCAACGCGACTAGCATCGGTATAAACAACGAAATCTTGATTCCCCTCGGGAATAACAAGAATAGGAGCATTAGATAGGAGTTCTTTTAATTTTTGAAAAGAAGCTTCACATTTGTCCGACCAAATGTATTTAACACCTTTCTTAGTCAAGCTAGTGAGAGGCACGGCAATCTTAGAAAAGTCTTTAATAAAACGACGGTAATAGCCTGACAATCCAAGGAAACTACGAATCTCTGTCACACTCTCCGGTCTCTTCCAATCTTGAATCGCTTCAATCTTTGAAGGATCCACGGAAATTCCAGATTCGGAAATAATATGACCGAGAAACTTCACACGAGATTGCCAAAAGTGGCATTTAGAAAACTTTGCCTTTAATTGATTACTCCTAAGAGTTTCCAACACAATCCGAAGATGTTTTTCATGCTCCTCCTCGGTTTTAGAATGCACAAGAATATCATCGATAAAGATGAGAACAAACCGGTCGAGGTAGTCTTTGAAAACTCTATTCATAAGGTCAACGAAATACGCCGGAGCATTCGTTAGACCAAATGGCATAACAAGCCATTCATAAGATCCATACCGAGTACGGAACGATGTCAAAGGAATACTATCCTCTGCAATACGAAGCTGATGAAATCCAGTAGCTAAGTCTAATTGTGAAAAGACCTTAGCACCACAAAGCTGATCGAATAGATCATCAATCCGAGGTAAAGGATATTTATTTTTGATAGTAAGATCATTAAGCTTGTGGTAGTCAACGCAAAGCCTAAGTGTACCATCGGATTTCTTCACAAAAATAGCTGAAGCTCCCCAAGGCGAGGAACTAGAGCGAATAAATTGCTTCGTCTCCAATTCAGATAATTGTTTACGCATCTCCTCGTTTTCTTTATTGGACATACGATACGGAGGGAGAGTGATAGGTTGAGCTCCAGGAATGAGATTAATTCTGAACTCAATTGCTCGCTTAGGTGGTAATCCTAAAACGGGCTCAAATATGTCGGAAAATTCACAAACGACGTGAATAAGAGAAATAATATCACCCTCGTCATCATCATCGTCATCACGAGGATTTAAAGAATACAAAGATGCAACCAAGCTGGAATCTGAATCTTCAAGATTAATAGAAATCTGCTTAACAGATTGAGGATGTCGAAGATGAATAGTTCGCTCAGGACATAGGATATGGGCTTCATAACGGTTAAGCCAATCCATTCCCAAAATCATTCCAAAGCCTAAATAACGCATGACATGCAAGTTGGCAAGGAAAGAAAAATCACACAAAATAATCTCGACATCTTTACACAATAAACTGATTGTTGCGGATCCACCAACTGGATTTGCAATTCTCAAAGAAGTCATTAAACACAAAACATCCAAGGAAAAAGTATCAACAAGCTCTTTTGATATAAAAGAATGGGACGCATCCGTATCAAAAAGAACTCGAATAGGATGATCACGAAATAAAATAATTCCATCCAGAATAGAATGAGAAATATCTTGGCCACGAGATGTGTTGCCAGGGGCTTGAGCAACATTCAACTTTCCCTCCCTCCTATTTTGAAGTTTGGGACACACATGCATAAAATGGTCCGGGCTTTTGCAATAGCGACAAGTACGGGGCTTTGAACACTTGTTCGCAAAATGGTCTTTCGAACCACAATTATAGCATTTCCCTTGAGTAGAGGAAAAGGTCTTTTCAGCAGGAGTTGCTTGCCTCCCTTTCTTATTGGGATAAGGACCTTTGAATTTGCTTGGCCTCTTCTTGTTGTTGAAGTTTGGTTTGGAACCCACCACTTCAACATCATTCTCCCTATCCGCCTCTTCAAGACGAAGAGCGATATCAACGAGTTGGTCAAAAGAAACTTCTAGTTTTAGAAGTAATGGCTTCTTGAAATTTTTGTTTAAGACATAAACAAATCTCCGATTCTTCTTCAGAGGGGTGTTGATGTATTCAACCCCATATCTGGAAAGCGACTCGAAGGAGGCGACGTAATCAGTCACGGAGGACTCACCTTGAACGGTCTATAAATCGTCGAGCCAATGTCACCTTTTCTGCTTCCGGTACAAATTTCAAATTGAACTCAAAACACTAAAAATTGGAGTATACACCAATTCAATCCAATCCAATCCAAAACAAATGCACACGAAAAAGTGTTAGGAATTCATACCTAACATTCGAAGATAATTCATAGACTTAGATATGAGATTAAAAATCTCACCTTTCCACAAAATCAAACGAGAAGAAGCTTGAAAGCAAATGGAGAATCAACCTCTCTTCAACACAACCCAATTGAGCTTGAATCTAGGCTCAAAACAAGAACATTCCCGAAATTAGGTTTAGGAATTTATGAAAGTGGTAAGAGAATAAGTTGGAGAAGAAGAAGAGAAGCTTACCAATGGGTTCTTCTTGAGTTTGGAGCTAGGAATTTGATTTGCAAGAGAAACTAGGGTTTTGGAGTTTTAATTCTTTTTTCCTCTCCACCATTAATGCTAAGAAAACTGAAAAGAGAAAGAAGTGAGGGAGAACGGGGAGAGTGGTTCAGTTTTGGAGTATAAGTTAACATGGGCTGAGCCCAAAAACCAAACCCAAAGTAAAAAGTAGCAAAAATCAACTTTCTCCAAACATATCGAAGCTTATACTCAAAAAGGTCGCAAACGGCATTTTAAACTCAATGGGAGTGGTCCCGAGTCCTAATTTGACCGTATGCAAAAAGTAGCTTTTCGGACTAAAATCCGACTAACGATAAAATATTTAAATAAAATATTTAAATATAAAATCGATAAATATGCGGGTTGTTACAGGATAACTCGTTGAATGTCTCTGCATCGACTGGTCTCTGGTATAAAGATCTCCATATGTGATGGGGAGTCTGGATGTGATTAGGGATTATCCGGATTGCAAAGGCTTCTTTGGAAGTGCCTTTGGTTCTGTTCGAACACGGAACAAACTTGTATGGATGTATGTCTGACTTTACACTTTGAGATATAAAGCTGGTTTCTATCAAATACATTTCTGTTTGGTGGCGGAGATTTATTCTCTTAGCTTAACACCCTTCTCTAAGACGTACAAGCTCAGAGGTTATGTAGTTGATGGTTACTAGTGATACATTCCCAATTTGGTAATGTGGCATACAAAGTGCTGCTGATCATTTGTTGATCAAAGCAAGGCTTTTGTAAAAAGCGTAGCTTTGTGGCGAGACCTCCTCGGACCTCACTCCTCGGAAATGGTTGAAACAGGAAATATGCGGCAAGGTTGCAGGGGTCGTGCCCCTAGGCTATATCCATTCCTTCTGGAAAAGGGTAGTATCATGGTATGGAGCCTAGATATTTAACCTATGTGATTACTGTAAATACATACTTTGTGGTTGTTGGTGTTGAGGGCCCTCGGATAAAGGTCTCAAATGACCGAAGATGGCATATCTTAGGTTTTACTCCCGGGAAGGGAGTAAACCGGCATTGTGTTGGCAGAGAGCTGGGTAAGTTCCCGGGGCGTCCCTCCAAAGGCGTTCCCATGTGTCAACAAGAAGTTCCTTAGCCTGACCATTTGTTGGAAAATCCAAAGAAACAATACACACCATGTATGGTTTTAGTTGTATAACCTGCCATGGCATATGGCAGTAACCTGCTATTGAACATGGTAGCTATAGTAGGCATACACTAATGGTTGTATGCTGGCCAAGATTAATATTATACTTTCGAAAGGTTTTTTGCACTATGCACTAATAATAATATTAAATGGTTTTCGCGTATCAAGTATTTTTGACTATCATAAGGAAAAATCTCCTCCAATTCTGTGTTTGCATGGTGTGTATGGCGGGAGGCCTTACGGAAGTTTCATTTTTCAAAAAGCATTGCGGATTTCAATGTTTTAAATTCTTTTGTTATTTGTTTTAAAGAAAACTGTTTTTTTTTTGCTCATACCAGTCCCATGACTGACCCGGAGTTTATTGTTCCCTTCCTAAACTCTGGGTGCCCACAATTTTCCACACGAGCAGTCTAGAGTTGGGTTTTTCAAATAATCAAATAGTAGGTGTAGATTCGGTAGCTTTCAGTCTTGGGCAATCTTCTTCAATCTTTGGATGACCAACCTTGTTTAAGTCATCGATGATGGTGGTTCGAGCTTGTTGGATTGGAGTCCTCGTGGCTTTTGGGATAAGCTTTTGGTTTAGAGTTGTAGATTGTGGATTCACTCTTCATCGAAGATCATATTCGAGTTATCTCTTCCGTTGTTATCATTTTCTGCTATTGTATATTTGTCTCTGATATTGTTGTATCTTATTGTATCACATATTGTATTCATATTTGTATCAATGATATTTTTTATTTTCTTCCGCTGTATTATTGTACTTAATGTGTTATAAGCTCCGGTGAGCCAGATTCGACGTTTGAATCTACGACATTCGAGTATAAGTGAAGTACGGGTGCCAATTTTCGAAGATCGAGTCAGGATCGTTACAGTGGTATCAGAGCTGAAGGTTGAAACTTTAGCTCAGGAGTATAACACATTAGATAACTCATTAGAGATAGGGTTATGAATTACCCTAGAATGATTATCCCTAAGATATCCGTCTGTATGCCTCAGTAAATTCTCTTACTATCCATTGATAGTAAGTATGAGTGTAAGAAGAGGACGAGATAGGGTACAGGGAAGTACCATTACAAATGGTCAATACCCTGCAACAACGGAAACAATTCTTCTCAATCTCCTTTGTTGATCATCCAATTTCAATTCTTTGATGGCTTCATGGCAGCTCCAGAAGAAGCTTTGGTGTGGTGATGGACCTGCGAATCGTTGTAGAAAAATCCTTACTTCGTATCTTCATCGGTTTCTTATCAATCTTCCCGTTTTTAACTTCAATGAAAAATTCTGTTTGAAATAAATTGGTTAATTAAATATGAAGTTGAATATAAAGATTTGTATTGATAAAACTATTTCGATTATAACCAAATTAAAATTCTATTATGGTTTCTTCTAAGGATTTAAGTCCGAAGAGGGACAAGCGAGTGTATACTTTGAGATACCCCGACCAAAGTTTAGAATTCAATTGTCTATTCTTTGGGGTCCAAATACATTTTACAAATGGTTAGTTGTCCTTCGAACTAACCAATGCCCTTGCATATTCGTAGACCGGATGACCTGAGTACTTCGGCAAATATTGAATGAGATTATTCTCATATTTGTTGATATTCTTAAGGGGGGAATTTGTAACATTCCCGTTTTTAAAACAAATTCAAATTGGAAATTATTTTAATTTTTGAAATTAAATTGTGAATTAATTTGGTATTTTCCAAATTAAATAAACATTGTTTGTTTATTAACGTAAATGAATATAAATGTGATTTTAAAATAGAATCTCTAATTGGAAATTCAGAAATGAATATTTTGAATAATATGTTAATTTTAAATTTAATTGTGAAATAATTTGAATTTTACAAATTTAATAAGAAAGGTGCCTGTTTATTTATATGAATATAGATTTATTTTGAATTGCATTTTTGAATTTGAAGCACTAAATTAAATTGAATTTAATTTGGGAATTCAATTGTAGGCATTTTACAAATAAAAATGGATTTATTAATTTCATATTTCCAAGAACCTAATATATATGGATATATATATATATATATATATATATACATATACATATATTAGTAATGAACAAATTGATTTTAAATCATTTGTTTAAGAATTGTATAAGTACAATGCATAAGTGAAAATGTAAGACAAAAATAAATATAAAGTAAAATCATATAGAAAACATAATTCTTGAATATACAAAAGGTGTAAATATATTAACATAAAAGGGCTAAACATAAATTTTAAATTTATTTGACGAAAGGATTTAAACATAAAAACACAATAGTTCAAAATTTGAATAGGATTTGTTAAAAGGATTTAATATACATTTTTCTTTTAAAAGTTACATGTGATAAAATCAAATTTGTATATATATACAATAATTAATACTAAAGTACAAATGTAAAAAAAAGAATACAACTTGAATTAACATTTGTAAACTTGAGAATTCATACATTAACATGTGTAGGTAAGAGAAGATAAGTAATGAACAAGTATTCATTTAATTTACAAGTAATTTAACAAGTGGCATTTTATTTTAAATAGAATTTATGCAAAAATGTATTAGGGAAAATGATCAGGTTATTCTTAATTAAACTTTTCTCAAAACTCGAAAGAAGAGAAAAAAAAACTTGGGAATAAGATCAACAACAAATTCAACCTGATTCATAAAACTCAAATCAAATTCAAAGCAATCAGACAAGCAGTAATTCAAATTTCAGCTTCAGATTCAACTCTGAATCAAGAAAAATAAAATCAAGGAAAAAAAAATGGAACCAGATCAAAGGTCTGTTAAACCTGGAAAAATGAAATAAAAAATCAAGCAGAGGTTTCTTCTCAAACCTGAAACAAAGCAGAGCAGAAATTAGAAGCAATTAACAAACTTCAAAACCTGGGAATCAAATCAGGCAACAAAAAATTCAACTGGAAATCAAGTTCCAAATCAAAAATGCTTCCAAAACAGAAAACAGTCCTCTGTTCTTCTTTGTTCTCTGCCTTTACTCACAGCTGAGCAAGCTTATCTTTGAACCGGTTTTTCTTGATATATGTGATGATGATAGCTTCATAGTTATGATCAATGCTTGAATGTTGTTGTGGAAAATATTTTTATATATTTACCTGTGATACATATATATGTATGCATGTCTGGAAAAACATGCAAAAGCTTGCCTCTGAGCATACATGACAAGTTTTAAAATCTGTTTGGAAATTTAATACTACCCAAAGGAATCAATATTGGGTTTTGATTTCTAAACAAAATTCGTTTATGCTTGTCAGAATCAAATTTTAAAAATAATTTCCAGTAATTATATTAAGTAATTATTTTTAAAAATAGAAATCACAGTGAAAATCATGGATAGGTCCAAATTCGATCATCATAAATTTATGTTTGAATTTCGAAATCATATTCGAATTGGTCACTGATGAATTTAGATGAAGGTTTCAAATTTTTAAGTAAGTAAATTATGTGAATTTACGAGATGAACTGATTACGCATTTTCGACGATCCTCGATGATCAGAGTAATGATAAATCACGTGATCAATGAGGGAGCATGTTTAGAGGTCAAGAATCATCAGAAAAATGTTTAACAATTTTATAATCCATCGTGATGATCGTTCGAAGTCAAATTAGTTCAACGACCTGTTTTGATCAGTGTCGAAATCGAGGTATTTGCGTGGTCATTGTTGAATTGGAAGCAATCGCACTGGGAGGGAAAGCTTCATGGGTCATAGGCGATGATGTGGTCGTAGTTTCACAACCTCCGGTGAACTATGGCGGCGTGTCGAAGTATTTTTCTGATGGTTTGCGTTGTTTCAGTTTTGGCCAACAAGTTCGAATTCGATGTCGAGGATGTTTTCGAAAATCTGGTTGTTTTGGTTGGTCAATGGTAATGCTATCGACTTGTCGAAGGGAACGTGGTCGACCGAAGAGGGTCGGAGCCCCGGTGCACATGCACCACGCACATTGATATCTGGTAGTTTTTGATATGGTGGAAGATGAAAATGGCTCGGGTATATACGCGGGATAATGATGGCGAGGCATGAAGTTGTTCTCGGGTTCGGTGTACAGCTACCAGAGTTTAAATTTTAACAGGTTTAAAATTTTCCAAAAAGTTAATTAAGTTCAGGTTTCTAAATCTGAGTAAATTGTACCAGGTTTGAATGATTAAAAGAAACTTATACCAGATTTAAAAGGTGATATGAAAATAAGTTTTCAAAGTTAATAAAAAATAAAAAGAAAGAAAAATTTTTATTAACCAAGTTTTCAAAATAAAAGATAAGCAGAAGCAAAAGAAATGTACAGATTTTAAAAGAAAGATCTACCAAGTTCAAACCCTAAATATTAAACAAGTTTTGAGCAAAATTCCAAGTGTTGAAATTTAAGGTTAAAATGTTTTAAACATCGTTTTGGTTTATGTAATTATATATTAGAAAAATTATGTTATTAAATTCATAATGTTTTCAAAATATAGTAAGATATGGTTTGAATTAAGAAGTAAATTAAGGATAATTAATTTAATGGTAATTAATTTAGGTTTAAATTAATTAATGTAATTAACTAATTAAAGGATAATTGATTAATGTAATCAATTAATTAATGTAATTAATTAAAGGGTAGTTAATTTTTATAAGTAATTAAAGGTAATTAATTACTTAAAAATGTTTACTTAATTAAAAGTAATTAATTAGTGATTAAAGTTAATCAACCAAGTGATTAAATGATAATTACTTAATTAATTTATGTGATTAGGGATAATCACTTATTGTAATTAATTAAAGATGATTAATTAAATGATAATTAATTAAGGGTTAATTAATTAATGTAATTAATTAAGGATAATTAATTAAAGAATAATTGAATAATTAAGGGTTAATTATTTAATAATTAGAGATTTAGATAATAATTAAGGTTGATTAATTAATAATTTAAAATTAATAGATTATTTAAGGTTAATTAATTAAAATAATTTATAATTGATTAATTAACTTGGATTAGTGATTAATCCGGTTTCAATTAATTTTTTTACAAATATATAGAGGGTAATTAAATGAAAAATTATCATTCAAATTGAATTATAATTAGCACATAAATAATCTTAAATAAAAACATGTGCGAATATACTTTAAATAAACATAAAACTTTTATATAACATGATTAAATTTAGTAGAATATTAGAGCATGTTCATTTCTGAAAATATATTAAAAATTAAATCAAATAAACTAGTTCATAATTTTTATAATGTACAAATGCAATTTTTCATTTCATTTTATTGAAGAAGATACAGCGGGAATAGTGGAATATAGAGGGAATAACGGGATATAGCGGAAATAGCGGGGCTTAAAGCGGAAATGCTATATTTTGGGGCTATATGGAAAAATCGTAGCGGCAGAAATCCGCTATGAGATATAGTGAAGTAATAGCGAGGTAATAGTGGGGTATTAACAACAAAGCAATTAACCTTACTTATGGATGTTTTAATTATATGAAATGCTGTGAATTGTTCGATATCTCTCCTGTGTGATGCTTTGTGATATGAATTGTTTTAATTCAAGCTGTGATGAATGCAATTTATATTATCTGTGATGAATGTATATTATTTATCTATGAATCTGTGTACTGAAGATAAGCATTAGGAATATACCGCTTATCGATATTGATGTGTTTGAATCTGTGATGATTAATGATGTTGCACTATTGTGTAAAACCCCTGGACTACACCATACACACACAAATGTGGATTGCACGAGGATATTAGTTGAGTCACAGATTTTTGGAATTGTTTTAAAAGTTGAATTGTTTTGAATCCAAAAGGTTTTGGAAATTGATTTGGGTTAAATGTAAAAAGCCTTTTGAAAAGGTGTTTTCAAAGATAAAAGTTATTTTGAATAACTTGATAAAGTTTTGAGATTTAAATAGTTTGATTTGAATTTTATATTCAAGATTTGAAATTGAATTCTATGATTGAGAATTATGGTTTAAAAATGTTATACAAATTATAAATGTGTTTATATGGATTTAAACCATTTTAAAAGTATTGTTTTGAAAATTTGAATTTAACCCAAGGACTTTATCTTGTATAAATGTAATCAGATTTTTTGGAAACAAAAACTATTTGTTTTCAAATGTAAGTGGTTTTCCAAGTTATGAATGAATCTTTGGAAATGGTTGAAAGCTATGAATTAAATTTTTGATTTAAGATTGGATGAATTAATACAATTTCAAAGGAAAATTGTTTTGAAATCTATGAATGAATCTTTGTGAAAGATTGTTGAACTTTGTGAAGTGAATCCTTTTGTTTAAAAAGATTTGAAAATAGTAATTTGTTTAAACCATTTGAAAGAGAGGTTTTGGGTAGTAAGTTGTGACTTAATTGAGATCCCAATATCCATTTGTTTTTTAATATTGCACTCACAATTCGGTTTAGCCAAAAGAGGACCTTTGTGTCATATAACCCATTCGGAATAGTGATATGACGTTATGGATAGCATTTGAAGACCGGTGTCACGTCCCGATTTCTCGACGCCCGAAAATCGACATCAATGCGTCCACTTTATCGAATGTCGTACGGTCGAATGCCGAAAAACCAAATCGTTATGGTTTAAAGAAGAAGAAGATAGAAGAAGCAGAAATAGTAACAGAATCTCACATATCGCAGCGGCCAACATATAATAGATAATAATTATCTTTAAACAGAATCACTATATCAGTTATTACATTACATCACATTACATTATCAGAGTATATAACAACAAATAGCGGAAAGAAATATCGCATATATAAGTGATACGCCTCGCCGTCTAGCTCCAATTCCTAATTCCCACAGCAAATTCTTGACTTTGCTCCCGAATAATGATAACCTGCTTCTAGGCGACCAGTGTGGAAAATTGTGGGCAGCCAGAATTTATAAAGGGAACAATAAACTCCAAGTCAGTCATGTGACTGGTGTGAGATCTTAAAAACAGTTATTTTCACAAAGAAAATAAAAAGAAATCCGCGATGCTTTTGGAAAATGAAACTACCATAAGGCCTTCCGGCACACGCACAATGCAATCGCACACATGGGGGAGATTTCTCCTTATGATAGTCAAATATGCTTATTACGCAAAATCCTTCTTTTATATTATTGTTGGTGCGTAGTGGAAAACATTTTGAAAGTATAATATTAGTCTAAGCCAACATACAACTTTCCATCGTATGCCTACTATAGCTACCATGTTCAATAGCAGGTTACCGCCATATTCCATAGCAGGTTGTACAACTAAAACCGCATAGGGCGCGAATTGTTTCTTTGGATTTCCAACAAATGGTCAGGCTAAGGAACTTCCTATTGCCACATGGGTATGGCTCTGAAGGGACGCTCCGAGAACTTAACCAGCTCTCTGCCAACACAAGGCCGAGTTGCCTCACGCTTCCGGTGCAATGAAGATGTAACATAGATAACTCCACACATGAGTATGCCATCCATGGTCGTTACCGACCATTATCTAAGGATCCTCAACCACAAAGAAACATAACAGGTAATAAATTTACAGTGTCCACATGAGTTAAGTGTCTGGGCTCCATACCATGATACCACCCTTTATCCAGAAGAAAATGGACATACCCTAGGGGCGCGACCCCTAAAAACCTTACCGCAACATTCCCGTTTCGACCATTACCGGTTTGTGAGGCTCGATGAGGTTTCGTCCACAAAGCTACGCTTTACAAGAAAGCCATGCTTTGATCACAAATGATCAACCAATGATCATCAACACACAGCAGCACTTAGCATGCCACACTACCAAATTGGAAATTATATCACTGATAACCTTCAATTACATAACCTCTGAGCTCGTACGTCTCAGAGAAGGGTGTTAAGCTAAGAGAATAAATTCTCCGCCAGCAATAGATATGTATTTGAAAGAAATCTGCTCTATATCTGAAAGTGTAATGTCAGACATACAACCATACAAGTCTGTTCCGGGTTCGAACGGAGCCGAAGGCACTGCAGAAGAAGCCCTTGTAATCCGGGTGTTCACAATCCCGATCGGACTTCCCATCACTTAGGAAATCTCTATACCATAGCTACTCAGTGCAGAGACAATCGATAGGTCATCCTATCGTTCTCGCAAATAACCGGTCTTTACCATCGGCCTTCAGATGCTATCCATAACGACATATCATTATTCGGAATGGGTTATATGACACAAAGTCCTCTCCCGGCTAAACCGAATAATGAGCGCAATATTTAAAAATATATGGATATGATATTTCAATTAAGTCACAAATTAATAATTCCAACTTCCTTTCAATGGTTTAAATTACCATTTCAAATCTTTTAAATAAAAGATTTATTTCACAAATTTCACCAAGTTTCACAAAGCTCCATTCACGGATTTCAAAACAAATTCCATTTCAAATTGGATTAACTCATCCAATCTTCTAGTTTAAGATTAATTCATAACTTTCAAACCCTTTCCAATCCAAATCTTGTATACGGAAAATATACTATTTAAAATCTTCTTAGATTTCAAAACAAGATTTAATCGTCTTCACAAAGGTTAACTTATAGTTTTTCGAACTATTTAGAATTTCATTTCAAACTTGAAATCTTCTGACACGAATTGGAAATCCTTTCTTTTTATGAAAGCTATTTTTATTTGAACAAATAGTTGTCATTTGGGGAAAAACCGATTACAAATTACATAAGTTAAACCATTCAAGTATAAAACTTGGATTTAAAATTGAATTTCCGAAACCATACTTTTTAAATGGTTAGAAACCTATATAAACGTCCCTATAACTGGTATAATCTTTTTAGACTATAATTTTCAAATCATTCCTAACTTGGAAAACCATTTCCAATTCAACCTAAACTTCCTTTAATACCAATTGGAAATTCATTTCTTATATGAAAGCTTATATCTTTCGAAAACAAGTAGTTTTTTTTCGGAAAAATCCGATTTCATTTATATAAGTTAAAAATTTTGGGTTAATATAAATTCCCAAAACACTTTATAAAATGGTTCAAGTTCATGTAAACTTATATAATCTTTTTGACATCATAAGCTTACAACATAGAATTAAATTTCAAAATTTTATTCAATTTTAAAACAAATTTAAAACTAAATTAAGTTATTCAAAAACAACTTTTATTTTGAAATTCCTTTTCAAAAGTTTATTTCCACTTTAAATCCAATTTATTTCCAAAACATTTTTGATTCAAAAATTCAATTCTAAAATTATTTTAAAAACCTGTGACTTAACCAATTTCCACGTGCACTCCATATTCGTGTGTGCATGGTGTGGTCCAGGGGTTTTACACAATAGTGCAACAACATCAATCATCACATCATATATTAACATCGATAAGCGGTATAGTCCATACCGCTTATCTAGATACACAGGTTCATAGATAAAACAAATTTATCAATAAGATATATCACATAATATAAATAAAATTACTATTTGTGAGTAATCCAGTTGGATCCCTCCAACCTGTTTCCCTGCATCCACAGACGTTAGCACAATAATTAAATACCCATTCCACTTCGAGGTGGAATATCGCGATATATGGGATTTTATAAAATATCATTCGCTATTATTCGTCGCATAGGGTCTCATCCACTATATAATGCGGGAGATCAATCACCCAATATATACTATATACTACTATATATATAATATCATCCAGTGAATAATTATTTTAATTCAATCATCCAAGCACACAGTCAACAATTTTAAATTTAACTAATTAAAATTAAACAAAGCCCTTTGTTTGAGTGAGAAGATCTCACCTTTATTTTTATCTTGCAATACGTTTCCATTCCAGCTTGTTTCTCGATTTTAAACCTTGTATAAACATTCATATGATCTACTAAAATTTGAATTCACTAAACAATAACTCAACGAATTTTAATTTCAAACTAATGACTTAATTAATTAATTATTTAATTAAAAATCAATTCAACAAATTATTTCAAGTGGTAAAAATGATTAAATAAGTTAAATAAAAAAATTCATCACCAACCATAATATTTTGAAATAACTAGTAAACTAAAATACGAATATGTACATTTTCTTTATTAAAAACAAAATGATTATACCTTACTGTTTTAAATCCGATATACATCCTACTGCAATAATATATGTATATGTATATGTATATGTATATGTATATGTATATGTATATGTATATGTATATGTATATGTATATGTATATATATATATTCTGTTTTGGGCTATATTGAAAAATCATTTGCCATTAGATAATTTATTTAACTAATACTTTAATTTTAAACTAAATTCACTTTTCTGTTAATATAACATATTAAATCGAATAATAAAAAAAATAACGTTATACCTGCAGCAAAGTCGCGACCCACCGAACATCACAAATCTTCACGAATTTGCCTCCACACCACTGTTGCGATGCTCGAGTACGAGCATCACCTTGTCGTTCGCCTTCCCTTACTCGAGCGGCTGAGCTACCTACCTCGATTCTCGCACGCTCCCTAGTGGTCGCGAGCAACCCCATCTCTGCGGAAACCCTTACCTCGCGACCCTCCACTGCAGATCGAAACAGCCCATCGCTAGATCGAAGGCCGGCACCAGGTTGATTTGCTCCCCTCTCTTTCTTCGAAGCCGTCCTCGAATCGAACCGGCGCCCTACGAACTCAAGCCCCAAACGCCAATCTCCTCCTTCGGATCTCGATTGATACCTTCTTGCCGTCGGCACCCTTCCATGGCCTCACGCCATTTCCGCACTTGCGAACTCGAGATTGGATTTATAAATTTTTTTTCTTTTTTTCCTTCGTTTGTTAATTTACTGAAGAGAGAAAGGGGAAAAGAGGCTCGCGATTTTAATGGAAGAAAGTGGCGTAAGCACGAAGATAGGGCTTGGATTTTTTTTTATAATTTTATATTCAAAATATCTCGTATTACCTAACTCAAAATCCCAAACTCCTATCAAGGCATGCCGCCAAGCGTTTGTAATGTTATAACCCTATTCCGAATGCAACGGAAAAGGTTTCGAGTCCTAATTTGATTGTATGCGCGAGTTACGGAAATAAACGATCAATTTTAAATTAAATCGATTAAAATAGTTTCTATGCGTTTTGAGCTGCCAGGATCAAACGACAACTCCGATTGCTACGAAAATTGGAATCCGATAATAACTAACTATTACGGATCTAATAGAACTGGTTTCATCGAATTCCGAGACTGTGTCTCAGAAGGCTATTCTTAAGCATCAATTTAAACTATAAAATTTCAAAACTGAACAAACTATTTCCAAATTCAAGTCTGAAGCTTCCATTATCTTCAGTATTATCAATATGAATTTTTTAAGTCATCAAATTATTTTTAACAAGCTAAAAATTGAAAATTGAAATTTTTACCCATCATTAATAAATTAAATTCAATAATTTAATTGTCAAATTCATATTTATATTTAACCTTCAAGTTAGACTAATCTCCATATATTTAAAATCAATTAAATATTCCATTTCAAATGTTAAAAATTTCTGGGTCGTCGCATTCTTTCCCCCTTAAAAGAATTTCGTCCCGAAATTACAAGTTAAGAAGAATGATCCTCAACCCGTTTAATATTTTCCAAACCAAACGGTTTTATCAATTTATCAATCCAAATCTTTTTATGAAAGATTCATTTCAACTAACTTTCCAAAATCTTCCATAGTTTTCAAACAACATTGTTTTCTCAATAATTCAAATTTAAATTCAAATTCAAAATTTTCTCAAAATTTTTCTAACTCCCTAAATTTTCGAAAATTTTTGCCAGCGTCTCCTTTGCACGGCTAGCTCGGTACGGCTACAAAATGGCACCGCAGGCCCTCAGATCCCAAAAGAAACAAAACGCCAAGTGGCTTGATCGAAAACCCAATCAAATTTCATACTGAAATTTAAATACATACCTTTTTGTCGAGCAATTCAAATTTATCTTCAGAAATCAAAACCAATTTATCCTTTGTCTTTAACACACCTGTATATCCTGATATCCATAATGTCCAATTTCAACATTCAAATTTATTTTGCACATTACTTTACGGAACTTCAATGTATACTTCTTATACCATTTTTACTTCACTATTAAAGTTATATCCATTATCATTCAATCTTGCGTTTTCAATTTCCTTTGAATTTAATTCAAAATTTCAATTATATTTGAATTCAATTTATCTTCTACTACAAATATTGAATTTCATCTTTCAATTATAACTGATTCATATTATTATTTTAAATTAGTTTCATTTACTAATTTACTTCAATTCCCAATTTGAAATCGTTTGTCGCTAACAATTTTTTTTAACAATTTCTCACATTTCAAAACCAACTTTGAAATCAATTTATATCCCGTCAAAATATTTTTCCAAATATTTTTAAATTTCAAACCCCACCAAATTTCATATCCAACTCAAAAATACTTCTCAAATAATTATTTTCCAGACTTTTGGAAACCATTTTCAAATTAAAGAAATTTAATCCTTCGAAATTTATATCCAAATCCTTTAATCTGTATTTCAAAGATTACCCTGGCATCTCGTTTCAATTTTATAAAAATCATTTACACATTCACATTACCAATTTCATTCCATTAATGAATATTATTCCAAATTATAAATTACATTTATAATTTACATTTACAAATCCTATTTGTATATGAATTCATTCCCTTATCCTTTCAATTCATATTTATAAATTTCATTTGTTTAATGAATTTATCTCCAAATCTTTGGTAATACCATTATTTCTTATTCAATTTCCATACAATAATGATGATAATTCAATATCATCACTTCCTAGCAACCAAGTAACCATATACCATAAAAATTTATAGAAAATCATTTCTTTTATATACAAATATAGTCTTGGGTAAAATTATTTCATTTACCCTAATTTAAACCAATACTGTGTCGGTTTATCTTGTTTAAGAGTTTAGAAACCCCTATCGATACAGTTGGCCAAACTGCACCGACCAGAATAAATAAACAATCAACTGATAAGTCAACACAATACAAAACAATTTTTATATTCACTAACAAATACACGCTCATATCTATTATTACACTCACACTCATTCTAGAGTACTACTGTCTCTATCTCTAATGAGTAACACCCAACAGAGCCAAAATTGTCGCTTAACCAAATGCTCTGATGCCACATTGTCACGTCCCGATTTCTCGACGTCCGAAACTCGACATCAATACGTCCACTTTGTCGAATTCCG
This sequence comes from Allium cepa, assembly GCA_030765085.1. Taxonomy (NCBI): domain Eukaryota; kingdom Viridiplantae; phylum Streptophyta; class Magnoliopsida; order Asparagales; family Amaryllidaceae; genus Allium; species Allium cepa. The sequence goes on along the minus strand of CM060934.1, from coordinate 205,026,337 downwards.
CACAGTCGAATGCCGGAAAACCGAACCGTTAGGGTTCAAAGAAGAAGAAGATAGAAGAAGCAGAAACAATAACAGAATCTCACATATCGCAGTGGCCAACATATAATAATAAATAATTATCTTTAAACAGAATCACTATATCAGTTACTACATTACATCACATTACATTATCAGGGTGTACAACAACAAATAGCGGAAAGAAATATTACATATATAAGTGATACGCCTCGCCATCTAGCTCCGATTCCTGATTCCCACAGCAACTTCTTGACTTTGCTCCCGAATAATGATAACTTTCTTATAGGTTGCCCGTATGGAAAATTGTGGGCACCCAGAGTTTCGAAAGGGAACAATAAACTCCAGGTCAGTCATGGGACTGGTGTGAGATCTTAAAAACAGTTATTTTCACTAAGAAAATAAAAATAAATCTGCCATGCTTTTGGAAAATGAAACTACCATAAGGCCTCATGGCATACACACAATGCAATCGCACACATGGGGGAGATTTCTCCTTATGATAGACAAATATGCTTACTACGCAAAATCCTTCTTTTATATTATGGTTAGTGCATAGTGGAAAACATTTCTAAAGTATAATATTAATCTTAGCCAACACACAATTTTTTGTCGTATGCCTACTATAGCTACCATGTTTAATAGCAGGTTACCGCCATATTCCATGGTAGGTTATACAACTAAAAACGTACAGGGTGCGTATTGTTTCTTTGGATTTCCAACAAATGGTCAGGCTAAGGAACTTCCTATTACCATATGGGTACGCCTCTGGACGGACGCCGTAAGAACTTAACCAGCTCTCTGCCAACAGAAGGCCGAGTTACCTCACGCTTCTGGTGCAAAGAAGCTGAAACATAGATAACTCCACACATGAGTATGCCATCCCCGGTCGTTACCGACCTTTATCTAAGGATCCTCAACCACAAAGCAACATCACACGGTAATAAATTTATAGTGTGCACATGAGTCAAGTATCTGGGTTCCATAACATGATACCACCCTTTATCCAGAAGAAAATGGACAAACCCTAAGGGCACGACCCCTAAAACCCTTGCCGCAACATTCCTGTTTCGACCATTACTGGTTTGTGAGGCTCGATGAGGTTTCGTCCATAAAACTATGCTTTACACGAAAGCCATGCTTTGATCACAAATGATCAACCAATGATCATCAACACACAACAGCACTTAGCATGCCACACTACCATAACCTTCAACTACATAACCTCTGAGCTCGTACGTCTCAGAGAAGGGTGTTAAGCTAAGAGAATAAATTCTCCGCCACCAACAGATATGTATTTGAAATAAATCTGCTCTATATCTCAAAGTGTAATGTCAGACGTACAACCATACAAGTCTGTTCTGGCTTCGAACAGAGTCGAAGGCACTTTCGAAGAAGCCCTTGCAATCCGGGTGTTCACAATCCCGATTGGACTTCCCATCACTTAGGAAATCTCTATACCGTAGCTACTCAATGCAGAGACAATCGATAGGTCATCCTATCATTCTCGCAAATACCCGGTCTTCACCACCGGTCTTCAAATGCTATCCATGATGACGTATCATTATTCGGAATGGATTATATGACACAAAGTCCTCTCTTGGCTAAACCGAATAACGAGCGCAATATTTAAAAACATATCGATATGAGATTTCAGTTAAGTCACAACTTAATAATTCCAACTTCCTTCCAATGGTTTAAATTACCATTTCAAATCTTTTAAATAAAAGATTTATTTCACAAAGTTCACCCAGTTTCACAAAGATCCATTCACGGATTTCAAAACAAATTCCATTTCAAATTTAATTAACTCATTCAATCTTCCAGTTTAAGATTAAATTCATAACTTTCAAACCCTTTCCAATTCAAATCTTGTATATGGAAAATACACTATTTAAAATCTTCTTAGATTTCAAAACAAGATTTAATCGTCTTCACAAAGGTTAATTTATAGTTTTTCAAACTATTTACAATTTCATTTCAAACTTCAAATCTTTCAACACGAATTGGAAATCCTTTCTTTTTATGAAAGCTATTTTTATTCGAACAAATAGTTTTCATTTTGAGAAAAACCGATTACAAATTACATAAGTTAAACCATTCAAGTATAAAACTTAGATTTAAATTTGAATTTCCAAAACCATACTTTTTAAATGGTTAAAAACCTATATAAACATCGTTATAACTTGTATAATCTTTTTAGACTATAATTTCCAAATCATTCCTAACTTGGAAAACCATTTCCAATTCAACCTAAACTTTCCTTTAATACCAATTGGAAATTCATTTCTTATATGAAAGCTTATATCGTTCGAAAACAAGTAGTTTTTATTTCGGAAAAATCTGATTTCATTTATATAAGATAAAATCTTTGGGTTAATTTAAATTCCCAAAACAACACTTTATAAAATGGTTCAAGTTCATGTAAACCTATATAATCTTTTTGAAATCATAAGCTTACAACATATTATTAAATTTCAAATTTTTATTCAATTTTAAAACAAATTTAAAACTAAATTAAGTTATTCAAAAACAACTTTTATTTTGAAATTCCTTTTCAAAAGTTTATTTCCACTTTAAATCTGATTTATTTCCAAAACAATTTGGATTCAAAAATTCAATTCTAAAATTATTTTAAAAACCTATGACTTAACCAATTTCCACGTGCACTCCATATTCGTGTGTGTATGGTGTGGTCCAAGGGTTTTATACAATAGTGCAACAACATCAATCATCACATCACATATTAACATCGATAAGCGGTATAGTCCATAACGCTTATCTACATGCATAGGTCATAGACAAAACAAATTTATCAGTAAGATATATCACAGAATATAAATAAAATTACTATTTGTGAGGAATCCAGTTGGATCCCTCCAACCTGCTTCCCTGCATCCACAGACGTTAACACAACAATTAAATACCCGTTCCACTTCGACGTGGAATATCGCGGTATATGGGATTTTATAAAATATCATCCGCTATTATGCGGCACATAGGGTCTCATCCGCTATATAATGCGGGAAATCAATCACCCAATATATACTATATACTACTATATATATGTGTGTGTGTGTGTGTGTGTGTGTATAATGTCATCCAGTGAATAATTATTTTAATTCAATCATCCAAGCACGCAGTCAACAATTTTAAATTTAACTATTTAAAATTAAACAAAACCCTTTGTTTGAGTGAGAAGATCTCACCTTTATTTTTATCTTGCAATACGTTTCCATTCCAGCTTGTTTCTCGATTTTAAACCTTGTATAAACATTCATATGATCTATTAATATTTGAATTCACTAAACAATAACTCAATAAATTTTAATTTCAAACTAATGACTTAATTAATTAATTATTTAATTAAAAATCAAATTTCCTTCAACAAATTATTTCCAGTGTAAAAATGATTAAATAAGTTAAATAAACAATTTTATCACCAACCATAATATTTTGAAATAACTAGTAGACTAAATACGAATATGTATATTTTCTTTATTAAAAACAAAATGATTATACCTTACTGTTTTAAATCCTATATACATCCTACTGTAATAATATATATTTTTTCTTCTGTTTTGAGCTATATTGAAAAATCATTTACCATTAGATAATTTAATTAACTAATACTTTAATTTTAAACTAAATTCTCTTTTCTATCAATATAACATAATAAATCGAATAATAATAATAAAAATAATGTTGTACCTGCAGCAAAGTCGTGACCCACCGAACATCACAAATCTTCACGAATTTGCCTCCAGACCACTGTTGCGATGCTCGAGTACGAGCATCACCTTGTCGTTCGCCTTCCCTTGCTCGAGCGGCTGAGCTACCTACCTCGATTCTCGCACGCTCCCTAGTGGTCGCGAGCAACCCCATCTCTGCCGAAACCCTTACCTCGCGACCCTCCACTGCAGATCGAAACAGCCCATCACTAGATCAAAGGCCGGCACCAGGTTGATTTGCTCCACTCTCTTTCGTCGAAGCCGTCCTCGAATCGAACCAGCGCGCCACGAACTCAAGCCCCAAACGCCGATCTCCTCCTCCGGATCTCGATTGATACCTTCTTGCCGTCGGCAGCCTTTCACGGCCTCACGCCATTCCCGAACTTGCGAACTCGAGATTGGATTTATAATTTTTTTCTTTTCTTTTTTTCTTTCGTTCGTTAATTTACCGAAGAGAGAAAGGGGAAGAGACGCTCGCGATTTTAACGGAAGAAAGTCGCGTACGCATGAAGATAGGGCTTGGATTTTTTTATAATTTTTATAATTTATATTCAAAATATCTCGTATTACCTAACTCAAAATCCCGAACTCCTATCAAGGCGTGCCGCCAAGAGTTTATAATGTTATAACCCTATTTCGAATGCAAGGAAAAAGGTTTCAAGTCCTAAGTTGATCGTATGCGCGAGTTACGGAAATAAACGATCAATTTAAATTAAATCGATTAAAACAGTTTCTATGCGTTTTGAGCTGCCAGGATCAAACGACAACTCCGATTGCTACAAAAATTGGAATTCGATAATAATTAACTATTACGGATCAAATGGAACTAGTTTGGTCGAATTCCGAGACTATGCCTCGGAAGGCTATTATTAAGTATCAATTTAAACAATAAAATTTCAAAACTCAACAAACTATTTTCAAATTCAATTCTGAAGCTTCCATTATCTTTAATATTATCAATATGAATTTTCTAAGTCATCAAATTATTTTTAACAAGCTAAAAATTGAAAATTCAAATTTTTACCTAACATTAATAAATTAAATTCAATAATATAATTGCCAAATTCATATTTATATTTAACATTCAAGTTAAACTAATCTCCATATATTTAAAATCAATTAAATATTCCATTTCAAATATTAAAAATTTCTGGGTCGTCACAATCGGATATTTTCGAAAGCGAAAGGATAACTCGTCGAATGTCTCTGCATCGACTGGTCCCCGGTATAGAGATCTCCATATGTGATAGGGAGTTCGGACGTGATTGGGGATTATCCGGATTGTAAGGGCTTCTTTGGAAGTGCCTTCTGTTCTGTTCGAACCCGGAACATATTTGTATGGATGTATGTAAGACATTACACTTTGAGATGTAAAGTTGGTTTCTATCAAATACATTTCTGTTTGGTGGCAGAGATTTATTCTCTTAGCTTAACATCCTTCTCTGAGACGTACGAGCTCAGAGGTTATGTAGTTGATGGTTAATAGTGATACATTCCCAATTTGGTAATGTGGCATACGAAGTATTGCTGATCATTTGGTTATCAAAGTAAGGCTTTTGTGAAAAGCGTAGCTTTGTGGACGAGACCTCGTCGGACCTCACGCCCCGAAAATGGTCGAAACATGAAAGATGCGGTAAGGTTTCAGGGGTCGCACCCCTAGGGTATGTCCATTCCTTTTGGAAAAGGGTGGTATCATGGTATGGAGCCCAGATATTTAACCTATGTGGTTACTGCAAATACATTACTTTGTGGTTGTTGGTGTTGAGGGCCCTTGGATAAAGGGCGCAAACGACCAGGGATGACATATCTTAGGTTTTAATCCCGAGAAGGGAGTAAACCAGCCTTGTGTTGGCAGAGAGCCGGGTAAATTCTCGGGGTATCCCTACAGAGGCGTTCCCATGTGGCAATGGGAAGTTCCTTAGCCTGACCATTTGTTGGAAAATCCAAAGAAACAACACGCGCTATACGGTTTTAGTTGTATAACCTGCCATGGAATGTGGCAGTAACCTGCTATTAAACATGGTAGCTATAGTAGGCACACAATAATGGTTGTATGTTGGCTAAGATTAATATTATACTTTCGAAAGATTTTCTGCACTATGCACTAATAATAATATTAAATGGTTTTCGCGTATCAAGCATTTTTGACTATCATAAGGAAAAATCTGCTCCAATTCTGCGTTTGCATGGTGTGTGTGGTTGGAGGCCTTATGGTAGTTTCATTTTCCAAAAAACATTGCGGATTTCAATGTTTTAAATTCTTTTGTTATTTGTTTTAAAGAAAACTATTTTTGTTTGCTCATACCAGTCCCATGACTGACCCGGAGTTTATTGTTCCCTTCCTAAACTCTGGGTGCCCACAATTTTCCACACGGGTAGTCTAAAGTTGGGTTTTTCATATAATCAAATAGTAGGTGTAGATTCGATAGCTTTCAGTCTTTGGGAATCTTCTTCAATCTTTGGATGACTGACCTTACTTAAGTCATCAATGATGGTGGTTTGAGCTTATTGGATTGGAGTCCTCGTAGCTTTTGGGATGATCTTTTGGTTTGGAGTTGCAGATTGTGGATTCACTCTTCATCGAAGATCATATTTGAGTTATCCCTTCTGTTGTTATCATTTTCTGCTGTTGTATATTTGTCTCTGGTATTATTGTATCTTATTGTATCAGATATTGTATTCATTGTTGTATCAATGATATTATTCATTTTCTTCCGCTACGTTGTTGTACTTAATGTGTTATAATCTCCAGCGAGCCAGATTTAACGTTCGAATCTGCGACATTCGAGTACAAGTAAAGTATGGATGCCGATTTTTGAAGGTCGAGTCAGGATCGTTTCACTTAATGTAAATTTTGATGTTAATGGAAGTTTGTTGTCTGTTACTGAATTTGATAGCCCATGTTGTTAGTTATAAATAGGCTATACTTAGTCAAATATAAACACAAGTTATATTTTCTTCTAACAAATTGATCTTGATAATGAAAGTGAAAATAAATTTATAATTTGATGTCTTATGTTACTTGATTTAAAAAAAGGGTAAATAGATCATGCCTAAATTTGATTTTATTTTTAATTTCATAATCATTTTCCTTCAATTTGATAAGTGAGTTTGGATGATGTATTAAAGTTTGATGGTTTAAGTTGTGTTTGTTAATATTACAAATAAACCATACTTATAATAAATACATCAGCTAATTCAAAATGTGATAGGAAATAGAGGTTATAAATTTATTTTGTGTTGATTTATATGAAAGTGGATGCCGATTTACCTCTAATTGCCCTTTAATTTCATGGTATTTATTCCAATTTTTCTCTAGTTTTTACACTTTTTAGTTAATACATTTTCAAACTCTTGAGATAATTTGTGTGAGTAATTTTAAAATTAGTTCTTTCGTCGTAGGACCGACCCGTACTCGCATACGTACTACGGTTATATACCATGTGCTTGTGGTTTTTTTATTTTATTAAATTTGGCCGTTTTCTAACCGATATAAAATCCGTCTGAACATATACACTCCTTTAGTCCAACACGGATATGTTTTAAAATAATAATACAGCTCAGAAAAACATATCTCGCCTCGGTATAAAGCAATGTAAATGAATAGTTTTATGGCATAATAATTTAGAAACAGTTCACATATATAAAAACAACCCAGGGTAAAACATTGGAAGCGATCAAAAAGTAATATATATATATATATATATATATATATATATATATGAATTATTTCTGCATTATTCTATCCTGAAACTATTTGTGCACACTGCTTTGTGCTGAGACAAGATACGTATTCCAGAGCTGTATTATTATTTTGAAATGTCTCTATGTTGACCTAAGGGAGTGTATATGATGGATCGCTTCTATCGTGTTCTTTACTCTATGCTTTTGAATGGTTAATTCCCTACGATAGCATGGGTACTGATGTAACATCCCGGAAATTTGTGTGTTTAAATTTGTGATTTATTTGAACTTTTAAATTCAAATTGTGAAATTTCAAGAAAAATAAAATATTGTTAATATTAATATTATAAAGTTATATGGAAGTAAATAAATGTTTGATAGTTTAAGTTTTTTTAAATGAGTGATAAATAAAGAAAAAAATATATATGTATAATAAACAATAATATGTGTTAATAGAACTTCAATTTCTTTTAAGTCTAAATTATTGAATTTATAAAGTACACTTATGAAATTCATTTAATATGTATTTAAATTTGAAATGTTCTCTATTTAATGATATGGGTTAATACAAACAAATTGTATATATATATAAATACTAGAGATAATAAAAATAAATACATACATAGATTCAAACAATAGGATAAGTATACAAACAATAAAATGAAGAGTTGTATGCAAAACAAAATAAATCAGACAAGAAGATTGTAACCTAAAATATAGACAAGGAAATAAGGCTTATGCAAGAAGATTAACAAAAAAAAATATGCAAGAACAAAACAAAAATTGTACTTATGGGAAAAAAAGAAAAATCCACAGCATATATATGTAAACTAAAATGGGAACAAAGGCATTAAATGCCATCTATTCAAACACAAATAAAAATCTACTTAGCACAAACAAAATCATATCAGCCGAATTAAAATTTGGCTTAGTCAATAAGAAACTTGCTTGGTCAAAATTTGTAGGCAAGGAAAAAAAAAAGAGAAATATCTGAACCAGTTACCACCTGCCCTTAGTACAAACCATCTCCTCTATATATGTATACATAGCATTTGTTTTAGTTTTATTTCGTTCAACAAATTTCTGCAAAGAAAAAGAAAAAAAAAAGACATTACTTTATATTTCAAAGCTGAAAACAATTTACTGAAAGGGAAAAAAAAGAAATAGAGACAGGAAGAAGAAAGGAAACTGGGACGAGGGAGAAGTGGAGAAACTCGGGGGAGAAGACGAGAGAAACGTGAGTTAGCTCGGGGGAAAGGAATGGTTTACTCGGGTATTTTATAATGGGTAGGCCCGATCAAAAATTTAAAAGTACAAAGATTTCTATATTTATAAGTTTACCACTGTTAAATTATGTGAGTGAAAAACTTACCATAAGTTGAATTATTTAACAATGTTTTAAAATTTAAATTAACCCTTTAGTTAAATAATTAAGTTTAAAATAAGAACTTGAGTTAATTTACATCAAACTTTCAATGTAACAATAAATCAATTTTTACAGTATGAAGCAGATTGTTTTTAAATGATAATTTAAGTAAATAATTTATATTAATAAATGATTTAAAGAAATTAAGAATGATATACAATTAATTGATAAACAATTAAGTGTTCAAACAAATTTGTAAATCAAGAATTGGTTAAATAAATAAATAAAAATCGACAAACCAGATCTAGCGGTTAATTTAAATAACTAATTTTGAAACAATAAAACGAGTTAATCAAGATTTAAATTATTTATTCAAACCACATTCGAAATAAATTAACTATGGCTGTGCACGATATTGATATTTCTATTCTGTTTGTGATGCTATGTGATATAAATTGCCATGTATTGTACTGTGATTGTGGTTTGTTCTGTAGTGATGTGAAAACCCTGTTTGCCGTAAAATGGCAATTTAACTTTCGATGCGACAGGGAGTCGGATTTCAGTTTGTTATCCGAAACCCACATCGAACCCTGAATGTGAATCTTTGTGATTGATATATCCACGTGTTTTGAAAATCAACCGCTCACTATTCGGTTTAGCCGGGAGAGGACCTTTATGTCGTATAACCCATTCCGAATAGTGATGCGTCGAAATGGATAGCATTTGAAGACCGGTGGTGAAGACCGGGTGTCTTCGAAAACGATAGGATAACCTATTGATTGTCTCTGCACTGAGTTGCTCCGGTATAGAGATTTCCTAAGTGATGGGAAGTCCGATCGGGATTGTGGATACTCGGATTTGCAAGGGCTTCTTCCTTTATTGGACGAAGTGCCTTCGGTTCTGTTCGAACCCGGAACAAACTTATATGGTCGTGTGTCTGACACTACACTTTGAGATATAGAGCCGATTTCTTTCAAATATATATCTGTTGGTGGCGGAGAATTTATTCTCTTAGCTTAACACCCTTCTCTGAGACGTACGAGCTCAGAGGTTATGTAGTTGAAGGTTATCAGCGATATATTCCCAAATTGGTAGTGTGGCATGCTAAGTGCTGCTGTGTGTTGATGATCATTAGTTGATCATTTGTGATCAAAGCAAAGCTTTCGTGTAAAGCATAGCTTTGTGGACGAGACCTCATCGGACCTCACAACCCGGAAATGGTCGAAACAGGAAAGATGCGGCAAGGTTATGAGGGTCGCGCCCTTTAGGGTATGTCATTTTCTTCTGGAAAAAGGTAATGTCATGGTATGGAACCCAGATATTTACCTGTGTGGTAGCTCCAATCTCATTTACTGTGTGGTTGTTGCTTTGTGACAGAGGGCCCTCGGATAAAGGTCCCAAAGGACCGGGGAGTGGCATACTCGAGTAGTAGTTACCTAGTTACAGAGATAACCCGGCCTTGTGTTGGCAGAGAGCCGGGTAGGTTCTCGGGACGTCCCACCAGAGGCGTGCCCATGTGGCAGTAGGAAGTTCTTTAGCCTGACCATTTGTTGGAAATCCAATTCCCAATACGAAACCCTGTACGGTTTTAGTTGTAGAACCTGCCATTTACTTATGGTGGTCACCACTGTTTAGATGGTAGCTATAGTAGGCATAGTACGAAATGTCTATGCTGGCTAAGATTAATATTCTATTTTCGAACCGCTTTCTACACTATGCACTATTAATAATAGCAAAGAAATTTTCTCGTATCAAGCATATTTGACTATCATAAGATGAAATCTCCTCCAATTCTGCGATTGCATTGTGTGTGTGGCGGGAGGTCTTATGGTAGTTTCATTTTCCAAAAGCATAACGAATTTTCTTTTATAAAATCTAGTTTATTTAAAAGCAACTAATTTGTTTACTCATACCAGTCCCATGACTGACCTGAAGTTTATTGTTTCTTCCTAAACTCTGGGTGCCCATAATTTCTACACGGGCAGCCTAGTAGCAGGTTTGCATATTTTGGAGTTAGCAGTATTTTGGAGCTTTTGCTTTGGAGATATTCTAGAAGCTTTTTGGATATCAGGTGGTTAGTGTTTTGGGAGATTGTTACCATTATATTCCTATGAAGACTTTTGGATATATGATCATCGATGTATTATTATGATGTTATTTGGAGTTGTGGTGTATGTATTATACACTCTGATGTATTGTTGGATATTATGATATTGTACCTGTGATGTATGCATGATATTCATTTTTGTTCCGCTGTTTTATATTCATCTGATGTTGTTATAAGCTACGACGATACGAATTTGATGTCATTTATCGGATATCGGGTTCGGGTCGTTACAACTGAGCTGAGGTGTCAGAAAATGGCCTGAAGGTCAGGTTAGGATAATGCAGAGATAAGAGAAATATTATGATCTTAAAGGAGTGAGACTTAAAGATGTTTTTATCCATTTTTATACGGCTCCCACGTGTGATGTGCGAATTGTGGTTTACCCTACCCGACCTAATTGTTGTACATCTCTCAATTGTGTGGGCGGCATCATCTCCATCAAAGGCACTGCGTGTCCATCATTGTTGGTGTGCCCGTATAGTTGGTCGTTGGACTGGTGACAACTGGTCTGAATCCTACTCGGTCTAAGCTGGGATAGATATAATCTATCTACTATCTTATCTCATTTGATCAATCCATTACATTTTAAGCGTTTTCGTTACTACAGTAAACCCCTCCCAACTGTCCATCAATCGGTATCTTCAAGGGTCATCAAACATAGTTCATTAGGCATAAACCATAACAGGAGGTTAATCCACTAAACATCGTCATTTACCATTTTATAATTCACAAAGCAAAACTTTTAACTTCATGAGAAGAATACATAAATAGCAATGGTTAATGCACAAGTTACCATTCAACGGTAATTGTCAATGTATAACAAGTCATTGCATGATATTGTTTTACATCCCAACATATGATTTTACACGAGCTGACCTGGCATTCCTAGCTAGCGCTAAGAGGGCCTCAACTCTACTGGCAAATCCAAACCTCAATTCTTAGTTGTTAACTTTTGTTATCGAAAATAATACACTAACCTTTCTATTTAATTAGTTATCGAATCATCCCATCAAATTAGACGAATAATTCAAAGCATCGGACCCCGAGAGCAGTTTAAATCCATCAAGAGTTGGGCCTGTGAAGGGGTGCTATTGGGCTGGACGTGTAGTTCTGGAAGCCTACTTTAACACCGTCCGAAATTATCCTTCCTTCGACCATGCATTAGTGTTCGTTTCTATTGCTTTTGATCTCTCTTTTGAACATAAATTTTTACTTAAAGATTAAAAATAAGGAAGAGGTTAATAGATCTATGTATATTTGTATGTGTAATATACACAAGTTTACACATTTATCAGTTCATACAATCATGTCAGTGTTTCATAATTATCCTTGAAGGAATATAAACGTAAATATACATAGATAGAAATGAATGTTGATATGTTACACGTGAAACAAAAGACAGTTGGTCATTTACTAATACTTGACTAGATGATAAGATGCTATTGAAATTACTGGATGGATCTTTCCTGAAGTGTATTTCACAGGGCCGGTAAATATGTGCAAACTCACCACAACCAGGTACTTAAAATAACTTTGTTCTTGATATTCTTATCTTCTTTCTTAACTTAGATTATGTTAGGTATGGATTCCTTGCACATGGTGTTCCTTCTAAATTTGTTTCTTCTAGTTGTGGTTATCATCTTGTCGTACAAAATTAAATCAGTTTGCCTTAGGGCTCCACAACGATGCATGATATTTTAGGTGTTTCTTATTAGCCACAGAAACCATTATCAACTCATTTATAGTATAAAAACCATTATTTTGTTGGGTACTGCTGCATCTAGGAGTCAATAGTCAAGTGGTTCAGCGCTCAAAGGATGAAACATGATACGCTTTTGAATTAAAGCTTTTGATTTTTGTTGATAGTTATAATATCTCCAAGTTTGCCACGATAACCTGGCACATCTTCAATCGCACATGCTAGCAACAACTAGGGCTGTAAATGGATACCCAAAAATCCAAAATCCGTCCGCATCCGTATCTGAAAAAAGGATAAATATTCGATATTCAAAAAAACAGATGCAGATGCGGATACGATAACATCCACATTCGAAAATTATCCGTCCGGTTTTTACTACGATTATAGTTTACATTACGTGTATTTTAATACAATGAAACATATTTATTTATTACTTTTTAAATTAATAGTTTATATTACATGCACTTAATGCGTATTAACTATTCAAAATTATTTATTATAATCATATTATTTATTTTTAACACTTTTATAATTAATGAAATTGAAATTTTTTATGTTAAACTAAAATTTTCTGTTTAAATTACTTGATTTATCGGTCATTAGCGGATTGGATAATTATCCGACATCCGTCCGTATTCGAGAATGCGGATATCCGATATCTGAAAATGATTTAAGATGTGGATGTGGATATAATGCTATTCGCATCCGAAAGCATCCGTTGATAGACATAGCAACAATTACAAAATATAAAGTCATCTACGGACCTCAATATGGCATCGATGTAGAGTGAATAGACATATACACAGACAACGTGAACACACCATTCATGGCGTTGGTAAAAGTAACATTGATTTTTTTTCGACGTATGTTGAGGTCTTTCACGGGATACTTACCGACGCCATACCCGTGAATGTTTTGGTGTTATTTCGACATCCTTTTTTGACGCTAAATTTACGACATGTCGACATCAATAAAATGATTTGCGGACGTCATCTTCGTCATGCCGAGACCCTACAGACGTCAAACTAAAATGCCAAATCGTATTAGCTAACGTCTTACCGACGTCATGGTAAAAGCTTTTTTGCTGCTTTTCTCTTCGTAATCACAAATTCATATATAATATATGGTAAGCACATAAACATAAACAAACAATATCCAACATAAACATACTCAAACACCAATGTAACAACTAATATCCATCATACAAAAATACTAACATACACGAATATCCAATGCAAATGCATCAAATAAAAACAACTTCCAACATACGCATTTCCATCAAATACAAATAACATCCAACATACACTATCCATCAAATACAAACAATGTCCAACATACACAATTTATATCCATCTATACAAACAATATCCAAACATAAATATTCAAACATCAAATACTAACTGATGCGCTGCACACCGACCATGTAAATCATCATCAAAATCTGAAATGTTTATGTGGAAACTATTGCACAAATGCATCTATGAGTTAGTAGAGTTTCTTCAAAAGTTTACTGTCATGTGACTTCACACGTTGGTTTCCTTCTTCTGCATCACTTAATTTGATATCTCTTTTTAATAATGATCTTTAAATTTTAATTAAATTGTTTGTTAATTATAAGAAATTTTTTATTTTAATTATTGTACTTGTGTATTAGAATTATTATAGAGAAATTTATTGGATTTTGTTTTTAATTTTCTTTTCCATGCAAAACAAATGAAAAATCCTTTAATTTTTTTTTTTTTAAAATGGTACTTTATATACAACAAATCATTCGGACAACATATCTCATGTCAATAAACGTTCGAAAGCAAGTTTTGAACTTGTGACCTCTTGCACCAAAGCCGAATCAATTAACCGCTTGGACAATGGTGCTTGTCTTAATTAATTTATATTTAAATCTAATAAATTCAACAGGTGATTTATTTAATCTATGTTCGTACAATTTATTGAGAGATTTAACAAAATGTATAATTTAAATTATATATTTGTTTGACTTATTGAAACAAAATGTAATATATATATATATATATATATATATATATATATATGTATGTATGTATGTATGTATGTATACATATATATATGTATGTATGTATGTATACACAGATCATTTATTGAAACAAAAAATATAATTTAGCTTTAACCAAAAAATTAAGTGTGATCGAAAAATATTTACTAATCTAAGTATTAACATACAAATATAAGGTACATTTATTTTGTAAGTTAAAATTTCAAAATTTAAATATCTACATATTCGAAAATCAAATTATCCCTTTTCTTTATTTCTTTAATAAATTGTAAGTTTAATAGTTTTTATTATTGAATTTGTTTTTCGGTATTGCTTCTTTTTCATAACCAAAACTGCTGTTTTAATTCAAAATAAAAAATTTCATTACATCGATATTTCATTACCTCTGAAATATTTCTATTGTCAAGGTTATCATTTTTTATCCTCCCGATCACAATTAAAAAATTTACAATCTTTATCAAACTCATTTTATCAACAAATTATTTTTCTTCCTACTTTATTATTTTTATTCCACTTTATTTTTTCTCCAACCCATTTTGTTATTCAAATGACGTTGTATAACATTTAGTAGAAAATGAGAATTAAGTTAAATAACTATACTAAGCATGCGTATAAAATACATACGTACGTACGTACGTACGTACATACATATATATGTATATATACTTGTGTGTATACATACGGTTATTGAGATATATTACCAATGTATGTATTGATAGAGTTAGTGGTATGCCTTGGGGACAATTATACAATTGTTACATATATCTAGTTCGATAACCAATTTTGTTTGAAATAAAATGTATTTACTTTCTATTATATACTTGATATAATGTGTTATATTAATTAATTAATTTAATTGAAAATCCATAAATGATATGTTTTGTAATTGTAGTTACAATGTCTTATAATCATGAGTGTTTTGTCTTAATAGAATAAACATACCATTTTAAATATTGTCAGTCAAGATGTGTCGAGATAGGATATCCATATATCTATTGAGACTAGAGTATGTGATGCTTTTCAAATACTAGACAGTGTATTACTTATAGCTGTTGGGGGCACCAAAGGGTTACGTAGTAATAGTTATTGGATAACTATGCAGTGACCCACTCGATAATTTTCTATTAGTTAATATAACTAAGGTTAAACAAAAAATATCGATATGACAATATTACATGGTTCTCTTGACTTGAGAATACTGTTGATCTTCAATATGGAAGCTCCGTTTTGATTATAGTTAAATCATGACACAACGTCCATCAAACGACTATAGTTAGGTCGAGTGAAAGCACTGGAAGTGAAACACTACTCAAGAGAGGATTCATTACTTCGGTTATATGAAGTTAGCAGCATGGTCAATTGAAGTCAACTCAAAGTCAAAGTATTTGGCCATAGCATTTTGGTTAATAATGATTGTTATTATTGAACCAAAGACTTAGCGTTTGAACTATAAATTTGAATGTATACGATATTGGAATTTTAACCTGTTATCCAGCCTTTTGACTGGGCCATATTTGAATAAATTGAATCGATCAAGGAGAAGTCCATAACGATAACTGCTAGACTTGGATGCCAAACAAAATTAAGGGACAAGGTGGCCAACATGCAAATAACCCTCCGAAGTGGTGAACATGTCACATTGCTCCAAGTGCCGGGGCCAAAGTCCTTTTTGCAAGTAAAGGTATGGATCAGTACCGATCCATACCGATGGATCGGTACTGATCCACAAAATCTCCTTAAAACGACCAACGAACCATACCACATGAAGTTGAAACACTGATGAGCTAATGCAAGCTAGTTGGAATGGTTCGCAAGTAATCACCAACCCCAACACTTGACAAATGAACCGGCCACTTTCATTCAAGCAAGAATTTCCACTAGATTTAAGCTTATATCAACACAACTAGATGCCGAGGACAACGACACACACCAAGCAAGTCACTACATCAACTCGAAGATGATGCAAATGTTGTATATGGAGAAGAAAATTGAGGAGTATTATAGACGTCAAGAAGGCTTGTAAGAAACGATGTTTTCACTTTGTATCTTATTATTATTATTGTATCTTGTAATGTTATTGTTAGTGTTATTGTTATTGTTATTGTTATTGTTATTGTTATTGTTATTGTTATTGTTATTGTTAATGTTATTGTTTTTTTGACCTAATGTTATTTTTATTGTTTCTGTTTTAGTTATATTTATTGTTAATGCTATTGTTATTTCTATTGCTATTGTTATTGTTATTGTTATTGTTATTGTCATTGCGACAGTATAATGTGTATTAAAATTACAAATTCAAACAATATTACAACACGTCAGCGATAACTAAAAGCAGATAAGTGAAACATACGACAAGAGAAGAAGATAACACAGTTAATCCAAACATCACTTTTACTAATGGTTTCCTATATGTTCCCAGTAGTATTCCACCAGTTCTTCTCTTAAATCATATGAACCAGTGGATCTCGAATGTCTTCATTCTTTGGTTGTATTCGACAAAGATATTTGGGTCTTTGTAAGGTTTTTTTTGAAATGTCAAAGCAATGTCTAGATAGTTTTTTAGTTGAAGCTCATATCCACCACGTTCTTCTTCGACAATCAAATTATATAAAATAATACAATAGTATATGCTATCAGATAATACCATGGAGTCGTGGTAGTTTACTTTTTTCTTAAGATATGAAACCTACCTTGAAGCACTCCAAACACTCATTCAATTTATTTTTTCTCAAACTCTCTTATTGTTGGGTGATTTTGCTTCTTTTCCATTGTTTGGCTTTTTGTAGGCTTGCACATGTATTTCCATTTTGGATAAATTCCATCTACTAGGTTATAACCCATGGAACGATATTTTTTTTCTATTTTGCAATTGCATGAGGATGTTTTATCATTGCATAGATCATTAGATAAATATCACCATCGTAGAATGTTAATATCATTAAGTGAACCTAGTGATCCAAAAAAGCATGCCACACATATAAATTAAACGAAGCAACGACTTCCAATACTGGAGTTGACATTTTGCAATGTCTTATGCATTGGCCTCACAAAGCATTCAAATAGTTTTCCACCTCCAATCCACACAATCTAAGCTACCTAACGTACCTAGAAATCCATGATGAGCTCCCACCCCTAATAATCTGTCATTGTCTTGAGGGGTTGGGGATCGATATTCTTCACCAAGTTGTAAAACAATGGTTTTGCAACATTCTTCCATACATAAGGTTGTCGCTGAGTCTCCAATTCTCACTTTTCCATCCTACAAATCACCAAAAGTTCCGTACGATATCATGCGAAGTGTAGTCGTAATCTTTTATAGTGGGGAAACTCCTAGTCCTTTGAGTTCATTTCTTCTGTGGGTGAAAAAAATGTTTGTTTTTATTAATTTGTCGAGAACCTGATTAAAAACAGTCTTTGATATACATAATCTTCATCGAAAATCCACAACCCCATAATGGGGTTTTCTGAAAAATAATCCACAATTAGTTGATTGTGGCCAGTAACATAGTCTCTCCCATATTGTAAGTCCCTCCTTCCAAGAACACTACCCTTTGGATTGAAGTAGAACTCTTAGTATTTTTAAGAGCCATTAAGTCCATCATTTTAGAAGAAAACATTCTTTATTAAGAGGCACAATGTTCGATGAACTGGTCCGAAGATGAAGATGGTAAAAAAGAGGACAAGAAGCACCATAATCATTTTAGGTTACTCATTTGATATATTAGTGATGATGAATTTAGAAGATTGAATGAGTATGCTATTGGTAGCCTTTGGCTCTACTATAAGGTCTTTTAATAAAGGATGATCGGATCGATGCTATGCGTCACAGATTGCTGGCATGTGTAACTTGCGGATTGTGGTTTTATTGAGGAGATGATGTATATATTGAGGATGATTGTGACACCTCGCACCTCTACACACCCCGAAAATCGGACATGACTAGAAGCGTGGTCGGGTGGAATAAAAATCTGTAACGTAGCACAGAGACTAAGGCAACAACATAAAATGATTAGAATATTACAACGGAATAAAACTTTCACTAATTATAAATTAATAGCAAAACAGCTTCATTAAAAACAGCATTACCCCAAATTTATTTCTAAAACCAAAAGTACCAAGTAGTTCCCACCAAAACATAAAACGTAACAAAGTTCACAATATAGGTACCTATATATAGATTAAAGTATGAAAAAGAGAAACGAAGTACATGAAACAAAAGAAACAAAAATTGAAAATAATAACTGCTCCAGTGACCCTCCAAGTTGCAAAGAACTGCAACCTAGACCCGCCCTCCTGTGATTTGGGGAAAATAGGAAAAGGAATGGGTCAGATATGAAGTCTGGTGAATGAGAAATAAAATGAAGCAGAAAGAATAAAATAGTTTAATTCTAGGTCTTCCACGGATATCGCAGAGAGTGAATAATATAATGCAGTGAATCCTTCTTAGATACAGTTCTTAAGAAGCTAAATTCCTTGGTCACTCTAGGAAAGTCAACCATGCAGTAATACTAAACGTCAATGGACCTGTCGGACCTGCTGTCCTTACCTATCCACGTGCTACAGCGTCAAATTCATGCTCTTTACTCGTGCACTATGACTAAATGCCTTTTACATCTGAGCCGCACCGACTCAAACAACCTCGCAGGACCCCGAAATTGCGCTCAGGCTTTGCCAAACTGGACTCCTATCCTCCTGTCTCCTCGGTCACCAATATGGACTTGCCCCTATCCAAAGTGTCGATCCTCCAAAAGAGCGCCCGTGGCTGGGGCGGTTGCGTAAACTCCTCCAACGATCTACCTAAAGAAGCCTACGTCGGAGAACGCTTGTCCTTTTCTGTCTGCGTCGATCTAACTGAAGAAGCCTACGATTGCGGATGTTGTCTACCCTACGTACTAGAAACCTATGAAAGGTAACAAACATCATTGCGAGCCTACGTGCCCGCTCCTAGTACGTATAGCCAAAACTATATTTTGGTCTTAACTGCATGGAACATCTATCCAGACCTTTACAAGTTCTTCCTACCAAATCGCTTCTAGATTAATTAATTTTACCGTTACAGTTTACATACCGTTTATTTCCATTATTCTGCTTTAGGCCATTTTTACATCTGATTTGGTTATTTCATAATTTTTATTTTCTTACATAAATGGTATTTTAATTTCACGTCCGTTTAGTTCGTATAGTTTGTCTGTAAATTTTATGCCATTTTGTTACGGATTTACACTAGCCTTTAGAGTCCATTTAATTTACATTTTTTCACCTAATTTACGTTTTCCTTTTAGAGATTTAATCTATGCAAAAAATTTATCCAATAGCCACAAACCATTTAGTTACACAAAATTCCACTTTTACATTTTTAGCCCACATATGAAACAAACAATTATGCCAATTACACTTCCTAATTTTGTTCCAAAACCATATTCATAGTTATGTAATTATATCAATTAAAACCATAATTTTAATAAAGTAACTTATTATGAATTTATTCAATTGACCTGTTCTACCACTAGAAATTAAATAACAATTCTAATTCAATTTAATTAAACCAATCTTATTTACGCCATGAAATGTGAACAACAATTTGTTTGCTTCAAATTTCAACCCAACCATGAATTATAATTTAGAAGTGGAAGAAGAAGATACAATAATTTACATAAATTTCAATCTTATTTATGCCATAAAACGTGAATAGACGATTTATATGTCCCATATTTTAAACCAAACATGAATTAGATTTGAGAAGTAGAAGAAGAAGTTGCAATAATTTACATCTATTCTCAATTAATAATAGAAATTAATTCATATTAACGTGCCAAAAAAAAACTGAAATTGAACTACTTTATTTTTCTATTTCATATTAATTCCTACTCACCTGACACTTGATCTTGCATAAATTTGAAAAAAAATCTTTGCTTAAATCTTTCTCCTTTTGATTCTTCTAAATTCCCCAAATTGCTTGAATATATATAGATAATTTAATTTGGTAGAGATTTGTTTATTTAGTAGAGAAAAGGAGGAAGAATAATACACACTAATTTTACTGTAGAATTATGGTAACGGCTGAATAAGAGATTAGGTTTAGGTTAGATGGTTTATTTATATATTGTTTAAGTGAATATAATCCATTAGATTATTTTAGATTAAATCTAGTTCATTCATACACTTAATGGTTATCCATTCTAGCCCATACACATCACTCAGCCAATAAAATTTAGCCATCTCATCCTATTACATCACTGGAGAAAATAGAAAGCTGCCACATGTAAGAAACAACACTGAAATGCGTAGGAAAATCGTTGGAAACGAACCAGCTAAGAAAAAACATCGCTCCAGATTTTGGGCGATAACGGGACTTGATCCTTGGTCACTAAGGAAGTCAACATGAGCCTTTACCACTGTAACAAATGCGCTTTTAAGTTCTTTTTAATTATATTTCCCATAAAATATCAGGGTGTTACATTCTCCCCCTTAAAGGATTTCATCCTCGTAATCTCCAAAGATGAAAGAACATAATTAATAACCAACATCCATCTACTCAACCATCATCCATTTCTACCATTTTCCTTATTTTTAACTAATGCAATTTATAATTTATGCAAAGTGAAATGCATATGAACTTACCTAATGCGAAAAGGTAGTTGGTCTACTGATTCAGTTGACCTCTTGTAATGCAAGTATACTCATGCCATGCAACCAAATATATGCAATTACCCTAGTTAATTGATAATTCTATATGTATGTTTCAATCATTTACCCAAATGCACCATCCATATGCAACATCCATTTACACACACACATACATATATGCACACACACTACCACATGCAAATGCAATAGATAACCGACACGCATATGCAGGTGTGTGTACCTAGTTGGCCGATTATCCTAATAAATATCTGTCTACTGCATGCAATGGATCCATTTATAAACATTGGCATCCACTTGCAATCATTTTCATCCATCAACACAACATGCCCTAATGACATGTTTACAACCAAGCTACCATCCATAGGTTTCACTTAAAGATTATCGAAAAGACCCTAACTTAGGAAAGATCAAAGATCAAAGATAGGATATTTGAAGTGTACCTTCAAATAGAAAAGGATAAGAAGTTTGAATTCTCTCCACAGATTCCCAGGTGCACTCCTTGTGGTCATCTCCCCACTAAACCTTCACTAGACAAACTACCTTGTTTCGTAATCTCTTGACACCGTGTTCCAATATATGGATGGCAGTACAACGCACAAGTGATTCGCACTCTACCTCCACTTCCCTTAGCTGATTGGGTTCTACTACTACTGTGAAATCATGTAGACACTTCTTCAGATACGAAACATGAAAAACATCATGAACTCCTACCAACTTATCTGGAAGATCGGCTCTGTATGCCACTTTTCCAAACTGTGCGGTAATAGGGAAGGGTCCTATAAATCTCGGTGCCAACTTACCCACTGAGCCAAATCTCATAACGTTTCTCAAAGGAGAAACCTTGACGAAAACCATATCTCCGACCTTAAACTCCAAATCTGAACATCTTTTGTCGGTATATGACTTTTGTCTATCCTGTGCAGTCTTCAACATCTTGTGAATCAAATTCACCTTCTCGGAAGTTTACCTCACCAAGTCTAGTCCAAGCAAGATCTTATTGGTGGTATCCCACCAACATGCTGGTAATCTACATGGTCTGCCATAGAGGGCCTCTAAAGGTGCCATCTCAGTGCTTGCTTGCTTGATAACTATTATTATACTTGAACTCCACCAAAGGTAGGTGGTCTTTCCAAGAGCCTTTGAAGTCAATGATGCACAATCTGAGCAAATCTTCCAAAACCCTATTTACACTCTCAGCCTACTCATCTGTCTAAAGGTGATATGCCATGCTCAGATTCAATTCCGTTCTCAAGTCTTGCTGAAAACTCCTGCAAAACTCGCCTGTGAATAATGGATATCTGTCGCTCATAATGCTGGTGGGAACTCCATGAAGCCTAACTATCTCCCTTACATAAAGAGTCGCAAAAGAAGCTGCCGTTCTATTACTCTTAATGGGTATAAAATGAGCGTGCTTTATCGGTCTATCCACAACGACCCAAATGCTCGTGTTCACTCTCCGTGACCTTGGTAATCCATCCACGAAGTCCATAAAGAAGCTCTTCCATTTTCATAATGGAATATTCAATGGCGGCAACAGTCCTCCAGGCTTTTTCTGTTTCACCTTTACCCTTTGGCAAGTGATGCATTTCGATACATACTCCACCACCCTCATCTCCATTCCGGGCTAATAGAATACCTTCTTCATATTTCGGTACATCTTATCACCACCGGGGTGCACTGTCATCCTAGAATGATGTGACTCGGCCAACATCGTATCTACTAAATCCTTGCTACAGGGAACACAAAGTCTACCATCCCTTCTAAGCCATCCCCTAGTATCCATGGTATAGTGCCTAAGATGTGGTGATGACTCTCCTCTACCAAGCTTATCTAAAATGTCTTTTGACTCTTCGTCCTCACCTTGCCTTGCTCAAATCTGCTCCATCAAAGTAGGCTAGACGTCGAGGGCTACTAACAATCCCCGAGCTAAATCCGATGGAGGTCTAAAATTAAAGGTAGCAATGTACTCCAAATGCTTCTATTCCAAAAACAGAGGACTTAAAACCACATTGCGTCTACTCAATGCATCTGCCACTACATTATCCTTTCTAGGGGTATAGGAAATCTCAAAGTCATAAGAGGCTAAAAAATCCATCCATTTTCGCTGTCTTAAATTCAAATCTTTCCGAGAGAATAGATACTTCAAAGACTTATGATCCATGAAAAAATCAAATCTTTCTCCTAAGAGATAATGCCTCCAAGACTTGGGAGCAAAAACTATAGCTGCCAACTCAAGATCATTGGTCAAGTAGTTCTTCTCATGCGTTTTCAACTGTCTACTCGCATTGCACACTGCCTTAGCATCTTGCATCAGTACCGCCCCTAGCCCCATACCGCAAGCATCTGCATAAACTGAGAAAGGATTGGTTCCATCCGGTAATACCAATACAGGAGTGATAGTCAAAGCTTCCTTCAATCGACCAAAGGCATCCTCATACTTGGCATCCTAAACAAAAGTTGAGTTCTTCTTAGTAAGGAGGGTAAGTGGAGATGATATCTTAACGAAGTCCTTAATGAGCTTCCTATAGTAGCCCGCAAGACCAAGGAAACTCATTATGTCCGTAGCATTCTTAGGGTTCTGCCAATCCTGTAATGCTGCCACCTCCATTGGATCTACTACAAGTCCATCCTATGAAATGATGTGTCCCAAAAAGCGAACCTCATCCCTCCAAATATGGCGCTTGGAGAACTTCACCTTCAACTTATGTGCTTGTAGGGTCCTAAGAACTTCTTTTAAGTGAACAGTATGCTCCTCCTTGCTTCGCGAATAAACCAAAATGTCGTCAACGAATACCACCACAAACTTGTTCAATGATTCGTAAAATACTCGACTCGTGAGGTCCTTAAAATATGCCGGAGCATTGGTTAGCTCAAATGGAATGACTAACCACTCAAATAACCCATCTGGAGTCCTAAATGCAGTCTTCTCGATGCTATACTCCACCACACACAACCGATGAAATCCCATAGCCAAATCGAGCTGCAAAAATACTTTGGCTCCTACTAGTTGGTCGAAGAGATCATCTATATGGGGAAGAGCATAACGATTCTTCTTCGTTAGCTTATTAAGCTCTCTATAATCCATGCAAAGCCTGAGAGAGCCATCCGCCTTAGTGGAAAAGATGATGGGTGTACCCCATTCAGAAATGCTCCTACGAATGAAGCCCTTCTCCAAAAGCTCTCTAATCTGCTTTCTCAACTCATGATGTTCCTTAGGAGCCATATGCCTTACCAGTAAAGCAACCGGTTTGGCATTATCGATAAGATAAATCTTGAACTAGATCTCTCTTCAAGGTGGAAGGCCAACAACCTCCTCGAACACATCTAGAAAGTCTTTAACAACGGGTACCGAACTCAACTATCGGGTGATAAGTCAAGAGAATAAAGGTAGCTCAACGTTACCGATCCTCTAGGATCACAAGATACCTCCAAGGTACGTCCACTACAAGTGCCTAATCTCACTACCCTCTTATCACAATCAAGAACAACACCATACATGGATAGCCAATCCATACCAAGAAAAACCTAAACTTGGAAAACCCAATATAGAGGCATTACAGTCAAACTCAACCCCTAAAATAAACAATTTCAAATCCCAATATAACATGGACAAATAGGCCGATCCTCCTACGGGATTTGATACTACTACTTGGTTGGTTGCTAAGCAAGCATCAAGATTAAGACCCTCTACCAAAGTATTAGATATAAAAGAGTGTGAAGCTCTAGAATCAGATAGGGCACAAACAAGAAAATTAGAGATAGATAACACATCTTTTATGATCACCTTCTTTCCCTTGTCAACAACCGGACGAGTACTAGAGGAAGGAGCTACCTCAAAAGCATAAGCCTGAGCGGGCTGTGAAGGTGTCTGTGAACTATCCTTAGGCTTCGTAGGACAGTACTTTTTCATATGCCCCACTTGATCGCAAAGATAGAACCTCAGTCTCGGTCGCTCTCCTGCCTCTCTACAATCCTTAGCAAGATGACCTGGTTTCCCACAAGTATTGCACTTCCAATCCTTCCTTGGAACTTTTATTTTTCCACCTGACCCTCCTCCTTCTCTCCTCTTTCCTTTCCATTGCTTCTTCCCATCACTCTTCTGTGCCACATCTCCTTTCTTCTCAGTATCAGCAAGTAAAGCCATCTCTACTAATCTCTCGAAAGTGGCTCCTATCGGAGTGTGGCTCACCGTCAAAATCTGTAGTGGCTGACTCAAACCTTTAGCGAACTTCAGCGCCTTCTTGTGAGGAGTATTGATATGGTCTAGTTCAAATCTAGCAAGCTCATTGAATTGATTAACATATTCCTTAATTGTCATATCCCCTTGCTTGAGCTATATAAATTTCTCTAGTTGCACTCCTATTTTAGCCTGCAATAAGAATTTCCTCTCGAACCTAGTACGAAAATCCACCCAAGTCAAATTATCAACCCCAGCCTCCATAATCTCCCACCAACAAAGAGCCTCTCCCTACAAGTGCCATGAAGCCAACTGCCTCCGAGCCAAGTCCTCCTATCCCATAAGTCCAAGTATCCACTCACAACTACAGATCCAAGCTCTCGCCTCAGTATATGACTCGGTGCCAAGAAACAGCTTTCCTCCTAAGATGGTGTAGTCCCTGCATAACTTGGGAAAACCAGGAATGCCTGGCGGAATGGGTTGGAGCCCCATTCGCCAGAGTAGCATCCCTAGCATGTGGCTCTGCTGATGCAGTAGCCAGCAAATAAGGTCTAAATCAAGCAGGAACATTAAGGCCTGGAACTTCGGGAATATCTTGTGGTTCAAACATTTATATCTGTGGATATTAAAAAGGTAGGATTATCCACAAATAATTCAATAGACAGGGAGGAAGAGATATGAGGGACCCATTTCTAAAATTTCTTTTTTTTTTCCAAAATATATACATATACTTTTAAATATATTATTTGGAACATCCTTTAAAAATTATTTGAAAAGCTTTACATTTTAAACTATTTTTAGGATTACTAAAACCTTAGCTCTACTACCAACTGTGACACCCCACATCTCTAGGCACCCCGAAAATCGAACATGAGTAGAAGCATGGGTGGTCGGGTGAAATAAAAATCCTTAACATTGCATAGAGACTAAGACAAAAACATAAAATGATTCGAATATTACAGCGGAAGAAAACTTTCACTAACTATAAATTAATAGCAAAACAACTTCATTAATAACAACATTATCCTAAATTTATTTCTGAAACCAAAAGTACCAAGTAGTCCCCACCAAACATAAAACATAACAAAGTTCATAATATAGGCTCCCATATATAGAGTAATGTACGAAAAAGAGAAACAAGGTACATAAAACAAAAGAAACAAAAGCTGAAGATAACAACTGCTGCAATGACACTCCAAGCTGCAAAGAACTACAACCTAGACCTACCCTCCCGTAATTTAGGAAAAATAGGAAAAATAGGAATGGTTCAGACATAAAGTCCGGTGAATGAGAATTAAAATGAAGAAGAAGGAATTAAACAGTTTAATTCCAGGTCTTCCCCGAATATCGCAGAGGGTGAATAATATAATGCAGCGAATCCTTCTTAGATACAGTTCCTAAGAAGGCAAAGTCCATGGTCACTCTAGGAAAGCCAACCATGAAGTAATACTAAACGTCAATCGGCCTGTCGGACCTGCTGTCCTAACCTATCCACGTGCTGCAACATGAAAGACATGCTCTTCACCCGTGCACTTTGACTAAATGCCTATTACTTTCAACCAACGCCGACTCAAACAACCTCGTAGGACCCCGAAGTTGCACTCAAGCCCTGCCAAACTAAACTCCTACCCTCATGTCTCCTCGATCACCAACGTGGACTTGCTCCTATAAAAAGTGTTGGTTCTCCGAAAGAGCGCCCGCAGTTGGGTCGGCTGCGCAAAATCCTCCAACGATCTTTCTAAAGAAGCCTATGTCGGAGCACACTTGTCTTGTTCCGTCCGCGTCGATTTTCCTAAAGAAGTCTACGATTGTGGATTCTATCTATCCAACGTATTAGCAACCTATGAAAGGCACCAAACATCCTTGCGAACATACTTGCCCACTCCTAGTACGTACGTCCAAAACTATATTTTGGTCTTAACTGCATGAAACACCTATCCAGACCTTTACAAGGTCTAACTACCAAATCGCTTCTAGATTAATTAATCTTACCATTACAGTTTACATACTGTTTATTTCCATTAATCTTCTTTAGGCCACTTTTACATCTGATTTGGTTATTTCACAATTTCCCCTTTTCTTACATAAATGGTATTTCAATTTCACATCCGTTCAGTCCGTATGGTTTGTCAGTAATTTTTATGCCATTTTGTTAAAGATTTACAATAGCCATTAGGGTCCATTTAATTTACATTTTTTTCCACCCAAATTTACATTCTCCATTTAGAGATTTAATCTGTATAAAAATATTATCCAATAGCCACAAAACATTTAATTACACAAAATTCCACTTTTACATTTTTAGGCCACGTATGAAACAAACAATTATGCCAATTAGACTTCCCAATTTTGTTCCAAAACCATATTCAAATTATGTAATTATATCAATTAAAACCATAATTTTAGTCAAGTAACAAATTCTGAATCTATTCAACTAACCCGTTCTACCATTAGAAATTGAACAACAATTCTAATTCAATTTAATTAGACTAATCTTATTTACGCCATGAAACATGAATAACAATTTTTTGTTCCAAATTTCATCCCAAACATGAATTAGAATTAAGAAGTGGAAAAAGAAGAAGAAGATACAATAATTTACATAAATTTCAATCTTATTTATGCCAAAACATGAATATATGAGTTATATGTCCCATATTTTAAACCAAACATGAATTAGATTTGAGAAGCAGAAGAAGTTGCAATAATTTATATGTCCCATATTTTAAACCAAATTAAATTATCTATATATGTATGGTATGTGACAAACCATATAAATAGTAATGGGAGCAATAAGGCATGTGACAAGGCATGCGAGGCAGTGCCAGGATAGGATTCTACCATTTGCACTCCCAGACTGGTGGTAACGAATAGTAGCTACTATCGCCCACCTCAGAACACACTCCCATAATCAAATTGAGGGGTTGCCACCAAATCAATCACAAAGTCATAATATGGTATCGAAGAAATGTGCCGATAGGAGGAGCGACCTCACTTGGCCCGGTATAGCTTCTGTCTAAACCACATCAAGCTGACTCGAGGGAGTCAGGGCAACGTAACAATATCATACAGAATCGTTTGCCAAATCATCCTACTTCATTCTAAAATCGCCACCATGTACATGGTTGTTAAAGTGGTTTTCGATATTGGCAGAGAGTAGACAATATCTGATCCCGGTCTCTTTAACAACCAAACGCTTATTTCACACTGGATGGTTCTTTTACATTTCCTAGACCATTTCATATTGATATCAAAATATCATATTCAGTTTAAATCATTTCACTTTCGAAATCATACTTCCAAATAGGTTAAACCATCATTTCAAAAATCATCATATGTACTCAATTATTTCATTTCAATAGAAGATATCATTTTCAAATTCCAACGTAAGTTATAACATCATTTAACCATATTCGCTTTTAAATCAAGGATTTAAATATAAACCATCCCGCCTTGCATAGTTTGAATTTTTCTTTGAAAATAGCTAGATAGTCATAAATGGTGAAATAGTTTATTTTCTTAAAATTAGTTTAAAATAGTTTAAAATACGTAAAATAGTTTAAAATAGGTTACAATAGCTTAAAATAGTTTAAATAGTTTAAAGTAGATTAAAATAGTTTAAAATAGATTAAATAGCTTAAATAGATTAAAATAGTTTTAAATAGATTAAATAGCTTAAATGGATAAAAATAGTTTAAAATAGCTTAAAATAGATGAAAATAGTTTTTAAATGGTTTAAAATAGTTAAAATAAGTTTAATATAGTTTAATAGTTTAATATAAAATGGTTTCAAAATCTAAATAAATCTGAATTTAAAATGGTATATTTTTAAACAATTTATAATAAAATAATTTATTTGAAAGCAATATCAAATTAAAGTATTTCTTCCTCTTCAAAAATTCTAGTCCATATCTAGATCTCAAATCAACAAAACTCTAATTTACCTTTCAATTCAGATTCTCAATAAACCATTTGAATCTATATCGATTTCAAATCAATGTTTGGATTATAAATTTAAGCCACTTCAAATTCGATAGATTTCAAAGTTTAAATATTAAAACATTTACAATAACTCAATGTAAATAAATTCATTTATTTTTCAAAATTCAACTTTAGAATTTAATTTGAAATTTAAAGCAATTCGTTTAAACCGATTTCAATTTCAACATTCTAAAGCATGGATTTTGCAAAATAATTCTATTTATATAAATAAAATCTTCTTCAAAACATCATTAACTAGATCCAAAATTTGGAGATTAAAAAATAATCATTTAATTTAACCAATTCGATGTCCGTATATAATTTTCTACCATATGTTCAAGTGATACAGATATATATCATTCCAACCCGCAATAATTTAAATTTACGGGTATATATTGTTTCAACCTGCAATCCCAAATTTAAAATTCATAAAATCGTTCGAGTCTATCATTTCACCCTATAATGATTTTTTCCAAATCTATCAGATCATTCGAGTATGCATCATTTCAACCCATCATAATTTCATAACGACAACTAAGGGAACTTGCAGTTTGATAGCAATATATAAATATAAACATAAATCCAATCATATAAAATATCAACAATTAAACGTCCATTACAATCATCATTCAAATCAACCAATAAATAACATCCATTAACTGATTATCTAACAATTTAATATTAATATTAAATTAAATGGCGATTAAATTCAATAAAAGTCAGATTTAACCGGAATGACATTTTAATTATATCAAACAGCAATCAATCAACTTCAAATCACATCACAAATTCAATTTAACTAACATAAGACAATTTAGTAGCCGTGAGTGGGTTAAAGCACTCACTTTGATTTCAAATTGATTTAAAATTCAAATGAAGGCCTAAATTTCAACAGTCTTAGAATTCATCCGGACTAGTTCCATAATGTCCAAAATTTTGATACGACCGCAGCAGAGAAAATCGCGCGTAAATCTGACCTCGCATGCAAAATTTATAAATATTAGAACATTCGACAATTAAAAATTTAAATTAGAAAAATATAATAATAACCATTACTACGTCATCACGCCCGTACACGATCATGCACAATATCTGTTCGATGCCTTAAACGCCAGCACAACCACTGCCATCAAATCCATGATCGCATGCCACTAGCCAGCCGCGGCCTCGCCCCACGCCAACAAAGAATGCCACGACCTCTCTTGAAACCCCACAGACCTCCGTGACTCCCCCTCCTTCACCATTGGTCTCGAAAATAGAGCACCCGCCGTTGATTTTAAAAGCCCTAATTGAATTTTTCACGGCGATCGAACTATTGATTTGATAAAAGACCAACTTCGATGAACTCCCTACGCCAATCTCCTCGAAACCGTACTCTCGAATCGACGATCCATCGCCGTTGATCAACCATCAAATGAACGGTCGAGAATGTTTTGGTCAATTTCGGACAAACCAAAAGTGGATTGCAAAAATGAACAGCGGATTTGGGTTACGCTCGTCGAGAGCATTGCAACCATATATAATTCGATACGGTTTTGAGGAGTTTGATTTTCGATTTTAATTTGAAATTGAATTAGGGTTTGTAATTGGAATTTGGTTTCCGCCATTAGAAGAAGGAAGAACGGACAAATGGAATTGTATGTACAGACAGAAATAAAAGGCTGCTAGGGTTAGGGAAAAATCTATTTATATGGACAAGGCCTGATAAGACTGAACAACATATCGAATTGGTTTGAAATGACAATAAGGATCCAAAAGCCCGTTCCGTCTTTGAAATGAAAGTGGGTCATCCAATATATCGAAAAAGATGTTTTCGATATTTTTTAACTCAATGGAATAGGTTTCAAGTTCAAATTCCATTATATACAGAAGTTAGCTTTTAAAATCAGCTTATTTAAAATTGAATTCATTAAATTGATTACTACGCATTTCGAGCCCGCACGATCAAACAACAAGTCCGATCATTATGAAACTTGAATACAATAATTCACCATTACAGATCCGATGAAACTGGTCTCCTCGGAATCCGAGGCAGTGGCCAAAATGGCTATTTTCATGGTAATTAAATAAATTATTATTTAATTAATATAATTAACTTTCAATTCAAATTCAAAAGTTAGCCAATTTTTATCATTTTTGATTACCTAGTAATTTATTATATTTTAAAATAAATTTCCATGTCAAATTCAATATTTCAATACTTTACTAATTATAATGTTTAGTTTCAACTGCAGTAAATTCATCAGTTATAATCTAAATTCCAATAAATTCATTTATTTTGATTTATATCTTATTATTAAATCAATCATTACATTATGGATACAGTTAACATTGGTTTACCCTTTATTACATCAATATTCTACAGTTATTATTTTAATTCATGTTATCTGCAATAATTAATTAGATTAATTGCAATTGATTTCCAATTTACTTTCTACGGATTAAATAGTGAAATGATAATTACACAATTATTACAACTTATAATTTCAAACACATTTCTATGTTTATTGTTAACAAACAAAACTAATAAATTCACATACTGATTAATTATTCTATATTAACTAATTTAAATTAATTACGTACATTTTTACCATTAAATGCAACATTTGGCTTAATTCCTTATTTACCATTTCTAACCAAATTAACTTTACAATTATTTTACATTGATTGGAATTACATTAAAATAGTCATCAATTATGTTAAGTTAGTATTTATTAATTTCATTCTAATTGTTTCCTTATTAAAAAATCATAAAATTTTAATTTCATTCAGTATTAAATACCAAAATCTTATTTAACCAATATTTTTAATTATCGAAAATTACGGGTCGTTACACTCTCCCCCACTCAAAACTTTTCGTCCTCGAAAAGCTAAAAGAAGGAATTCATATATTTTATTCAAATTATTCAATCTATGAACAATTAATTTACATAATTAAGTATTTTACATAAAATATACCAATTAATAAAAAATTAAAATTTCACATTCAAGTTTAATAAAAGTTTGAAAATATTCCACTTTCACAAAATTTTCCAAGTGAAAAATTCATGGA
Source organism: Allium cepa (assembly GCA_030765085.1). Classification (NCBI taxonomy): domain Eukaryota; kingdom Viridiplantae; phylum Streptophyta; class Magnoliopsida; order Asparagales; family Amaryllidaceae; genus Allium; species Allium cepa. The sequence continues at coordinate 204,993,848 of CM060934.1, read as the reverse complement.
AAATTTCAACAGAGTCTCCTTTATATGAATTGTGAGGACCGCAAATCCGTACTCCTTGAATATACACTAATCTCCATAGATTAACTCAAGATGAACAGAAATATGAATTCTCATTGTTTAAGAAAAAGAAAAAAAAGTAGAAGAAGAGAGAAAAAGATAGAAAATAGAACGGAACTAGAAAGAAAACAACATAACAACATCAGAATCTCACAATCGCAGCGGAACAACATATAATAGATAAATGAATAATCTTTAAACAAAGAACTATATCAGTTATTACATTACATTACATTATATCATCAGAGTGTACAACAACAAACAACAACAAACAGAACAAACAGCGGAAAAGAAATACTATATACTAGTAATACGCCATGCCATCCAGCTTGCCTCCTGCAACTCCTGAATTCAAGAATATCCTGATAAACCTTACTCTTGACTGCCCGTGTGGAAATTGGTGGGCACCCAGAGTTTAGGAAGGAAAACAATAAACTCCGAGTCAGTCATGTGACTGGTGCGAGAACTCAAAACAGTTTATTTATCTTTAAAATCAAAATAGAGGAATATTTTTAAATTCAATTCGCAATGCTTTTAAAAATGAGACTACCATAAGACCTCCCACCACACACATAATGCAAACGCAGACTTGGAGGAGATTTCTCCTTATGATAGTCAAAGATGCTTGATACGCATTTAAAAAGAACATTTGATATTATTACTAGTGCATAGTGTAGGAAAACATTTCGAAAGTAGAATATAAATCTTAGCCAGCATAGGTACCATTATATTATGCCTACTATAGCTACCATATTAAATGGCAGGTTCTACAACTATAACCGTACAAGTCTCGTATTGTTTCTTTGGATTTCCAACAAATGGTCAGGCCATGGAACTTCCCATTGCCACATGAGAACGCCTCTGGAAGGACGTCCCCGAGAACCAAACCGGATCTCTGCCAACACAAGGCCGGGTTACCCCTAACTGGGTAACTACTGACACGAGTATGCCATCCCCTGGTCCTTTGGGACCTTTATCCGAGCGCTCGTAATCAACATCACACAATCATAAATAAAGTGTTTCAACATGAGTAAGTATCCGGGCTCCATACGATGATACCACCCTTTTCCAGAAGGAAATGCACATACCCTAAAGGGAGCTACCCCGCATAACCTTGCTGCATCTTTCCTGTTTTGACCATTCCGAGGTGTGAGGCTCGATGAAGTCACGTCCACAAAGCCATGCTTTATACAAAAGCTGTGCTTTGGGTCAACAAATGATCATAGAAGTGATCACAAAGATAAACGATCAAACAAATGATCCTATCACAAATGATCAACACAATGATCATTTCACAGCAACACTCAGCATGTCACATTACTAAATTGGGAATATATTGCTAATAACCTTCAACTACATAACCTCTGAGCTCGTACGTCTCAGAGAAGGGTGTTAAGCTAAGAGAATAAATTCTCCGCCACCAACAGAAATATATTTGAAAGAAATCAGCTTTATATCTCAATTTGTAATGTCAGACCTACTATCCATACAAGTCTGTTCCGGGATCGAACAGAACCGAAGGCACTTACAAAGAAGTCCTTGCAATCCGGATATTCACTAATCACGACCGGACTTCCCATCACATTTGGAGTCTCTATACCGGGGACCATTCGACGCAAATACATTCGACGAGTTGTCCTTTCGCTTTAAAAAATATCCGGTCTTCAACACCGGTCATCAATGCTATCCATTACGTCGTATCACTATTCGGAATGGGTAATCCGAATAACGAGCACAATAATTTAAAAATAAGCGTGGCATTCAAATTCAAGCAAATCTCAACAAATACCTATTCAAAGGTAAATATTGATAGTCGGTTATTGAACTACTAATGGATATGCACAACATCACCAGATTCCAAATAATTTTCCAAATTATTTATTTTCCAAAAATATCTTTACAAGATATATAATTTCAATACTTCAAAAATAAATCAATATTTATTTTTTAAAAAGACTCCCCTTTTCTTTTATAAATTCCATAGTGAATTTATATTTCAAAATATTTATGAATAAACGATTTCAATTATTCATTTTCAATTTATCTTCAAAAAGATAAATTCTCAAAATATTCACTTTATATTGGAAAACATTTCCATACTTATTTAATAAGTAATTCACAAATCTTTTTATTTTCAACTCTTGGAAAATATTCAATATACTTAAATCGAAATTAAGTATATATTTCATTCTTTAAGGAAATCATTCTCTTAAACAAATTTATTTGGGGCAAAACGAATGTTGCGTAAAACATAACCCAAAAATCACTAGTATAGGGATTCGAAATTAAAATAGATATATAAATCCCAATACTAATCAAAACATTTCCTTTCGGAAATCATTTTCAATAACAACAATGTTATAGTCCACCATTTCCTTCTATTTCTCGAAAACGTCTATTTCAACAATGAATGTTGAAATCTATGGTTTCGAATATTAATACATTTAAAACATCGTTAGTTCGTTTTAATTCTATTTAAAACATCACCTCCAAACCATTTTCTTTAACATATTATTCACTATTCAAAAACGTGAATATAATATGTTAACAATTTCATCATTTCTATTCATTTTATTTCAAAGGATTATTCACTGTTTAAAATGTGAATATAACTCCATAAATAAGTTATAACAATTTGCTTATCAAAATAAGCCGTTTGCGGATTTATAAAACAACGTTTATAAATTCCTTTATTATTTATTTTATAATAACTTCCATTTATAAATTCCTTTATTAACTTATTCAATTCATAACTCAGTTATATACTAAAGGTTCATATTATAAGTTAAATACTTATAATTTGTTTGTTTACAAAATCGTTCTTTTAAACTTCATAATTATAAATCTTATAACTTATAAGATTCATTTATTTATCCAAATCTATTCCTTGAATAACTTTATAAATTTTATAAACCTACTGCTTATAAAATTCCATTTATAACTTCACCGTTTATAATTCTATAAATTTCATTCATTTATGAAATTCATTCACAATTCATTCTAACACTTATAAAACTCATTTTATAATTCCAATATTTTAATTTATAAATTAACAATTTATAAATCTTTTATAATTTCATCATTTCTGACTTATAAAATAATCAAATTTCATAAATCCTATTTTTAAACTTTTTATAATGAATTCAAAAATCCCGATTTAAACCATTTTATAAAATCATTAACCCCATATTTTCAAAAATCAACTTTTTACTATTTTTCTCAAAAATCAAAATTCTTATAACATTAAAAATTATATCGTTATCTATTTATAATGGATCATTTCCAAAAGTATTTTATAACGTATACTCTTCAAAAATCACTTTAAAAATCATTTTAAAATTCCAAAATTTGGCCCAATGATGCTACACACCAAATAGTCAATCACGACAACAACGACATCATATATCAATATGATAATCAACGAATATCAAAATATCCATAATCAAATAAATACTGTTGAGGAATCCAGTTGGATCCCTCCAACCTGTTTTTCTGCATCCAAAGATGTTAGCACAATACCAATTCCGTTCCAGTACAAAATTATCGCGGTATATGGGATTTAAAATATTATCCGCTTAATAGACGGCGCAATAGGGTCTCATTTTAACAATCAATAGATAACAATCATCATTCAACATACATTCAAGAATTTTAAATCTAACTATTTAAAATAAAATCGAAACCGATTCGATTGAGTGAGAAGTTCTCACCTTGATTTCAATTTCGTTTTAGCGATTTATTTCGAATAAAATTAAACGGACGTTTAATTTTATCCAAAATTTTCGCTAACTCTAAACACCTCCAATCCATTCCATAGCGTAGTGCTTGTCCATACGATTCCAACGCAACTGGTTTCGCGCGTTTTCGACCTCGTATGAAAAAGATATGATTTTTTAAAGTTACATGATTTTTTATATACATAAATTACAACATAATTTTTATTTTATAAACCTAACTAAATCACTACCGTTCATTTCTTAGCAAAGAAATCCAGGCCGTGCTTTTCGTCTACTTCCCCTTCATCAGGTATACGCACACGCAACCCATGAACGCGTCCAAGATCTTAAAATCGCGACCACCTCTAGATGATTGTAGCTCGATTAAATTCTTCCACTCGAACGCCGACAACAAGAGCTACCCACGGCTCCAACTTGGTGAAGCTCGGCTAAGCTATGCCCTCGAAAACCGCACCCAAACTCAGCGCCTTTGATTGAGATTTGTCGACAATCTACTTCGTATTTTACGATCATCACCGTTGAATACGTAAAGCTCGAGACGCTCTACAAGTTTGTAGTTAAGAGTTTCTGACGACTGTTGATGGATGAAGAGATTTGGAGAGAAGAACGTGGGTTGTTTTCGGCCATTGGTTTCTATGAGGCCGGCGGCTAGGTTTCTAAGGTTTACCCCGCGTTCCGAACACAATGGAATGTGTTTCGGGAGCTAATTCGGTCATCTGTGCGAGTTATGGCAATAAACGTACAACTTAAAATTAAACCGATTAAACGATTTTCTAGGCGTTTTAGCTTGCACCGGACAAACGGTAAATCCGATTGATATAAAATTTGAAACCATACAATAATATCACAATACGGATCCGATGAAACTGGTTTTGTCGAATTCCGAGACTGTTTGGAAAATGACTATTTTAACTTGCCAAATTAATATTAAAAACAATTTCGATGCGTTTCGAGCTGCCACGATCAAACGATAACTCCGATGGCTACGAAAATTGAAATCCGATAATAACAAACTATTATGGATCCAATGGAACTAGTTTTGTCCAATTCTGAGACTGTTCGAAAATTGGCTAATTTCACTAGTCGATTAAATATTAAAATATTCAATTTTCACAAATAAACTGTTAATTCGATTTTAAAAGTTCTAAAACATCATTCTATCTTCAATATGATAAAATAAAATTTTACAAATCATTTTCAATCATATTTAACCCAATTTTCAATTATTTCTGTATTTTCAACTATTAAACTATCGATTTAATTATTCAATTAAATCCAACTATTCGAAATAAAATTTATTCAACTTATAAATTTCACTTATTAATATTTAAAATAAATTAAATATTCAAATTTTAATTAAATAAAATTCTGGTTCGTTGCATACTTTCCCCCCTAAAAGAATTTCGTCCTCGAAATTACCAAGTAAGAAAAGTTACAGAGTCTATTAACTTTCCCAAAATCCATAGTTAAACTTCTTACAATACTTTACTAAGTTTTCAAATCATACTTAGTTATCTTTTTAAAAACAACTACTATTGTTTAACTTTTAATTCCAAATCAAAGTTAAAGTTTTCAAAATTTTCCAATTTTTCTCAAATTTTTTCTAATGCCTTAAATTTTCGGAAAAATTTTCCATAGTCTCCTTTGCGCGGCTCGATCCGAAAAAAAAATGACAGTATATATATCACAAATATACATCTCATCAAGTGATGAGGTATCCCGCAGCGAAAAAAATGTAAAAGTACGGTATGTAATCCGAGATATGTACCTTATATTTTATTAGCGAGCATATACGGCTAATATAGCGCGAAAGCGAGCTCCAAATGCGAAGCAAACGCGATCTGCACCTACTAAACACTCAACAAACAGATAAGAAACATGTATATAGACAATAGTATCGATATACAACATATAGCAACATAATAACTATATATGCCAACATAGCAAATGTAGCAAAAACAATATATTCAACCATCAACCAACTATCATCCAACTAGCATTCATAACCAATAAATATTCATTCATATTCTCATTAATATTCAATGAAATAGGTTTTCAATTTAATCACATTTGATTTATTAACAGTAGATGTTTTTACTAACATTCATTTTCAATTAGTTAATATTCACTAATTCATATTCAAGTTGGTTCACTTCTAAATCAAATTCAATTCTATTTAAGATTCACTTAACTTCCAATTGGATTTCAATTACTTTAGCTTTCAATTTCATTAATACTTAATGAATTATATACAATCAACTAACAATCATATAACAACCAAAGTATATTAATTACAACCAAATTCCTTTGCTTCGCTTACATTCATTTTGGTTTATCACCATCACTTTCAATTGGTTTAATTAAATTTATTTTCATTCAATTATTCAACTTCCGATAACATTAGATTTTAATGTATTAACATCTACATTCATTATTTCATATCAACTTAATTTACATTCAATTGATTTACATTCAATCCATTAATTCAATTCAATTTCTAATGTTGAATTTCATTACATAACTCAAGTTCATATCTATCACTTAACTTTATTAATTTACTATGACACCAAAATCAACTTCATTCAACATCTCTTAAGTTATATTCCATTCTACAAACATCACTTGGTTTTACTTAACTTAAATTCCCACTTATAAATCAATTTCAGATTCCAATTCTAAAGTAAATTTTCCATTTAACTTTAAATTCATTTTCATTTACAACTCATATTCATAAATATATTCATATAGTTTCACTTCTTATATATATAAGTTTATTGCACAATTGTAAATCACTTTAATTATAATTCAATTCTTATAATTCTTTTGTTTATACAATTATTCTTTTATTTAGATTATTCAAACAACTAAACAATCAACTTATATACACTTTAATAATTCTGAAAAATTATTCCTTTATATATAAAATATACTCAAGGTAAAATTATTTCATTTACTCAATTTAAAACAATATTGTGTCGAATTGTTCTGTACAAGTGTTTAGAGATCCCTATCAACAACGCTGATCACACGTATTAACCAGAATCCATATACCACTCAACAAACCAATCATCACAATATAAAACAATTTCATATTCACTAACAAATACGCACTCATAGCTATTATTACACTCAAACTCATTCTAGAATACTACTGACTCTATCTCTAATGAGTAATACCCAACAGAACCATGGTTGTCGCTTAACCATATGCTCTGATACCAACTGTGATGACCGCAAATCCGTACTCCTTGAATATACACTAATCTCCATAGATTAACTCAAGATGAACAGAAATACGAATTCTCATTGTTTAAGAAAAAGAAAAAAAAGTAGAAGAAGAGAGAAAAAGATAGAAAATAGAACGGAACTAGAAAGAAAACAACAGAACAACATCAGAATCTCACAATCGCAGCGGAACAACATATAATAGATAAATGAATAATCTTTAAACAAAAAACTATATCAGTTATTACATTACATTACATTATATCATCAGAGTGTACAACAACAAACAACAATAAACAGAACAAACAGTAGAAAAGAAAAACTATATACTAGTAATACGCCATGCCATCCAGCTTGCCTCCTGCAACTACTGAATTCCATAATATCCTGATAAACCTTACTCTTGACTGCCCGTGTGGAAATTGATGGGCACCCAGAGTTTAGGAAGGAAAACAATAAACTCCGAGTCAGTCATGTGACTGGTGCGAGAACTCAAAACAGTTTATTTATCTTTAAAATCAAAATAGAGGAATATTTTTAAAGTCAATTCGCAATGCTTTTAAAAATGAGACTACCATAAGACCTCCCACCACACACACAATGCAAACGCAGACTAGGAGGAGATTTCTCCTTATGATAGTCAAAGATGCTTGATACACATTTAAAAAGAACATTTGATATTATTACTAGTGCATAGTGTAGGAAAACATTTCGAAAGTAGAATATAAATCTTAGCCAGCATAGGTACCATTATATTATGCCTACTATAGCTACCATATTAAATGACAGGTTCTATAACTAAAACCGTACAAGTCTCCTATTGTTTCTTTGGATTTCCAACAAATGGTCAGGCCAAGGAACTTCTCATTGCCACATGAGAACACCTCTGGAAGGACATCCCCGAGAACCAAACCGGATCTCTGCCAACACAAGGTCGGGTTACCCCTAACTGGGTAACTACTGACACGAGTATGCCATCCCCCGGTCCTGTGGGACCTTTATCCGAGCGCTCATAATCAACATCACACAATCATAAATAAAGTGTTTCAACATGAGTAAGTATCTGGGCTCCATACCATGATACCACCCTTTTCCAGAAGGAAATGCACATACCCTAAAGGGAGCTACCCCTCATAACCTTGCTGCATCTTTTCTGTTTTGACCATTCCGAGGTGTGAGGCTCGACGAAGTCACGTCCATAAAGCCACGCTTTATACAAAAGCTGTGCTTTAGGTCAACGAATGATCATAGAAATGATCACAAAGATAAACGATCAAACAAATGATCCTATCACAAATGATCAACACAATGATCATTTCACAGCAACACTCAGCATGTCACATTACCAAATTGGGAATATATTGCTAATAACCTTCAACTACATAACCTCTGAGCTTGTACGTCTCAGAGAAGGGTGTTAAGCTAAGAGAATAAATTCTCCGCCACCAACAGAAATATGTTTGAAAGAAATCAGCTTTATATCTCAATTTGTAATGTCAGACATACTATCCATACAAGTCTGTTCCGGGATCGAACAGAACCGAAGGCACTTACAAAGAAGTCCTTGCAATCCGGATATTCACTAATCACGACCGGACTTCCCATCACATATGGAGTCTCTATACCGGGGACCATTTGATGCAAAGACATTCGACGAGTTGTCCTTTCGCTTTCAAAAATATCCGGTCTTCAACACCGGTCATCAATGCTACTCATTACGTCGTATCACTATTCGGAATGGGTAATCCGAATAACGAGCGCAATAATTTAAAAATAAGTGTTTCATTCAAATTCAAGCAAATCTCAACAAATACCTATTCAAAGGTAAATATTGATAGTCGGTTATTGAACTATCAATGGATATGCACAACATCACCAGATTCCAAATAATTTTCCAAATTATTTATTTTCCAAAAATATCTTTACAAGATATATAATTTCAATACTTCAAAAATAAATCAATATTTATTTTTAAACAGACTCCCCTTTTCTTTTATAAATTCCATAGTGAATTTATATTTCAAAATATTTATGAATAAACGATTTCAATTATTCATTTTCAATTTATCTTCAGAAAGATAAATTCTCAAAATATTCACTTTATATTGGAAAACATTTCCACACTTATTTAATAAGTAATTCGCAAATATTTTTATTTTCAACTCTTGGAAAATATTCAATATACTTAAATCGAAATTAAGTATATATTTCATTCTTTAAGGAAATCATTCTATTAAACAAATTTATTTGGGCCAAAACGAATGTTGCGTAAAACATCGTTACGACAACCCAAAAATCACTAGTATAGGGATTCGAAATTAAAATAGATATATAAATCCCAATACTAATAAAAACATTTCCTTTCGGAAATCATTTTCTATAACAACAGTGTTATAGTCCACCATTTCCTTCTATTTCTCGAAAACGTCTATTTCAACAATGAATGTTGAAATCTATGGTTTCGAATCTTAATACATTTAAAACATCGTTAGATCGTTTTTATTCTATTTAAAACATCACCTCCAAACCATTTTCTTTAACATATTATTCACTATTCAAAAACGTGAATATAGTACGTTAACCAATTTCATCATTTCTATTCATTTTATTTCAAAGGATTATTCACTGTTTAAAATGTGAATATAACTCCATAAATAAGTTATAACAATTTGCTTATCAAAATAAGTCGTTTGCGGATTTATAAAACAACGTTTATAAATTCCTTTATTATTTATTTTATAACAACTTCCATTTATAAATTCCTTTATTAACCTATTCAATTCATAACTCAATTATATACTAAAGGTTCACATTATAAGTTAAATACTTATAATTTATTTGTTTACAAAATCGTTCTTTTAAACTTCATAATTATAAATCTTATAACTTATAAGATTCATTTATTTATCCAAATCTATTCCTTGAATAACTTTATAAATTTTATAAACCTACTGCTTATAAAATTCCATTTATAACTTCACCGTTTATAATTCTATAAATTTCATTCATTTATGAAATTCATTCACAATTCATTCTAACACTTATAAAACTCATTTTATAATTCCAATATTTTAATTTATAAATTAACAATTTATAAATCTTTTATAATTTCATCATTTCTGACTTATAAAATAATCAAATTTCATAAATCCTATTTTTAAACTTTTTATAATGAATTCAAAAATCCCGATTTAAACCATTTTATAAAATCATTAACCCCATATTTTCGAAAATCAACTTTTTACTATTTTTCTCAAAAATCAAAATTCTTATAACATTAAAAATTATATCGTTATCTATTTATAATGGATCATTTCCAAAAGTATTTTATAACGTATACTCTTCAAAAATCACTTTAAAAATCATTTTAAAATTCCAAAATTTGGCCCAATGATGCTACACACCAAATAGTCAATCACGACAACAACGACATCATATATCAATATGATAATCAACGAATATCAAAATATCCATAATCAAATAAATACTGTTGAGGATTCCAGTTGGATCCCTCCAACCTGTTTTTCTGCATCCAAAGATGTTAGCACAATACCAATTCCGTTCCAGTACAAAATTATCGCGGTATATGGGATTTAAAATATTATCCGCTTAATAGACGGCGCAATAGGGTCTCATTTTAACAATCAATAGATAACAATCATCATTCAAAATACATTCAAGAATTTTAAATCTAACTATTTAAAATAAAATCGAAACCGATTCGATTGAGTGAGAAGTTCTCACCTTGATTTCAATTTCGTTTGAGCGATTTATTTCGAATAAAATTAAACGGACGTTTAATTTTATCCAAAATTTTCGCTAACTCTAAACACCTCCAATCCAATTCCATAGCGTAGTGCTCGTCCATACGATTCCAACGCAACTGGTTTCGCGCGTTTTCGACCTCGTATGAAAAAGATATGATTTTTTAAAGTTACACGATTTTTTATATACATAAATTACAACATAATTTTTATTTTATAAACCTAACTAAATCACTACCGTTCATTTCTTAGCAAAGAAATCCAGGCCGTGCTTTTCATCTCCTTCCCCTTCATCAGGTATACGCACACGCAACCCATGAACGCGTCCAAGATCTTAAAATCGCGACCACCTTTAGATGATTGTAGCTCGATCAAATTCTTCCACTCGAACGCCGACAACAAGAGCTACCCACGGCTCCAACTTGGTGAAGCTCGGCTAAGCTGTAACGACCCAGAAATTTTAATAATTTAAATTTGAATATTTAATTAATTTTAAATATTTATAAATGAATTTATAAGTCAAATAAATTTTTATTTAAATTTTTGGATTTAATTGGATTATTAAATCGATAATTTAATATGTTAAATTATGGAAATAATTAAAAATTGAGTTAAAAATGATTTAAAATAATTTGGAAAATTTTATTTAATCATACTGGAGTTATAGAAATATTTTAGAACTTTTAAAATCGAATTAAAAGTAAATTTGTGAAAATTGAATATTTTAATATTTAATAATCGACTGTAAAATAGCCAATTTTTGAACAGTCTCAGAATTGAACGAAACCAGTTCCATTGGATCCGTAATAGTTAGTTATTACCGGATTTCAATTTTCGTGTCAATCGGAGTTATCGTTTGATCGTGGCAGCTCGAAACGCATCGAATCGTTTTTAATTTAAATTTGGCGAGTCAAAATAGCCATTTTTCAAAAAGTCTCGGATTTCGACGAAACCAGTTTCATCGGATCCGTAATGTGATATTGTTGTAAGGTTTCAAATTTCAAGTCAATTGGATTTACCGTTTGTCCGGTACAAATTAAAACGCCTAGAAATCGACTTAAATCGGTTTAATTTAAATTGAACGTTTTCAGCCATAACTCGCACATACTTCCGAATTAGCTTCCGAAACCTGTTCCATTGTGTCCGGAACGCGGGATAAACCCTAGGTACGCTGGTTACGGCGTCTAAATCGGAGTTCGGAATTCCCGGGATGAATAGTGTTTACGCTTGGTTTTCTATAAATACACCACACACACAAATAAAAAAAAAATAAAAACAAAACCCTAGCTCATAACTACAGCCGCCACTTTTGAATGGAGAGCCAGAAATTCGCAACTTTCATTCATCAATCTCTCCAAATCCATTCACATTCACGCGAAGTGTTCAACACGAAGATTGAAGAGCATGGAGAGAGCTTTAATTCCATACGGTGATGATGGATTTTGGTGCAACGGAGGGGGAGTGATGTGTGGCCGTTCTCTACAGTTTTGGCACGCCATTCGAGGCGCATCTTAGGGCCGAGCTACAGGTTGCTTTGGCCGTGGGTGTGGGGGAGGTAGGCGCATGGAATGAAGGAGCTTGATCGAGGCAAAGGCGATTGAATTTGGGTGAAAAATTAAACCCTAATTTATCTAAATGGGTTCGGCCTTGGATTGTCTTCCTGGAGATGCAAACGCAAGAGGGAGATGAAGCTAATGCACGGCCTGATGAGGGGGGGAGCAAATCTAACGGCCCAGATTTAGTTTGGTATAAGAATTTGTTAATAAATGTTGGAATTTGTTATTTAAAACTCGTGTAACTTGTAAAATTCATAACTTTTTCATACGAGGTCGAAAAAATGCAAACTCAGTTGCGTTGGAATCGTATGGACGAGCACTACGCGATGGAGTTGGTTTGGAGTCGTTTGGAGTTAGTGAGAATTTCGGGTAAAATTAAACGCGCGTTTAATTTTATTCGAAATTAAAGCTTAAACGGAAATTAAAATCAAGGTGAGAACTTCTCACTCAATCGAATAGATTTCGATTTTATTTTAAATAGTTAGATTTAAAATATTTGAATGCATGTTTGAATGATGACTGTAAATTATTGATTGTTAAAATAGACATTATGCGCCGTTATTAAGCGGATGTTATTTATTAAAAACATATACCGCGAATATTTCATAAACAGTGAAATTGGTATTATATATAATATCAATATATATATATTGGCATATGTATATATTGCAGTTGTTGATTTCCCGTATTTTTTTGTTTAGCGGATGAGACCCTATTACGCCGTTATTAAGCGGATAATATTTAATAAGAACATGTACCGCGATAATTTCGTACTGGAGCGAAATTGGTATTGTGCTAATGTTTTTGGATGCAGGAAACAGGTTGGAGGGATCCAACTGGATTCCTCAACATTATTTATTTTATTTCAGATATTTTGATATTTGATGGATTATCATATCGATATATGATATCATTGTTAGTCGTGATTGACTATTTGGTGTGTAGCATCATTGGACCCAGATTTTGGGATTTTAAAATGATTTTAAAAGTGATTTTTGAAAATATACTATATTTTTGGAATTGATCCATTATAAATAAAGAAACGTTATAATTTTTAATGTTATAAAAATTATGGTTTTTGTGAAATATAGTTAAAAAGCTGATTTTTAGAAATAGGATTAAAAGTCGATTTTTGAGAAATATGAACTAATGATTTTATAAAATAATTTAGATTGGATTTTTGAATATATGATAAAAGTTTAAATATAGGATTTATAAAATTTGATTATTTTATAAATCAAAATGGTGAAATTATAAAGGGAATTAAAGACGTTTCAGAATAATAATATAAACTGATTTATATTAAGAGATTTATAAATGGATATTTATAAATTGAAATATAGACATTATAAAACGAGTTTTTATAAGTGTTTGAATTAAGTGAAAATGAATTTCATTAAAGAATGAAATTTATAGAATTATAAACCGTGAAGTTATAAATGAAATTTATAAATAGTAAGATTTATAAATTTGGTGAAATTATTTGAAGAATAGATTGGATAAATCATTAAATCTTATAAGTTATAAGATTTATAGATTGGAAAGTGTTTAAAAGAACGATCTTATAAAATAATCGTTTTATAAGTATTTAACTTATAATATAAACATTTAGTTTATAATTGAGTTATAAACTGAAATATGTTAATAAAGGAATTTATAAAAAAAGAAGTTTTTATAAATAAATAGAAATGGAATTTATAAACGTTGTTTTATAAATCCGCAAACGACTTATTTTGATAAGTTAATTGTTATAACTTATAAATGGAGTTATATTCACGTTTTAGACAGTGAATAATCCTTTAAGTTAAAGTGAATAGAAATAATGAAATTTGTGAACATAGTATATTCACGTTTTTGAATAGTGAATAACATGTTAAAGAAAATGTTTTAGAATGTGATATTTTAAATCGAATTTAAAACGATCTAACGATGTTTTAAAGGTGTTGAGATTCGAAACCATAGATTTCAACATTTATTGTTGAAATAGACGTTTTCGAGAAATAAAAGGAAATAGTGGACTATAACATTGTTGTTATAGTAAATGATTTCCGAATGGAAATGTTTTGGTTTAGTATTGGGATTTATATATCTATTTTAATTTCGAATCCCTATACTAGTGATTTTGGGACGTGTAACGATGTTTTACGCAACATTCGTTTTGGCCCAAATAAAAATGTTTTAAGAGAATGATTTCCCTTAAAGAATGAATAATATACTTAATTCGATTTAAGTATATTGAATATTTTCAAAGGTTGAAAATAAAAAGATTTGTCGATTACTTATTTTTGATAAGTATGGAAATGTTTTCCAATATGAAGTGAATAATTAGAATTTATCTTTTTGAAGATAAATTGAAATGAATTATTGAAATCGAATATGCATGGATATTTTGAAATATAAATTCATTATGGAATTTATATGTGAAAAGTGAAATTGGTTAAAAATAAATATTGATTTATTTTTGAAGTGTTGGAATTTTATATCTTGTAAAGATATTTTGGAAATGTAAATAATTTGGAAAATTATTTGGAATCTGGTGATGTATGCATATCCAGTGATAGTTCAATAACCGACTATCAATATTTCCCTTTGAATGGGTTTTTGATGTGAATTGATTGAATTTGAATGCACACTTATTTTTGAATAAGCGCTCACTATTCGGGTTAACCGGGAAAGGACCATGGGGTCGTATAACCCATTCCGAATATGTGATACGTCGTTATGAATTGCATTTGAAGATCGGTGTTGAAGACCGAGTATTTGTGAAAGCGATAGGATGACCTATCGATTGTCTCTGCACTGGGTAGCTCCTGGTATAGAGATCTCCTAAGTGATGGGAAAATTCGATCGGGATTGTGAATACCCGTATTGCAAGGGCTTCGTAAGAAGTGCCTTCGGTTTTGTTCGAGCCTGGAACAGACTTGTATGGATTGTATGCCTGACATTACAATTTGAGATATAAAGCCGATTTCATTCAAATATATTTCTGTTGGTGGCGGAGAATTTATTCTTTGCTTAACACCCTTCTTTGAGACGTATGTGCTCAAAGGTTATATAGTTGAAGTTATCAGCAATATATTCCCAATTTGGTAATGTGACATGCTGAGTGTTGCTGAAATGATCATTGTGTTGATTATTGTGATAGGATCATTTATTTGATCGTCTATCTTAGTGATCATTGTGTTGATCATTTGTTGACCCAAAGCACGGCTTTTTGTACAAAGTGTGTTTTTGTGGACGTGACTTCGTCGAGCCTCACATCCCGGAAATGGTCAAAACAAGAAAGATGCGGCAAGGTTATTAGGGGTTGCTGTAGCTCCCCTTAGGGTATGTGCATTTCCTTCTGGAAAGGGGTGGTATCATGGTATGGAGCCCAGATACTTACTCATGTTGAAAACACTTTATGATTGTGTGAATTGGATATCGAGCGCTCGGTGAAAAGGTCCCAAAGGACCGGGGGATGGCATATTCGGTCAGTTGTTACTCAGTTAGGAGTAACCCGGCCTTGTGTTGGTAGAGATCCGGTTTGGTTCTCGGGGATGTCCATCCAGAGGCATTCTCATGTGGCAATGGGAAGTTCCTTGGCCTGATCATTCGTTGGAAATCCAAAGAAACAATACGAGATTTGTACGGTTTTAGTTGTATAACCTGCTATGGAATGTGGCGGTAACCTGCTATTGAACATAGTTAGCTATAGTAGGCATACGATAATGGTCGTATGTTGGCTAAGATTTATATTCTACTTTCGAAATGAATTTTTCCTACACTATGCACTAATAATAATATCAAATGTTATTTTAAATGCGTATCAAGCATCTTTGACTATCATAAGGAGAAATCTCCTCCGATTCTGCGTTTGCATGTGTGTGTGTGCGGGAGGCCTTATGGTAGTCTCATTTTTAAAAGCATTGCGAATTGAATTTAAAAATATTTCTCTTTTTGATTTTAAAGATAAATAAACTGTTTTGAGTTCTCACACCAGTCACATGACTGACTCGGAGTTTATTGTTTTCCTTCCTAAACTCTGGGTGCCCACCAATTTCCACACGGGCAGTCAAGAGTTAGGTTTATCAGGATATTCAGGAGTTGCTGGAGGCAAGCTGGATAGCATGGCGTATTACTAGTTTATATAGTATTTCTTTTTCCGCTGCACTGTTGTTGTTGTTGTACACTCTGATGATATGATGTAATGTAATGTATAAAATGTAATAACTGATATAGTTCTTTGTTTAAAGATTATTCATTTATTATTATATGTTGTTCCGCTGCGAATTGTGAGATTCTGATGTTGTTCTGCTGTTTTGTTTCCTTTCTGTCCGTTCTATTTTCTTTATTTCCTATTCTCTTCCCGTTCTATTTTTAAAATTCTTCTATTCTCTGTTTTCTTTCTCTGTTTTCTAAAAAAAATTGTCTATCTTCTTTCCTCTCTATTTCCTATCTCTTCTCTCTTCTTTCTTTTTCTTTTCTTTCTTTCTTCTTTTTTAAAACCCATAACATCTCGGTTTTCGGCCTTTGATTTCTCGGCAGTCGATAAAGTGAGTGTCGATGTTGAATTTTCGAAGAACGAAAATCCGTTGACGTTACATTTGGTATCAGAGCTGATGGTTAAGCGACAACCATGGTTCTGTAGGGTATTACTCATTAGAGATAGAGTCAGCAGTACTCTAGAATGAGTTGAGAGTAATAATAGCTATGAGAGCGTATTTGTTAGTGAATATAAAATTGTTTTATATTGTGATGATTGATTTATTGAGTGGCATATGAACTTTCGTCAGCACAGCCTCGAAACTGAGCCGAAGGGGTTTCTAAACACTTGAATAGAACAATTCGGCACAATATTGATTTTAAATTGGGTAAATGAAATAATTTTTGCCTTGATTATATTTTATATATGAAAGAAATAATTTTTCAAAATTATCAAAGTGTATAAGTTGATTGTTAGGTTGTTTGAATAATCTAAATAAAAGAATTATTGTATAAACAAATGAATTATAAGAATTGAATTATAATTAAAGTGATTTACAATTGTGAAATAAACTTATATATATAAGAAGTGAAACTATATTAATATGAGTTGTAAATAAAAGTGAATTTTAAAGTTAAATGGAATATAACTTAAGTGTTGTTGGATGGAATTGATTTTGGTATCGAAGTAAATAATCAAGTGGATTAAATGAATATGAACTTGAGTTATGTAATAGAATTCAACTTTGTAATTGAATTGAATGAATGGCTTGAATGTTTAATCAATTGAATGTAATTTAAGTTGATAAGGAATAATTGATGAAAGTGTTAATTCATTAAAATCTAATTTTATTGGAAGTTGAATAAAATTGAATGGAAATCAATTTAATTAAACCAATTGAGAGTGATGGTGTTAAACCAAAATGAATGTAAGTGAAGTAAAGGAATTGGGTTGAAATTAATATACATTGGTTGTTATTTGATTGTTGATTGATTGTATGTAATTCATTAAGAATTAGTGAAATTGAAAGCTATGTAATTGAATTCAAATTAGAAGTAAATAAATTTGAATAGAATTGAATGTGAATAGGATATAATTAGTGAATGCGAACTAATTAAAATTGAATATGAATGAATGTTGACAAAATCCAATGTTAATGAATCAAATGTGATTAAATTGAAAACCAATTCATGAATATTAATGAGAATATGAATTAATATTTGTTGGTTATGGATTATAGTTGGTTAATGTTTGCATTTGTTGTTTAGTTGCATTTGCTATGTGACATATGTAGTTATTATGGAGATATATGTTGCTATATGTTGTATATTGAGATTATTTTCATATATGCATGATTCTCATGTTGTTTGTTGAGTTTAGTAGGTGCGGATCGCGTTTGCTTCGCATTTGGAGTTCGCTTTAGCGCTATATTAGCCGTATATGCTCGCTAATAAAATATAAGGTACATATCTCGGATTAAATACAGTACTTTTACACTTTTTTCCCTTCGGGATGCCTCATTACTTGATGAGATGTATATTTGTGATATATATACTGTCATTTTTTTTTTCGGATCGAGCCGCGCAAAGGAGACATGGCGAATTTTTCCGAAAATTTAAGGCGTTAGAAAAATTTAAGAAAATTGGAAAATTTTGAAAACTTTAACTTTGATTTTGAAATTGAAAGTTAAATGATATAGTTGTTTTTGAAAAAGATAACTAAGTATGATTTGAAAACTTAGTAAAGTATTGTAAGAAGTTTAACTATGAATTTTGGGAAAATTAATAGATTCTGTAACTTTTCTTACTGGTAATTTCGAGGACGAAATTCTTTTAAGGGGGAAAGATTGTAACGACCCAGAAATTTTAATAATTTAAATTTGAATATTTAATTAATTTTAAATATTTATAAATGAATTTATAAGTCAAATAAATTTTTATTTAAATTTTTGGATTTAATTGGATTATTAAATCGATAATTTAATATGTTAAATTATGGAAATAATTAAAAATTGAGTTAAAAATGATTTAAAATAATTTGGAAAATTTTATTTAATCATACTGGAGTTATAGAAATATTTTAGAACTTTTAAAATCGAATTAAAAGTAAATTTGTGAAAATTGAATATTTTAATATTTAATAATCGACTGTAAAATAGCCAATTTTTGAACAGTCTCAGAATTGAACGAAACCAGTTCCATTGGATCCGTAATAGTTAGTTATTACCGGATTTCAATTTTCGTGTCAATCGGAGTTATCGTTTGATCGTGGCAGCTCGAAACGCATCGAATCGTTTTTAATTTAAATTTGGCGAGTCAAAATAGCCATTTTTCAAAAAGTCTCGGATTTCGACGAAACCAGTTTCATCGGATCCGTAATGTGATATTATTGTAAGGTTTCAAATTTCAAGTCAATTGGATTTACCGTTTGTCCGGTACAAATTAAAACGCCTAGAAATCGACTTAAATCGGTTTAATTTAAATTGAACGTTTTCAGCCATAACTCGCACATACTTCCGAATTAGCTTCCGAAACCTGTTCCATTGTGTCCGGAACGCGGGATAAACCCTAGGTACGCTGGTTACGGCGTCTAAATCGGAGTTCGGAATTCCCGGGATGAATAGTGTTTACGCTTGGTTTTCTATAAATACACCACACACACAAATAAAAAATAAATAAAAACAAAACCCTAGCTCATAACTACAACCGCCACTTTTGAATGGAGGGCCAGAAATTCGCAACTTTCATTCATCAATCTCTCCAAATCCATTCACATTCACGCGAAGTGTTCAACACGAAGATTGAAGAGCATGGAGAGAGCTTTAATTCCATACGGTGATGATGGATTTTGGTGCAACGGAGGGGGAGTGATGTGTGGCCGTTCTCTACAGTTTTGGCACGCCATTCGAGGCGCATCTTAGGGCCGAGCTACAGGTTGCTTTGGCCGTGGGTGTGGGGGAGGTAGGCGCATGGAATGAAGGAGCTTGATCGAGGCAAAGGCGATTGAATTTGGGTGAAAAATTAAACCCTAATTTATCTAAATGGGTTCGGCCTTGGATTGTCTTCCTGGAGATGCAAACGCAAGAGGGAGATGAAGCTAATGCACGGCCTGATGAGGGGGGGAGCAAATCTAACGGCCCAGATTTAGTTTGGTATAAGAATTTGTTAATAAATGTTGGAATTTGTTATTTAAAACTCGTGTAACTTGTAAAATTCATAACTTTTTCATACGAGGTCGAAAAAATGCAAACTCAGTTGCGTTGGAATCGTATGGACGAGCACTACGCGATGGAGTTGGTTTGGAGTCGTTTGGAGTTAGTGAGAATTTCGGGTAAAATTAAACGCGCGTTTAATTTTATTCGAAATTAAAGCTTAAACGGAAATTAAAATCAAGGTGAGAACTTCTCACTCAATCGAATAGATTTCGATTTTATTTTAAATAGTTAGATTTAAAATATTTGAATGCATGTTTGAATGATGACTGTAAATTATTGATTGTTAAAATAGACATTATGCGCCGTTATTAAGCGGATGTTATTTATTAAAAACATATACCGCGAATATTTCATAAACAGTGAAATTGGTATTATATATAATATCAATATATATATATTGGCATATGTATATATTGCAGTTGTTGATTTCCCGTATTTTTTTGTTTAGCGGATGAGACCCTATTACGCCGTTATTAAGCGGATAATATTTAATAAGAACATGTACCGCGATAATTTCGTACTGGAGCGAAATTGGTATTGTGCTAATGTTTTTGGATGCAGGAAACAGGTTGGAGGGATCCAACTGGATTCCTCAACATTATTTATTTTATTTCAGATATTTTGATATTTGATGGATTATCATATCGATATATGATATCATTGTTAGTCGTGATTGACTATTTGGTGTGTAGCATCATTGGACCCAGATTTTGGGATTTTAAAATGATTTTAAAAGTGATTTTTGAAAATATACTATATTTTTGGAATTGATCCATTATAAATAAAGAAACGTTATAATTTTTAATGTTATAAAAATTATGGTTTTTGTGAAATATAGTTAAAAAGCTGATTTTTAGAAATACGATTAAAAGTCGATTTTTGAGAAATATGAACTAATGATTTTATAAAATAATTTAGATTGGATTTTTGAATATATGATAAAAGTTTAAATATAGGATTTATAAAATTTGATTATTTTATAAATCAAAATGGTGAAATTATAAAGGGAATTAAAGACGTTTCAGAATAATAATATAAACTGATTTATATTAAGAGATTTATAAATGGATATTTATAAATTGAAATATAGACATTATAAAATGAGTTTTTATAAGTGTTTGAATTAAGTGAAAATGAATTTCATTAAAGAATGAAATTTATAGAATTATAAACCGTGAAGTTATAAATGAAATTTATAAATAGTAAGATTTATAAATTTGGTGAAATTATTTGAAGAATAGATTGGATAAATCATTAAATCTTATAAGTTATAAGATTTATAGATTGGAAAGTGTTTAAAAGAACGATCTTATAAAATAATCGTTTTATAAGTATTTAACTTATAATATAAACATTTAGTTTATAATTGAGTTATAAACTGAAATATGTTAATAAAGGAATTTATAAAAAAAGAAGTTTTTATAAATAAATAGAAATGGAATTTATAAACGTTGTTTTATAAATCCGCAAACGACTTATTTTGATAAGTTAATTGTTATAACTTATAAATGGAGTTATATTCACGTTTTAGACAGTGAATAATCCTTTAAGTTAAAGTGAATAGAAATAATGAAATTTGTGAACATAGTATATTCACGTTTTTGAATAGTGAATAACATGTTAAAGAAAATGTTTTAGAATGTGATATTTTAAATCGAATTTAAAACGATCTAACGATGTTTTAAAGGTGTTGAGATTCGAAACCATAGATTTCAACATTTATTGTTGAAATAGACGTTTTCGAGAAATAAAAGGAAATAGTGGACTATAACATTGTTGTTATAGTAAATGATTTCCGAATGGAAATGTTTTGGTTTAGTATTGGGATTTATATATCTATTTTAATTTCGAATCCCTATACTAGTGATTTTGGGACGTGTAACGATGTTTTACGCAACATTCGTTTTGGCCCAAATAAAAATGTTTTAAGAGAATGATTTCCCTTAAAGAATGAATAATATACTTAATTCGATTTAAGTATATTGAATATTTTCAAAGGTTGAAAATAAAAAGATTTGTCGATTACTTATTTTTGATAAGTATGGAAATGTTTTCCAATATGAAGTGAATAATTAGAATTTATCTTTTTGAAGATAAATTGAAATGAATTATTGAAATCGAATATGCATGGATATTTTGAAATATAAATTCATTATGGAATTTATATGTGAAAAGTGAAATTGGTTAAAAATAAATATTGATTTATTTTTGAAGTGTTGGAATTTTATATCTTGTAAAGATATTTTGGAAATGTAAATAATTTGGAAAATTATTTGGAATCTGGTGATGTATGCATATCCAGTGATAGTTCAATAACCGACTATCAATATTTCCCTTTGAATGGGTTTTTGATGTGAATTGATTGAATTTGAATGCACACTTATTTTTGAATAAGCGCTCACTATTCGGGTTAACCGGGAAAGGACCATGGGGTCGTATAACCCATTCCGAATATGTGATACGTCGTTATGAATTGCATTTGAAGATCGGTGTTGAAGACCGAGTATTTGTGAAAGCGATAGGATGACCTATCGATTGTCTCTGCACTGGGTAGCTCCTGGTATAGAGATCTCCTAAGTGATGGGAAAATTCGATCGGGATTGTGAATACCCGTATTGCAAGGGCTTCGTAAGAAGTGCCTTCGGTTTTGTTCGAGCCTGGAACAGACTTGTATGGATTGTATGCCTGACATTACAATTTGAGATATAAAGCCGATTTCATTCAAATATATTTCTGTTGGTGGCGGAGAATTTATTCTTTGCTTAACACCCTTCTTTGAGACGCATGTGCTCAAAGGTTATATAGTTGAAGTTATCAGCAATATATTCCCAATTTGGTAATGTGACATGCTGAGTGTTGCTGAAATGATCATTGTGTTGATTATTGTGATAGGATCATTTATTTGATCGTCTATCTTAGTGATCATTGTGTTGATCATTTGTTGACCCAAAGCACGGCTTTTTGTACAAAGTGTGTTTTTGTGGACGTGACTTCGTCGAGCCTCACATCCCGGAAATGGTCAAAACAGGAAAGATGCGGCAAGGTTATTAGGGGTTGCTGTAGCTCCCCTTAGGGTATGTGCATTTCCTTCTGGAAAGGGGTGGTATCATGGTATGGAGCCCAGATACTTACTCATGTTGAAAACACTTTATGATTGTGTGAATTGGATATCGAGCGCTCGGTGAAAAGGTCCCAAAGGACCGGGGGATGGCATATTCGGTCAGTTGTTACTCAGTTAGGAGTAACCCGGCCTTGTGTTGGTAGAGATCCGGTTTGGTTCTCGGGGATGTCCATCCAGAGGCATTCTCATGTGGCAATGGGAAGTTCCTTGGCCTGATCATTCGTTGGAAATCCAAAGAAACAATACGAGATTTGTACGGTTTTAGTTGTATAACCTGCTATGGAATGTGGCGGTAACCTGCTATTGAACATAGTTAGCTATAGTAGGCATACGATAATGGTCGTATGTTGGCTAAGATTTATATTCTACTTTCGAAATGAATTTTTCCTACACTATGCACTAATAATAATATCAAATGTTATTTTAAATGCGTATCAAGCATCTTTGACTATCATAAGGAGAAATCTCCTCCGATTCTGCGTTTGCATGTGTGTGTGTGCGGGAGGCCTTATGGTAGTCTCATTTTTAAAAGCATTGCGAATTGAATTTAAAAATATTTCTCTTTTTGATTTTAAAGATAAATAAACTGTTTTGAGTTCTCACACCAGTCACATGACTGACTCGGAGTTTATTGTTTTCCTTCCTAAACTCTGGGTGCCCACCAATTTCCACACGGGCAGTCAAGAGTTAGGTTTATCAGGATATTCAGGAGTTGCTGGAGGCAAGCTGGATAGCATGGCGTATTACTAGTTTATATAGTATTTCTTTTTCCGCTGCACTGTTGTTGTTGTTGTACACTCTGATGATATGATGTAATGTAATGTATAAAATGTAATAACTGATATAGTTCTTTGTTTAAAGATTATTCATTTATTATTATATGTTGTTCCGCTGCGAATTGTGAGATTCTGATGTTGTTCTGCTGTTTTGTTTCCTTTCTGTCCGTTCTATTTTCTTTATTTCCTATTCTCTTCCCGTTCTATTTTTAAAATTCTTCTATTCTCTGTTTTCTTTCTCTGTTTTCTAAAAAAAATTGTCTATCTTCTTTCCTCTCTATTTCCTATCTCTTCTCTCTTCTTTCTTTTTCTTTTCTTTCTTTCTTCTTTTTTAAAACCCATAACATCTCGGTTTTCGGCCTTTGATTTCTCGGCAGTCGATAAAGTGAGTGTCGATGTTGAATTTTCGAAGAACGAAAATCCGTTGACGTTACATAAGCTATGCCCTCAAAAACCGCACCCAAACTCAGCGCCTTTGATTGAGATTTGCCGACAATCTACTTCGTATTTTACGATCATCACCGTTGAATACGTAGAGCTCGAGACGCTCTACAAGTTTGTAGTTGAGAGTTTCTGACGACTGTTGATGGATGAAGAGATTTGGAGAGAAGAACATGGGTTGTTTTCGGCCATTGGTTTCTATGAGGCCGGTGGCTAGGTTTCTAAGGTTTACCTCGCGTTCCGAACACAATGGAACGTGTTTCGGGAGCTAATTCGGTCATCTGTGTGAGTTATGGCAATAAACGTTCAATTTAAAATTAAACCGATTAAACGATTTTCTAGGCGTTTTCGCTTGCACCGGACAAACGGTAAATCCGATTGATATGAAATTTGAAACCATACAATAATATCACATTACCGATCCGATGAAACTAGTTTCGTCAAATTTCGAGACTGTTTGAAAAATGGCTATTTTAACTCGCCAAATTAATATTAAAAACAATTTCGATGCGTTTCGAGCTGCCACGATCAAACGATAACTCTGATGGCTACGAAAATTGAAATCCGATAATAACAAACTATTACGGATCCAATGGAACTAGTTTCGCCCAATTCTGAGACTGTTCGAAAATTGGCTAATTTCACTAGTCGATTAAATATTAAAATATTCAATTTTCACAAATAAACTGTTAATTCGATTTTAAAAGTTCTAAAACATCATTCTAACTTCAATATGATAAAATAAAATTTTACAAATCATTTTCAATCATGTTTAACCCAATTTTCAATTATTTCTGTATTTTTAACTATTAAACTATCGATTTAATTATTCAATTAAATCCAATTATTCGAAATAAAATTTATTCAACTTATAAATTTCACTTATTAATATTTAAAATCAATTAAATATTCAAATTTTAATTAAATAAAATTCTGGGTCGTTACATGAATAGGTCTGGTAGAAATAATAATATCAATAATAACCATATATATATCATATCTCAAAATAAAATATCCCAAACCATGGAAAAATAATATAATATTGCTATAAAACCGTAGTCCGAAAACTTATCAATTTGTCCGGCAAACAATGCTTTATTTATGAAACCAAAAGTAGTAGGTATTGCTTCCATAAACCTATATTTCACTTATATAATCCAAAGAAGTTAACAGTTATGTAAAAGAGTAATATTGAAGTTGTTGACAAATCAACACAACATAACAACAATCACTTACAAACAAACAGTACAGCCAACACATGCAATCCAAGTAATTAATCATACATCCATAGCAACCAAAATAAATAGTTCGTTCATATTCAGAAACTTCGCATCGAAAAAGGGTGATAAATAACCATCAAGTGTATCCTACGATCAACGGCCTTAGATAATAACTTAATTGATTATTCATACATTCTAAACAATTTAAAGTAACATTTCCCAAACATTCCATAAGCCAAACAACCAAGAATATCAAGTATTATTTAAGTTTATTCTTATTACTTTCCTTTAACATCATTTACTGCTCATCATTTTCATTCATTCATACAATAATTATATTATTAATTAAACTTTATTGCTTACAAAAATTCATTTATGATTCATTCATACATTGCCATTTTCCATTACTTTACATCCATTTACTTACATAAATTATTCCCATTCAATTATTGGATCATCCAAAATCAATTCTTAATGTATTATGTATGTCTCTTTGCAAAATTTTATTCACAGTTATTATTTACTTTGATTTCCTTTTACATCGTTATTCATTTGTGAATCAACTCATACTTATGATTTCAATCTTTTCTTTTTTCTTTTTTCTCCTTTTTCATATTTATTTCCTTCATATATAGCATTATTGAAAATTAAATCTAGTTGTAAATCATTTCTACTTTTCCGAAGTTATAATCATTTACGTAATATAGTATTTAACTTTACTATTAACTTTAATTATAAAGAGCTTTAAACATTAACTTAAGTTTATAATCATTTACTTATTCACTTTTCTATTAAAATTATTTACTAGCATCTCAAATTATTAACTTAAGTTTATAACATTTTTGTAACATCAGAATTCTTATTATAGAATAATTCCATTGAACACTTTCATTACTTAAGTTTTATTCGTATAATATTCTATTACATATTCCTACTTAACATTACAACTTTTTAAACATTTCTGGTAAGTTACATATATGTCTTTTAGAATATAATTGAATGTTACACAAGTTTATCTTATTCATTTTAGTTGACAAATGTTCAATAATTACATCTTCTAAATTTACATATCCTTTGATTTACAAGTTACAAATTTTCAATTTCTTATATATTTCATTAATCACTTAGCATCTAATTTCTTATTTTCCATTCTATCAATTACTAATATAGTCAAGATTTCATTCAATTATAATAATTGAAAAACTACTAATTATCAGAAAGTTTTAAGAATTAAATTCCGTATTCATTCAATCATTTCGAAAATAATATATATATATATATATATATATATTCATATCCTTTGTAGATCAAATCATATTAGGAATTCAAAATTAAGATTTATTCATCAAAACAGATGTGTAGTAAAACTACTACAACATTCTTTCCACTTTGAAACTCGAAATTGAACGTCGATGATGCATGCACTCATCATTGAAATTATTTTCCAGCGATAGAGAGGGGAGTACATGACTTTTCCTTTAAAAAATTCTTTTAAAACATTTCTTTTAAATCGCATTGAAAATATTTCTATACGAAAGTACTTCCAAATAATTCTAATATTATATTCCAAATTACTTTAAAAGACAAATTCCCAAACCCCGGAACTTGGATTGTCAAATTTCAATCCATATTTAATTTATTTGTAAATCTTATTTTTGCAAACAATATTTATAATATTTCATTTCCTAACAAATAAACATATCATATACAACTATACCATTTATAAAAATTATTCTTTTATATACAAAACGTAATGCTAGGTAAAATTATTTCATTTACCCATATTTCAAAACCAATTTTGTACCGATCTACCCTATTAAGTGTTTAGAAATCCCTATCGATACCATAGCATCCTATGTACCAACTAGAATTTATAAATATTAAATAGAACAAATTAACACAATAAAGAACATTTTTATAACACCAACAAGTACGCTTTCTCAAATATATACACTTAGACAAACTCATTCTAGGGCATTACTACCCTATCTCTAATGAGTCAGACCCCATAAAGCTAAGGTTATCGCTAAACCAAAGCTCTGATACCAAATGTAACGACCTACCTTTTTGGACGGTTTAAATCGACAATAAACCACATATGTCAGACTCAAACCATTCAAATGGGTTTATGCGGTAAATAAGAAAAAGAAAAGAAAAGAAAGAAAAACGAAACATAGAATCTCACAGCAGAATGATAAAATATAATAATTAAATAACAGTTCATGAAGCTGTTTACAAATAACATATGATTTCATTTTCACAATACAAACCGGAGTTACTTACAACAAGAGTAAATAAATAATGCAGTGGAATATATAGGAAATAATATAGTATACAATTCTCCGTCTTCGTCCTCCAGTAATAGGATCTCCAATACATTGAAATGCTCAGACTGACCCAAGCGTAATGAAAAGACAAAACACTCGAGTCAAAACTAAAAGATCTTGTGTAAGTGAAATCAATAATAAATAAATATGAGTGTAACGGCGTCAAAGATTTTTACCGGGTTTGACATCTTCTATCCAATGTCTAACGTGCGTGCAATAACTTAAGTGATGTTTGAGATTACATCTCCTAAAGATCCGTTAAACTATCTACATACATAGTACAATACACTATTATAATAGTTTCTAAAGTAAAGTACTAAAATAGCGTTAAGATGTTACCTATATCGCCCTTAACACATTTTTGTCTATGTTTCTGTAGTCTATATGGTGCCATAATTCCTCCATATACTGGAGGGCTATCAGTAGGTACAATACAAACCAAACTCATAACGAGCGCGATAAGGCATGTGACAAGGCACACGAGGCAATGTCAAAGTAGGATTCTACCATTTGCACTCCCATACTAGTGGTAACGCATAGCAGCTACAACCGCCCACCTCAGAACACACTTCCATAATCAAATCGAGGGGTAGCCATGAAATCAATCACTAAGTCATAATATGGTATCGAAGAAATGTGTCTGATAGGAGGAGTGACCTCACTTAGCCCGGTATTGCTCCTGTTTTAACCACATCAAGCTAACTCGAGGGAGTCAGGGCTACGTAAATACCTCATACAGAATCGTTTGCCAAACCATCCTATTTCATTCTGGAATCTCCACCACGTATACGGTTGTTAAAGTGGTTTTCGATATTGGTAGAGAGTATGACAATATCTGATCCCATTCTCTTTAACAACCAAATGTTTATTTCACATCAGACGGTTCTTTTACATTTCCTAAACCATTTCATATTGATATCAAAATATCATATTCAATTGAAACCATATCACTTTCGAAATCGTATTCACTTTCGAAATCATATTTCCAAATAGGTTAAACCTTCATTTCAGAATCATCATATTTACTCAAATATGACATTTCACTAGAAAATATCATTTTCAAATTCCAATGTAAGTTTAACATCATTTAACCTTATTCGCTTTTAAATAACCGATTTAAATATAAATCATCCAGCCTTGCACGGTTTGATTTTTTTTGAAAATAGTTAGATAGTCATAAATGGTTAATAGTTTAAAATATTTTAAAATTAGTTTTAAATAGTTTAAAATACTTAAAATAGTTTAAAAGAGGTTACAATAGCTTAAAATAGTTTAAAATAGTTTAAAATAGATTAAAATAGTTTAAAATAGATTAAAACAGATTACATTAGATTAAAATAGTTTAAAATAAATAGCTTAAATAGATTAAAACAGTTTAAAATAGATTAAATAGCTTAGATAGATTAGAATAGTTTAAAATAGATTAAATAGCTTAAAATAGATTAAAATTGTTTTTAAATGGTTTAAAATAGGTTTAATATTTTAATATAAAATGGTTTGAAAATCTAAATAAATCTGAATTTAAAATGATATATTTTTTAACAATTTATATAAAATATATAGTTTGAAAGCAATATCTAAAGCAATATCAAATTAAACTATGTCTTCCTTGTTAACAAATCTGGACCATATCCAGATCTCAAATCAACTAAACTCAAATTTACCTTTCAATTCAGATTCTCAATAAATCATTTAAATCTACATTGATTTCAAATCTACGTTTGAATTATAAATTTAAGCCACTTCAAATTCGAAAGATTTCAAAGTTCATATATTCAAACATTTACAATAACTCAATTTAGATAAATTTAATTTATATTTCAAAATTCAACTTTAAAATTTCAAATTGAAATTTAAAACATTCATTTAAACCGATTCCAATTTCAACATTTTAAAGCTTGGAGTTTGCAAAATAATTCAATTTATATAAATAAAATCTTATTCAAAACAACATTAATTAGATCCAAAATTGAAGGATTAAAAAAATCATTTAATTTAACCAATCCGGTGTCCGTATATAATTTTCTATCCTATGTCAAGTGATATAGATATATATCATTTCAACCCGCAATAATTTAAATTTACGGGTATATATTATTTCAACCCACAATCTTGAATTTAAAATTAAAAATTCACAAAATCGCTCGGGTCTATCATTTCAACCCATAACGATTTTTCCCAAATCTATCAGATCGTTCGGGTGTGTATCATTTCAGCCCATAATGATTTCATAACAATAAGTAAGGGAACTTGCAGTGTGATAGCAACATATAAATATAATCATATATCCAATCATACAAAATATCAACAATTAAACATCCATCATAATCATCCTTCAAATCAACCAATAAATAACAAAGTGATTATTGTCAACAGGTATTAAATTGACAATTAAAATTCAATACTAAATTAAATGGCAATTAAATTCAATAAATGTCGGATTTAACTGGAATGAAGATTTAAATATTCAAACAGCAATTGATCAACTTCTAATCACATCATAAATTCAATTTAACTAACATAAGATAATTTAGTAGTCGTGAGTGGGTTAAAACACTCACCTTTGATTTCAAGTTGATTTAAAATCCAGACGAAGACCCAAATTTCAACAGTCTTAGACTTCGTCCAAACTATATTCACAATGTTTGGAATTTTGATGTAATCGTAGTGGAAAATATCGCACCTAAATCCGACGTCGTATGAAAAAGTTATAAATATTAGAACATTCGACAATTTAAACTAGAAAATTATAATAATAAGCGTTGCCACATCATCACGCCCGTACACGATCGCGCACAATAGCCATTCGATGCCCTAAACCTTAGCACGGCCGCCACCATCAAATCCACGATCGCACGCCACTATCCTGCCGTGGCCTCGGCCCACGCCACTTGAGAATGCCTCGACCTCGCCTGAAACCCCATAGACCTCCACGACTCCCCCTTCTATCACCATCGAGGTCGAAAAGGGAGCAACCATTGTCGATTTTAAAAGCCTAATTTAATTTTTCACGACTATCGAACTATTAATTTGACAAACGACCAACTCCGATGAACACCCTACGCCAATCTCCTCACAACTTTATCCTCGAATCGACGATCCATCATCTTTGATCAACCATCAAACGAACGGCTGAAAATGATTGAGTCAATTCCGAACAAACCAAAAGTGGATTGCAAAAACAGACGATAGTTTTGGGTTACGCTCTTCCAAGGCTTTCCAATGATATATAATTCGATACAGTTTTGAGGAGTTTGATTTTTGATTTGAATTTGAAATTGAATTAGGGTTTTTGATTGGAATTTGGTTTCTGCCATTAGAAGAAGGAAGAACAGACAGATAGAATTGTACCAATATGTAGAAATAAAAGGCTGCTAGGGTTAGGGAAAAACTATTTATATGGACAAGGCCCGATAAGAATGAACAACATATCGAATTGGTTCGAAACGACAATAAGGACCAGAAAAGCCCGTTCCGTCTTTGAAACGAAAGTGGGTTATCCAATATATCAAAATTGATGTTCTCAATATTTTTAAACTTAATAGAATAGGTTTCCAGTCCAAATTCCATTGTATACAGAAGTTAGCTTTTAAAATCAGCTTATTTAAAATTGAATTCATTAAATTAATTTCTACACGTTTCGAGCCCGCACGATCAAAAGACAAGTCCGATCGCTATGAAACTTGAAATCCGACAATAGTTCATCGTTATGGATCCGATGAAACTGGTTTTGTCGAAATCCGAGACAGTGGCCAAAATGGCTATTTTCATATTAATTAAATAAATTATTATTAAAGCAATTTAATCAACTGTAACGACCCAGAATTTTGAACCAATTAATTTGAAAATATTTAATTAATTTTAAATATTTGAATGATGGTTTGGCTTGAATTTCAAATTATCAGAATGAATTTGGCAATTAAATTTTAGAATTTAATCTATTAAAGGTTGAATAAAAATTTGAATCTTCAATTTTAAACTGATTAAAAATATTTCAAAGGATTGTAAAATCCATATTGATAATATTGAAGATTATAGAAGCTTCAGAATTGAATTTGAAAGTGAATTGTTCAGTTTTGAAATTTTATCGTTCTGATCGATATTTAAAAATAGTCGTTCGAGGCACAGTCTCAGAATTCGACGAAACCAGTTCCATTGGATCCGTAATATTGAATTATTACAATATTTCAAATTTCGTAGCAATCGGAGTTGTTATACGAGTGCACGACGTGTAAACGTGTTGAAGATTTTAAAACGGATTCAATTTAAATTTAAATTTAAATTGGTCAACAAACAGCACGTTATCTTCTTTAATCACGCGCTTGAAGTACGCCTAGAATCACGGCTAAATCGTGTAAACCATGATGCCTCCTTTCATTTTTAAAATCCCTCTCTTCCTCAATCCAGTTCGAAGAAAATAATTAATGGCCGTGCATTTTTATTTATTCAATCCAGTTTCCTCTTTGAAATCATGGTCACAAATTCATTTCGAACCGCCCTCTTCTTTTTCTTCCATTCGAAAACAAATCGAGCTCCTTCCCTTTATCCTCGTCCGATTCGTTTTTATAAAAAAAAAAGGGAATTCTCAAAATCAAATTCACATAGAAATGGGGGAGAGAAGCGGCCGTGGTTGCAATCTTCGTTCGCAAGTTCGATCTCGAGCATCACGAGATGGCGTGCGCTCGTGGAGCAGCGGCGAGGTGGTATTGTTTGATTTGGGGGTTCGAGCATGGGGCAACGCGAGGCGCAGGAGGATGCGGCGGCGACGTCGCGATGGCGGTGTAAGCAGCGTCAACTGAAAGGTGTTCAAAGTGTGGCGTTGGATAGCTCGAGCGTGATGCCGCGAGCGTATGGAGGATGTTGTCTCGCGATGGTCTCGAGGGGAATTGGGGCGAGCGGCGACTGCGAGCAGTGCGATGGTGGTGATGTTCGAACCTGAGGTGTTTTGCAGTAAGTTATTTTTTAGTTTACAATTCAAGTTCTAAAAATTAATAAATTTTTGTTGAGATTTAAAATTTATGCAGATTGAAGACTGTATATATAATTTAGTTATAAAGGTTGTTATCGGGAAGTATATACAGATGAGATTTTGAGGTGGAATCGTAGGTCAGTTAAAATATAGGCAGTATTGATTTAAGTTTTAAACCTCTGTTTAATTTAAAAGTAATACAAAGGTTTGAAAAAAAAAATGTTACTGTTATAATTTTGTTATTAGGCAGAAGTGTTTAAAGTAAATAAAATGATAACAGTAAATTATAAAACAGAAAAGATTTTGTGAGAATAGAAAAAAAAATTTGAAGCCTATATAGATTATTTTACAAATATATATATTGTTCATAAATAAAATAAATATAAGTTAACTAATTTATTTTATAGTGAGGTATTATGGAAAATTAAAGTGTGTAAATTTACCTATCTAAACTATTTTTGTTACTAAAAGATTTAATAAAGGTAAGTTAGTTCAAAATTTAATTGAATTATAAAATGGTAATTAAGGGTCGATTTATATTTCAAATATTAATAAAATCATTGGCTAATTAAATTTACCCAATCGGAATTTAAAATTTTCGATTCTTTTCAAATATTAATTAAAATCGTACAATTGTTATACAAGGTCAAAATTGTGAAGAAAACGAGCTGAAATGGAAATGGATTGCAAATAAAAGCTAAGGTGAGAACTTCTCACTCAAAAGGGTTTATTTAAATTTTAAATAGTTAGATTTAAAATTTGTCGATGGATTGATTGTTTGCTTGATTGTGATAGTATATATAGTAGTATATATAGCAATATATATATATATATATATATATATATATATTGGCATATGTATATATTGCAGTTGATTTATTTCCCGCATTATATAGCGGATGAGACCCTATTGCGCCGCCTATTAAGCGGCTAATATTTTATAAATCCCATATACCGCGATATTCCGTCTCGAAGCAGAATTGGTATTGTGCTAATGTCTTTGGATGCAGGGAAACAGGTTGGAGGGATCCAACTGGATTCCTCAACTGTATTTATTTATTTACAAATATTGTGATATTTGATCGATTATCATATTGATATATGATGTTTGAAAGTCGTGATTGACTATTTGATGTGTTGCATCATCGGATCCAGTTTTAAAGTTTAAAAATAGCGATTTTGACTTTAATGGGATTTTTAAAGTGATTTTTGAAATTATATGTTTATTCAAAATTTTGAATTGATTCATTTTAAATAATTAAAACGTTATAAAATTTAATATTATAAAAATTTCTATTTTTGTAAAATATAACCAAATTAAGATTTTTGAAATAAATAGTGATTAATTTATAAAATGGTTTAATTGGGAATTTTGAATTATAATAAAAGAATGTATATAAAAGATTTATAAAATTGATATGTATAAATTAAAATATTGGAATTATAAAACGAGTTTATTAAGTGTTTAAATGAAGTATAAAATGGATTTCATTGAAAATTATAGATTTATAATTGTGAAATTATAAAGTGAATAGATTTTTGTAAAATAAAAGATTTATAAGTAATTAACTTATAAATTAGATTTGGTATATAACTGAGTTATATAAATTGAATTGGTTAATAAAGGAGATTTATAAATCGAAGTTTTATAAATAGAAATGGAATTTATAAAGATTGTTTATAAATTCGAAATCAATTGAATTTGATAAATTTAAAAATAGAAGTTATGAAAGGAGATATACTCACGATTTTGGACAGTGAATATATTATTGAATAAACGGATATGTTTTCAGGAAGGTGATATCATGAAATGAAGTTAATGGCTTTAAAGATGTTTTAAAATGCATTAAGTATCGAATACATAGATTTCAACATTCATTGTTGAAATAGACGTTTTCGAGAAATAAGGAAATGGTGGACTATAACACTGTTGTTATAGTAAATGATTTCCGGAAGGAAATGTTTTGTATAGTAT
Organism: Allium cepa; assembly: GCA_030765085.1. Taxonomy (NCBI): domain Eukaryota; kingdom Viridiplantae; phylum Streptophyta; class Magnoliopsida; order Asparagales; family Amaryllidaceae; genus Allium; species Allium cepa. The sequence goes on along the minus strand of CM060934.1, from coordinate 204,959,001 downwards.
TGGGATTCATATATCTATTTTAATTTCGAATTCCTATACTAGTGATTTTGGGTCGTCGTAACAATGTTTTATGTAACATTCGTTTTGACCCAAACAAATGTGTTTAAGAGAATGATTTCTTAAGGAATGAAATATATACTTAATTTTCAATTTAAGTATATTGAATATTTTCCAAGTGTTGAAAATGAATGGATTTGTGAATTACTTATTATTAAATAAGTATGGAAATGTTTTCCAATATGAACTGAATATTTTGAGACTTTATCTTTTAAAGATAAATTGAAAATGAATATTAGAAATCGATTTGAAAATCGTATATTCATAGATATTTTGGAATTATAAATTCATTATGGAATTTATAAATGAAAAGGGGAATTTGTTTAAAAATAAACGTTGATTTATTTTTGAAGTGTGGGAATTAATTTACGGATTTGGAACGTAAATATAAAGTAAATCATTAAGGATTTATTTAATTGGTTTAAATCAACCATTTTGAAATGAAAGTATTTTCGAGAAAGGAAAATGATTGAAATTTGTTTTCAAAAATGGTAAAGGATTGTAAAGTGATTTGAAAATTAGTTTTCAAATGTTTGAAGTGTGGGAAATTTTATATCTAGTAAAGATATTTTGAAAAGTAAATAATTTGTGAAATTATTTGGAATTTGGTGATGTTGCGCATCTTTATTGATAGTTAAATAACCGACTATCAATATTTACCTTTAAATAGGTATTTGTTGTGAATTGCTTGAATTTGAATGCCACACTTATTTTTAAAAATAAGCGCTCACTATTCGGGTTAGCCGGGAAAGGACCTTGGGGTCGTATAACCCATTCCGAATATGTGATACGTCGTAATGGATTGCATTCGATGACCGGTGTTGAAAACCAGATATTTGTGAAAATGGAAGGATTACCGTCGAGTTACTCTACATCGGCTGATCTCCGATATACATGTTTTATCACCCTTAGTGACGGGAAGTCCGGTCGTGATTAGTGAATATCCGAAATGCAAGGACTTCTTTGGAAGTGCCTTCGGTTCTGTTCGAGCCCGGAACAGACTTGTATGGATTGTATGTCTGACATTACAAATTGAGATATAAAGCTGATTTCTTTCAAATATATTTCTGTTGGTGGCGGAGAATTTATTCTCTTAGCTTAACACCCTTCTCTGAGACGTACGAGCTCAGAGGTTATATAGTTGAAGGTTATTAGTGATATACTCCCAATTTGATAGTGTGGCATGCTGAGTGTTGGTGTGAGATGATCATTGTTAGATCATTTGTGATAGGATCATTTATTTGATCATTTATCTTGGTGATCATTTCTATGATCATTTGTTGACCTAAAGCACGGCTTTTGTATAAAGCGTGGCTTTGTGGACGAGACTTCGTCGGACCTCACACCCCGGAAATGGTCAAAACAGGAAGGATGCAGCAAGATTATTAGGGGGGTAGCGCCCCTTTAGTGTATGTCATTCCTTCTGGATAGAGGTGGTATCATGGTATGGATCCCAGATATTTAACCTATGTTGTTGCTGCAAATTTTATGGTTGTTGGAAATCGATGATCCTCGGATAGATCGGTTACGATCGGGGGATGACATATTCGTGTCAGTAGTTACCCAGTTAGGGGTAACCCGGCCTTGTGTTGGCAGAGATCCAGTTTGGTTCTCAGGACGTCATTCCAGAGGCGTTTCCATGTGGCAATGGGAAGTTCCTTGGCCTGACCATTTGTTGGAAATCCAAAGAAACAATACGATCTTGTACGGTTTTAGTTGTAGAACCTATCATTCACTTATGGTGGCGCCCCACTGTTTGGATGGTAGCTATAGTAGGCATAAGTGCGGAATGCCTATGCTGGCTAAGATTTATATCTTTATTTTCGAAATGATTTTTTCTGCACTATTCACTAGTAATAATATCAAATGTTTCTTTTTAATGTGTATCAAGCATCTTTGACTATCATAAGGAGAAATCTCCTCTGATTCTGCGTTTGCATTGTGTGTGTGTGCGGGAAGCCTTATGGTAGTCTCATTTTTAAAAGCATTGCGAATTGACTTTAAAAATATTCCTCTATTTTGATTTTAAAGAAAAATAAACTGTTTTAGTTCTCACACCAGTCTTGCTGAGCTTAGGGCTATGTGATGGGGGGTTCTCGCTTCGCGGTTAGGTGGCGAACGGGAAACTCTTGCCCCCACACGTCCTCTTTTAGGGGGTTGGTTAGGCGTAAGCTGAGACAGTCAAGAGGCTGGCCGTAAAAGCAAGTTTGGGATATCAGTGTAAGCCACGGTGGGGCTGGGATGGTTGAAAAGCCTACCGGTTGTGACCGCAAACGTTACATTTGGTGTCAGAGCTTATGGTTGAGAGACAACCATGGCTCTGTTGGGTGTTACTCATTAGAGATAGAGTCGGTAGTACTCTAGAATGAGTTTGAGTGTAGTAATAGATACGAGCGTGTATTTGTTAGTGAATATAAATTGTTTTATATTGTGATGATTGGTTTGTTGAGTGGTATATGGATTTTGGTCAACACGAGTAATTAACGTTGTTGATAGGGATCTCTAAACACTTGTACAGAACAAATTGACACGTTATCGTTTTAATAGGGTAAATGAAATAATTTTACCTTGATTATATTTTATATATAAAGGAATAATTTTTCGGAATTATTAAAGTGTATATAAGTTGATTGTTTGGTTGTTGAATAAGTTGTTTGAATAAGTTAAATAAAACTTATTGTAAAAGAATAATTGTATAAGTAAAATGAATTATAAGAATTGAATTATAATTAATATGATTTACAATTGCGAAATAAACTTATATATATATATATATATATAAGTGAAACTCTATAAGAATTTTTTTTATAAATGTCATTTATAAATGAAAGGAAGTATAAGTAAATCAATAAAATCCAAGTAGTAATTTTTGAATATAAGTTGTATAACTTATAAGATGATGAATATAAGTGAAATAAGTTTTGAACTTATGATAGGAGTTAATAAATTTAGCTTTGGTAAAAAGTTAAACAGGATTGGAATTTGAATTGGATTTATAAGTGAAAACTTAAGTTAAATTAAACAAAAGGTGTTTGGAATGAAATATAACTTAAGTGATGTTGAATAAAGTTGATTTTGGTATAGAAGTGAATTAATTAGTGAATTAATGAAAGTGAAGTCATTAAGAAATTGAACTTGAGTTATATAAATGAAATTCAACTTTAAATTGTTAAAGGAATTAGCAATTGAATTGATAAATGGATTGAATGTTAATCAATTAAATGTTAAAGAATTGATATGAAATAATGAATGTAAGTGTTAATTCATTAAAAGCTAATGTTATTAGAAATTGAATAAATTGAATATTGAAGTTTATTTATGGAAATAAAAAATAAGTTGATAACTTATACAATTTGAATTTTGATAGAATAAATTTAATTTAAAGAATTGAGTTAAATTAAAATAAGTATAAGTGAACAAATTTGAATAAAGTTAATTTGAAAGAAATGTCCAAGGACACGAAGTGAAATAATTGCTTAAAGAAAATTTATTAAGTTGAAAATAAATTTGGAGTAATTAAAATGAATTGGAATTGAGTATTGAATTATGGAAATAAATTGAGAATGAATGAATGAATTTACAATTGCGAGTAAATGAAGTAAATCGAATTCATATGGAATTTGAAATCCAGTTTAAATATACGTGGTTGTAAACTGAAATTGAAACTGAATATTGACAACCAATTTGAATTGTGCGAGATGAAATGAATTAGAACTTGTAATGATTTAGTAATTGGAACTAATTTAAAATAGTGTAGTTATGAATAAAAGATGATAGATAAAATTCAATATTCAGAATAGAAGATAAATTGAATTCAAATAGAATTGAAATTGTGAATTAAATTCAAATGAAATTGGAAATGTAAAATTGAATGAAAATGAATATACAACTTCAATAGTGAAGTAAAAGTGTATAAGAAGCATATATTGAAAATTTTGTAAAGAAATGTGCAAAATGGTTTGATTGTTGGAATTGGATATTATGGCTAGCAGGATATACAGGTGTATTAAAAGAAATGGAATTGGAATTTTGATTTCAAAGATAAAATTGAATTGCTCGACAAAAAGGTACGTATTTGAATTTCAGTATGAAATTTGATTATTTTCTTCTCCAGCCACTTGGCTTTCTCTTTTCTTTTTGATTCTGAGGGGTCGTAGAGCCATTTTGTAGTTGTACCGAGCTAGCCGCGCAAAAGAGACGTTGGCGAAATTTTTCGAAAATTTAGGGTGTTAGAAAATTTTTGAGAAAATTTTGAAAGTTTAAATTTGAATTTTAATTTTGAAGTAAACAATATTGTTTGAAACATATAATTGAAGTTGGAAAGCTGGTTGAAAATGAATCTCTAGTAAAAAGATTTAGGTTAGTAAGTTGTTAAAACTATTTTGATTGTGAAAAATAGTGAACGAGTTAAGGACCATTCTTCATAACTTGTAATTTCGGGACGAAATTCTTTTAAGGGGGGAAGATTGTAACGACCCAGAATTTTGAACCAATTAATTTGAAAATATTTAATTAATATTAAATATTTGAATGACGGTTTGGCTTGAATTTCAAATTATCAGAATGAATCTGGTAGTTAAATTTTAGTATTTAATCTATTAAAGGTTGAATAAAAATTTGAATCTTCAATTTTAAACTGATTAAAAATATTTCAAAGGTTTGTAAAATCCATATTGATAATATTGAAGATTATAGAAGCTTCAGAATTGAATTTGAAAGTGAATTGTTCAGTTTTGAAATTTTATTGTTCTGATCGATATTTAAAAATAGTCGTTCGAGGCACAGTCTCAGAATTCGACGAAACCAGTTCCATTGGATCCGTAATATTGAATTATTACCGGATTTCAAATTTCGTAGCAATCAGAGTTGTTATACGAGCGCATGACGTGTAAACGCGTTGAAGATTTTAAAACGGATTCAATTTAAATTTAAATTTAAATTGGTCAACAAACAGCACGTTATCTCCTTTAAGCACGCGCTTGAAGTACGCCTAGAATCACGGCTAAATCGTGTAAACCATGATGCCTCCTTTCATTTTTAAAATCCCTCTCTCCCTCAATCCAGTTCGAAGAAAATAATTAATGGCCGTGCATTTTTATTTATTCAATCCAGTTTCCTCTTTGAAATCATGGTCACAAATTCATTTCGAACCGCCCTCTTCTTTTTCTTCCATTCGAAAAAAAGTCGAGCTCCTTTCCTTTATCCTCGTCCGATTCGTTTTTATAAAAAAAAGGGAATTCTCAAAATCAAATTCACATAGAAATGGGGGAGAGAAGCGGCCGAGGTTGCAATCTTCGTTCGCAAGTTCGATCTCGAGCATCACGAGATGGCGCGCGCTCGAGGAGCAGCGGAGATGTGGTATTGTTCGATTTGGGGGTTCGAGCATGGGGCAACGCGAGGCGCAGGAGGATGCGGCGGCGACGTCGCGATGGCGGTGTAAGCAGCGTCAACTGAAAGGTGTTCAAAGTGTGGCGTTGGATAGCTCGAGCGCGACGCCGCGAGCGTGTGGAGGATGTTGTCTCGCGATGGTCTCGAGGGGAATTGGGGCGAGCGGCGACTGCGAGCAGTGCGATGGTGGTGATGTTCGAACCTGAGGTGTTTTGCAGTAAGTTATTCTTTAGTTTACAATTCAAGTTCTGAAAATTAATAAATTTTTGTTGAGATTTAAAATTTATGCAGATTGAAGACTGTATATATAATTTAGTTATAAAGGTTGTTATCGGGAAGTATATACAGATGAGATTTTGAGGTGGAATCGTAGGTCAGTTAAAATATAGGCAGTATTAATTTAAGTTTTAAACCTCTGTTTAATTTAAAAGTAATACAAAGGTTTGAAAAATAAATGTTACTGTTATAATTTTGTTATTAGGCAGAAGTGTTTAAAGTAAATCAAATGATAACAGTAAATTATAAAACAGAAAAGATTTTGTGAGAATAGAAAAAAAAAATTTGAAGCCTATATAGATTATTTTACAAATATATATATAGTTCATAAATAAAATAAATATAAGTTAACTAATTTATTTTATAATGAGGTATTATGGAAAATTAAAGTGTGTAAATTTACCTATCTAAACTATTTTTGTTACTAAAAGATTTAATAAAGGTAAGTTAGTTCAAAATTTAATTGAATTATAAAATAGTAATTAAGGGTCGATTTATATTTCAAATATTAATAAAATCATTGGCTAATTAAATTTACGCAATAGGAATTTAAATTTTTCGATTCATTTCAAATATTAATTAAAATCGTACAATTGTTATACAAGGTCAAAATTGTGAAGAAAACGAGCTGATATGGAAATGGATTGCAAATAAAAGCTAAGGTGAGAACTTCTCACTCAAAAGGGTTTATTTAAATTTTAAATAGTTAGATTTAAAATTTGTCGATGGATTGATTGTTTGCTTGATTGTGATAGTATATATAGTAGTATATATAGCAATATATATATATATATATATTGGCATATGTATATATTGCAGTTGATTTATTTCCCGCATTATATAGCGGATGAGACCCTATTGCGCCACCTATTAAGCGGCTAATATTTTATAAATCCCATATACCGCGATATTCCGTCTCGAAGCAGAATTGGTATTGTGCTAATGTCTTTGGATGCAGGGAAACAGGTTGGAGGGATCCAATTGGATTCCTCAACTGTATTTATTTATTTACAAATATTGTGATATTTGATCGATTATCATATTGATATATGATGTTTGAAAGTCGTGATTGACTATTTGATGTGTTGCATCATCGGATCCAGTTTTAAAGTTTAAAAATAGCGATTTTGATTTTAATGGGATTTTTAAAGTGATTTTTGAAATTATATGTTTATTCAAAATTTTGAATTGATTCATTTTAAATAATTAAAACGTTATAAAATTTAATATTATAAAAATTTCTATTTTTGTAAAATATAACCAAATTAAGATTTTTGAAATAAATAGTGATTAATTTATAAAATGGTTTAATTGGGAATTTTGAATTATAATAAAAGAATGTATATAAAAGATTTATAAAATTGATATGTATAAATTAAAATATTGGAATTATAAAACGAGTTTATTAAGTGTTTAAATGAAGTATAAAATGGATTTCATTGAAAATTATAGATTTATAATTGTGAAATTATAAAGTGAATAGATTTTTGTAAAATAAAAGATTTATAAGTAATTAACTTATAAATTAGATTTGGTATATAACTGAGTTATATAAATTGAATTGGTTAATAAAGGAGATTTATAAATCGAAGTTTTATAAATAGAAATGGAATTTATAAAGATTGTTTATAAATTCGAAATCAATTGAATTTGATAAATTTAAAAATAGAAGTTATGAAAGGAGATATACTCACGATTTTGGACAGTGAATATATTATTGAATAAACGGATATGTTTTCAGGAAGGTGATATCATGAAATGAAGTTAATGGCTTTAAAGATGTTTTAAAATGCATTAAGTATCGAATACATAGATTTCAACATTCATTGTTGAAATAGACGTTTTCGAGAAATAAGGAAATGGTGGACTATAACACTGTTGTTATAGTAAATGATTTCCGGAAGGAAATGTTTTGTATAGTATTGGGATTCATATATCTATTTTAATTTCGAATTCCTATACTAGTGATTTTGGGTCGTCGTAACAATGTTTTACGTAACATTCGTTTTGACCCAAACAAATGTGTTTAAGAGAATGATTTCTTAAGGAATGAAATATATACTTAATTTTCAATTTAAGTATATTGAATATTTTCCAAGTGTTGAAAATGAATGGATTTGTGAATTACTTATTATTAAATAAGTATGGAAATGTTTTCCAATATGAACTGAATATTTTGAGACTTTATCTTTTAAAGATAAATTGAAAATGAATATTAGAAATCGATTTGAAAATCGTATATTCATAGATATTTTGGAATTATAAATTCATTATGGAATTTATAAATGAAAAGGGGAATTTGTTTAAAAATAAACGTTGATTTATTTTTGAAGTGTGGGAATTAATTTACGGATTTGGAACGTAAATATAAAGTAAATCATTAAGGATTTATTTAATTGGTTTAAATAAACCATTTTGAAATGAAAGTATTTTCGAGAAAGGAAAATGATTGAAATTTGTTTTCAAAAATGGTAAAGGATTGAAAAGTGATTTGAAAATTAGTTTTCAAATGTTTGAAGTGTGGGAAATTTTATATCTAGTAAAGATATTTTGAAAAGTAAATAATTTGTGAAATTATTTGGAATTTGGTGATGTTGCGCATCTTTATTGATAGTTAAATAACCGACTATCAATATTTACCTTTAAATAGGTATTTGTTGTGAATTGCTTGAATTTGAATGCCACACTTATTTTTAAAAATAAGCGCTCACTATTCGGGTTAGCCGGGAAAGGACCTTGGGGTCGTATAACCCATTCCGAATATGTGATACGTCGTAATGGATTGCATTCGATGACCGGTGTTGAAAACCGGATATTTGTGAAAATGGAAGGATTACCGTCGAGTTACTCTACATCGGCTGATCTCCGATATACATGTTTTATCACCCTTAGTGACGGGAAGTCCGGTCGTGATTAGTGAATATCCGAAATGCAAGGACTTCTTTGGAAGTGCCTTCGGTTCTGTTCGAGCCCGGAACAGACTTGTATGGATTGTATGTCTGACATTACAAATTGAGATATAAAGCTGATTTCTTTCAAATATATTTCTGTTGGTGGCGGAGAATTTATTCTCTTATCTTAACACCCTTCTCTGAGACGTACGAGCTCAGAGGTTATATAGTTGAAGGTTATTAGTGATATACTCCCAATTTGATAGTGTGGCATGCTGAGTGTTGGTGTGAGATGATCATTGTTAGATCATTTGTGATAGGATCATTTATTTGATCATTTATCTTGGTGATCATTTCTATGATCATTTGTTGACCTAAAGCACGGCTTTTGTATAAAGCGTGGCTTTGTGGACGAGACTTCGTCGGACCTCACACCCCGGAAATGGTCAAAACAGGAAGGATGCAGCAAGATTATTAGGGGGTAGCGCCCCTTTAGTGTATGTCATTCCTTCTGGATAGAGGTGGTATCGTGGTATGGATCCCAGATATTTAACCTATGTTGTTGCTGCAAATTTTATGGTTGTTGGAAATCGATGATCCTCGGATAGATCGGTTACGATCGGGGGATGACATATTCGTGTCAGTAGTTACCCAGTTAGGGGTAACCCGGCCTTGTGTTGGCAGAGATCCGGTTTGGTTCTCGGGACGTCATTCCAGAGGCGTTTCCATGTGGCAATGGGAAGTTCCTTGGCCTGACCATTTGTTGGAAATCCAAAGAAACAATACGATCTTGTATGGTTTTAGTTGTAGAACCTATCATTCACTTATGGTGGCGCCCCACTGTTTGGATGGTAGCTATAGTAGGCATAAGTGCGGAATGCCTATGCTGGCTAAGATTTATATCTTTATTTTCGAAATGATTTTTTCTGCACTATTCACTAGTAATAATATCAAATGTTTCTTTTTAATGTGTATCAAGCATCTTTGACTATCATAAGGAGAAATCTCTTTCGATTCTGCGTTTGCATTGTGTGTGTGTGCGGGAAGCCTTATGGTAGTCTCATTTTTAAAAGCATTGTGAATTGACTTTAAAAATATTCCTCTATTTTGATTTTAAAGAAAAATAAACTGTTTTAGTTCTCACACCAGTCTTGCTGAGCTTAGGGCTATGTGATGGGGGGGTTCTCGCTTCGCGGTTAGGTGGCGAACGGGAAACTCTTGCCCCCACACGTCCTCTTTTAGGGGGTTGGTTAGGCGTAAGCTGAGACAGTCAAGAGGCTGGCCGTAAAAGCAAGTTTGGGATATCAGTGTAAGCCACGGTGGGGCTGGGATGGTTGAAAAGCCTACCGGTTGTGACCGCAAACGTTACATTTGGTGTCAGAGCTTATGGTTAAGAGACAACCATGGCTCTGTTGGGTGTTACTCATTAGAGATAGAGTCAGTAGTACTCTAGAATGAGTTTGAGTGTAGTAATAGATACGAGCGTGTATTTGTTAGTGAATATAAATTGTTTTATATTGTGATGATTGGTTTGTTGAGTGGTATATGGATTTTGGTCAACACGAGTAATTAACGTTGTTGATAGGGATCTCTAAACACTTGTACAGAACAAATTGACACGTTATCGTTTTAATAGGGTAAATGAAATAATTTTACCTTGATTATATTTTATATATAAAGGAATAATTTTTCGGAATTATTAAAGTGTATATAAGTTGATTGTTTGGTTGTTGAATAAGTTGTTTGAATAAGTTAAATAAAACTTATTGTAAAAGAATAATTGTATAAGTAAAATGAATTATAAGAATTGAATTATAATTAATATGATTTACAATTGCGAAATAAACTTATATATATATATATATATATATATATATAAAGTGAAACTCTATAAGAATTTTTTTTATAAATGTCATTTATAAATGAAAGGAAGTATAAGTAAATCAATAAAATTCAAGTAGTAATTTTTGAATATAAGTTGTATAACTTATAAGATGATGAATATAAGTGAAATAAGTTTTGAACTTATGATAGGAGTTAATAAATTTAGCTTTGGTAAAAAGTTAAACAGGATTGGAATTTGAATTGGATTTATAAGTGAAAACTTAAGTTAAATTAAACAAAAGGTGTTTGGAATGAAATATAACTTAAGTGATGTTGAATAAAGTTGATTTTGGTATAGAAGTAAATTAATTAGTGAATTAATGAAAGTGAAGTCATTAAGAAATTGAACTTGAGTTATATAAATGAAATTCAACTTTAAATTGTTAAAGGAATTAGCAATTGAATTGATAAATGGATTGAATGTTAATCAATTAAATGTTAAAGAATTGATATGAAATAATGAATGTAAGTGTTAATTCATTAAAAGCTAATGTTATTAGAAATTGAATAAATTGAATATTGAAGTTTATTTATGGAAATAATAAATAAGTTGATAACTTGTACAATTTGAATTTTGATAGAATAAATTTAATTTAAAGAATTGAGTTAAATTAAAATAAGTATAAGTGAACAAATTTGAATAAAGTTAATTTGAAAGAAATGTCCAAGGACACGAAGTGAAATAATTGCTTAAAGAAAATTTATTAAGTTGAAAATAAATTTGGAGTAATTAAAATGAATTGGAATTGAGTATTGAATTATGGAAATAAATTGAGAATGAATGAATGAATTTACAATTGCGAGTAAATGAAGTAAATTGAATTCATATGGAATTTGAAATCCAGTTTAAATATACGTGGTTATAAACTGAAATTGAAACTGAATATTGACAACCAATTTGAATTGTGCGAGATGAAATGAATTAGAACTTGTAATGATTTAGTAATTGGAACTAATTTAAAATAGTGTAGTTATGAATAAAAGATGATAGATAAAATTCAATATTCAGAATAGAAGATAAATTGAATTCAAATAGAATTGAAATTGTGAATTAAATTCAAATGAAATTGGAAATGTAAAATTGAATGAAAATGAATATACAACTTCAATAGTGAAGTAAAAGTGTATAAGAAGCATATATTGAAAATTTTGTAAAGAAATGTGCAAAATGGTTTGATTGTTGGAATTGGATATTATGGCTAGCAGGATATACAGGTGTATTAAAAGAAATGGAATTGGAATTTTGATTTCAAAGATAAAATTGAATTGCTCGACAAAAAGGTACGTATTTGAATTTCAGTATGAAATTTGATTATTTTCTTCTCCAGCCACTTGGCTTTCTCTTTTCTTTTTGATTCTGAGGGGTCGTAGGCCATTTTGTAGTTGTACCGAGCTAGCCGCGCAAAGGAGACGCTGGCGAAATTTTTCGAAAATTTAGGGTGTTAGAAAATTTTTGAGAAAATTTTGAAAGTTTAAATTTGAATTTTAATTTTGAAGTAAACAATATTGTTTGAAACATATAATTGAAGTTGGAAAGCTGGTTGAAAATGAATCTCTAGTAAAAAGATTTAGGTTAGTAAGTTGTTAAAACTATTTTGGTTGTGAAAAATAGTGAACGAGTTAAGGACCATTCTTCCTAACTTGTAATTTCGGGACGAAATTCTTTTAATGGGGGAAGATTGAAACGACCCAGAATTTTGAACCAATTAATTTGAAAATATTTAATTAATATTAAATATTTGAATGACGGTTTGGCTTGAATTTCAAATTATCAGAATGAATCTGGTAGTTAAATTTTAGAATTTAATCTATTAAAGGTTGAATAAAAATTTGAATCTTCAATTTTAAACTGATTAAAAATATTTCAAAGGTTTGTAAAATCCATATTGATAATATTGAAGATTATAGAAGCTTCAGAATTGAATTTGAAAGTGAATTGTTCAGTTTTGAAATTTTATCGTTCTGATCGATATTTAAAAATAGTCGTTCGAGGCACAGTCTCAGAATTCGACGAAACCTGTTCCATTGGATCCGTAATATTGAATTATTACCGGATTTCAAATTTCGTAGCAATCAGAGTTGTTATACGAGCGCATGACGTGTAAACGCGTTGAAGATTTTAAAACGGATTCAATTTAAATTTCAATTTCAATTGGTCAACAAACATCACGTTATCTCCTTTAATCACGCGCTTGAAGTACGCCTAGAATCACGGCTAAATCGTGTAAACCATGATGCCTCCTTTCATTTTTAAAATCCCTCTCTCCCTCAATCCAGTTCGAAGAAAATAATTAATGGCCGTGCATTTTTATTTATTCAATCCAGTTTCCTCTTTGAAATCATGGTCACAAATTCATTTCGAACCGCCCTCTTCTTTTTCTTCCATTCGAAAAAAAGTCGAGCTCCTTCCCTTTATCCTCATCCGATTCGTTTTTATAAAAAAAAGGGAATTCTTAAAATCAAATTCACATAGAAATGGGGGAGAGAAGCGGCCGAGGTTGCAATCTTCGTTCACAAGTTCGATCTCGAGCATCACGAGATGGCGCGCGCTCGAGGAGCAGTGGAGATGTGGTATTGTTCGATTTGGGGGTTCGAGCATGGGGCAATGCGAGGCGCAGGAGGATGCGGCGGCGACGTCGCGATGGCGGTGTAAGCAGCGTCAACTGAAAGGTGTTCAAAGTGTGGCGTTGGATAGCTCGAGCGCGACGCCGCGAGCGTGTGGGGGATGTTGTCTCGCGATGGTCTCGAGGGGAATTGGGGCGAGCGGCGACTGCGAGCAGTGCGATGGTGGTGATGTTCGAACCTGAGGTGTTTTGCAGTAAGTTATTCTTTAGTTTACAATTCAAGTTCTGAAAATTAATAAATTTTTGTTGAGATTTAAAATTTATGCAGATTGAAGACTGTATATATAATTTAGTTATAAAGGTTGTTATCGGGAAGTATATACAGATGAGATTTTGAGGTGGAATCGTAGGTCAGTTAAAATATAGGCAGTATTAATTTAAGTTTTAAACCTCTGTTTAATTTAAAAGTAATACAAAGGTTTGAAAAATAAATGTTACTGTTATAATTTTGTTATTAGGCAGAAGTATTTAAAGTAAATCAAATGATAACAGTAAATTATAAAACAGAAAAGATTTTGTGAGAATAGAAAAAAAAATTTTGAAGCCTATATAGATTATTTTACAAATATATATATAGTTCATAAATAAAATAAATATAAGTTAACTAATTTATTTTATAATGAGGTATTATGGAAAATTAAAGTGTGTAAATTTACCTATCTAAATTATTTTTGTTACTAAAAGATTTAATAAAGGTAAGTTAGTTCAAAATTTAATTGAATTATAAAATAGTAATTAAGGGTCAATTTATATTTCAAATATTAATAAAATCATTGGCTAATTAAATTTACGCAATAGGAATTTAAAATTTTCGATTCATTTCAAATATTAATTAAAATCGTACAATTGTTATACAAGGTCAAAATTGTGAAGAAAACGAGCTGATATGGAAATGGATTGCAAATAAAAGCTAAGGTAAGAACTTCTCACTCAAAAGGGTTTATTTAAATTTTAAATAGTTAGATTTAAAATTTGTCGATGGATTGATTGTTTGCTTGATTGTGATAGTATATATAGTAGTATATATAGCAATATATATATATATATATATATATATTGGCATATGTATATATTGCAGTTGATTGATTTCCCGCATTATATAACGGATGAGACCCTATTGCGCCGCCTATTAAGCGGATAATATTTTATAAATCCCATATACCGCGATATTCCGTCTCGAAGCGGAATTGGTATTGTGCTAATGTCTTTGGATGCAGGGAAACGGGTTGGAGGGATCCAACTGGATTCCTCAACTATGTTTATTTATTTACAAATATTGTGATATTTGATTGATTATCATATTGATATATGATGTTTGAAAGTCGTGATTGACTATTTGATGTGTTGCATCATCGGATCCATTTTTAAAGTTTAAAAATAACGATTTTGATTTTAATGGGATTTTTAAAGTGATTTTTGAAATTATATGTTTATTCAGAATTTTGAATTGATTCATTTTAAATAATTAAAACGTTATAAAATTTAATATTATAAAAATTTCTATTTTTGTAAAATATAACCAAATTAAGATTTTTGAAATAAATAGTGATTAATTTATAAAATAGTTTAATTGGAAATTTTGAATTATAATAAAAGAATGTATATAAAAGATTTATAAAATTGATATGTATAAATTAAAATATTGGAATTATAAAACGAGTTTATTAAGTGTTTAAATGAAGTATAAAATGAATTTCATTGAAAATTATAGATTTATAATTGTGAAATTATAAAGTGAATAGATTTTTGTAAAATAAAAGATTTATAAGTAATTAACTTATAAATTAGATTTGGTATATAACTGAGTTATATAAATTGAATTGGTTAATAAAGAAGATTTATAAATCGAAGTTTTATAAATAGAAATGGAATTTATAAAGATTGTTTATAAATTCGAAATCAATTGAATTTGATAAATTTAAAAATAGAAGTTATGAAAGGAGATATACTCATGATTTTGGACAGTGAATATATTATTGAATAAACGGATATGTTTTCAGGAAGGTGATATTATGAAATGAAGTTAATGGCTTTAAAGATGTTTTAAAATGCATTAAGTATCGAATACATAGATTTCAACATTCATTGTTGAAATTAGACGTTTTCGAGAAATAAGGAAATGGTGGACTATAACACTGTTGTTATAATAAATGATTCCTGGAAGGAAATGTTTTGTATAGTATTGGGATTTATATATCTATTTTAATTTCGAATCACTATGCTAGTGATTTTGGGTCGTCGTAACAATGTTTTACGTAACATTCGTTTTGACCCAAACAAATGTGTTTAAGAGAATGGTTTCTTAAGGAATGAAATATATACTTAATTTTCAATTTAAGTATATTGAATATTTTCCAAGTGCTGAAAATGAATGGATTTGTGAATTACTTATTATTAAATAAGTATGGAAATGTTTTCCAATATGAACTGAATATTTTGAGACTTTATCTTTTAAAGATAAATTGAAAATGAATACTAGAATTCGATTTGAAAATCGTATATTCATAGATATTTTGGAATTATAAATTCATTATGGAATTTATAAATGAAAAGGGGAATTTGTTTAAAAATAAACGTTGATTTATTTTTGAAGTGTGGGAATTAATTTATGGATTTGGAACGTAAATATAAAGTAAATCGTTAAGGATTTATTTAATTGGTTTAAATAAACCATTTTGAAATGAAAGTATTTCCGAGAAAGGAAAATGATTGAAATTTGTTTTCAAAAATGGTAAAGGATTGAAAAGTGATTTGAAAATTAGTTTTCAAATGTTTGAAGTGTGGGAAATTTTATATCTAGTAAAGATATTTTGGAAAGTAAATAATTTGTGAAATTATTTGGAATTTGGTGATGTTGCGCATCTTTATTGATAGTTAAATAACCGACAATCAATATTTACCTTTAAATAGGTATTTGTTGTGAATTGCTTGAATTTGAATGCCACACTTATTTTTAAAATAAGCGCTCACTATTCGGGTTAGCCGGGAAAGGACCTTGGGGTCGTATAATCCATTCCGAATATGTGATACATCGTAATGGATTGCATTCGATGACCGGTGTTGAAGACCGGATATTTGTGAAAACGGAAGGATTACCGTCGAGTTACTCTACATCGGCTGATCTCCGATATAGAGGTTTTATCACCCTTAGTGACGGGAAGTCCGGTCGTGATTAGTGAATATCCGGAATGCAAGGACTTCTTTGGAAGTGCCTCGGTTCTGTTCGAGCCCGGAACAGACTTGTATGGATTGTATGTCTGACATTACAAATTGAGATATAAAGGTGATTTCTTTCAAATATATTTCTGTTGGTGGCGGAGAATTTATTCTCTTAGCTTAACACCCTTCTCTGAGACGTACGAGCTCAGAGGTTATATAGTTGAAGGTTATTAGTGATATACTCCCAATTTGGTAGTGTGGCATGCTGAGTGTTGCTGTGAGATGATCATTGTTTGATCATTTGTGATAGGATCAAATATTTGATCATTTATCTTGGTGATCATTTCTATGATCATTTGTTGACTCAAAGCACGGCTTTTGTATAAAGCGTGGCTTTGTGGACGAGACTTCGTCGGACCTCACAGCCCAGAAATGGTCAAAACAGGAAGGATGCAGCAAGGTTATTGGGGGTAGCGCCCCTTTAGTGTATGTCATTCCTTCTGGATAGAGGTGGTATCATGGTATGGTGCCCAGATATTTAACCCATGTTGTTGCTGCAAATTTTGTGGTTGTTGGAAATCGAGGATCCTCGGATAGATCAGTTACGATCGGGGGATGACATATTCGTGTCAGTAGTTACCCGGTTAGGGTAACCCGACCTTGTTTTGGCAGTGATCCGGTTTGGTTCTCGGGACGTCATTCCAGAGGCGTTTCCATGTGGCAATGGGAAGTTCCTTGGCCTGACCATTTGTTGGAAATCCAAAGAAACAATACGATCTTGTACGGTTTTAGTTGTAGAACCTATCATTCACTTATGGTGGCGCCCCACTGTTTGGATGGTAGCTACAGTAGGCATAAGTGCGGAATGCCTATGCTGGCTAAGATTTATATCTTTATTTTCGAAATGATTTTTTCTGCACTATGCACTAGTAATAATATCAAATGTTTCTTTTTAATGCGTATCAAGCATCTTTGACTATCATAAAGAGAAATCTCCTCCGATTCTGCATTTGCATTGTGGGTGTGTGTGCGGGAGGCCTTATGGTAGTCTCATTTTTTAAAGCATTGCGAATTGACTTTAAAAATATTCCTCTATTTTGATTTTAAAGAAAAATAAACTGTTTTAGTTCTCACACCAGTTTCATGACTGACTCGGAGTTTATTGTTTTCCTTCCTAAACTCTGGGTGCCCACCAATTTCCACATGGGCAGTCAAGAGTAAAGGTTTATCAGGATATTCTGGAATTTAGGAGTTGCTGGAAGCAAGCTGGATGGCATGGCGTATTACTAGTATATTATATTTCTTTTCCACTGCATGTTGTTGTTGTTGTACACTCTGATGATGTAATGTAATGTAATATGATGTAAATAACTGATATAGTTTTTTGTTTAAAGATTATTCATTTATCTATTATATGTTGTTCCACTGCGAATTGTGAGATTCTGATGTTGTTATGTTGTTTCCATTCTGTTCTATCTTTTTTTCTATCTTCTTCTACGTTTTCTTTTTCTTTAACCCTAACATTTCGGTTTTTCGGCAACGAAAAATCGCAAACGTTACATCAACTTTCAATTCAAATTCAAAAGTTAGCCAACTTTTATCATTTTTAATTACCTAGTAATTTATAATCTTTTAAAATAAATTTCCATGTCAAATTCAGTATTTTAATGTTGTACTAATTATAATGTTCAATTTCAATTGTAGTAAATTCATTAATTATAATCTAAATTCAAATAAATTCATTTATTTCGATTTATATCTTACTATTAAATCAATCATTATTTTATCGATATAGTTAACATTGGTTTACGCTTTATTACATCAATATTCTACAGTTATCATTTTAATTCATATTAACTGCAATAATTAATTAGATTAATCATATTTGATTTCCAATTTAATTTCAACGGATTAAATAGCGAAATGATAATTACACAGTTATTACAACTTATAATTTCAAATACAATTCTATGTTTACTGTTAATAAACAAAACTAATAAATTCACGTATTGATTAATTATTCTATATTAACAAATTTCAATCAGTTACGTACAATTTTACTATTAAATGCAACATTTGGCGTAATTCCTTATTTACGATTTCTAACCAAATTAACTTTACATTTGTTTTACATTGATTGGAATTACATTAAAATAATCATCAATTACATTAAATGAATATTATTAATTTCATCCTAATTGTTTCCTTATTAACAAATCATAAATTTATAATTTCTTTCAATATTAAATACCAAAATCTTATTTAATCAATATTTTTAATTACCGAAATTACGGGTCGTTACAACAGAAGTTGTATTGAACACTGTAGCCACGTTGCACTTCTTTTAATGCTTGCAAGCTTGACTACTAGAGATAGAATGCCCCAATGTCCTATCATATTGAAAACTGTAGCCACATTGCACTTCTTTTAATGCTTGCTAGCCTAACTAGTGGAGATAAAATGTCTCAGTATCTAGTCATATCAAATAATGTAGCCAAGTTGCACTTCTTATAATGCTTGCTACTTGGCCAGGGGAGAAAGAACGCCTCAATGTCCCATCATATCGAACGATGTAGCTACGTTGCACTTCTTTTAATGCTTTCCATCTTGACTAGTGGAGGTAGAATGCCTTAATGTCACGTCATATCGTACACTGTAGCCACGTTGCACTTCTTTGATGCTCTCCAACTTGACTAGTGGAGACAGAATGCCTTAGTACTATATATATCGTACTGCTTGCAACAATGCTCTTCACTAATATCCTATCAATAACACATAAAAATGGTGGATTACAACCATACTTCCTTACCCTCATCATACGCGTATGAAGGTCCTTTAAGACACAATACCCCGTCAAATACATCTTTCCCCCAACCACCAACCAAGTGGTAGGTTGAAATGGAGGAAAGATACTATGAGGATATAAGGGAGCATGAGAGAGATTTGCAAGAGCGTAGACTTTTAGAGGATAGAAGAAGGCAGCAAACATGCCACCAAGTACCTCAAGCAGATCAATAGGCCAACTCTGGATAAATATACTGTAACTATGGATTTTTTTTATTATTATTCCATTATAAGAAATAGAACTGACATAAGTCGACGTCGTAATAGAAGCCGCAATTTCCAGATGGTTGTGAATTTTAGCAATGGCTTGATGATTTTTTAACTCATCGAGCAATTGTATATGCTACTGCACTAGAAGAACAAATTAAAACACTTTAGAGGACACTTGATTCAATTCAATTATCAGGTGGTAAAAGACAGTTTTAGTGAGTTTATTTTCGATCTATGTTTTCCTCTTGTTTCAATGTTTGTAATGGTTTAATTAAGTTTAATATTTGTAATGGTTTAACTAATTGAGTTTTTAATGGTTTAATTAAGTAATTACCAGCTTATTACCTTAAGTACAAGCTTGAATCTTAAAACGTAGACTTAACTTACTTAATTTGAATTTGAAAGTACATAGAACTTACTAAAGGTAATTAAGTGACGATAAATAACTTAATTAACCAACCCAAACATTATTCAAATTTTCCAACTTAGCTAACTCAAAGATCATATCCAGCATGTCCAACAAAATCAGTACGATACTCCCAAAAATATTGTGAACCAAATGTAGCTCGTGTTAATTGAAATATGTCTTCTTCCTCTACTGTATTTATAACACTTCTATATCTTCGAAAAGCTCTAGTAAACATGACATAAGTCCTTCAAGTTTTCAGAATCCTACGAATTAATTTATAGTCAGGAATACTATTAAATGCTTCATTTAGAGTAATCCAAACATCCTAATTCAACTCCTCTTCCATGTATCTTTGGTTATCTTTTATATTAGCTTTAAGTGGTACCAAATAACCTTATGGAGTCTGACTTTCATCTGCCATTAAAAATGTTGTGAAATTTCAATATAAAACTTTCATTCAAATAGAGAGTTCATGATCCACGTCAAATGAATCAAGTGCCATCTCAACGAACACAAGTCAAGCATCCGCATACTTGTGCAAAAACAATCACAAGTGTGTTTGTTTTTTCACAAAATGACACATACTGAAACGAAATATGAAATACAAACACTTCCACAACAATCAAATGAATTCCAAATACCCATATTGATATAGACATGAAATACAAATAAAAACACTGACATGAAATATGAAATATGAACAATGACATGAGAAACAGAATACAAACACTGACATGGGATATGAAATACAAATACTTAAACAACTATCAAATGAGATCCAAATACAACCACTTATAATAAATACATAAAACTACACCTTTTGCAACTAAATTGGTCACAAACACCCAAGAATACTTTTTGTAAAGATGTAAGTGAAGAAAAACAAAATTAAACTGAGTAAATGAATTAATAAGCAATAGAGAATGAGTTATAATCAAAGATATAAGAATTTATAGTGGTTCAATGATTGTATGCATACGTCCACTTTAAAGCTTATTCTTTATTAATCACTTATAAATCTGATTATAGTAGTAGAAAATAGCAAGTGCTTGATTACAATGGAGTTTAGATTAACAAGCAGCGTAAAGATCCCTAGAATAACCTATCAGGCTAGTATTTATAGATGAAGACAACCATATATCTCTCTGAAATTTCACTGAGTCGCCTACTACTCCACATGGGCCCACTAAAGGGATCACTGGGCCCGATTCGCAAAAAGGAATAGTCACCACCGATCCCTTCTTTGGTTGAGTTTTAGAGAGCAATCCCTATGGTGGCTTCCTTATGGAAAACATGCTTGGCCTTTAATTTTTATGCCATTTGAATCATTGGAACTCGAGTTGTCGCTTGATCTTTGATTCAACATGCCTTGAACGCTGCCTTTTTCCCATCCCTCTCGAGGGGTGTATACGGATCCCTCCAACTTTGTCCATTTGATATGTATTTCATAGGGTCCATATACCTTGCTCTCCTAATTTCATATGCTTTGGACTTGTAGATCTTGAGATATTGATTATTTTCTACAAGAATGCTCTTGCATATCGATGTATGTTGATCCTTCTCAATGAGCCAATCTATGCTAATCCCTTCCATCGATTGAGCCATATTCCATACTTTGAGCATTCTACATTATACATCCATCAAATCCATTCAATCCTGACTTTATATGACCATATGTACTTGACTTTTGGGTTTCACAATCACCACTTTAGAGTCGTTGGCCTTGATGGCAATCAAATCTAACTTGTGCAATCGGTTCGATATAGCCAGGCTAGAATGCCGGATAACACTTACCCCCCAAAGTACATCTTGTGATGAACATGACATGCTTTGAATCTAAGAAAATTAGAGTCTTTGACAAGAAATCCATCCAACTTTCTGAATAGCTGCTATCCATCTGTTGAACTATTTCTCCAAGGCATTATTTTTCTCATTGACCGCTTGGTCGATTTGTAATAGCATATATCCAAAGCTATACTCCATTAGTTAATATTCATAGGTTTGGTTCCATAAGAGCAATAAGTTTTGGTTATTTGTTCTAGCCTCAAACATGAAGGCTTCAGGTTTGATATCAATTTTTACCGACTTCAAAAAATTGAACCTTCGGGTCGTACACGTGCACGTTCATATACACGTTCTTGTTGTTGGCTCCTAGACGTGCTCGCACATTCATGTGTCATCGCCAAATTTCCTGCATTTTATATGTACATGATTATATAGAGCTCTTTGAACTTGTAATCTAATCCTACCTTATTTTTTCATACAATCAGCACTAATTCGCCACTACGAATTTGGACATATGATGATGATGAATAATAAAACATGCATATTCACTATTTGTCTTGAGATTTAACAATCAAATCCTTGGAAGACTAAAAACTTGCATCTGGACTTGAATGACGAACTTTACACTTCGATATGCCGAAATTCGATCCCAAACTTACACAAATGATTAATCTTTTTTGCCAGTTGAGAAGGTCAATGATGACGGTCACTCTAGCAGAATCCAAAGTCTCATCATTTAACTTGATTTTTTGATTTTAAGATATTTATTTCTGCTATACAGTTCACTACACTAGCTCACACTTAACACGGAGGAAACATGTAAACTTTTCTAACCTTGATTATCTACTGAGTATAGTTAACATGGACTCTAGATGCTCAAAGCGTTTAGCTGCTATGTCTTCCAAACTGGCCGTGCAACATAGCGATCTTGACGCAAAATCAAGATCTGCGACTATATCTGGCAGGCTTTCTCCTAGTCATCAAGCCGAACAAACGAAAGTTTCTGGCCCATCGGTCAACCTTTTTTCAGATGTTCCGATCCTCCCAACAAAGGATATAAGCCCTGCTCCAAACCCAGTAGAGGCTATCATTCTCCTAACTAACCCGATAGACTCTCAAGCCTCCCGAATTGTTGAGGATACCCTTTGCAGGATGTGTTCCATACATGGAATTCCATTTGCAGATGTCCTGGTTCTTTTGATAAATGATTGGCCTCACTTGCCCTCGGAGTGGTACATGACGTATAACAAATTTATGTGCTGCACCGGATGCGTGCCATCCTTCAATTTGTTTATTCGAGAAATGTTGAGATATCTTGGAATAGATCCCATGCAACTCAATCCGAATAGCCATACCTTCCTACATGGAACTTTTCTGTTGTTCATGAGCGTTCTATTTCACCCGCCAACTCCTAAGGATATAAGGTTCATTTATAATTTTAAACGACAGTCAGGAAGTCCTTTGTACTTTTTCTTGAACCTTCACCTAACTGCCAAATCTTAACGGGCGCTTGGAATAAACTCTCTCTTTTCAAATATGAGTGGTTCTACGTTTGGAGTCCACCTGGATTCACAAGACGATGGTTGGAAGGACGTAAGTGTTATTTTCATTTCATTGTTAAGTCCATTAATCCAAGCCATATTTTTGAACCTACTAACATCCTGAATTCCTACATTTGTCGGCCTATGTCCAGAAAGCATTAGTTTTTCAAGAGCGGTCTCTGCTATCCATGCTACACCTGTCGAAGACTGGGACATCAAACTTCTTGTAATCAATGAGTTATTATCTCTTTAGGGCTGATGGAAGAGGGTCATAGCATTGGGCTTCCTAGAATTGTGGCATTATCGAGAAACGCCCGGAGCAAGAAAGGGATGCCAACAATCCTATCGTGCCTGCAGTTAAGGGGACTCAGGACGACATTGAAGAGGAGAAATCAGAGGTGCCAAGATCGATGAGCCTGGCAACATGAGTGCAGGCCTGGGTAAAGCACCTGTGGTCGAATGGTCACAAGATGTATAACCCCAAACTCCAACTAAGAGAAAGAAGAAGCTAGCATATAAACTTCGCAGAAGAAAAACTGCTGCAGATCTACTGTTGATCATCACTTCTATTGATGAAAAATCATCTTCCCAACACTTGGAAAGTTCACCGAAAGGATTTTCAAATCTCCAGATTCCCGTTGCAATTATGACTTATGACTTTCCAAACATCAATATCAAAGGGCTCAATTCTCCTACTAGGAGTGGTGAAGGAATTCATCCTACCAATAGGGGAAAGAAAACACCCATAAACAAGGCTACATCAATTGGTCTATCTGGAGGAACTATAGGACACTCACAACCATGTGCACTTCACTACATGCCTTCGTTAAACCTTCGCATAATAGTTACTTACACATTCTCATTTGGTCTTTGCAGGTGGAATGACTCAATCTTGGGCTTTTGATTCGCTTAAGGGGTTCTTCACGCATTATGGATCTAACTGCGCCTCAAAACTTGGCAGGCATAGGGAAAAAGATGACAAATGGGAGAAAAGATATCATTCAAGGGAATCTTCTTCTTCCAAACATAAGCCACAATGTCAATCATCTCTTGAGGGAGTCCGACCCAATCTTCATGTTTATAGCAGAGACCATCCTTCCTTCCATAGCCCTCGAATTGCCATATTACATAAACATTACTCTGGTTCTTCTAGCTCTAGACAATCTCACGATTATAGATCAAGCAGCATCTAACTGCCACTTCCGATCCATCCTTGCCGATTGCTTCTTCGGACACTTCTACAGTGGAGAAATTGGTCAAACTTAAGGCCACTTTTCCAAAAGTATGTTTCGATGGGCTTAAATTCCTTCCCACAATACATATGATCCTGGGGATGCCAAAGCAAGCTCTCTCTCATGTGTTAATGACGTGTTCGTGCAGCATGTATTGTTTCAATACTTAGCCAAAAAATCTTCGAAGTATCAATCGAGCGACAAAATGAAGTAGATCGTCTCAAGCTAGAGGCGATCCAAGATAAATACATAATCAAACACCAAGATGATGAGTTATCAGAGTTGACAAAAAAATAGCTAAGGCAGAAAAGAGTGTTAAGGAAACGTCGAAGGCAGGGAGTCGTTTAGAAGCTTCCTATAAGAAAGTACTCGATGCTGCCATCAATCACAGCGAGGCACTTGCTCTGGAAAAGGACTCCTTGCAAATGGAGAAAGATGCCTTGGCCCGTCGCATTGAGGAACTTGAAGATCTCCTTAAGAAAGAAAAGGAAAAAATGATCCAGGCTTGGGAAGTATCACAAAGGTACTACGAAGAGGCTTTTGAAGCAAGGAGCCTGAAAATTAAACTTGATGAGCAATTTTCCAAAATAGAAGCCCTTAAAGAAGAGGCACAAGTGAAAAGCCATAAGGAGATGATGGAACAAATTGAAACTAGAGTAGAAGATGCTAGAGAGTCCATTCGAAATGAAATCAAGGACTTGTTTAATCCACTGATCATCGAATACAACACCAAAGTCCTCATCCATTACGACTTGAGTTTTCTTGGCAAGGTTTTCTTGAGTCACTTACTGAAGCCTAAAAGTACATTATTGAGATGAAGAAGAGGGAGTTGGGAAAAGTTGAGTTAGATGAAGAGAAATTATTGTGGAAGATCCTTCATGGAAATGAACCCTAGACCTTGTCGTCGCAAGACTCTGATATTTCAATAGTTCAGTGCCTTTCGATAAAGGCAAACATATTGTTAGATCTACGAAAGCCAATCCTAAAGGCCCTTCTTCTTTCCAAGCAGTTGAAGCATCGGTTTCCTTTAGCCCAGGGCAGGAATTTAGCTATGATCCAGATAAGCCAGTTATCAATCCAAAACACCGACCCCTAATTTGGAAGGAGGCACTCCGACAACAACCGAGAGCCAATAGGATATAGGTATTTCACTTTACTCTCTACTCCACGAGAGGTTTTCTTCTTCATGCCTAATGGTCTTAGGCTTATTTGCTTATTTTAACAAATTGGCAAGTCTTTTGGGTCCCGACCAAACTCCTAAAAGCGGTGCTACCATGGAGATCCAAGAGAAATTATCAGAGATTCCGACGGCCATCGATGTACTAGGGCTCGATGATCAAGTCATCGAAGCACTCGACGATGATATGGTTGAAAAAAGCTGTCGATAGATGAATCCGACGACATTGTGATTACCGGCACCTTCGAACGCACTGATGAGATCGGTCTGAAGGAGCATATTGAAAAGGAGGAGTTACTGAAGAAAAAGGTTAAAGCTTAGCCCACCGAGGTGGACATTGAAGATCCACACCTCATCCACCACACATCATTCCACCGGGTGATTCAATTCCCAAAGAACCCCCTCTAAGCTTTAAACACTCTCCCTCTAAAGGTGGTAAGGGATCAAGGAAGAGAACTAGCAGAATTTCAGATAGCACCACTCTTGAAAAATCCCAAAAGAAGAGAAAATCAAAGAAATAGTCGTCACTTCGGGTCGGTATGTACAGTTTGCATAATTAGTTGTTCGTCGTTTTCTTTTATTAGTTGTGGTTGTATGTGTATGAATCTCAGTTTCTTGAAAAAACTTGTACCGCAATTTTTAAACTTATCATGTGAATATAAGTTCTAGGTTTATATTGAACTCTCGTATGAACTGTTATTTAAGTAGTTGAACTATTACTTTTCATTCAATGTACTTGTAATTTGTTGTTCATTAATTTGATAACAACCCAGTAGCTCTATCCCACGGTCTCCATGTGATTGAGCCCTAAGTCGCATCAAACCCTAGGCTCAAGTCTTAGTGTTACGCCATCGAATTCAGTGGTTTTAAGTAATTATACCTTTGCCCCAAGTCTTAGGTAAGGGTGGTTAGACGTTGGATGGTCGAACTCCATCCTTAGCGGGTTTGTACTCTCCTGTCGATTTCAAGCCGAATTTCATGGAATAGTGAATGGTCGAACCTCACTCATCTATTTGTTTATACTCATATTCGCACTCTGGGGATAAGAGTTAGTTGATGGTGGTCAAATCGCATCCAATTTAATTTTACACTCTAGTCCGTACTTTGGAGACTTAGAGTTATTTCGTTGGTGGTTGATTTACACCCGATTTATGGTTATACTCCAGTCCATATTCTGGAGACTTAGAGTTATTTCATGGATGGTTGATTTATACCCGATTCATAGTTATACTTCAGTCCAAACTTTAGGGACTTGGAGTTATTTAGAAGAGCAGTCGAATCATACTCTCCTTAATTGATTGATTTTCCCCTCAAGGCCCGAGGTTTGATTTAGCCAGTGATCGGTCGTGTCACAATCACACTTATTTTATTCCAGTCCCATCGTTTCACAGGATTTTTTCGGTCATCGGACAGTCGAGTCACATCCATTTCTCATTGTGCATCCCATCCATTGGATTATGAACGAGAGTTATTAAATGAACAATCGGACCAAGCCATCTTGTTCAGTCCCATTGGGAACTAGCATAATTGATTAATTCCAAACTCTGGGAACCTGTTTGGACATAGCGACATCAATCTGTTTCGTCATGTAACCAATACATAATGCTACAACAAACATAAATATTAAGGAAGTCCTAAACTTTATTTTCTAAATAGAAAGGAATGGCATAATTGATCTTATTACATATCTAAAAGATAAAATGCTAAAGCAAATTCTAAAAGAAAATACAATTGAACGAAGAATAAATAAACTAAGTGAAATCGCGTCGTAAATGCTCACTATTCCATACCCTTGGAAGTGTGATGCCATCAACAATCTCTAGCTTGAAAGCTCCTTCTCCAAGTCTCTGTTCAATGACATACGGTCCTTTCCAGATTGGACTAATGTGCGATGGGGTAGGAAAAACCCACTTCAAGATGAAATCGTCGATTTCAAAGGTTCTAAGTCATACTTTAACGTTGTAGTATCGGGAGACTCAGTGTTGATGCATAGCTGCCCTAAGATCGGCTTTCTCATGCTTCTCATCTATAAAATCAAGAGATTCCAAGATGAGATCTTTATTCGTTTTGGGATCATAGTAAGTTACTCGATGAGAAGGAACTTGGAGCTCTATAGGAATGGCAGCTTTGGAACCTAAGCAAGGGTGAATAGAGTATGGCCAGTCATGGACTTATGGGTGGTCCTTTAAGTCCACAATGCTATAGGGAGTTCATCCACCCACTTGCCTCTAGCCTTTTTGCAACACCCTAGATTTTTTGTAACATTACTTTGAATATTTAATTAGCTAAATAAAATAAAATAATATGTTGATTGGGAGATTGAGATTTGATATTTAATAAAGGTGTAGCCGTGCCATTTAACAATGATTAAAAGAAGAGTTTAACATGAAATAGGGGAGGGGTAAAATAGGAAAGAAGCCATTCCTATAGCTATCCCCTTAGGTCATGTACCACATACATGTTCAATTCATTTGAAAATTTTTATAAGTCAAGACCAACCACCATTAATAAGGGAAAGAGGAAGAAGATTAAGAAAATCTAAGGAAGAAGCTAATTCAAATCAAATCATTTCACATCTCAATCTGTATAATCTCTAAAGCTAAGGTGAATAATGTTTACATCTCATTTTTTTGTTTTTAGTTTTAAGATGAATTTTGAATATTTTGCAATGTTTGTCATGTTTTTTTAGCAAGGCTAAGCGGGGTGAACTGGGCCCCTACTAGTTTATTGCATAAACAATAAAGGTGAATATGCCACGTAACAAACAACGGAGCATAAAAAGAAAGGAGAGAAGGAAAAACAAAAATAAATAAAATAAAAGGGAAATCAATGATAACAAAAGAAGCCTAAATCTAACTGAACTAATGCATCCCCAAAGTCAAAAGAGCTATATCTAATAGCAGAGGCAATCTCTTGCCTTATATCATTCCAAATGCCGATACAGGAGATAATTTGACCCTATAAAATCTTTAAATTCTTGGTCTTCCATGTAACATAGATAAAAAATTTAAGAACCAACAACAACATGCCTAACCATTCTCCATCTTGTAGCTTTGTAAATGTGACTCCACTGGTGTTAACACTGGAAACATTTGATCTACCCATCAAGAGCATGAACTATTGCTATTTTGGAAATAAGAATTTATAGTTGAAAAATGGATGGATATTAACTTCTGTATCATCAAGGAATAATATACAAATAGATACAATCTGCATACCAACATCTACAAGTCTTTCTCGAGTTAGGAGCGCACTTCTTGTCACTTTCCAAAGAAGAAAGTTATCCTTCTCCCTTACAATATTATTCCATATTCTATGATACCAGGAAAATTGATATGTTTGAACATGGGAAATTAAAAAATTATAGACAGTAGAAATAGAGTGAGGTTTGAAATCCAATAACTACGTCACCCTGCCAACATGAACAGTAGGGTAGTGTTGTTGCTCGATATCATGCCATATGTTCTTGATCATAGGATTACTGGAATAAGGGAGGGTTATACAGCCATTAACAATGTAATCACATGCGTAAGCATCAACAGGAGTACCAATTTGAACTCTGTGACAATATGGCATCACAACAGCAAGGATGAGCCCCTGCATGGCCCAAGGATCATTCCAGAAACTTAAATGGCAATCAGAGGATGCCATGATAGTAAGATGAGGTAGAAAATCTATTTTGAGCTTGAGTATTGATCTCTATATCCAACTGCAATGCTGAGGGATGTCCATAATCTAAAATGATTGTTTTTGAGGTTGTGTTTGACAGTCCAGGCAACCCATATGTTATTCTTCCTGCTGATCAGATTATCAAAGTGGGTACTCAAGGCAGCTTTATTGTAAGTGTGAAGGTTTAAGATACCCAGGCCACCATGTTTCTTATGCATTTTAATTTTATGAAATTTAATAGGGTTAAGTTTGTTTGAAAATATGCAACCATGCTAAAGGAAATTGCATATAGCCCTTCTAGTCATCATAACAAGAGTTTTTGGAAGAAGAAAGGTTCTGCACCAATATAAAGTATAAGCAAGCACAACAGATCTGATGAAAGTCTACCTGCTTGAGACAACATAATATTGGACCAACAATTCATCGATCTCGTAATCTTAGCATAAACCCCAAGGCATTGAGCAGTGGAAATGGTTGAAGTGGCAAGAGGAATACCCAGGTATGTAGATGAATCTGCAGGATGAGACAGGACAGACATAAGTCTTAATAAGGAAGCAATGTCAGGAGGGATTCCAGCGGTATGTACACTGGATTTGGTGAGGTTGATAGACAGCCCAGAAAAGGAATGAAAAGTGCTTAATACCTCCATGATGGAAGATATGGATTCATTATTAGGTTTGGTGAATACAATGAGATCATCAGCATACATAAGACAGGTGATCAGAGGATCTTTACACTTGGGATGAATACTTATGAGTTTATTTGTAACCTTTTTTTTAAGCAAGGCAGTAAAAACTTACATGACAAGAATGAAGAGGTAGGGGGATGTAGGTCTCCTTGCCTGATGCCTTGCTTGCTGCTGAAGTCTCTAGTGGAGGAACCATTGAAACAGAGGGAGAAATGAACTGTAGATAGGCATGTGTATATCCAAGCAGCAAAATGGTCAGGAAATCCCATTCTAGCTAATACCCTGGTGATAATTGTCCACTGGAGAGTGTCAAAGGCTTTTCTAATATCTAGTTGAAGCATAACACGGGGATAAATATACTTCCTATTATAATCTTTCAGTAATTCATCGGTCAATAATACATTATCTAGAATGCTTCTACCAGGGAGGAAAGCAGCTTGGTTATTGGAAATGAGGGAAGGTATAAATGCCTTGAGTCTTGAAGCAGTGATTTTAGAAATACATTTATATAGAATGTTACAGCAGGCAATAGGTCCAAATTCAATGACCATAGAGGGGTGATCTGACTTGGGAATGAGAGAAAATTTAGTAGCATCGATGCCAGAGATCATTCTATTCTTAGAGAATTTTTTTTGATAGCTTTGCAAACCACATGGGCAACTATCTCCCAGCAAGAGATGTAAAAAGGGCATTAAACCCATCAAGGTGGAGACACTTGCAACCTATTAATAAGGTCACAAGTTCGATACCCATCTTCCCTACTCCCTCATGGCGGGAAGTTGTGTTTCCCGTTAATCCAACATACATGGTTGGGAAACGAATGCTTCCTGCTGGGTAGGCTAACCTCCCATTCCTTTCTCTGGTTGGACAAGCTAGGGTGGGGCTCTAGTCTTTGGAGTGGAGTTTTTTTTAAAAAGAATTTTTATTCATATTAACAAAACAGTTCTTGATTTTAAGATCAGTAATGGGAGAAGACAACAGGCTTATATGTTCATGGTTGAGACAAGGAAAATGAAGGTCATTAATGATATTCAAGTCAGGAAAAAAATTGTCATTATTGCCAAGGATTCTAGAAAAGTAATCAGTGAAGGCCTTACCAATAATCTAAGGAGACATGGTTGCCTTAAAGGTCAGTTATGGAATGAATATGATTCCTAGCTTGTTTGATTTTCAGTCTATCATGAAAGAATTTAGTGGTTCTATCACCATCATTATTCCAGGACTACCTCAACTTTTTTTATTCATATCTTCCTCCATCAATAGAGCCTTCTGGTATTGGATAAGAATATCATTTTCCACAGTAGCATCTTGTTGGTCATTAGGGTTTCTCACTGAGTTACTTTGAGCTTGAGCAAGTTCAACTTCAAGCTGAGATGACAGCAAATTACCTTCACCAAATTTCAGGGTAGCCCAAGAATTAAGGATTTTCTTTAGGTACTTCAATTTTTTCTACAAAATAAACATAGGGGGACCATTGTGATTAGTTAGCCAAGCTTGTTTAACAATGTTAAAAAATTCTGGATGCCGAGTTCAAGCATTAGAAAATTTAAAGGACGCTTTCCTTTTCATGTTGTCATGATTCAAAGAGATTATTTGAGGAGAGTGATCAGATAATAGGGGGAGGATAACATGAAATGGATGGCCAAATGGATAAAATGGAAGATTACAAAATGAGCGATCAATCTTTGAAAATATCCTTTTACCAGACCTACTCTTGTTATTCCAAGAATATCTAGCACCAGAGAAAGAAATAGAAAGAAGCTTTGAATGATTAATGGCTTTATTTAATGGATTTAATTCTTTCAGATTAACTGGATTACCACCAGTCCTATCTTTAGAGCATAATACACTGTTGAAATCACCAGAAACAATCCAAGGATGAGTATCCTATGCAAAATGTTGTAGGTAGTCAAGGAGAGCTTGTCTAGATGAAGGCTGATTATCAGCATAAATGATAGTTAAATAGAATGAAGTTGATGTTGCTTTGTGAATGAGGTGACAATGCATGATTTCCTGTTGGATAGAATAGGTTATAGGGAGAAGGCATTTGGGTCAGATAGAATAAAAACTCTACCATAAGGAGATTCAGATAAATTATGATAAAGAGACCAGGTGGGTTTAATGATGTAGGCAGCTCTCACAGTAAGCTGGATATTTAGTTTAGTTCTAAGGATGCCAATTAAATAGAGATAGTGGGAGTTTATGAGATTCTGAATTTACATAAGTTTCATATCTTGCCGACGACCTTTAATGTTCCATATTCCTATGTGATGCATCATAAATCAGAGAGAGTAATTTTACTGCTTTGGTTGCTTCTATTTGACATAACTATGGATGCATTAGTTTCTGGAAGGATGGAAGTGGTAATATGGATGTTAGGGATATTTAAATCTTTTAGAATCCTTTTATTTAGATTCTTGTTTTTGGCAGTTTTCGAAGTGGAAGGAAGTGAAGCATTACTACCAGTAGGAAGGGAAATAGCATGGACAGAGTTAGGAGAGTGATTAGGATAACCAGGAGGAGAGGGGATGAGAGCATAAGCATGTGGCATGGCAGAAAGAGCTGGTAGAGAGGAAGCTTGATCAACAGATGGGTTATTTGAGAAAGGAGTAGGT
Source organism: Allium cepa (assembly GCA_030765085.1). Classification (NCBI taxonomy): domain Eukaryota; kingdom Viridiplantae; phylum Streptophyta; class Magnoliopsida; order Asparagales; family Amaryllidaceae; genus Allium; species Allium cepa. Next base: position 204,926,552 of record CM060934.1, on the reverse strand, counting down.
GGAGAAGGAGCAGTTTGTGGATCAGAGTTGAGGGAAGGAAAGATATTAAAGGTGTCATGTGCATGCATAGACATGCATATGTCATGTACATGAGGATTTACATTGACTTCAACTACGAGGAGAATTGGTTTGAGTATCAAGGACGGTGAGATTTTGAAGTTCATTAGCGTTCAAGTGGTTTGCTGTAACCAGATTATCATCAGGCTCAATTTGAGAGAGAGCTGAACATATTGTTATAGAAAATACTATTATCCAGTGTCTTAGTATGGGATATTACTTGAACTCGAAGCTGATCCCTAAGTTGCAAACACTTTCCCCCAAAGCAATTTTTTTTTTCCATAGAGTTGTCGGATGTAATGTTAGCGTTACTTGCTTTTATAGAAGCAGGCAACTCATTTTCCCGAAGTTGATCCCCAAGCTGCATATAAGGTGCCTCAAAGTCATCCACTCTTGTCATAACATCATCCTCTGTGAATCTATCACCATTCTTTTTTATTAATAACAACTTTATTAACATCAGTTTCATTGTTTATTGGCAATGCTTCACCAGAATTCCATTTTGAAGTTCATCATCAGTCAGGTGGTTTGTTGTGACCAGATTATCTTCAGGCTCAATTTTAGAGAGAGAGCTAAACATATAGTTATACAAAATACTGTTATTCAGTGTCTTAGTATGGGATATGACTTGAACTCGAAGCTGATCCCTAAGTTGCAAACACTTATCCCCAAAGCAATTCACTTATTCTACAGAGTTGCAAGATGTAATGTTAGCATTACTTGCTTTTATAGAAGCAGGCAACTCATTTTCCCGAAGTTGATCCCCAAGTTGCATATAAGGTGCCTCAAAGTCATCCACTCTTGTCATAAAATCATCCTCTGTGAATCTATCACCATTCTTTTTATTAATAACAACTTTATTGACATCAGTTTCATTTTTGTTGGCAATGCTTCAACAGAATTCGCAGTTTTTCCAACTTCATTAAAAGCCACCTTACTTTTAACCATTCTAGTATTTCTCTTTGCAGATTTCCTTCTTATAACTCTTTTCCATTGCTATTTTTTGTTATTTCTTTTATCACTAGCCTCAGTTTTACCTGTACCATTTGCACCAGTATCCTTTCTCTAAGCACTTGCATTATTTCATTTTGATTTCTCAATATTACATGTTACTTCACGTTCACAAGTTTTATGACCAAACACCTTACAATTGAGGCAAATATCAGGTTTCCATAGATAGGAACCATGTATAAGTTGTTCAATTCCATCTAACAGTCTGATAGGGAAATAATCACCTAAATCCTGGTTAGGGTGAACTTCCACCATGCACTTGGCATAGTTAATGCTGTCAAGCTGCTCTGTAGCTTCATCAAGGCATAGAAGTTTTCCTATTCTCGAGGCTAACCAATTAATACCAAGGTGTGACCAAGCATAAATATGAATATTTGATAGTTGTATCCAAACTGGCACTGCCGTTACTTTGCCACAAACATTTCCTAGGTCAGGGGACAAATCTTTGATAATAAATTTTCTGTTACGCATTATAATAGGATCACCATGTATGATTATTGATTTATCTTTATTGTTAGAAAGAAGAAACATGAAAATGGTGTCATCAAACTTAGCCTTAACCGATCCTTTTAGCTTCCATACTCTCTTGAGGCGTTCAACCACCGTTTTGAAGGATAGAGGTCGGTCGAGGAAAAAACCAACAATGTAGTCTCTCCAAACCATATTGCTTGCTTCAATGATTTTAGTATGGGGCACCAAAGCATTGCCAATGATGTTCAGAGCAACCGAGACAGGGGAGTAAGACCCAGCATTACGAGGTTTGGATCTGAAAAGAGATGACCATGGAGCAGCAGTAGTGGATAAAGCAGGAAGGGAAGGAATGGAAGCAATAGGCAGAGGAAGCAAAGGCACACTAACCAAAGGAGAAGCAGGATGAGATACCGGAAGGGAGGGGGAAGACGGAAAATAGGAAGATGGAGGAGAAAGGACATGACAAGAGAGGAATGGGCTAAGAATAGATGAGATAGGAAGCAAGGGGTGGAAGAAGGGATGTGTTAGATGCCATAAAAAGAAAGGATGATGAGAATTCTATATATATACACTTGTTTTTGAATGATGGATGAATATATATACCGGTTGATGAATTATGGTTGTTCATATTGAATTTATGAAATGTTTTAAGGTGAAAACCCAATTAAATGACATCTAAATGCCTTGTGAGTTTTTATGAAGATCATAAACATTATTTTGAAAATGAGTTTCAATTTTCAGAATTTTCGGAATTTATGTGAAATTTATGAATTTTCTAATAAAGAAAATGTTAATTTGGATTATAAATTATTTACGGTTAAATAATAAAGGTGTTAGGTCTGAAATTTTTATATGTTGGAAAACATATTAAAAGAGATATTTTGAAATTTTTGTATAATTTTCCTAAGTATTTTAATAGTTATATAAAATTATTTAAGATATGGGACTTAAATGTTTTATATAATTAAGAGAGGAGAAGGGGTTTTGCAAATAATTTAAATTTGTTAAATCTGGAAAGTCAGCAACATTTTTGAAAAAGCACAATAGCGACCAATTAGATTTAGACAAACATGGTATGTTATGTACAAAAGAAAAAGTTTAAAAGTACAAATAAACATGCTTTACATGTTTCGACGCTTTCGACACCAGGTTCCGCCTCTTTACCTTCGCCTCTGACACTGCCAAAACCAATGAACATGGTAACAGTTTGCTGGTATGTGGTAAATTGGATGTGGGCGGAAGGTATAGAGTCGAAACCAAGGGTTCCGAAGGGGTTGGGGCATTGCTTTGATTTTTAAAAGAAAATGTGCCTGCTTTATATCCGCTAAGATGTTTTCAACTTGGTTAGGTTTCGATTGGGTCAAATTGTTTTAAAAGGAATGGTTTCAATTTAGTTGCGCATTTGTTTTAAATGGCTGCTTTCGAATGAGTCGAAGCCTTTGGCTACCTCTTCCTACCTTTTGATCCAGATGGTTTCGAAAGGGTTGTTTTGTTTTCCAAAAACTTGGCCACCTTTCCAGTGCTTTCAAAGGGATGGTTTCGACACCATCATTTCATTACTTAGGTAATGGTTTCGAAAAAAATATTTTGACTTAAAAGTATTTAAGATCCTTTTCTATGAATGAAGTAAAACCCAAATTGGTTTCGAAAGAGATGGTTTTTAATGATTTCAAAATTGATGCTTTTGACTTTAATGGGTTTCTAACCCTTTTGCTCTACTTGAAGGCATAATCCATATGGTTTCGACAGAGTTGATTTTCAAAGGTTTTGAAGGGATGAAATTTGAATGTTTTCGAAAAGTTTCCACATGTTTTAAATTGCACCCAAAGTAATTTTGAAAGGATTGAGTTTCAGCTATTTCGAAAGGTTTTGATGAATGGTTTCGAAAAGGGTGATTCCCTAGGGTTTTGAAAGGATTGAAAGGAATGGTTTCGTAGGGGTTACCTTCGAGGGTTTCGAAAGGGTTATTTAAAGGTTTTAAACAAAGTTTCGAATGTGTTGAATAGGAAATATAGCCTAAGTATTTTCAATCTAAAAAGGATTTTAACTTGTTTTGGAAGGATAGAAAATCCTTAGTAAAATTCATCAAATAAATTTTTTTAGTAAAATATATAAAACATGGCAAAATAGCTTAGAGTAAAGCTAAGAATATATTTTCCTTGTAAAGGTATGATTTAAATGGTTAAATCATTTTGAAAAGGTTTTCAATGGAAAAGATAAAGGGTAGTTACCCTACGAAAGTGATTCGGACAGTTAGTCCATTTTGATTCGGACAATTAGTCTAGTTTGTGGGCAGTTAGCTTGTTTTATGGACAGATAGTCCATTTGTTACCATAACGGACCTTGCTATTATGTTTCGGACAGATAGTCTTTTTATTAGCATAAAGGACCTTGCTATTATATAGTGTGCAGATAAAGGATCCCCCTGAAACCATTCGTGTGGGTCTCCCTACATGCGGCTCACGCCGTTGGATTTGGCCCGGCATTCATTTGAAAATCTTTTTCCAAATTGAGACTACTCGACCTCGGAAGCTAATTCGCATGTAGGCAGCGTTGAGAGACCTTATTATGTATTGCAAAAGCTACCGTTGACTCTATATATTCATTGGTCCATTGGCTCCCTTGTCCACTTATTATTTGTTTTATGGATGGATAGTCTATTTATTAACATAAGGGATATTGCTATTTTGATATAATCAGTTTGATTAACCTATTTGGATGCAGGAAAGGATTTGCAAAATATATGTTTTAAAGAGGATATTAGTGTGGAGAAACCCATTTCGCTAAGCGGCATGGTCTCGTTTAATATATGTAAACAGAGATGTAACTCAAGTTTTTGTTTCCCCTTAAACTCTCGGATGCTCAAAATTGTTTTGAGTAGGCTGAGGGTTAATGTTTTTAGGTTTTTGTCCTTTTGGCGAATAGAGCTTCCGGAGACGAGCAGGTGGCTGATGGATAACTAATTAGGATTCACAGTTTCATTTTGTTTTGATTCCGTTGTGTATATTAAGTCGGATATGACTATAATAACACTGATCAACCAATGAGGCATCGTTATATGTCGCTCTTGGCGTATTATTGTAATCATATTGAACTTTACCTGGGAAGCGATTAAGGGATTATATAATCTGGATATGAATTTGTTAAAAATGTAATCAATAAAAAAAATTATTTGGAAATCTGCGATTTTGTTCATATTCAAGTGCTTCTGATATTATAAATACCCTTAACATTGCCGTATTTTGTCACCAAAAGTTAATGTTGTGGATGACTGCAACATCTGTAGCGCTTAGCTTTTGACCATTAGATACGGATTGTTACAACTTGGTATCAAAGCATAGGTTTATGAAAATTTTTAAATTGAAAATGCTCTTTAAAACTTAATCCTAAGGAATTATAGTAAGATTGGGGGTATGGGATAGCACTATATTAACGTATTTGTATTTGCTATATATACACATACACTTTATCTCTAGTCTCCTATCTTTGTTAGGTTAATTTTCTATATGTCATCAGGTTTGAATACAGATATGGAAGGTAGAAGAGGAAGAGTTAACCCAAGAGGGAAGGCACCGATTGGAATGCGAGGCCTAATGTGAGAAGAGGTCAAGGTCAGACACAAGCAAAGAATGTGGATGCTGAAGTCATGCAAGTTGGGATGGAAGCTATGTGTTAGTTTTTAGGAATATGGTGCAAGCGGGAGTTGTAGCTATAGTGTTAGGAGGAAATGTTGTAGGTGTAGGGGTTCCGGAAGTTCCGGTAGTTAACCATTATGCTAAAATGAGTGTATATTACACCAAGCTTGGAGGGAAGCCGTTTGTTGGAACAGAGGATGCAATTGAGGTGGAAAATTGGTTGTTGCAGCGCGAAAGGATTTTTGCAGATTTGGGGCTCAATGATGACCAGAAGAGGAGGTTGGCATCTAGACAGCTTTAGGGAGGAGCTTTGTTCTAGCGGAATAGTGTGACTGTGACAATTGATGAGGAGACTATCTCCGAGGGACAGTTGAACTAATGCAGCGACCTGGGAAGATTTCAAGGGGAGGTTCCAAGAGAGGTTCATGTCTGCAATGGCATAGTCAGCACCGATCGGAAAGTTTAATGAATTAGAATAGAGGGAGATGTCTGTTATAGAGTATGCTAGGAGGTTTGAGAAGTTGGCCAGATATGGGTATACTTCAGTGGATACAATAATGAAGAGGAATGAGAAGTTCATTAGGCAGTTGAAGCCTGAGTTAGCCAGGGCTACAAACCTCATATTAGAGATCCTTTGGATTTTGTAATGGAGATGGCCTTAAGGCAGGAGGAATTGCTTAATTCTCTAGAGAAAAGTAAGGCTAAAGAAGTCTAGGTTGGGTACGATCAAAAAAGGAAGTTCTTTCCTAAGAAAGATGCTTAGAAGGGTGGAGCAGCTAAGAAGGGGAAGACTGAGATTATCTATTTCAAATGCGACAAGAAAGGACACTTTGCCAATGAGTGTCGTGCTGGAAAGGCAAAGGAGGTGGTAGGGAAGAAGAATGTTAGGTGCTTCAACTGTGACCAGATAGGCCATTATAAGAGCTAATGCAAGGAGCTCGTTAAGGATGGAAGGCAAAGTGCATGTCTACTACTTCGAAGCCAACAGCTTAGGAGAAAGGAAAGACAATTTTGGGAGGTGCCCTTTAGATTCATGGTATGATTGTTAGCGTTCTATTTGATACCGGTGTATCGCATTTTTTTATATCTGGTTGTTTGATCGATAAGCTTAACCTAGAACCCACATATTTAGTTACTTCCTTATGGGTTGTAAATCCAAGACGATTGGTTAAGTGAGTACGGTGCTAGGATATTTTGCCAAGATAGAAATATCGCTTAGACACCCAGATTGTAATAAGAAGATTGTTTATACCGTACAAGGTTCTTAAGTGAAATGTATGCCTTGTTGGTTACTGTGGAATTGGATGATGAGGTGAGTCGAGTTTTCATGGTTAGATAATTCGTGGATGTGTTTGAGCTTGTAGTTAGATTGCAACCGAAATGAGCCATGTAGTTTCACATAGATTTGGTTCCGAGAGTCGCACTTGTGTTTAGGCCGCCGAGCAGGATGACCCCTTCAGAGATGAGGGAGTTGAAAGTGCAGTTAGGGGATTTAGAAGGCAAGATTTTTATCAAGCTGAGTAGTTTGCCTTAGGGAGCAGCTATAGTTTTTTCTAAGAAGCCGAATGGATCGTTAAGGCTATGCATCAATTATTGTAAGTTGAATAAGAGGACGATAAAGAATCGATATCCATTGCCAAGGATTGATGATTTACTCGACCAATTGAGTGGAGCCAAGGTATTTTACTAGTTGGAATTGGCGTCAGGTTTCAACCAGCTCGGAGTAGCAGAGGATAGTATACCTTTGACGGTGTTTAGGACTAGATATGGGTCGTACGAATGGTTAGTTATGCCTCTCGGACTGACTAATGCGCCAGCTTTCTTTGTAGATTTAATGAACCGAGTATTCGAGAGCACTTGGATGGTTCATATTAGTTTTCATAGATGATATCTTGATTTATTGTAAGAATGAAAATGAGCATGAACTTAATCTTAGAGTGGTGCTTGAGACGCTGAGGCAGCATAAGCTAAAATCAAGTTTTCGAAGTGTCAATTCTAGAAGAAGGAAGTGAATTTTTTTGGTCATCTAGTCTCGAAGGAAGGGTTGTCAGTAGATCCGACTAAGATTGAAGAAGTAAATAGTTGGTAGAGATAAGAGACGGTGACAGAGATAAAGAGTTTCCTTGGGTTAGCTGGTTATTATTGGAGATTTATTAAGAATTTTCACGGATAGTGGCATCGATGACCAAGTTAGCAAGAAAGGATGCGAAGTTTGTGTGGACCGATAAGTGTGAGGAAGCATTTCAGAGTTTGAAACACTTATTGACCCATGCACCGGTGTTGGTAGTTTTGGAAGGGAATCAGGATTTAGTGGTTTATACCGATGCATATGGAACCGGATTAGGAGCTGTGCTGATGCAGAGAGATAAAGCGATTGTCTATGCTTCTAGACAGGTTGACTGCATGGGGTCATATATCCGACGCATGATTTAGGATTGGCTGTAGTTATTTTCTGCTTTGAAGTTGTGGAGATATTACCATTTGGGAGAGAGGTTTGAGTTATATACAGATCACAAGCTGCTGAAGTATTTGTTCTCTCAGAAAGAGTTGAACATGAGATAGCAGAGGCGGTTAGAGTTCATTTCCGCTTATGATTTTGGAATTGAGTACACACCGGAGAGAGGAAACAAGGTTGCAGATTCACTTAGCAGGAAACATCTAAATGAAGTTTTGGCGATGATTACTGAGTGGAAAGATTTAGAAGCATTAGATTGCAGTGGAGATCCAAGGCTAGGTCTAATGGAGATACAGATGTATAATCTTGTTTCGAAGTTCGACCAGTGATGATCGAGATGATTGCTTCTAAATAGGAGGAAGATCCAATATTAGCTGAACGGATCTGGAAATTAAGAGATGGAACTGAGAGCGATGACCTAAAAGATTTTAGTCTTGACCAGAATGGGTGGTTGAGAAAGAAAGGAAGATTATATATTTCGAGTGTAAGAAACATAAGGAAAGAAGTCTTAGGGTAATGCCATCGTTCAAAATTCTCTATTGATCCAGGAAGTACTAAGATGTATCAGAATATGAAGAGGAGTTTCTTCTAAGAAAATATGAAGCGGGATATTGGTTTGTATGTAAAGCAGTGCTTGATTTGCCAGCAGGAAAAAGCCGAACATTGGAAGCCAAATGGGTTGCTTCAGCCATTAGATATTCTAGTATGGAAGTGGATTTTATTTCCATGGATTTTACTGACGGATGCCAATATCAAACAGAGGAAACAATAGTATATGGGTCATAGTGGACATATTGATCAAGAGTGCCCATTTCATTCCTGTTAAGTCAGTCGAAACGACACCTATTTTGGCGAGGTTATTCATGAAGAACGTGGTTATACTGCATGGAATTCCTAGTAGAATAGTTAGTGATAGAGATTCCTTATTCATTAGCGAGTTCTGGAAGAGTCTGCAAGAAATTTTGGAAACCAAACTCAAGTTTTGAGGCAATTCGGGCTAGAATGAAGGAGGCTCGGTCTAGGCAGAAAAGTTATGCAAATAAGAGATGGAAAGACCTAGAGTTCTCAGTTGGAGATTAGGCTTTCATAAAAGTATCATTGATGAAGGATGTAATTAGGTTTGGAAAATAGGGGAAGTTGGCACCGAGATTCGTTGGACCTTTTCCTATTGTTGAGAAGATCGAGAAACTTGCATATAGAGTTGAGTTACCGAGTAGCTTAGCCGGAGTCCACAATGTTTTCCATGTTTCTCATCTCAGAAAGTGTGTTAGAGACCCATAGACTACTATTGCATCGATTGTGCTAGATGACTTAGTAGTAGAACCGGATTTGACTACAGCGATGAAGCCTATTCGTAATGTTGTGAGATATGAGAAGAGACTTAGAACCAAGACAGTCATATTAGTCAATATATAGTGGAGCGACAACGACAATGACTGTACTAGGTAGATTGATAGCAAGATTAGAAATACTTATCCTGAATTATAGATGGTATGTTTTACCTCTTTGTTTGATTTATTGTGTGCCTTATCATAATTTCGAGAATGAAATTCTTTAAGGAGAGAAGTATGTAACACCCCATATTTTTGGTAGCAGTATTTAGAAAATTTAATTAGCTAAATTAAATAAAATAATGTGTTGATTTGAGGTTTTAAATTTGATAGCCATTTGACAATGAGTTAAAAGAAGAGTTTAACATGAAATAGGGGAGGGATAAAATAAGAAAGAGGCCATTCCTATATCTATCCCTTAGGACGTGTATCACAAACACGTTCAGTTCATTTGAAAACTTTTATAAGTCAATTCCGACCACCATTAACAAGGGAAAGAGGAAGAAGATTAAGAAAAGCTAAGGGAAGAAACTAATTCAAATCAAAGCCAATCACATCTCAATCTTTATAAGCTCTAAAGCTAAGGTAAATAATGTTTACATCTCATTTTTATTGTGTTTTCATTTTAAAGATGAATTTCGAATATTTTGCAATAATTTTCCTTGTTTTTGAATGATGGAATGAATATATATGCTTATTGATGAGTTATGCTTGTTCATATTGAAGTTATGAAATATTTTAAAGTGAAAAACTGATTAAATGACATCCAAATGCCTTGCGAATTTTGATAAAGAACATAAATATTATTTTGGAAATGGGTTTCAATTTTTAGAATTTATGTGGAATTTGTACGAATTTTCTAGTAAAGAAAATGTCAATAAATTATATACGGTCAAATAATAAAGGAGTTGGGTCTAAAAATTTTATATGTCCGAAAACATATTAAAAGAGATTTTTTAGAATTTTCTTAAGTGTTTTAATGGTTATATAAAATTATTTAAGGTATGAGAGTTAAATGTTTTATATAATTAGGAGGAGAAGTGGCTTTTTAAAAATAACTTAAATTTGGAAAGTCAGCAGCACTTATGAAATAGTACAATAGCAACCAATCAAATTTAGACAAATAAGGCAGTCTAGTTACAAAAGAAATAGTTTAAAAATACAAATAAACATGTTTTACACCGTTTCGATGCTTTCAACACTAGGTTCCGCCTCCTTATGTTTGCTCCTACATTTTCGAAACCAATGCACATGGTAACAGTTTCCTGGTATGTAGTAAATTGGATGTGGGCGGAAGGTATAGAGTCGAAATCAGGGGTTCCAAAGGGGTTGGGGCTTTGCTTTGATTTTTAAAGGAAAATGCACCTACTTGCTTTCGACTAAGATGCTTTCGACTTGATTAGCTTTCAACTGGGTCAAACGATTTTAAAGGGAATGGTTTCGTTGAGATTTGCTTTTGTATTAAATGATTGCATTCGACTGGGTCGAAGCCTTTAGCCTTCGCTTCCGCTTCCTACCTTTCAATCTAGATGGTTTCAAAAGGGTTTTTTCGTTTTCTAAAATATTGGCCACCACTCCGATGCTTTCGAAGAGTTGTTTCGACACCATCACTTCATTACCTAGGAAATGGTTCCAAAATAGATGCTTTCGACTTAAATGTTTTTAAGACCCTTAATCTATGATTGAAGTAAAACCCAAATTGATTTCGAAAGATATAGTTTTAAATGGTTTCGAAATAGATGCTTTCGACTTTAATTGGTTTCTAATCCTTTGCTATACTTGAAGAAATAATCCAATTGTTTTCGACCAAGATGATTTTCAAAGGTTTCGGAGGGATAAAATTTTAAATGGTTTCGAAATGTTTCCATATTTTTTAAACTGAAGCTAAAGGATTGAGTTTCAGCTATTTCGAAAGGTTTTAATGAATGGTTTCGAAAGGGGTGGTTCCCAAGGGTTTCAAAAGGATTGAAAGGAAAGGTTTTCCTATGTTTTTGAAAGGCAATATTTAAAGGTTTTAAAGAGGGATGTCTGATGTTTTAGCTTTCAAAGAAAAGACTTTTTGTTGTTTCGAAAGGGTCGCTTTCAATGGATTTGATGGGGTTACCTTCAAGGGTTTCGAAAGGGTTTTTTAAAGGTTTTAAACAAAGGTTTTGAATGTGTTAAATAGGCAATATAGCCTAAGTGTTTTCAAGTTAAAAAGGATTTTAAATTGTTTTGGAAGGATAGAAATCCTTAGTAAAATACATCAATAATTTTTTTAGTAAAGTATATATATACAATGGAAAATAGCTTAGAGTAAAGCTAAGAATATATTTTCCCTATAAAGGTACGATTTAAAAGGTTAAATCATTTTAAAAAGGTTTTTAAGAAAAAAGATAAAGGGTAGTTAAGTCTAAGAAAATGATTCGGATAATTAATCAATTTTGATTCGGACAGTTAGTCCAGTTTGCGGACAGTCAGTCCTGTTTTATGGACGTATAGTCCATTTGTTAGCATAAGGGACCTTGCTATTATGTTTCGGACAGATAGTCCTTTTGTTAGCATAACAGACCTTGCTATTATGTAGTGGAAAGATAGTCCACTTATTTTTTTATGGACAGATAGTCCATTTATTAGCATAAGGGATATTGCTATTTTGAAATAATCAGTTTGATTAACCAGTTTGGTTGCAGGAAAGGATTTACAAAATATATGTTTTAACGAGGATATTAGTGAGGGAAAACCCGTTTCGCTAAGTGGCGTGGTCTCATATAATATCAGTAAACAGAGATGTAACCGAATTATTCACACCAGACTTTATGTCCGACTCAAAGTTTTTGTTTCCCCTTAAACTCTCGGGTGTTCAAAATTGATTTGAGTAGGCTAAGGGTTAAGGTTTTCAAGTTTTAGTCCTTTTGGCAAATAGAGTTTCGTGAGACGAGCAGGTGGCTAACGAATAACTAATTAGGATTCACAGATTCATTTTGTTTTTATTACGCTTTGTATATTAAGTCAGATATGACTATATTGATCAACCAGGGGGGCATCGTCATATGTCACTCTTGGAGTATTATTGTAATTATAATTGATCTTTACCTAAGAAACGAAAAAGGGATTATGTAATTTGGATATGAATTATTTTGAAATGTAATTAGTAAAATGTTATTTTTGAAAATCTGTGATTGTGTTCATATTCAAGTGCTTCTGGTATTATAAATACCTTTAGCATTACCGTATTTTATCACCAAAAGTTAATACTGTGGATGACTGCAACATCTATAACGCTTAGCTTTTGGCCTCTAGATATGGGATGCTACATTTTTCCAACGCTTCGTTAGAATGGACTTTATGATTTTGTTTATGGCTTCAACCTATCCATTCGCATGAGGGTGAGCGATTGCTACAAACCTCTTTTCAATATGATACCTTTGACAGAATTTTTTACATTCAACGCTATCGAATTGAGTCCTATTATCTGTTATAATAGTTCGTGGGAGACTGAAAAAACATATGATGTTTCGGACAATGAAGTTTATTACTTTCTTGGTTGTGATCATGGCTAAAGGTTCCGCTTCTTCCCATTTGGTAAAGTAATCAACTGCGATGATAGCGTACTTTGCGCCACCTTTAGATACCGATAAGGAACTGATAAAATCTATATCCAAATGGTAAACAACCATAGGCTGACCATTTGCGTGATTTCCATCAGCGGAATTCTTGGAACTTTTGCATATATCTGCTCCTTATTGTATCGTCTTACATATTCAGCGGCGTCTCGATTGACAGTTGGCCAATAATACCCATAATAGAGTATTTTCTCTGCCAGAGTTTACCCCCCAGTGCGGTCGCCACATTCCCCTTCATGGACCTCTTTTAGGACACGTTTTATCTCATCATGACCGATATACCAGAGTAGAGGAACAAAGAAACCTACTACATACATAATTCCTCCTTGCATGACATATTGCAAAGCTTTATGAAGGAGTTGTTGATTTTCATTACTTTGATCTAGTAGGACTCCATGCAATAAATAGTCTTTGATCAGAGTCATCCATGATTCCCTCTTAGGCTCTGCTTCTAGTGCCCGATCGATTTCTATCATGTCTATATTTAGAGAATTTAATACTGTGATCATAACTAAGCCCATTTTCTATGCGTCGTCCGTGCTAGCAAACATTTTCAATGAATCAGCCTCCTTGTTTCGATCCTGTGGAATAAGTGAAATATCATAGTACTCAAATTCAGTCAACAACTCTTGGACATAGGTAAGGTATGGAGAAAGCCGTTTTTCTTTAGCTTGATAATCTCCCCTGACTTAGTATACTACCAACTGCAAATCACAAAAGATTTCAAAAGACTTTATTCCCAGTTCTCTAGAGAGTTTAAATCCAGCAATCAAAGCTTTGTATTCAGCTTCATTGTTTGTTGCTGGAAAATTAAGCTTTAAAGCATAACAGATTGACTAATCTTCAGGAGTTACAAGCAAAATTTCAGGTCTAGAACAATGGTCATTGGACGCTCCATCAGTTTACAATTTCCACCGTATGGTAGGGATTTCACTACCCACTAAGGAATCATCCTACGCAGTGAAATATACTATAAAATCTTCCAGTGCCTAACCCTGGATAGCACTCCAAGGGAGACAAGTGATATCGAATTGACTGAGCTCGATATTACACTTGAGTAACCTCCCAGACGTCTTAGGTCGCTATAGGAGATGTCGCAACGGCTGGTTGGTGTAAACATTGATTAGGTGTGCTTATGGTATGGGCAGAGCTTTCGTGATGCAATCAACAAGCAATATACCATTTTCTCTATTTTTGGATAGTTCCTTTTTGCTTTCGTCAATCGTTTACGGATGTACACCGGCCTCTGGATTCGATCCTCCTCGCAAAGCAATGCGGCACTTATAGCTTGTGCTGACACAACTAAATAAACATACAAATCTTAATGATCCACAATCTTTGACAAGATAGGGGGTCCCTCCAAATGATTCATCAAAGCTTGAAATGCAACTTTACAATCCTTTTCCCTGTTTCCTTTCGCTTTCCTAATTAAGTCAAACAAAGGAATGCATTTGTCGGCATCTCTAGAAAAAAAAATCGGCTTAAGGTAGCAACTTTCCCATTCAAACTTTGTACTTGTTAATACTATTTGGCCTTGGATATAATTGGTAGCTTGAATCTTCTTGGAATTAGCTTCTATTCCATGAGCATTAAAAGTAAAGCCTAAGAATTTTCCTGATGCAACACCGAAAGAACACTTCAAAGGATTAATTTTCATCTTGTAATGTTGGAGGATGTCGAATATTTCCGCCAAGTCTTTTATGTGGTTTCTTAATCGTCGTGACTTCATGAGCATATCGTCCACGTATACTTCCATTGTCTTTCTAATTCGATCTTTAAATATCCTATTGAGTAGGCACTGGTAAGTAGCTCCTGCATGCTTTAGTCCAAACGGCATCACCACATAGCAATATAATCCAATATTGGTAATGACGCTGGTGTGCTCTTGATCGGGGATGTACATTGGGATTTGGCTATATCCTAAGTACACATCCATGAAAGAGAGCAATTCGTGTCCCACGGTCGAATCCACCAGCTGGTCGATCCTTAAAAGGGGAAAACTGCCTTTTGGACATGCTTTGTTCAAATTCGAGTAATCAATGCATGTTCTCCATTTCCCATTTGCCTTTTTCACAAGTGCAAGGTTAGATACCCACTTAGGGTAGAGGGCATCTCGAATTAACCCATTGTCTTTGAGTCTATCCACCTCCTCTTTGAGAGCGACAGATCTCTCCGGATCCATGCCGTGTCTTTTCTGCTTCATCGGGACATGCCTCGGGTCGATATTCAATGCATGGCTCGCAATGGCAGGAAAGATTCCACACATTTTAGAGTGATTCCAAGAAAACACGTCTAGATTCGCTAAGTGAAAACCATCGAGTTCTTTCATCATCAAGTGGCTGAGCTATGATACGATCTTTAGGACTCAAGATGGATTGCGTGGCTGATCATGATATCAATCGTTAGCTCAGCCGATACAGCCTTGGTCTCTTTGGGCTCCTCCTCATCAACTTTGGGATCTATATCCCTACATAATCGACTGTGGTGCCTGAGCCAAGTCTCAAGCGCTAGTTGCCAACCTTCAGTAGCTTGGATGCAGACAGTGTTGTCCACACCCTTACCTTTCTCTTTACACTAAGCATCCCTTAACTTAGCTACATAACAGTCACGTCCAGTCATTTGATCATCGTGAAACACTCCAACACCGTTATCTTTTGGAAACTTCAAAGTCAAACACCATAGGGCAAGAGTTGCTCGAAATTCGGCTAGATCTGGTCAACCCAGAAACAAGTTGTAAGGAGACTCAACATCAAAAACAACAAACGACAAGATTCACACTCTCCTACGGTCATCCTCTCCCAATGGTACAAGTAATTCCACATAACCAATAACTTTAGTTGCAACACTGTTAAAACCGTGTATAAGGTCTTTAGACTGCTTTAAATTCTTAGCTTCCATTTTCATCTGATCATAGGGTTTGTTGAAAATTATATTTACTCAACTTCCATAATCAATCAATATTCTTCACACCAAAGTGGAGCTGATTATCGCCGAAATGACCATTGGATCGATCTTTGGTGCCTTTACCTTGTCCGCGTCTGTTTCTAAACACGATATTATTTGTCATTATACGCTGCTGTTTTGCTAGAGCTCCGTCTTCTTTATTTGAACAACATTCAAAATCCACATGCCTTATCGCGCAAACATAGCGCTCCATCTCTTGCCAACTCCTATCTACTGGGTGCGGTCCTTCGATTTTCTTATTATCACCAATCTTTCACTAGTTTGTTTGGGCTCCTCAGCCCTGCGTGGTACTTGTCCTCGTTTGGGGTCGGATGTCTTCTATCCGCTATCCTGTGGAGTTTTCACAAATTGCTGCAATTTGTGATTCTCGAATCAGCTTTTCGATAATGTCTTGGAGAAGTCTACATTCATTTGTGCCATGTCCATAGCATTCATGGAACCGACAATATTTTTCGGTTTTTTTTGCTTCTCATTCTATTCTTTTAGAGGCGGCTTCCTGCATTTTATGGTATTGGAAGTAGACAAATAGATATTCTCCAAGGACGTATTCAACGATGTGTAAGTATCAAACATCGAAATTTTAAGCTTCCCTCTTCCAGAATCCCTTTTTTATTATCGACCCCTATCTCCACCTTTTTTCGCAGATTCGGCTTATTTTTGACATTCGCTTGAACTTCTCCTAAACTATCATCGGACTGATTTATTGCGATGTTACTTTGTACTGCCTCTCCACTTGGCCCTGCAATATTCTTTTTCCTATGAGACTTGGCTTTCTCCTTTCTTAAATACTGAGACGCTTTTACGTAAAAGCACTCCAATGATGCGGGCGGCTTGCCAGCTAACCAATCACCGAAATCAAATTCTGGATCTATCCTTCTCGTCACAGCAATCAATATCGCATGCTCATTCAAGTTACCGATTTCGGCAAGAACTGCATGAAATATCTCCGAATAGTCTTTCAATGACTCTCCTGGAGCTTGAATCATGCTGGACAGGGACATCACATATTTGGGATGAGTTGCGTGCATCTAGAACTGCTCTAAAAACTTTGTTGCCGAATCATCGAATCTAGAACTTGGTCATCTTGTGAACCAAATCATCCCTATCCCAGAGAGAGTTATGGAAATCATCTACACTTGGTCGTTGATCGTGCAAAATCAATCAACCATTCATATCTCATGATATGCTGCCTATGGTCGGTTTTTCCATCGTAGGCGGGCATTGATGGCATGTTGAACCTCCTCGGATACTCTACATGTAGAGTATTATCAATGAACATGGGATGGCTTCTCAAAATTCCCCAATCATCGTTAGTCAAGCCCCGGCTCTCTCTCACCAACTGTCTGACCATTGCCGATAATTCCGGCATTTGGATGGTTGGTGCCAAGCGGTGTTCGCGCTCCACCTCACATGAATAATCTAGTCGACGTCTACAGGCTATTTTACGCCTTCTTGGTTTACCATCTTCTCGATGTGTATCTTATAAATTCACTTCATCGTCATTCCGGGGAAGAGCTCGGTCAACATTTAATTGAACTCCAGCAACCAAACCAACCATTGCAGCTCCAACTTGATTGCCATAGGCATGGATGGATTCCCCTTCTGGTGGAGGGATCGGTGCCGATCCTTATGGAGGGATCGGTGCCAATCCTTATGGAGGGATCGACATCAATCGATCTTGGCAGACCACGATGGTCTGCCAGTCGACAACCCAAAGTTTCTGCATGATATTCTTCTATTTTGTAATGCCTATGCTTGTGATACTCGTCTAATGAGCTAGAACTCTTCGACGCTGAGTAAGGAGTGGGATTTCTCTAGCTTTCCCCTACCACTGCTGATTGAGTTGGTTTATCAAGTTGATACTAGTTTAAATTTGTTGATTTAATTGGCGATGGCTCTCCGTCAGCTCTCTCATGAAATTATGAAATTCAGCTCTTGTAATAGAATCAGTGGGATTCTAAACTTCAACCGGTTCAGCATTAACATTTGTTGGTTGATTGCTTGGGTCTCCTTGCTAGATGCTAGTATTGTCCTCTCTTTCCACGTTCTGAGAAGTAGATCTAGTGTTTCTCACCATTATCAATAGATTTGCTTAGATTTCTACAAATTTGAGTAGTATAAGCAACTTTTTGAAGATAACTGCAAATCTCCTTTGTGGGATTACCCAATCCAGTAGTAACAAAGGGATCCTAATGAAAAAGTTTCTCTATGAAAACACTAAAATGTTTGCAATTAAATTGGTCATAAACATCCAAGAATAGTATTTGTAGAGAAGTAAATGAAGAAAAGCAAAAGTAAACTGAGTAAATGAATTAATAAGCAATAGAGAATGAACTATAATCAAAGAAATAAGAATTTATAGTGGTTTGATGATTATATGCCTATGTCCATTTTGAAGATTATTTTTTATTAATCACTTATAAATCTGATTACAGCAGTAGAAAACATCAAGTGCTTGATTATGACGGATTCTAGAGTAACAAGCAGCGTAAAGATCCCTAGAATGACCCATCAGGCCAGTATTTATAGACGAAGACGACCATGTATCTCTCTGAAATTTCGACTGAGGGACCTACTGCTCCATGGGCCCACTAGAGGGATCGTTGGGTCCAATTACCAAAGAGGAGGGATCAGTATCAATCCCTTCTTTGGTTAAGTTTGAGGAGCAATTCCTATGCTGGCTTCCTTATGCAAAAACATGCTTGGCCTCCAGTTTTTATGCCTTTCAAATTATAGAAACTTGAGTTGTTTCTTGATCTTTGATTCAACATGCCTTGAATGGTGTCTTCTACGCCCTTAAGGGATGTATACTGATCCCTGCAACTTTGTCAATTGATATGGGATCCCTGAGGTAGGTTCCTCAGGGTCCACATACCTCGCCCTCCAAAATTCATATGCTTTGGCTTGTGGATCTTGAGATATTAATTGTTTTCTACAAAAATGCTCTAATGCTTTGATGTATGTCGATCCCTTCTTCATGAAGTATGTCGATCCCTTTTGATGAGCCAATCCACGCCAATCCCTTCCAACCATTATGCCCCATTCCATACTTTTGAGCATTCTACATTGTACATCAATCAAATCCATTCAATCTTGACTTTATATGACCATTTGTACTTGAATTCTGGGTTCCATAATCACCACTCTAGAGTCGTCGGTCTTGATGGAAATCGAATCTAACTCGTGCAATCAGTTCGATATAGCTGGGCTAGAATGCCGAATAACATATTGGTAAATAAAGGCACTGATAATACAAATACTAATATGTAAAGAAGATACAATCTAAAACTCATCAAAATGATCATCATCATCATCCCTAGAACTAAATACATCATCATCATCATCAACCCTAGGTGTAGGATGATATTATTGCTTATCTGCAACAATAAGCTTGTTAATACGAACAACCATCTCTACAACCTATCTCCCGTACTTGTCTATGCTCCGTCGACACTCGATGTACATAACCGAGCATAGTCCCACCTACATCTGAAACAAATCCTCATATGAAAACATAGCTGGATCTAGATACCATAATATCTTAGGCCGAGAAATACCAACATATTTATCACCTCCCTATAATGTAGGTATACCGACTGTCCAACATCAATCTCCTGTCTAGGGTGGCCATGGAGCAGGATATCTCCGAGTGCTCTATGTAAGAACCTATAAAACTAGGAGGATAAGACCAATCCAGATGCCTGAAGGTCCTACCAAATCAATGGTTGCAGCATGAACAAAAGTAGCCTTATATGGTGGAGTGTAAAACCGATGCCAAAAAGGAAGTAGAATATAAATGGGTGATAATGAATTAATTAGCCGCTACCACTCATTTGCATACTCCTGTAAAGCGGCGCTGCGATACACCTTCAAAAAAGGTATATCTGTGTGTGAACTGTCAGGAACAAATTCACCGTCTAAAATCCGACTTCAACTACGCTCGCCAAGGAACCAATAACATCCTCCCATTGAGGGGGGATGATACCAACGGAAAATGTTTAACAGATAGGAAGCCAGCGTGCTGTTTATTCTAGTCGGTATTAAAAGGAGAACCTTCATACAGATGCTAAACAAAACTCTCTTGTGTAGTCCATAACTCAATCTGATTTTGGACCACCACAAATATATGATGTGCATCGCCTCTTGCACCATTCTACAGTTCTCGTGAGCCCATCCTCTAACTCGGGGGAAAGATAAAGGTAATGTTGAGTCAAACATCGTGTAAGTCAGATTGCGAAAGTACTCATAGTACTAATACTGCAAAAAACCTAGAAACCTGTAATAGATATGGATCTGGACCTAACAACGCAATGATGATCTAAAGAGAAAAAAGAAAAGCTAATGTGGGAGTCCCCCAATCATATCTAATTGGAGTATCAAACGACAACTCCATGACAGCTGCAACATGTTTAGCCATCAACGTGCTTGAGGGATTTGAAACAAATATGTTTTCCATCATGAAAAGAATAAACAGTCGAGAATTCTTCAAATTGTTTTCTTCGCTATAATCATCTATCAACTCAGTGATTTCTCATCTAATGTAGCTGGTTCTAATCTATAGTTCAGATGATAGTCTATCTTGGAAGTCAAGATGCGGCAAGATGCGATAGTACACTAGCTGAACTATCAAAACGTTGAAACTACTCATCTTATGGTTATGTCTCTCCTATCCAATGCCTATCCCGTTTAGCATAATAAAGTCTAAAGGGGTCAAATCTAACTCTCCAATACTAAAGTGAAATATATGAGTGGTCTTCCACCGACACACAGTTGAAGCACCACACAACTGAACATCCGAATTTGATAGATTTTCAATATCTATTAAAACAATTTACGATTACTGGAAATACAAAAAAAATTTAAATAAATAATGAATAATTAAGTAAATATGTACTGAAGAAAACTCGAAATCCTATATCCCGAAGAAAAGTGTGGATAATGCCATTTGAATCAACTGCTTGAATTGATCCATAAAAGCGGATTACACAAGGCCAAGTGCCACAGGAATGATCACGACGAGCCTAATTTTAAATAGGTCGCATATTCAATTTATATTTTAAAATTCTGTAGAACTAAAAGTAAAATTTTAAAGTATAAAACTTACAGAATCATCGACGTGCGTGCTTACGTATACTTTGCTATTAGGAAGCACACAAAAATTAATCAAATCCTTATCGGCTTTCAAATTTTGATCGATATGAGGATCCAGAACCGCATCTCGTATTATCTCGCTCGTCTTCCCCTAACTACACTACTTCCAGATGGTCGATCTCCTCTACCGATAGCTGAGACGTCGATGTCTTCTTCGAAAGGGATGTTATCTTCGTCCCTCAAAACATGTTCATCGCTGCAACTGCCGCTATCTCGGATATGATTCCACGCTCATCTTGTATTTATTTTTTTCAGATTTTTTTTTTACTTTTCCTTTTCTCTTTTTTGTGTTCAGCAATAGAGTGGAGATGAGGATGAGGAAAAAGAAAGAAAGCTTTGTGCTTCTGAATACACAATAGCCGGCTATTGTGTATTTGCATAGCCGGATTTTATAAAACCGACTATCTTAACATTGTGGATTGCTCTCCATGACATTATGTGGATTACAATCCAACGGCTATGGATTATAATACACATGATGTGTCTTAGCCGACTTTATAAAAGCCGACTAAGAACACAAATATTGCCGAGGCCGGTCCTTCGTTTTTTTGGTTATTGGGGTTGGATGGAGGTTAATTGAAGCTGAATTGATGTGTGGAGACATTAATGGTTGGGAATACTCTTGCTATAATTTATACATGTAATAACTTTTGACTTAACACATAAGTAGAAATCCTAGATGTGATAACAAGTATCGATTCACTTTCAGATCTCCTTTAACTTGAACTTGTAATAATCAAGAACCCGTGGATATATGAGAACGCATGATTCGAAGACAGCTGAAGGAGACATAAGATGTTTGTCATTGGTCAATTGTAATAAAATGAGTTGTCTTGTCCCATATCACTTTATGTTTTGTTCTATTATCTATTGATTTCTATTGCTGCTGTTGTTCTATCATTGGAACTGAAATTTAAGGTGAAGTTTGAAATTCACACAATTGTTATCCCACTCACACAAAAGAGTATCTCCAAAAGTCACAAAGCTTTGACGATTTTTTTTTTCTTTTCCTTAGTTCCAGAAAACTAATTTTTCTTCTTCTTGGAAGTACCTCTTAGTGGAATTATATCAACATTCTCCAACGTTGTTCAGCTCTTGTGCTAACAATTTGTCATCTTTAAAACTAGCTTGTTTGTATATTAAAAAGAAATATAACATGTGTTCTCTACTTGTCTAAGGCCACTAGTTCAGAAAGATGCTAAGCTACAGTGTTTGGGTTAACTGGACATATCTTACTAAAAAAAGAAAATAAAAAAATACACACATATATTCTATAGTTTTATTAGCTTGTTTCACATAGAAAACTATAATAGTCCATGTGTACACAACTGCTGCTACTATCTTATTATTAAGTAGTATTATAATGAGAACCACAACTAAATAACTAATGTGATATCATGATAATGAAGACAAGTAAATATGCACAATTAGAATAAAAGATGAGAACAAGCAATATGTGTATACACTTCATAGAAACTGTTTGGAAAACTCGGTACACATAACATTATGATGCTCAATAAAGCTTTAAAGAAGTAGAATTACATAAACACCATGACACCTGATTTTCAATTTCTGTGTCTTTTTGTACCAGGCTTTTCTTCATTCGATCTCAAAGAAGAACCATCATGTGAAGAAGAAGAAGAAGAAAGATCGCCATAAATGTCAACAACTCTTTTTATATTATTGTTCAACTCTCGGATAAGCCGGGCATTTCTTGTAAGATTATCAGGGATTTTGGACTCGTGATTTTGATTGATTTCGTTGATCAAAAGCTTGTTTTGATCTAAAATGCTTTCAACTTGAACAAAATTATTTTGAAAGCTTTGGAATAATGCCTTTTGGCTCCCATTGCTTCCTTCCATAACTCAATTTGAGCTATATTATTAACCCTGCATAATGAATATATTAGCAAACATTTCAATAGTTATGCAGTTTTTTGCTTCTTATAAACAGAAAATATGTAAAATCTAAGTGGCAAAATAAAAGAAAGACAAAGAAACCTTTGCGAACAAGATTTTAAAATGGTACAGATCACTGTATTTGGTATGAATGAATAAGATGAAGGCCAAGCAAAATGGAATCTAGCTATAAGAATATGAAAAAAAAGAAAACTGTATCAAGCGTGAGAGACAAAAATTGAAGAGAAAAAATCGTGGCATTAGTAGTTGTAAATTATAATCAAGAACAAAAAGCTGAGTTAGTTTACATAAAAAGAATTGCATTCAACACTTTTAAGAATGAACTTGCATCAAAAATATCAAAAACAGAACATAAAGTAAGTAATGCAGTCACTGACAAATAGGAATAAAATATGGATCAAGATGGGAATTTGATGCGAATTTCTTCGAAATTGGGAGGAATAAGGTTAACAATAACATGGAGAAATAATTGAAAATGTAAAGATTCAATAACATTAATGAAAAGGAATGAAGTGTATGATAAATTGAAGTTATATTCCAAAACTGAAGGACTTACCTGATTTTTTTTGATCATGTATGATTAGAAAGATAACGATGACATGATGATATAAACGAATCTGTAGGAGAAAGAAACAAGACACAAGTAGATTTTTTTATTTGGACACCCAAAACCAAAGACTTTGTTTGTTTATTTATTGCTTGTTCAATATTATTCTCCTCAAGTCCTCTATGATTGACCATCTAAAACTGGAGGTGAGCTTCTATTGGTTCAAGCTGGGTGAACAATTGAATTAAATAAGTGTGGTCGATTCGATTAATTGATTGGTTGAGTTTAATTTTCGTTTTAACATGTATTTGGTTTGTCCATTTGGACAACAGATGAAATCAACCATATTTAAGATTTAAATATCAATTTTTAGATGATCATAACTACGATCAAGGTCACTGATACTGCTAATGTTATTTATTTAAATTTTGAAAATTGATAAAATTTATTGCCAACTGTAAAAAGTACGTATGTTAAGAGACAAACATAAAAATAACACAAGATAATAAAGATACAAGAATACATAAAAGAACATTTCAAAAATAACAGCAGCTTCACACTTATTATATTATTATCATGTTAGCATATTTTTTTCCTTTCGATTATGAGATTGTTTCATGAAATGGAGAGGCTTTACTTTTATTTTGAAATTATAACATAAATAATAATGGACTTAACAACTCATTTATTTTATTTTTTGAAAACCAAGGAAAACCCGACGTGCCGGTAAACTTCGGAGTAGGGTATAATAAAGCCGTACGCTGATCCAAGTATCAAGAGATTATAATAATAAAGAAAACCAAAAATATCAACATCATTTGCCAATGTGATACCTACGTGTCGTCAATGTGAGGTCGACAAAATGTATCACGTTGGTCGGGTGCATGAAAGAGCAGGAAATTACCTATGTCTCATTGTTTAAGTGACACCAAATTTATCATATGGAGTTACATACACCTTCCCCACTCAAGCTGATTTCCCGATGCAAATGCAAATAAAACGTCTGCATAGTAAAGATGTCGGGAAACTTTTATTTTATATATTATTTCCCTTTATATATTATTTTCATTTTTTATTATCGTTAAATATTGTTATATATAATATTTTTCATTTATAGTAGTGTGCTGTTTATTTATTTTTACAAATGATAACTGAAATCACTATACATTTTCCGACGCTTATTAAAGAATTGAATTAATTTTTACGGTTATAACATACTTAAGATTGATGATCAAATTGAGTCAAAATGGCACGATATCATACGTTTAAGCTTCTCATAGAATATGATATAATTTATAAGGTAAGATTTTGAAAATCCAGAGCGTAAACAGGATTTTCAATTCAAACCGGTCGTTCTAGAAATGATTGTGTAAAAAACAACGAGTTTGAACTAACAATCTTGTTTATGTTTGGACTTTTCAAAATCCGACATTACAAAATCAATATTGCTATCCAAAAAATCTTAAATATATAATATCATGTCATTTGAACTTGGTTTGTCATGAATAATAAGTACATTATAATTAAAAATAAATTTGGACACCTAGAATATGATTGAGTCAATTTTTCACATTTCTCATAATTGCAAATTAAAATATCATTTCGTAAGTGGTCAATGACCTTTAACTCAAGTTGTTAGAGGTAAGACACTTTAGACAATATTCAAGATGCTGTTGGTTCGAGCTCCTAAAACTTCACAATGAGTGTTCTGCTTGAATAAAGCGTCACTCTTGTATCAAAAAAAAAAATCATTTCATAAGTTATATATTGTTATAAAATTAACATGATATTAAATATAAGTACTTAATATAACCTTATTTTTTAGCATTTAATTTGATTTATTCATAACGACGAACTCACTCACGTGTAATATAGTTAATCTCTTTAATATGGTAAGGATGGTTAAGTGCACTTTTCTGAAGGAATCTTGTCCATTTCTTGTAGTAAAGAGTTCTGTTTCTTCTAAAGGTACGACATCTAAAAAGAGGAAGTAAAAACATAAAGGTGACAATATAAAAGGCATAATTAGGCTTAAGAGCAGTGAAAATCACTTCTACATTAAGAAAAGATATCGAAAACAAAATTGTCAAATTATTTTAATACACATAAGAAGAAGGAATAAAATTCCTCTTTAGCAAATATTTTCCCATAGAAACTTGTTTGTTTAAAAGTTTACCTGTTGGGCTTTTGATATTGGATCAAAAACTAGCTATGATTGGTTATAGAAGCCCAGAACTTGAGTGCTAACAAAAAGTGGTTTAATGGAGCATTGAATAGACAATGCTATTGTAGCAACTCAAACAATGAGAGACTACTATAAAATGCTTACTGGTATTCACATTAATTTAGAATAATTAATATTGGTTATCTATGAAATAATATTCATTTCACGTTCGACCAAAACTGGGTACAATGTTTTGATATGAATGTTATGAATATTCATTATGAAAATAAAATAGCCTTTTGATATGATAGATAATAAAATTTATAATATGTATCTAATAACGAAAATACAAAAGTAATTGAAATAAATAATTATTATTTTTGGTACTGTAGACTACATCATATCTATAAGAATGATTGTGCAGATTGAGATGAAAACTATCATCATTCTTTCATTCTAAATTGCCTGATACTTGTTAATCAATTTTAAAATAAAAAAGATCAAACACCCATTTGATGGGAACAATGAAAGAGTTAAGGAAGTTTTGGAGTGATACACACATATGTACGCTGTCCAATGTCTATGATGCTAAAGGTGGATCCAAAAACTTTGTTATATTCAATAATAATTTACCTAGACATGCACATGTGTATGTTACAAAAATAAGTTCAAAGGTCTATGATAAGTTCATAGGATGTAAGACAATAGTAGAAAGCATGCAAAAGAAGAAGAAAACTTCGACAGGATCAAAGATGTTAGCATATCGGCAACAAGATCCCGAAAATACCTAAAAAATGAATGATTATTTTTCGAGTCACTACTCCATAACATAAATAAATAAAATTTTACTGGATATGGTTCAATATATACGATGAGATAAATTGAGTTAAGTCTTTCCTTTGGTAATATGCATTAAAGATTGTGAAGTATATGTTGAATATGGTAATATCTAAAGTAAGCTTTCGACTACATAGAAGATATAAATTGTGAAGAAACCACATCTTAATTAGTTTAAAAAATAAGATTGTTGAGCCTATGTGAAGAATATAAGCTTTACTGAACTCGAGGTCAGGTCAATTTAGTTTAAATTTATAGGTTTTCCAAAAATTCCCTTTGACACATATTTTATCATATTGAGACATGTCAGCTTCTTAGGGAAAAAACTGCTCTATAGAAAGTAATGGTGGTACGATAGACTTGGATAAGGTCCAAGAGTCTAACATGTAAACCAATCACATATCTAATGTTGTTTCAACAGCCCCTAAGAGTCATAATTTTTAGAAGATCTAACAATAATCTTGACCATTCTAGAGCAATTATGATATTCAGTTTTTAACTAAAATAGAAATTTATATTCATCCACTAGGTTATTTTTAGGATACGTCGTAGTATTGGACTAGTTGTTAACACAATGATATTTATGTTTCGTAAACCAGTATTTCAAATTGAGTGGTTAACAAAATTTCAATATCACTCCCTTCTTGTTCCATGTGTTTGCTTATTTGTGTGTGATACATGGAATAACAGAAAGTGCTGGCAAAATTTTGTTAATTGTTCGATTTGAAATGATTTACGAACTATCAATATCATTGTGTTTGTACTAGAAATTGGGACGGCTAGCCATTGAAAAAAGTGTAGAAATCCCTTGGCTATTTAGCTTTTAAATTATTTACGAATTCCATTGCTTTATAATTGTTCGATAAATTCATCGTTATCAACGTAGTATTGATAATAAAATAAATTAATAACACTGGTAAAATACGAATCTAAATTTAATAAAAAAAATTATGGTATTACTTACTAAAAGTTAATAATATTTTATATTAATAACAACAATATAAAAATAAAATTAGTAATAACATTATTGAAAGTTACTAAAATTTATAACAAAAATAATGGTATTTCTATTGTGAATAAAATTTATAATACAAATAACACCAGTGTATTAGGAAAATTATTAATAACATTATTAAATTAATAATGTTATTTAAAGTAATAATAAAATTAATAATATTATTTACTTGAATAATAAAATTAATAATATTGTCATTAAAGTTTGGTTTTATTAAATAGATGGTTATAATGCTATTATTAACGTTTGGTTTCATTAAAAACTAAGATTAATGTTCTATTTTATGACAAATAATGTAATCTTTTTTTATGTGTAGAGATAAAAAATTGATTATTTGAAAGTTTGAAATTAGATGCACATGAAAGCTTAAAAAGGGGAACGATATCAATAAACTTTAGAAATGGTGTGTATTCATTCATGAAAGTGGCATCATGTAATAAAGTGAATATGAAAAAAGTCTGTTGCCCTATTCGAAATTTCGTTACATAAAACTTATAGAGTATTATACTATGATATAAAATTTACATCAATATGGTTTTAAATTATCATGCGTGGATATATCAAAGAGAAGATGATCATATTATACAAGAGGAGACCATAAACATAGATGTAAATTGCAATGAATCCCGTATTAGAAAAATAAATGTAGAAAATAGAATGACTAAAACGGTTCATGATGCTGCTAGTCCGAATATATGGGTTGATGAACTAGATTTGGAGGTAGATCTTGACTCAAAAGACAAAAATAATTCAATTTGTTAGAAGCATCAAAACGACAACTGTATAAAGGTTGTAAATGATATACTTTTCAAAGACATCTAGGTTAATTACTATAAAATCTGCATACAAACCACTGGAAAATATAATGAAAAAAATTCTTTGCATATGTAAAGAAATGCTTCCATTTGACAAAGTGTTGACAAAGAACCAGTACTCATTTATAAAAGTGGTCTCTGCCTTTGGATTGCAAAATAAAAAAAATTAATACGCGTCCCAATGAATTCATGATTTATTAGAAGAAACATAAAAATATGAAGCTGTGTAAATTCTATAAACAACGTGGATATAAGTAGACAAATACCAATGGTAAGGTGTAACTTTAATCAATAAGCATTAGTTTTCGATTACACCTAGATTGCCAAGGTAGTACGCTTCTGCTTTCATGTGATGACATAATGAATGACAACAAGATGAAGGTGTTTTTTGTCAACTTTAAGCGATGAAGCTTGAAAACATTTCGATAGGATATAAGCTGATTTTGCTAAAGAATTAATGTAATCATAGATTCGGTTTGTGTATGGATGATTTTGCGCCATTTACTTAGTTCAGTAAACCTTGTTCAACATGGCTAGTTATTCTAACATCTTAAAATCTTCCTCCTTTGATGTGTATGAAAAATCCATGTCTCTAACCGTAACTATTCCTATACATAAAATTCCAAAAAATAAGATAGACGTCTAATTACAGCCTTTGGATGATGAGTTGAAAAAATGGATATAGGGTGTTGTTATGTATGACGTTTCAAAAGAAGAACTTTAGAATGTTTTTCTGTTGCTGTAGACGATAAGTGAATTTTACATGTAGCGGATGCTTCCTAGAGGGAGTATTAGGGTAATTTTGATATTTTCGTTTGCATGGTTTTGATGGAATCATTTTGACTTAACAAATAGTGGTGACAGTGTTGGTGGGATCAGCATTGTCATTTTTTCACGTAAACGATCATTTTAGAGTTGACAAAAAAATTTCAAATGAAATACAACCTTTAATTTAGAGCCACCATCTGTTCTAAGTAGCAAAGAAGTTTATGACCTAATGTAAGAATATCCCAAAATACACGAGATAGGGAAAGAGCTTAAAATTCATGGTAAATGATAGTATCATAATTGGTGCAAATAACGTATATTTGGGGAGTCATCATATTGGAAAAAACATAAACTTCAACACAATTAGATGTAATGCATAATAAAAAAAATGTATTTGAGAACTTAACACGACAACGAACATGAAAGAAAAGCAAAGGATGAATTAAAGTCAAGAAAGGATGTCACCTTAAGTGAAAAGATGCGTTAATATGAATGATTTTCATATATCGGGCATAAAGAGTCATGATTGTTATGTATTTTAGAGATTGTTTTCTCGATATTATTTAAAGGGTGATTACCACTAAAAGCGTGGATGCCTATTATCGAGCTTGGTTTTTTTATAAATAATTGTGCGCAACAACACTTGAAGTAGTTTGGAAAAAAACAAAAATAGATATATTTATAATATTGTGTAAATTGGAGAAAATATGTCTTCCTAGAGCATTCTACTACATGGAACATCTATCTATACATCTACTAACTGAAGATTTAACACAAGGAACATTACAGTAGGATGGATGTATCCTTTTGAAAGGTACATAAAATACAAATATGATTTTTTTATTAACATAATAAATGTATAATTATTAGCACTTTTGAATATCTTCATATGAAGATATCTAGGTCACCTTAAACAAAGTGAAACAAAAAGCAAGCTTTGATGGTTCAATATGTCAAGCATATATTCTTGAACGAGTATCCACATTTTTCAGTTATTATTTCAAAGATTGTGTTAAGCTAAATTCTAATAGTTCTCCTCGTAATGATGATGTTATGGATGAGTAACCTGACATTCTATTTTTGATTTTCAAAAAGGTGGATGCCTATCCGATAAATAGAAGGATTGGTGTTTTTAAACATGTAAATAGTTTGCTATTGCTAGACCAATGGTGCTTCTCAATTGTGAAGAATTATCAGATCATATTTGATTTTGTAAAAACAAATTTGTTCATTTATTGTCAACACCATGTTCTATGTCGTTATCATATTTATCTCAACGATATTAATTTGTTAACAGTCAGTATGCGCGATAAAATCCAAGGGTTTAACCTTGTGAACGACTTAAGGCTTGGTTTCAAAATAGTAAACGTATATATTCATCATTAAATAAATTCAATTTGAAATAGTTTATTATGTGTATTGATTAGTATTAATTTAATTCAATAGTTTGTTAATAATGGAATCAGTGATGTTTGTTATAAAACTCTTGCATTTGTTCTACGATGAAATACAGAAAAATACCCAATCAAGTACGTAAATGACTTCAAATTTCCCACAATGGATTTCAAAGCCAGTAAACCTATTTACAGCACCAGGATGTGTTAAAGGTAATAAACATGGTGATGATTGTTATAAGAAATAATCAAACTTGATTATTTAGTACTACTTTAGCTCAAAAACTTGGTACTCAACTGTGATGGTTTGATACTACTCCTAATGTAGGATTACGTCGTATACATAAAGGTTATCCCCTTGCTGGCAATATAAAGGAAATGATCCATTATTCATTTTATCCTGCCGTGAACAACAACAAGGAGGACTGGTGGGTTGTTGTTAAAATAAACCCAAGATGATCAGTTAACAAGCACATGACCATAATAGATAATTAATCATACCAAAATGATCCGAAGGACAACGAAATACTCGAAATAACAATGGATGCACATAATATAGGACCACTTAACAAAGAAGCGCTTGAAAATTTTGATTATTAGATGAAGATGTCAAGGTTGATGACGACGACGACGATGATGAATATGAGTATGATGATGATATTGTAAATGATGCTGACAATTAGTCGCATATGTATAATTGAATATAAGACTTCTTTTATACATGCACGTTATTTTCATTCTTCTCTATTGTTAATAATCAATTGTAAATGTCCATGTGTGCAAGTCTTGGCAACTAAATGTGTAACTTTTCAATTTTGGGCAACTTGAAATAAAATTCGTTCCATTATTCTTGGTTTTATTATGTGAAGTTGCCGATCACATTGTCATATTCAATCATTTATGATGTAACATAATTCAAAATTGTTCCTCCAATTATTATATTGTATGCATATCAATAATTTTATTGTATTATTATAATATATATGTCTAGCCATTGTTGTAGACACAGCCATGGTGGATCCTCATCAGGTTATGGTGGATCCCACTCATCAGATCATGGTGGATCCAACTCAACTGAGCACTATGAACATATGATGTCTCCTTTTATTTAGATTGACGCATTTGTTGATATAACCAGTCCATCCACTCATGTGAGACAAACTCTTCCTCATTCAATGAGTTGATGTTTTCGAGAAAGAAAAAGGATCGGGGTTAGTAGTTACTTATTTGAGTACAAAAATTTTCATATATACACACTCACACATGCACCAACATTGATATGAACACACTCACATATGGTTACCATAATAATATATTTTATCAAGATATACATACATACATACGTATATAATATATGTGTACATATATAATAATTTACTAATTAAATACACACACATACACACACATATATATATGTATACGGGTATGATTTCAACAAAGTGCTACATCCAATGCCATCTGTGAAGGCATGCTTGAATGGATCGTCGCATTCTGGGCCACATTTACTAAAATTTTTGATGACATGAATACATATATGTTTTAGAAGTTTATGGTAAAATAATACACAATAATATATAAATATGTATGCCATTTTATTCACAATATATTTAATTTGAATTTGCAAAAAAAATTTGTTTGCAAAGAAAGCATTTATGAAGCAACGATGGAAGGCTTGGGTGTCCAAAGCAGCCCACAAGTATCAGGAAATTGACATATGGTATGCACAAGAGTGGCGAAAAAACATACAACTTTGTCCTTACGAGCAGTTCTTGGTCAATTAGGAGACAAATGGCTAAAAAATCGAAAAAGAATTTCGAAAATAGGATAAGAAATCCTAGGTTGCATATCAGTGACTCCAGACAGTACACATATCATCGTAACGATCTAGTAAATATTTATTCGTTAAATTTATTTAACATTTCAATATTAAAATATGCTTATATGGTCATTTACTTAATTCAAATCTTAGTACAAAGGGCATCACAATGTGCTACATCTTGGCAAGTCTACTATAGGGCTCACAAGATTGAGTCTTCGGAGGGTCCACTGTAAACGGTTTGGTAGACGATGCTTCCATGGAGTTTGCGGTAAGCTATCCATAAAAATTCATTTAAATAATAATTACATGTATAAAATTCTAATGAATATGTAAAATACAAAATAGGAATAATACCAGGGTAGGATTGAGGAGCTTCAAAGTAAAGGTATGGATATAAAAGGAGAAATGGACAAAGAGGTATTCATTGTACTCAATAAGGCTAGTTCTAAATGAGTGGATCGTAACCTTACTATGAATAATATTCCTAAGGCAACAGCTTAAACATTGGTTATATATAGATGATATTAAATATATATGCATACAAAACTATAAACATATAATTGTATAGTATACTATATATATCTGTCATGGAACTGGGCTAGCCTGCATCGAAGGAAACGAGTAAATTTAAAAAAAATTATTCCATTATCGGATCTTTAATCGGCCTATGTAGTCTAACTCACTTAGGACTTTCTAAGTTTTCTGTTGAATTAAATCCTTATTTTATTTAAATTTTTAAATAAATTTTATTTTATTTAATTTGTATTATATATATATATATATATATCATACACACATATTTTTGTGTGCTCGTACAATAGGATAATGTGTACATGGTTTGACTTGTCTGTATATAAATGTTGGGATTTACATCGTGACAGACATGTTAGCCCCTCGCATATAAAAATAGATTTTCTAAATCTGTATGTATATATATATATATATATATATATATATGCACATCAATACTTTGTTTATGCGTGTACATGTAAAATATATTTATAAAGTTATTATGAAATATTGGTTGAAAATTATTCACACCAAGCATTTATTAAAATACTTATACATATATATACATAAAAATATAGATATAAATAAATATAATTAAATTATAAAATTATTTTAAATATTATTTTGTAAAATAATTTAACATATTTAAAATATGAAATCCAAAATAATTTTATTTTGTTTTTGATGAATTTGTTAATTTAAACGTATATTACATGTTACCATAAAACTGGTTATAATTAAATATATATATATATAATTTATAATTACATATATATATATATATATATATATTATTTATAATTATATATATTGTTGCTGCTTTAGGCTAGAGAATAATTTTTTTAATTTAATTTTGGATTTTAAATTATTTATTAATTAAAAAATTATAAATAATTAAAACTACACAAAATTAATAGAAAAAATTTAAAATCATTTTTAAACCATAATCTACATTTTATATTATATAAAATTTTATAATTTTTATATTATTGATGTGCACACGTGCGCACACTCATACATACATTATATTTATATAATTAGCTCTGAATTAAATAATAGCATTCATATATATATATATATATATGTAATATCCAAAATAATATTTTTTATTATAGAAAGCCTTTTATGTATAAAGCAATGTTTTATAAAATTTAAAATAAATTTATTATATGATTTAATCTTTTTGTGTTTAGATTTAATTCATAAATCGTTTAATAATATTATTTTAATAATTTTTTATATTTTGGCCACGAGTATCGTATAGGTATATAATAAATAATATATATATATGTGTGTGTGTGTGTGTGTGCACTTATACACAACCATTAGCATGTGCAATCTGTCGATATACCGATTCATGGTATTTCTAACTGGCAACATATGATATAATAATTACGTAAACATTATTATGTAGTGATATACCGGCAAAATACCTTTGTGACGACCGCCCATGACTCCGCACCAAAAACAAGGAAAATAGTGTGCTGAAATGCGTGCCAGGCAGCCATGGACGATGGTCAGGGTAGAATAAAATAGAAACTCTATCGTACAACTCACAGCGCATGGATAAAATACAATAGAGAAATATATAGTGAAGATCCGTAACAGAAAATCATCATATAAGTATCATAGTAGTTTTATACAAACATATGAATCATCCATACATCAAAGCCTCGCTACATAACACTCAATCAGATACAACAGCGGAACACCCAGTACATATAGTAAGGAAACTAATATGCAAAGCCTCCTGCTCGTCTTCGTCATCATCAGCGTAGATTTCCAAGAACAGCACCTGTCACCTGCTACCTAGTCTGCCCATCCCAAACATGGATGAACAGCCCAAGGTAATAAGAAGAGACATAAAACCTTGAGTCAGACAAAGTCTTAGTGAGCAGTAAATTAACTACCAAACATACCAAAAGAGCATAAGGGATAAAAGGAATAGGAACCAAACCATCCCACTCCACCTTTTTCTACATTGATAGCCCCCAGACACACACTAAGGAGAAGCAAGCATAACATAACAAACAATTAAGGTAAGCAATAATCACTCGAGTCAAGGTCGATGTTCTCCAAATACAAACCCCCAAGGCCTAAACCAAGATCAGATAAGCACCCAGAAAACACCGCTCTTGAGACCGAATGATGATACAACCAAACATCCAAACATCCATGACTCTGGCTATCACTGTTATCCTTGCCTTGATTTCACCATTAATTGAATGACCATCCGTCAAGGGCTAATGGTAACCCCGGTTTTAGACATAACTCCGCACGTCATCATGACCCGTGCCTAAGCCGAACGCATCAGCCCAGAGTACTAGCACGTCATCGTGACCCGTGCTTGGAATGTCATCGTGACCCATTCCAACGTACCCTTGCTTTGAGTATGCTAGAACCTTCAACAACGATGAGATCTTAGCCTCCTAGTCATCCTCCTTGACGACTCTTTCCATACTAGCTCAAGCGCCTCTCAAGCTAACCATTATCCATCCCAACTCGGACCGCATCACCGAGTTATAACTTCGCACGTCGTCATGACCCGTGCTTGGAACGTCATCATGACCCGTCCCATCTCAACATATGCCTTGCCCCATCACATCATAGCAAAGTCCCATCTCAATATCATGCTTTGCCTTCTCGCATTATGGCAAGGTTCCACATCATCGAATCCATCCATATGAGCTTCCACATCCGCTTCATATGCCACATTAATCCAAGCAATCAATCATTCAACAAGATCTACATAGAAAATCAAGTAATCAAACATGATCTAAATAGGCATTTATAATTACAATGGCAATTTCGTAAATAAATGAGCATAGATCTAACATACATGAATCATGGGTCTTTAGCATAGATCTAACAAATATAAATCATGGGTTTTGTCTCTACAACTATATGAATGAACTTGCATAAGTAAACATCTTCATAAGTAATGGATCTACACTTGGATCTAAGGAAAATGTATGAAATCACTATCTACAACACTCCAACAAACCACCAATCCAATATACTCCTTTGGGTCCGCGTGAGAGATAACTACCACTCACCAAATCACCTAAACACCTCAATAACAATCAACTCCAGATCTGGACAGCGAAGAACAAGGCTTGATCCGGCAAAATCTCGCTTCAATTGATGAAATCTCACTTCAACAGATGAAGATCTTCAACTTTGGCCCTTGAATCTTCGATCTTGATCTTCGATCTTGGATGGATGTTAGAACTAGATTGGAATGGAGAAAAGAAGATGAAGAAATGTTGTAGTCTAGTTCCCAAAATGGCAGCACTTCGTCGCTTCAAAAACCGGTGCCAAAAAGTGAGCCAAACCCCTCTATTTATAGGCTGAAATCACCCTTAGGTCGTCGCCCTATAGGTCGGTCACGACCTATCCATGAGTCGTTCACGACTCATCATCATCCTACGACCTAAAACAAGCCGCCCCTACAACCTAGCGACCTACTGACCTAATAGCACGTGGCATAGCGACTTAAGCCCCTTCACGACCTAACGCCTTAACATCCCACACGGCTTAGCTTAGTGCCGACCTAAAATCTTCCCCGACCTAACTTAGGTCGCTGCGGACCTATCTCTATGCTGACTCAACTCCCTGCCAACCTAACGCAACACAGGGTCATACGACCTAAGTTCCCCAACGACTTAACGACATACGACCTATGAACACGGCCGACCTAACTCCTATCCAAGCTAACTCTAAGTCGCTAACGACTCAAGTCCTGCCGAATCAACACACAACCTAGGTCATGCACACGACCTAAGACACACACGACTCAGCTGTGGTATGACTTACGACTTAGAAGAATCACTCGACCTAACCCTTAAACGACCTAACTCTAAGTCGTTCAAACGACTTAACACTGAGTCGCACACGCGACTTATCTCCGCTAACTCCTAAGTCGGTCAATTCTATAAGTCGGCCAAAGACCATAGGTCGTCTACTTCCATGAGTCGGCTACACTTCCTAACTCGAGCCAATGACCTACGCTATGCACTGAGTCGCCCAAACGACTTATCACCTTAGGTCGTAACCTGTTAGCTACCGGCCCAACCTAAGTCGCTACTGCTAGGTCGTCCACGACCTAACTTTCTTAGGTCGTTAATCTCATGAGTCGGTAAATCCCATAACCCGGTAACCCTAGGTCGCTAACTACCTTAGGTTGTTCTACCGACCTAACTCCATCACGACCTAAGCTATGGTTGAGTCAACTCTAAACAACTTAACAACATTAACGACCTAGTGCAACAAATTTTACGATTTAATCGACACGTAAAATACGGGTCGTTACAACCTTTCACTAAAGCCCAATGTTTGCAAGTTAAAACGAAGAAGTAGAATCATTAAATCCAATCACAATCCGAAGTTGATAGCTTTCTAATTGCCTTAGTACCGATAATCGAATCGAAGTAAATTGATGTGAATGCTCGGACTTTTGGTGTAATCATACGGTGATGGCGGCCTAATAAAAGAAGAAAAAAGAATAATGCAAAGTCTCAAGAGAAGTGAATGCTAGATGAAATAAATAAAGGAGGGATGAGAGAGTGAAATAAGGATCACGATCCTTATTTTCCTCTTACCAGTTCTCTCATTTTGAATTCATGTGACCACCTACCTGTTTGGACTGTTTAAATCGACAATAAACCATATATGTCTAACTCAAACCATTCAAAAAAGAGCATTGTCAAAGGGGTAAAAAAGAAAATAAGAGAAAAGAAGAAAAGACAAAACACAAAATCTCATAGTGGAATCGACAACATATAATAATCAAATAAACTGTTCATGAAG
The DNA here is from genome assembly GCA_030765085.1 of Allium cepa. Classification (NCBI taxonomy): domain Eukaryota; kingdom Viridiplantae; phylum Streptophyta; class Magnoliopsida; order Asparagales; family Amaryllidaceae; genus Allium; species Allium cepa. The sequence continues at coordinate 204,889,275 of CM060934.1, read as the reverse complement.
CAGTTTTATAATATACATTTGATTACGCAAATTTTACAACATAATCAAAGTACAATCAACAACATACCAATAATGATGTAGCGGAATAATTTTAATAATATAATATACCAAACTCCATTTACGTCCTCCAAAATAATGTCTTCAACACTGAAAAGCTCAGGCTGTCCCGAGCGTAAGGAAAAGACAAAACACTCGAGTTAGAACTAAAAGTTCTTATATAAGTTAATTCAACGGCAAATAAATATGAGAGCGATAGCTTCAGAGATATTTATAGCGTTTTACATCTTCTATCAAGTGTACAACGTGAGTGTAATAACTTAAGAGATGTTACAAGATTTTCCATCTCCTAAGGATCCGTTAAACTATCTATAGGTAGTAAAATACACTATATATGTAGTGTCTATCAGTAATGTAAAGTATTAAAATAATGTTAAGGCTTTACATTGATCCCCCTTAACACATTGTTAAGCAGGTAACCTATGTTGGCCATGTAATACAACCAATAACGTCGGTAGCTGGTGAGTCGCCTATAGGTACCATACTAAAAAAATTGTAGTGGGAACGTATAAGGATAAAAGTATGACAAGGCACATGAGGCAATGCCCAAGGTAAGATTCTACCAGTTTACCCTTTCTGGCTGGTGGTAACGCATTGTAGCTATGACTGTCCACCTAGTCCACCAACCCTAAATCAAATCAAGGTGCACCGATCAACTTCAAAATCAATGTAATAATACAAAGGAGTGATGGCCCCTAAAGGTTTCGAACCCCTTGGACAGACATAGGCTCCTATTTTAGTCATTTCCACTTGACACAAGTGTCGGGGTCACTGTCATCGTTCTCTTTCTTCAAATCCAGCAAACCCCTCCAATTAAACCTGTACTTTCTGGATAACATCCATTGCATACACAGGTGTTAAAGTGGTTCCAATATTGATAGAGAGTATGCCAATAAGCGGCCCTGGTTTCTTTAACAACCAAATGCCATTTTTCATACTGGTTGGTTTTTTTAAATTTCAAGAACAAGTCATATTCCATATCAAAATATCAGATTCAATTCAAAATACCATTTCATTTCAAAATACCATATTTACTCCAAATACATCATTTTGACTTGAAAATATCATTTCAAATTCCAACTTAGGCTATAACCTCATTTAACCACATTCGCATTTAAATCAACGATTTAAATATAAACATTCCAACTTACACGGTTTGAGATTTTCAGAAAATAGTTTGAATAGTTATAAATAGTTTAAATCGTTTAGAGATTTAAAATAGTTTAATAATAATGGTTTGAGACTTTGAAATGGTTTATATAGTAAAATATTGGATAACCAAAATAATTTGAGTATTAAAAAAAGATTTTAAACAGTTTATATTAAAATAATTTATTTTGAAAATAATATCAAATCAAACTATCTCTTTCCATTTCAACAAATTTGGATACATGTCCCGATTTCAAACCAACAAAACTCAATCTCCAATCTTTCAATTCAATCGACTTAATTTCGATTTAGTTTCAAATCAACTTGATTCTGATTTTAATTTGAATTAACTTCAATTTTTGAAACGTTCATTATTAACTTCAAATTCGATTCAACAATTCAATTCAATGATTGAAATTTCAATTCAATTCTTGTTTTAAACTATTTCACTTTATATCAATTTCAAGTCTAATTCAATTTACCGATTTAAACCACTTAATTAAGTTAAACCTCATTTTTCAATTTTTAATATCCAAATTTTAAAATAATTCAATTTTTCGAATTAAAGTCAAATATCAATTATAACTTCACATTTCCACTTCAATTCTTAAAACAATTTTTTTTAACCAATTTCAATTTCTACATTTCAAAGCTTGAATTTGAAAGTAATTTAATTCATATAAATCCACAATTTATTTCCTTTAAACAATATCATTTAATCAAAAATCAAAAACCAAGATTTTTAAAACCATTTACTTTAACCAATCCGGTTTCCGTATATAATTTTCTACTATATGACCAAGTGATCAGTTATTCCAATTTTAATTATGGGGATGGATATATACCATTTCAATCCAAATCAAAGTTTCATGGTATATATCATTTCAACCTATTTCTTAATTTATTCGAAATAATTTAAATAACACGTTAGCCCCGCCACTTAATATACAGAGTGATAACCAAGATATATAAAAATAAATAAACATCCAATCATCCAAAATGCCAACAAATAAACATCCATCATAATCAAGATCCAAATTAGCCAATAATTCACAATAATTCCTCGGTTACCAATATTGAGTATTTAACTAGAAATTAAATATAATATTAATTTAAATGTCAATTTAATTCAATATAAAATTTAATTACAATTAAAATGTTAATTTAAACTACCAAACAACAACCAATAAAATTCTTACACATCATAAATTTAATTCAACTAACATAAGAAGATTTAGTATTGCGTGAGTGGGTTAAACCACTCATCTTTGATTTCAGCCCATAAAAATCCAAACAGAAGCACAAAATCTCAATAATCTCCGAATTCAACCAAAACAGTTTCATGTTGTCTGAAATTTAAATATGAATCCAACAGAAGAAATCGCCACTACAAAAAAACATGTTATTAATAACACCATTTAATAACATATTATTCTGAAGTGTCATTTTTACCTTTACTTATTTGTCCTTTTTTTGTGTGGTACATGTGTAACATTTTCGCCCCAACATTTGCATCTCCCTCCAAAACACTTAACCGGTTTGGTCTCCCTCCCAAATAACACTTAGCAATATTCATCTCCCTCCTAAAATGAAATAACCCTAACCGACGTTCTCTTCCATCTCCATCTCTAGTTACCGAACTTTAGCCGTTCTACTCTATCTCCGATCTTCAACAGTTGTGAAGTTGGCGTCGTCTTGAACTCTAATCTTTGATTTCGCTCTTCATGAAGGATGGAAGGAAGTTCAGAAATGCAATTCACATACAAAACTTTAGAAGCCATCAAAACAGAACGCATTTTCATAAAAAACAAAAAAACAAAAACAAACGTCGATTGCAAGTTTCTTCACCAGTCGTCGAGCAAAAGTCAATCCAAACAAGGCAGCATTTCATGCCTCTTTGGCATCATCTTCCTTCGTTCATCTCATTCCATCCAAAGTAATGGTAATCTGCTAACCATAGTTTCAATTCCCGGTTATTTGAATCTAATTAGTTAGGATTTTACATGAATTAGTTATTGAATCGAATGGAGCTATTGATTTGAACATAGCTAGTGATTTTAGGTTGATTTGAAAAAAAATTAATTTGTTAAATTATGACTAAAATGATTTTTTATGAAATGACACTCCGTGTAGAGATAGATTTGCTGAAATGGTAATGAATTTACTGAGTTGTTAATGAATTTGCTAAATTTGTCATGAATTTGGTAACGTATTTGATTAAATAATAATGAATATGGTACAATAATGATGAGTTTAGCAAAGTAGTAATATATTTTGTTGAAATTATAATAAGTATTTTGTTTATTTCAGATTAACAAAAAACATTGATGAGTTTCAAAATATGAGAACTCGACATGAGCAACATTAGATATTTTTAGTATTTATATTATGATTGTTTAGTTTGAAAAGATCAAAATAATCTACTGTATTTGTAATCAAATATTATTTTATGACTTATTATCTATGGTTATTCAATTGTTTATAATGAAATTTTCTTTAATTTCACCGAATACTTGCTAAAAAAAATTCTTGGAGACCCCCCACATTTTTATGACTTCACCAAACTTAAACCCTAACTACGCCACTGCTCTTCATCAATATCTGCTAGATTCGATGTTCATTTAATTACATGTTTACGATGCTCCTAGCAACGATTCAGTTTACAGAAGATACTTATATGAACATAAACGAATTCAAGCCTATTGTTATTGATTTTGATTTGGTGAATGATCTGATGGCCTATTTTGATGCAATAGAACAAAATAGACCAACCAGTACCATCACCCTGCAGTATAACTAAACGAAGTAAGGGAACAACGAATAGGAAAAAAAAATCCATATTACATCTTTCTACACAATCTCATCCGGATGATGTTATCCAATATGCAGGGAACTAGTATCTAAATATTTCAATGAATTAATTTGCTAAATATAAGCATATAGAGTAAAATATTAAAATTCCTATGTATTTGTAACGAATAAGCCTATATTAGGTTTCTTTATACTTCCTCAGAAATATCATCCACCACTACAAAATCGATAACATTTATGGACAACTTGTCTAATTAAACACATCATTATGAATCCGAACCAAATTATGTTATCCAGCAAATAAGCCATTAACATAAATAATGTTAGAGGGAAATAGTTTTCAACTCATAAGAGCATAGGAGAGAAAGATGGTATGATTGAGTATCTTCGGAAGCCTTGTAGTCTGCGGATATGCTAATATTGGGTTTTCCTCTAGAATCAAGAAAGTAACAGAGGGACTCGATTAGATAAAGTTATCAAATCATTTAAGCGTAAGATAACCTCTAGAATCAACAAGCTAATGGATGGTTTACCTGTAAAAATTCCTTTTTCTTGTTAGGGTTTTATTGTGCAACCGCATTTGCAACTGTAATAGGGCAGAAGGGGATAGGGGACTGGGATATTCACTCAACATTGAAAAAAGGTGCAAGGTAGCTATTTGTGAAAAATTATGGAGTTATTTTCTTTTCATTTGTTGTGTGAATTATTGTGTGCTTATCTTATGTATGGAGTTACTAAAGACCAAGCATCAATGAAACTAGTAAAGATTTTAATTTAAGTGAACTGTTGTGTTCTTTATATTTTAATCAGGAAATGGATCTAATATTGATTTATTTACACCATTGCTTATCTTGTTTTTTAAGGCAGAAGAAAGTGAGGGTTGCCAACAAATGTAGCTTGTAAACCGTGATATTCTTGACGCAGCAACATGTATTGTTATGTCTTGTAACAACCCGCATATTTATCGATTATATATTTAAATATTTTGTTTAAATATTTTATCGTTATTCGGATATTGGTCCGAAAAGCTACTTTTTGCAAACGGTCGAATTAGGACTCGAGACCACTTCCATTGAGTTTGAAATGTCGTTTACAATTTTTTTAAGTATAAACATTGATAGGTTCGGAGTTAGTGAAATTTCACTAACTTTTCCCGCTTTGGACTTTGGATTAGTCTAGCCATTATAACTCAAGCCCACTTCTCTCCTTCTCCTCACTCTTCATAAATTCCTACCAAACTCTAGCTCAAGCATTAATGGTGAGTGGAAAGGGAAACTAAAACTCCAAACCTAGGCTTCTACTTCAAATCCATCTTTCAACTCCAAATTCAAAGAGAAGATATTGGATTCAAGCTTCTTGTGTTGAGATTAAAGTGGATTGATTCTTGCTTTGCTTCAAAGCTTCATTTTCATTCATTTTTGGCCCAAAGGTGAGATTTTTATCTCACAATTCTAGTCTATAACTATATTGGATTGTGGGGAATGATTTCCTATCACTTTAACATGTACATTTGCATTTGGTTTGGATTGGATTGGTGAAAAACTCCAATTTTTGGTGTTTTAGGCGAAAAACTGCAGTTAGGTCGTTCGCCTAGGAAAAGTTTCACCTTCATTTGGCTCGTTCTGGCCTTAGCTCGTTCGGAGTTAGGTCATTGCCTCTAGGTCGTTCGCCTATAGGTTGATATGCCTGCATATTTAGCTCGTTCGGAGTTAGGCCGTTAGGCCTTGGGATGATAGGTCGCTTGCGTGTTAAAACCGATAGCTCGCTCGCGTGTTAAAATCCTTAGGTCGCTCGCGTGTTAAATCGATAGGTCGCTCGCGTGTTAAAATCCTTAGGTCGCTCGCGTGTTAAACCCTTAGGTCGCTCGCGTGTTAGACGTGTTAGGTCGCGGGTTAAATAGGTCGTTTGGCCTCAAATGACTAGGTCGCTCGCTTAAGTCGCTCATCCCTCTAGGTCGCATGACCATTAGGTCGCGTCCACCTAGACCGCATGCTTACCACTTTAAGTCGCTCGACCTCACTTCCTTTAGGTCGCTTGCTCCATTAGGTCGTTAGGTCGCTCGACCTTGCCTGGGTTGTTAGGTCGCTTGGTCATTTCAGTTAGGTCGCATGACCACAGGGTTGCTCCAGTTAGGTCGCATGACCCCTTAAGTTGCTCGCCTCTGTTAGGTCACTCGCTTCTGCTAACTCGCGAACACCTCTAGGTCACAACCAGCAGGTCGCTTGACCCCTTAGACCCCTAGGTCGTAACCATTAGGTCGCTCGATCCTATCCTCCCTTAGGTCTTCACTAGGTCCTACCGTTTTGGACGGGGAGCTGTACCTGGACCCCCACGACCTGACCGGGCAGGTCGAACCCCGCAGCGGGGGTGTTGCCCCCCGCACCCCCACCTTGGGGGGTTGCCACCCCCTTGGACCCCCCGTCCGTAGGGGATCTTATCTGAAAAACATTCAACAGAACTTGCTTTGTTGAGATGCTGAGTTGACCATTCTTCGAGATAAATTAGCTTCGGCTTCTCGGTCGATTTTATGGTATCACGACCTTGCTAAAAAGGCGGGATAACAACTTTAGAAATATGAAGGTTTCAATACTAGTAGTAAATATCAAAACTCTTTCAACAAAATGATTTCAACTCTATTTTCAATAACAAAGCTCTTTTCTTAAACCGTTTTCCAATCTACTAGTATATACAAACCTTTCCCTCACTCGGATGAGAAATCTAATTAAACGGCTTTGTAAAACAAGTGGTATGAAACACTTGCGTTCACTTCATCGGTTAATTCTTGGACTTGTTCGATTGAACCTCTTGTGACAATTTTCTAGTGAAGATTTACAGTTTGTTCGTAAATATTTAAGTTAAGCAAGTGGTTATGGGACACGAAGATAAACTTTTATATTTACTAGCTTAGTGTAATTGACACTTCTCGTTGATCATGACAATCATTTTATGATTTAGACTAGCAATTATGCGATGTCTCTTTGTTTGCAAGGTTAGACTAGACCTCATGGGTGTGATTCTGACTCACACATATCTCTTTGTCCGCAAGGTTAGTTTAGACACCATTTGTGTGATTCCACTCACACATACCTTTTTGTTGCGAGGTTAGGCTAGACACCATTTGTGTGATTCCACTCACACATACCTTTTTGCTTTTTGGTTAGCCTAGACCTCATTTGGGTGATTCCGACTCACCCATATGGGGTAGCTCCCCATGGTCTTTGGACCGTCATGTGATAGGCCTCTTTCCCTTTTTCTGTGATTTCTGGATTTCTTGTGTTGATTTCTGGAATTTATGTTATTGACTTGTTATGAGTACAAGTTTAGGGTATGATGCCCTCTTTGGATCTTTCAGAAGATTCTTGTGATATTGATTTATCTCTTATTGATTGATCTTCTGTTGATCATCGTTTGCATACTTATAGTAGTATGTCAGTATGGATATTTTATGTTTATGCCATATCTTTTATTTTATACCATGTCATCTGATATTTATAGCTAGACTGATCCATTTATTATTTTCTTAAATAATACTCGGGTCAGACCGAGATGTTACAGGTGCTTCTGCTTGACTTCTTCCCGGGATTTGCTACTCTGACTTTTGGCTAACTATTTAGATTAGCAGTTTTTGTTGTATACACTTGAGATATAGACTCATAGTTGTATTCTTTTTTATAGCACGTGTTGCTATTCTTTTGTATTATTGTGGATCTTTTTGACCAATACTTTGATGTACACTTTCATGTGTTAGTTATATATTCATATCTTCTTCCGCCTTTGTGATATGGATGTCTGTGACTGATTTGTATTATGCTTATTTCTATGTTTGTTTCCGAAGATTATTTATAGCCACCGTGTGATAAGCAATCACATGGATGGTCGCTCCTCAACAGCTTTATTCTCCGTGCTAGTTGACAGCACTACACCGTAGTGTTCTTGGCTAGCGTGGGTATAGAGGTGGGGCGTCACATGTCTGCAGCTTTAACATCCCTATAAATTGTTAATCATTTTCAGATGGATTGTGTTTCTTTTAGATCCTGTTTGACACAGAAAAACTATAACACGGCAAAGTGACGGGAAGAACGCTGAAAGGTATCATTTCAACTTAAATTACATGCAAATTGATTAGGTAATTATTTAGATTATAGTTCAACCAACAAAATTGACGATCCATCCATAAAAACTGTTGATTTCTTTTGGTGCATTAAAAGCATTGTTTTGTAAATGCATCCTTCTAAAAAACTAAAGCAACATGGACATCATTCACAAACTATATGCCCCAGCACATATTGCCACTTATTTTGATTCTTGGATACCTGATATTTATTATTTATGAAGACAACTAGACGAACACAATAGATATTTTCCTTTTTCAAATATTATGGATACAAGTAAATAATGTTAGACTGAAATGTGGTCGCTAGCGTTGAGTATTTTAGATACTGATATTCTGCTACCATGGTAAGCATTAATGTAAAGGTAACATCACAATTGTTTAAATGATTTTTATTTTGGTTGTCTTTATCTTAAGTTTCCATGAATAATGAGAATGCTTAAGATATATAAGTTTAAATTAGTAGGATTGTGCATGTATATAGTTTGACGAGGTTTATCGACAACCATGAATCCATTACAGAACCTGCATATATATATATATATATATATATATATATAATGAGGAAAACATATAAACTAAGGCTAATTTATATCTCATACTCCCTTAAATTTTGTTTAGTGTCCTTCCATCTTGTATGTGATTAATATATAGCACCCACTGGAGAATAGATAGCTCTATTTCTACTTATTAATGATGAAAAGTTATTTTATAGTTTGAAATTTCAAGTATAATGACATTGATTTAAAATTAATGTTTTTACTACTATTAGAATGGTTAATATAATTTTAAAAATAAAACATTGTAATGATATCACTTTCGGTGAATATGATATCACAATGTGGATTCAATATCTTCTTGGCATTTTAAAATACGATAAGATGTGTAGCCAATCTTTATTCATGCATGCATACTTACATGTTACATCTGATACATTTGGATGGTTTGTTACAAACTGTTGCTGTTAATAGACAACTCGTTTAGAAATACATCTGATATACATATTTGATTTATTAGCAGTTTATGATGGTTTTATCTATGATAGATTTTCTTGATCAAGTAGTGGTAATAAAATTTAGTATTAATCAGTAACAACAATAATGTTTGAAACCTGGCAATTTCAATTTAAATTTGTACATAGTTTTATAGGCATCCTGTATGATACATGTATTTACATATATTAATTAAATTATTGTATGTCTATGTATCTATTTTATCAATTCAGTGCACACTTTATGACTTAAGCTTCTCTTTAGTCACAAAAGTCCATGAAAGCCATAGCAATACCTTTACGACAATCTCCAAATCCTCAGATTTAGCATCCATCACCACAAACCTGGAATCGCATTTCCTTTCATCATGCACATACGTAACGACATGCCCATCATCCTCGTCTCCATTTTTTTTTGTCCTTAGCAACAATGACCAAAACATCCTTCTCTAAACTTTCTTTCACCATAGTATAGTCTCCACTCTTTCCCACCTTCTTAAATCAAGTTCCGCCACTCCCCAAATTTTAGGCATTAGATATCCTGTTCCTAGGTGACCATACCTATTTTTCCTTCCTACGTATCCAAGATATACAACCCCATAATCCAAATTTCCTGCAAAGTTTACTATTGAAGTGGGAAGTGTAGTGGTAAATATTTGGAGTTGAATGTGAAAAGCGAGGAATGTAGCACGAATTGCAGGGGACACTTCCATGATGTCTCCTCCATTCATTATTTCACCTATGGAAGTTGAAGAAGTAAGATAAAATTTACACTATCAAGTGAATACTGTTGCATTTCCCCATATCTAACACCATATATCTAAACACTTGGTTTATAAAAAAAATGTAAACCTTTAGATACAATTAGTGCTAAAGGCACTATCACATCTTGAACTTATTTAGTGTTGTACTAACTTGTTTGAAACCTATCCCTAAAGTATCATCCAATCATGATATAATGTAGAATATGGCTGTATTATTCAAAAGGTAAATTGCCAAAAGAATTTTATGAATTATTATACTTCTATTTAAATTTAATGGTACCATTTAGCGTAAAATACGGTGCTTATATTACTGTTATTTAAGTGAAAACTTTATATGTCTAGAACCATTTACAAAAAAACATCCGGTTACCTATGCAATAGCCTTGATACTGTAAACACGCATCTATGGCTGGGCTAGTACAACTAATTTGGGAAAACAATAATACAGGTAAACTGCCATTTCCATTTTCTTAATATTTGGTGCATGTACATTCATGTATGTTTGCACATATAACTATTAATCTTCAAACATGCAATTTGATTTTTTTGTATCAGCTGATAACAATCTACGGGGAAGCCTTGAAGAGCACGAAGGAGAAAGTGGTAATGCTCAAAGTTAAAAACAACAAATAGAAAGTTTATTAAGATGTATTTGCTGAAGCATAGGGTATGTCACCACTACTGTAGAATTTATATGCTTTGATGATATTATTATATAAATAAGAGAATCTTGTGTTGTAAACTCAAGGCAATGGATTATATGCCACTCATATGTTACATTTTTTTAGAATATCAATGTCTAATTGTCAGTTTTCTAATTGTCAGTATAGATTATTCCTCAAGCTCGTTATTTGCATTTTTTTCATTATATCATCTAAGTTTATGTAGTGTATTTTAGTTTCTTTTTTGCATTTATTTATCTAGTAGCTTAACAGATTTTATTAGTTTCTACAACTTTTTGTTACAACTTGAGTTTGAGCAAACATAGTATTACAGTGTTCTTATTTCAATGCTTGTGTAATATTGAGACATAACCAATAACTCCCATAGTTTACTATTGGAAAATTTAAATTTTTACCCTCATTGGAATTGCTGATATTCATTTTCTTCTTTTACAGCAGATCACGGGACAAGCATATTTGCCTAGTATTTTGGTTGAATTAAAGTACTACTGTTTAATTGCTGTTAATGTGACGACCCAGAAATTTTAACAATTTAAATTAGAATAGTTAATTGATTTTAAAATATATAAAAGTTAATTTTAACTTGAATTCCAGATATCAATATTTACTTGATAATCAAATCATTGAATTATATAGTTTAAATATTGAATTTAATAATTGAAATTGGGTAAATTGTTGAATCCGAAACCCCTAAGCCTGTTTAAAATAATTTGAAGGCTTATAAAATTTATAATGACGATACTGAAGATAATAGAATAGTTGAAATTTAATTTAAAGATGATTTGTTCAGTTTTAATAATATATCGTTTAAATCGATATTTGAAAACAGCCTTCCGAGGCACAGTCTTGGAATTCAACGAAACAAGTTCCATTGGATCCGTAATAGTTAGTTATTATCGGATTTCAATTTTCGTAGCAATCGGAGTTGTTGTTTGACCCTGCTAGCTCGAAATGCTTAGAAACTATTTTAATCAATTTAATTTAAAATTGATCGTTTATTTCTGTAACTCGTGTATATGATTGAATTAGCTTTCGAAACACGTTCTATTGTGTTCGGAATATGGGTAAAACCTTATAAACACCTTCTGGCATGTCTGATTCGGGGTTCGGAATTTCGCGTTATGCTTAACGAGACGTTTTGTAAGTTTTATTATATAATAAAATTTGAAGTACATTTGTCAGAGATATTTTTTCCAACAATCATACTAAGGAAGCCTCTAGCCTTCGTTCTTTAATCTAGACCTGTCTCCCTCTTTGATGAATCATTCTGAAATTTATTTCGAAAGAAATGGCCGATCGAAAACCCCCCTTCCTTCTTCAAGTTGAAAGCCCAATTAAAATCGCGTAAGTCGTCTCGTTCTTCGAGACACTCGTGTACCCTTCTCCTCCTCTTATTCGTTCACAAATGAAACCGAAATCGAAAAAAAATATGTCAAAGCCTCTCTTCCTCAGTAATCTGAAATCGAAATCAAATTCGATTTTTATTCGTAGTTTTTAAAAAAATGGCATGGTCACATTTTCGACCACGCAGAGGAGCAGCGGATGATCGTAGGAGAAGGAGACGCGCTCGCGCACAAGCTCGCGCGAGGGGTGGCTGCGACTTCGAAGTCGCGTTGGTTGGTGGTTGGTAGTTTCACGTTGCGGCTGGAGTTAGGTTTCGATTGTGGGTGTTATAAAGGATGTAGGGGTTAAGCAGAGGGTCGCGTGTGTCGGGGCGGCGTTCGTGGAGCTCGATGTTTCCGTCTCGTGCGAGTGACCATTTTTCGAATTAGGGAAGATGCTGGATCGAGCATATGGTAACCCTTTCTAATTTTTACAAATTAATTTCTGAATTATTACATACAATATGTTAATTCACTGATGAAGTTTAAGGGAAATACAGATTGATTTGATTTTATGAACACAGTAAGTTAAAATAAATAGAAAATGTTAAAATAGTTGATAGTTCATATATCGTATAATTTTGGAAGCTATATAGATTTTTATAAAAATATTTGTAGTTTGAAAGGAAAAATATAATAAATATAAATATGTACATTATAAAATTTTAGATTTATCTTAAAATAATGGAATATAGTGATTTATGCGTTTAATTAACTTATCATTTTGTTACTAAAAGATTATTCAAAAAGAAATTAGTTTGAAATTTAATTATTCATTAAAATTTAAATCATTAGTTAAATTAAATTATTAAATGATGATTGATTGTTCGGATGTTAATAAAATCATCTAATATTTATTCAAGGGTCTTAAATCATGAAGAGACTGAGTTGAGATGGAAGTGGATTGCACAAATCAAAGGTGAGCAAATCTCACTCCGTTGGATTTTTATTTTAAATTTAAATGGTTAAATTTAAATATTTGGTTGAATGATTGAATTGATAGGATGTACACTGATGTTGATGTGACTTGGTTTTGGTTGATTCTCGAGTTAATTGTGGTTTGACTCGAAATATTGGGGTTTAAGCTGTTTTAAACTTAAACCATAAATAAGAAAATGTTTTATTCTTAAGTTAATAAGGGCTTAATGAATTGTGATTCATTTAAATAATAGGGAAATCAAATAAATAATTAATTCAATCAATCAATTAATAATTTGGGTTAAGTAATTTAGTAATTAAGGGTTTGACTTAATTAATAAATTAAGTTTTAAGTTAATTAATTGAGTGTAAGTAATTCAGAATAATCATTGGATGGTTTGATAAATAATTACTTAATGAAATTAATAAAATTACTTTGTGAAATTAATCAGGAAACTAATTAAGATGATTAATTAAGGAAAAATTGATTTATTTAATGAAGTAAATAAATGGATAGTTAATTTCAGGGTCGAGATAAATCAAGAATGATTAATATTGTGGTTTAATTAATGTAATTAATTTAGGTTTGAATCAATTAAAATATAATTGAAAATCGTTAATTTATATAATTAATGACGTAATTAAAGATTGATTAATTAAGATTGATTAATCAATAATGAGTGACTTATGAGAAGTTAATATATAAATAATGAAGGATTAATGTAACTAAATAGTTAATTTGTTCATGAAGCAATTAAGATCACTTATCGTTTTGGTTGAGAATAAGTAATATGGTGAAGATAATTAAAGATAGATGCTTGAATAAAATTGAAGGAAATTAATCCAGGTTGATTAATTAAGATGAATATTAAAGGGATGATTGAATTATTTGATTAAATTTATTAATTGACAAGTAAAGAAATCTAAGTGATTGAGGTTAGAAATTTAATTAGAATCAATTGAATTAATTTGGAAGTGATCAAATTTGCTTGTGGATGATTTGATGGTATTGGAAGCTTTGAATGGATTGATAACTCTGATAAGAAATATTGTGTATTTCATTTGGATAACTTGGAATAGGATGATATGAGATTCGATGAGACCAGGGTCGGGTATTGGGGAATTACCCGAAACCACTTCGAATGTTTGTAGATTGATATATAAAATCTATATGCTGGAGTGAAGTGATTTGGAGGTATTGGACTGTTTTAAAATCTAAATCTTTGGTATTTAGAAACTTATATGTGGGTTAAGTGTTGTCTATAACATATTGCGAACTTGTAAAATTAAATTGAGTTACCCCGGGTTTTATATAAGTTGAATGCTTTGTATTCTATATTAGTTGGGTTTACTCATGCTGGTTTCCAGCCTGACTCGGGTGTTACTTTGGTGTAATGCTCGGGTCAGACCGAGTATTACAGATTGTCAGGTTAGGACGTTCTGAGCTCAGGAGGCGAGCTGGATGACAAGAACGTATGGAGTGCTTCCGCTATATTATATTATTGTATATCTATGACATAGTAATTGTGTATACTCCAATGTCTGTATATATGTGAAACTCTGATGTATATTAATGTAATCGACAAATATAGTATTCTTTTGTAAACTGTTATTATTTATTATATTTTATCCGCTGCGAATGTGAGTTGTTGATGTTTCTGTTCTTCTTCTTCTATCTCTTTCCTCTTTTTCATAACTATCTGGAATTTTCGGGTTTGAAAATTTCGGGTCGTTACAGTTAAACACAAGAAGAAAGTAGAGTTGCAAACTCACAACTATCTCTATTATAAATTTATTTACCGAATTTGTTATTGGTTAAATTGTTGATTGCATTGATCTTAAATTTGATTGGGATATTTGCATAATTTGTTACCTCGACTCGTCCATCCTTCACTGCCCTGCTGCTTTGAAATTCTTGTCACACAACGCCTGTATCTATATTTTAGTGCGTCCTTGCTCTACTACCTTGTATTGATGAGTAGTGATACCCAATGCCTTGTGCAATTGAACATATTAGTTTGAATCAAATTGCAAATCTCCTTTTGATGAATAGTAATTTCTTTTGTTGCTTAAAATTGCCACGTCCCTCTTTTTTTGTTTTTCTTTGAAAAGTCTAGGACTCCCTTGTCAATTTGCCTTGAAAATGTTTAAATGTGCCATGTTGCCTTAAACTTGTCATTACCATTTTACTTTGAAATGGTCACGTACCTTATTGGCTATTGCCCATACTCATTTTGTCACGTCCACAAGCTTGCGTTTTTTTGTCTGTTTTATTGTTTTGCCTGTAGCATATTTACATGTCCCCATCTAGTGCTTTGAGTTTTATTTCATCTTTCATGTGCCTGTTGTATTGAAAATATGGTTATGCACTCATTTATTACCTTGATGCCTTGGAGATTTTTCACATATTTCTTTGAGTTGGCTAAAGGACACTGAGTTGTGAGCTGATGGCTAACCTGCACAAGAGTGGGTTTGCTATTAGTGCTTTTGTTTGGAAATGAAACCATGTTAATACATGCATTATTATAAATATATGATTGCATTGTGTGTTTAAAAATGATGATGAGTTGTAAGGTTTATTTTTTTTACCAGTTGTTATGAGTTTTATATATTACTTGTTTTCTTCCTTTCAAAAATTGTCTAAAAACTATGGTTTTATAAATATATCAGGCCTTGGAAGAACAATTGTAACAACCCTAGATTTTGACTATATATTTAAATTTGACTTTATTTCATTTTGAAATTAATTTAAATTTGTTTATTTGTGTGATATCATTTCTAAACATTTTTAAAATGATAATGTAATTTTTCCAAATTTACTGTATTTATTTCTTATTTTTAAAGGCTGTTTTTCTAATTTTTTGTCATTTTCTTCATTTTAAATTTCTTTATTTTAATTTAAATTTTTTTTATTTGTGAAATTCATCTCTAAATATTTTAAAAATAATAATAAAATTTTTCCAAAATTTACTGTATTGATTTCCTATTTTTAAGGGCTGTTTTCCCCTTTTTTGCTATTTTCTGCATTAAAAATTATATTTAAATTAAATTTCAAATATTTATTTTGTGAATAAGATTTTGTTTTATGTTATTATTTATGTTTAAAAATACTTTACAAGCTCATATGAATTTATTTTTATTTATTTCATTTACTTTTAAATTTTCTTGTCTAGTTCACTGTTTTAACTATTTTTCCTTAATTTTACTCTATATAGTTAATAAATGGTATATATATTTTTATATTTTTTTAAAGTTTCGAAATTTTATCTGATAATATTTTTATTTCATAATATATAAACTTTTATAAATAATTAAAGGTAAATTGAAAGGGTTTGTGACTTTTTATTTCCAATGGCTTTTGTTTTCCCGCCTTTTCACATTTTTAACTTACTTTTGCCATCAATTAGCCATAATAACTCACATACTTCAGCTGCCTACCTCCATTATTCATTCACGTACATCATTTCTCATCTCACTAAAAAAAATTTCGGCCATAACTTGTTTGAGAAGTTGGTAAAATTCTATTTTTCTTTTATCTCCATTTGTTCACTTATGCTGATTTTTCGTTTGATTTGCACTTGATCTTCTTTATCATAGGATCGTCCATGCCCCTCTCCAGCCCCTGCCGCCAAAACCACCACCTGAGCACGCCACCAGCACCTCCTCCTCACTGACCATCCCCATCCGTACCACCCTAGGTGGTAGTTCCTTCACCAAGTTCACCAAACTCCAACATCTTGACCTAGCCAAGCACAAGCCTTCACATCCACCACTTCCACCACCCATGGCCGCCACCTACATGACCACCACCACCTCTAGCACCTCCAGCACCCTCTTCCACGTCACCACAGTTGACCCCACTCCTCTGGCCGTGACCACAGCAGCCTTGGCCGAGCTTTGTTTGCTTGAAACTTGTGATGTTGTTAGTAGTTACGCCTTGTTGTGTTGTTGTTCCATCTCCATAACTTTTGCCATCAACAAACTCATGTTAGGCCGACCTTAGCAACCCAGACCTGACCCAAAACCATTGCCTTAGACCTGTACTCCACCTCTGGCCGAGCCTATGGGATGTCGGAAGCAAGTGCAAAGCATTTCAGCTTTGTTTTATGAAGTTATTTCTAGCATAGTTTATCGTATTTTTGGTCTGAAACCTTTTAATTGTTATATTGTTTGTTTGATTGGTATTAAAGGGAATTAATCCTGCGCTCCTCCATTCGTATCTGTGTCGTGCTTTTGTGCTTGTGTAGATCCCGTTTGTGCAATTCGTCGTTGTTTCATCAGCTCAAAACAGTGAGTTATTCTCACCAGACAGTTTTATACTTATATGAATAGTAAATTGATCACTTGCGAATATGTAAACTGCATCACCATATTATTATTTGCTATGTCACTATTATATGATGTTCACCCATGCTTAAACACCTATTATGACATTTGTTACTGTTATATTATGCTGTTCTGTTATTTTTATCCGTTTATCACACTGCAAGTTCCCTTTAGATTAGAATCACTATGGGTTGAAATGATACATACCCGAACGGACTTTAGAATAAGGGAAAATCATTATGGGCTGAAATGATAGGCCTGAATGATTTTCAAATTTATTTCATTTACTTGGGACTGCGGGTTTGAAATGATAAAACCCGGATTTTTCTTTGTAAATTACGGGTTGAAATGATATATTACCCGTATCACTTTTCCTAGTGTAGAAAATTATATACAGACCCGTAGTTAATATATTTTTCTAAAAATTTTAAAATTATTTTAGAAATGTAAATATCAAAATATTTTGATTTAAACCTAATTAAAAATGATTTTTGGTAAAATATTATTGATTTTCTGAATAATTACAAGTGAAATAAATTAACGAAAAGGTTAGAAAATTTTGAATGTAAGCTATTTTGGGAAATTTGATTTAATTATAATTTGAAATTAAATAGAATATGAAAGCATGATAAATTTATGATAATTTGAATTTAAAGGAATTTAAAGTGATTTTATATCATATTAATGATTTTAATAAAGTTGAAATGTGAAATGAATGAATATTTAAGTTGAAATTTTAAATTGTAACTAAAATTGGAACTTTTGGAATTGACTTAAAAGTGAATTTTTAATTAAGTAAATAAAAATATAAACTAAGTTATATTTGAGAATTTTAACTTAAGTGTTAGGTTGAAATTTAAATGTAATGAATTTAAAATTGGACACTGCAATTTAATAAGTGAATTAGTGTTAAATATGAATTTTTTAAATGGAAATTTAACTTTATGAAATCATGAAATTAAAGAAAATTAAAATGATGGTTACAAAAGTAAAATTATGTGATTTTATAAGTTAAAAGTGAATTATAGAAAATATAATTGTTTGATTAAACTAAGTTTTTTTTTCTTTGAAACTAATGTAACACTATTACAGCATTTTAAACGCTGTTTTTGTTAAATTTAACTGTTTTGAATTTAACTTTCTGTTGCAATTTCCAAATGCTGCGAAAGTTGAATTTTCACTGTTTTGATAAAATTAAGTGAATGAATGAACTTTGAAAGTTGAAAATTTTGGAAGTTTAATAATTTAATTATTAAGTGTAATAACTTCACTTTTAAAGGATTTAAACGAAGTAATTTGTTGGAATTGAACTATTTTGAAATGTGAATGGTATTTTTAAATTGAATAAAAAAAAATGAATATGTTTTTCAAATGAAATGATAAGTTGATATTTTGAAATGGATTTGAAATGATACTGGATTTTGAGAAATAAATACCATTTTTGAAATTATAACTACGGGTTATAATAACGATTGGTTGTTAAAGAGACCGGGATCGGATATGGACATACTCTCTGTCGATACCGAAAACCACTTTAACAACTGTGTACGCGGTGGAGATTCCAGAATGAAGTAGGATGATGATGACGTTCCTAAGGTACATTTCGTGAACCTAACTCCCGTGAGTTAGCATAAGGTGGCTAAAACAGGAGCGATCTCGGGCCAAAGGAGGTAGCACCTCTGGCTGAACACACTTCTTCGATACCATTCTATTACTGTTGTGATCGATTGGGTGCACCCCTTGATTTTTGGAGTGTTGTTCGGGGTGGGCGTATGTGGCTGCTGCGTTACCACCAGCCCGTGTGCGTAATTGGTATATCTACCCTGGCATTGCCTTGTGTGCCGTGTCACCTACCATACCGAGCCTTTACTACGAGTTTGTCTTTCTCCCGTAGCCCGTGTGGTATCCTCTGACAGTCACCCAGAGTGGAGATGGCATGATATTGGATGGACTACTGGGACTATTATGTGTGAAGGGTGATATGGGTAGCCCGGAACGCTATTTAAAAGTATGTTTATTTTACTGTAGACATTAGTATAATAGCGAAATATTACTCTATAGTAAATAGTTTAATGGATCCTTAAAGGATGGGCGGTCCCAGGCATCCTTTAAGTTACTAGTATCTTTATTACAGTTCACTTGAGTTGGTTTACATTATATAAGTATATATTGTCCTGACTCGAGTGTTTTGTGTTTCGCTTAACGCTCGGGTCAGCCTGAGTATTCACAGCTTTGGATTCTCTTCCTGGAGCTGGTCTTTCACTGGAGTTTCTACTTATCTACATATTTATCTACTTCTGTTTTAGCTGTATTAGTTTATCTCATGTATTAGTGAACTTCTATGTATTTGGGATTTTTATTCTGTTGTTTTTCAGACTATATTATGTATTTGGTTTGAGACTCTGTTATAGTAGCTTCATGAACTACTATGTTATTTTATATTCCGCTGCGAGTTATTCTGTTTGTTCTGTGTCTGTGATTCTGTATATTTGATTTCATTTGCTCCAAATTTATTTACAATCTGTTATTTCGCATCATTCAAGTCTGACATGTGTGGATTATTGTCGATTTGAATGGTACGAAATTGGGGGTTGTTACAGTTGGTATCAGAGCTTTGGTTTTGGCAACCACTGCCTCTGCGGAGCAAAAACTCATTAGAAATAGGGTATTTCCACCCTAGAATGAGTGAAATCAATCTCAGAATCATATCTTTGTGAGAGACGTATTTTCAAAGTATAAAATGATTTTTAAAAATGTTTTCAAAGGATTTTCAAAGATTATTTTGATATATATATTTTTCTTGCTTTTAAAGGATTTTTAAAAGTTTTCTAACTTTCCTTTCTTTCGTATCTATCTTGTTAGGATCTTTTCTTTCTTTAAGATATTCATCCAAGTGTATTATCTTGCCTTATCTTAATTTGTCTTCGGCTTGTCTTTATTCTTATCCTAAATTCATTCTTGATATTTTTCAGGATGAATCGGGGAAATGCCAGAGTTAGGGGTCGCGGTATTGCCCCAGCTCCTCAACCTGTTGCTCCAGTCAGGTTCACTGTTCTTTGTAAGGAATTCTCTCAACTTGGTGGAACCCCATTCACCGGTTCAGAGACTATCATTGAGGCTCAGCAGTGGTTGCGGAGTCTTGAGAGGATATTTACTGGTCTTGACATTACCGATGCTCAGAAGCATCAGCTTGCAGCCTGGCAGTTGCATGATTCTGCTTTAGATTGGTGGGAGTCCGTTTACGGCTGACACCGCCGAGGCTGATCTCACTTGGGAGCAGTTTAGGTATCCTTTGGGTTATCTTAATTTTGTTCCTATTTTTCCTTTCTTTGAATCTATCTTAAGCTTGTTTTCTGTATCTCTTTTCCAGGGAGGCTTTTGTGGCAAAATGGATGCCAGAAGCCGGGAAATCTCAGCTTTATCGTGAGTTTATGGATCTGAAGTAGGGTACCATGTCTTTTTCTGAGTATGAGAGGAAATTCAATGAACTTTCCAAGTTCGGTCCTGGCCTTATTGATACTCCTCTTAAGAAGAATGAGAAATTTATTGCTGGTGCTCGGCCAGAGTATTATAGTCGCCCTATTTCTCATGTTCATGGTTCTTTCACCCAGCTTATGGATATGGCTATTCGCTATGAGAATCCCACATCCAAAAATCCTGCTGTTTCTGGTGCTCAGTCTTCCTCTGCAGTTTCCAAGAAGCGTAAGCCAAATTTCCAGCAGCAGAAGAAGAATTGGCAGAAGCGTCCTGGTTTGGGATCTTCATCATCGGTCCCTGCTCAGAGGCAACCAGTTGATCTCTCCTCCATCACTTGCTTTAGGTGTGATCAGAGAGGGCACTATGCCAATAGCTGTCCCACATTATCTGATACTGCAGTTCCTCCACCTGTTCAGTCGGTTAGACGTGATCTCTGCCATATCTGTCTCCAGCCAGGTCATTTTAAGAAGGATTGCCCTACCCAGCAGAGGGGTACTCCTTCTGGTATATTTGCTGTCACTTCTGCCTCATCTCCAGTTCCTCCACCTGCCCCTGCTCCTAGTGATGACCAAGGTACACTCCAGGGTTCATTTACTTTATTTCATCATCCTGTTCGTGTGTTGTTTGATACTGGTGCTTCACACAGTTTTATTTCTGTTGATTTGTGTGATAAGTTTGAACATCTCCTTTCTCCTGAGTATACTTCTGTTCCATTATGTGTTTCAAATCCTATTGGGGGTCCTGCTAACCTTAATCGGATTTGTCGAGAGGTGAAACTTCTCCATTCTGATCATCGCTTTAGTGGTGATTTTTATATTCTGGGCTTCGATGCTTTTGATTTATTGCTTGGTCAGGATTGGTTAGTGAATCATAATGCTCATATCTCTTGCAAAGCCCGGTCTGTTCAGCTTGTTGATGATCAAGGGAATTCCTTGATTATTCAGTGCCGCATGCCTCAGGATTTTGCTGGCAACTTTATTTATTCTTTGGATTCTTCTTCCAGTGACCTTGATTCAACCCCTGTGGTTAGATTATATCCCGATGTATTTGGAGAAGTCATTTCTTTACCTCCGAAGCGGGAAATTTATTTTCGGATTGATCTTATTCCTGGTGCTCGACCTATTGTTCTTCCTCCTAGAAGAATGGCACCCCACGAGAAGGTTGAGATGGGAAAGCAAATTGAAGACTTATCTTACAAAGGTCTGATTAGGCCCAGTTTTTCTGAATGGGGAGCTGCGGTAGTTTTTGTCACCAAATCTGATGGTTCACTTCGGATGTGTGTTGATTATAGGGAGCTGAACAAGCTCACTATGAAAAACAGATATCCTATGCCTCGTATCAATGATATGTTTGATCAGCTTCATGGTGCCACTATTTTCTCTCAGCTTGACCTTGCCACAGGTTTCTGAGGATAGCATTCCCAAGACTGCTTTCCGCACTGAGAATGGATTTTATGAATGGTTAGTCATGCCTTTTGGTTTGACTAATGCTCCTGCTTTCTTTGTTGATTTGATGAATGGTGTTTTTCGTGATGTGCTTAATAAATTTATACTAGTCTTAGTTGATGATATCCTTGTCTTCTCTAAGACTAAGGATGAGCATAAGTCGCATTTGAAATATGTTCTCGAGACTCTCAGAAATCATCAGTTAAAGGCTAAATTTTCTAAATGCCATTTCTGGAAGGATGAAGTCCGTTATCTCGGGCATATTGTTTCTAGTAATGGAGTCTCTGTTGATCCAGTAAAGATTGTTGCGATCAATGTAAGTCTTTCTTTTTTCTCTTTCTCTATCATTTTAATAATTCTATTTTTTTTCCTATTGCTTTATTTTTCCCCGATTTTTCCAGGATTGGGAAACTCCAAAGACTCCATCTGATATTCGTAGTTTTCTGGGCCTTGCCGATTACTACCGGAGATTCATCGAGAATTTTGCTCGGATTGCTGCACCTCTCACAGCTTTAACTCGGAAGAATGCCAGATTTGTCTGGAGTGATAAGTGTAAGGCTGCATTCAGTGAGTTGAAGAGCAAGCTAACTTCCGCACCAGTTCTTACTGTTCCGAATGGGAGTGAGGGATTTACAGTTTATACTGATGCTAGTCGTGAGGGTTTGGGTGCTGTTCTCATGCAGGATGGTAGGGTTATTGCCTATGCCAGCCGTCAGTTGAAGACCCACGAAGCAAATTATGCTGCTCATGATTTAGAGTTACTTGCTGTTGTCTTTGCTTTGAAACTTTGGAGGCATCATCTTCTTGGAACCAAGTTTGAGCTTTTCACAGATCATCAGTCTCTGAGATATATCTTCACCCAGAAGGATCTGAATCAGAGGCAAGTTCGTTGGCTTGAGTTTCTGGCTTCTTATGACCTCGACATTAACTATACTCCCGGTAAAGCTAATGTTGTGGCCGATGCTCTGAGTTGGAAGAAGGCTTTGTTGTGTCAGCTTGTTGTTTCTTCTTCTCCTCTTCTGGATCAGATTATGGCTAAGCAGGATGAGGATGAGATGCTTAGATTGATGAAGGAGAGTGTTCGTAGCAGAGTTGGTGGTAGTAGAGGTAGTAGTGGAGCTCAGATTGATGACAAAGGGATTTTGCGGATTAACGGCAGGATTTGTGTTCCGAAGGTTGATAGTTTGAGACAGGAGTTGCTTCAGGAAAATCATAGATCCAGACTTTCTATTCATCCTGGTGTGTCGAAGATGTATCAGGATATGAAGAGGCTTTATTGGTGGAAGGGGATGAAGAGGGATATCTCTATCTTTGTTAGTCGGTGTGCGACTTGTCAGCAAGTCAAAGCCGATCACCAGAAGACCCCTGGTTTGTTGCAGCCCCTCGAGATTCCTAATTGGAAGTGGGAACAGGTTTCCATGGATTTCATCGATGGTTTACCGAGGACTCGGAAAGGCTATGAGAGTATCTGGGTTATTGTTGATAGACTGACCAAGTCCGCTCATTTTATTCCGGTCAAGTCTACTCGTTCTGCTTCTAGTTTATCTGAGATTTACATGAGAGAGATCGTTCGTCTCCATGGTGTTCCTCTCAGTATTGTTTGTGATCGTGACCCTATCTTTACTAGTCAGTTCTGTAAGGCTTTTCAGGAATCGTTGGGTACTCGTTTGAATCTGAGCACCGCTTATCATCCTCAGACCGACGGTCAGACGGAAAGAGTAAATCAGATTCTCGAGGATCTTCTTCGTGCTTGTGTGCTTGATTATGGAGGATCTTGGGAAGATTATCTCCATCTTGCCGAATTTACCTACAATAATAGCTATCAGGTATTATCTTATCTTCTGTTTTCAGTCTATTCTTGATCTTTTTATCTATCTCATTCCATCTTTGCATTCAGGCCAGTCTCAAAATGTCTCTGTTTGCTGCTTTATACGGGCGACCTTGTAGATCTCCTTCTTGCTGGATTGAATCCGGTAATCGTTTGGTTCTTGGTCCTGAAGTGATTTTAGAAGCTTCTGCGAAAGTTGAGGAGATTAAGAAGAGGCTGAGAGTCGCTTAGGATAGACAGAAGAAATATGCTGATAGGCGTAGGTGAAATTTGGAATTTGCTGTTGGTGATCAGGTGTTCCTTAAAGTTTCTCCCTTGAGGAATGTCATTCGCTTTGGTCGTAGAGGGAAGCTTTCTCCTAGGTTCATTGGTCCTTTTCGCATCATGGAAAGAGTTGGTTCTTTGGCTTATCGTCTGGATTTGCCCGAGAAGCTTTCTGGAGTGCATGATGTATTCCATGTCTCACATCTTCGCCGTCATCTCTATGATCCATCTCTTATTGTCCAGCCTTCTGCTCTTGATAGTTTGGATATTGAGCCTAACCTGACTGTTGAGAGGAAGCCACTTCGTATTGTCGATAGAGATACGAAGCAGCTCAGAAGAAAATCTGTTAATCTGGTCAAAGTACAGTGGAGTACTGATGATCGAGATTGTACTTGGGAAATGGAGGAGAGCATTCGTGCTTCGAATCCGGAACTATTCATTTCAGGTACTATTTTGTTTCTCTATCTTGTTTCTCTTTATTTTTCCTTTCCGTTCTTTTCGAGGACGAAAAGATTTGAGTGGGGGAGAGTGTAACAACCCTAGATTTTGACTATATATTTAAATTTGACTTTATTTCATTTTGAAATTAATTTAAATTTGTTTATTTGTGTGATATCATTTTTAAACATTTTTAAAATGATAATGTAATTTTTCCAAATTTACTGTATTTATTTCTTATTTTTAAAGGCTGTTTTTCTAATTTTCTGCCATTTTCTTCATTTTAAATTTCTTTATTTTATTTTAAATTTGTTTTATTTGCGAAATTCATCTCTAAATATTTTAAAAATAATAATAGAATTTTTCCAAAATTTACTGTATTGATTTCCTACTTTTAAGGGCTGTTTTCCCCTTTTTTTGCTATTTTCTGCATTAAAAATTATATTTAAATTAAATTTTAAATATTAATTTTGTGAATAAGATTTTGTTTTATGTTATTATTTATGTTTAAAAATATTTTACAAGCTCATATGAATTTATTTTTATTTATTTCATTTACTTTTAAATTTTCTTGTCTAGTTCACTGTTTTAACTATTTTTCCTTAATTTTACTCTATATAATTAATAAATGGTATATATATTTTTATATTTTTTTAAAGTTTCGAAATTTTATCTGATAATATTATTATTTCAGAATATATAAACTTTTATAAATAATTAAAGGTAAATTGAAAGGGTTTGTGACTTTTTATTTCCAATGGCTTTTGATTTTCCCGCCTTTTCACATTTTTAACTTACTTTTGCCATCAATTAGCCATAATAACTCACATACTTCAGCTATCTACCTACATTATTCATTCACGTACATCATTTCTCATCTCATTAAAAAAAATTTCGGCCATAACTTGTTTGAGAAGTTGGTAAAATTCTATTTTTCTTTTATCTCCTTTTGTTCACTTATGCTGATTTTTCGTTTGATTTGCACTTGATCTTCTTTATCATAGGATAGGCCATGCCCCTCTCCAGCCCCTGCCGCCAACACCATCACCTGAGCATGCCACCAGCACCTCCTCCTCACTGACCATCCCCATCCGTACCACCCTAGATGGTAGTTCCTTCACCAAGTTCACCAAACTCCAACATCATGACCTAGCCAAGCACAAGCCTTCACATCCACCACTTCCACCACCCATGGCCGCCACCTACATGACCACCACCACCTCCAGCACCTCCAGCACCCTCTACCACGTCACCACAGTGGACCCCACTCCTCTGGCCGTGACCACAGCAGCCTTGGCCGAGCTTTGTTTGCTTGAAACTTGTGATGTTGTTAGTAGTTACGCCTTGTTGTGTTGTTGTTCCATCTCCATAACTTTTGCCATCAACAAACTCATGTTAGGCCGACCTTAGCAACCCAGACCTGACCCAAAACCATTGCCTTAGACCTGTACTCCACCTCTGGCCGAGCCTATGGGATGTCGGAAGCAAGTGCAAAGCATTTCATCTTTGTTTTATGAAGTTATTTCTAGCATAGTTTATCGTATTTTTGGTCTGAAACCTTTTAATTGTTATATTGTTTGTTTGATTGGTATTAAAGGGAATTAATCCTGCGCTCCTCCATTCGTATCTGTGTCGTGCTTTTGTGCTTGTGTAGATCCCGTTTGTGCAATTCGTCGTTGTTTCATCAGCTCAAAACAGTGAGTTATTCTCACCAGACAGTTTTATACTTATATGAATAGTAAATTAATCACTTGCGAATATGTAAACTGCATCACCATATTATTATTTGCTATGTCACTATTATATGATGTTCACCCATGCTTAAACACCTATTATGACATTTGTTACTGTTATATTATGCTGTTCTGTTATTTTTATCCGTTTATCACACTGCAAGTTCCCTTTAGATTAGAATCACTATGGGTTGAAATGATACATACCCGAACGGACTTTAGAATAAGGGAAAATCATTATGGGCTGAAATGATAGGCCTGAATGATTTTCAAATTTATTTCATTTACTTGGGACTGCGGGTTTGAAATGATAAAACCCGGATTTTTCTTTGTAAATTACGGGTTGAAATGATATATTACCCGTATCACTTTTCCTAGTGTAGAAAATTATATACAGACCCGTAGTTAATATATTTTTCTAAAAATTTTAA
This sequence comes from Allium cepa, assembly GCA_030765085.1. Classification (NCBI taxonomy): domain Eukaryota; kingdom Viridiplantae; phylum Streptophyta; class Magnoliopsida; order Asparagales; family Amaryllidaceae; genus Allium; species Allium cepa. Next base: position 204,862,467 of record CM060934.1, on the reverse strand, counting down.
AATTATTTTAGAAATGTAGATATCAAAATATTTTGATTTAAACCTAATTAAAAATGATTTTTGGTAAAATATTATTGATTTTCTGAATAATTACAAGTGAAATAAATTAACGAAAAGGTTAGAAAATTTTGAATGTAAGCTATTTTGGGAAATTTGATTTAATTATAATTTGAAATTAAATAGAATATGAAAGCATGATAAATTTATGATAATTTGAATTTAAAGGAATTTAAAGTGATTTTATATCATATTAATGATTTTAATAAAGTTGAAATGTGAAATGAATGAATATTTAAGTTGAAATTTTAAATTGTAACTAAAATTGGAACTTTTGGAATTGACTTAAAAGTGAATTTTTAATTAAGTAAATAAAAATATAAACTAAGTTATATTTGAGAATTTTAACTTAAGTGTTAGGTTGAAATTTAAATGTAATGAATTTAAAATTGGACACTGCAATTTAATAAGTGAATTAGTGTTAAATATGAATTTTTTAAATGGAAATTTAACTTTATGAAATCATGAAATTAAAGAAAATTAAAATGATGGTTACAAAAGTAAAATTATGTGATTTTATAAGTTAAAAGTGAATTATAGAAAATATAATTGTTTGATTAAACTAAGTTTTTTTTTCTTTGAAACTAATGTAACACTATTACAGCATTTTAAACGCTGTCTTTGTTAAATTTAACTGTTTTGAATTTAACTTTCTGTTGCAATTTCCAAATGCTGCGAAAGTTGAATTTTCACTGTTTTGATAAAATTAAGTGAATGAATGAACTTTGAAAGTTGAAAATTTTGGAAGTTTAATAATTTAATTATTAAATGTAATAACTTCACTTTTAAAGGATTTAAACGAAGTAATTTGTTGGAATTGAACTATTTTGAAATGTGAATCGTATTTTTAAATTGAATAAAAAAAATGAATAAGTTTTTCAAATGAAATGATAAGTTGATATTTTGAAATGGATTTGAAATGATATTGGATTTTGAGAAATAAATACCATTTTTGAAATTATAACTACGGGTTATAATAACGATTGGTTGTTAAAGAGACCGGGATCGGATATGGACATACTCTCTGTCGATACCGAAAACCACTTTAACAACTGTGTGCGCGGTGGAGATTCCAGAATGAAGTAGGATGGTGATGACGTTCCTAAGGTACATTTCGTGAACCTAACTCCCGTGAGTTAGCATAAGGTGGCTAAAACAGGAGCGATCTCGGGCCAAAGGAGGTAGCACCTCTGGCTGAACACACTTCTTCGATACCATTCTATTACTGTTGTGATCGATTGGGTGCACCCCTTGATTTTTGGAGTGTTGTTCGGGGTGGGCGTATGTGGCTGCTGCGTTACCACCAGCCCGTGTGCGTAATTGGTATATCTACCCTGACATTGCCTTGTGTACCGTGTCACCTACCATACCGAGCCTTTACTACGAGTTTGTCTTTCTCCCGTAGCCCGTGTGGTATCCTCTGACAGTCACCCAGAGTGGAGATGGCATGATATTGGATGGACTACTGGGACTATTATGTGTGAAGGGTGATATGGGTAGCCCGGAACGCTATTTAAAAGTATGTTTATTTTACTGTAGACATTAGTATAATAGCGAAATATTAATATATAGTAAATAGTTTAACGGATCCTTAAAGGATGGACGGTCCCAGGCATCCTTTAAGTTACTTGTATCTTTATTACAGTTCACTTGAGTTGGTTTACATTATATAAGTATATATTGTCCTGACTCGAGTGTTTTGTGTTTCGCTTTACGCTCGGGTCAGCCTAAGAATTCACAGCTTTGGATTCTCTTCCTGGAGCTGGTCTTTCACTGGAGTTTCTACTTATCTACATATTTATCTACTTCTGTTTCAGCTGTATTAGTTTATCTCATGTATTGGTGAACTTCTATGTATTTGGGATTTCTATTCTGTTGTTTTTCAGACTATATTATGTATTTGGTTTGAGACTCTATTATAGTAGCTTCATGAACTACTATGTTATTTTATATTCCGCTGCGAGTTATTCTATTTGTTCTGTGTCTGTGATTCTGTATATTTGATTTCATTTGCTCCAAATTTATTTACAATCTGTTATTTCGCATCATTCTAGTCTGACATGTGTGGATTATTGTCGATTTGAATGGTACGAAATTGGGGGTTGTTACAACAATGCAAGAATGATCAAAGAAGATTTTGTCTATAGAGATACATCACATTCTGGGATTGAGGGTGTGGGAATTGGTGCTGATGCTGCCGATTTTCTTCTTCTTTGCACAAAATCAGTTCCCACTTCCCACTTCAATAGTAAACTTTGAATATGTATTCTAGGATCGGATGGTAACTTTGAACTATGTTGTCTTTTGTTATCATGAATATGTATTGAATTTGGTAACTTATGTATTGAACTTATTTTTTGTTAGTTGATACTTTATTTAGTTATCATGAATATGTGTTACATTTGTTGATTATTATATATTTTTTCGTTCTACATTGTTTAAATTGTTATCTATTTAAAGAAGATTCATTTTTATTGTCATTATTAAAATGTAATAGTGGGGTGCATCAAATATACAGTAAAATAAAGCATAGCTCCTAAAAAGCTTTATAACTATATGACATAAGTGCTATAAAAAGATAATGCAATGTATGAGGTTATTGTCAAAGGATAGCAACAAATAGGAGTTATTATATCTACACATTTTATAGTAGTATATATATGCTGTAATGGATGTAGAATATAACATAAACATGTTGATATATAAGAAATAAGCGCTATAAAATTACTATTTTTACAGCGGCTATACTATGCTACGAAATCATGCTCTATAATAGTGGGTTTTTTGTGCTCTAAACGTGTAGTTCTTTTTTATAACACGTTGATATACAGTGTTTATCAAACCGCTACAGTTGTGTTTAATAACGGCTATATGCCGCTATAAAAGACTGTTTTTTCTTGTAATGCGCGCGTGAATTGAATTTTATATGCAAAAGATATTCATGTGATAAGAAATATTATTAAAACAATCATTGGTACACGTTTAATAAAAAATAAACAAAGTTCAATACTTAAGTTTTTCTCAAGATGAAGTTTCAGGCAAAGATGGAAGACAGACTAAAATGAGGGCGGGACGGGTAGGAAAAATGAAAAAAACGAAACTCATATTTCATAAAAGAAAGCTTTTGAATTTGCAAAAATGAGAGCTTTTGAATTTTCAAGCTCTTGTTAAAATGATTCTGGGAAAGGAAGATTTGAAATGGAGATCTGAACAAAGAAAATGAGGCGGTGACAAAAAATGAAAGGACATGTTAAAACGTGAACAATTTTATGATAAGAATATACCTTCAGCAAAGAACAATTTGAACTAAATGAATATGAGATGCAAGGAGAAACAAAATGCAAAAGAAAAAATAAAGTGGCAGTTCATTTAATAATAAGGAAATGAAGATGGAGGGACAAAAATGAATGTCACTTTTTGTTTTGAAAGCTTCAGAAAATGATGTTGAAAAATGAACTTGAAGGTAGTAAATTAAATATGAGCAAATTAGGTATTGAATGAAGTAAATATGAACATCCTATTTAAAAGCGGCAAGCATTAAAAGTGGTGAACAAAAAAAATCAAAAACATGAAAGTAGTTCAGCTTTGCGAAATGAAAAAAAAAATTTAGACAATGTAAATGGAAAGGAGTAATGAAACAAATGAGGAAATAATGAAAAGAGTGTGGCAATTATTAATTAGAAAGAGAATGAACAGGCCAACTCTACACTGTAAACAAATTTTTGGAATTCAAATTTCAAAAACATTTGTTCACTCAATTAACTTTGTTAACCCCAAACATACTAAAATTGATATCCATTAAAGATCTAATTGACACACAATAAAAATAACTAAATTCTCTACACAAATTTGTATAATTAATTAAGAGAATATAAGGATTAAGAACTTTCCATTTCGCTCTTTCTGATTAGACTGAGAATTTAAACAAACATGTGACGACCCACTTTTTTGAATAGTTCAAGTCGACATTAAACCACACATGTCTAACTCGAACCATTTAAAGGATAGATTATCAATGGGTTTAAATAAAAGAAAAGAAGAAAATAGCAACAGAATCTAGCAGTGGAACGATAAAATACAATAATCACATAAACAGTTCATGAAACTATTTATAATACATATATATATAAACACAATTCATTTTTCAACATAAATCAGAGTTATACAATACATAAGAGTTATACATTTAATAGACATAATGAAATAATGTAGCAGAATAAATACTAGTAGATATGATATACCAAATCTTCGTCCTCCGTAGTGACTGTCTTCGATAACTGAAAACTTAGACTGACCGAGCGCAATGAAAAATAAAACACCTGAATTAGGACTAAAAATCCCCATGTAAGTCAAATCAAAATCAAGAGAAATATAGTTTCAAAGTGATCCCCTTTTTTTCAACAAAATTGGACTTAGATCCAAATTCCAAACAATGAATTAAATTTCCAATATTTCAATTTAATTCGTTTCAAATTCAACTTCATTTAGTTTCCATTTCAGTTTAAATCTATTTCAATTTTGATTCAAACGATTTAATTTAGTGGTTCGAGTTTCAATTCAAATCTCATTTCAAAACCATTACAGTTTATATAAATACGAGTCTAATCTCAATACACCGATTTAAATTACTTAAATCAATTTAACTTCAAATGTTGTAATGATCCCAAATTTTGAATCAAATTTAAATTGATAATTGATTTAATTTTTGAAATTAAATTGTGAATTAATTTGGTATTTTCCAAATTAAATAGATGTTTGTTTGTTTATTAATATAAATGAATATAAATATGATTTTAAAATTTCTAATTGGAAATTCAAAAATAAATATTATGAATAATATATTAATTATAAACATAATTTAGGATTGATTTGAAAATGTGGGAATAGAAATATATATATAAGATTTTTTTATATAAAGGACTTGATTTGGAAATCTAAATATTTTATAAATAGATTATAATTTGGAATTTGAATTTGAAATTCAAATACATATATATGTTAATAATAAAGATTTGGGAATTAAATAAATTATGGTTGGAATAAGGTTTATACTTATAGAAAAATATTTGTCTACTCATTTATAAATACAACTTGATTGTATATTAATTTTTGAATTTAGAATTTAAAAATAAAAGTTTTGAATTATATTTGGATTTGAAAATTCTATAAGTAAATCTAATAGACTTTTTTTCTAATTCTAATATATACATATATTTTGAAAATTATGATTTGAATAAAATATATATTATGTATGTTTATTTATTTATAACCAATTTCTTTAAAGTTATAGATATTTATATAAAAAGGAAATACAAATATTAAACATGAGATACATACATACATACATACATATATATATAAAGACATTTGTAAGGTTAATAGTTAAGGATATTAACATTTGTAAGCAATCTAAACAATGAGTTAAAGAAGTGTAAACATGTAGTGTAAAGAATTCACAAGTGTTAACTAAAGAATCATAAGATTACAAGTGGCAAAATCAAATTTTCTCTTGGAATTGAAATGTACGCAAAGGAATTTTGTAAACCAAATTGTTTTCATTTTTTTTAAAACTTCTCAAATCTGAGAAACCAAATTTAAAAAAAAACAGAAAACAAATCAAAACTGCCAATCAAACAAACAAAATCTCAGGTCAAAAGAAAAGCAAATCTGAAAAATAAACCAGAAATTGCAAACTTCAGCCAGGAAACAAAAGAAAAAGCAATCAAACTTAAATCTGGAATTATGCAGCAACTTATTCTAGTCTTCAAATTCAAAAAAAGTTCAAAACCTGGAAATTAAAAGCAACTTCAAATCTGGAAGTTCAACTTCAAAAGCAAGCACCGGATTAAAAGCCTGAAACAATTCTGAAGCAACAAATAAACCAAATTCAAATTCTAGTTTTAAATTCAAGCCTTTGTCCTCTGTCTTCATCTACAGGTGAGCAAACCACTTGACCTTGTTTTAATCTCTTGATGTCTGGAATTATATTTGAAGTGATGAGTTGAACATGCTTGTATATTGTGTTAATCTGCCTGCATTTGTTTATATATGTACAAAATTGATGTGCATGTCTATAAATAGACACTTAAGCCTCTGTTTAAATGTATTAGGGTTCAGAAACAAGAAAAAAAATTCAACATCTCTTCCTATAATTGATGTTAAGCTATGATCCTTAAAGAAAACTTGTTTATATTAACAAAATATGGTTTTAAAAATATTTATAAAAAAATCAGTAAATTATTTTACTGGAAAGAAAGAAGATCACAGTAAACTTTTGAAATCTGGAAAATCAATCTTAAAAATTTTGAGATTGGATTTTATAATGTGATTCGTATTGCAAAATGATAAATTTACGTAAAGTAATCATAATTTTTAAATAGGTATATGGTGAGATATTTTTAAGATGAACAGAAATCGTAAATTCGTCAATCTGATGAACGAAGATATGATGAGCTTCGAAATTCACGAGGAAGGAAGTTTGAGAGTTGGAGATTGTTGGAAAAATGTCCAGATATTTTTTTGTTGATTCAAGTAAGGGTTCGAGGATGAATTAGGGTTTAACAACCCAGTTTGCCGACGAAGTATGTGGGGGTGATTTGTCGTCATCGGGGCGATTCAAGTCATCGGACCGAGGGGAATATGAGGAGGAGGCTTTGGCGCATCTCTGGTCGAAGCGGCATGGATGGTCAGGGTCAGGTTCGTCATCGCGGTGAGAATTCATTAACCTGGTTGGCTCCAGATTTTTGTTCGAATGGCTTGATTTTGTATTGATGGGTTTTCTAATTTTCTAAGTCATCGTGATGATTGACGATGTCCTTGCCGACGTGATACTGGCTACGGCAACGATCGAAGCTCTAACAATTGAACGTGCATGTGCACGGTGCACATGGTGGTGCCTATGTCATGATTTGTAATGGTTGAAGAAGGAGAAGATAGGAGCACTAAGGTGAACTCAGGAGATTTGGGTCGTTTTCTCGAGCATTGTCTTGGGTAATTCACGATGTGTTACTATGGGTAATAGTTTTCAAATTTTAAACAGAAACTTTTTTTCAATGAAAAAAATGAATGAGGGCAGTTTCCTCGGGTCTGGGTAGGGATTATTTCGGGAATTAGCTCGAGTATTTGACAAATTTGCTCGGGTTTTGTGGGAACTAGATTGACGAGATTTTAAAATGGAAGGAAAATAAAATATTATCGAGTTTTAGAGTTAAAGGCTTTAAATTTGTTTTGTTCAAAAATAATTATGTATTGGATACTTTTTGTAATTAACTTCTAAGTGTTTCGAAAGATTTAAAAATGTTTAAAATTTGTTTTAAAAGTAATTACATATTAGTTTAATTATGTACCTAAATTCATATGGTTTTTAAAAAAAAAAATAAGATGTAGTTTGAATTAAGAAGTGATTAAAGGGTCAATTACTTAATTTATTTAAGGATAATTCATAAAAGTGATTAACAAATCAAGGAAATTAATTTGTGGATAATTAGTAAATTAATTAAAGTGATTAATCATGGGATTAACTAATTAATGAAATTAATTAAAGGTTAATTAACTAATTAATTAATATGATTGATTAAAGTTAATTAAAGGATAATTGAATAATTAAAGGTTAATTATTTAAAAATAAAAGGTTATTTATCTAATTATTAAAGGTTGATTAACTTGTTAATCAAAGTTGATTTAAATTAATTAGTAATGGTTAATTAATTTATTAATTAAGTTGATTAATTAATAGTGAAAGGATTAATTCATTTATTAATTGAGGTTAATTAATAAATGATAAATGGGTAACTTATTAATTTTTTTGCAAATAAATTAATTAACCAGAATTAGTAAATTTATTCGTAAGTAATTAATCTGATTTCAATTAATCAGATGATTTAATTAACCATACCTATGTATGTTTGAATTGCATTGAATGCTTTGAATTGTTTGATGGTTCTACTGTGTGATGCTTTGTGATATGAATTGTTTTAATTCAAGCTGTGATGAATGTAATTTATTTTATCTGTGATAAATATATATTATTTATCTATGGATCTATGAATGGCAGATAAGCGTTATAGAAATATACCGCTTATCTATATTTCTGTGCTTGAATCTGTGATGATTGATAATGTTGCACTATTATCGTGTAAAACCACTGGACTACACTATACACACATAAATATGGATTGCACGAGGAAATTGGTTAAGTCATAGATTTTAGAAAATAATTTTGAAGTTGAATTTTGAATCCAAATGGTTTTGGAAATGGAATTTGGTTTAATATGAAAAGTTTTTGAAAACGAGTTTTTAAGATAAAAGTTATCTTGAAGATCTTGCCTAAGTTTGAAATTTAAATAATTTGATTTCAAAATTTGAAATTGAATTCCATGTTTAGAAATTATGGTTTAAAGGGTTATACAAGTTATAAATGTGTTTATATGGATTTAAAACATTATTTTATAAAAGTATTATTTTGGGAATTTGAATTTAACTCAAGAGTTTTAATTTGTATAAGTGAAATCGGATTTTTCCAAAATGAAAACTATTTTCTTTCAAATAATAAAAGCTTTCATATAAGGAAAGAATTTCCAATTTGTGTTGAAAGGATTTCAAATTTGAAATGAAAATGGTTTTCCAAGTTATAAATGAATCTTTGGAAACGATTTTGAAAGCTACGAATTAAATCTTTGATTTAAAAATTAGATTTGAAATGGAAATAGTTATGAAATCTGTGAATGAATCTTTGTGAAAAATGGATGAACTTTGTGAAGCAATCTTTTTGTTTAAAAGATTAAAACGGTAATTTGTTTAAACCATTTGAAGAAAAGATTTGGGAATTTAAGAGTGTGACTTAACTGAAATCCCAATATCCATATGTTTTTAATATTGCGCTCATTATTCGGTTTAGCCGGGAGAGGACCTTGTGTCATATAACCTATTCTGAATAATGATACGTCGTTATGGATAGCATTTAAAGACCGGTAGTGAAGACCGGTTATTTTCGATAACGATAGGATAACCTGTCGAATGTCTCTACATTGAGTCGCGCCGGTATAGAGATCTCCATATGTGATGGGGAGTCCGATCGGGATTGTGAATACGCGGATTTGCAAGGGCTTCTTTGGAAGTACCTTCGATTCTGTTCGAACCCGGAACACACTTGTACGGATATGTGTCTGACATTACACCTTGAGATGTAAAGTTGGTTTCTATCAAATACATTTCTGTTTGGTGGCGGAGAATTTATTCTCTTAGCTTAACACCCTTCTCTGAGACGTACGAGCTCAGAGGTTATGTAGTTGATGGTTACTAGTGATACATTCCTAAAGTGTAGCTTTGTTGACGTGACTTCGTCGAGCCTCCCAACCCGATAATGGTCGAAACAGGAATCGTGGCGGCAAGGTTATTTGGGGTAGCTCCCATTGAGGGTATGACCATTTCCTTCTTGATAATATGATGGTATGGAGCCCAGATATTTACTTATGTTAATTTTGAAAGTGGTATCATGGTATATAGCCCAGATACTCTACTGTATGGTTGTTGGTGTCGAGGCCTCAGATTAAGGTCGGTAACGACCGGGGGATGGCATACTCGTGTCAGTAGTTACTTCCGAGCAGACGTAACCCGACCTTGTGTAGCTGAGATCCAGTTACGTTCTCGGGGGCGTCCCTCCAGAGGCGTTCCATTTTGTGTGGGAAGTTCCTTTGCCTGACCATTTGTTGGAAATCCAAACATCCAATACGTGCCTTATACGGTTTTAGTTGTAGAACCTGCCATCTAATATGGTAGCTATAGTAGGCGTACTATAATGGTACGTATGCTGGCTAAGATTAATATTATACTTGTAAATGTTTTTTGCACTATGCACTAATAATAATATCAAATGATTTTCGCGTATCAAGCATTTTTGGCTGTCATAAGGAGAAATCTCCTCCAAGTTTGCGCTTGCATTGTGTGTGTGGCAGGAGGCCTTATGGCAGTTTCATTTTCCAAAAAGCATTGCAGATTTCGAATTTTAAAATCTTTTGTTGTTTGTTTTAAAGACAAAACTGTTTTGTTTGCTCATACCAGTCCCATGACTAACCTAAATTTTATTGTTCCTTTCCTAAGCTCTGGGTGCCCATAATTTTCCACACGGGCAGTCTAGAGTTGAGTTTTTCAGATAGTCGAGTAGTAGATTCGGTAGCTTTTAGTCTTTGGGAATCTTCTTCGGTCTTTGGATGAGTGACCTTGCTTTGCACAACTTGATGGGGGTTCGAACTAGCTTTGGATTGGAGATGGAGTTCGGCAATGAAGATGTTGTCTTTCCGCTACTGTTGTCTCTGTTATTGTCTTGTATCTATCTTTGATATATTGATTGTAACAACGCGACTTTTCGACGCTCGAAAATCGACAATAATGCGTCCACTGTATCAAATGCCGCATAATCGAATGCCGGAAAACCGAATTGTTAGGGTTAAAAAGAAGAGGTAGAAGAAAAGATAGAAGAAGTAAGAAAACAGAACATAAACAATCTCACAATCGCAGCGGAACAACATATAATAGATAAATGAATAATTTTTAAAACAAAGAAATATATCAATTATTACATTACCTTACATCAGAATATACAACCATAATATACAACACAACTGGACAATGAACAGTTGTACAAACGTGTCCTTACAAATGAATTTACAGCGGAAAGATAATATCATATAAAGGTAATACGTCTCGCCATCCAGCTCGCCACTTGAACTCCAAAGCACTTCTGAATCCAGAATGACTTGATAACCTGACTCTAGACTTCCCGTGTGGAAAATTTTGGGCACCCAGAGTTTAGGAAGAGAACAATAAACTCCAGGTCAGTCATGGGACTGGTCTGAGAACTTAAAACAGTTATTTATCTTTTAAAACAACGACAACAAAGGAAGTGAAAAATATCCGCAATGCTTTTAGAAAATGAAACTACCAAAAGGGCTCCCGGCACACACACAATGCAAACGCAGAATTGGAGGAGATTTCACCTTATGATAGTCAAAGATGCTTACTATGAAAAACAAATCATTTTTGATATTATTATTATTGCATAGTGATGAAAGCATTTCGAAAATAGAATATAAATCTTAGCCAGCATAGACATTCCGAACTATGCCTACTATAGCTACCATCCAAACAGTGGGGCGCCACCATAAGTGAATGGCAGGTAATACAACAAAAACCGTACAAGACTCGTATTATTTCTTTGGATTTCCAACAAATGGTCAGGCTAAGGAACTTCCTACCGTCAATGGGATCGCCTCTGGTGGGACGTCCCGAGAACCTAACGTTACGGTTAGATCTCTGCCAGCACAAGGCCGGGCTACCTCTGTAACTAGGTAACTACTACACGAATATGTCATCCCCCGGTCCCTTTGGACCTTAATCCGAGCGCTCGATAACCAACATCACACAGTAATAAATATAGTGTGTCAACATGAGTAAGTATCTGGGCTCCATACCATGATACCACCCTTTCTAGAAGGAAATGACATACCCTAAATGGCGCGACCCTCATAACCTTGCCGCATATTCCTGTTTTGACCATTTCCAGGGTGTGAGGTTTGACGAAGTCTCGTCCACAGGGCCACACTTTTTCATAAAACCACGCTTTGATCAACAAATGATCAATAAATAATCATCACACAGCAACACTCAGCACGCCACATTACCAAATTGGGAATATATTGCTGATAACCTTCAACTACATAACCTCTAAGGGTGTTAAGCTAAGAGAATAAATTCTCTGCCACCATACGGAAATGTATTTGAAAGAAATCTGCTTTATATCTCAAAAATGTAATGTCAGACATGTAACCATACAAGTCTGTTCCGGGTTCGAACAGAATCGAAGGCACTTCCAAAGAAGCCCTTGCAATCCGGGTATTCACAATCCCGATCGAATTTCCCATCACAAAGGAAATCTCCATATCGTAGCTAACGGTGCAGAGACAATCGATAGGTCATCCTATCATTTTCACAAATACCCGGTCTTCAACACTGGTCTTCAATGTTATCCATTACGCCATATTACTATTCGGAATGGGTAATCCGAATAACGAGCGCAATAATTTAAAAATAAGTGTAGCATTCAATTTCAACCAATTCATAACAAATACCTATTTAAAGGTCAATATTGATAGTCGGTTACTTGACTACCAATCAATATTCACAACATCACCAGATTTCATATAATTTCCCAAATTATTTATTTTAAAAAATATCTTTACAAGATAAATTTTCCACACTTCAACCATTTGAAAACAAATTTCAAATCATTTTTCACCTTTCAATCTTTGAAAACAAATTTCAAATCAATTTCCTTGAACGGAAACACTTCCACATTTTTATCCATTTTCAATTTAAAATGGTTCATTTAAATCAATCAAATATACCGATTTATTTTAAACTTACGTTCCAAATCCGTAAATTTATTTCCATACTTCAAAAATAAATCAATGTTTATTTTCAAACAAATTTCCCTTTCTTTTATAAATTCCATAGTGAATTTACATCTCCAAAATTTCTATGAATATAGGATTTTTAAATTGATTTCTAATATTCATTTTCAATTTATCTTTAAAAGATAAAATCTCAAAACATTCACTTCATATTGGAAAAACATTTCCATACTTATTTAATAATAAGTAATTCACAAACCTATTTATTTTCAACACTTGGAAAATATTCGATATACTTAAATCATAATTAAGTATATAATTTATTCTTTAAGGAAAACATTCTCTTAAACACATTTATTTGAGCCAAAACGAATGTTGCGTAAAACATCGTTACGACAACCCAAAATCATTAGTATAGGGATTCGAACATAAAATAGATATATAAATCCCAATACTATATAAAATATTTCCTTTCGGAAATCATTTACTATAACAACAATGTTATAGCCCACCATTTCCTTATATTTTTCGAAAACGTCTATTTCAACAATGAATGTTGAAATCTATGGTTTCGATATTTAATACCTTTTAAAACATCTTCAAAACAATTAACTTCATCTTATAATATCACTTCTCCAAAACATATCCATTTTATTTAATAATATATTCACTGTCCAGAATCGTGAATATACTTCCCAACCAAACTCTTATTATTACAACATTTAACTTAAAGGATAATTGGTTGTCCAAAATCACGAATATATCTCCTTTAATAAACTTCTATGTTTAATTTATCAAATTCAATTGATTTCAAATTTATAAAACGACGTTTATAAATTCACATATATATATTTTATAAAAACTCCAACTTATAAAAATCCCTTAATCAACAAATTTTATTTATATCTCATTTAAACGCCAAAATCCAATTTATACGTTAATTACTTATAAATCTTTTATTTTACAAAATCTATTCATTTTATAACTTCACAATTTATAAATCTATAAATTTCATTCACTTATGAAATCCATTTTTATTTCATTTTAATACTCATAAAAACTCGTTTTATAATTCCAATATTTTAATTTATAAATATCAATTTTATAAATCTTTTATATAAATCATTTATAATAATTCAAAAATCTTAATTTATACCATTTTTATAAATTAATCAACTACTTATTTCGAAAATCACATTTCGGTTATAATTCACAAAAATCATAATTTTTATAACATAAAAATTACGACGTTTATTTATTTAAAATGAATAAATTCCAAAATTAAATTTTATTATGAATTCTCAACTTAAATTTTCAAAAATGCAATTTTATTTATTTTCGACACCTAACGATACCAAAAATATATTCGGCTAAAATTTCGCCTTTAACAATTCCAATCACAAAGATAATCACGCAGATTATAAATAGATCAATAAATAGATCAGCACACAGCATTGAAACAAATTCAAATGTTTGAGGAATCCAGTTGGATCCCTCCAACCTGTTTCCCTGCATCCAAAGACGTTACCACAATACCAATTCCGCTTCGAGACGGAATATCACGGTATATGGGATTTATAAAATATTATCCGCTATTATGCGGCGTAATAGGGTCTCATCCGCTATATAATACGGGAAATCAACTCCAAGTACATATATAATACCAATTCCATACAAGTTGGAATTATCGTGGTATATTTTTTTAATAAATAACATCTGCTTAATTCATGGCGTATAGGGTCTATTTCAATACAATAGATAATAACTATCATCCAATCACACAATCAAGATATTTTAAATTTAACTATTTAAAATTTAAATCGAAATAATTCGATTGAGTGAGAAGTTCTCACCTTGAGTTTCCGATAACAGTTGTAGCGTTTTATTTCGAACAAAATTAAACACGCGTTTAATTTTACCCGATATTCACACTAGATTCAAACGACTCCAATCCAGTTCCATAGCGTAGTGCTCGTCAAAACGAAGCCAACGCAATTTGTTTCGTCAAATTCCAACCTCGTATGAACAAGTTATGACGTTTTAAAGTTTGTACACATTTATATAAAATTTAATATACAATTTTTATTTTCTTTTAACCTAGAATGCATCTGAGCCATTGATTTCCACTTGATGAAATCCAAGCCGACCCCTATTTCTTCTTCCCAGAAACTCACGTACGTGAATATTCACGTTGGAACCCATAGAAGCCTCCTCCTTTCATCAATTATCGAGCCACCTACGAACATCGAGATGTTGATCAACAACCTCCATTTCGAAGCCCATCGCCAATACTACACTCGGCCAAAGTAAGGTGGATCTTGGCCTTATCTAGCCTTGGGAATCGTGCACGAACCAGTAGTGAACGCGCTCCCCTAGCGACCACCACGACGCTTCAAATTCGATCATCACCGTATAGAATCGAAGCTCTCATCGTCCTCTAGAAGTTTGTAGTTGAAGGTTCTTGCTAATTGTTTATAGATTGAGAGAGATTAAGGAGACAAGGAAACGAATTTCTGGCCATTGAAAATAATATGGCGGCTAGGGTTTCTGGGAGATAGGGTTTGCAAATGTGAAGATGGAGGTCCTTTTATAGAAAATTGACGAAACACTATTCACTCGAAATTTTTCGAACTCCAAACGAAGCGTGCTGGCTGGCGCTTCTAGGGTTTACCGCGCGTTCCGGACACAATGGAATGTGTTTCAGAGGCTAATTCGATCATATGTGCGAGGTACGGAAATAAACGATCAAATTTAAATTAAATCGATTAAACTAATTCTATGCGTTTTAGCTTGCCCCGGACAAACCGTAAATCCGATTGACACGAAATTTGAAACCTTACAATAATATAACATTATGGATCCGATGAAACTGGTTTCGTCGAAATCCGAGACTGTTTGAAAAATGACTATTTTTAGTCGTCAATTAAATATTAAAATATTCAATTTCCACAATTTAACTTTTAATTCAATTTTGAAAGTTCTATAACATCACTATAACTCCAATATGATTTAATATAACTTTATAAATCATTTTAATCACATTAAACCCAATTTCTAATTATTTCTGTAATTTCAAATATTAAATAATCGATTTAATTATCCAATTAAATCCAGATATTCGAAAAATAAATTATTCGACTTATAAATTTTACTTGTTGATATTTAAAATCAATTAAATATCTAAATTTCAAATGACAAAAATTCTGGGTCGTTACAAACTTCCCTCCTTAAAAGAATTTCGTCCTCGAAATTACCAAGTAAGAAAAAGTTATAGAATCCATAGACTTTTCAAAACAAACCGTTCAAATTTGATTTACAAATCTCTTTAGTGTTTAACCTTTCCAAAATTCATAGTTAAACTTCTTACAATAACTTTACTAAGTTTTCAAATCTATACTTAGGTATCTTTTCAAAAAAATTCAATTTTCTCAAAAATATTCTAACGCCTTAAATTTTCGGAAAATTTCGCCATAACCTCCTTTGCGCGGCTCGATCCAAAAAAAAAGACAGTATATATATATATATATCACAAATATACATCTCATCAAGTGATGAGGCATCCCGTAGGAAAAAAAGTGTAAAAGTACGATATTTAATCCGAGATATGTACCTTATATATTATTAGCGAGCATATACGGCTAATATAGCGCGAAAGCGAGCTCCAAAATACGAAGCAAGCGCCATCCGCACCTACTATACACTCAATCAAACAAATAAGAACATGCATATATGAAAATAGTATTAATATACAGCATATAACAACATAACAACTACATATGCCAACATAGCAAATGCAACAAAACAACAAATGCAACCATCAAACAACTTCATCCAATAATCATCCAACAAACCAATAACCAAATCAATATTCTTTCATTTCTCATTAATATTCAATGAATTGGTTTTTCATTTTAATCACATTTGATTTGTTAACATTGGACTTTACAAATATTCATTTATTCATTTCCAATTAGTATACATTCACTAATTTACATTCATTTTAGTTCACTTCCAAATCAAATTCAATTCTATTCTAATTCATTTTCTTCCAATTTTAATTCAATTACATAGCTTTCAATTTCACTAATTTAATTTCATTAACACTTAATGAATTTATATACAATCAGCCAATAGTCAAATAACAACCAAATCATAACCATCATAACTACTTTATTAAATTTACATTCTATTTGGTTTAACACTTTTTAACTCCAATTGGCTGATATTAAATTGACTTCCATTCAATTATCCAATTTCTCAACTTCATTAGCTTCTAATGAATTTACACTTACATTCATTATCTCATATCAATTCTTTTACATTCGATTGATTAATATTTCATCCATTTATCAATTCAATTGCTAATTCATTTCACAAATAAGGTTGAATTTCATTTCATAACCCAAGTTCATATTCATCACTTCTCTTGATTAATTTACTTCGATACCAAAATCAACTTCATTCAACATTACTTAAGTTATATTCCATTTCAAACATCATTTGTTTAACTTAACTTAAAATTCCGCTTATAATCCAATTCAGATTTCAATTCTAAAGTAAATCATTTAACTTTACCATAGTCAAAATTTTCATCACTTATTCAAATTCAGA
The DNA here is from genome assembly GCA_030765085.1 of Allium cepa. NCBI lineage: Eukaryota > Viridiplantae > Streptophyta > Magnoliopsida > Asparagales > Amaryllidaceae > Allium > Allium cepa. Next base: position 204,845,392 of record CM060934.1, on the reverse strand, counting down.
TTTATTTTACTTAACAAAATTGTTTAACCATTTATCATTTGGTTTCACTTATATTCGACTATTACAACTTGGATTTTAATTGATTCACTTATACTTACTTTAATTTAACTCCATCCTTTAAGTTAAATTTATCCAACTTAATCCCAATCAAATCTCATTTCAATTTATAAAACTCATTTATACATTCACATTACCAATTTCATTCCATTAATGAATTTTATTCCAACTTATAAATATTTTCAATTCCCATTTGTATATAAATTCATTCCTTTATCCTTTGGTTATTATTTCAATTTCTTATTTCAATTTCCATTTTAATAATGATAATATTTCAATATCATCACTTCCAAACAACCAAGCAACCATATATTACATACATTTACAGAAAATCATTTCTTTTGTATACGAAAATAGTTTTGGATAAAATTATTTCATTTACCCTATTTCAAAACAATACTATGTCGGTTTATCTTGTTTAAGAGTTTAGAAACCACTATCGATTACGGATGTACTTCCCGCACCGACCAGAATTCATAAACAATCAACCGATAAGTCAACACAATACAAAACAATTTATATTCACTAACAAATATGCGTTCATAGCTATTATTACGCTCAAACTCAATCTAGAGTATTACTGACTCTATCTCTAATGAGTAACACCCAACAGAGCCAAGGTTGTCTCTTAACCAAATGCTCCGATACCAGGTGTAACGACGCGACTTTTCGACGCTCAAAAATCGACATTAATGCGTCCACTATATCAAATGCTGCATAATCGAATGCCGGAAAACCGAATTGTTAGGGTTAAAAAGAAGAGGTAGAAGAAAAGATAGAAAAAGTAAGAAAACAGAACAGAAACAATATCAGAATCTCACAATAGCAGCGGAACAACATATAATAGATAAATGAATAATATTTAAAACAAAGAACTATATCAGTTATTCCATTACCTTACATCAGAATATACAACCACAATATACAACACAACTGGACAATGAACAGTTGTACAAACGTGTCCTTACAAGTGAATTCACAGCGGAAAGATAATATCATATACAGGTAATACGTCTTGCCATCTAGCTCGCCACTTGAGCTCCAAAGCACTTTTGAATCCAGAATGACCTGATAACCTGACTCTAGACTGCCCGTGTGGAAAATTTTGAGCACCTAGAGTTTAGGAAGAGAACAATAAACTGCAGGTCAGTCATGGGACTGGTGTGAGAACTTAAAACAGTTATTTATCTATTAAAACAAAGACGACAAGGGAAGTGAAAAATATCTGCATTGCTTTTGGAAAATGAAACTACCATAAGGCCTCCCCGCACACACACAATGAAAATGCAGAATTGGAGGAGATTTCTCCTTATGATAGTCAAAAATGCTTACTACGCAAAACAAATCATTTTTGATATTATTATTAGTGCATAGTGATGAAAGCATTTCGAAAATAGAATATAAATCTTAGCCAACATAGACATTCTGAACTATGCCTACTAAAGCTACCATCCAAACAGTGGGGCGCCACCATAAGTGAATGGTAGGTAATACAACTAAAACCGTACAAGGCTCGTATTGTTTCTTTGGATTCCAATAAATGGTCAGGCTAAGGAACTTCCTACTGTCAACGGGATCGCCTCTGATGGGACGTCCCGAGAACCTAATGTTACGGTTAGATCTCGGCCAACACAAGGCCGGGCTAGCTCTATAACTAGGTAACTACTACACGAATATGTCATCCCCCGGTCCCTTTGGACCTTTATCCGAGCGCTCGATAACCAACATCACACAGTAATAAATATAGTGTGTCAACATGAGTAAGTATCTGGGCTCCATACCATGATACCACCCTTTCTAGAAGGAAATGACATACCCTAAAGGGCGCGACCCTCATAACCTTGCCGCATATTCCTGTTTTGACCATTTCCGGGGTGTGAGGTCTGACGAAGTCTCGTCCACAAAGCTACGCTTTTTCACAAAGCCACGCTTTGATCAACAAATGATCAATAAATAATCATCACACAGCAACACTGAGCATGCCACATTACCAAATTGGGAATATATCGCTGATAACCTTCAACTACAAAACCTCTAAGGGTGTTAAGCTAAGAGAATAAATTCTCTGCCACCATACGGAAATGTATTTGAAAGAAATCTGCTTTATATCTCAAAAATGTAATGTCAGACATGTAACCATACAAGTCTGTTCCGGGTTCGAATAGAACCGAAGGCACTTCCGAAGAAGCCCTTGCAATACGGGTATTCACAATCCCGATCGAATTACTTATCACAAAGGAAATATCCATACCATAGCTAACGATGCAGAGACAATCGATAGGTCATCCTATCGTTTTCACAAATACCCGGTCTTCAACACCAGTCTTCAGTGCTATCCATTACGTCGTATTGCTATTCGGAATGGGTAATCCGAATAACAAGCGCAATAATTTAAAAATAAGTGTAGCATTCAATTTCAACCAATTCACAACAAATACCTATTTAAAGGTCAATATTGATAGTCGGTTATTTGACTATCAATCAATATTCACAACATCACCAGATTTCAAATAATTTCCCAAATTATTTATTTTCAAAAATATCTTTACAATATATATTTTCCACACTTCAACCATTTGAAAACAAATTTCAAATCATTTAACCATTCAATCTTTGAAAAAAAATTTCAAATCAATTTCCTTGAACGGAAACACTTCCAAATTTTTATCCATTTTCAATTTAAAATGGTTCATTTAAATCAATCAAATAAATCCTTACCGATTTATTTTAAACTTACGTTCCAAATCCGTAAATTTATTTCCACACTTCAAAAATAAATCAATGGTTATTTTCAAACAAATTTCCCTTTCTTTTATAAATTCCATAGTGAATTTACATTTCCAAAATATCTATGAATATACGATTTTTAAATTGATTTCTAATATTCATTTGCAATTTATCTTTAAAAGATAAAATCTCAAAACATTCACTTCGTATTGGAAAAACATTTCTATACTTATTTAATAATAAGTAATTCACAAACCTATTTATTTTCAACACTTGGAAAATATTCAATATACTTAAATCATAATTAAGTATATAATTTATTCTTTAAGGAAAACATTCTCTTAAACACATTTATTTGAGTCAAAAAGAATGTTGCGTAAAACATCGTTACGACAACCCAAAATCATTAATATAGGGATTCGAACTTAAAATAGATAGATAAATCCCAATAGTGTATATTAAACATTTCCTTTCGGAAATCATTTACTATAACAACAATGTTATAGTCCACCGTTTCCTTATATTTATCGAAAATGTCTATTTCAACAATGAATGTTGAAATCTATGGTTTCAATATTTAATACCTTTTAAAACATCTTCAAAACAATTAACTTCATCTTATAATATCACTTCCCCAAAACATATCCATTTTATTTAATAATATATTCACTGTCCAAAATCGTGAATATACTTCCTAACCAAACTCTTATTATTACAGCATTTAACTTAAAGGATAATTCGCTGTCCAAAATCATGAATATATCTCCTTTAATAAACTTCTATGTTTAATTTATCAAATTCAATTGATTTCGGATTTATAAAACGACGTTTAATATTTCATATATATATATATTTCATAAAAACTCCAACTTATAAAAATCCCTTAATCAACAAATTTTATTTATATCTCATTTAAACGCCAAAATCCAATTTATACGTTAATTAGTTATAAATCTTTTATTTTACAAAATCTATTCATTTTATAACTTCACAATTTATAAATCTATAAATTTCATTCACTTATGAAATCCATTTTTATTTCATTTTAATACTTATAAAAACTAGTTTTATCATTCCAATATTTTAATTTATAAATATCAATTTTATAAATCTTTTATATAAATCATTTATAATAATTCAAAAATCTCAATTTAAACCATTTTTATAAATTAATCAACTACTTATTTCGAAAATCACATTTCGGTTATATTTCACAAAAATCATAATTTTTATAACATAAAAATAACAACGTTTATTTATTTAAAATGAATAAATTCCAAAATTAAATTTTATTATGAATTCTCAACTTAAATTTTCAAAAATCCAATTTTATATATTTTCGGCATCTAACGATACCAAGAATATATTCGGCTAAAATTTAGCCTTTAACGATTCCAATCACAAAGATACTCATGCAGATTATAAATGGATCAATAAATAGATCAGCACACAACATTGAAACAAATTCAAATGTTTGAGGAATCCAGTTGGATCCCTCCAACCTGTTTCCCTGCATCCAAAGACGTTAGCATAATACCAATTCCGCTTCGAGATGGAATATAACGGTATATGGGATTTATAAAATATTATCCGCTATTATGCGGCGCAATAGGGTATCATCCGCTATATAATGCGGGAAATCAACTCTAAGTACATATATAATACCAATTCCATACAAGTTGGAATTATCGTTGTATATGTTTTTAATAAATAACATCCACTTAATATACGGCGTATAGAGTCTATTTCAATACAATAGATAATAACTATCATCCAATCACACAATCAAGCAATTTTAAATTTAAATATTTTAAATTTAAATCGAAACAATTCGATTGAGTGAGAAGTTCTCACATTGAGTTTCCGATAACAGTTGTAGCGGTTTATTTCGAATAAAATTAAACACGCGTTTAATTTTACCCGAAATTCACACTAGCTCCAAACAACTCCAATCCAGATCCATAGCATTGTACTCATCAAAACGAAGCCAACGTAATTCATTTCGTCTAATTCCGACCTCGTATGAACAAGTTATGATGTTTTAAAGTTTGTACACATTTATATAAAATTTAATATACAATTTCTATTTTCTTTTAACCTAGAATGCATCCGAGCCATTGATTTCCACTTGATGAAATCCAAGCCGACCCCTATTTCTTCTTCCCAACAACTCACGTACGTGAATATTCACGTTGGAACCCATAGAAGCCTCCTCCTTTCATCAATTATCGAGCCACCTACGAACGTCGAGATGTTGATCAGCAACTTCCATTTCCAAGCCCATAACCCATACTACACTCTGCCAAAGTAAGGTAGAGCTCGGCCTCATCTAGCCTTGGGAATTGTGCACAAACCGGTGGTGAACACGCCTCCCTAGCGACCGCCACGACGCTCCAAATTCGATCATCACCGTATAGAATCGAAGCTCTCATCGTCCTCTAGAAGTTTGTAGTTGAAGGTTCTTGCTAATTGTTTATAGATTGAGAGAGATTAAGGAGAGAAGAAAACGAATTTTTGTCCATTGAAAATAATATGGAGGCTAGGGTTTCTAGGAGATAGGGTTTGCAAATGTGAAGATGGAGGTCCTTTTATAGAAAATCGATGAAACACTATTCACTCGAAATTTTTTGAACTCCAAACGAAGCGTGTCGGCTGACATTTCTAAGGTTTACCCCACGTTCCGGACACAATGGAATGTGTTTCGGAGGCTAATTCGATCATATGTGCGAGTTACGAAAATAAACGATCAAATTTAAATTAAATCGATTAAACTAATTTCTATGCGTTTTGGCTTGCCCCGGACAAACCGTAAATTTGATTGACACGAAATTTGAAACCTTACAAAAATATAACATTACGGATCCGATGAAACTAGTTTCATCGAAATCCGAGACTGTTTGAGAAATGACTATTTTTAGTCGTCAATTAAATATTAAAATATTCAATTTCCACAATTTAACTTTTAATTCAATTTTAAAAGTTCTATAACGTCACTATAACTCCAATATGATTTAATATAACTTTAATCATTTTAATCACATTAAACCCAATTTCTAATTATTTCTGTAATTTCAAATATTAAATAATCGATTTAATTATCCAATTAAATCTAGATATTCGAAAAATAAATTATTCGACTTATAAATTTTACTTGTTGATATTTAAAATCAATTAAATATCTGAATTTCAAATGACAGAAATTCTGGGTCATTACATTGATAGTTAGTTGTATAAAATGTGTTGTATCAAATTCTATTGTATATCAATGATATATGATATTATATTTTTCTTTAGCCGTGTTGTTATACTTAATGTGTTATAAGCTCCAGCGAGCCTGATTTGACGTTTGAATCTGCGGCATTTGAGTACAGGTGAAGTACGGGTGCTGATTTTCGAAGATCGAGTCAGGGTCGTTATAATTGGTATCAGAGCTGAAGGTTGAAACTTTAGCTCTGGAGTATAACACATTAGGTAACTCATCAGCGATAGGGTGAAGTATACCCTAGAACGAGTATATCCCTAAGATATTCGTCCGTATGCCTCAGTAAATTCTCTTGCTATCTACTGATAGTAAGTATGAGTGCAAGAAGAGGACGAGGCAGGGGACAGGGAAGTACCACTACAATTGGTCAATAACCTAAAACAACAATGGAAACAACTTTCTTTATCCATTTCTTTGATTCGTCTTCCAATTTCAATTCTTTGATTGCTTCATGGCAGCTCCAAGGAGAAGTTTTGGTGTAATGGTGGCCCTACGAATCGTTGAAGATAAGTTTCTACCTCGTATTCTTTCATCGGATTCTTATCAGCTTTCCGTTTTTAAGTCTAATAAATTTGAAAATTTGTTTGAAATAAATTGGTGAATAAAATATGAAGTTAAATTGAATTGTATCAATACAACGATTTTAGCCAAAACCAAATTTTGAAATTTTTGTTGCGATTTCTTGCAAGTATCTAAGTCCGAAGAGGGACAAGCTGGTGTAAACTTTGGGATATTCCAACCTGGATTGAATATCCATTATTTTTCTATTGGGTCCAGATATATTCTACGAACGATTAGTTATTCCTTCGAACTAACCAATGTCGTTACGTACTTTGTAGATCTGGATGACCCGAGTATCTTGTGAAGAGTTAAATAGATTCGTTCTTGTATCTATTGATGTTATTCTGATTTGGTTAGCCAAATGCGGAATAGATATTCATTTTGATCCGGTAAATCAATTTTCTATCTCAGAGGCGTCCATCTATTCTTTGTTGTCTCCCTTGCAAATTTCGAGGACGAAATTTTTTAAGGGGGGAATCTCTAACGATCCCAAACTTTGAATCAAATTTAAATTGATAATTGATTTAATTTTTGAAATTAAATTGTGAATTAATTTGGTATTTTCCAAATTAAATAGATATTTGTTTGTTTATCAATATAAATGAATATAAATATGATTTTAAAATAAAAATTTCTAATGGAAATTCAAAAATAAATATTCTGAATAATATATTAATTATAAACTTTGGATTGATTTGAAAATGTGGGAATAGAAATATATATATATATACACAAGATTTTTTTTTATATAAAGGAAATGATTTGGAAATCTAAATATTTTATAAATATATTATAATTTGAAATTTGAATTTGAAATTTAAATACAAATATGTTAAAAATAAAGATTTGGGAATTAAATAAATTATGGTTGGAATAAGGTTTATACTTATAGAAAAATATTTGTTTACTAATTTATAAACACAACTTGATTATATATTAATTTTTGAATTTAGAATTTAAAAATAAAAGTTTTGAATAATATTTGGATTCGAAACTCTATAATTAAATACTAATAGAATTTTGTTTTCTAATTCTAATATATACATATATTTTGAAAATTATGATTTTAATAAAATATATATTATGTGTGTTTATTTATTTATAACCAATTTCTTTAAAATTATAGATATTTATATAAAAAGGAAATACAAAATGTTAAACATGAGATATATACGTAAAAATATATATAAAGACATTTGTAAGGTTAATAGTTAAGGATATTAACATTTGTAACCAATCTAAACAATGAATTAAACAAGTGTAAACATGCAGTGTAAAGAATTCACAAGTGTTAACTAAAGAAGCACAAGATTATAAGCGGCAAAATCAAAATTTCTCTTGGAATTGAAATGTACGCAAAAGAATTTTGTAAACCAGGCTGTTGTTTTTTTTAAATTCTCAAATCTGAGAAACCAAATTTAAAACAAAAACAGAAAACAAATCAAAACTGCTGATCAAACAAACAAAATCTCAGATCAAAAGAAAAAAAAATCTGAAAAATAAACCAGAAACTACAACCTCAAATTTTAAAGCTGGAAAATGAAATCAAGGTAAACTTCAGCCTAGAAACAAAAGAAAAGGCAATCAAACTTAAATATGGAATCAAGCAGCAACTCATTCCTGTCTTCAAAATCAAAAGAAGTTCAAAACCTGGAAATTAAAAGCAACTTCAAATCTGGAAGTTCAACTTCAAAATCATGCACAGGATTAAAAGCGTGAAACAATTCTAAAGCAACAAAAAAAAACCAAATTCAAATCCTAGTTTCAAATTCAAGTCTTTGTCCTCTACCTTCATCTACAAGTAAAAAAACCACTTGACCTTGTTTTAATCTCTTGATGTCTGGAATTGTATTTGAAGTGATGATTTGAATATGCTTGTTTATTGTGTTAATCTGCCTGCATTTGTTTATATATGTAAAAAATTGATGTGCATGTCTATAAGCAGGTACTCAGGCCTCTGTTTAATGTACAGGGTTCAGAAACAAGAAAAAAAATTCAACATCTCTTCCTATAATTAGTGTTAAGCTATAATCCTTAAAGAAAATTTGTTTATATTAACCTAATAAGGTTTTTAAAAATATCTATAAAAAAATCAGTAAATTATTTTACTAGAAAGAAAGAAATTTACAGTAAACTTTTTAAATCTGGAAAATCAATGTTAAAATTTTCGAGATTGGATTTTATATTGTGATTCGTATTGCAAAATGATAAATTTTGGTAAAGTAATCATAATTTTTAAATAGGTATATGGTGAGATATTTTAAGATGAGCAGAAATCGTAAATTCGTCAATTTCTGATGAACGAGGAGAAGATGAGCTTCGAAATTCACGAGGAAGGAAGTTTGAGGGTTGGAGATTGTTGGAAAAATGTCCAGATTTTTTTTGTGATTCGATGATGAATTACGGTTTAACAACCCAGTTTGCCGACGAAGTATGTGGGGGTGATTCGTCGTCATCGGGGCGATTCAAGTCATCGGACAAGGGGAATGAGAGGAGGAGACTTTGGCGCATCTCTGGTTGAAGCGGCATGGATGGTCGGGGTCAGGTTCGTCGTCGCGGCGAGAATTTGTTAATCTGGGTGGCTGCAGATTTTTGTTTGACTGGCCTTTGTGCACGGTGCACATGGTGGTGCCTAAGTCATGATTGGTAATAGTGGAAGGAGGAGAAGATAGGAGCTCGAAGGTGAACTCAGGAGGTTTGGGTCGTTTGCTCGAGCATTGTCTCAGGTAATTCACGCATGTGTTTCTATGGGTAATGGTTTTCAAATTTAAACAGAAACAAGTTTAAAAAAAAAAAATGAATGAGGGCAGTTTCCTTGGGTCTGGGTAGGGATTGTTTCGGGAATTAGCTCGAGTATTTGACAAATTTGCTCGGGTTTTGTGGGAACTAGATTGATCAGATTTTAAAATGGAATGAAAATAAAATATTATCAAGTTTTAGAGTTAAAAGCTTTAAAAAAATTTTGTTTAAAAATAATTATGTGTTGGATACTTTTCATAATTAACTTCTAAGTGTTTCCAAAGATTTAAAATGTTTAAAATTTGTTTCAAAAGTAATTACATATTAGTTTAATTATGTAATTAAATTCATAAGGTTTTAAAAAAACAAAATAAGATGTAGTTTGAATTAAGAAGTGATCAAAGGGTTAATTACTTAATTTATTTAAGGATAATTCATAAATGTGATTAATAAATTAAGGATATTAATTTGTGGATAATTAATAAATTAATTAAAGTGATTAATCGTGGGATTAACTAATTAATGAAATTAATTAAAGGTTAATTAAGTAATTAATTAATATGATTGATTAAAGTTAATTAAAGGATAATTGAATAATTAAAGGTTGATTTTTTAAAAATAAAAGGTTAATTATCTAATGATTAAAGGTTGATTAATTTTTTAATCAAAGTTGATTTAAATTAATTAGTAAAGGTTAATTAATTTATTAATTAAGGTTGATTAATTAATAGTTAAAGGGTTAATTAATTTATTAATTGAGGTTAATTAATAAATGATAAAAGGGTAATTTATTAAATGTTTTATAATAAATTAGTTAAACAGAATTAGTAAATTTATTCATAAGTAATTAATCTGATTTTAATTAATCAGATGATTTAATTAACCTTACTTATGGATGTTTGGATTGCATTGAATGCTTTGAATTGTTTGATATCTCTACTGTGTGATGCTTTGTGATATGAATTGTTTTAATTCAAGCTGTGATGAATGTAAGTTATTTTACCTGTGATAAATGTATATTATTTATCTATGGATCTGTGAATGGAAGATAAGCATTATAGGAATATAGCGCTTATCTATATTTTTGTGCTTGAATCTGTGATGATTGATGATGTTGCACTATTATTGGGTAAAACCCCTGGACTACACTATACACACACAAATATGGATTGCATGAGGAAATTGGTTAAGTCACGAATTTTAGAAAATAATTTTCAAGTTGAATTTTGAATCCAAATGGTTTTGGAAATAGAATTGGGTTTGATATGAAAAGTTTTTGAAAAGGAGTTCTTAAGAAAAAAGTTATTTTGAAGATCTTGCCTAAGTTTTGAAATTTAAATAATTTGAATTCAAAATTTGAAATTGAATTCTATGTTTAGAAATTATGGTTTAAAAAGATTATACATGTTATGAATGTGTTTATATGGATTTAAAACATTTTTTTTAAAATTATTATTTTGGGAATTTGAATTTAACTCAAGAGCTTTAGCTTGTAAAGTGAAATTGGATTTTTCCAAAACGAAGACTATTGGTTTTCAAATAATAAAAGCTTTCATATAAGGAAAGAATTTCCAATTTGTGTTGAAAGGATTTCGAATTTAAAGTGAAATTGGTTTTTCGAGTTATAAATGAATCTTTGGAAACGGTTTTGAAATCTATGAATTAAATCTTCGATTTTAAAATTGGATTTGAAATGGAAATTGTTTTGAAATCTATGAATGAATCTTTGTGAAAATTGGGTGAACTTTGTGAAGTAAATCTTTTTGTTTGAAAGATAAAAATGGTAATTTGTTTAAACCATTTGAAGAAAAGATTTGGGAATTTAAGAGTGTGACTTAACTGAAATCCCAATATCCATATGTTTATAATATTGCGCTCATTATTCGGTTTAGTCGGGAGAGGACCTTGTGTCATATAACCCATTCCGAATAATGATAGGTCGTTATGGATAGCATTTGAAGACCGGTGGTGAAGACTGGGTATTTTCAAGAACGATAGGATAACCTGTTGAATGTATCCATTGAGTCGCGTCAGTATAGAGATCTCCATATGTGATGGGGAGTCCGATCGAGATTGTGAATACCCAGATTTGCAAGGGCTTCTTTGGAAGTGCCTTCGGCTCTGTTCGAACCCGTAACAGACTTATATGGATGTGTATCTGACATTATACCTTGAGGTGTAAAGCTGGTTTCTATCAAATACATTTCTGTTTGGTGGCGGAGAATTTACTCTCTTAGATTAACACCCTTCTCTGAGACGTACGAGCTCAGAGGTTATGTAGTTGATGGTTATTAGTGATACATTCCCAATTTGGTAATGTGGCATACGAAGTGCTGCTGATCATTTGTTGATCAAAGCATGACTTTATGAAATAGTGTAGCTTTGTGGACGTGACTTCGTCGAACCTCGCAACCCGGTAATGGTCGAAACAGGAATCGTGGGAGCAGGGTTATTTGGGGGTAGCTCCTCCTAAGGGTATGACCATTTCCTTCTGGATAAAAAGTAGTATCATGGTATGTGGCCCAGATGTTTACTTATGTTGATTTTGAAAGTGGTATCATGTTATGAAGCCCAGATACTTTACTATGTGGTTGTTGGTGTCGAGGCCTCGGATAAAGGCCGGTAACGACCGGGGGATGGCATACTCGTGTCAGTAGTTACTTTCAGGCAGGGGTAGCCCGACCTTGTGTAGAAGAGATGTAACGATCCCGAATTTTAATTTATTTTAAATTGATAATTAAATTAATTTTTAATTTAAAATTGTGAAATTAAATGATAATCGATTGGAGTTTTCCAAATTCAAATGGTTTGTGTTATTTATTAATAAGAAAATGGTTTCTTTTGTAAATTATTTTAAATCAACAAGGAGTTATTTTTATAACAATAAGTATAATAGCTTTATATTTATATACATGGAGTATAAATTCAAACAACATAATTAAAATAGAAATTTATTTGCAATACAAAGCTAGCTAAAAGAACACAAAACTAAAGACAAAGTTGTAAATAAATATGCAAAGTACTTAGACAAAGGCAGGTAAAATATAATGTAGACTGTAAAGTAGATATGCAGGCAAGTAAAAAAAGAAAAAGACAAATGTATGCATATGAACAAATACAAATATAATAAGTGTAGCCACCATGTTAAAGCAAAAGAAAGAGATATACTCAAGTATATGACCAAGCAAAGGCAAGTAAAGGAGTAAATAAAGTATAAAACAAGTACTGGAGAAGAAAAAAATAATATCTTTGCAGCAACCTACCTCTAGCAATTAATGCAACATGCAAGATATCTTAGCAATACTTGTTGTACAAACATAAGATATAATATGAAAACAGTATAAAAATCTTTAAGATTATAAAATAAAACAAATATGAAAAGTAAGTAAATAAACAAAACAAACCAGGTACACTTAAACAATAACAAAGCAAATATATTCAAGTATAATAAAGGCCAGCATCCATTACATCATCTCAGCCGAGTAAAAAAAAAAGATGTAGGCAAGCATGGAATAAGTACACATGCATTTAATGTTTACACCTCTAGCCCATAACTAAAGTCAGTTCCTTGCTATTTATCAAACAACAGTATATCACCACCCTATACAAGATTTGTATACCCTGTATACTTTAACTTCATATACACATCAAATTATCATTACAGTTTCATTCTTCAAAACTGAGAAAAAAAAAAAAAAGCAAAAGCAAGTGTCACTCAAAACTTAAACAAGATTCAAACAAACAAACAACTTAAATCAATTCAAAACTGAAGACTTAAAAGCTTCAGCAAGCAAAGAACTCAAGCTTGTTCAACATTATCAGCTCTGTTCTTTTCCTGGAAAAACAGGTGAGCAAACACTTGAACTCATTTGTTCATCTTTGTGGTTGGCATCTGATGATCTATGAATGAATGACAAAAAGGATGCTTGCATGAATATGAACTTTTGTATAGAGGGGTATGTTTGTGCCTGTCTGTGATATATGTCTCTGTTCTAAAATATTACTGAGTTCAATCCTGTTTAAAAATCGAGAACTTCCCCTCTAATCAACTGTTGATCTTGATGTTCAAAGGAAACTTGATAGAATTGCCAGGAACTCTTCCCTAAAAATATTTGGGGGCACTGAAAATGAATAAGTTTTCTAGAAAATATCAAACACGGTGGAATCTCATGTTTTTGCGAAAATGTAATTGATTAAATTTTAAGTTTCGAGTGTATGATCTTGTTTACCTTTACGAATCATGATTTTTAAAACAAAAATCCCGATTTTTAGTGCGATTTCGAGTGAGAAATTGCGAGTTGAATGGATACGACCATTTGGGCAAACTACGGTGGTCGGCGACTTTGTTCGCCTCCTGATTGGAGCTGTAGCTAGCTGAGAGGTTGTAGAGTCTAGGAAAAATGCTCGCTAAATTTTCAGATCACCGTAGTGGGTGATCGAGGTGGAATTAGGGTTTAAGGCCAATGATTTTGGATTCCAGGAAGCCTCGTCAGCACCATCACGTCGATGCATCGGAGTTCAAAGGACCGGTGGGGATAGCGGCACGTGATCAAGGCGAAGCTTCGGTCTTGATGGCGAGCCCTCTGGTGGAGGTGGGCGGCGTTGTAAAGCAATTTTCTGGTTATCATTTAGTTCCAGTGGGATGTTATCAGGCTCGATTTTGAACCACGGCTATAACATGGGTTCTGGATGCTCAGAGGAGTTGAAGGGATCATTGGTGACTCGTGGGTGTTTGCAATGTTGGTCAGAAATGGCTCCGGTGATCGTGCAAGTGCACGCGTGCACTTTTGTATATGGTCTGGGGTGTGAAATTTGGAGAAGATGGTTTGTCCTCGGGTTTGAACTCGAAGGGGATGGTGGATTTTCTCGAAGTCAGGTAGAAGCGTGAGTGTCTCGGTGATGACACGGAATGGAGTAGGGTTATTCCCGAAGCAAATGTTTGAATAGTTTTCAAGCCTAAACAAAAGCAAGTTTTAAATTTATTCCCAAATAAATTTCTTTAATACAAAATAAATGTCTTGATTCAACTTAAATTTTGTTAAATTAAATCTTTAAGCGATTTAGGAAAATAAAAGAGAATGTTTTAAATTCGAAGGTTAATGATATTTAAGTTTATAGATGATAATTGATAATTTAAATGCTTTAGTTCGTTTTGTTAAAGTAAATTATACATTTTTCATTTATATTTGATTTCTAAATATATTTTTTCTAATAAGTTTAAATGTTGTGATTAAGTTTTACATTAAGACAAAAGAAGTTATCTTTAATCAATTAGAGATGGAGGTAATTGAAGACAAATTAATTAATAAAATTTATTTATAAGTTAATCACTTTATGAGATTGAAAAGATTAATTTATTAATATTATGTAAATTACTTGGTACAAGTAATTAGTGAATAATTAATAATTATCAATTAATTAAAAAAATCATTAACTAGTGATCATGAATTGATTTATTTAATGTGATTTATTAAGGACTAATGAATTAATTAAGGGGTCAATTAATTTTGTAATTGGTTTAAAGGTTAATGAACAAATATGATTAATTAAGAATAATTCAATTAATTAAGTTGATTGATAAATTAATTTATATCAAATGATTTGTAACTAATAAATTAGAAATTGATAATTAATTCATAAGTAATTAATTTACTTGGAAATAAATTGAATTGATTACGATTAAAATGATTTATAAATCTAACTTATAAATGATTATTGAATGCTTGACCTTACCTATGAATGATTGTATTGTATGAGATGCCTTGAATTTATTGTCCTGTCTGATCTGTGATATTTTGTTCTGTGGATTTAGATGTGCATAATTTATTCATTTATTTACATTTGTATATTACCTGTGAATCTGTGAATGGACGATAAGCTTTATAGTTATATCGCTTATCAACTATATTTCTGTGTTTGATCTGTGATAATTGAATAATGTTGCACTATTGTGTTAAACCCTTTGACCACACTTATACACACACAATATGGGTTTCACAAGGAAATCGATTAAGTCACAGATTTTGAAATGATTTTTAAAGTTGAATATTTGAATTCAAATGTTTTGGAAATGGAGTGGGTTTAAAGTGAAAAGCTTTTGAAATGGAATTTCAAAGATGAAATATATTTTGAATAACTTGATTAAGATTTGAAATTTAAATATTTTGATTTAAATTTGAATTCAATACTTGAAATTGAATTCTATGATTTGAACTAGGGATTATAACGATATTATACTAGTTATATATGAGTCAAACCATTTTTAAAGTATTGTTCTCTTGACAATTTGAATTAACCCAAAGGTTATAACTTGTATAAATGAAATAAGGTTTTTTCCGAAATAACACTGTTGTTTCTAAATGATAAAAGAAAGCTTTCATAGGAGAAATGAATTTCAAATTGTATTAAAAGGATTTCAAGTTTAAACTGAAATAGTCTTCCAAGTTATAGATGAATATTTGGAAACAAATTTTGAAAGAGAATATTTGGGAACGAACTTTGAAAGATATAAGTTAAATCTTAATTTAAAGATTTAATGAATTAAATCCAATTGAATTGGAATTGTTTTGAAATCCAGGAATGAATCTTTGAGAAACTAGGTGAACTTTATGAAATAAATCTTTTGTTTAAAAGATTTGAAATGGTAATTGGATTAAACCATTTGAAAGAAAGTTTTGAGTTATTAAGTTGTGACTTCATTGAAATCCCAGTATCCATATGTTTTTGAACTATTTCGCTCACTATTCGGTTTAACCGGGAGAGGACCTTTGTGTCGTATAACCCATTTCGAATATGTGATTCGACGTTATGGATAGCATTTGAAGACCGGTGGTGAAGACCGGGTATTTGCGAGAAAAATAGGATGACCTATCGATTGTCTCTGCACCGAGTAGCTACGGTATAGAGATTTCCTAAGTGATGGGAAGTTCGATCGGGATTGTGAATACCCGGATTGCAAGGACTTCTTCGGAAGTGCCTTAGGTTCTGTTCGAACCCAGAACAGACTTGTATGGATTGTATGTCTGACATTACAATTTGAGATATAAAGCAGATTTCTTTCAAATACATTTCTGTTGGTGGCGGAGAATTTATTCTCTTAGCTTAACACCCTTCTTTGAGACGTACGAGCTCAGAGGTTATGTAGTTGAAGGTTATCAGCAATATATTCCCAATTTGGTAATGTGACATGCTGAGTGTTGCTGTGAAATGATCATTGTGTTGATCATTTGTGATAAGATCATTTGTTTGATCGTTTATCTTTGTGATCATTTCTATGATCATTTGTTGACCCAAAGCACAGCTTTTGTATAAAGCGTGATTTTGTGGACGAGACTTCGTCGAGCCTCACACCCCGGAAATGGTCAAAACAGGAAAGATGCTGCAAGGTTATGAGGGGTAGCTCCCTTTAGGGTATGTGCATTTCCTTCTGGATAGAGGTGGTATCATGGTATGGAGCCCAGATATTTAACCTATGTGGTTACTGCGAATTTATTACTTTGTGGTTGTTGGTTATCGGGATCCCGTGAGAAAGGTCGTTTACGATCGGGGGATGGCATACTCGTGTCAGTAGTTACCAAGTTAGGGGTAACCCAGCCTTGTGTTGGCAGAGATCCGGTTTGGTTCTCGGGGACGTCCTTCCAGAGGCGTTCTCATGTGGCAATGGGAAGTTCCTTGGCCTGACCATTTGTTGGAAATCCAATTCCCAATAAGAAACCCTGTACGATTTTAGTTGTAGAACCTGCCATTTACTTATGGTGGCGCCCCACTGTTTAGATGGTAGCTATAGTAGGCATACGATAATGGTCGTATGTTGGCTAAGATTTATATCTTTATTTTTGAAATAATGTTCTACACTATGCACTAGTAATAATATCAAATGTTTCTTTTTAATGCGTATCAAGCATCTTTGACTATCATAAGGAGAAATCTCCTCCGATTCTGCGTTTGCATTGTGTGTGTGTGCGGGAGGCCTTATGGTAGTCTCATTTTTCAAAAGCATTGCGAATTGACTTTAAAATTCTTTCTTTGATTATTTTTTAAAAAGATAAACTGTTTTTGTTGCTCACACCAGTCCCAGGACTGATCCGGAGTTTATTGTTTCTTTCCTAAACTCTGGGTGCTCAAATTTTTTCTACACGAGCAGTCTAGAGTTGGGTTTTTCAGATAGTCAGGTTTAGTAGATTATCTGGAGTTAGTTCAGTCTTTGGATCACACCAGTCTTGCCTATCTTTGTGCATCGTTATTGGGAGTTCGAGCTATTGCTGGATTGGTTCTTGGAAATGGAGTTGCAGTTTCTGGAGTTCTTCCTTGAAGACTATCTTAGAGTTATTTGTTTCGCTGCTAGATGTCATCTATTTTCTTTTCCGCTGCTATTTATTGTATCATATCTCTGATGTATATTGATATCTATTGGATCATCTGTTGTATCAGATATTGTATCAAAGCTGTATATCAATGTATTATTTTTTATTCCGCTGTGTTGTTTACTTAATGTTGTTATAAGTTCCGGCGAATCGGATTTGAACGGTCGAATCTATGGCATTCGAATGCGATATGAAGTATGGATGTCGATTTTCAAGCGGGCAAAATCCGTCTCGTCACAAGAGATATGGTTAGGTTCTCGGGGGCGTCCCTCCGGAGGCGATCCATTTTGTGTGGGATGTTCCTTTGCCTGACCATTTGTTGGAAATCCAATCATCCAATACGTGCCTTGTACGGTTTTAGTTGTAGAACCTGCCATCTAATATGGTGGCTATCGTACGCATACTATAATGGTACGTATGCTGGCTAAGATTAATATTATACTTGTAAATGTTTTCTGCACTATGCACTAATAATAATATCAAACGATTTTCGTGTATCAAGCATTTTTGATTGTCATAAGAAGAAATATCCTCCAAGTTTGCGCTTGCATTGTGTGTGTGGCGGGAGGCCTTATGGCAGTTTCATTTTCCAAAAAGCATTGCGGATTTGAAATTTTAAAATCTTTTATTATTTATTATAAAGATAAAACTGTTTTGTTTGCTCATACTAGTCCCATGACAGGCTCGGGGTTTATTGTTCCTTTCCTAAAATCTGGGTGCCCATAATTTTCCACACGGGCAGTCTAGAGTTGGGTTTTTCAGATAGTCGAGTAGTAGGTGTAGATTCGGTAGCTTTCAGTCTTTGGAAATCTTGTTCAGTCTTTGGATGACTGACCTTGCTTTGTACAACTTGATGGGGTTTGAGCTAGCTTTGGATTGGAGATGGAGTTTTTGGAGTTCAGCATTGAAGACATTGTCTTTCTTCTGCTGTTGTCTCTGTTATTGTCTTGTATCTATCTTTGATATATTGATAGTCAGTTGTATCAAATGTGTTGTATCAAATACTGTTGTATATCAATGATATATGATATTATCTTTTTCTTCCGTTGTGCTGTTATACTTAATGTGTTATAAGCACCAGCGAGCCAGATTCGACGTTTGAATCTGCGACATTCGAGTACAATTGAAGTACGAGTGTCGATTTTCGAAGGTCGAGTCAGGGTCGTTATAAATGTTCAATTTTAAGATTCAAATTTAAAAGTAATCTAATTCCCGTAATTCAAATCATATATCGATTATAACTTCAGGATTTTAAATTGAATTCTCTACACCCATTCTTTTAACAAATTTGAATCCCAATATTTCCAAAGCTTGAATTTTCAAAACAGTCCAATTCAATCGTATCAAAATTATTTATTGGTCAGATTACAAATATCGATCTTCTTACAACATTTTCTTTTTATTTATTAAAGTCATAGAAAATTTGCAAACCCTTTTTATTGCTCTTCTAGGGAGAAATATACCCTATTATAAAAATTAGAATTTTTAATTTTATAAACGAAATTCATGTTCATTGCAAAAACAAAATTTAATTTGATTCACAAAATCAAACGTTTCATAATATATAAATTTCTAAAGGTTAGATTATAAAGCCTTTTAAAATTCAATAAAAAAACTAGATTTTCGTCAAACAGCGAGAAAAATCACAAAATCGCAACTATGCCAAAGCAGTCAGCTATGCATCAAAATTCGTATATCAGATAGGATATTAGAAGTCCATGTCAAATTTAAATATCCAGGTGATCAATCACATCAAATGTGGTAATAACGACGTGATGATACAGAATTATCAAAACCATTAGCAACATACAACTAATAAGCAATACCATCCATCACAATATAAGTTAACATCCAAATCAATCAATTCAACCATATCACACAATAATCAATAATTATTAGTCTCGAAGTGTTTAACTAAAGGTGATACGCAATCCAAGATCGATTTAAATATCAAATTTTGATGTCGATTTAATAAGTGTACAAAAGGTCAAAATTTTCCTATCAAATTTAATATCGCATTTACCATCAATTCCAACTACCATTTAACAGTCTAATTCCTAACAATATTAAATTTCAATTTGTACTATCAATTTTAATATCAAATTCATTAATCAAATTTTAAATGTCGGCTGTAACTGTCAATCAATTCAAATCCAACCAATTCAATTTCAGTTAATAAATAACAATAGTTAACTATTTATCAATCACGACATTTAACTGACAATTCAATTCAAATTTCACATTGTTAATTGGTTTAACTAACAGTAGAAACTTTAGTACTTCGTGAGCATTTAAAACACTCACCTTAATTAGAAATTGAAATTTTCCAATGTCAAATAATCTTCAATTCAACTCCATGTCGTAGTCCTCATCGATGTGAACCCAATGCAACTTGTTTCACCCGAAACAGACCACGTATAAAGAAGTTACACTTTAATTAATATAAGCGATATAATTAAAATAATAATTAGCAAAATTTAAAAAATAAAATAATTATAAAAACCGGTTACCCTCTCCTTTCCTCACGCACGAGACTCATCTAAGAAACCCATCATCATGCAACGCCCCTTCGAAACGCACGCAACCACGCTCGACTATTTGACGATAAGACACTGCCATTCGAAAGCCCATGGCCCCATGTACCACGGCCCTAAGCCACGCCAAGCTTGGCCCCACTAGTTCCATGCAAAACCCCACGAAATGCACGTCATTCATGGCTAGATTCACGTCGATCCATCGCATGAAATTCCATCACCACCGTTGGATTGAAAGGTCTCGAGAAGCCCTACAAATTTGCTGTTGGAGATTTTTGATAAATGTTTTTGGATTGAAAGATAATTGAGGGAGAAGTTTGGAGCAATTCTGCTAATGAATTCAAAGGTTATGGCTGCCCTAATTTCTATAGGGTTTTGTGGATAAAATGGGGCAAAGGCCTCTTATTTATAGGCCATAAAGAATACTATTCACTCAAAATAATTTCAAATTCCAATTGAGGCATGCCGCCTGGCATTCCTAATGTTTTACCCCTATTCCATGCATAATGGAATATATATCGGATGCCAATTCCATCATATACAGAAGATAGGTTTTCAAAATCGAATTATTTTAATTAAATTCCCTTTAATTAATTTCTACGCGTTTTAAGCTCGCACGGTCAAATGATAAGTCCAACCGCCACGAAACTTGAAATCCTATAATAATTCTCTATTACAGATCTAATGAAACTAGTTTCATCGAAATCCAAGACACTGTAAAAAATGACTATTTTTACACGTTAATTAAAATATAAAATTTCCAATTCCTATTTATTCACTTTTAAATAAATTTAGAAGTTACCATTCTTTATTCGTATTTAAATAAAATTTAAATCAACTTTCGATATCATTCTCAATCATATTAAATTCAGAATTCAATTATTCACATAATTTTCAACATTAAATTTTAAACAATTTGATTATCTAATAAATCGATATTAATAAATCATTAAATTTCAAATAAATTTTAGCTATCATCAATTATTTTTATTTCTATCTAAATAATTAACATTTATTATCCAGCTCCATTTATTGATTATAAATACAAACAATACATAGAATTTCATTTCAACATTGGTTATTGCCAAAATTTTCAAAATTGGTTATTTCAAAGTTTTATTTAAGTTCATATTCAAAATTGATTATTTCAATATGGGTCGTAACATTCTCCCACACTCAAAACTTTTCATCCTCGAAAAGGGACTAAGTACAGAAATTAACACTTAATATATCTTATTCAAAACAATTAACTTATAAAACATCAAAATCTCATTAGAAAACCGGTACTATACTTCTACTACGCCACTCCGATCGGCTTACAGAAATTACGACTTATATAGAAAACAATTTATAAAATTTTAAAAATTAAATTTTTTTCTAATACCCGAATTTACGGAAAATTTTGGCAGCGTCTCCTTTGCGTGGCTCGATCGAATTTTTTTACAATACAATATATAACCCAAATATACATATACATATACATACATACATACATATATATATATATATATCAAATATACATCTCATCTCAATGATGAGGCATCCCATAGAAGAAAATATAAAAGTACGGTATGTAATCCGAGATACATACCTTAATATTGTTAATACGAACGAGTTCGCTCGTATTAAGCAAGAAAAACCATATAAAATCCACGTATACATCCAAACGATCATCGTATATACCTACCTTAACTCAATTTAAGATATTAGTCATATATGAAGATATAGAAGGCATGTATAAGCTTAATAGACTATATAACATTAATTTTGAATTCCAATCATAAGTATAAGCACTAACACACAACATACAACAATCATATTCAATTAAAACATTCACAACGACGATTTACAACAAAAGAAACCACAATTAATAATATTCATCTAGTTTATCCAATTAACTCATAACTATGTTAGTTTACATCTTCTAGTGTCCATAGCTAATTTATACACTTCATTTTTATTAACATTCAATTTTTATTAACATTTAATTGGTTTACAACCAATTTATTCAAATCTTTTTCATTTACATTCAATATATTCAATTTAATTTGTTAAATTTCAATTCTTACACCTTTTTGTTTAACATATTTCATATAAATTCATTTTGAACCATTTTATAAAATTATTCCATTTAACCTTGTTTAAGTATATTTTATTGTATTATCACTTAGTATATTCTCTTTTTAATACCAATCTCATTTATAAACCATTTTATAAAACCACTTAGATTTATTATAAACATTTTATAAAATACAACTCATGTTTATTATTATTTTCTTCATAACCTATGTTCAATATTAATTCTTTGATCCATTTCGTTTGTTCATTTCATTTGTTCATTTCATTTTTTCATATCATTAACTTAAGTAAATTTTATTTTATAACTCAAATTCATGTTAACAAATTTTCTTTTTATCACAATCAATTTATTCAACTTCCCTTAATTTTACTTCCATTTTCTTTTTTAGTTTATCTCATTAATTTATTTCTTTCATATTCAATTTTATTTTACTATTTTTAACACACAAGCAACCTATTCCCATTTATAATGAAACGTAAAAGTACATGCAACCAACAGCATAACAATCCTAAGCAAGAAACGATCATTTCATTAAAATCCGTACGATATATATATATATATGTATATGTATATGTATATGTATATATGTATGTATATATACCATTCGTATGTATAACAATTTCGATCTCTTACTCGAATATGAAATTTATTTTCCGAACTAGTATTGGTAAACTGACTACTCAATTGCGGACCCTAATCTGACTTCTTGATTAGAAACTTCCATCCTCTTTACATAGTAATAAACAATTATAAAGAACTTCAAATTCATGTCAAAAATCTGTATCAGTGTTCATCGTCGAGAATCTAGCGAACAATCCTAAATCGAACAGGTGTGAATTACCTTAAAATCGTGTATTTAAATCTGAATCCAAACTTTAATTGCAAATCGAATGGTCTATATACAATTTACGTATTTATTCCATTGGTTTCTTAATTACAACAATAAATAATTTAAGTGGTTTTTATATTCAATTCTTAAATGTATGAAAATTTCCATTGTTAAAAATTCTTCTATAACAAAATTCTTTTATATCAAAATAATTTTATATTGAAAAATACTTTTGATAACTCGATGTTTCAACAAGTTTACCATCATTCTTATGGAATCTTGTAATACAATGATCAGACGCAAGACTAGAAATCTCTAAGTACTTGGTAGACCCGTTTCAACACCCAGTGGAAACACTTGAAAAACTTTTAAAACAGATATGAATGTACCACTCGAAAACCAATCATGGATCGCAGTTACACAACGGCTATGCCTCTATCCCAAATGAAACATCGGTAACTGTGGGTAATCTCTACCCCATGAATTATGCAAATCAAAAATTAAATCGCCCATGGATCGTAGTGTACTTAGTAGTTATGCCCAATGGTTACATCTCTATCCCAAAGAAAACATAGTAGACTATAGGCTGTAACGACCTGTAAAATTCGACGATTTAAAATGAGTTAAATTAATAAGATTTTATTTAAATTTAGAAGAAGAAAAAAAAACTTATAATTTATATTGGAACGGATGTTAGAAATTAGATGTAGCAAATGAAATTAAAATTAACAATTTAAAATTTATATTGTAATTAATTGGAATAATGTAAATTGAATAGAAACGCAAGTTTATTTATAGGGCAGTAAATGATGAATAAAAAGTTTGAAAATAAGTAAATAAATTTGTGGATAACATTTAACAGTAATTAATGTATATATTAGGAAATTTACAATTTATGGATTTGTTAAGATTGCAAGGTTATAATTGAGTGTAAATAGGAATATTTGGTGTAATAAATGAATGAAATCAAGATAAAAATTTAATTGAGATCTTAATTATAAATAATGGGTGAAATAATAGGATGGATGGGGATTGCTGTGGAGAATAATCATACAAGTATTATAAAGAGTATATTGGTAATAAACGGTTTTTACTTAGATTTCAAGTGATAATTAATGAAGTTTAATGTGAAATCAAATTGCAATTAATTGTCTTAATTTGTGTAGTTAGGGAGATTTGATTTAGCATTGAAGGTGGTTAATTCTATAAGGTGCAACAAATGTTAATTTTATTTATAATATGAAGATTGGTTGATTTAAGGAGTGAAAACCAAGATTTATTAATTTATTTTAAATTTAAAATTAAATAAAAGGATTTAATTGCAATTAAATGGATTTAATATTTAAAATAGGGAATTAAATGAAATGTGAGGATATTAATGTAAATAGTTTTGAATCTAATATTAAATCCATCTATTGGAAAATAATGAATGGAAAAATGATTTGTTAATTTAATTTAATAGAAATTTTGGAAATTAAATTTATAATTTCTGAATTTGAAAGAAACTGAGGAAAATACTGAAATCGATAAGATAATCAACTTTAAATTGACTTTTAATTTGTTTAAAACATTGAAATTGATTGAGAAATATAAAAGTGATAGAATTTGTCAATGTTAAGATTAAAATTTAAAGTTGGATTTAATTAATTAATTATTAATTTATTTAATTAATGGAAAAATAGCTTTTTTGGCCACTGACTCGGATTTCGACGAAACTAATTTCATCGGATCCACAACGGTGAATTATTGTAGGGTTTCAAGTTTCGTAGTGATCGGACTTGTCGTTTGATCGTACAGACTCGAAACGCCTTGAAATTTATGAAATTGAAATCAATTTAAAAAATATTGATTTTAGCATAACTTCTTCATACGATGCAATTTGAACGTGAAACCTTTTCCATTGCGTTTAAAATATTTTAAAACACCTATTTTGATATATGGGTTTACCCAATTTCATTCCGGAGTCAGAACGGGGTTTTTGGGCCACTTTGTCGTTAGCGCGTATTCAACCCGATCCATTTATTCTATTTCAAATTTATCTATAAATATGTCGTTATAAACCCTAGCCACTCTGCTTCTAATTTGACTGTACGTACTAGTCATTCTATTCTCCTTCTTCCTCAATGGCTGTAAACCCTAGATCCAATTGCAAATTCAAAAATCTAACGAAAATTCAAACTCCTCAGAAAAATTCATAAAAAATATATGTTGAAGCTCTTGAAGTGCGTAATCTTCTGGTGAAATTAGTTTTTCATTTTGGATTGTCGTTTGACCGATAAAAATCGAAGAAGTCTCGGCCGTTCGTCACGTCGAAATTAAAGTTGTCGGATCGTCGAACCCTTTCTGGGTATTGCAGAGGGGACTGAGGGGAGTCGATCCATGTGGATTTCGTGGCGAGTTAACGGTCAGATTTGGCACAACAATTCGATTAGTGTTAGGAAATAAGGGGCGGTGGATGAGTTCGTTCTCGATCTGGGCACGTGAGGCGTGAGGCCGTGAGGCTAGGTGGTCGGCGCGTCGCGAAGGGGGCGCCTGTATGGTTGCGGCGTAGGTTGGGCGGCAGTCCGATCGTGGGTGATGGAGGCTAGGTTGCGTAAGATAGTTCTGGAGGAAGAGATTGGGTTCATGCTCTGTGAAAATGCGTACAGGGATGCATGAGGTGGCAAACTATAGGGGGGTAAATGTGTTTCATTTCTTTTAATTTTTTTATGATTTCAATCGCATTTATCGTCACAACTTTTGCATACGATATCCGTTTTACGCGCGGTTTCTTTTATTAGGATGGTATTGAAATTCCGGATTTAAAGACACTAGTTTGGACGAATTCTGAGACGGTCAAATTTTTGGGTTTAAATTGAATTTAAATTGATTTTAAATTCGAAAGGTGAGTGTTTTAACCCACTCACAACTTCTAAAATTTCTTATGTTTGTTAAATTGATATATGATGTGATTTAAAATTTATTTATGATTGTTTGGCATATTTTTAATCATCATCTTTGTTAATCTCATTTATTTGAATTAAATTGCTATTTAATTTATTCATTGCATTTAAACTTCCATTTAAATTTGTAACTTAATTATTCATTGCATATAAACTGCCAGTTAAATAGTTATTTAATATATTATTGAATTAAACAACTATTTAATACCTGTTGTTTATTTTCCATTATATATTGATGTTATTGATTTAATTGGATGATGATTGTGATAAATGGTTGATGGTTGATATTGGATGAATGAATGTTGTATTTTATATTGTTATAAACTGCAAGTTATTATGCATTTTCATTTCATTCGAGATTGCGGTTTGAAATGATATATAACTGTAATTTTTGTTTTTAAATTGTGGATTAAAATGATAAATATCCGCATCACTTGACTATAGGATAGAAAATTATATATAGGCACTGCGATATATATATATATATATATATATATATATATATATATGTATATATATATATATATATGTATGTATGTATAAAATTATTTTGAAATGTTTTTTCTATGGTTTTGGAAAGGAATATACGGTTTAATAAATATCAATTTATGATGTTATATAAATATTATTATATATATATATATATATATATATAGTTAAATTCTTAAATTTAAGCTATGTATAAAATTGATTAATAAAAATGAGTTAACAATGAAGTTTGATTGTTTTATATTCTATGGTTTAGTACCTATTTAAGATATTGTATATATAGAGTTTTTAATTGACTTAAATGAAATTTAAGTTCGAAGATAAATATGAAATTGGTTAAATTGAATTATTTAAGAATTGTACTTGAATAAATTTGATTTGGAATTTAAATAAAAATGGAGATTTTTAGAGGATATGAGTCTTATAACTTGATTTGGTTTAAAGTAATTTAAATGAATATAAAGTTGAGATAAATAAATTTATCAAGTTAAATAAATTGAAAGAAAATCGAGTTGTTTGAAGTTAAAAGTTCTACTTAAATTTTATTGAATTTATTAAGTAAACATTGAATTTGATATATTTAGAATTATCAAATAATTGGTTAAATGGTTGGATATTTAAGCTTTGAAATATATTGAAATTGAAATGGTTTATTTGGGAATTCAAATCGATATTTGGAATTTAGTGATAAAATTAAAGAAGTTATTTTATTTTATAAGGTAATTAAATATTTAACCATTTAAGAGGTGGAAGTTTGTTTCAAAGTTATGATTTACAAGGTATTGTAATTCGGAAGTATTATATTCAAGAGTTTTGGTTTCTAAATGTTATACTTTGAAAGCACTATGATTTTCGGAAAGGGTATATTTGAAATTAAAATGATATTATATTGATATGGGTCTAAATGATATCAAATTGATTTAGGTTTTAAATGAAAATGATATCATATTTATATGGTTTTGAAATGAATATTTTATTCTGGTTTTGAAGTATAATTATTTTAAAATGACCGCGGTGTTATAATAACGTTTGGTTGTTGAAGAGACCGAGATCGAAAGTTGTCATACTCTCTGCCAACTTCGAAAACCACTTTAACAACCGTGTACACGGTGGAGATTCCAGAATGAAGTAGGTTGGCGGCGGCGTTTCCTTTGAGGTAAATATGTGGATCCGACTCCCGTGAGTTGGCATAAGGTGGCTAAAACAGGAGCGGTTCTCGGGCCAATGAGGCCATTCCTCTGATCGGACGCACTCATTCGATATTATACTTTGGCGTTTGGATTTGATTCGGTGGCCACTTTTGATTTTTAGGGGTGTTGTTCGAGGTGGACGGTAGTAGTTGCTACGCGTTACCACCAATCCGGATGCGTTATTGGTATATCTACCCTGGCATTGCCTAGTTGTGCCGTGTCACCTACCCTAGCGCGCCTTGTACAAATTTCTATTTGTGTCGTACCTATGGAGTATCCTCTGGTAGCCTCTCGATCAGGAGGTATTACGGTACTGTATAGACTATTGGCATTATTACGTGTTAAGGTGGAAAATGTAAAGCCTTAACGATTTAAAAGTAAGTTTATTTGACTAATAGACGCTATTACAATAGCGAAATATACTACATAGTAAATAGTTTAACGGAACCTTAAGAGATGTAAATCCCGAGAATCTCTTGAGTTACTGCACTCATATTTATTTGTGTTGATTTAACTTACATAAGATCTTTTAGTTCTGACTCGAGTGTTTTGTCTTTTCAATTCGCTCGGGTCAGTCCGAGCATTTCAGGATCGAAGACTTTATTTTTGGAACACGACGACGAAGATTTCATTATTATTATTATTATTATTATTATTATTATATTATATTCCACTACACTATATTCCGCTGCATCAATTTTTTTCATTGGTATGTGCTACTCTGATATATATTGTATAAGAAAAATTAAATATTTTGTAAACAGCTTCATGAATAGTATATTTAATTTTTATATTTTATCCTTCCGCTGTGAGATTCTGTTTTATTTCTTTCTAGTTTTCTTATTTACCCTATAACAATTCTCCCCTTCGTATGGTTTGAATTGGCATGTGTGTCGACTTGAACCGTGCGAAAAGGCGGGATGTTACATTTGGGGATGTTACATTCGGTATCAGAGCTTTGGTTTTGCGATAAACCTTCGCTTTGTGGGGTCTGACTCTTTATAAATAGGGTAGTAATACCCTATGGGAGTCGCCGAGCATATATATACGAGAAAGCGTATTTGTTAGTGTTATAAAAAAGTTTTAATATTGTGTTAATCCGTGTCGTTTTGTATTTATAAATTCTGGTTGGTGCATGGGACGCTGTGACATCAATAGGGATTTCTAAACACTTAATAGGACAGACCGACATAATATTTGTTTTAATATAGGCGAATGAAATTATTTTGCCTATTATATTTTCTACATATAAAATAAATTTTTAAATGATATATATATTTGGTTGCAATATATTGGTTGTTAGGTAATAAATTTATATTAATAGTCGAAATACGATAAATGAAATTGGAAACTTAAAGCTTTAGTTCCGGGATTTTTGAAAATTTCTTTCGAATAATTTTGGAATATAATAGTATTGTTTATAAGTATTTTATGATATAAATATTTCAATATAAATTGAAAGAATTGTTTTAAAACTACCCTTTTTGTCGCTGGAAAATAATTTCGGTATGAGTGCACGCATCATCGACGTTCATTTTCGAGTTTCGAAGTGGAAAAACCATTGTAGTAGTTTTACTGCAGATTCATTTTTGATAAACAAATGTATAACTTGAATTGTTTTAAATATAGTTGGATATAAATTGTAAGTATACATTTATCTATTATTTTAAAATGATTTGAAATTAACCCGGTATTTAAATTCTTAAGTTTCCATTAATTAATAGTTTCAGTTATTGTAGTGAATTTGAACGTAAGTAATTAATAATTGAAACCTCTAAAGGAAATAAGAGATTTAATGCTAAGTTATAAATAAAAAGAAATTAAAGGATAGGTTATAAATGAAATAATAAGAAAGTTGAAATTGTAACTTATAAAACAAAAGATATAATTACTGAACATTAATTAATGAAAAGAATTGAGGAAACTTGTATAACTTTCAATTACATTCTTAAAAAGCATATTTATAACTTAAAAAATATTAAAAGTTGAAATGTTAATAAGAAAATGTAATAGATATTATACAAGTAATAAATTTGAGGTAATGAAAGTAATTAATGAAATTCCTTAATAAACAAGAATTTGATGTTGTAATATTATAATCTTAAGTGTAATTGAAAAGACTACTAATTTAAATAGAAAGGTAAGTATTATAAATGAAATTTTGAATAAATGAAAGCAAATAAATGAAATTAAGTAGTATAAATGAAAGATAATAAACGTAAATAAATGATTGAAGCTATTTATTAATAAAATAAGAAAAAAGATGAATACTGCAAATAAATGAAAAAAAAAAGATAAACCATTATATGTATAAAAAAGAAGTCAAACAACAATAGTATGGAATGAAATTGACAAGAATAAACTTAGTTTATTGTTTGGATTTGTTGTTTGTTTGGTTTATGGTTGTTTAGGTATGGATACTTTAAAATTGTTTGGATGAATGATAATCTATTTAGTTTCACCTAAGACTGTTGAGTGAAGGGTACACTTAGTAATTATTTTTCATTCCGTATAATTTAAAGTTTGAACCCACACAAATATTTGTTTTGTTGGATATGAATGTGATTGATTTGTGTTGATTTTATGTGATAGTTGTATGCCTTGTTGCAAGAGATTGTTGTTTGTATTGATTTGGTTGTTTATAATTGAAACCACTTTAAATATTTCACTCTATATAATTGTTAACCCTTTTAGATTATATAAGTAAAATGCAGGTTTTGGAAGCAATTGCTATTGCTTTTGGTTCGATAAAATAAGCGTTAATTGCCCAACTAATTGGTATGTTTTCGGATTACGGTTTTATAGCGCTATTATATTGTTCCTATGTTGGGATATATTATTTTGAAAAATATATGTTGTATATTGTTATTTTGATATTATATTTTCTCCCAAGCCTCTCCAAACAAAGGAGACTCTGCCGAAATTTTCCGTAAATTTTGGACTTAGAAAATATTTTGAAAAATGTTTTCCAAACCTTATTAATTTGAATATAAAAGATTTAATTGTTTATAAAACTATATATTTTATTTAATTTATCCAATTCTGTAAACTAATTGTTATGAATATAATATTTTAAATAAGGTATATTGATTTCTTAATTCTTCTTTTCCCTTCTTTTCCTTTTCGGGGATGAAAAGCTTTTGAGTGGGGGAGAGTGTAACAACCCGTAAAATTCGATGATTTAAAATGAGTTAAATTAGTAAGATTTTAGTTAAATTTAGAAGGAAAAAAACTTATAATTTATATTGGAATGAATGTTAGAAATTAGATGTAGCAAATGAAATTAAAATTAACAATTTAAAATTTATACTACAATTAATTGGAAGTAATGTAAATTGAATAGAAACGTAAGTTTATTTATATGGCAGTAATTGATGAATAAAAAGTTTGAAACCAAGTAAATAAATTTATGGAGAACATTTAATAGTAATTAATGTATATATTAGGCAATTGACAATTTATGGATTTGTTAAGATTGCAAGGTTATAATTGAGTGTAAATAGGAATATTTGGTGTAATAAAGGAATGAAATCAAGATAAAAATTTAATCGAGATCTTAATTATAAATAAAGTGTGAAATAATAGGATGGATGGGAATTGTTTGTGGAGAATAACCATACAAGTATTATAAAGAGTATATTGATAATAAACGGTTTTAATTAGATTTCAAGTGATAATAAATGAAGTTTAATGTGAAATCAAATTGCAATTAATTGTCTTAATTTGTGCAGTTAGGGTAGATTTGATTTACATCGAATGTGGTTAATTCTATAAGGTGCAATAAATGTTAATTTTATTTATAATATGAAGATTGGTTGATTTAAGCAGTGAAAACAATGATTTATTAATTTATTTGAAAGTTAAAATTTAATAAAAGGATTTAATTGCAATTAAATGGATTTAATATTTAAAATAGGGAATTTAGATGAAATGTGAGGATATTAATGTAAATAGTTTTGAATCCAATATTAAATCCATCTGTTGGACAATAATGAATGGAAAAATGATTTGTTAATTTAATTTAATAGAAATTTTGGAAATTAAATTTATAATTTCTGAATTTGAAAGGAACTGAGGAAAATACTAAAACGATAAGATAATTAACTTCAAATTGACTTTTAATTTGTTTAAAACATTGAAATTGCTTGAGAAATATAGAAGTGATAAAATTTGTCAATTTTAAGATTAAAACTTAAAGTTGGATTTAATTAATTAATTATTAATTTATTTAATTAGTGGAAAAATAGCCATTTTGGCCACTGACTCGGATTTCAACGAAACCAGTTTCATCGGATCCATAACGGTGAATTATTGTAGGGTTTCATATTTCGTAGCGATCGGACATGTCGTTTGATCGTACAGACTCGAAATGCCTTGAAATTTATGAAATTGAAATCAATTGAAATCAATTTAAATATTGATTTTAGCATAACTTCTTCATATGATGCAATTTGAACCTGAAACATTTTCCATTACATTTAAAATATTTTAAAAAACCTATTTCGATATATGGGTTTACCAAATTTCGTTCCGGAGTCAGAACGGGCTTTTTGGGCCACTTTGTCGTTAGCGCGTACTCAACCAGATCCATTTATTCTATTTCAAATTTGTCTATAAATATGTCATTATAAACCTTAGCCTCTCTACTTCTCATTTGACTGTACGTACTAGTCATTCTATTCTCCTTCTTCCTCAATGGCTGCAAACCCTGTATCTAGTTGCAAATTCAAAAATCTAATGAAAATTCAAACTCCTCAGAAAAATTCATAAAAAATATATGTTGAAGCTCTCGAAGTGCATAATCTTTTTTTGAAATTCGTTTTTCATGTTGGATTGTCGTTTGACCGGTAAAAATCGAAGAAGTCTCGGCCGTTCATCACGTCGAAATTAATGTTGTCGGATCGTCGAACCCTTTCTGGGTATTGCAGAGAGGACTGAGGGGAGTCGGTCCATGTGCATTTCGTGGCGAGTTAATGGTCAGATTTGGCGCAACAATTCGATTAGTATTAGGAAATAAGGGGCGGTGGCTGAGTTCTTTCTCGATCTAGGCACATGAGGCATGAGGCCGTGAGGCTAGGTGGTCGACGCGTCGCGAAAGGGGCGCCTGCATGGTTGCGGCGTAGGTTGGGCGGCAGTCCGATCGTGGGTGATGGAGGCAAGGTCGCGTATGATAGTTCTGGAGGAAGGGATTGGGATCATGCTCTGTGAAAATGCGTACAGGGATGCATGACGTGGCAAACTAAAGGGGGTTAATGTGTTCCATTTCTTTTATTTTTTTATGATTTCAATCGCATTTATCATCACAACTTTTGCATATGATATCCGTTTTACGTGTGGTTTCTTCTGTGAGGATCGTATTGAAATTCCGGACTTGAAGATGCTGGTTTGGACGAATTCTGCGACAGTCAAATTTTTGGGTTTAAATTGAATTTAAATTCGAAAGGTGAGTGTTTTAACCCACTCACAACTTCTAAAATTTCTTATGTTTGTTAAATTGATATATGATGTGATTTAAAATTTATTTATGATTGTTTGGCATATTTTTAATCATCATCTTTATTAATCTCATTTATTTGAATTAAATTGCTATTTAATTTATTCATTGCATTTAAACTTCCATTTAAATTTGTAACTTAATTATTCATTGCATATAAACTGCCAGTTAAATAGTTATTTAATATATTATTGAATTAAACAACTATTTAATACCTGTTGTTTATTTTCCGTTATATATTGATGCTATTGATTTAATTGGATGATGATTGTGATAGATGGTTGATGGTTGATAATGGATGAATGAATGTTGTATTTTATATTGTTATAAACTGCAAGTTATTATGCATTTACATTTCATTC
Source organism: Allium cepa (assembly GCA_030765085.1). Taxonomy (NCBI): domain Eukaryota; kingdom Viridiplantae; phylum Streptophyta; class Magnoliopsida; order Asparagales; family Amaryllidaceae; genus Allium; species Allium cepa. Next base: position 204,811,763 of record CM060934.1, on the reverse strand, counting down.
GGGATTGCGGTTTGAAATGATATACAACCGCAATTTTTTATTTTTAAATTGCGGATTGAAATGATAAATATCTGTATCACTTGACCATAGGATAGAAAATTACATATAGGCACCGCGGTATATATATATATATATAATTATTTTGAAATGTATTTTCTATGGTTCTACGGTTTAAAATATCAATTTTTGATGGTATATAAATATTTTTATATATATATATATATATATATATAGTTAAATTCTTAAATTTAAGCTACGTATAAAATTGATTAATAAAAATGAGTTAACAGTGATGTTTGACTGTTTTATATTCTATGGTTTAGTACCTATTTAAGATATTGTATATATAGAGTTTTTAATTGACTTAAATGAAATTTAAGTTGGAAGATAAATATGAAATTGGTTAAATTGAATTATTTAAGAGTTGTACTTGAATAAATTTGATTTGGAATTTAAATAAAAATGGTGATTTTTAAAGGATATGATTCCTATAACTAGATTTGGTTTAAAGTAATTTAAATGAATATAAAGTTGAGATAAATAAATTTATCAAGTTAAATAAATTGAAAGAATATCTAGTTGTTTGAAGTTAAATGTTCTACTTAAATTTTATTGAATTTATTACGTAAACATTGAATTTGATACATTTGGAATTATCAAAGAATTAGTTAAATAGTTGGATATTTAAGCTTCGAAATATTGAAATTGAAACGATTCATTTGGGAATTCAAATCGGTATTTGGAATTTATTGGTGAAATTAAAGAAGCTATTTTATTGTATAAGGTAATTAAATATTTAACAATTTAAGAGGTGGAAGTTTTTTTCAAAGTTATGATTTTCAAGGTATTATAATTTGGAAGTATTATATGTATGAGTTTTGATTTCTAAATGTTATACTTTGAAAGCACTATGATTTTTGGAAGGGGTATATTTGAAATTAAAATGATATTATATTGATATGGGTCTAAATGATATAAAATTGATTTGGGGTTTTAAACGAAAATGATATCATATTTATATGGTTTTGAAATGAATATTTTATTCTGGTTTTGAAGTATAATTATTTTAAAATAACCGCGGTGTTATAATAACGTTTGGTTGTTGAAGAGACCGGGATCGGAAGTTGTCATACTCTCTGCCAACTCTGAAAATCACTTTAACAACCGTGTACGCGATGGAGATTCCAGAATGAAGTAAGTTGGTGGCGGCGTTTCCTTTGAGGTAAATACGTGGACCCGACTCCCGCGAGTTGGCATAAGGTGGCTAAAACAGGAGCGATTCTCGGGCCAATGAGGTCATTTCTCTGATCGGACGCACTCCTTCGATATTATACTCTGACATTTGGATTTGATTCGGTGGCCACTTTTGATTTTTGATTTTGGGGGTGTTGTCCGAGGTGGGCGGTAGTAGCTGCTACGTGTTGCCACCAGCTCGGATGTGTAATTGGTATATCTACCCTAGCATTGCCTAGTTGTGCCGTGTCACCTACCCTAGCGCGCCTTGTACGAGTTTCTATTTGTGTCGTACCTATGGAGTATCCTCCGGTAGCCTCCCGATCAAGGGGTATTACGGTACTGTATAGACTATTGGCATTATTGCGTGTTAAGGTGGAAAATATAAAGCCTTAATGCTATTTAAAAGTAAGTTTATTTTACTAATAGACACTATTATAATAGCGAAATATACTACATAGTAAATAGTTTAACGGATTCTTAAGAGATGTAAATCCCGAGCATCACTTGAGTTACTGCACTCATATTTATTTCTGTTGATTTAACTTACATAAGATCTTTTAGTTCTGACTCGAGTGTTTTGTTTTTTCAATTCGCTCGGGTTAGTCCGAGCATTTCAAGATCGAAGACTTTATTTCTGGAGGACGAAGGCGAAGAGTTCGTTATTATTATTATATTATATTCCACTACACTGTATTCTGCTGCGTCGATTTTTTTCGTTGGTATGTGCAACTCTGATATATATTGTATAAGAAAAATTAAACATTTTGTAAACAACTTCATGAACAGTATATTTGATTATTATGTTTTATCCTTTCGCTGTGAGATTCTGTTTAGTTTTATTTCTTTCTAGTTTTCATATTTACCCCATAACAATCCGCCCTTCCGTATGGTTTGAATTGGCACGTGTGTTGACTTGAACCGTGCGAAAAGGCGGGATGTTACATTTGGGGATGTTACATTAGCAATCGCTGCCCCTTGAATTACACCATGTGGATCGCAGTTTACTTAGTGGTTACACCCTATGGTTATGTCGCTTTCCCAGCAAAAAATAGTAAACTATAGGTAATCTTTGCCACCTCAATTACGCCAAATACACCGACCATAGATTGCTGCTACAGAATGGTTACATCGCTATCCCAGCGAAAATATAGTAAACTTTAGGCAATCTCTACCACAATCGGATCATAAGACTATAGGTTACGCTATGGAATTCGAAGGAACTCATGAGTTTATGTCCGGACGAACGAAATCAAACAATTGAATGAATCCACCAAGTGGATTATCGAAAATCACGAAGGGTCCTTCCGATATCTTTTACTTTGAAAAATATCATACTATATATAGTACTCTTTCCAATTCACAACTTCAAATATCACACTTATGCAAATTTCATTATATATAAGATTTCATTTCCAAAATGAGTACCTCCCAAAATCAATAGCCTCGAATATATCCATATCATTCTTATATAAATTTCATTATATATAAGAATATCAGTTTCAGATCGAATACCTTTTAAAATAATTATATTTCAAAATCATTACTTTTAAAATTAACTTCATACTTATAAAATCCATTTTCATATAAGAGTCGAAAACTTTCAAATCAAATATTCTTATAGAGTCAAAGGTCTTCAAAATCAATCCTTTTTCATATATCAGTCAAAGGTCTTCAAAATCAATCCTTTTTCATATATCAGTCCAGTTTCAAATCCATATATGATCTCAACAATCTTTTTATTCAAATCACATTCATTTAAATTCAAAATTTTCCAAATTTCAAATCAATAGTTTTTCACAACATCAGTTTACCATTTACATCAATTTATAAATTAAGATTTTCTTTTCGAAAATCAAATATTTTTCCCAATCATTTTATGCACAAATAACTTTATAAAAGTTTTACTAAGTTTATAAACATTCCCGAAAAAAATCTAATTATAAAACCCTCCAAAACTAAATTTCATATTTATATAATTCAAAATAGACTTATATAATCTGCATATCAAAATATTTTGATTTTTTTTCTTTTTTTCATCTTGCATTTGTCATTATTTTAAAACTTTCAAAACTAAATTTTATATACCTTCCAACATACTTAACTTGAAAATTAATTCTCAATTAGGAAGTGTTCAACTATTCAGAATAGTCGAAAAAATAAAATTCCAATTCAAAATCGAGGATCAGCAATCAATCAACTCAATAAGATGCACAATCAATCAATCAATCAATCCTAATGCATAAGATACATGTGTTCATAATATAATTCAATCCAAAATTTGAGAACCGAAGAACGGGTATTATTCCAAATCGTTTGACATAAATATATACATATTTCTTTCAAATACCAAACCATACTTCAGGGATTTGAATCAAATCGGTTTCATTAAACAATCAAGTAACAAAGCTACTAAAGTGGCCTCCCACGCTTTGAAACTCGAAAATAAAGGCCGATGATGCTATAGTCATCACCGAAATTATTTTCCAGCGACACGGTGAAATTCAGACTTCCGTTCCTTTTAAGTCTTTTGAAAATCCATTTTGAAATTAGCTTGAAATCATTTATAAATTTTTTATTCGGAAAATAATTTTAAACTACGCTATAATATGTTTCTAGAATCTTATAACCCAATTTCAGAACTCCTGGAATTCAAACTCTCAACTTCCAGTTTGAATAACATTTTGTTTATTTGTTAAGCATATCTAGATAAACCATATTTCATATATCACTTTCAAATGGTATCCATTACTCTTTAAAAGATACGGGGGAAATTCAGATATATGTTCACTTCAAAATCCATATCAAAACATGTAGTTTCTCAATTGATTAAATATATTTCAAAATCAAAATTTCCAACCATAGTCAAATGCTCAAATCAACAGCCGATAGTCGACGCTAAACAGGTCGAGCATGACTCATCAATCAATAAGTGATAATATGTACATCCATATTAATCAAAAATCAATCAACAAAGAATTAACATCCATTCATCACCAACGGTCATAAATAATTTTATCAGTTTATAGAATTCATTCTTTTGTATTCTATATATAATCCAAGTAAATTTCATTTCATTTGTTAATTTCAAAATCTTTTTATATCAGTAACAAATACGCTCTCTCATATATGTATATACACTCAATGAGCTTACTCTACAGGTTTTGGTATATGCTAACCAAAGCACCGATACAAACTATGACGACCTACCTTTCTGAAGAGTTCAAGTCGATAATAAACCACACATGTCCAACTCAAAGCATTTAAAGGATATATTGTCAATGGGTTTAAACAAAAGAAAATAAGAAAACAACAACAAAATCTCACGATGAAATGATAAAATATAATAATCACATAAATAGTTCATGAAGCTATTTATAATACACACACACATACACACATAGTTCAGTTTTCAACATAAATCAGAGTTATACAATATCATCGGAGTTATACATCTAATAGACAGAATGAAGTAATGCAGTATAATAAATACTAATAGATATGATATACCACATATTCGTCTTCGTCCTTCGGAATGACTGTCATCAATACCTGAAAACTCAATCTGACCCGAGCATAATGAAAACAAAACACTCGAATCAGGACTAAAAATCCTCATGTAAGTCAAATTAAAATCAAGAGAAATATAGTTTCAAAGTGACCCCTTTTTCTTCAACAGAATTGGACTCGGATCCAAATTCCAAACAATGAAGTAAATTTCTAACGATTCAATTCGCTTCATTTCGAATTCAACTTCATTATGTTTCCATTTCTATTTAAATCAATTTCATTTGCGATTCAAACGATGTAATTAAGTGGTTCAAGTTTCAATTCAAGTCTCATCATTACATTTTATATAAATATGAGTCTAATCTCAATACACCGATTTAAATTACTTAAATCAATTTAACTTCAAATATTCGAATTTTAAGATTCAAGTCTTAAAAATAGTCTAATTCCAATAATTCAAATCATATATCGTGTAACGACCTGCCTTTTTGGACGGTTTAAATCGACAATAAACTACACACGTCAGACTCAAACCATTCAAAAGGGAAGATTGTTATGGGGCAAATAAGAAAAAGCAGAGAAAGAAAGAAAAGAAATACCGAATCTCATAGCGGAATGAATAAAATATAATAATCAAATAAATATTTCATGAAGCTGTTTACAAATAACATTGATCAAACTTTTATAATATACATCAGAATTACATACGACAAGAATAAATAATAAATAAATGAAGTGGAACAACATGATGCAGTGGAATAAATATAATAAATAATAATAGTATAAAATCTTCATCTTCATCCTCCAAAAAGCAGTCTTTGATAAACTGAAAAGCTCAGATTGACCGGAGTGAATTGAAAAGACAAAATACTCGAGTCAGAACTAAAAGGTCTTATGTAAATTAAATCAATAGTAAATAAATATGAGTGGAATGGCGTCAGAGATGTTTACGAGGTTTGACATCTCCTATCCAGTGTCTAACGTGAGTGCAATAACTTAAGAGATGTTCTGGATTTCCATCTCCTAAGGATCCGTTAAACTATCTAATATGTAGTACAATAGGCTATTATATCAGTGTCTACAGTAAAGTATTAAAATAGCGTTAAGGTGTTACCCATATCCCCCTTAACACATTTTATATATTTGTATATTCAATACAGTAACATACACTCCTCATGAGGATTATCCAGAGGGCACCCCATAGGTATGGTACAAAACAAACTCATAGAAGACATGATACGGCATATGAACACGACACTCGAGGCAATGTCATGGTAGATATACTGATTGCGGATCCAGACTAGTGGTAACGCATAGTAGCTACTACCGCCTACCTCGGAATACACTCCCATAATCAAAATCAAAGGTTGGCCACCAAATTATCACAAAGTCATAGTATGGTATTGAAGAAATATGTCCGATTGGAGGAATGACCTCACTTGGCCCGGCATGGCTCCTGTTTTAATCACATCTAAGCTGACTCACGGGAGTCATGGTCACGTAAATACATCATACAGAATCGTTCGCCAAACCATCCTACTTCGTTTCTGGAATCTCTACCACATACATAGTTGTTAAAGTGGTTTTCGGTATTAGCAGAGAGTATAACAATATCCAATCCCGGTCTCTTTAACAACCAAATGCTTATTTCACTCCAGATGGTTCTTTAACATTTCTAAAACCGTTTCATAATTGATATCAAAATATCATATTCAACTCAAACATATTACTTTGAAATTATATTCACTTTCAAAATCATATTTACCAAATAAGTTAAATTCTCACTTCAAATCATCATATTTACCCAAATATATCATTTCACCAGCAACTATCATCTCAAATCCCAACTTATGTTAATACATCATTTAATCGTATTTGCTTTGCATGAAAGATTGAAATGTAAACACTTCCACTTTACAATTTAGAGTTTAAAAGATAGTATAGTCACAAATACTTTAAATAGCTTAGTATAGTTTAAAAATATAATTTAAATGGTTTGAAATACTTTAAAATAATTTAAAAAGTGGATTAAAATTGTTTATCTAGATTTAAATAGTTTTAGTAGAATTAAAATAGATTAAATAGACTTAAAATAGATTAAAAATAGGTTAATTTTTTTAAAATAGATCAAAATGGTGTAAAATATTTTGGAATAGGATTAATTTGATTAGATAAAATAAAATTGATTAAAATTAAGTAAAATAGTTTAAATTGATTAAATGGTTAAAATATTTTAAGATGGATTAACTTAGTTTAATAGTTTGAAAATCTTACTAATTAGAATTTAAAATAATGTTTTTAAATAGTTTACATTAAAATAACAAATTTGAAATTTACCTCAAATTTAACTATTCATTCATTTCAACATATCTGGACCATATCCAGATTTCCAATCAAAAACCAGTTTCGAATCTTAAATTATAAATTCTTAACATATTCTAATCTCAATAGATTTCAAAGTTACAATTTCAACATTGCAATAACTCAATTTTGATAAATTTCGTTTATACTTCAAAATTCAACTTTAAAATTTCAGTTTAAATCCTTTAAGTAATTCACTTAAACAATTTAATTTATATAAAACAAATTCTATTTCAAAATATTGTTTAACTAGATTCAAAATTTAAAGTTTTAAAATCATTTAATTTAACCAATCCGATGTCTATATATAATTTTCTACCCTATGGTCAAGTGATATGGATGTTTATCATTTCAATTTCCATATATTCAAATTTACAGGTATATATCATTTCAACCCGTAATCCTGAATTAACATAAAATCCATAAAATCGCTTGAGTCTATCATTTCAACCCATAATAAATTTCCTAATCTATAGATCGTTTGGGTATTTATCATTTCAACCCATAGTGAACTTGCAGTGTTATAACAATATAAAATATAACATCCAGTCATCCAATATCAACAATCGAACATCCATAACAATCATCATCCAAATCAACCAATAAACATCATTAGATAATTGATTATCATTACCAGATATTAAATTGACAATTAAATTCAATATTAAATTAAATGATGATTAAAAGCAATAAAAGTCAAATTTAACTAGAATGAAAATTTAAATATTCCAAACATCCACCAATCAATTCCAAATCACATCATAAATTCAATTTAACCAACATAAGATAATTTAGTAGTTGTGTATGGGTCAAAACACTCACCTTTTATTTCAAATTGATTTGAATTCCAAAATAAGGCCCAAAATTCGACGGTCTCGGAATTCTTCCAAACCAGTTCCAAAATGTCTGGAGTTCCGATACTATCCAACGTAACAAACCGTGCCTAAAACCGAGCTCGTAGGAGACAGTTACGATAGTTAGAACGCTTGAGAAATAGAAATGTGATTAAATACAAAAAGGAAAAAGCTCACACGTCTTCAGTCTTCCAGAACCCTAGCACAAAGAACATCTCATGACCACGCACCATTAGGTCACCGCCATCATCACGTTCGCCACCACCGTTGTCGATCGCGCCTGACCACGACTCCGCAACCGAGTCGCCTCCTTTCCCCCCTCCTCGACCATCCATGAATAAGCCAATCGAACCCACAAACTCACAATTGCCGCTGTATATCTTAAACCCTAGGTGAATGATTCGAGCCAATCCACCCCATCATCTCGATAAATAAACCACACCGATGGACTCCGCTCGTCGATCTCCACAAATCCATTTCATCGATTCGACAATCAGTCGAAGCTGATCATAACACAACGAACGACCAAGAATTTATCACCCAATTCTGGCCACAGAGAAACCCGTATCGGAAAATAAAATACAAAATTGACTTATGCTCATCGAGAGCTTAAAATATATATATAATATGATATAGTTTGAGGAGTTTTAATTTTTCGATTTGATTTCGATTTGCAATTGAATTTAGGAGTTATGGTTTCTGCCATTTGAGAAGAAGGAACAGATAGATAGAGTTGTACGTATAGAATAATAAAAATGATTTCTAAGGTTTGGGGAAACAAGACTATTTATATTAACAAAGCCCGATAAGAATGAATAACGTATTGAATGAGTACGAATTTGCAATAACGACCCGAAAAGCCTGTTCCATCTCTGAAACGAAAGTAGATCATCCCATATATCAAAATAGATGTTTTTTTGATATTTTTAAACTCAATGGAAAAGATTTCGATTCTTAATTCCATTGTATGAAGAAGTTAGTTTTTAAAATCAACTTATTTCAAATTGATTTTAATTAAATTGATTTCTACGCGTTTCAAGCTTGTACGGTCAGACGACAAGTCCGATCGATACGAAAATTGAAATCCTATAATTGTTCACTGTTACAGATCCAACGAAACTAGTTTCGTCGAAATCCAAGACAACGACCAAAATGTCTATTTTCACGTTAATATAATAAATTATTATTTAATTGATTAAATCACTTTTTAATTCAACTTTTGTAATTAACAAATTTTAACAATTCAAATTACATAGAAATTAACCATCATTTTAAAACTAATTTCCAATGTCAAATTCAATCTTCATCACTGCACTAACTACAATGTTTAATTTCAATTGCAATAAATCGATTAATTATAATTTAAATTCCAATAAATTGATTAAACTTGATTTCTATCATTTTTACTCAATTATTCATTATTCTATGTATATAATTAACGTTCGTTTATAGCTTATTACAGTAATATTCTTCAACTTCATCTTAATTTCCATTAACGTAATAATTAATTACATTTAAATGCAATTGATTTCCAATTTAATTTAACAGAATAAATAAACAGGTAACATGTAATAATTGTCCCCATTAACTTTTATTCACATTTATAAGTTTATTATTTACAGACAAATGTTATAACTACTTACATAACACTGATTTTATCTAATTACAATTTTATTACATATTAATTCACAAATTAATATAACATTAAATTTATTTCCTCATTTACAATGTATAACCAATTGTAACTCTTAATTATTGCAATTAATTGGAATTACATTCAAAGTAGTTATCAATTAACTTGAATTAATACTATTCCATTTTATTTTAGTTATTTTCTTATTATTAAATCTTAAATTTTCAACTTTTCTCACATTAACAAATCAATCTTTCAATATTCAATCACAAAATATTATTAAATTAACTATTTTTAATTATCGGAAATGACGGGTTGTAACATATCGATTATAACATCAAGATTTTAAATAAAATTTTCTAGACAAATTCTTTTAACAAATTTGAATTCCAACATTTCCAAAGCTTGAAATTTTAAAATAGTCCAATTCAGACGTATCAAAATTATTTAATGGTTGGATTCCAAACATCGATCTTCTTACAACATTTCCTTTTTATTTATTAAAGTCATAGAAAATTTGCAAACCCTTCTTTTGCTCTTTTAGGGAAAAATATACTTTATTATAAAAATTAGAATTTTATATTTTATAAATGAAATTCGTGTTGATTTCAGAAACCAAATTTAATTTGATTCACAAAATCAAACTCTTTATAATATATAAATTTCTAAAGGTTAGATTTTAAAGTCTTTTAAAATTCAATAAATAAACTTGATTTTCGCCAAACGGCGATAAAATCACAATTTTTCCAAAGCAGTTAGCTATGCATCAAAATTCGCATATCAGACAGGATATTCAACAGCCATATCAAATTTAAATGTCCAGGTGATCAATCACATCAAACGTGGTAATAACAGCATGATAATACAGAAATACCAAAACCACTAGCAACATACAACAAATTAACAATATCATCCATCACAATATAAGTTAACTTCCAAATCAACTAATTCAACCATATCACACAACAATCAATAATTATCAATGTAGGGGTGTTTAACTAAAGGTGATATGCAATCCAAGGTCGATTTAAATATCAAATTTGGATGTCGATTTAATAAGTGTACAAAAGGTCAAAATTTTCCTCTCAAATTTAACGTCGCATTTATTAGCAGTTCCAACTATCCATTTAACAGTCAAATTCCAAACAATTTAAAATGTCAATTTATACTATCAATTTTAATATCAAATTTATCAATCCTATTTTAAATGTCGGTTTTAACTATCAATCAATTCAAATCCAACCAAATCAATTCCAGTCAATAAATCATAATAGTTAACTAGTTATCAATCATGGCATTTAACTAACAATTCAATTTAAATTTCACTTCGTTAATTGGTTTCACAAACAGTAGGAATTTTTGTACTTCGTGGGCATTTAAAACACTCACCTTATTTGAAATTGAAAATTTTCCAACGTCAAATAATCTTCAATTCAACTCCATGTTGTAGTCCTCGTCGATATGAAGCGACTTATTTCACCTAAACGGACCTCGTATGAAGAAGTTATGCTTTAATTAATATAAGCGATGTAATTAAAACAATAATTAACAAAAAAACAAAAAATACATTACCCTCCCATTTCCTCACGCACGAGACTCACCTGAGAAACCCATCATCATGCAACTCCCCTTCGAAATGCACGCAACCACGCTCGACTATTCGACGATAAGACACTGCTACTCGAAAGCGCATGGCCTCAAGCACCACCGCCCTAAGCCACACCGAGCTCAACCCCACTAGTGTCAGGCAAAACCCCATGAAACACACGTCGTTCACGGCCAGATTCATGTTTATCCATCGCATGAAATTCCATCACCACTGTTGGATTGAAAGGTCTTGAGAAGCTCTACAACTTTGCTGTTGGAAATTTTTGATAAATGTTTATGGATTGAAAGATAATCGAGGAAAAAGTCCGAAGCGTTTCTGCCGTGAATTCGAAGGTGGTAGCTGCCCTAATTGCTCTAGGGTTTTGTGGATAAAACGGGCTAAAGTTCCCCTATTTATAGGCCATATAAATCACTATTAACTACTAATAATTATAAATTCCAATCGAGGCGTGCTGCTTGGCGTTTCTAATATTTTACCCCTATTCCGAAAACAATGGAATGTATATCGGAGGCCAATTCCATCATATGCAGAAGATAGGTTTTCGAAATCGAATTATTTTTATTAAATTCCCTTTAATTAATTTCTACGCGTTTCAAGCTCGCACGGTTAAATGATAAGTCAGATCACCATGAAACAAGAAATCCTATAATAACTCACAATTACGGATACAATAAACTAGTTTCATCAAAATCCGAGACTGTGTCAAAAATGACTAATTTTACACTTTAATTAAATATAAAATTTTCAATTTCTATTTATTCACTTTTAAATAAATTTAAAAGTTAACAATCATCATTTGTATTTAAATAAAATTTAAATCAATTTCCGATATCATTTTCAATTATTCACATAATTTTCAATATTTAATTTTAATCAATTTGAATATCCAATAAATTAATATTAATAAATCATTAAATTTCAAATCAATTTTAGATAACAACAATTATTTTTATTTCTATCTAAATAATTCACATTTATTATCCAATTTAGGTATTGATTATAAACGTAGACAATACGTAGAATTATTTCTAACCATTTTTATTCAAAAATTATTTTAAATTTAATAATTTAAAATAGTTAAAAATATGGATCGTTACAAAACATGTTAACATTTCGATTGAATGTTTTACTAGGAATGCATTAACATACATTCAACGATATGGCAGCATAAATGAGGTAATATAAACAGGTGTATAATATGTATATATGTACATCTTTATCTCCACTTATAGTTTACATTCATAAATAAAATGTCAACATCCACATAAGAAGGCAATGAATGGAAGAGTAAATTAGAATAACGAAGATGGAAGGGTAAATTATGTTGCAATAAAAAACTAATCAAGTCTTAGTGAAAAGGAAACAGTCAAGTGTAAATCTATTTTACCCCTTTACAATCTTCTATTAACATTTAATTTAATACCATATGAAATTTCAAACCTAAATAATATTTTTTATGATATAATTGGATCTGAAACATAAGTTTATATTTAGGTACAAGCATATATGCAGTAAACTAACACTAAATTTTAAAACATGAACTGAATTAATTGGAAATAAATCACCCAATTTAAATTTATTTCGATATATGTTTACAATTAATGTCTTCTCTACTTTCAATTACAAGGTTCTAATCAATAATTACTATTGATTTCTATGTTAAAATTTAAAAGAGAAATGAGACAATTCAATTCCCTTTTATAGTAATTTAACGTATTTATGAAATTATTTTATACAAACCAAAAGTTATTATCAAATAATTGGTTTTTATTCCTGTAATCAATCTTTCAGCTACCAACATTTCAAACAAATAAACATACCATTTCTTCTTTAATAACGAACCATATATATATGTATGTATGTATGTGTGTATATATATGAACATATTAACATATATTATTCCAATCAATTCGAATTTACATTCATCGATCATTTATTTTCTTCTTTGTTAAACTTTACAATTATATCCAAATTAAACTTACAATTTTATTCCAAATTAGATATAAACATTCATTTTGTACTTTACAACATTAACATTTAATGTTGTAAATCTTATTGTTAATATGCAATTCAAACACTATTTCACATTCAATTGATTTGAGTTATCATCTTTTAACTTATTGAAATTTGTTATTTAAGGATTTTATCTTAGATTATAACATACATCTAAATTAATAAATCGTAAAAGCTTTATTTGTAACCATTTTAATTCAATAAATATATTAAATATAATATTTCTAAATGGTAAAAAATAGGCAATTACAATCTCCCCCACTCAAAACTTTTTGTCCCCGAAAAGGAACAAAAAATGATTAAGAAATTTGATATACTTATTAAAAATAGTCAATTTATAAATAATTAAACTTACATATTTAAGTTCAATATAAATTGAAAATAATTTAACTTTCATAAAAAATTTCTAAGTCCTAAATTTAGAAAAATTTCGACAGCATCTCCTTTGCGCAGTGAAGTTTCGAAAAATAACAATATCAATAATTACATTGTATATATCATATTTCAATAATAAAACATCCCAAACCATGGAAAAACAATAAAATATCGTTATAAATCCATAATCCGAAAACGTACCTGTTTGTCGGGCAAACAAACTTTATTTATGAAACCAAAACAACTATTATTGCTTCCATAAACCTGTATTTTATTTACATAATCCAAAAGAGTTAAAATTATGTAAAAGAGGAATATTTAGTTGTTCCAATTAATAGCACAAGCAACATATAACATATAATAATCATACGCAAATAGAAAGAAGTACAACCATTATATATGCAACAAAGGAAACTATCAAACACCCGTAGCAACCAAATTCAAGGTTTGTTCCGGTTCAGACCCTTTTCATAGCACAAGGGTGATTAATAAACTAACAAGTATACCTTATGCTCAATAGCCTTAGATAATTGCTCAATAAATTATTTATACAACTTTGAATAAATTGAAGTATCATTTCCCAACATCCCATAATCCAGAACAACAAAGAACTTTAATATTATTTAAATTTACACGATGAACATAAATTTTTTATACACAATATCATTCTAATCGCTTGCTTAAATATACATATTTCACTTTTGAACCAGTATTGTTAACTCAACCACTCTAGTGCAGACTTTGATTCGATTTCTTGATTAGAAATTTCCATGTTTTTAGCATAGCTGTAAAATATGATAGAAAACCTCAAAAATCATATCAAAATTTCGTACCAAATGTTAGCTGTCAAGAACCGAGTGAAAAATCCTAGTTCAAACTGGTGTGAAATTCCACAAATCATGTATTCAAATTTGAATTAGAACTGTTATGCGAATAAAAATGATTTATGCACAATTTACATATTTTATTTTATTGGTTTCTTTTCACATCATTATTTACTTTTCATAAATTTATTTCTCATTCATTCATACATGATCATCTTTTATTAATTTATATACATTTACTTACATAAATTATTTTTCATTCAATATTTAAAATTATCAGTGGATCCATTATTAAAGTGTGTAATTTCATTGCAGTTTAATTCACAATTATTGTTTATATAGCTTGATTTCAATTTAATATTAATATTCATTCATGAATCATTTCAACTTAAGTTTCTTAACCTTTTAATTTACATTCATTTCTTTCCTGTATGATATCATTTGATATTAATTTTATTTATGAATCATTTCAACATTTCTTAAGTTTATAATCATTTACTTAAATAGTATTCTCCTTCATACTGTTCAATTCAACTATTAAGCATTTCCAAACATTAACTTATGTTTATAACATTCCTTGTACATCTTAATTTTTCATTTATATATGTTCATTTTCAAGCATTTGTTATTAAACTTCTACTTACATAATATTTTGTTACATATTCCTATTTAACATATCAACTTTTTAAATATTTCTAATAATTTTTATATATGTTTTGAAAATTTAATTGAGTCTTGCACAAATTTATCTTATTCATTTTAGTTAATAAAATGTTCAATAGTTTACATCTTCTTAATACATTATCATTTAATTTACAAGTGACAAATCTCCAATTTCTTTACAGTTTCATTAAACACTTCTAATTTCTTATTTTCCATTTTAGAAGTTTCCAACAATTAAAATTTCATTTTATTTCTACAATTGGAAATCATTAATTAAAAGGATCTTAAGAATTCGAATAGCGGGTTTACTTCAAATCATTTTGAAATAATATACTTATACTTATACCTTTTACATGTACCAAATCATATATAAATTTTTTAAATCAAAATATGTTTATCGAACCAATGCGTAGCAAAGCTACTAAGTACCCTCCTCCACTTTGAAACTCGAAAATGAACGTCGACCATGTCACGATCATCACTGAAATTATTTTCCAGCGACAGAAAAAGGAGGTACATAACTTATTTTTTTTAAATTCTTTTTAAAACATTTCTTTCAAACCTCTTTTGAAAATATTTCTATTTCAAAATACATCCAAATAATACTAATTTTATTTTTCAAAATCTTTGAAAACCGGATTTAAACACCGGACTTTAAGTTCTCAAATTTTCAATTTATATTCATTTTACTTGTAAATCATACTTTGCAATCCATATTTATAATATTTTTTAGCAAGGCCAGTCGGCTTTATAGTGTGCCGTGCCATTGCGTATACAAATAAATAACAGGTGCCATGCACATGCGCAAAGTAACTATACATGGTTTTATAGTGGCCATACCACTTAAATACAGTACATGTGAGAAGCTAGGAGCATCTGTAACTAAGAAGAAAGTCTAAATGTCCTCTCGAGAGGAAGAACCACTGTCATAATCAGCTGACATAGGCCCCAGGACATGGATAAAATTAGAAAACTGAGCCACAATATGTGGATCAAAGAGTTCTGAATCACAGGAACACAAATACTTCCGATTCTAAGTATCATTTGCTAAAATAGCTCTATTATCATCCCATCTTCACCTTCAGTCAACAAAACAAGACCATCCCTACGCATGTGATAATATAATCGCCGACTTTCCCCTTCTTCACCTATAAACATATAGTAACACTCAGACTCAGGACAATATCTCATTTATGATTTCATGTGTACTCAAGACCTCTCCCCGTTGTTCCATCTAACAACCGGTGGAACAATAGGCTTCCTCGAGTGTCAGTAGAAGTAACTAGAATAACTTCATTGCAGGATGGAGGGGCAATAGACGGAGACAAAGGTAAAATGGCCGCTTCATCCACTGAGGAAGAAAGAGGTGACGAAGACTTGAGGACCCAATTAATCACAGGTGGAAGCTGTAATGGTACCTTAATAGGAATTGGGTCCTTAGGCGGAAGCTTGTAGTCAGAGAAAACATGTCCGAAGGGGTGGCAGGCGGTGCAAATACCTAGCTTCCAACTATAGTTAACTACAACAAAAGCATCATGACCATTCGCTAAACATACCTTAAGCTGAGAAGGAAGAGGTTTATATTGAGTAATCTCTATGAGGAACTTAGCGAAAACTAGACTCTTTCTTGCCACAGTATTTGCATCAAAACATTTGAGTTTGCCAATGAGGCTAGCAAGCCAATCAAGACCAGTCAAGGGCTGTAAAACAGAAGGAATTTGTATAAACTGATTCCACATGGTGATAGACAAGACCATATTTATAAAATTACACTTCTTATAACATACAATAGTAAATGGTTTTAAGAAAATTGACTACCTAAACAATAAATGACAATAATTAAATATATCTTTTACTACCATCCAACACAACAAAAATAAAAAAATCAATTTATGAAAATTATGTGTATATATATACACACAAAATATAAGACTAGGTAAAATTATTTCATTTACCTATTTCAAAAAAAATATTGTGTCCATCTACCCTGCTCAAGTGTTTAGAAATCTCTATCGATGCCACAACATCCCATGTACCGACCGAAATTCATAAACACTCAACTGTATAAATTAACACAATACAAAAACATTTTTATAGCACTAAAAAGTACGCTCTCTCATATATATACACTTAGAATCATTCTAGGGTATCAGTAACCCTATCTCCAATGACTTAAACCCCAAAAGGCTAAGGTATCTCTAAACGAAAGCTCTAATACCAATTGTGATGACCCACCTTTTTGGATGGTGTAAATCGACAATAAACATACATCTCTAATTCAAACCATTGAAAAGGGAGGATTGTCAATAGGGTAAATAAGAAAATAAGAGAAAAGAAGGAAACAAAACACAAATCTCGTAGAGGAATTGACAAAATATAATAATCAAATAAACAACTCATGAAGCTCTTTTACAATATACATTTGATTACACAAATTTTACACCATGATCAATGTACAATCAACAAATACCAATAATGATGCAGTGGAATAATACTAATAATATAATGTATGAAACTCCATCTTCGTCCTCTAGAATAATCTCTCCAACACTGAAAAACTTAGACTGACCCGAGCGTAATGAAAAGACAAAACACTCGAGTCAGAACTAAAAGTTCTTATGTAGGTTAATTCAACGGCAAATAAATATGAGTGAGATGGCTTCAAAGATGTTTATGGTTTTTTATATCTCCTATCAAGTGTACAACGTGAGTGCAATAACTTAAGAGATGTTACGGGATTTTCCATCTCCTAAGGATCCGTTAAACTATCTATAGGTAGTAAAATATGCTATATATGTAGTGTCTGTCAGTAATGTAAAGTATTAAAGTAGCATTAAGGCTTTACATTTATCCTCCTTAGCAGATTTTCAAGCAATTGTCTATGCAGGTCCTGTAGCACAACAAGTAACGTCGGTAGCCAGTGAGTCCCGTATACGTACCATACTAAAAAAATCGTAGTGGATGCGTATAAGGATAAAAGTATGACAACGCACATGAGTAATGCCCAAGGTAGGATTCTACCAGTTTACCCTTTCTAGTTGGTGGTAACGCATCGTAGCTATGACCGCGCACCAAGACCACCACCCCCAATTCAAATCAAGGTGCACCGATCAAGTTCGAAATCAATATAATAATAAGAAGGAGTGATGGCCATTAAAGGTTGCGAACCCGTTGGCCAGATATAGGCTCCTATTATAGTCATTTCCAATAGACATAAGTGTTGGGGTCATCCATCATCATTCTCTTTCTTCAAATCCAGCAAATGCCTCCCTTTCAACCTCTATTGAAACATCCCACACACCTTAATATACCCAAAAAGAGCACACTAAAGAATACGGTGCATTTTAGGTATAGCTAAAAACATAAAGAGACTAAGATCCACAAGGCAAAATAAATAAAATAGAGGAAACATTTAAAAACAATAACTTATTAAAAATCAAACTTCATAAAATAATTCATAACCAAAATAAGTCTCAAAATACCAAATATACATGTCTTATGGAAAACATCATCTTAGTCACAATATCAGAGTATACATAAAACCATCCCTCCGAACAAGTGCCGGTGCATGAAAATAAAACTGAAAAGAAGAAGAAGAAGAAGAACACACGAAGAAAAACTCCACAGCTGAATCTCCAAGAAAATCCAAAATCTACTGTCCCGACCTCTACTGGCCTATGGGGGAAAAAGGGGAAATAGAGGAGTGGGTCAGACTAAAAGTCTAGTGAATGAAAGTAATTACTAGTATTCTTAAGCAAGGTAAAGATAATAGGCTTTGCAACAGTTCTAGTATAAAAGGAAATAAAGGAAAAGATAGAGTTGGAGTAAAATACAGTTTAACTGCTTGCTTTGCTTAGTTAGTTCGATTTAATTGTTTGTACTTTCCAAAACTACTTTGATTAGGATGAAATCCCAATCCTAGTTTAATTAGATTGAAGTCCTAATTCTACCCTTTGATCGGCCTTCTAACTGTGTTATGCGAAATGCGGGCTAGTCCCATCCTATGGGTCCCACAACAAAGGACATCGTTTAGCGCTTGGAACTCAATTGTGACTTATCTCCCTGCATTGAGGCCGCATGCTCAACCACCGCTAGGCTCGCGCTACCTGTTGCTCCCTCTTTGGACCTCTTATTTATCCTAATCAGCATTAGCATACCCAACCTCACCTTTGTGTGTTGTGAGACTACCAGTTCCTGATTGAAGGGGATTGCTGCCGATATGGGTCCTAACAAACAAAATCTAGTTGCAACCCTTGTCCAAATCCCCTAATTTAAACTTCTAATTATTGACCACTTATCTATCCTATACAACATAAGCGTGTCCCAAGGGAAATGTTGCCGGTATGGGTCCTACTTCTATCTTTGCTTATTAACTAAGTATAAGTCTTTAAAATAAGCCTTTTCTGTTTTGTCTCTAATTATAACCTATGTGTTATAACTTTTCTTATTACCTTGACCCAAGACCTAAGTTTTAAAATAAGCTACTTCAGCCATTTCTTCAATTTTCTCCTTTTAGTTATAATTACATGTTATAACTACGCTTGCAAACATCTTAAATTTACCTATTTCAGTCTAAGTCCAATTTATTACAGTTCTTCTTATTTTACATTCCATTTTCTGTAAATTCAGTGTTCTTATATTTTAGTCCATGCTAGTGAATTATTTTCTTCTATCTATTCCATTCGCGTAAAAAGGGAACTAAAAAGAAACTGACATTTACAGAAGAAATCCCAACGTAGAAACATAAATAACAGTAAATAAATGTAAATAATTGGAAAATTGTAATTAACGGTAAATAATTGCAAATAACTGAAATAGAATAGCTAAAAGTAAATAGACTGGAAAACAAGTCTAGAGTTTACTTAAAAATAAACTGTAAATAAACTTGCAGAAAAGTTGTCCAAAATTGTAGAAAAACGACAACTATTTGAAACCCTCTTGTTTTAAATTACTTAAAAATCTAGAATAATTTCTTAAACACTCACCTGCGGTCCTTAGCTCTTTCCTTTGGCCTTCTCGGATTCACTTGAGGGGTATAAAATATTTTAATTGAAAAATCTTCTCCTCGGAAAAATATACCTTTTACCCAGATAGAGAAATCTGAATGAGAAAAATAGCTAGGCCTAGGGTCTTATTTATAGTGTCACTTGTGGATCTCAGACCATTGGACTTAGAGATTAATTTTGGTGCAACAGCGTCATAGGCTCGATTGGAACCGTTGGGTGGAAGCATAGATGCACGAGATGGAGTAAAAATAGCAAAATGACGTGTTAAAATCGAACAGGACGAAGCCAGCAAAAGAATGCACGCGGGTCGACCTGGGTGTCGACCTACCACTTGCTAGGGTAAACCTATAGGTCAACCTAGCCATGGTGAGGGTCGACCCTAAGGGTCGACCTTGTATGTGAGTGTGTGTATATGCATATATTCTTTTGTTTTTCTCGTTTCTTGTTTATTCCGTAACTTCTTCGTTCTATCTCCGATTTTGACAATCTATATATGGAAATTGACCAAAGAATTACTACGGACGAAATGGTTCAACTCCTGTGGTCCAATTATGATAATTTCACAAAGTTATTTTATAATTTAATTAATTCGTTGATTAATTACTATAACTTAAATTTCAGGTTGTTAGATTCTCCCCTCCTTAAGGGATTTCATCCCCGAAATCTCTAAGGATAGAAGAATGAAGTAAATGTTTTCATCCAAGTTCTATAACCAACTACTCAACCATCATCCATTACATCTACTGTCCCTAAGATTTTTTAATGCCATTTATGATGCATATGAAATTTGTGTATTGTCAATGTCCCTAACTAATGCAAAAGATTATGCAGCCTGATTCAGTTGATCTCCTTTTATGTAATCATGTCCCTGTCATGTATCCAAATGAATGCAAATTCCATAATGATAACTAATAGTTCTATATGTGTGCTACAATCATCATCCAAATGCAACAATCATGTGATAATCATCCATTTATCGCAACCATGGAATAAAAAAATTGCAAATGTGCACACATCCATACGCATATGCCCTAGTGTTCCAGTTAGGTCAATCCTTAAGAGATAATAGTGCCTAGTGTAAGTATATGCATCCACAAGCAACCACCAATAACCACATGCAACCACTAGTATCCATCGTACATAACATGTTTACATCAAATCATACCATCGATAGGTTAAAACCTAAGTTCTACCCTCCCAAAGGATAATAAAGGAAAGAACCTATTCCAAACTAAAGATGGAAATAGGAAATTCAAAAACTTACTATCAAAGAGATGTGGATAAGCGGTACGAATCTTCTCTTTAGCTTCTCATGTAGCATCTTCAACATCATCTCCCCATTGCACATTCACTAACGGGACTTCTTTATTCCTAAGCTTCTTGATGTCACGTCCAATGTTCTTGGTAGAAATACGATGAACTGATGCTTCTCTCTCCACTTCAATCCCCTTAAGTTGACTAGGCTCCACAGTCTCCACTGAGTCATGTAGGCACTTTGTCAACTGCGAAACATGAAAAACATCATGTACTCCCACAAGCCTCTCTGGTAGCTTTACTCGAAACGCCATCTTCCCAACTCTCTCTACAATGAGGAATGGTCCTATGAATCTGGGAGCTAGTTTCCCACTCGATCCAAACCTCACCATCTTCCTTAGCGAGGATACTTTAATGAAAACTAAGTCTCCTACCTCAAACTCGATGTCCCTTCTCCGCTTGTTTGCATATGACTTCTGTCTATCTTGGGTTATTTTCATCCTCCTTCTAATCAAATCAACCTTCTCTGAAGTCTCCCTAACCATGTCAGGACCAAGTAGCAATCTCTTCGTAGACTCAACCTAACATGAAGGTGGCTTGCAAGGTCTCCCACAAAGAGCTTCGAAAGGTGCCATCCCAATGCTAACTTGAAAACTGATATTACATGCGAACTCCACCAGAGGAAGATTCTCATCCCAAGTTCCTCCAAAATCAAGAATGCACATCCTCAACAAATCCTCATGCACTCTGTTAACTCTCTCTGTTTGGTTATCCGTCTGAGGGTGATAGACCGTACTCAATCTAAGCTGCATCCCTAAAGCCACTTGCAAGCTCTCCAAAACTCCCTAGTAAAAAGAAGGTCCCTACCGCTCACTATGCTAGAGGGAACCCCATGAAGTCGGACTATCTTACGAACATATAAGGGCGCCAAATAAGATGTCATCCTCTTACCCTTGACTGGAATGAAGTGGGCGCTCGTAGTCAATCGATCTACAAACACCCAAATGCTAGTGTTCCCCTTCCTAGATAGGGGTAAACCATCTATGAAGTCCATCGAAACACTATCCCACTTCCATTCGGGTACATCCAATGGCTGAAGTAATCCACCGAGCTCCTGCTACTCTGCCTTAACTCTTTGTCCCACAAGACATTTAGCTACAAACTCCTCCACGTCCTTTTTCATGCCACTATAATAAAACATTCTCTTCGTGTCCCTATAAATCTTATCACTACCCAGATGAATGGTCATTCAAGAATGGTGTGCTTCCTCTAAAACTACTCTTAACAAATCATTAGCGTGAGAAACACAGTCTTCCATCTCTTCTTAGCCACCCTTTGCTATCTACGCTCAGTAAAAAGCTCGAACCTCTCTTCTAGCAAGTGATGCCTCCAAGACTTGAGTGCGAAAACTATAGTAGCTAACTCCAAATCATGGGTAGGGTAGTTCTTCTCATGCGTCCTCAACTTTTTACTCCCATAACAATCCACCCTCCTTTCTTGCATCAACAGTGCTTCTAGACTCGTCCCACATGCATCATTGTATACATTAAAAGGCTTAGCTCCATCGGGTAAAACTAAAATTAGTGTATTAATAAGGGCTCTCTTTAGCATCGTGAAAGAATCCTCACAGTCCACGTCCCACACGAATGCTTTATTCTTCTTAGTGAGGCGAGTAACCGATGCTGAAATCTTGGCAGAATCTTTGATGAACTTCCTATAATAGCCAGCCAATCCAAGGAAGCTTCTAACTTTGGTAACATTCTTGGAGGCCTTCTAATCTTTCACTGCAATTACTTTAGCGGGATCAACAGCTAAACCCACTCTTGGGACTATGTTCCCCAAGAAATGTACCTCCCCTTGCCAAAAGTGACACTTCGAGAACTTTGCCCCATCTAATGAAACACCCCACACCCCTTAATATACCAAAAAGGATACAATAAAAGGCATGGTGCGTTGTAGGTATAATAACTAATAGAGACTAAGATTCACAAGACAAATGTACATAAAAACAGCGAAAACTTAAAGTAATAACTTAATTAAAAAAGCTTTATAAATAAGTCAAATTCCAAATACCACATACAAGTCTAAAATTCCAATATGTCTCATGAAACAAAAACTCGTAGTCCCAAAATCAGAGTATGTAGTATCCCACTTCATAAGTCAGTACGTAGAAAGAACAAAAGCTGAAATAAAAGAAATATATAGAAGAAATCTCCTCCAAGAGAACTCCAAGTTGCAGCAATCTACTGAGTTCTCCCTTGATTGCCTAAAGGAGGAAAGGGAAAATAGAGGAGTGGATCAGACTAAAAGTCTGGTGAATGATAGTAGTTACTAGAGTCTATAAGCAAGATAAAGTAATAGACTCTACAACAATTCCAGCATAAATAAGGGTAATAAAGGAAATAGAAAAGTGATAAATCGGAAATAAGTACGATTAAATATTGTTCAATTTATAAGATAGGTTAACTTTGATTGCTTGCACTTGTCCATGATTTCTGCTTTAATTAGGTTGAATTCATAATCCTGTAATTAGGATGTGACCCTAATTCTACCCTTTTTGACGGCCTGCTACACCATAGACCATACTGCGGACCAGTCACTATATAACTCCCTATACAGCAACCGATGGTTTCTACGAAAGATGCCCAAAACAAATACTGTGGATCCTGACAACGTATATAGCTTCCCATACAGAAGGCAATGATGTCTAAGAAAGACACTCATACTAAGCGCTTGGAACTCACAGCTGTTACTGAGCACTCGAATGGAAATCACACACGTAACTGCCAGCATGCCCATGCTACCTTTTGCTCCACATATTGGGTCTTCTTATTACCTCAACATCTAGCATAAGTGTACCCCTCATCCCACTTCAGGCTAATGTGAGACCACAGTGTGTCCATAGAATCTATAGGGGAAATGTTGTTGGTACTAGCCCTTCATCCAAACAATATCTAGTTGCGTCCCTTATCCAAATCCCCCGTGATTTAGACTTCTATTTGGCCAATTACTACCATTCTTAGCATAAGCGTACCTTAGGGAATGCTATTTTGTATAGGTCCTAATTTTATCTTTGCTTATTAACTTAGATAATTATTTTAACTAAGCCTTTACACTTTTTCCCTACTATCTTTGCTTATTAATTTATCCTAAGTCTTAAAAAAAGCCTCATTTTGTTCCATTTCTTAATACAACTTACGTTATAATCATGCCTATTACTTAACCCAAGTTCTAAGTGTGAAAATAAGCTTATTTTATCTTTTACTCTATTTAGTTGTAATTCTAAGTTATATATATGCCAATTATCTTTAATTTGTCACAACCCGAAATCCAGCGTTCGAAAATCGACATCAAATACCTGACTTGTATTCGACTGCCAGAGATTCAAACGTCGAACTCCAGTTCGGATGGAGCATATAACAACATTAGATGAATATAAACAACGGAACAAAAGATGATTTCATTAATCAACACCACAAATAGAACATCAGATTACAGCATATAACCACCAACATAAGAGATTCATTTATACATGATACAACAACAAACGATAACACCAAAACGAAACCACATAGTTTTCAAATAGAAAGAGTGAGAATCCCAACCAAGCACCTTATTTGAACTTCAAAGCTTCCAAAATCCGATAACTCCAAAGAACTTCAAAGATCCAAATCTACTATCCAAGCTAACTCCAAAACACGGATAACCTGCTTCTAGGCTGCCCGTGCGGAAATTATAGGCACCCAGAGTTTAGGAAGGGAACAATAAACTCTGGGTCAGTCATGGGACTGGTATGAGTAAACAAAAACAGTCGTTTATATAAAAATAGTTTATAAAAGAAATCCGATATTCTTTTTGGAAAATGAAACTATCATAAGACCTCCCCGCACATACACAATGCAATCGCACAATTGGAGGAGATTTCATCTCATGATATTCAAACATGCTTGATACGAGAAAACTCTTTTGATATTATTATTAGTGCATAGTTTGAAAACATTTTCGAAAGTATAATACTAATCTTAGCCAGCATACGTACCATTATAGTATGCCTACTATAGCTACCATGTTAAATGGCAGGTTCTACAACTAAAACCGTACTGGACGCGTATTGGTGATTGGATTTCCAATAAATAGTCAGGCTAAGGAACTTCTTATGCCATATGGGTACGCCTCTGGAGGGACGTCCCGAGAACTTAACCGCTCTCTGCCAACATAAGGCTAGGTTACCTCTGTAACTAGGTAACTACTACACGAGTATGCTATCCCTCGGTCGTTAGCGGCTTTTATCCGAGGGCCCTCAACCACAAAGCAACAACCCCAAAGTAATAAATTTGCAGCAACCACATAGGTTAAATATCTGGGCTCCATACCATGGTACCACCTTTTTCCAGAAGGAAATATACATACCTAAAGGGCGCGACCCTCATAACCTTGCTGCATCTTTCCTATTTCGACCATTTTCGGGGTGTGAGGTCCGACGAGGTCTCGTCCATAAAGCTACGCTTTACACAAAAGCCATGCTTTGATCAGCAAATGATCAGCAACACACAACAACACTCATCATGCCACACTATCAAATTGGGAGTATATTACTGGTAACCATCAACTACATAACCTCTAAGCTCGTATGTCTCAGAGAAGGGTGTTAAGCTAAGAGAATAAATTCTCCTCTACCAAACAGAAATGTATTTGATAGAAATCATCTTTATATCTCAAAGTGTAATGTCAGACATACAACCATACAAGTTTGTTTCAGGTTCGAACAGAACATAAGGCACTTCCAAAGAAGCCCTTACAATCCGGGCATCCCCAATCCCGCTCGGACTCCCCATCACATATGGAGATCTCCATACCAAAGCAACTCAGTGTAGAGTCATTCGACAGGTTATCCCATCGATCTCGAAGACACCCAGTCTTCACTACCATCTTTAAATGCTATTCATTTCGTCGTATCACTATTCGGAATGGGTTATATGATACAAAGTCCTCTCCCGGCTAAACCGAATAGCGACCGCTCAATTTAAAAACATGTGGATATATCAATCACAAAGATTCACTTTCAGGGTTCGATGTGGGTTTCGGATAACAAATTGGAATCCGACTTCCTGTCGCATCGAAATTCAAATGCCGTTTTATGGGCCAATGGGTTTTCACATTCACACAGAAACAAATCACAGATATCACAGCTCATAAAAAAGTAATTCATATCACATAGATCACAATCACATATCAAATACATCCATCAATGCAAAGCATTCAATAATAATCAATCATCTATAATTAAGATGAAGAATTCGTGTGATTATAATTAATTAATCGCATAATTATTTTCATTAGTTATCCTTAATTGATGATTAATTATTCTTAATTTTAAATTAATTAATATTAATTATTCATTAATTAATCCTTAATTATTAATTAATTAAATCCTTAATTATTAATTAATTAAATCCTAATCGTTAATTAATTAAATCCAAGTTACCTTCATTAATTAATTATTCCTTAATTAATTACCTAAATTAATTAATCTTTAATTATAAATTAATTAACTTTAATTAATAATTCCTTTAATTAATTATTCATTAATTATTCATTAATTATAAATAATTATAAATCATTCATTAATTAATCAGCATTAACAATATAAATTAATTTAATTTTAAGTTAAATTAATAATGTAAAACATTTGATTATTCCCTTAATTACTTTGTTAAGTATTTATTTAAAAGAAACTCTTTTAAAAATATTAGTTTAAAACATCTTAAACTTAATTAATTAAAAATACATTTTAAAAACCTTTAATTACATATTTCAACTTAACAACAATCATCGATTTAAAAAGAATAGTTTTAGAAATTAAGTTAACTTGGATTATTAAAGTTTTTATATCTGGAAATTATAAAACCTTGAGAGCTACTTCGAGTCTCACTCGAACAAACACGCCACCTGCTTCGAGGTTTTCTCAATACCTACCTGTGTAAAAAAAAATTCAAGTTAAAATTTGTTTAAGTGATAAACTCCATGCAACCCAAAAATTGCTTTGAGTCAGAACTCGAGCCTATGACCTGCTTCCCCGAAGGCTACTTCGAGTCACTAGCCTTCTTCCTCAATCCTTTGCCTACTGATACCAAACTGGCACCGTACACATGCACATGAACTCCGACGAACTTCGATCGTTGCTGCAACCTTTGACGAGTCGATGACAACCACCATCAACCACCAGAGCACCTAGAATCCCAAATCATTGATGAATTCGAAACTTTGTTATCGAACCCAAACTGGAACAACATTGATCGCCAGAAAAACCCTTCACCTCGCCACCTCAGCCCACCAGAGGCCATGTAAATTCAACTGAACCTTCGTCCCGAGCTAACGCCACTATCCCTACCGGAGCGATCAACTCCGGTCACCTGAGTATGACGCAGCAATAGGAATTCCAACCAACACAAAAATATGAATTCAAACCCTAGATGAACAGCGCTTGGCCATCATGATGATTAGAAATTTTTCCCAGCATTTTTCTCACCCTCCCTGACCATCATACACACTTCAACTTCAATTGCGACACCCCTCATGCCGACGATCACCAGAATTCACCAAAAATCCCAATATTGTTCAACTTCGAATTTCTCGATCAATACTTCATTGAAAATCTTGATTTTTCTTTCAAAAATCATTATTTTCAAAAACCTTTCAGATGGTATACCTGAGTTTATAATTCATGATGTTTTAACTTTAATACATTTTGAATTTTGCATGTAATTTCCCTTCCCAGAAGAAAACTTTAATTTATTTTGCTTGAATTCATTTTTAAAACTTAAAATATGTTTAAACAAACAACTTTTGTTTGAATCCTAAGATCTAACAAGGATCAGAAAAGGAGGGCTTTAAATTTTTGACAGGTTTGGAGCCTGTGACCTGGAACAGAGTCAAATTCGGGTTTTTCCAGACATGCGCAAAACACACACACACACTCAGATATATATTTTGTATACATGCAACCAACTGTACAACTTACCTTCAAGCATGATCTCAAACACAGATTAAAATCTAGAATTTCAAAAGTTTAGTCACCTGATGTATGAGAACAGAGGGCTTGAACTTTTTTCTTGAATACGAAAAAAAACCGAAACTTGTTTTCTGGGTTTGTTCTCTTTGAGTTTGATTGTTGTTTATGTGATGATCCTTGCTTTAGTTTAGTTGTTGAAGTTGAATCCTGTTTTGCTCTTGATTTGCCTAATTTCTGGGTTGATCTTGCATTACTTGAAATTGCTTTTCTGGTTTGAAATTTGGGAAGGTTTTGATCATTTGCTTTTGGTGATTTTTCTGATTTTTGATTTGTTCTTAACTTCAGATTTTTTAAAGTTCTAAAACTGATAAAGAAATGAGTAAAAGAAGTTAAAATGCTTTATATAATCTTGTTTCTCATTTTAATTAATTTTTCTTAAAATTAATTTAATAAAATGACACTTGTTAATAAATTGATAAGATTACTACACTTGTAAAACAACTTGTTACATGAATTGCACTTGTTAATATTTGTGTTAAAGTTTAACACTTGTATTATGCATGCATTAAGTATTTTATATTCATTTTTAAATTATATTTTTCTATTTTATAAATACATTTCTCTTTTATTCAAATATATATAATTTAAAAGAAAATGGTTTGGAATTAATTATACATTAAATAAACTACCTATATATATAATTTAAAATCCAAATTATTTTATTAAGACATTTATTTAAAATTTTAAATTCAAGTTCAAATTCAAATTTGAATTATAATCCATTAATATATGTATAAGTCAATATTAATTCTATTTGTCTTGAAAAACTTCATATCAAATTCAAATTAAATTCCTAAAATTCAAATAAATTACTAATTTTAAATTAATAAAATTTTGTGGATGTTACAGATTTCCCCCCTTAAGGTAATTTTGTCCTCAAAATTTGAAAGAGAGAGAAAGAAAAATAAAGAATATGAGACCAAAGAAAAAGATAGAGTAACAACTTAACAGATTAAGCCGGAATATCCACTCTGCAATTGGGATAGGACCTTTGCATGCTATCTTCTGTTTCCCAAGTACAGTCGTTTGGATCACCACTCCATTGCACTTTAACTAATTTCATAATTTTATTCCTCAATTGCTTTTCATCACGATCAATTATTTTCAACGGATCTCTCTTTGCTGCTAGATTTGGTGTGATCACTAAATCTTGCTGAGCGGCTTCATCAATGATACTATCTGGATCGTGCATATATTTTCAAAGATAAGAAACGTGAAACACAACATGCACGCCAGATAACCAGCTGGGCAGCTGCCCTCGATAAGCCAATGGACTGATCCTCTCTAGTATAGGAAATGGACCAATATATCATGGTGCCAGCTCACCAGTCTTTCCAAACCTTAACACGTCACGCATTGGAGAGGCTTTTAAGAAAACAAAATCTCCAACCTGCAATTCAAAATCTCTTCTTTTACGATCAGCATAACACTTCTGACGACTATGAGCCGTTTTCAATTTATTTCGTATAAAATTAACTTTCTCTATGGTTCCTTAATCATATCTATTCCAAGGACGAGTCTATCACCTGACTCGACCCAGCATGTAGGTGATTGACACGGACGACCATATAAAACTTCAAAAGAAGCCATTTCGATACTGGCGTGATAGCTATTGTTATATGAGAATTCAACCAGATGTAAATGGTCCTCCCAAGAACCACCAAAATCAAGTATACAAGCACGCAATTGTTTTTCTAAGATTCGATTAATCCTCTTAGTCCGTCCATCAGACTGCGGGTGATAAGCAGTGTTGGAGTTCAGTTTGGTTCCCAATGCGGCTTGAAAAGCCTCCCAAAATCTACAAGTGAAGATCGGGTCACGATCACTCACTATACTTTTAGGAATACCGTGGAGACAAGCAATCTCTTTTATATACAACTTTGCCAGACTTGCTTCCGTTTGGTTAGATTTTACTGGGATGAAGTAGGCAGTCATGGTTAAACGATCCACGATAACCCAAATCGCCTCGTTCCCTTTTTGAGTTCTTGGAAAACCGTCTATGAAATCCGTAGACACTTGATCCCACTTCCATTTAGGTACTTCCAAAGGTTGAACTAAACCCTCCATTTTCCTTTGATCACTTTTAATTTTTTGACAGGTTGCACAACGATTCACATATATAGATCTGTCCCTTTTCATTATTTTCCACCAGAAAGTTCTTTTGATATCTCGATACATTTTATTAACTCCTGGAAGAATACTAAGTTTGGACTTGTGGCACTCGTCCAAAATTTAAGTTTTAGATTTGGGATGTGTGGGACACACATCCTGCCTTTCAATCTTATAACTCCACAATTATCGATTCCGAAACTAGAATCTTCACCTCGACGAATCCTTCTATAAATTTCCTAAAGAAATTTGTCTTCATTCTGCTTGCTGGCGATTTTCTCAAGAAGAGTAGGAGCGACAACTAGATGAGCAAGAATAGCTTGTTTCCTACTCAAAGCATCGACAACTACATTGGCTTTTCCAGGCGTATACATAATATCTAGGTCATAAGACGCTAGAAATTGTAACCATCGTTGTTGCCTCAATTTTACATCCTTCTGGGTGAAGAGATATTTTAGAGATTTATGGTCGGTGGATAATTCGAATTTTTTAACCTAAAACAAAGAGGATTTATTAAGTATATATCTTAAGTTAAGTTAAACTTTTAAATTTTTGTAAAGCTGAAAGAGATTCTTACCCAGAAGATAGTGTCGCAGATTTTTAAAGCGAAAATAACAGCTAGAAGCTCGAGGTCATGGGTTGGGTAGTTTTTCTCATGTGGACGTAATTGTCTACTCGCGTAGGCAATTACTCTACCATTTTGCATTAGCACCGCACCCACACCATCACATAAGCGTCTGTGTAAATAGATAAGCCTTGATTCCTATTAATAATAGCAAGGACGGGAGCGGTAGTTAATCTTTTTTTAACTCCTGGAAAGCTTCATCACATTTCGGAGTCCAACCGAACTTGGCAATCTTCATTGTTAGCTTAGTCAGTAGACTAGCTATCTTAGAAAAATCCTGAATAAATTTCCGGTAATATCCTGCTAAACCCAAAAAACTTCAAACCTCTTTCGGAGTTGTGGGTCGCTTCCAGTCTAGAATAGCGGAAACTTGCCAGGATCAACAGAAATCCCTTCTTCATTAACAATGTGGACGAGAAATCTGACTTCCTTGACCCAAAAATGGCACTTAGAAATTTTGGCAAATAGAATATTCTTCCTCAATATCTGCAAAACAATTCTCAAGTGCTCAGCATGCTCCTCTTCGGTTTTGGAATAGACTAAAATATCATCAAAAAATACCAGAACAAATTTATTTAACACTTCTCGGAATACGCGGGTCATTAAGTCTACGAAGTATGCGGGAGCATTGGTTAGTCCGAAAGGCATGACTAACCATTCGTAGAATGTGTCTGGACCCCTGAAAGCAGTCAAGTGAATATAGTCTTCGGCAATTCGTAGCTGATGGAATCCCTAAGCCAGATCATTCTTAGAAAAGAATCGAGCGCCATGAAGTTGATCAAACAGATAGTCGATTCTGGATAAAGGAAACTTGTTCTTGAGAGTTAGTTTAATGAGGTCGCGGTAGTCCACGCACAATCTCAAGGATCCATCAGACTTAGCTATTAACACCACGAATGAACCCTAATCAGAAACACTATGGCGTATTAGTCCTTTCTCTAGTAAATCTACGGTTTGTTTGACTAACTGTATCCTCTCCCTGGGTGCCATCCTACGACTTGCATGAACGATAGGACAAGCATTTGGAACCAAGTCAATTCTAAATTTAATTTCCCTATGTGGAGGTAAGGATTTTCCTTCTTCGAACACGTTTGGAAATTCTCGGACAATAGGTATGCACTCCAGACTAGGTTCGGGATACCCCAAGGTATACATCAGCTTATCTCTCTTCGGACTAGGGTCTTCATAAGAAATCACAATGAGATTCCCAAGTTTTGTTTTGACAGAAATTGTTCGATTGTTACAATCTAATTTGGCTTCGTATTTTGTTAGCCAATCCATTCCGAGTAAGATTTCAAATTCATTAAATCAAGGACAAAGAGACTAATAGGGAATTGGTGACAAGAATACGAGATAGAAACGTCTCTACATGGTAGACAAAGGTTCGCAGGGCCACCACTAGATTTTTCGCACAAATGGGCTCATCGACAAATTCGGGTTCAAGATTTAATTCATTTACGGCTTGTTGGGAGATAAAACTATGTGTAGCTCCCGTGTCAAACAAAACTCTAACAACTATCATAAATAGTAAGGTTGCCTTCTAAAACTCCTTTTCCTTTATTCGCTTTAGATGATGAAGGTTTATCTTGGACTGTATACACCTTTGCTACCGAAGCTTGCTTCATGGTTGGGCAATCTTTAACTTCATGTAGGCTTCGTACAACTGCTCGAGTAATGGCCCTTTTCCAAACAATCAAAACAAGTAATATTCCTTATCGAGGTTTTCCTGATTGCTCTTAATCTCCTTACCTTAATATGGTTTCTTGCCTCCGAACTTTCTTTTTTTCCAATTTGGATTACTCGTATTTCCTTTCTCCTTCGGGGCTTCGTGCATATCTAGGGTAGCATATCTATACCCAATATGGATTAGATTAGAAAAAGATTCTTTAACTTGAGCTGTCATTCTTTCATGAAATTTTGTTCATCCCACGAATGAATTTTTCATTTTTATTTAGAGGTGTGTTTACCAACTCGGGACCGAAATGAGATAATTCGTTGAATTTATTTAAGTACTCCTCAAATGATAAACTTCCCTGCTTCAAGTCCATAAATTCCTGGTAAATTCGGGAGATAACAGCCGACAACATATAGTGTTTCTCAAACACTTCTTTAAAACCTTCAATTACTTATTTCAACTTAACAACAATCATCAATTTAAAAAGAATAGTTTTATAAATTAAATTAACTTGGATTGTTAAAGTTTTTATAAATGGAAATTATAAAATCCGAGAGCTACTTCGAGCCTCACCTAAACAAACACACCACCTACTTCGAGTTTTTCTCAAAACCTACCCATGTAAAAAAAATTTCAACTTAAAATTTGTTTAAATGTTAAACCCCGTGCAACCCAAAAAATACTTCGAGCCAAAACTCGAGCCTGTGACCTGCTTTCCCAAAGGCTACTTCGAGTCGCTAGCCTTCTTCCTTAATCCTTTGCCTACTGATACCAAATTGGCACCGTGCACATGCACATGAACTCCGAAAAACTTCGATCGATGCTGCAACCTTTGATGAGTCAGCGACAACCACTATCAACCACCAGAGCACCCAGAATCCCAAATCATTGATGAATTCGAAACTTTGTTATCGAACCCAAACTGGAATAACATTGATCACCAGAAAAACCTTTCGCCTCGCCACCTCAGGCCACCAGAGGCCACATAAATACAACCGAAGCTTCGTCCCGAGCTCACGCCACTGTCCGCATCAGAGCGATCAACTCCGATCACTTGAATACGACGCAACAATAGGAATTCCGATCAACACATAATACGAACTCAAACCTTAGATGAACAGCGTTTGGCCATCATGATGATCGAAATTTTTTTTGAGCATTTTTCTTAACCTCCCTGACCATCATACAAGCTTCAACTTCAATCGCGACAACCCTCATGCCGACAATCACTAGAATTCGCCAAAAATCCCAATATCGTACAACTTCAAATTTATCGATCAATACTTCATTAAAAATCTTAATTTTTCTTTCAAAAATCATTATTTCCAAAAACCTTTCAAGTTGTATACCTGAGATTACAATTCATGATGTTTGAATTTTAATACATTTTGAATTTTTCCTGTAATTTCACTTTCCAGAAGAAAACTTTAATTTATTTTGCTGGAATTCATTTTTGAAACTTAAAATATGTTTAAACAAACAACTTTTGTTTGAATCCTAAGATCTAACAAGGATCAAAGAAGGAGGACTTGAAATTTTTGACAGGTTCGAAGCCTGTAACCTGGAACAGAGTCAAATTCTGGTTTTTCTAGACATGCACAAAATAGATCCACACACACACACACACACACCGATATATATATTGTATACATGCAACCAACTGTACAACTTAACTACATGCATGATTTCTAAATTCTAGAATTTCAAAAGTTTACTCACCTAATGTTTAAGAACAGAGGGCTTGTACTTTTTTCTTGAATTTGAAAAAAAACAAAGACTTATTTTTTGGGTTTGTTCTCTTTGAATTTGATTGTTTTTTATGTGATGATCCTTGCTTTAGTTTAATTGTTGAAGTTGAATCCAGTTTTGCTCTTGATTTTCCTAATTTCTGGGTTGATCTTGCATTACTTGAAATTGCTTTTCTGGTTTGAAATTTGAGAAAGTTTTGATCATTTGCTTTTGGTGATTTTTCTGATTTTTGATTTGTTCTTAACTTCAAATTTGTTAAAGTTCTAAAACTGATAAAGAAATGAGAAAAAAAAGTTAATATGGTTTATATAATCTTGTTTCTTATTTTAATTGATTTTTCTTAAAATTAATTCAATAAAATGACACTTGTTAATAAATTGATAAGATTGTTACACTTGTAAAACAACTTGTTACATGAATCACGCTTCTTAATAGTTGTTTTAAAGTTTAACACTTGTATTATGCATGCATTAAGTATTTTATATTCATTTTTAAATTATATTTTTCTATTTTATAAATATATTTCTCTTTTATTCAAATATATATATATAAAATTTAAAAAAATGGTTTGGAATTAATTATACATTAAATAAATTACATATATATAATTTAAAATCCAAATTATTTTATTAAGACATTTATTTAAAATTTTAAATTCGAGTTCAAATTCAAATTTGAATTATAATCCATTAATATATGTATAAGTCAATACTAATACTATTTGTCTTGAAAAATTTCAAATCAAATTCAAATTAAATTCCAGAAATTCAAATAAATTACTAATTTTAAATTGATAAAATTTTGGGGATGTTACATAATTAGTCCAATTCTAATTATAATTGGGCATAACTTCAGTCCAATTCAATTATTTATTACAGTCTAATCCCATTATTTAGTGAAGTCTTTATAATTACTTAAAGAAATCTTTAAATAATTACAATCACTCACCTTCGGTCCTAAGCTTTTCGTTTGATCTTCCCGGATCCACTTGGAGTTGTAAAATAATTTAATTTATGACGATTTTCTCTATTGGAAAAATTATTCCATTAAGGGTCCTTCCTAGAAAGGTGAACCCAATTGGAGAAAACCTAGAATGAGAAAAAGTGTTAGATCTAGGGATCTATTTATAAGTGCAGAAGTGGATCTCGGACCATTGGTTTTGGAGATTAAATAGGACGCAACCACATCATGGGCTGAATAAGGGTCATCGAATGCAGAAACGGAGGGACCGGATCGGTTTAAACTATGCAAAACACGTGTTTACTCGTCACCGAATCATTCGAATGAACGAACGTTCGCTCGCTTGCCAGTAGGCAAGGCGGGTCAACCGGGCGGTCAACCACCCCCTTGCCTAGGTCGATCGGCCGATCGACCTGTATATATATATATATATATGTATGTATGTGTGTATATGTGTGTATATATATTCTTTTTATTTTGATTGTTTTATAACTTGGTCATATTCGCTCAGTTTCTATCATTCTATATATGGAAATTTAACTAGAAAATTACTACGGACTCAATGGTGCAACCATTATGGCTCAATTCTGATAACTTGACGAAGTTATTTTATTATTTAATTTATTAAGAAATTAACTATTATGGGTTAAATTTCGAGTTGTTATATCCTCCTCTTCTTCAGGGATTTCATCCCCAAAATCTCTAAGGATAAAAGAATGTACTAAATGTTTTCATCCATTTCTACAACCTATTACTCTATCATCAACCATTCATCCATTGTCCTTGAGTTTTTCTAATGCAATTTGTGATACTTATGCAATTAGTGTAGTGTAAATGTTCCTAACTAATGCAAAAGATTAGGCGGTCCACTAACGCTGTTGACCTCCTTTTATGCAATCATGTCCGTGCCATGTATCCAAATGAATGCAAAAATTCCCTAATGATAACTAATAGTTCTATATGCGTGCTACAAACATCGCCCAAATGCAACAATCAAATGATAAATATCCATTTATAGCAACCGTGGAAATAAAATAAAAATGCTCACACATCCATATGCATATGCTCTAGTGTCCTAGTTAGGCCGATCCCTAAGGAATAACGTGTCTAGTTTACCTATATGCATCCATAACATCCACTAGCAAACACTTGCAACCACTGGCATGCATCATTCATAACATTTTCTTTTAACATGTTTACATCAAATCCTACCATCCATAAGTCAAATCCTAAGCTCTAGCCTCCCAAAAGATAATAAAGGAAAGAACCTATTCAAATTTAATGATGGAAAAAGAATTCCAAAACTTACCATCTAAAAGATGAGGATAGGAAGTACGAATCTTCTCTTTTGCTTCCCAAATAGCGTTCACAACATCATCTCCCCGTGGCACCTTCACCAGTGGAACCTCCTTATTACTTAGTCACTTGATGTTTCTTCCAACAATCTTCTTTGGGATACGCCGAACATAAGCTTCCCTTTCTACCCTCCACCTCCTCCAATTGACTGGGCTCCACAACCTCCATCGTGTCATGTAAGCACTTTCGCAAGTGTGAAACGTGGAAAACGTCGTGCACTCCTACGAGTCTCTCCTGTAGCTTCACTCGGTAAGCCATCTTCCCAACTCTCTCTTTGACAGGAAATGGCCCAACAAATCTAGGGGCTAACTTTCCTTTAGATCCGATTCTTATCACCTTCCTAAGCGGGGATACTTTGATAAAAACTAAGTCTCCAACCTCAAACTCTAAGTCTCTCCTCCGCTTATCCACATACGACTTCTGTTTGTCTTGAGCCATCCTCATCCTTTTCCAAATAAAATCCACCCTCTCAGAGGTCCCCCTAAACATATCGAGTCCAATTAATAACTTCTCCATAGACTCTACCCAACATGACGGAGACTTGCAAGGTCTTCCATATAAAGCCTCAAATGGTGTCATTCCTATACTCGTTTGGTAACAATTATTGTACATGAACTCAACCAATGGAAGATGCTCCTTCCAAGTACCTACAATGTCCAAAATGTACATCCGAAACAAATACTCAAGCACCCTATTTACCCTCTCCGTTTGGCCATCAGTCTGGGGTGATGGGCCGTACTCAACGTAAGTTGCATCACTAGCACCTCCTGCAAGCTTCTCTATAACTCACTAGTGAAAATGGGATCTCTATCACTAACAATGCTAGAAGGAACTCCATGTAGACGGACTATCTCCCGATTATAGAAGGATGCTAAATATGAAGCTGTATGCTTGCTCTTAACTAGGTTGAACTGAGGACTCTTGGTCAATCTATCAACAATCACCCAAATGCTAGTGTTTGCATTCGTAAAATGGGTTAACTATTAATGAAATCCATAAAAATACTATCCCACTTCCACTTTGGCACATCTAAGGGCTGAAGTAATCTAGTGGGCTTTTGCTGTTCGGCGTTTACCCTTTGGAAAATGAGACACTTGGCTATGAATTCTGCCATGTCCTTCTTTATACCACCCTTATATAATGCCCTCTTCATGTCATGATACATTTTGTCACCACTTAGATGAATAGTCATACGAGAATGGTGGTCTTCCTCCAAAACTGCTCTCAACAAGTCACTGGCGCATGGAGCACAAAGCCTCCCATCTCTCCTAAGCCACCCTATGCCATCAATGGAATAGCGTTGGAGATGTCTTGAGTCCTCTCCTCGGCTAATCCTAACCATAATGTTCATGAGCTTCGAATCCTCCCGCTGCCTCAAGCCAATCTGATCCATAAGCTTCACGTCTTGTATTGCCAACAATCCGGGAGTAATGTCCGTAGAGGGCTTAAAATCAAAAGTAGAAAGAAATTCCAAGCTCCTCCACTCTATGAACAAAGGACTAAGGGTTGCTTTCTTTCTACTCAATGCACCTATAACCACATTACCCTTGACAGGGATAAAAGCTATCTCAAACTCATACAAGGCTAAAAACTCCATCCACCTCTTTTGCCTCAAGTTCAGGTCCTTCTGCAAGAATGGGTACTTGAAAGAGTTATGGTCGGTAGAATGCTCAAACCTCTCTCTAAGCAAATAGTGCATCGAAGCCTTAAGTACAAAATCTATGGCAGCCAACTCCAAATCGTGGGTAGGGTAGTTCTTCTCATGCGTTCTCAACTGCCTACTACCATAATACAATACCCTCCCTTTTTGCATCAACGCCGCTCCTAGACCCGTTCCGCATGCATCAATAAATAATGTGGAAGGCTTAACTCCGTCAGGTAAAACTAACACTGGTGCACTAGTAAGGGCTCTCTTATGCTTCGTGAGGGAATCCTCATAATCCATGTCCCACACGAAAGCTTTATTCCTCTTAGTAATGCGCATGAGTGGTGCCAAAATCTTGGCAAAGTCTCTAATGAACTTCCTATAGTAGCCTGCCAATCCTAGGTAGATCCTAACTCGGTAACGTTCTCGGGGGCCTTCCAATCTTACACTGCAATAACTTTGGCGGGTTCAACAGCCAAACCTTCCTTCGAGACTACGTTCCCTAAGAAACAAACTTCCTCTCTCTAAAAATGACGCTTCAAAACTTAGCTCTTAAATGATGACTATGAAGTATGCGATGAACTTCTTCCAAATGAACATCCTCTATATCCTTGGATTATACCAAGATATCATCGACGAATACCCCCACAAACTTATTTAGGACATCCATAAAGATGCGGCTCATTAAATCAATTTGTTTGGGGCATTGGTTAGCCCAAAAGGCATAACCCAACTACTCGAAGAATCCGTCCGGTGTCCTAAAGGCAGTCTTATATATGCTGTCATCAACGACTCTAAGCCGATGGAATCCCGTGGCTAAATCAAGATGAGAGAAAACCGAAGTACCTACCAACTGGTAAAAAAGATCATAAATCCTAAAGAGAGGATATCGGTTCTTCTTGGTGAACTTATTTAATTCCCTATAGTCCACGCAAGGTCAGTGAGAACCATCCATCTTAGTGGCGAAGACGACTGGCGCTCCCCACTCTGATGTGCTCCTTCTAATAAATCCCTTCTCCAAAAGCTCACGAATCTACTTGCTCAATTCTTTCCTCTCCCTAGGTGCCGTGTGCCTCACAGGTAATGCTAATGGCTTGGCATTTTTGGACAAATAAATCTTGAAGTC
Source organism: Allium cepa (assembly GCA_030765085.1). NCBI lineage: Eukaryota > Viridiplantae > Streptophyta > Magnoliopsida > Asparagales > Amaryllidaceae > Allium > Allium cepa. The sequence continues at coordinate 204,772,111 of CM060934.1, read as the reverse complement.
AATCTCTCTCTTAGGTGGCAGTCCCTTATCCTCCTCAAATATGTTTGCAAAATCTCTGACGACAGGAAACGAATGCAAATCTGATGGCGATGAATTGAGGGAACTAAGAAACTCAACATGACCGAACCTTGTGCGTCGCAAGATACCTCTAGAGTCCTACCACTGCAAGTCTCAAGTCTAATGACTCTCCTCTCATAATCTATATAGCTCCGTATGTGGATAGCCAATCCATCCCTAAGATCACCCCATACCTTGAGAATCTCAAAACATTGGCATCACAGTCAAACTCTACGCCTAGGATAAAGATTTTCAAACCTCGAAAAATCATAGATAAGTGTCTCGATCCTCATATGGGGTTTGAAACAATAATGGGATCTACTACTAATGGTATGTCCAAGTGCAAACAATCTACTAGGGACCTAGAGATAAAAGAGTTTGTTGCTCTAGAATCAAATAAAGTCCGAATGGGAAAATCAGATATAGAAATCAAACCATCAACTGTGAATTTCCTACCTCTATATGGAATGCTACCAGAAGGTGCTGTGTCTAATGCCTGAATCTGCGCAGCTAGTGCACTCGCTCCCTGGGGACAACTCCTACACATATGATCGGGCTGCCCGCGAGTATAACACTTATCCTTCATCTTCTCCTTCCAGCAATGCTTAACCATATGTCCAACCTTCCCACAACCATGGCACTTTATTCGATTCTTAATCTGCTTCTAAGGACCATCACCTTTCTTCTTCTTCTTATTCTTTTCCCACCACTTCTTCTTTGGACCTTCTGACTTGGCCTCCTCTTTAGACTCTTCCTCCTTGACCGTATTCGACATAAGCGCCATCTCAACCAAAGACTCATAAGTAGCTCCCATTAGTATATGAGTTAGCAATAATCCCTGAAGGGGTTGATTCAATCCCTATGTAAACTTCATAGCTTTCTTATATTGTGTGTTCACCAAATCTATACCAAATCGCGACAGCTCATTGAATTGATTGATGTTTTCCTTAACAGACAAATACCCTTACTTCAAATTGATAAACTTCTCTAACTGAACACTCTCTTCTGCCTGAGATAGAAACTTCCTATTGAATCACTCCCTGAATCCATCCCAAGTAATATTCCTTCCCTCCAACTCAATCACCTCCGACTACTAAGATGCCCCCTCCTTCAACTGCCAAACGGCCAGCAGAACTCGTTGTTGTCCATCCAATCCCCAAAGACCAAAAATCCTCTCTGTGTCCTAAGCTATGCTCTCGCCTCCACAAAAGTCTCCTTGCCAGAAAAAATCTTCCCACCCAAACTCGTAAAATCTTTACAAAGCTTAGGAAAATTGATGGCAGCAGGTCGGTTGATGGGATTCCTACTTGTTGGTGTAGGTTGAGCGCAGGCCTGTGCACCATGGTAGTTGTAGCTTGTAAGTACCTGTAAAACCAGGCTGGGACTGGAATGCCCTTAGGAAGGTTCGGGACATTAGCCATTCTACAAAAAAAAAGGTAGTTTAGGAAAGAGTCAAAGGAAAATTAAACTAGACTTATGAGGGGATTTTTATAAAAATTCTTTTATACTTAAAAATCATTCCTAAAAGTTCTTTTCTGAAAAATACCTTTAGAACAAGTTATTTTGAAAAAAAAATTTAGAATCCTGTAACCTTAGGTTCTGATACCGATGTAACGGCCCGCACATCACTTAACGCGATATTGTCCCTCATTTAGTCAATTCCTTCTCACGGGCCAAGCCAAGGTATGTGGTTTTTGTTCCTTAAAGGGCCTCGACGTTGTTATGAAGTAAAGACTTTGGTATATAAGCATTCACTTCAAATTATTTTTTTTCTTGATGTGGGACTATTATTCCCATTTTGAAGGGGTGTTACAATATCCCCCTTTAGAACCCAACGCCCTTGTTGGCTCATGAACACAACGCCACCCAGGCATCGTGGCTGTAACACATACATACCACAATTTCGCTGGGTATGGCTCTGATACCATGTGAAACACTCCACACGCTTTAATATACCCAAAAGGATACATTAGAAGGCATTGTGCGTTGTAGATATAACTGAAACTAACAAAAACTGAGATTCACAAGACAAATATAGATAAAAACAGCGGAAACTTAAAGTAATAACTTAACTAAAACAAAGCTACATAAATAAGTCAAATACCAAATACCACATACAAGTCTGAAAATCCAATGTGTCTCATGAAACAAAAACTCATAGTCTCAAAATTAGAGTACATAATATCCAACTTCATAAGCCAGTACGTAGAAAGAACAAAAGCCGAAATAAAAGAAATACATAGAAGAAATCTCCTCTAAGAGAACTCCAAGCTGCAGCTTTCTACCGACTTCACCCTTGATTGCCTAAGGGGGAAAAGGAAAAAATAGAGGAGTGGATCAGAGTAAAAGTCTGGTGAATGATAGTTGTTACTAGAGTCTTTAAACAAGATAAAGTAATAGACACTACAACAGTTCTAGCATAAATAAGGGTAATAAAGGAAATATGAAAGAGATAAATCAGAAATAAGTACGATTAAATATTGTTCAATTTATAAGATAGGTTAACTTTGATTGCCTGCACTTGTCCTTGATTTATGCTTTAATTAGGATGAATTCCTAATCTTGTAATTAGGATATGACCCTAATTCAACCCTTTTTGATCGGCCTGTTACTCCATAGACCTTGTTGCGGACCAGCTGTTATATAACTCCCTACATAACAGCCAATGGTATCTATGAAAGAAGCACAAAGCAACAGCTGTGGATCCGGATTTCATATATAGCTCCCTATATAGAAGGCAATGATATCTACGAAAGACACCCATGCTAAGCGCTTGGAACTCATAGCTATTACCGAGCACCAGAATGGAAGTCGCAGCGTAACTGCCACCATGCCCATGCAAACTTTTGCTCCACCTATTGGGTCTTCTTATCACCTCAACATCCAACATAAGCGTGCCCCTTATCCCACTTCAGGCTAATGTGATATCATCGTGTGTCCATAGAATCTATAGGGGAAATGTTGTTGGTACTTGCCCTTCATCCAAACAATATCTAGTTGCACCCTTTATCCAAATCCTCCTTGATTTGGACTTCTATTTGACCAATTATTATCATTCTTAGCATGAGCGTGCCCTAGGAAATGCTATTTGGTATAGGTCCTACTTTTATCTTTGCTTATTAAATTAGATTAATTATTTTAAATAAGCCTTTACAATTTACCCCTACCATCTTTGCTTATTAATTTATCCTAAGTCTTAAAATAAGCCTCATTCTGTTCCATTTCTTATTATAACCTATGTTATAATCATGCTCATTACTTAACCCAAGGTCTAAGTGTAAAAATAAGCTTCTTTCATTTTTCACTATATTTAGTTATAATTCTATGTTATAACTATGCTAATTATCTTTAATTAGTCAAATTCTAATTATAATTAGGTGTAATTTCAGTCTAATTCCATTATTTATTACAGCCTAATCAAATTATATATTACGATCTTTATAATTTACATCTTATTTTCTTCATTCAATATTCTAACTTATGTCATTAATATTCACGTTTAATTTGTTCTAATCCATACACGAAGAAAAAGGGGGATGAAGAGAATAGAGCTTGCATAAAATCCAAAAGATGTAAATAACAGTAAATAAACTTAAATACTATATATAAACTGTAAATCGAAAAAAGCTATGTATAATAGAAATAAACTAAAATTACTGAAAATAATAGCTGAAAATAATTCTAAAAACTGTAAATAAATTACTAAAAAGGCTATTCCAAAAATCCTAGAAAACTACAACTATTGGAAATCTATTATTTTAAATTACTTGAAGAAATCTTAAAATAATTACAATCGCTCACCTATAGTCCTAAAATTTTCCTTTGGCCTTCCTAGATCCACTTGGATTTGTAAAACAATTTAATATATGACGATTTTATCCTTTGGAAAATTATTCCGTTTAGGGTCCTTCCTAGAAAGGTGATCCCAATTGGAGAAAATCTAGAATGAGAAAAGGTGTTAGGTCTAGGGGTCTATTTATAGGTGTGGAAGTGGATCTTGGACCGCTGGATTTGGAGATTGAATAAGATGCAACCACGTCATAGTCTGAATAGGGGCCATCAGATGCAGAAACGAATGGACCAAATCGGTTCAAACGATGCAAAACATGTCTTTACTCCTCACCAAATCGTTCGAACGGATGAAAAAACATTCGTTCGCTTGCTAGTCGACCTATATATACATATTCCTGCTTATTTTGATTGTTTTATAACTTGGTCATATTTGCTCAGTTTCTGACCTTCTATATATGGAAATTGACCATAAAATTACCACGGACTCAATGGTACAACTCCCTTGGCTCAATTCTGATAACTTCATAAAGTTATTTTATTATTTATTTAATTAACAAATTAATTATTATGGGTTAAATCTTGGGTTGTTACAACTGATGAACATGAAGTGTACGAAGAACCTTCTCTAGATGAATAGCATGCCTCTCCATACTCTTGGAAAACACCTAAACGTCGTCCACAAACACTACTACGAACTTATTTAGGACAACTCTGAAAATACGGCTCATCAAATCCATAAAGTAAGTCGGGGTATTGGTTAACCCCAAAGGCATAACCAACCACTCAAATCCATCGGGTGTCCTAAATGTCGTCCTATCAATGCTATCGTTAGCGACCCTAAGCTGATGAAATCCACTGGCTAAATCAAGCTGAGAAAATACTTAAGAGCCAACTAACTAGTCAAAAATATCATCTATCCTAGGAAGTGGATAACGGTTCATCTTCATGAGCTTATTCAACTCCCTGTAGTGTATGTAAAGTCAAAGGGAACCATTCACCTTAGTAGCGAAGACGAATGGCGCTCCTTACTCAGATATGCTCCTTCTGATAAAGCCTTTCTCACTAGCTCACGAATCTGCTGACTCAACTCCTTCCTCTCCCTAGGCGCCATATGTCTCATTGGCAATGCCACTGGCTTAGCATTGTCATTCAAGTAAATTATGAAGTCGATCTCTGTCTTAGGGGTAGTCCCCTAACCTCCTCGAAGACGTCCGGGAAATCTCTTATGACCGAAACTGAATCTAACTCTGCTGATGACGAATCGAGGGAATAAAGGAAGCTCAACATGACCAACCCTTGTTGGTCACAAAAAATCTCGAGAGTCCTACCGCTGTATGTCTCTAGTCTAACGACTCACCTCTCGTAGTCCAATATCGCTCCATATGTGGATAGCTAACCCATCCCTAAAATCATCCCATACCCCAAAAATCCCAATACATAGGCGTCACAGTCAAACTCTACGTCTAGGATAAAATTTTTCAAACCCCTACAAATCATATATAAATATGCTGATCCTACTATGGGGTTTGAAACAACTATAGGGTCCACTACTAAAGAGATATCTAAGTGCAAAAAATCAACTGAAGAACTGGAGATGAAAGAGTGTGATGCTCCAAAATGGAAAAGGGTCCGAATGGGAAAAATCAGAAATAAAAATCAAATCTTCCATGGTGACATTCCTACCTCTGTCTGGTCCACTGCTGGAAGGTGTTGCATCCAATGCCGACATTCCTACCAGAGACTCATAGGTTGCTCCAATCGATATGTGAGTCAATAACAACCCTTGAAGGGGCTGATTTAATCCCTTCATGAACTTCATGGCCTTCTTGTGCCATGTATTCACTAACTCCATCCCAAACCGCAACAATTTATCAAATCAGTTAACATACTCCTTTACTGAACGACTTCCTTGCTTCAAGCTAATAAACATTTCCAACTACATATTCTCTTCTACTTGTGAAAAAAACTTCCTCTCAAACTTCCTTCGGAATCCAAACCATCCAACGTCTCTTCCTTCCAACTCAACAACCTCCCACCAATAAGAAGCCTCTCCTTTCAACTGCCAAGATGCAAGCCGATCTCTTTGTTGATCCCCCAGTCCCAATAGCCCAAATATCCTCTCTTTACTCCTAAGCCAAGCTCTCGCCTCTATAAAATCATATGTATAGGAATATGTCATGCCTCTTAAATTGGCGAAGTCCTTGCATAACTTAGAGAAATTGGCTGATGCGAGTGGATTGATGGGATTTCCACCCGCTAGTGTTGGATTGGGAGCTTGCCCTTGCACCTCTGGAGTCGTAGCTTGAAGGTATCTACCAAACTAGCCTGGGACTTGGGCACCCTCTGGAAAATTAGGGGCATCCGCCATTCTGTGCAAAGAAAAAGAGAATTTAGGCTCGAAAGAATTGATGGAAGACTGAACTGGACTTTATGGAGATTTTTTTATAAAAAGTCTATTTTATACTTGAAAACTTTTTCTAAGACTTTTCTTTTAAAAAATACTTTTAAAACAAATTATTTTTGAAAAATTCTTTACTTTTTAAATCAATTTTTAGGAATCCTGTAACCTTAGTGATGTGCACGTAAATGTGCATATTTTTACCACCATATTTATTCTTTTTAAATTAAATAAATGATCATATCGGGTATTTTAACTTGTTTAAACCAAAAATTCAAATTATTCTAGATTGTCACATATTCATCTTCATATATGGGCAAAACGGTCATTTGTGTGCATACATTTGTTTGAGAAAAATTAATTGAAAATTTGTATATATTTTTGTAGGAAATTGATCTCAAATAGAAGTGATTTCATGAAGATATGCATGCACAAAATTAATACAAAGGAATGAAGATGGAAATAATTCAAAGTGAAGAACATGGAGGACCCCACCTACCCACCTACCTTAATGTACAAATTAAAGGCTAATGCACATGCTTTTGGAGTTAATGGCTTCATGTACACTTAATGGGGGATTAAGACATGTTAATGATAACTTGGCCTCCACACTTCCTAAGGGGCATTTTGGGCATTCCCCAAAAAAATGAATTAGGGTTTTAACACTTGTATAAATACCCCTTATGTTTCATGTATATCTCCCTCTTAGTTAGTTAGTTTTAGTTTAAAAAAAAATCAAATCTCTCTTTCTTTCCATGGCTACTTAGCCATTTCTTCTCTTATGTAATTCTTTTCTTTTATACAATGTTAATTATTGTTTCTTTTTTTATTACATGTTCATTTCCTTTTATGCAAGTAGTGTAGATTTTCCTTTATGCAATTAGAATAGTTGTCTTTTCCATTAACTTTCATTTTTCTTTCTTTTTGATTTCATGTTGCTTTCTATATTTGTTGATTTGATAACAAATATGAGAGCTTAATCCCTACAATTTAGGGGTAATGAAGCTCTCTAGTATGTAGATGCAACATTTTGATGTTTATGCTCTCTTGTTGTGCTTTAATGGAAACACTTGAAGTGGTTTAATGATGTTGTTTAGCTTCGAATTTGATAGTCTATGTTGTTCATAACAAATAGGCTATGCTTAAACAAACATAACACAAATTGCCTCTTCATCTAAATATGATTATGGCAAATAAGTGAATGTTGAAATTGAAATTTGATGGCTTATATTTCTAATTAATGGTTAATAGGTCGTGCTTAAAATAAATTTTGCTTTCAACTTTGTTGTCATATTTCATGAGAGCTAAATGTGTATTAGTGGTTGTGTTATAGTTTGATGGTTTATATTGAGCTAATTAATAGCACAAATATACCATACTTATGATAAGCGCATCAACTAATTCACTAATGACAAGAAAAGAGAGATCATAACTTCATTTTGTTGATTTATATGATCTAGAGAGTGGATTTATCTCTAAATTGTTCTTTTAACTCTCATATTTTTATCATTTTCTTTTGCTAGTTTTTGTTAGTTTCTTACATTTCTAGCTAATCACTCTCGACTTCGGTATAATTTGATTGAATAGAATTTTAAAATCATCAATTCCCCGTGGATCGACCCGTATTCGCCGCGTGCTACATTCATACACCGTGCGCTTGCAATTATTTTTAAATTTAAATTCGTTCGACGGTTTTCTAAACCGATAAAATTCCATCGTACGAACAAGTTTTTGGCGCCGTTCCCGGGGAATTGCTTTGATTTTATTTTTCGATTCTTCGGGTTATTTTTGTTTGATTTTTTTTGTGTTTTTGTTTAATTTTTGTGTGTCTTTTGTTAGTGTGCTTGTTTCTTGTTTTCTAGTTGTTTTTGCATTTAAATATATCAAAAAAAATTGTGGTGTGATTTGTGTTTGCGTGCTTGTTTTCTAGTTTTATTCGCATTTGCATAAAAAAAACATACAAATTCTAAAACATTTTATTTTATTCCAAGTTACAATTTTTATTTTCTGTTTTTACAATTTTCTGTTTCAACCTTACATCTGCATCTTCTGTGCATACACACATTTTTTCAGTGCACTGTTACATCAACTCTCTGTTCTATATTTCTTCAAAAGAAAAACATTACATTTCAGTTCCATATTGCCTTTTCCATCACAACACATTACTGCTTCAAAACCATCTCTGTAGCTTGCTCTTCACCACCAATGTCTTTCAACCTCAACTACAACCTTCCACTTGGCCATAGCAGTTCCTCCGACCTACTTCATCACTGCCTGACTCAGCAACATCTCCCACTTCAACAACACTTCAGTTGCAATCATACACTTTCTGTCAACCTCCCTTCCATTCACATCAAATATACCGACTACATTGCTTCCTCCCCTACGACATTGCAATTCATTCATCAATATACTGCTCACATATCAAACCACATCAAAAATCTACTTTCTCCCATCACAGTTTACTTTCCATCCCCAACATCTTCCTTCTTGCCTATGCCACAATCACTTCACAGTTCATATTCCAAATATCACCTCCTCCTTCACATAACCACCACAAACCCAAACCAGCACCACACTTCTGCAACTACCTGACCATCAGTGTAAAACTGCCTCTGACAAAACCACCCTTCTTCAACTTCGACCACTCCAATTACAGCAACTGCAACTGCGCACATAACATCTCACCTCACAACTTTCATCCACCCACTGCCTGTCAACGGCCAATACATCTCACCATCTCTCATCTACACACAGACAAACTTTCTCCTACCCACAAACCACTACATTGCTTGCAGCCAACTCCATCATCGCAGCAATAAGCGACTTCAAACTTCCACAATAACACTTCATTCACCACTTCGACAACCCTTTGTCACTACTCCAAGTGCACATCAGTGCACACATCTCCTTACATCACTTTCCAGCAACACAGTCGTCGAACCACTGTCTAACTCCAGACTCACTCCAAATCACTGCAGCGCCACAACTGTCTTGCTCTCTGTTCACCTTGAATCCACTGCAGCCACCATCAATTGACAACAAAAACATACTCGCTGTTACATCCCATCTACCACTACCCAAACATTACCACTTCCAATCAGCAACCACTCTACTTACCTCTCCGCCCTTACAAACCAGAACCTGTTATTGCCCCGACCATCACACTTCAATACCCTAGTGCCATACAAATACAAACGCTACAACACTGATCACCACAGTTCACTGCTCAGTCACCAAAATCTGCCTGAGACCATCTTCAACACTAACAGCCTGTCACCTCCTCTGTCAAAATTCAGAGCAACGAACCATCACTATACTGTGCCTCAAATCAGAAGACCACAACCAAGAAACAGAAGAAAAAAAACTGCTTGCCTACACTACAAACTTCAGCATACCTGATCAACCTGTGCAGTTCATCAACAAAATCTTCCCTGTGCGACTGCTACCACCCACACTATTCAACCCAACTACTCCAAATTTACGTCCAATCCAATTCATCTCACAACAGTCACTTCAGCCACTGCTTCAAACTATCACTGACCTGAAACACGAAACTCCATAGCAACTCACGGCCAAACTGTGTGCAGCAGAATTTCACACTTCCCACGCAAACAGAAAGGTACTCCCTTGATTATTCCTCGACTTCGACACTGCCGATTCCATCATCCAACCATCAGCCGACGACTAAGCTTTTGGAATTGAATTCGAACTCAAACTCATGCAGCTAGGAGTCGAACAAATTTTGTAACTGAATTAAGGATTCTAATTTGTTTTTGGATTTCAAACGAGAATTTTATAAATTTGTGTGGTGGAATTTCATTCAAGATCGAAAGAAAAATCTCTGGCATTTCATTTTTGAACGGACGAAAAAAAAGTGAATCTCTTTTGCTGACTTTGGGAGGATAAGTTGGGTTTTGCTGCTATTTGATTGTTGGGCCTTGCGGGTAAATGGATGTGTTATAGCATAACCTGATTTTGGTTTTGACTTTTGAATTTGATTTTGGCTGTGGTCAAAAAAAATAACAACATTCGAGTCTTTCCTTCATTTGCTTATTATTTTGATTTTCCATTTGTTTTAGTCTTCTTTTAAGTTTCCTTTCAAAAAAAAAACCAAAAAAAAATATTGTATATATCTTAGTTTTTAATTTTCAGGTTGCCAACGCAGGAAATAAAGAAAGAATAGCTTGCTGAAAATTGCTTCCTTAGCTAGCCAAAATAAATTGCTCTGCTTTCTAAAAAATTCTGCTTTCATTTCTAGTTTTATTTGAATTGAATTGTTGGTTGCTTGCATTTGCATTTTAAAAAATAAAAAAATTCATTCGTAGTTACATTGTTAATACACGTTTAGTTTCTGTTCTGCATTTCATCATAGATTTTGATTAATAATAACGGTTAGACATCGATAACACTTAATTGTATATTGACAATTTGTCTTTTTTGAACAATTTAATTTCTTGGTGTCTAGGCTACGGCAGAGTAATAACCATTTATAAATATTACGGTGATTCGTAAATATTATAGTGGTTGTCCCTCTGAAGGTACTTAAACCTTCGGCTGCATTGCTACGGTGATTCGTGGTGCACCGATAAATCCTGCCCGTTACCTGGCTGAGAACTATCTTGTTTATCTAAGACAATTTGTGAATATACAATTTTGGGTTAACTTAGGATAAGTCATTTGTAATTAACCCTTGCATTCATTTAGTTGCATTTGTTCATGCATATTTAAAAAAAAAAAAAAAATTTCAAAATCCAAAACTAAAAAAATTATAAATATTTCTTAACTTAGTTTTTTTTTCCCTTTTCCTTTGAAAATTTTCAAATCAAAATTCCAAAAATCCAAAAAAAAAAATTAAAATCAAAAATTCAAAAAAAAAAACTTTTCAAAAAATTGAAAAACCAAAAATTAATTTCCCTTTTGAAAAATAAATTCCATTTGTAAATATTTTTCTTTTACCAAAAAAAAAACACAAAACATTCTTGAAAATGTCCGAGTTTCCCCACTTACGTGAAGATTACAATAGTTGCGAAAATCAATATAATCCATATGATTTCACTCCAAATTCGTGTGGATATTTTAACGACAACTATTCTTTAAACGATTTGAATTTTGAACCACAAAATTTTCAAAACGATGACCAAGCTTCAAATATTGAAAATAGTATTTCATCTTTACTTGAAATCGCTACACAACAAAATCAAGAGATAAATGAGTGGTGCAATTCATATTTGTGCTATAACTCGAATCAAGGTTTTCAAAATAATCAAAATTTGAATTCACTTCAAAATTCAAATGATTTCGAGTGTAACCCATGCCAATTCAATTTCGAGTTTCAAGATGAATTTCAAAATAAAGACGAAAATGTAAATCAATTTTCAAATAATTTTGGCAATGGGAATTGTTTCAATAATGATACGATCGAAAACTTTGGTTATCAACAAATTCAAAATGAAAGTTTTCAAATTAATAACCATGAATTTGATTTTCTTGACCAAATGGAAAAAGATAACGGGGATTTATTACTTGAAAAATACAAAAAAATTCATGAAAATCATAATCAAATCTCAACTGGCGAAGAATCAAATAATAATCTACCGTTTATCGAAATTGACAATTCTTGTTCTCAACAAGTCCAAATCGAAAATTTTCAAGTTAATAATTACAAATTTGACTTTGTTGAGAAAATGAATGAAATTTATGATGATCACACAAATTTGTTGATTAAAACATTGGAAAATTTTCGTGAGAAACAAAATCAAATTTCAATGTGTGACGAGTCAAAAGATAATCCATCTTTTACCCAAATCGATGATTTTCAAATGACAACTTTTGAAATTGATAATGACGATCTTAATCAAGTTGTTGAAAATACGGTAATTAAGTTGGATTTCAATTCTTTTGAGGGTGCGAAATTTGATTTAAACTTCGTTCTTCCTTTTTCTGAAAACTTGAATACGACAACTTTGAATTTTAAACTCCATTTACACGATGAAGTTGTTAATAATCCAACAAAGGAAGTCGAATTTAATGAACATGAGTTTTATGGACTTTTTGAAAATGAGTTATTGAATTCTAAAGGGGAAAATTTGAATCATCATTTTGATTTTGAAATCGATGATAAGCTTGAATTTGGTGAAAATAAAGTTGAACTTCAATCAATTGTTTTATCGACCCCAAGAATCATCGAAAACAAAACAACTCGTTCAATTATTAATAAAACAAAATTCGTTTTTCCAAATCAACAATCAACTTCGAAATCTTTTACGATTTGGTTTTTCGTGCTTAAGCTATGTCTTGCACATTTGACGAGACAAATGAATCGGTCTTTAGAAGACCGTTTCATTTACTTTTTGACTATATACTTTCTCATGTCTTGTAAATAATCATCTTTTCATTTTCATTTAAATAAAGGTTATGATTTATTTTTCTTCTTCCACTTGGGTTGACTGTGGGGACACAGTCAAAATCAAGTGTGGGGGTAAGGCTCATCTTCATTTTTTTTTCATGGTTTATTTTTGCTTTAAAATCACAAAAAAAAGATCCCATAAACAAATTTTCTTTTGATTTATTTTTAAAAGAAGCACTATAAGATAAATATATGGCTTTGGTTTATTAAATTGAAATTTTTGAAAATTTATTGGTCTTAACAAAAATAAAAATGAAGTTTGATTACAAATAATAATGGTTTAACTAGTATATAGGAAGATTCATACGTGTTGATTATGAAGTACATCCTAATTGAAAATCTTTGTTTTAAAAAGTAGTTGATTTAAAGTAAAGGATATAACATTTTTTTTGTCTTCTAAGTTAAATGGTGCTAAGGTGATTTTGCAAAACTCCCTCTCAAAAAAATATAAAAATAAAAAATAATAACATCCAAGTATCCACTCTCATTTAAAAGTCCTCACGGTTATGCATGGGTGAATTACTTGGAATCTTTGATTATGTGCTTTCATACTCATTTAAAAGTCCTCACGGTTATGCATGTATGGAACACATGTAAAAAAAAACATAATAAAAAAACCACCTACGGTCGATAGGTGTATGCACGAAAGTGTGTGCACTCGCCATGCTCTGTACTGCCCTCACATAAGCCCGAAAGGCAGTGCATGGGTGGTATATCTGGCCTCAGTTTACCTGAGCTAGGTGTGTAATTTTTCTTGCAAATAATGAGAGAGCAAGCAATTGAAATCCTAGCACTATTTTTACTTATTTGATTTGATCTGTTATTGAAAAGAAATGAAAATACCACTTTGATAAACTTTGATAATCAACTAAGGATCCATTTTATAATTACACTTTGTTATCAACCGAAACAACAAGTTAAACTATTGTCTATTTGTTATGATAACTTGATTTTTGTTGAAAATTTTGACGAGTAAATGACATAAATTTTCAAGATAATAACCAAAACCTATATTTAACTTATTTGTGTCAATTTAAATATAAATCCTTCATTTGTAAATATTTTCAAAATTTTGCATTCATCTCTTTGTAAATAAATCTTGCATTTTGTAAATATTTTCATCATGCATTGGATTTTGTGGGTAGTATCCGCTGAAAACCCTCACGAGATAACACTCGTCCTACTAGGGACACCCAGAGGTTTAACGGCTTATTGCATACGCTCAATGCAATCGTACTCCCTACGAAAACGGATTTACCTTAGTTTTAGTTTATTCGAGGACGAATAAAAAGAAAACTTGTTCGTACGACGGAATTCTATCGGTTTAGAAAACCGTCGAACGAATTTAAATTTAAAAATAACCGCAAGCGCACGGTGTACGAATGTAGCACGCGGCGAATACGTGTCGATCCACAGGGAATTGATGATTTTAAAATTCTATTCAATCAAATTATACCGAAGTCGAGAGTGAATAGCTAGAAATGTAAGAAACTAACAAAAACTAGCAAAAGAAAATGATAAAAATATGAGAGTTAAAAGAACAATTTAGAGATATCCACTCTCTAGATCATATAAATCAACAAAATGAAGTTATGATCTCTCTTTTCTTGTCATTAGTGAATTAGTTGATGTGCTTATCATAAGTATGGTATATTTGTGCTATTAATTAGCTCAATATAAACCATCAAACTATAACACAACCACTAATACACATTTAACTCTCATGAAATATGACAACAAAGTTGAAAGAAAAATTTATTTTAAGCATGACCTATTAACCATTAATTAGAAATATAAGCCATCAAATTTCAATTTCAACATTCACTTATTTGCCATAATCATATTTAGATGAAGAGGCAATTTGTGTTATGTTTGTTTAAGCATAGCCTATTTGTTATGAACAACATAGACTATCAAATTCAAAGCTAAACAACATCATTAAACCACTTCAAGTGTTTCCATTAAAGCACAACAAGAGAGCATAAACATCAAAATGTTGCATCTACATACTAGAGAGCTTCATTACCCCTAAATTTTAGGGATTAAGCTCTCATATTTGTTATCAAATCAACAAATATAGAAAGCAACATGAAATCAAAAAGAAAGAAAAATGAACGTTAATGGAAAAGACAACTATTCTAATTGCATAAAGGAAAATCTACACTACTTGCATAAAAGGAAATGAACATGTAATAAAAAAAGAAACAATAATTAACATTGCATAAAAGAAAAGAATTACATAAGAGAAGAAATGGCTAAGTAGCCATGGAAAGAAAGAGAGATTTGATTTATTTTCTAAACTAAAACTAACTAACTAAGAGGGAGATATACATGAAACATAAGGGGTATTTATACAAGTGTTAAAACCCTAATTCATTTTTTTGGGGAATGCCCAAAATGCCCCTTAGGAAGTGTGGAGGCCAAGTTATCATTAACATGTCTTAATCCCCCATTAAGTGTACATGAAGCCATTAACTCCTAAAGCATGTGCATTAGCCTTTAATTTGTACATTAAGGTAGGTGGGTAGGTGGGGTCCTCCATGTTCTTCACTTTGAATTATTTCCATCTTCATTCCTTTGTATTAATTTTGTGCATGCATATCTTCATGAAATCACTTCTATTTGAGATCAATTTCCTACAAAAATATATACAAATTTTCAATTAATTTTTCTCAAACAAATATATGCACACAAATGACCGTTTAGCCCATATATGAAGATGAATATGTGACAATCTAGAATAATTTGAATTTTTGGTTTAAACAAGTTAAAATACCCGATATGATCATTTATTTAATTTAAAAAGAATAAATATGGTGGTAAAAATATGCACATTTACATGCACATCATTTAGGCACTAATACCAAGTGGAACACCACACACCCCTTAATATACCCAAAAAGGGCACACTAAAGAATATGGTGCGTTTTAGGTGGAGCTATAAACTTACAGAGACTAAGATTCATAAGATAAAATAAATAAAATAGCGGAAACATTTAAAAATAGTAACCTATTAAAAATCAAACTTCACAAAATAAGTCATAATCAAAATAAGTCTCAATATACCAAGTACATATGCCTTATGGAAAACAACATCTTAGTCACAATATCAGAGTACATACATAAAACCATCCCTCTCAACAAGTGCCAATACATGAAAATAAAACAAAAAAGAAGAAGAATACATGAAGAAAAACTCCATAACTGAATCTCCAAGAAAATCCGAAATCTACTATCCCTGCCTCTGCTGGCATACAGGGGAAAAAGAGAAATAGAGGAGTGCGTCAAACTAAAAGTTTAATGAACGAAAGTAATTACTAGTATTCTTAAGCAAGGTAAAGATAATAGACTTTTTAATAGTTCTAGTATAAAAGGAAATAAAGGGAAAGATAAAGCTGGAATTTAATATGGTTTAACCGTTTACTTTGCCTAGATAGTTCAATTGGATTGTTTGCACTTTTCTAGAACTACTTTGATTATGATGAAATCCCAATCCTAGTTTAATTAGGTTGAAGTCCTAATTCTACCCTTTGATCGGCCTTCTATCTCAGTTGTGCCTACCGTGGGCTAGTCCTATCATGTGGGTCCAATAGAAAAAGACATCTGTTTAGCGCTTGGAACTCAATAGCGACTTATCTCCCTGCACCTTGGTCGCACGCTCGACCATAGTAAGGCTCGCGCTATCTGTTGCTCCCTCTTTGGACCTCTTATTTACCCTAAAGAACATAACCATGTCCGGCCTCACCTTCATGTGTTGTGAGACCATTAGTTCCTGATTGAAGGGGAATGCTATCGATACGGGTCCTAACAAACAACATCTAGTCGTGCCCCTTGTCCAAATTCCTTAGTTTGAACTTCTAATTATTGACCATGTATCTACCCTAAACAGCATAAGCGTTTCCCATGGGAAATGCTGTCGGTACGGATCCTACTTCTATCTTTGTTTATTAACTTAGTATAAGTCTTTAAAGTAAGCCTTTTCTGTTCTATCTCTAATTATAACATGTGTGTTATAACTTTGCTTATTTACTTAACCCAATACCTAAGTTTAAAAATAAGCTACTTCTGTCATTTCATCTATTTTCTCTTTTTAGTTGTAATTACATGTTTCAATTATGCTTGCAAACATCTTAAATTTACCTATTGCAGTCTAAGTCCAATTTATTACAATTCTTCTTATTTTACATCACATTTTCTATAAATTCAGTGTTCTTATATTTTATTCCATATTAAAAAATTATTTTCTTCTATTTATTCCATTCTCGTAAAAAGGAAATTAAAAAGAAATTGACATTTATAAAAGAAATCCTAACGTAGAATAGATGTAAAGAAAACATAAATAACTGTAAATAATTATAAATAATTAGAAAAACTATAATTAACAGTGGATAGTTGCAAATAACTGAAATAGAATAGCTAAAAGAAAATAAACTGGAAAACAAGTCTAAAATTTACTTAAAAATAAACTGTAAATAAACTTGCATAAAGGTTACCCTAAAATTGTAGAAAAACTACAACTATTGGAAACCCTATTATTTTAAATTACTTAAAGCTCTAAAATAATTGCTTCAACACTTATCTGTGGTCTTTAGCTCTTTCTTTTAGCCTTCTCGGATCCACTTAAGGAGTATAAAATATTTTAATTAAAAAGATATCCTCCTCGGAAAATATTCCTTTGAAGGTCCAGCCTTAAGCAATGAATCCAGATGGAGAAAATCTGAATGAGAAAAATAGCTAGACCTAGGGTCTTATTTATAGTGTCATTTGTGGATCTTTGACCGTTGGATTTGGAGATTAAATCTGGTGCAACCACGTCACAAGCTCGATGGGATCCGTCGGAATGAAGCATGGATGCACGAGATGAAGTAAAAATAGAAAAATGATGTGTTGAAATCGAATTGGATGAAGCCAGCAAAAGAATACACACGGGTCGACCTGGATGTCGACCTACCACTTGCTATTATTTTGTTTTCTCGTTTCTTGTTTATTTCGTAACTTCTTCGTTCTAGCTCCGATTTTGATAATCTACATATGGAAATTGACTAGAAAATTAACACTGGCACAATGGAACAATGCCTGTGTTACAATTCTGAAAATTTCACAAGTTATTTTTATTATTTAATTAATTCATTAACTGATTATTATAGCTTAAATTTCGGGCTGTTACATCTACATTCTGGATAACATCCACAGCGAGTTGTTAAAGTGGTTCCAATATTGATAGAGAGTATCCCAATAAGAGACCCCGGTCTCTTTAGCAAGCAAAGTCATTTTTCACACTGGTTGGTTCTTTTGAATTTCAAGAACAAGTCATATTCCATATCAAAATATCAGATTCACTTCAAAATATCATTTCATTTCAAAATACCATATTTACTCAAAATATGTCATTTTCGCTTGAAAATATCATTTCAAATTCCAAATTAAGTTATAACCTCATTTAATTGCATTTGCAGTTAAATCAACGGTTTAGATATAAACATTCCAACTTGCATGGTTTGAAATTTTTCAAAAATTGTTTGAATAGTTATAAATAGTTTAAATCATTTAGAGATATAAAACAGTTTAATATGAATGGTTTGGGTCTTTGAAATGGTATATATAGTAAAATAGTTGGAAAATCAAAATAATTTGAGTATTAAAAAAATAGATTTTAAACAGTTTATATTAAAATAATTTATTTTGAAAATAATATCAAATCAAACTGTTTCTTTCCATTTCAACAAATCTGGACCCATATCCAGATATCAAATCAACAAAACACATTTTGCAATCTTTCAATTCAATTGACTCAATTTCGATTTAGTTTCAAATCAACTTGATTCTGACTTTAATTCGAATTAACTTCAATTTTCAAAACGTTCATTTTTAACTTCAAATTTGATTTAACAATTCACTTCAATGGTTGAAACTTCAATTCGATTCTTAGTCTAAACCATTTCAATTTATATCAATTTCAAGTCTAATTTCAGTTTACCAATTTAAAGCACTTAATCAAATTAAACCTCATGTTCAACTTTTAATATCCAATATAAAATAATTCAATTTTCCGAATTAAAGTCAAATATCAATTATAACTTCACATTTCTACTTCAATTCTTAAAACAATTTCTTTTAACCAATTTCAGTTTCAACATTTCAAAGATTGAATTGGAAAATAAATTAATTCATATAAATCCATATTTTATTTCCTTTAAAACAAAATCATTTGATCAAAAATCAAAAATCAAAATTTTTTAAACCATTTAATTTAACCGATTCAATGCCGTATGTAATTTTTTATACTATGGCCAAGTGATCAGTAATTCCAATTATAATTATAGGGATGGATATATTCCATTTCAACCCAAATCAAAGTGTTATAGTTATATATCATACCAACTTATTTCTTGATTTATTCGAAATGATTTAAATAATAGTTTATATGTTGTCACTTAATATACAAAGTGATAACAAAGATATGTAAAAATAAATAAACATCCAATCATCCAAAATGTTAATAAATAAACATCCATCATAATCAACATCCAAATCAACTAATAATTCACAACAATTCTTCGGTTATCAATATTAGGTATTTAACAAGCAATTAAATCTAATATTTATTTAAATATCAATTTAATTCAATAAATTTTTTAATTACAATTAAAATGTCAATTTAAACTACCAAACAGAAACCAATAAATTCTTATCATATCGTAAATTTAATTCGACTAACATAAGAAGATTTAATATTGCGTTAGTGGATTAAATCACCTACCTTTAATTTTAGCCTATAAAAATCCAAATAGAAGCGCAAAATCTCAACAGTCTCCAAATTCAACCAAATCGGTTTCATGTTGTCCGAAATTTAAATATGAATCCAATAGAAGAAATCACATGTGAATCGAAGTTTATATGCAAAAGATATTCATGTTATAAGAATATTATTAAAATAAAAATTGGTACACGTTTAATAAAAAATAAACAAAGCTTAATACTTACATTTCCTAAGATGAAGCTTCAAGCAAAGATGAAAGAACAAACTAAAATGAGGGCGGGACGTATAGGAAAAATGAAAAAAATGAAACTCATTTTTCATAAAAGAAAGCTTTTGAATTTGCAAAAATGAGAGCTTTTGAATTTCCAAGCTCACGTTAAAATGATTCTTGGAAAGGAAGATTTGAAATGGAGATCTGAACATAGGAAATGAGGTGGTGATAAAAAATTAAGGGACAGGTTAAAACGGGAACAATTTATGATAAGAATATACCTTCAGCAAAGAGCAATTTGAACTAAATGAATATCAGATGTCAGACGAAACAACATGCAAAATTAGAAATAAAGTAGTGGGTCATTTAATAATAAGGAAATGGAGATGGAGAGAAAAAAATGAATGTCACATTCTGTTTTAAAAGCTTCTGAAAATGAAGGTGAAAAATGAACGTTAAGGTAGTAAATTAAATATGAACAAATTAGGTATTGGAATAAAGTAAATATGAACGTCCTATTTAAGTGTAGTGAGTATTAAAAGAGGCGAAGGAAAAAATTAAAAACATGAAATTAATGTACCTTTACGAAATAAAAATAAACTTTAGACAATGTAAATGGAAAGGAGTAATTGAACAATGAGGAAACAATGAAAAGAGTGTGATAATTATTAATTAGAAAGGGAATGAACATACCACTCTACACTAGTAATAAACTTTTGAAATTCAAATTTCAAAAGTAATTGTTCATTCAATTAATTTGTTAACCCCAAACATACCAAAATTGATATCCATTATAGATTTAATTAACACACAATAAATAAAAATAAATTCTCTACACAAATTTTATGTAATTAATTAAGAGAATATACAGCATTACGAAATTTTCATTTCTCTCTCTCGCTAATTAGAATGGGAATTTAAACAGACATGTTAACATTTCGATTGAACGTTTTACTAGGCATGCATTGACATACATTCAACATATGACAACATAAATGAGGTAATATAAACAGGCGTATAATATGTATATATGTACATCTTTATCTCCACTTATTGTTTAGATTCATAAATAAAAGGTATGTTAATAATCCACATAAGGAGGCAATGACTGTAAGAGTAAATAAGAAGAGCGAAGATGGAAAGGTAAATTATGTTGCAATTAAAATCTAACCAAGTATAATTTAAAAGGAAATAGTCAAGTTTAAATCTATTTTACCCCTTTACAATCTCCTATTAACATTTAATTTAATACCATATGAGATTTCAAACTAAATAATCTTTTTTTATGATATAATTGGATCTGAAACATAAGTTTATATTTAGGTACAAACATATATGTTGTAAACTAACACTAAATTTTGAAAAATGAACTGAATTAATTGGAAATAAATCACCCAGTTTAAATTTATTTCAATATATGTTTGCAATTAAAGTCTTCTCTCGTTTTTATTAAAAGGTTCCAATTACATTAATTACCATTGATTTCTAAGTTTAATTTTAAAAGAGAAATGAGACAATTCAATTCCCTTTCATAGTAATTTAACGTATTTATGAAGTTATTGTATACAAACCAAAAGTTATTAATTTATTATTAAATAATTGAATCTTATTCCGATAATCAATCTTTCAGCCACCAACATTTCAAATAAATAAACATATGATTTCTTCTTTAATAATGAACCATATATATATATATACACACATACATATATTATTCCAATCAATTGGAATTTACATTCATACAGTTATTTATTTTCTTCCCTATGAAAGATTACAATTATATTCGAATTAAACTTTACAATTTTATTCCCAATTAGAGATAAACATTAATTTTCATCTTTATAACATTTAATGTTTCAAATCTTATTATTAATATGCAAATCAAACACTGTTTCGCATTCAATTAATTTAAGTTATCATCTTTTTAACTTATTGAAATTTTTTATTTAAGGATTTTATCTTAGATTATAACATACATCTAAATTAATAAATTATAAAAAATTTATTTGTAACCATTTTTATTCAGTAAATATACTAAATTTAATATTTCTAAACGGTTGAAAATACTGGTCGCTACAATTCAAAATTCCTCCCTCTAAACCATCCAGAGGCCCTAATTTGCTACCATCATACTACCTAAACAAAGCCCCAATTAGGCCATAAATTTTTTTCAAACCGAACAATATTTATTGCATTTAAGTCCAATTTAAACATGTATCAATATCAGGTATCGATTAGTGTTTATATAACTTTATACCCATACTTTTTAATATTTTCCAATAAACATCAAATAAAATTTTGTAATTAATATTTCTTAAATATTATTTAATTTAATTTATGTATAACAATTATAGTTTAGTGACATCAGGTGGTAATAGGAGTATTGGACATTTCGGTTATGTGACTCTTAGGTGGAAATTTGGTCAACGGTTTATATCGAACAATTCAAATATAAATGTTCATACGTCACTCAGTAGGTGGTGTGACATTATGGCCAAATTTATTGCTTACTTGGCATCAATAGAACCCAATTTAACTTTATTACGCATTACCTGAGAGTGGGAATTATTTAGTCTAATTCTCTTCATCAAAACTATATCACTTTGGGCTATGGAATTTGATGGTGGTCAAAATTCCATTATCGTCCATATTCGGCTCTATAGTCCAAACATAAAGTCATTAGTTCAACAATGACAATTATTATTAATTGAATTGATGTAGCCAGAGACTTTGACTTTTATTTGATGTCAGTTAACTGTAATACCAACATCACATAAATGAGAAGACATATCCTCTCTCGAATATTGTTTTAGTTCCACTTCTTTCACTCGACCTAACTATAGTCATTCGATGGATGTCACGCCATGATTTAACTGTAAGCAAAGTGGAGCTTCCATATTGAAGATCAACTATATTTAATCAATAGAACTGTGTAATATTTACTGCTATTTTCTATTTGACCTTAGTTCTATTAACCAACTAAGGCCATTGAGAGAATCATAACATGGTTATCCAATAACTATCAGTACGTAACCACATGGTGCCCCCAATAGCCATGAGTAATACACCACCCAAAATTTGGACAACATCACGTACATTGGTCTCAGTGGATGTATCTATATTCAGTCTCAATGCATCTTGACTAGGAATATTTGAAATGATATGTTTATTTTATTGTGATAAATCACTCATAATTAAAGCATATTGTGACTACTATCAAAAAATATATCATTCGTGCATTTTCTATTAAATATACTATCAAGTATATAATTGATAGAAAACACCTTTTATTGGTTATCTAGTTAGATATAGGTAATAGTTACATAATTGCCAACTAACATTATCAATATCCACTTGCACTTGGGGTCAATTATGGTGCAACAACCCTACCGTTATACCCATATTATTAAAGAACATTACATATAATATCTTCTAATAACACAGAGAATATGGCTGGTTACGGGAGATCGAATGTGAATATTTCTTTGGACTAACTCTGACACGTCTTTATTACCATTAGGATGATCTGACTGAAAATTTAATGCCTACAGTATTAATACAAAGTAATAAACACACCGATATAAAATATTTAGAAGAGTATATAATGCAAATAAGTTAGAATCAAAGTAATAGACCGCATCGGAATAATATATATTATATAACATAATAAGATGCGAGTCCATAAAATATCAGTACTAGACCAACATAAATATATATATATATACACACACACACATCATATCCAAAATATCATATCAGGACATGACTATAGTTAAATAATATACATGGCCCATCATCCTAAATGTACATATATATACAATAACGAAGTAAACCGGAATAGTCTACTCCAGTGCTAGCACAAAAATCTATATGCGAGTCCCTGTACATGTAGAGTCTCGGCTTGACTTGAGTACTATTAAAATAAATGGGTCAAACTATATCTAATAAAAAGGTTAGATACTGATATCATAAATATAAGACTTAATAATAAAATAAGCCATAAGAGAAATATGCCTAAAACCAAATAATCATAATATAGCATATCAATCAAAATCAACATTTCATAAATCCAAATCAAGTCTTAAATAGACTCATAAAAAATATGGTGATAACAGTTCAAAATTCTTTGGTGTCAAAAGATACTAAATATCCATCCCAAAATTTCTAAAGAACAATCATCACTAAAGAAATATTAATGGCAGTCAACTATTAGTTTAATACAATGACATGAAGTCTAACGTATCAAAATAGACCGTATCACATATTATATAAGTCTAACATATCAAAATAGATGTAACATCCCCCTACTTGGAGGCTTAAAATTAACGGCTATAGATGCTGCAGTCATCTATAATTATTAATCATCGACGACAAAATACAGCAATGTTAGATACATTGGTATACAGATCACAAGAATATGGAAAAAAATTAGCAAATCAAAACACATTTCCACATTCCATTCAAAATATTTCGTGTCTATTACAAAATTCCACAAACGTTAACCACATTCAGAAAAATATAATTATTACACATACACCAAGAGAGACATATGAAGATGCCACCTTGGTTGATCAGAGTATATAATAAGGCAATAAAACAAGTATTCTTTTACATCCAAAATATATAGAGGAATAAAGTAACTCTAAATAACTAGCTCGCCTCTTTCAAGTCTCTAGAAGCTTTACTCGTCTAAGAAGAGAACTTGGAAACCCTAAAGCTCAAACTACTCAAAATCAATTGAGTACCCGAGAGTTTAAAGGAAAATCAAAAACTTTGAGTCAGGCATAAAGCTTGGTATGAATTATAATTTAGCATCTCAATCCATTTAGATATCTAGTGGGACCATGCGGCTTAGCGGAATGGATTTTCTCCACACTAGTATCCTAAAACCATTATAAAACCATATATTGTGCTCCTGCATCCACAATGGTTAAAATATAGCAATTTAAAATATTACGATGATATGCATACATATTAAAACATTCTGGATTCCATATCCTCTGTTTATTTGACTACCTATCATATTTATAGTTTTCAGGGTCACTATAAACCTATTATTTTTCATTGGTTTTGTAACAACCCCCAATTTCGTACCATTCAAATCGACAATAATCCACACATGCCAGACTTGAATGATGCGAAATAACAGATTGTAAATAAATTTGGAGCAAATGAAATCAAATATACAGAATCACAGACACAGAATAACTCGCAGCGGAATATAAAATAACATAGTAGTTCATGAAGCTACTATAACAGAGTCTCAAACCAAATACATAATATAGCCTGAAAAACAACAGAATAGAAATCCCAAATACATAGAAGTTCACTAATACATGAGATAAACTAATACAGCTGAAACAGAAGTAGATAAATATGTAGATAAGTAGAAACTCCAGTGAAAGACCAGCTCCAGGAAGAGAATCCAAAGCTGTGAATACTCAGGCTGACCCGAGCGTAAAGCAAAACACAAAACACTCGAGTCAGGACAATATATACTTATATAATGTAAACCAACTCAAGTGAACTGTAATAAAGATACAAGTAACTTAAAGGATGCCTGGGACCGCCCATCCTCTAAGGATCTGTTAAACTATTTACTATATAGTAATATTTCGCTATTATACTAATGTCTACAGTAAAATAAACATACTTTTAAATAGCGTTCCGGGCTACCCGTATCACCCTTCACACATAATAGTCCCGGTAGTCCATCCAATATCATGTCATCTCCACTCTGGGTGACTGTCAGAGGATACCACACGGGATACGGGAGAAAGACAAACTCGTAGTAAAGGCTCGGTATGGTAGGTGACACGGCACACAAGGCAATGCCAGGGTAGATATACCAATTACGCACACGGGCTGGTGGTAACGCAGCAGCCACATACGCCCACCCCGAACAACACTCCAAAAATCAAGGGGTGCGCCCAATCGATCACAACAGTAATAGAATGGTATCGAAGAAGTGTGTTCAGCCAGAGGTGCTACCTCCTTTGGCCCGAGATCGCTCCTGTTTTAGCCACCTTATGCTAACTCACGGGAGTTAGGTTCACGAAATGTACCTTAGGAACGTCGTTACCATCCTACTTCATTCTGGAATCTCCACCGCGCATACAGTTGTTAAAGTGGTTTTCGGTATCGACAGAGAGTATGTCCATATCCGATCCCGGTCTCTTTAACAACCAATCGTTATTATAACCCGTAGTTATAATTTCAAAAATGGTATTTGTTTCTCAAAATCCAATATCATTTCAAATCCATTTCAAAATATCAACTTATCATTTCATTTGAAAAACATATTCATTTTTTTTATTCAATTTAAAAATACCATTCACATTTCAAATAGTTCAATTCCAGCAAATTACTTCGTTTAAATCCTTTAAAAGTGAAGTTATTACATTTAATAATTAAATTATTAAACTTCCAAAATTTTCAACTTTCAAAGTTCATTCATTCACTTAATTTTATCAAAACAGTGAAAATTCAACTTTCGCAGCATTTGGAAATTGCTACAGAAAGTTATATTCAAAACTGTTAAATTTACCAAAGACAGCGTTTAAAATGCTGTAATAGTGTTACATTAGTTTCAAAGAAAAAAAAACTTAGTTTAATCAAACAATTATATTTTCTAATTCACTTTTAACTTATAAAATCACATAATTTTACTTTTATAACCATCATTTAATATTCTTTAATTTCATGATTTCATAAAGTTAAATTTCCATTTAAAAATTCATATTTAACACTAATTCACTTATTAAATTGCAGTGTCCAATTTTAAATTCATTACATTTAAATTTCAACCTAACACTTAAGTTAAAATTCTCAAATATAACTTAGTTTATATTTTTATTTACTTAATTAAAAATTCACTTTTAAGTCAATTCCAAAAGTTCCAAATTTAGTTACAATTTAAAATTTCAACTTAAATATTCATTCATTTCACATTTCAACTTTATTATGATATAAAATCACTTTAAATTCCTTTAAATTCAAATTATCATAAATTTATCATGCTTTCATATTCTATTTAATTTCAAATTATAATTAAATCAAATTTCCCAAAATAGCTTACATTCAAAATTTTCTAACCTTTTCGTTAATTTATTTCACTTGTAATTATTCAGAAAATCAATAATATTTTACCAAAAATCATTTTTAATTAGGTTTAAATCAAAATATTTTAATATTTACATTTCTAAAATAATTTTAAAAATTTTAGAAAAATAATTAACTACGGGTCTGTATATAATTTTCTACACTAGGAAAAGTGATACAGGTAATATATCATTTCAACCCGTAATTTACAAAGAAAAATCTGGGTTTTATCATTTCAAACCCGCAGTCCCAAGTAAATGAAATAAATTTGAAAGTCATTCAGGCCTATCATTTCAGCCCATAATGATTTTCCCTTATTCTAAAGTCCGTTCGGGTATGTATCATTTCAACCCATAGTGATTCTAATCTAAAGGGAACTTGCAGTGTGATAAACGAATAAAATAACAGAACGACATAATATAACAGTAATAAATGTCATAATAGGTGTTTAAGCATGGGTGAACATCATATAATAGTGACATAGCAAATAATAATATAGTGATGCAGTTTACATATTCACAAGTGATCAATTTACTATTCATATAAGTATAAAACTGTCTGGTGAGAATAACTCACTGTTTTGAGCTGATGACACAACAATGAATTGCACAAACGGGATCTACACAAGCACAAAAGCATGACACAGATACGAATGGAGGAGCCAAGGATTAATTCCCTTGAATACCAATCAAACAAACAATATAATAATTATAAGGTTTCAGACCAAAAATACGATAAACTATGCTAGAAATAACTTCATAAAACAAAGCTGAAATGCTTTGCACTTGCTTCCGACATCCCATAGGCTCGGCCAGAGGTGGAGTACAGGTCTAAGGCAATGGTTTTGGGTCAGGTCTGGGTTACTAAGGTCGGCCTAACATGAGTTTGTTGATGGCAAAAGTTATGGAGATGGAACAACAACACAACAAGGCGTAACTACTAACAACATCACAAGTTTCAAGCAAACAAAGCTCGGCCAAGGCTGCTGTGGTCACGGCCAGAGGAGTGGGGTCCACTGTGATGACGTGGCAGAGGGTGCTGGAGGTGCTGGAGGTGGTGGTGGTCATGTAGGTGGTGGCCATGGGTGGTGGAAGTGGTGGATGTGAAGGCTTGTGCTTGGCTAGGTCAAGACATTGGAGTTTGGTGAACTTGGTGAAGGAACTACCACCTAGGGTGGTACGGATGGGGATGGTCAGTGAGGAGGAGGTGCTGATGGCGTGCTCAGGTGGTGGTAGTGGCAGAAGGGGCTGGAGAGGGGCATGACCGATCCTATGATAAAGAAGATCAAGTGCAAATCAAATGAAAAATCAGCATAAGTGAACAAAAGGAGATAAAAGAAAAATAGAATTCTACCAACTTCTCAAACAAGTTATGGCCGAAATTTTTTTTAATGAGATGAGAAATGATGTACGTGAATGAATAATGGAGGTAGGAAGCTGAAGTATGTGAGTTATTATGGCTAATTAATGGCAAAAGTAAGTTAAAAATGTGAAAAGGCGGGAAAATCAAAAGCCATTGGAAATAAAAAGTCACAAACCCTTTCAATTTACCTTAAAGTATTTGTATAAGTTTATATATTCTGAAATAAAAATATTATCAGATAAAATTTCGAAACTTTAAAAAAATATAAAAATATATATATACCATTTATTAATTATATAGAGTAAATTAAGGAAAAATAGTTAAAACAGTGAACTAGACAAGAAAATTTAAAAGTAAATGAAATAAATAAAAAAAAATTCATATGAGCTTGTAAAGTATTTTTAAACATAAATAATAACATAAAACAAAATTTTATTCACAAAATAAATATTTAAAATTTAATTTAAATATATTTTATGGACTTCCTATCCTATTTCATAGTTTTCATGGGATCATTAAGATCCTATTGGCCCCCGCCAATGACTTAATTAAATTCATGGGTTCTCTCTGAACCTATTGGTGCCTCCAATAAATTCTTTCTTATCCTAGCTTTTATGGGTTAAATGGGAACCTATTGACTTCTATCAATAACTTTATCCAGATATAGTTTTCATGGGTTTACTACAAACTAGTTGGCCCTTGCCAACCACTCTTAAAATCATAGTTTTTATGGGATCACTATGAAGCTACTGGTAACTCCAATAACTTCCTAATCATAGTTTTCATAGGTTCACCATTAACCTGTCTCCCTGACAACTCCAATGTTTGGGCATCCTATAATCTGGTCTCCCTAACCGCCGGGATGCAATTCTACTCATTCAGGAGTTTAATACATTTATATTCACTACTGGATAAACCTAGCTGGTTCTTCTACCTTTCTTCCCAAAATGCAGTTATAAATCCATTATAATGTGAATACACTTTTATTTGAAGAAGCAAACAAAAAACATAACATTACCACTCCCGTGGCCTTAATATCCTTGAACACGTTTTCATACAATATACGCTTAATCCCCATAACCTATTATTTTAATCAAATAAAAGCTACTTCAAATCTATATATTTATATTCATTTCAAAACTCCTTTATATAGCCATGGATTTCATTTAAATTGAGATTGGGTTAATTGTTTAGGAAAACCATATCTTTTGAAACCTTCAAAATCTAGCTTTCGACCTCAATGGATGACCTCCTTCAAAAGCATTATATCATATCTTCAAAGCATAGGACCCTGCCTTTTGAAACACTTTAAAACCTTTCTTTAGAAACCTTTCAAATGTAATAAAGTATTACTATTTAACTACAGAAGCATAGCTTCAAAACTAATTGAAAGTACCCTTTTCGAAATCATTGAAAGTCCATCTTTCAAAACTATTAGGTTTATATTTAAAACATCATTTGGGTCAAGTGAATATAAACAAAAGCATCTCTTTTAAAAAAATTCATCTCATAAAAATAATGGTGAAAACTTGATGGCGTCTGCACCACCCTTTTGAAAGCATAAGACATTTGGGCAAAACATTTGAAGGTTAAATTTGAAACCCCTTTCGAAACCATTGCCTTCAAAACCCTAACCCCTTTTGAAAGCTATATAAAGCAGCTTTCATTTATAAAACAAAGAATATCTTCTGAAAGCATTGATATCTTCAATACCTTCGTAAGGTATAAGGTTGCAAAAGGGTTTCGACTTGGTCGAAACTACCCCTTCCGAAAGCATTAATTTGAAAACTTTGTAGCTCCTTTGGTAGCTACTACTTTAAAAAGGCAACAACCCTTCTTTGAAAGCTTGTTTAAAAGTACCCTTTCACAAGCATTGGTTTTGACTCCTTCAAACCTTTTTGTAAAATATCCAAGTGCTTTTCTTTAAAAAACAAAACAATAGTTTCGACCCCATCGGATGCCATGTTTTGACATCCTGCCTTCTGCTTTTCTCCAATCCACCACGTACCAACCAAGTGATACCATGTGTATTGGTTCCGACCTAGTTTTATTTTGACCTGGAAGGTTTCAAGCTGAATGAAGGCGAAAGCTTTAGGTGGAGAGGTACTTCTAAAGGAGGCGAAACCTACGTTTTCTAGTTAAAGGCTGTTTTTACAAAATAAAGTAGTTTATTTTAACTAACTAACTAACTTATATGTAAATAACAGTTGCCTTAATTTTTCAAATATTTGCCGCACATTCTCATATCTAAACTATGCTTAGTTTTAACACATAAGACCTTCCATTAAGCAAAATAATTAAATCATTTAGGTCCCCCTTTTAAAATAATTTGATTTCCATATTAAATCACTTAGCGAAAATCACCAAAAATCGCAAAAATTCACTTTTTGTATATTATCTAACATATATAAATTTCAGACCCAAATTCAGCATATATTTTCCAAAATTAATTTCTAAATCCAATTTACCATCTTTTCCTTTAAAAATTCATAACAAATTCTCCATAACTCGAAAAATAATAAAAATTGAAACCTATCTCCAAAATTGTGATTTATACGACCTAAATTTTTTCCATAGCATTTAAAAATCATCTACTCTCGGTTTTTCTCTAAAACAATATATACCAATATTTAGACCATTGGATTTAAATCACACATATATTAAATTCAAACATATCATCAAAAAATTATCATATTGGATTAAATCTTAAATCCAAAATCAAACGATCATATAAAAACCAAAATGGAGATGTTTCGATTATTATTCACCTTATTTTGGATAAGGAAATTAGGGGTTGTTTGAAAATGATTCCCCTAGCATGAATCCTAAGCTTTAATCTTGAATTTCCCCTTCTCTTCTTACTTCTATTGGCCGACTCCTCTCTTCTTATTTACGTTTAATTTTGTTTATGACAAAATTAACGTGAATGGTAATGTAACATAAGTATAAGGTAGTGAACTCTGGGTGCGGCAATTACCTAATGCCCTTAGGTTAATTAATTAACATTTTAACCATTCATAAGCCCATTCGAGTTAATCAAGCACGACCGCTAGGTTTATTAACAAATCTCAATCTCCTTACCACTTTACATTTACATTATTCTATTTAATTTATCTAATTGAATTTCCTGAATAATGTTATCAAAAAATTAGGTGTGTTATAGGCTCTCATCCTTAAAGTATTTCATCCTCGAAAAACAGTAACGACTAAGTATCAAACATAGCAAACATCTGTAACAACTCCTAAAATGCACACTAGCCTACTTTTCTAGCAACTTATCTATACGAATCAAACATGGACATAACATCATAGTAGATCAGGATAAGTATCTCAAATCCTGTCCTCTGCCTCCCAATTACAGTTCTTCTCGTTGTCGCTCCACTGAACTTTCACCAACTTGACTGTCCTAGTCCCTGGTCTTTTCTTATCTCTCGCTACAAGACGAACTGAATGTCTAACAAAAGTCAAATTAGGCTCTACCACCAATTCTTCCAATTCTGTCAAAGGAATAGTAGTTTTGGGATCATGCACGTACTTGCGAAGATGAGACACATGGAATATATTATGGATACCTACCATACTGCTCGGCAACTCTACTCTGTATGCTAGCTTTCCAATCCTTTCTAGAATCTAAAATGGACCTACATATCTCGTGGCCTGTTTCCCCAATTTCCAAATCATACCACACTCTTCATCAGTGATGCTTTAATAAAAACCCTGTCTCCAACTGAGAACTCTATGTCTTTATGCCTCTTATCTGAGTAACTTTTCTGTCTAGATTTATCTTCCTTCATCATTCTCGGATTAACTCAATCTTTTCTGACGCCTTTCTAACCAAATCCGGACCTAAGACTAATCTGTTTCCTATCTCCAACCAACATGCTCGCGATTTGCATGGTCTTCCATACAAAGCTTCAAAAGGCGCCATTCCTATACTAGTCCGATAAATATTATTATAGGAAAACTCATTCATATGTAGGCGATCCTCCTAAGATACACCAATGTCCAATACACAAGCTCTCAATAAATCCTCGAGTATCTTATTGACTCTTTCTATCTACCCATCCGTGTGCGGGTTATATTCTGTACTCATCTTAAGCTCGGTACCTAATACCTCTTGTTGACCCTTCCAAATTTCGCTAGTGAATAATGCATCTTCGTCGCTGACTATGCTACCAGGAATCCCATGAAGTGTAACTATGTTCTTCATAAACAAATTTGCCAAAATAGGTGCTGTCCTGGTTGACTTGATTAGAATGAAATGGACACTCTTGGTCAACCTGTACACTATGACCCATATATTTTCATTTCCCTCATTCAAACTTGGCAACCCGTCTATAAACTCCATTGTATCGAATCACATTTCCAAACTGGGATCTCTATAGGTTGAAGCGAACCACCCGGCTTTTGATGTTTAGCCTTCATTTATTGAAAGTTTGCATACTGCTTAACATACAAGCCAACATCTATGTTCATGGCTTCCAAATAGAAGCTTCTCTTCATATCCCGATACATCTTGGTCCCCCGGGATGAATCATAAACTTGGATCAATGACATTCTTTAAGAACTTCTCCCCTTAAGTTCTCTACATTCGAAACACATAATCGTTCCTTCTTTCTCAACCATCCTCATTGGTCAAGAGTAAAATCTTTTAGATCATCGATCTCTGATCCTACTTTAAGCCTTCTAATCTTCTAGGCTAAAGCTGGATCTTCTTTATTTTAGAAGCTATCCTTCCGATCAACACTGGTCGAACTTATAAACAAGACAACACGGCAGTATCTTGAATAGAACTTGTTGTCGATCTTGGTTGCACACTACAAGTAGTCAAAGCTTCTAGATCCTTCCATTATGCTAACATTGATAACACCTCATTCTGATGTTCTTTGCTAAGAGCATCTGCTACCTTATTTCCTTTCCCAGGAGTATACTCCATACCAAAATCATAAACAGCCAAAAATTCCATCCATCCCTGCCACCTCATATTCAACTCCTTCTAAGAGAATAAGAATCTTCAAGACTTATGATCAGTGCAAAGCTCAAATCTCTCCCCCAAGAGATAACGTCTCCAAATATTCAAGGAAAAGAACACCGCTACTAACTCCAAATCATGAGCATAACATCTCACTTCAAGCGGTGTAAGCTGTCATGAAGCGTAGCCGATCACTTTGCCCTTTTGCTTTAGTAGAGCTCCTAATCTAGTTCCACTGCATCAGTGTATACTACCAACCCTTGATTTCCATCCGAAAACACTGGTGCATTGGTCAACAAGTGCTTTAACTTAAGGAACCCTTCCTCACATTTGTCGGACCAAATAAATTTCACGTCTTTCCTGGTCAACTTAGTCAAAGGTGCTGTCATCCGTGAGAAATCCTTAATGAATCTCCAGTATTAGCTAGTCAATCCAAGAAAACTCCTGATCTCCGTTATCGTCTCTGGTGTGTTCCAATTATTGACAGCTTCGATCCTAACTGGATCAGTTGAAAAGCCTTCCTCTGAGACCACATGACCAAGAAACTTAACCTCTTTCTTCCAAAAATGACACTTGGAAAACTTCGCCTTTAGCCGATTCTTCCTCAGCATTTCAAGCACCACTCTAAGATGAATCTCATGCTCTTTTTCATCTTTCGAGTACACTAAAATGCCATTTATAAATACCAATACGAACCCATCCCAATGCTCTCGGAAAACCTGGTTTATCAAATCTATAAAGAAAGTAGGTGCTTTTGTCAACCCAAATGGCATCACTAACCACACATACGAACCATATTTAGTCTGTAATGCTGTCAAAGGAATACTGTCCTCTGCCACTCTCAACTGGTGGAACCCTATCGCCAAATCCAACTGGAAGAACACTTTGACTCCACTCAACTAATGAAACAGATCATCTATTCATGGCAATGGGTACCTATTCTTGATCGTCCTTTTGCTTAACTTACGATAGTCAATGCACATCCTTAAAGAACATCTGTTTTCTTCACGACCGTGGCCGCTCCCCAAGGCGAATTGCTTGGCCTCGTAAAATTCTTCTTCTAGATCTACTAGTTGCACCTTTAATTCCTTCATCTCAATCGGTGCCATCCTGCTAGGTGGTCTACTAACAGGTTCAACTCCTTGTTACCTGGCACCTTGGGCCGACTACAAAATGACAGGTGAAGATATTATTATTAGTACTGAACAAGATTCTGACCAAGAAGATCCTAGAGGTATAAGGGTTTGATGCAATCGACATGTTTTGTCATACTTGGCTCGGTGCGCAGAAGCTACTTACCATGGGCCGAGATACCTTGTTCCTAGGCCCATGAGGGAATTCAACCCACCTTCGTCTATAAATAGAAAGGCAGGGGCACAGTGAAAGGGACCTTTTTCTGAGAACACTGGGGAGACTCTGCCATTTTTATACTCTTCTCTTTCTATTTCAAACTTGTATTCAAGTGATTGATTTACGGATTGTATCTGTATTCAAGTGATTGGGAAAACAATAAAGATTAAATTCAAAGTGGACGTAGGCAATTACGCCGAACCACTATAAATCTGGTGTTCTCGTTTTAGTTGTGCCTTTTGCACTGAGTTACACTATTCTTCTGTTCTAATTTACTCACTTCATTAATCTCTCTACAAAACTCTACTCAAGGGTGTTAGTGACTAATTCTGGTGCTAACATTTTGGTGCTTTCACTGAGAGTTGAATTCTCAGCTTGATTGGATCTCATCTTCTACTAATGGATTTCCATATTCGCGAGATAGATCCAGTTGTCTACCAGAAAACTTTCTATTCTACTCAGATTTGGAAGAAATATAAAGGAAGCTGATAGCCGTAAATTGGATTCACCGATGTACGCAAGATCTGGGGATTGGACGTTGAAGTTTGCACTCGAGTTGAATAAAGGCCGACCCTCCTCTGAAGGTAATTCGGCCGATCGTTCCAGAAAAGGCATATGCCGATCCCCCTAGGAAAGGCGTATGCCGACCACTCCAGAAAAGGCGTATGCTGATCGCTCTAGAAAAGGCCTATGCCGATCAACCCAGAAAAGGCGTATGCTGACCGTTCCAGAAAAGGCATATGCCGATTGCCCTAGAAAAGGCGTATGCCGATCCACACCTCTATGCCGAGCGACATCCGAATGCCGATCCATACCTCCAGGCCGATCCATACCTCTAGGCCGAGCGACATCCGAATACTGATCCATACCTCCAGGCCGAGCGACATCCGAATGCCGACCGCCCCAGAAATGCCAAACGACATCCATGCCGAGCGCCCTTGAATGCCGAATGCTCTCGAATGTCGAGCGCTCTTGAATGCCAAACGCTCTTGAATGCCGAACGCTCTTGAATGTCGAACGCTCTTGAATGTCGAACGACCCAGTTGTGCCGAACGTCCCTGGAAGCCGAATGAGCCTGCATGCCGATCGACCCAGTTGTGCCGAACGGCATTCATACCGAGCTGCATTCCTATGCCGAGCAGCATCCAGGCCATTCCAAACTTAAGTTACACCGGTCTCTTATACGACCCCTATTTTCAATATATATATATATATATATATATATATATATATATATATATATATATTGGGTACGACTAAATTTTTTGACAAAGAAGCTAAAAGAACATTCAAAACTTAACTTAATAAACCATGATCGACTTCCCTTACATCCCATGAGGCGCAGTGCCTCCGGATAGTGAATTCAAAACTCAACTTAATAAAAGAACATTCTATCCACTTCCCTTACATCCCATGATCGACCAGGGCATAGACGATCTAGCGATAGCTTCTGAACGACAACAAAAGAATGGACAAGCTACCGCTACTCAAACGATATCCCAAAGTTACTCCTAGCAGACCAATGTTTGGCTTAAATCAAGTTATTCCAATATGCTAACAAGGATATCACACTGATCGCATTTGAGGAAAGTCGACTTCCATATATATATTTTGGCAGCTAGTTAGCTGGAAAGCCTCCTACGACCATGGATTGTTTCTGTTATAAAATAAATCAGAACCAAAGTGAGGAGAAGTGAAAAAACTAGAAAAAATAACAATGAAGGCCCGTTGGCTAAGGACACTGATTCGTGTAGACAAAACAAGACCTCAAAATTCGACTCGTACGCTCTTTGAAAGATTCAATTGACAACCTCTACTTGAAGACTCACGACTCGGAGTGGTATTGGAAACCGACCTCGAGAGAGTATACCAAAGTCTAAAGAAAATCAAGGGAATGTTGTATATTCCCAGATGCTCACTGATCCTAACACGGGCGATTACAAACACCTCCGAGGTGTGATCGAAAAGCCGATCTGGAAAGGAAAGCTTCAATAGTATGTATAAGTCCTGCAGAATGACGGGCAGCGAACATCTGATGCCTATTAATAAAGGGCTATGATTATCAATTGGACTGCTGACGGCCGACATCCCTTTGAAAGGAACCAGGGGCAAAGTCGAATAGCGAGCACATGATGCTGCTTCATTTATCAACTAGATTTATCCTAATCTTCTTTGAATTATTTCCAAATCTATTTCTATTTCAATTGTTCTATAAACTACGACTAGCTTGAACTAAACTACTTTTAAAACGATGCAGGTGACCAAGTACTCAAATTTGGTCGCCAACCAATCCATGCAGACCATGGTCGGACATGTGGAGTTACATCTAGACGAGCATAATTCAATCACTCATCATCAACCATATGCCTTTGATTTGGGGCTATGGACTAGATATTGAAAAGATCATCACGATCAAAGCTCAATACAAAGTGAACACGACTGACCTCACATTCATCGACCTCTACATTTGACTTGGAGACCTAAGTAAGGCTTGGAATGAGTATGGCCTGATCATTCACTCAAATCGAGTCACAAAACAAAGTTCGACAAAATACATATGCCTCCCTTGAAGCTCAGTGACATCGGGATCTGTCTAGGGTGGACGTGATTTGATCGTCTACACATCAAATCTTACCTTGAACACAAAAGGTTATTCGAAAGGCCGACTTGGAGTAGTTGTGATGGACTACCTACTCGTCAACCATCGCTCTCAATACATGGACACGACGGCACCTTGAAACATATGCAACTTACTATGTCTACTCAATAATCCATTATCCTTATTTTCTAAAAAGAGATACAAAGCAAATTGTGTGAGATTTGACTATCTAACCCAGCATGGATGTGATCCAACCATCTGTCATGTACCTCTTTCCTTGACTTGATTGGAAGAGTCCTATTCCATGAGCAAATGTGGTTTGATCGTTTATTCGAAAACATTAGCCTCGATACGGTAGATGAAATACAAATTAAAGAATCGAAATACGACTGCTCTCACTCAAAATCTCCAAGTCCTCAGAGTGCGGACTGGAGTACTCTGAGTCCCCAGAGTGCGGACCTGAGTATAAACGACTCAAAATCTCCAAGTCCCCAGAGTGCGGACCGGAGTACTCTGAGTCCCCAGAGTGCGGACTGGAGTATAAACGACTAAAAATCTCCAAGTCCCCAGAGTGCGGGCTGGAGTACTCTGAGTCTCCAGAGTGTGAACTGGAGTATAAACGACTCAAAATCTCCAAGTTCCCAGAGTGCGGACTGGAGTACTTTGAGTCTCGGAGTGCGGACCAGAGTATAAACGACTCAAATTCTCCAAGTCTCTAGAGTGCGGACTGGAGTACTCTGAGTCCCCAGAGTGCGGACCAGAGTATAAACGACTCAAAATTCCAAGTCCTCAGAGTGCGGACTGGAGTACTCTGAGTCCCCAGAGAGCGGACCAGAGTATAAACGACTCAAAAACTCCAAGTCCCTAGAGTGCGGACTGAAGTACTCTAAGTCCCCAGAGTACGGACTGGAGTACTCTGAGTCCCCAGAGTGCAGACCTGAGTATAAACGACTCAAAATCTTCAAGTCCCCAGAGTGCGGACTGGAGTACTCTGAGCCCTAGAGTGCGGACCGGAGTATAAACGACTCAAAAACTCCAAGTCCCCAAAGTGCAGACTGGCGTACTCTGAGCCCCCAGAGTGCGGACCAGAGTATAAATGACTCAAAAACTCCAAATCCCTAGAGTGCGGATTGGAGTACTCTGAGTCCCCAGAGTGCGGAATAGAGTATAAACGACTCAAAATCTCCAAGTCACCAGAGAGCAGACTGGAGTACTCTAAGTCCCCAGAGTGTGGATCAGAGTATAAACGACTCAAAATCTCCAAATCCCCAGAGTGCGGACTGGAGTACTCTAAGTCCCTAGAGTGCGGACCAGAGTATAAACGACTAAAAATCTCTAAGTCCCTAGAGTGCGGACTAGAGTAATCTAAGTCCCTTGAGTGCGGACTAGAGTATAAATGAATTAAAAACTTCTACGTCCCCAGAGTGTGGACTAGAGTACTCTAAGTCCCCTGGGTGCGGACTAGAATATAAATGACTTAAGAACCTCTAAGTTCCTGAAGCAGACTAGAGAACTCTCAGTCCCGTGATCGTGGACTAGAGTATAAATGACTTAAACACCCCTAAGTCCCTGAAGCGAACTAGGGTACTCTCAGTCTCCGAAATGCGGACAAGAGTATAAACGAATTGACGAAAATATCTACGTCCCGAACTGTGGACTAAAACCGTTCGAAAAATCTCTAAGTCCCCAGAGCGTGGACCGAAGCATGAACACAAATTGGGCGCGAGTCGAATGAGGGGAGAATAACACTAAGTCACCAGAATGCAGAGTGGTGCATAAACATCGACAAATAGACGAGTGGATTCCGACCATTCTCTATTCGCTAACTTCGTCCTAAAATCGACAGGAGGATTAATAACTCACTAAGGATGGAGCTTGACAATCCAACTAGTGGCATGGCTAAATCAATGTTGGGAGCAGGGGTACAAATCACTAAAAGCTGAATACAAAAGCTTACTATAGCTCTAGCTTGGCGTTCTTTATAACTTAAGGCAACAACTACATGGAGGCCTCAATACATAATTAATCGAAATGGTATCCAAAGCTACAAGCAAACAACTATATCATACCTCAGATAGAGGGTCAATACCAATCCACACTAAGCACGTAAAAATGTGACTGGGATGTTCCTTGAAAAACTATGACCTCCAGAGTGTGGAAAGGAGAGTAAACCATGAAAAGTTGGTCAAAAATTCTCCAGCACCCTCCTTCAATCCATTAGGAGGAGTATGAAACTGGATGGGCATGACCCGACTGCATTTGTAGCTAACTTTACCCCGAGATCTGATCACAGAACATGAACCAAAGTGGACGTGGATGAACGTCCAGTGTCCAAATTACGCCCTAAAACTGACGAGGCATCGAAGTATCCCTCTTGGAATGAAAAACCATGATAAAATCCAAGATAGGCGAGACCCCGTCTCCCACCGACTGACCTGATCCCCGATTTAATGGGAAAGAGAGTAATGCTAAAGTGGGCATGGCTGACCTTCCTACTTATTGGTGTATATGCCCCAGACCTGGGGGAATGAGCTAGAAGCAACATGAATGTGAACCGACTGTTCATCGATCAACTCTATGTTTTCGAAGTTTAGGTGAGAACATAGACATAGCTATGGTTTCATTATCTAAAATGAAGAACATTTCCCACCAAAGGACGAGAGTCAACCATCCATGGCATACATTTATCAACCCGAGAGTGGGAGTAGACGCGTGGTCATCCAAAGACTGGCTGCGATAGCTCAATATTGAAACTTATATATAATGTTTACAACTACTCAAGGCTAAGACCAAAAGAATGCCTAGGGATAGAATCATTAAATCAATACCTAAGCTAGTGGGCAACTAACTGTCACTCCAACCCGAGGCATGCAGATAATGAATGTTGCTCGAATGTGGAAGATGGAACCCCTGCAAAACAACAACGCATGACGACAGACGATATAGTGTTCAGGAGTCGAGATGTAGACAAGGTGGACAGCTCCGTCCGCATCCAAAACACTGACAATTGACAAGTAGTGCCCGAGCCCTGGGTCGGGCAGCATTCTCAAATCTATAGCGACATAGATCTGAGAGATGATGATGGGGGACCTAGGGAAACGAATGCAGCACCGACTGAGCTGACAATTGACATACTAGTCAGCCGAGATGACCCGTCACGAGTCCTTAAGATTAGATCACAATTCGACCCGTCGTTGGCCGAAGATCTTCTGATTTCCTTCGAGCGAACCTAAATGTTTTCGCTTGGACACATTCTGATATGTACGGGATTCCTCCCTCTTTGCGAGTCATATGTTGAACATAGACCCGAAATACGTCCCTGTAAAACAAAAAAGGAGAGGCATGGACCTAGAGAGGTCCACTGCTCACAGAGAGGAGGTGAACAAACTCAAAGCCAATGGGTTCGTCCGCGATGCCCTCTACCCTGAATGGGTTTCTAACCCTGTGCTTGTGAGGAAAGAAAATGAAAAGTGGAGAACTTGTGTTGATTACTCTGATCTGAATAAAGCATGCTTGTAGGATAGTTTCCCTTTACCAAGAATCGACCAGCTCGTCAACTCTACGGGAGGACACGAATTATTGTCATTTAT
Organism: Allium cepa; assembly: GCA_030765085.1. NCBI lineage: Eukaryota > Viridiplantae > Streptophyta > Magnoliopsida > Asparagales > Amaryllidaceae > Allium > Allium cepa. The sequence goes on along the minus strand of CM060934.1, from coordinate 204,731,510 downwards.
GGATGCGTATTCGAGATACAATCAGATCCCAATGCACATTCCAGACCAAGAACACACCAGTTTTGTCATAGATGTGGGGCTATATTACTATGTAGTAATGTCTTTTGGGTTGAAAACGCGGGAATTACTTATCAGCGTCTGCTGAATCGAATGTTCACGACGCCATGAATGGCCTATTGCAGTGAAAATACAAGATGTTGTTAGCTACAATGTAATGATAGCTATGCTGATTTTTGTCTATTACAACATTAGCTTCAGGATGTTAGCATAGATATCAACACTATGTTGCAGTAGCTATAGACTTATAAAAATATTATAAAAAATGAGTGTGGGATGGAAAAAAAAGCGCGCTGATTTTATGTATTTACTGCGCGCCAGGAAAAAATTTCATTCCCCCACAAAAAATTTTGTGAAATTTTCTGAAGTACCGAGTCTCTCAATTTTCAAAACCCCCTTATTTCCACTTCACAACATTCTCATCCAAAAGCCCTAAATAGCCAACCTCAACCTCTTGTTCCTCCACCTTCAAACGAAACCCCAAAAACCACATCGTCGGTAAAGATGAAGAGGCAATCGCTTTGGGCCACGCAAATTATATGGCACCAACATATATAAAACATCAAAATACGCAGCCGAAAGAGAAAAACTTGGCACTCGGATCCAAATCACTGCTAAGAATGAGGCGAAGATGGCACATGATGCGACTGGCAAATCCAGACTTCGACCGATGGAAAGCCTACGCACTACGCCTGACGATGTCACTGAAGAGATTTCCGTGGCTGCTTAGTTGTGCTCTAGTACTTGCATTAGTGTCTTAGCTCCATCACGTCGTGCCTGCCACCTATACCTCCATTGCTGCCATCGGTAAGCACAAAACTGCAAATTCATGCTTGACATTGAATTCGTTTAAATCTGATTATTATTTTTGGGTTAACTTTGTTTAATTGTTAAGTGTGATAACTTGACTTCAATCACCAATGAATTAAATTGGTGGCAGAATATTGGGAAAAAAACTCAAATTTCTTTGATCTTGTATGTTACATTTAATTTCTTGCTGCATAAATGTTTGATTCGTGTTGTTTTGTAATGAGTTGGAAACAACCACAAGCTCAGAAGGGAAAAACAAATGGAAGGAATGAAAATGGTGAGGGAATTATATTTCACATTATATATTCTGACAAGTTCATGGGGAGAATTTCTAGTTGATAGTTACATAATTTTCTATTACGATTAACTTGGATAACGTTTAAAAATGAGGATACCGTTTAAAAATAATCCATCTCTATTCGACACCAGATCATGTGTAGTTGTATTGGAATTATATGGATGATGGTTCTGAAGGATGAATGGAGATGTCACAATTTAGACCTCTTATTATAAATAAGTTTAAACTACATCGTAACTAGTGTAGATGGTGTAGGAAAACTGATATCAACATAACACATTATCAAAAGTTGATATCAATTAGATGTTAATTTTCTTCTTTCCTTATCTAATTTTTACACTCAACTTTATATCAAAGGTTGGACTCAAAAGAACCAGGATCGGTGTTGTACGCCTGCTTCGACAACCAAATTCAGTTCCGAGATGACCAACTCACTGAGTTAACTTACTGACTAACAAACTCAAGTCATCCCATTCATTTGTTTTACAAAACAAGGTAGTGAAATTCTATCAGAAACAAACACAACCAATAACAAAAAGGGTCTCATAATCAGAGGATGGGCACCACAAGTGGCAATATTAAACCACAAAGCAATCAGAGGGTTCTTGACCCACTGTGGCTGGAACTCGGTTCTAGAAGCAGTGACAGCTAGCAAACCGATGCTGACATGGCCTGTGTACGGAGATCAGCCTTTCAACGAGAAGCTGGTACTTACTTAACTTGTCGAGTTTATAGTGGCTATTTGCATAATAACTTTCTTCAATACTAGGTCTATAATGATTTGGCTGTGTGTCTCTAAGCATGGAGAATAATATCATTAGCTGTACTGATAACTACCTAGTCCTAGAAATCTTATCATGCGATAAAAAACTCTTAGGTTCCAGTGGATTAGTGTAGTTCAGTACATAGAGTCTAGAAATAATTCCAACTATGCATGTATAGTACTATAATGCACCAGGTTACAGATATTTAGATCTAACAAATTTTGAGATGAGTTTATAGTTCCAATTGCATGTATAGTTCCTATTGTGCATGTATTGGACTCTCCATTGGGCTTGTGATTTAATCATATTACCATTGCTTATGTATTGAGCTGGTGAATTAACATTATATGTTTTTGTCAGCATGCATAGAAATGCATAACTCAAACGAAAAAGAAAAACAAGTGTGCACTCCATTTATTTTATGAGAATTGTTTGTATAACCATTTATTATACTTCAAAGCATTCATGCACTTATTTACACATGGAAACAATTTTTCGATAGAACTCAAATTCTAGTACAATATTTCAAGCTTTTTGGACTAGTTTAAGGCATTCTTAGAGACGTGAATGTATGAATGCATTCATGTGTGTGTGCCCATGTCTAGGTTTATAGATGTTGAATTCATATCCCATCATTCATTAGAAGCAACTAAAAATATGCAGTTAATTTTTTGGCTGTTTAACAACTGTAATGAACTTATGATGCTGGCACTTTAAAGAAACATTGCCTATACACCACCAAAAATTTATGCATGTCAAGTTATAGTTTAGTGAAGAGTCAAATTGTTTCCAAACCATGATATAAAATTTTATAGTTGTGCATGCGCATGGGACGCTTGCTTGTAATACTTGTTTGTAATAAGTCAACCGCATCATGGATATGGTACAAATAAGTACTTTTCCTTTCTAGTTTTGTTCTCTATTTATATAATTATAATTAGAAATATGGGTACTTGCAAAGAAAAGGAAGAGTGAAGAAATGAGATAATGCGTGTGCAAACAACGTTTGGGTGTGAGCGGAAGTGCAATTGAGAGTGTGAAGCAATTCTGAAGGCAGAAAGGAGATTGCCTCTTCATTTGTGTAGCCATGCAGAAAGGCAGATGTGATGGAAGTGAGATCAAATTTGATGGCAATGCAGTTGTTTTGGTTATCAAGCAAGGAGAGCCGATAAGGGCTCGTGTTTTCAGACCCGGAGACGCCATGATATGCTCAATTTTGGTATTCTTTATTTCTTTATAGGTAACTGATCCTTTTACCTTAACTGTTTCATCCTAATAAAACATTTACTTGATATTTGATCATATATTTAGTTCATAGTGTAAAATAGCTTGTGAAAACAATAATTATCCAATATTCCTTATAATAGTATTTTGTATAAACTCTTCTATAATGTTTCCAGGTTTTTCAGTTACTTCTGGATATGTGTTATAGGTAATGAGAGAAATGCTTGTTATAGCATACAACATGCCACAGACTCACAAAATAAGGTATATAACTAAGGCATTTTTATAATGCAACACTTGCATTTTTATTTGCTTTAAGCAACTCATTTTTTTAATGCAAGTGGGAATATCCTACTTGGTAATGTTGAATCTGTTAATTATGAGCGGAGCTAATAGTAGCACCAATAAATGTTCAGACAAATCTATCTTGCCATGCATTCAGCAAACTCAAACAATGAATAACAAACTTTTCTTCAATTCATTCATTTTCTCCTTATTTTAATTGTACAAATTGGGAAGAAAATGGGCAAGTCAAATTTGGATTTCAAAGTTGATCCACGTACTGGACATGGAAATTGGTCTATTCCCAACCCACTTAAAGGATTTGAAAGCTTTGTAACTTGCAATTGTTCTCTAGCTGTTAACAACACTCAGTGCCATAGTACTAACTTGTAATGCTGAACCATTAATGATTCTGCAACTTTTTATTTGCTGGAGGTCTATAAAAGGAGAAAATCAATCTAGAACTTTACCACCAAAGATTGCTAAGCTTAAATATCTTCGACAAGTGTATGTAATTTATAAAAGTTAACCAGGTTAATAGAGTTTAAGTTTGGGATAATTTATAAAGATTTTCTAGGTAATGGCAAATTTTCCAAAGAGATCTATAAAGCTTTTCCAGGTATGCTTATTTTTATGGTCGACTGGAGGTATGCATTTTATTTTATCTGAAATTCCTCTCCTTATTTAGCAAAGCGATATATGTTCCAAAATAAAAATTAAAATAACTACATATATGTTCCAAAATAAAATATCACCTCACTCAAACAAATAAGAAAAATAAATATTAGTGATATATGTTCTTTTTATGATATAGAAGTTTGTAACTAAAAGTATAACAAGCAGGCATATAGGACGACACACAAAATCTACAGAAGTTTCAAAATATGTCCCAACAACAAGCACATACATATAGGAGCTGGCAGCGAAGATAAGGGAAAATATAGTCGACGAAGTCGAAGCAAAGGTGAACATGAAGGTCCAAAATGAATTTGACGCAAAGGTGAACCAAAAAGTTCGGGAGAATTTGACATGTGTGCTTAAGAAATTAGGCGAAGCAAACCCTGACATGCAAATTGACGTTGGAGATCTTTGTGCGACCGTCTGCAGTGATGGCACTGGAGGCACTGATGGCACTGATGGCATTGGAGGCTCACAAATATGAATGTACTGTTAATAAGTAGAATTTAGTATGTACTGGCTGTAACTATGAATACACTGACTATGTTTTTAAGTATGTTTGTTATTTTGTACTTGACTACATAAAACTTATGTTGCTGGTTATTCTGAAATGAAAAGCTCTTTGTTGTAGTGTAATGTTGCCGTAGATATGATATAATGTTGTAGTATGTGATGTTAAATGTGGTAATAAACTGGCAAAGTGTTGTCATTGGATGGTAAAAGTGTTACCATAGATTAATGAATATGGGCCCTACAACAGGGTTCCGTAAAGGTGGGCCACAGAATTAGTGGGCCCCACAATGTGGACCCACATGTTGGGAACCAGATTTTGGGGCCCACTTTTTAGTAAATTTGATACATGTGGCAACAACAGAACCGATGTTGCCCTAGGGCCGCAAAGATGTTGCCTTTGACTCTAGGGCAACGCGGCAAAATGCATCACCGAGAAAGTGTTGCCTTTGCCCTTTTTTAGCCTACAACAACATTCTTTGGCGCTTCCTGCATCACTTCTTGGTGTTGCAGTATGCAATCTATGACATAGTGGTTTAAAGTCCAGATTTGTAGAACAATGGAAGTCTATGTGGATGACATGCTCGTAAAGTCACGGCAGTCAAACGACCACATCCGAGACCTAATGGAGATGTTTGATACACTCAGGCATTATGGAATGAAAATTAATCCATTGAAGTGTTCATTTGGCGTAGCGTCGGGAAAGTTTTCAGGTTTCATTTTGAATGCACGGGGAATCGAAGCTAACCTGAAGAAGATTCAAGCTATCCGAGACATACAAGTGCCCAAAACTATAAAGCAGGTACAAAGCTTGAATGGAAAGGTGGCTGCGCTGAGTCGATTCATATCCAGAGCAACAGAAGTGTATTCCTTTCTTCGTGTGATAAAGAAAGGAAAGAGGAATTTTGAGTGGACATCCAATTGTAAGGAAGCATTCCGAGCTCTGATAAGGCATTTGGAAAGTCCCCCGGTGCTATCGAAACCAATAGAGCATGAAATGTTGTATGTGTACTTGGCAGTATCCCAGCATGCCATCAGTACAACTTTGGTTCGCGAAGAGGACCGAGTTCAAAAACCAGTTTACTATGTTAGTGAATGTCTGACGAGGGCAGAAAGAAATTATCCCAAGATCGAGAAATTAGCCAATTACTTGGTGATTGCATCACGCAAGCTTCCCCCATATTTTCAGGCACACTCAATCAGTGTTTATACTGATCAACCCTTGCGACAGGTACTCCAATGACCGAAAACTTCTAGAAGGATGTTACAATGGAATATCGAGTTGAGTAAGTTCGATATTACCTACCTGCCACGAAGGGCCATATAGGGGCAAACACTAGCAGACTTCATTGCTGAATTCATTGTGTCAGACGACTCAAACGACCACAATGTCATACCTCCCGTTTGATGGAAGATGTACACCGATGAGGCATCTAAAGACTATTGTTCGGGGCTGGCATAGTTCTTGTGACTGCTGAAAACCGATCAGTTTGTTATGCTTTAAATCTTGAATTCCCAGCAACAAACAACGAAGCTGAGTATGAAGCATTGATTGCTGGCTTGAGACTTATCAAAGAACTGGGAGTAAAATCGGTTGAAATCTTTTGTGACTCACAACTGGTGGTGTACCAAGTGCGCAGAGACTATCAAGCAAAGGGACAAATACTTGCCCCGTATCTTGCATGGGTTTAGGAGCTGCTAGTAAATCTGGAATATTATGATATCTCGCATGTCCCGCGTGAGCAAAACAGAGCAGCCGATTGGTTGGCAAAATTTGCAAGCACTGGCGATGCGCAGCAGATGGATTGTTTCCCTTTGAAACCTCACATGTTACGAGCATAAATATGATGGAGGTAGATTCACATTAGAAACAGAAATCGAGAACGATTCATGGATGACCCCATTCAAGCAGTACTTGTTACACGGGGTCATGCCTGAAAGATGGAGCGAAAGGCGACAAGTCATTCGTAAGGCTTTGCGTTACGTAATGCAAGATGGGGTAATGTATCAGAGGGGATTCTCGACCCCCTTACTTCGGTGCATTGCCCATGATGAAATAAAACGAGTCCTGAAGGAAGTCCATGAAGGAGAGTACGGTGGCCATACTGGGGGAAGACGTTAGCAAAGAATATCCTCCGCTATGGATACCATTGGCTGACTGTAAATTGGGATGCCGCAGACTATGTGAGGAGATGTGACAAATGCCAGAAATATGCAAAAGTCCCAACAGCTTCGCCGACGGAACTCACACAAATGTTAGTCCTAGCCTTTTGCAATGTGGGGGATCGACATAGTTGGTTCCTTACCCATATCCAAAGGTGGCGTGAAATACGCGATAATTGCGGTCGATTACTTTACTACGTGGGCAGAAGCAAAACCTTTAGCCACTATCACCACCAAAAAGGTCATTAATTTCGTTGTACAAAATATTATATGCAATTTTGGCCTTCCACGAACTATCATTACAGACAATGGAACTTAATTCGAAAGCAAGGAGTTCAAAGAATTTTACCAAAAATATGGCATTGAGAAAAAGTTTGCAGTAGTTGCTCATCCGAAAGCCAAAAGTGGAATCAGTGAACAAAATAATCAAATCCGTATTGAAAAAGCATTTGGAAAAGGCTAGAGGCAAGTGGGTGGATGAGCTTCCAACAGCATTATAGGGTTATAGAACTACCCATGAGTCTATGACTGGTCGTGCTCCATTCGCCCTTTGCTTACAGCTCTGAGGTCGTCATCCATGTAAAAGTTGAAGTCCCCTCTCATCAAGTGGCTGATTACAACCCTTATTTCACAAAAATAAATAAATACAAATCAGGAATCGCAATTGAATTGCAATTAAACTAGATGGAATTGGCGACGATTTATGAGCATATAAAACGCATCCGACAGCCAATGGCAAGAACATGTACCTGAACATGCATGTGTACATCCGAAAAAAGTTCAACTTCTTGAAATCAACAGGGAATTGAATTCTCACTTAAGGTTACTAAGAAAAGACAGGATCAAATAGCCGAAGCTTATTAGCCCTGTAGAACCGGACATGGATGGCTACTGATGAACTACAACCCTGGATTTATAATATTAGGAATCGACCAAGCGTCAAAATGACCAAAGAAGGTTACGAAACCTTGGGAGGATAAAATTGAAGAATAATGACTATTCAGGAAACACGATGGATTTCTTTCTGTAAACAAGAAATACTCGCTGATTCAAAGCGTGTCATGTTGCTTCACACGACACAGTTTGGGGGGCAAGTGTTACCCGACACCTTGGGCCGGCTACAAAACGACAGGTGAAGATATTATTATTAGTACTAGACAAGATTCCGACCAAGAAGATCCTGGAGGTATAAGGGTTCGATGCAATCGACATGTTTTGGCATACCTGGCTCAGTGCGTAGAAGCTACTTACCACCGGCCGAGATACCTTGTTCCTAGGCCCGTGAAGGAAGTCCAACCCATTTTCGTCTATAAATAGAAGGGCAAGGGCACATTGAAAGGGACATTTTTCCGAGAACAGTGGGGAGACTCTGCCATTTTTTATACTCTCCTCTTTTTAATTCAAACTTGTATTCATGTGATTGATTTACGGATTGTATCTTTGTTCAAGTAATTGAGAAAACAATAAACATTAAACTCAAAGTGGACATAGGCAATTACGCCGAACCACTATAAATCTGATTTTCTCATTTTTGTTGTTCTTTTTGCACTGAATTACACTATTCTTCTGTTCTAATTTACTCTCTTCATTAATCTCTCTACATAACTCTACTCAAGGTTGTTAGTGACCAATTCTGGTGCTAACACTCCTAATACTAGATCTATCTGAAACTCAACAGCCCATTTTGGTGGTAATCCCATAACCGGCTCAAAGACATTTGCAAATTCTCTTGCTACCCGAACCTGACATAATTCTTCTCCCACTTCCATAGCACTCAACAAAGCACAAACACTCCTGCTAGAATTCTCTACTGAGAAGGTAATTCGGTCCTGACTATCAGGGTGTCTCAATGATATTTCCCTATCATGGAAAAATATCCTAGCCTCATACTTACCCAACAAATCCATACCCAAAATGATCATGTAATCTACGAAATCAATGACACACAGATTGGATGCAAATTTATGACCTAACAAATCAAGTTTTACCTGATCACATCTCATCCTTAGTGTTACATACCCTTCTATTAGATTCGCAACCCTTAAGAAAGTAACAAGGTATGTGGGTTCTATGCATAACCTATCAACCAAATACTATGATATAAATGAGTGTGATGCGTCATTGTCAAATTGTACCCTAACTAGTGTACTCTGAATCGAAAGCGTATCTTCCATCATCATTTTCCCTTTCTGTGCTGCAGTAGGCCTAGAAGAAGTTGGTGGTCCAACAGCAAAAATCTTCTATCTGTCCGCCCTGACTGGGTATAGATACTGGTTCTTATAATGCCCATCTACATTGTTGTAGAAGCATTTCACTTTCTTCTTTTCCACAGGCTTCTTCCCTTTGCCTGATCGACACTCGTGAGCATAATGATCCTTCTTATCACACTTAAAAGAACACTAAATCAGCCTTTTCTTTTTTGGCAGCATCATCTTTATGGGCTCCTTTCTTCTAATAGAACTTCCTATTCTTTCCCTGTGGACCCTGGGATTCAACTGGCTTCTCTCTGGCATAACCAGTAGGCATCTCTCCACGAAAAATGGTCATCTCCTCCACTACATTACAAGGATCACGGATATGATTCATTATCGTTCTAGCAAGCTTAGGCCTCAATCCCTAAATTAACCTCTCATTCCTTCTGATGTTAGTGTCTATAGTGGCATATCCATATCGAGATAACTCATCAAACTTAGCAGCGTACTCGATTACCGACAGCTCTCCCTGAACTAAATCCATGAACTTCATCATCAATGCCCACTTAGCAACCTCGGATAAAAACGTCTTCTCAAATCTCCTTCTAAAACCAGCCCATATCAATTCTTCCTTTGAAACTTTGGCATTTACATTATTCCACTAGTGAAGCACTGTCCCTTGCAACTGCCTAGAGGCCATCCTTCTCTTTTAGTCATGTAAACCTAGATCAGCGAATATCCTCTCATAATGTAGATGCCAATTTGCAACCTCAATAGCATCCTCCATTGTGGACAAACGGCATTCCACCCAGACTGGTGCAAACACTGCTTAGTCCTGCATTAATATTTCCAACTGGAGCTACAGGATTATCTCCTCTATCATTACCACCAACTCCTGGTTGGACAAGATTTCCAAAAAACTAATACATCATCCCTGCATCTACCGACGGATTTCCGGCACGCGTGTTGGCTTTAGCGTTTGAGTTAGCATTAGCCGGTCGACTTGGTTTCCTCCTGGTATTAGGTCAAGCATTTCCATTGGTTATGGTACTTTCTCCACTTATATTTCCTCTTCCGTTTCCTGCTTCCATATCCTCTTTCTCGTAAAGCTACATATGTGCCATAGTAAGATATAGTATAATGGTCTAAGAGAGAGAGGATAACACGTGCTTATATATATATATATGTATATGTATATGTATATCAAATACAAGTATGTTACTATAACGTTAATCCAAACATCGATCTTATTTCTGATTCATTGGATTATGTTTTAAAAAGCTTTTAGGTTTAACTTTTATTTTAAGTTTTCAAAAACCTATGCTCTAATATCAACTTAAAACATCCCCCTACTTGGAGGCCCAAAATTAACGGCTACAAATGCTGTAGTCATCTGAGTTATTAATTCTCGACGACAAAATATGGCAATGTTAGATACATTGATACACAGATCACAATAATATGGAAAAAAATTAACAAATCAAAACACATTTCCAAATTCTATTTAAAATATTTCATGTCCATTACATAATCCCACAAACGTTAAATACGTTTAAAATATAATCATTGCAAATACACCAAGTGCGACACGTGAGGATGCCCCCTTGATCAGAGTATATAATAAGGCAATAAAACAAGTTTTCCTTTACATCCAAAATGCAAACCGAAATAAAGTAACTCTAAATAACTAGCTCGCCTTCTTCACGTCTCTAGAAGCTTTATTCATCTAAGAAGAGATCTGAAAACCTAAACCTAAACCTCAAACTACTCAAAATCAATTGAGTACCCGAGAGTTTAAAGAAAAAACAAAACTTCGAGTCAGATATAAAGCCTGGTATGAATAATAATCTAACATCTTGATCCATTTAGATATCTAGTGAGACCACGCAACATAGCCAAACGGGTTTTACCCTTACTAGTATCCTAAAACCTTTATAAAACCATATAGTATGCTCCTGCATGCACAATGGTTAAAATATAGCGATTCAAAATATTATTATGGTTAACATATATATTAAAACATTCCGGATTCCCTATCCCCTATTTAGTTGACTAGCTATCATATTTATAGTTTCTAGGGTCACTATAAACCTATTAGTTTTAATAGGCTGCTTACTAATAACGTTTTTCATATTTTATGGGCTTTCAGTCATATTTCATAGTTTTCATGGGATCATTAAGAACCTATTGGCCCTTGCCGGTGACTTAATTAATTTCATGGGTTCTCCCTAAGCAATTGGTGCCTCCAATAACTTCTTTCTTATCCTATATTTCATGGGTTAACTGGGAACCTATTGACTTCTGTCAATAACTTAATCCAGATATAGTTTCCATGGGTTCACTACAAACCAATTGGCCCCTGCCAACCAATCTTAAAATCATAGTTTCGATGGGATCGCTATGAACCTATTGGAAACTCCAATAACTTCCTAATCATAATTTTCATGGGTTTACAATGAACCTATCTCCCTAATAATTTCAATGTTTAGGCATCCTATAATCTGATCTCCCTGACCTCCTAGATGCAATCCTACTCATTTAGGAGTTTAATCAATTTATATTCATTACTAGGTCAACCTAGTAGGTTCTTCTACCCTTTATCCCCAAAATGCAGTTATGTATCCATTATATTGTGAATACACTTATGCTTAAAGAATCAAAAATAACAACATAACATTACCACTTCTGTGGGTATAATATCCTTGAACTTATTTTCATACAATACACAGTTAAGCCCTTTAACCTGCTATTTTAATCAAGGAAAAGCACCTTCAAAACTACATATTAATATTCATTTCAAAACTCCTTTATTTAGCCACATATTTTCTTTAAATTAAGATTGGGTTAATTGTTTCGAAAAACAATATCTTTTGAAACCTTCAAAACCTAGCTTTTGACCTCAATGAATAACCTCGTTCGAAAGCATAATAATCTATCTTCAAATCATTAGGCCCCTGGCTTTTGAAACACCTCAAAACCTTTAAAATGTAATAAAGTATTATTGTTTAACTATAGAAGTATAGCTTCGAAACCATTTGAAATTACCCCCTGAAATCATTGAAAATCCCTCTTTTGAAACCATTGGCTTTCTACATAAAACATCATTTGGGTCAAGTGAATATAAAATAAAGTAACTCTTTTGAAAAAAAAATCATCTCGAAAAAAAATTCATCTCGAAAAAATATTGGGGAAAACTTGACGGCGTCGGCACCACCCTTTCGAAAGCATAAGATATTTAGGTAAAACATTTTAAGGTAGGATTCAAAACCCATTTCGACACTATTGCCTTTGAAACCCCTAACCCTTTTAAGAAGCTATAGAAAGTGGCTTACATTTATAAAACAAAAATTACCTTCTGAAAGCATTGGTATCTTCAATACCTTCAAAAGATATAAGGTAGCAAAAGGGTTTCGACTTGGTCGAAACTAATTTGTAAACTTAGTAGCTCCTTCGGAAGCTACTACTTTAAAAAGGTGGCAACCCTTCTTTGAAATCTTGTTTAAAAATACCCTTTCGCAGGCATTGGTTTTTGACTCCTTCGAAACCTTTTTGTAGAACAGGCAAGCACTTTTCTTTATAAAACAAAACAACAGTTTTGACCCCAGCAATTTTTTAAGCTCACCCCGACGGAGGCAATGCCAATTAGGTGGATTAGTCCGAGTGGAGATAAAAAAGTATTGAACTGAATTTTTTTCTAGGGATATTCTTTCGACACCCTTCCCTCTGCCTTTCTCCAATCCACTACGTACCAACCAAGTGATACCATATGTACTGGTTTCGGCCTGGTTGGATTTGACCTGGAAGTTTTCGACCTGAATGAAGGCGGAAGTTCTGTGATAAAGGTACTTCTAAAGAGGTGAAACCTACTTTTTCTGGTTAACGACCGTTTTTACCAAAAATAATAAATTTTTTATAACTAGCTTGCCTAAATGTAAACAATTGATTGGTTGCTTTAATTTTTCAAATACTTGCTGCACATTTTAAGATCTAAACCATGTTTAATTTTAACAAAGAAGCCATTCCATTAAGCAAAACAATTAAATCGTTTAGTTCCTTCTTTCAAAATAATTTAATTTCCATACTAAATCACTTAGCAAAAATCCCCAAAATTCACAGAAATTTACCTTTTGTATGTTATCTAACATACATAAATTTTAGACCGAAATCCATCATATAATTCTCAAAATTTATTTCTAAACCTAAATTACCATATTTTCCTTTGAAAATTCATAACAAATTCTCAATAGCTCGGAAAATTATAAAAATCGATGCTCACTTCCAAAATCATGATTTATACAACACAAAAATTTTCTATGGCATTTAAAAATCATTTGCTCTCGTTTTTTCCCTAAAACCATATATACCCATATTTAGACCATTGGATTTAAATCAAACATATTTCAAATATATAATCCAAAAATAATCATATTGGATTAAATCTTAAATCCAAAATGAAAGGATCGTATAAAAACCAAAATAGAGATATTTTGATTATTATTCACCTTCGTTTGGATAAGGAAATTGGAGATTATTTGTGAATGATTCCCCTAGCTTTAATCCTAAGCTTTAATCTTGAATTTCCTCTTCTCTTCTAACTCCTTATAACCGACACCTTTTTTCTTACTTACATTTATTTTTGCTTATGATAAAATGAACGTGAATGGTAAGGTAACGTGAGTATAGGGTAGTGAAATATGGGTGCGACAATTACCCTAATCCCTTAGGTTAATTAATTAACATTTAACCATTCATAAGCCCATTAGAGTTAATCAAGCATGACCTCTAGGTTTATTAACAAATCTCATTCTCCTTATCACTTTACATTTACATTATTCTATTCAATTTATCTAATTAAATATCCTGAATAATGTTATCAAAAAAATTAGGGGTGTTATAATAGGTTACTATGTGAATTTATCTATCAGAAACAAATATAGGAAAACATCGTCGAAACTGCATATAAAGAAATAAACTGATAGGTATTTGTCATTCGAATTGTGGACTAATCATGTATTTAAACACTTGTCAAAGAAACAATAGGGCAGCCATATAACACCATAGAAAAACTAACCCTCCAAAATAGGTCTGCCTGGCCAAATCTGAGAATGGTATTGACTCTCAAATCGATGTAAAGTAAGTCGTCTTCTCTCGGGGATCTATTGGACTAAAATCCGAACACCCTAAGATGATACAACTCTAAAGTGTAAATTACTTTCGCTTTATTATACTAAAATTTAACTAACTATCTCATACCAGAAAGTGAAATTCCAATATTTACTAAAAGCTAATGAATTCGACTCTAAATCTAACAAATTATAATAATAAGCGAAAGAATTGTACAAAATCTCCCATACCAATCCGGCAATTTGGTCATTTATTAAAAAAATTTGTTTCATAGAAAAGCTTGAAATCTCAATAAAATCTCAAATCTATAATAAATAAAATAAAGGAGTTTTAATTAAACTTCATATACATTAAGATATAATTTTGCAAAATTTGTTTTAAATCCTTAAATCCATTTAAGGAGAAGCTGTTTATTTGCAAAGGCTTTTGAAAACTTTCAAAACCATTTAAATCTTTTTTATAACTAAATTCATTTGAAACTGAAATTATTACTTTCATAACAGCTTTTATAAAATAATATTATATTTTATCTTTTTCCTTTAAAAAAATTTCCACAATTTTAATATATTTATAGTAGTAAAGTTTAAAAGATTTGTAAATAAATATTACTCCTCTTTAAAAGCTTTGAATAGAAATTGTGAAATAAGAAATAAGTTAATAATATATAATATAATTTAACTATATTTTTTAAAATAAATTCCAATAAGGATCTAAATAGATTGAATCTCATTTTTGAAAATCTTTTAAAAATATTTGAATAATTCAAATAATAAACTCATCAAAATGCAACTTTTAGAGCCATCACCACTCTGTAAAATATCATCCCATAATATGAAATTATTTTATGATCCGAGTTGCTTTCCAATAGCTTCGGCCATACAAACAATACACAACCATCATATAATCTAACTACAAAATCAAATGCATTTTGATGGTTTTCAATATGCATGTTATTTAAAAATCAATCAATAACTCAAATCTTATATTTCAAACACATAAACCAACCAATTCAAACATTAAAAAAACAAGACAATGGCATGCAATTGTATTTTTATCATATTATTCAATCACTACCATGAATTAATGCAATTCATAACTAAAGCAAGGAATATAAAATGGGATATAACTATTTTAGATATCGGTATGTGAGTTAATAGAATAACTCATCGAATCCATTGCTTGCTTGAATTCCCCATTAGCTTCGGTGTGCTCCTACCCTACCTGCCATCGAAGGCTCTAGAACTTATGCTTGATTTCTGAGCTTCGAGACAACAAGGCCTCAACATCCGAACTTGCTCTTTCACTATCAAAAAAGGTCATCCACACTCATCAAATGCTAACACCATCACCAAAGCCGGGCTTCACTTCCACCATTATGTCATCTGCCTTTATCCTCTAATCGCTAGCCTTCGATGCACCATTAGCCGCTAAGTTGATCCAAATCGAGCCTCTCCCATTGCATTTATATAGATGTTGAAGCCTTGGTCATCTTTGTTAGACGCCACATTAATATGTCTCCCTATTGTAATGTCCATACGTCGCTAGCCGTACTCCTCCACGTTGTAGGTACGACGCTCTAACCTATACTCTGTTGTCGGTCTTCGATGATTTTTTCATTTTCTTTTTCTTCTTCAATTTGAATATTAGGCTAGGAAAAAAGAGGAATAAGGGATTTTTTTATTTAGGATTTGGGAAATAAATTATGGCTTAAATTTTGATTTGGGCTTTATTTGTTCTGTGTTATAGTCTTGCATTTTAGTCTTTTTATTTGTTTTTGTTTATTTTTATCTTCTTTCTTTTCCTTATATATGTCTTTATTTTTTTTGCAATTATACTTTGATTGCATTTAAAGTGACTTGCACTTCATTCTAGAAGATATATTGCGATGGCAGCCCTATTCTATTCAATTCAATCTTGTTTTTCCCTATCTAATTATTCATTGTATTAACACAATTAATTTATTTTCTCACTAGTTCAATAATATAAAATTATCTACACTTTAAAAATATTTTTTATCTAACAATAACACTTGTCTTGTTTAATCTAAAAAGAATTTATTAATTATTTCAATTTTTTAAAACAAAAATCTTTTATTAAATAGATTTCAATAAAAAAAAATCTTATTTTCAAAATAGTAATTATAATAACCCAATTCAAATACTTTTATTATAACTAAATTTGTTCAATATTACGACTTTGAAAATAGGGTTGTTACAGATCCTCCTTTTATAAAATTGTGCCCTCACAATTTCTATTAGGGAGACGTTACATGCAATTCAAGCACTAACCGTCTTTCAAATTCTATAATCAAGTTGAAGCTCGCTCAATTCTCTAGGTAGTTAATATTAGAATCAAACTTATTGTATGCTATACATTTAAATAGATTCAATCATTAACTTCTATTTTTAGTACACGAATTTTTTTCCTAATGTTCGGATTTATGGAAAAATTCAACAGTCTCCTTTGTACGGAGAGTCGTTTGAAATTTCACAAATTTTATATATAATATACATTGACCATACGGTCGGAAATATAATATATATCGATATTTCTAGCATTTTAAACCATAGGTATAACTTTAGTTTAGCATTTAAAGCAAGTTATTTAACTTATTTGCTTGCAAAAGCAGCTAAAATGGTGGCACAACCATGCTAGGCCTTCTAGAGCACTATATTTAGCTCAACTTCAAAAATTAGTCACCTATAAGAAGATAAAATAAAAATACATAAATTTTAATACATATATGTAATATGCAATTCAATTAGGCCACTCTCGACAAAGTTTTAATAATCAATAGCATAATTATTTAATGCTTTCAATTGCATAGTGGTAGATGGATCACTTGGCTTTCAAAAACATTTTTCGAATTAAGAAAATATGGTTTTTATCAAAAATTATGATAATTATATTAAACACGCAAATTCTGAAATGCACAGGTCCACATCGGAAAACATCAAATTTTGCATGAATATGTTGAAATTCAGCAAAACTTTCAAAGCAAAACTTGTTCCTTATCAACATTGCTTTCCAATGAGTAAAAGATTGTAACGACCCCACCGTTATACCCATACTATTAAAGGACATTGTAAATAATGTCGTCTAACAATATGGTGAATACATCTTGTTGAGGATGACTGAATGTGAATATATCTTAACACCGACACATCATACTTACAGTTTTACTTAATCTTTGGAATAAAATTTGACTTGTACAGTCTTACTCTAAAGTAATAACCATTTTGATTTCTCAAAATCATAGTAGCGCAACATATATAATAGTCATAGATCACTATGGAATAATAAACATCATATACATATATGAACTATAAGTCTACAAAATGTAAGTCTATACTCACATAATATGCATCTGTACAAAACTCTAACTCAAATATACATTTTATACACGTACACAAAAACCATACATAAGATCAAATGAAAGTCAAAATGGTTTATCTACCTACTAGCCTAACCATCTAAAGGTCTACTTGTCCTATAACCTAAAAATTCTCAGCCTGACCCGAGTATTATAAAATAAACGAGTTAGACTATCTCTAAATATACAAAAGGGTGAGAGCAAGATATAACACAAGAATAAATGACATATAGGTAAATCTAGATTTTCATAATATAACAAGTCACATAATCAATTTAACTTTAAATCCATCATAAGACAACAAGAATATGTCTATGTGTGTGTGTTTGTGTGTATTTCCTAAACACAAATTAATCACTAAACATAGAATTACAGAATAAAACATAATATTTCTAGCACAATAAACAAATTCCATACTGATCATCTTGATCATCCATACCAATCATAATGATTGTCCATACCATGGCAAACAATAAAATGTGGTGTCATCCATACCGATTCAAATACCAATGATCATACATACCATGAAATATAAAACACAACCAATCTTAAGGATCATCCATACTGATCAAGTTGATCGCAACAACCATGACTCGAATTCTCTAGATTATTCATTATTATTATTATATACATACACACACCTATATGGATTTACAATTCATACCGATCAAGATTATCGTAATGTAATATATGAGTTGTTAACCCACCTTTAGGCAAGGCAACATATAGGCGGATTTAACCCAATCGACCACATAACGATCAACGCTGGATTTTCACAGATAATAAACATGATCATCAAGCCAGAATATAGCATAGTCGTAGGCAAACACTACAAGACGCTTAAAATACGGTTTCAACAAAGATCGAGTCGCTACAAGTCACGTGGAATTTCCTCCTGGTCGTCCGTTGGCTTACTTCAGGTTTTCAGAGGGATTACTTCCGATCTTTGGTGGATTAGCATATTTTCAAGTTACTTTAAGTCATTGCGGCACATACTTCGAGTCAGTAGAGGGTCTACTTCGGGTCAAGGAGCTGCTACTCCGAGTCAAAGACTTGGGTCGATCAACAACCAAATTCTCCACCAATCTCATATCCATCCAAGTTTGTATCCATCAAACTCCGCCTAGTATCCATGTGCTTCGTGTCGATCGTTTTCATACTAACTTATTAAGTATCGATCCTGATCCAACATGTTTCCTATCGATTAGTTAATTGATCGATACGAAGCGGGGGGGAGGGGTGCTAAATATCGGTTCGAAGCCACAAACAAAACGAACGGTAAGAAATAGGTGGAATTCGATTTGTGTTCATTTGCACTTCAACAACTCGCTTCATATCGATTAGTCTATATGACTCGTATTGATTAATCAAACCATCGATACGAAACTAATGATCATTTAATCGATATGAAAAGCAAACATAGGCTATTTCATATCGATCGGTTTCGTATCGACTGATATGAAGGAGTAGGTCAAGTGGTGAAACGTACAACATGGATTGAGGCATGAAACTTGGATCAATGCATAATCGATGGATGATGGACATACCATATGATCGGTACGAAGAGTACATGCCAGTATCGATACAAAAGGAATGGTACAAGATAGATACGAAGAGCATGGTCGGATAAAAGAAGCAGTCAACTTGGCATAAAAAATGGAGCGCTCCTGGATTATAACGCAACATCATCATCCTAATCGATACGAATTCGGATCAATACGAGGCTATCGATATGAACGTGACAGTTAACCTACAAATCCAAACCTACATCGATCGTATCTCACCATCTACGCATCCAAATGCCCTCAAATTTTCACTGTAGCTTGCATACCACCAGAAAAATGTTCATGATTGATCACATCGCCATTGGACCACTTTTCGATCGATATGAAATACCTAGGGGTTGATCCCAAACCACCTCAGATCGATCATGTGGGGCCACCCTCCTGTGAGAACGAGTATTTTGAATTCAAAATTAGATATTTCCATGCCACACCTATAAATAGCAGCCATATGCCTCTAGAAAAAGGATCTTTTGGCTCTTCTACGCTTTTATTCTGCTAAACACCATTGTAATTCAGATATTATCAATTGTACTCTTGTAAATCAGTAGAGAATCATCAATAAAACAACAACTCTTTAAAGTGGACATAGCCTACAACGGCGAACCACTATAAATCTTGTCTTTCTACTGCTTTCCTTTTAATTTTTTGAGTGTTCTTCATATTTAATTCTATTACATACAACCTATTTGTGATCTATGACTGTGATTTGGTGCTTTTTTCTGCAATTGGGTGTTTATGAAATCTGTCATCCCCCTATCGAAGACCAAAAGGAAATATACTCCAAAGTGCCAAGTACTATCACTTTCAGTAATCACCAGAACTTAACCAAAATATCCCATACTGCTTAGTAAAATTCAAGTAATTACTAGACGCTAATAAATCTTACTCGTTACGTATACCAATGGAAAACTCATACTGTATTCTCTTAAGGATATGTCAGCCCCCAACGAACACCAAAAGAGAATACAATCTTAAAGTGTTAAAAACTTCCTAAAAGCAATCACAAGAATTTAACCAAGGAAGCCCATACTACCCGATGGAATTCAAGCATTCCGTAATGAGCTAGCAAGTACCACTTAAACATTCTATTCAATGAGTTGTAAATTATTCGATGAAGTGTTTCTCAAGAGCATTTAAACCAATTGATAATATTAAGTCGATTATTAGCATTCCTCATTTTATAGAACTAAGGCTCTAAGAACATTTTTCTTATAAGAGTTTATAATTTAAAAAACTAGTAATGTAATTTTTAATATAGAAATTTTTTTATAATTATTTTAACTATCATTAAATAAATAATTTGTATTTCATTTGATCTTAAGATATACATCTATATGTGTGTGCATGTTTAGCTGTCTCAAAATTCCATAAAGTTATATTGTCCACAAGCTGGACTCCAAATATCATATATATGATTAAGTATCCATTTATTTTATAAAACCATATTTATTACTCTTTCAATCCATTTTGGTATATATATTTTGTATATAACCATTTTATTAATAAATTACGTTTATATTTCCAAAATCATATTCCAAAATCCGTAACCATTTCAATACTTTATATATACAATTTGCTTACTAAAATCATTAGGTTGATATGGAATTCAATTTGAAATCAATATATTATAATAAATTTTGTTTTGTAAACCTTTCTTATTCAAACCATGTGTGTGTGTGTGTGTATATATATATATATATATATGTTTTACAACTCCAAATATTTTAATTAAAATTAACCCAAGCCCATACAACATAAGAGAATTTAATATTCCAAAAGTCCAAAATCATCACATGACATATTAGAAATTTGTTTGATCCATAAAGATATATTTTACATCATCTCAAGATAAACCATGTTTTTATCATTAGGGTATATACACACACTTCATATATAGTAAACACAAGCTAGAGATCTACATATATACAATACAAACATCTCTCTAAGTCCAACAACTAACCTTAGGAAGTAAGGAAGACAACCAAGCAAAAAGGTGATTCGACAAAGGCTAGATGTAACAACCCATAATTTCAGTTGTTTGAATTTAGAATATTTAATTGATTTTAAATACTAAAAAGTTAATTTTATAAGTTAAATAACTTATATTTCAAATACAAAAATTTATTTGATAATTGAATTATTAAATTTTGATACTTGAAATTGTTTAAATAATTAAATCCTAATTTTAATGCGAATAAAAGTAATTTCGAAAGTTGATTTAAATTCTATTTAAATAAGAATGAATATAGTAAAGTTTTAATTTACATTTAAAAGTGATTAATTTATATTTTATAAAAATTTCATTTTAAATAACGAGTGAAAATAGCCTTCCGAGGCACTGTCTTGGATTTTAACGAAACCAGTTTAATTGGATCCATAGTACTGATTTATTATTCGTTAATGAATTTCATGGCAATTGAATGTATCGTGTGATCATACGAGTTTGAAATGCTTACAAATTAATTAAAGAATTTATATAATATAATGTGTTTGAAAAGCTACCTTTTGTATGTGATCGAATTAGGTCTCAAAATTAGTTCCATTTGGTTCCGAATAGTGGTATTACATATAAAATGCCAAGCGGCATGCCTCATTTGGAGTCCAAGATTTTCAGGTGAAAAATAGCTTGTTTTTTGAATATAATATACATATATTCCCATACATATGTTATTTTAGGCCATTCTCTTCAAACTAGCTCATAACCCATGTCTATATGCCCATACTCATCTACATCTTAGCCCATCCCCTTTTCATTATAAATACAGTAGATGTGAGAAATAATTTCTTTTTAATTTTGAGTTTCTAGAATCAATATCTCATGTTATTACTAAATTAAAATTTTCAAAATAAATTTTATTGTGTTTGTTATGGTGAGATCTACCCTCCTTGAGCTTGGAGATATGTTCGACCAATGTTTAGAGTGATGCACAGTGGGTAGGCAGTGAGTGGACATGGGTTAGAAACTAGAGCTTATTTTTTTTGGAAATCGTGATGAAATTTGAGTATATGGATGTTGTACTTGGGTTCAACATGTCGAAGAGAAGTTCGTAGCCGAGTTTTGGGGTCGTTGCGACCTGTATAGTTGAAGGGGTAGGGACCGAGGACGCGATTTTATAGGGAAATGTGAAGGTGATGGGATTGTGATGTGGAGATTTTGATGGTGAAGTTGTCAGTGCAAACAACTTTGATTTTTAGTGCAGGATGAATGAGAAAGAGGGAGAAGAAGAGCACATGGTGAGGGAGGTTCTATGAAAGAGCGAGAAGATGTTAGTTGGGGGGAGAAGGATTTGAATATTAATAGGGTAATTAATTAATTAATTTATGTACTTAGAAATTAATTATATAACTTAATTCTGTAATCTTAAAAATTACTTAACTCTCTCGTACAAGGTCCAACCAACACGCGGATTTTGCACTAGTAATGAAGTAAGCTTCACAATGGGACTGGTTTGGACGAATTTAGTTCTAAATTGAAATGCCTCAATGACAATAGAAAATTGGGTGAGTGTAACTCACCTTTTTGGATAATCGGTAATATTATGTAGTTGATAAGAATTGTCCATTGGATGTTTGGATGAATTACTTTTTTATCAATTGGTTTGGATTTATTCCCGCCCCTAGAGCTGATGACCATTTAGATATATATACCCACCTTGTAGCGGGTGACCCATATTATATAATCATATACTGTTTGTGATGTATAGGGATAGATTGGAGGGATCCAACATGATTCCTCACCACTGTTGATTTTAATTGTATATATGCGCTGAAATATATATGAGCTGTGATGCAGGGGGACAGGTCGAAGGAATCTAAAGGGATTCCTTGATATTGTTGATCTATTTCCAGTAAAATTTCTATTATATGAATTATTGGATATAAAACCTAATTTATAAGCACTATTGGTTATGATAATTCTTATGTTCAAAGCCGAAATCCAGTGTGATAGGAAATCAATATCAATATTGGTTGAGCGTCGGGCAGCTACTGGCCTCAAATAAGTATTTTAAAAATACTATATTTTGCCATTTTGGGTTACAATTGGCTTTTAAGACAGAGAATGATTTTAAAAATATGAATTTAGGTTTTGAAAATATTTTATTTTAAAGGATTTAGTTTCTATTGTATTCCAACCTTGTTATCTATTTTTCTAAGTTATTAATTTATATTTAATATTGTTTTAAAGCTATTTGTTTATAATTAACATTTCTTTTTTAGTTTATTTATCGTTATGTTAATGTTTTGAAGATTAATTATTGAAAAAAATTATATTTGAAATTATTAATAATGATTTATTAATATTGTTTAGGAATTAATTATTATTATTATTATTTATAATAAGGTTGAAAATTAATTAATAGTGTTTTTATTAAAATGTCTATTAAATTATAAATTATTATGTTAAGAAGTTTAGAAGGTTAAAAATTATTATTTATTTATTATAAGGTTTACTATTAATTCTTATTATTGTATAATAGTGTTTGAAGTAAATGATTATTATTTATTTATAAATGTCTAAGATCTGTAAATAGAGTTTATAAAAAGATTTGCGTTTTTAGAAGGAGAGTTTTATAGAATGATTGGGAGACTTAAAGGGAGATTATTTACAAGAAAAAAAAAAGAGTTTATAGTGATTTTAGATATTTATAAAGTGTTTTTCGAAATGGGTTTATAGATTTATAAGAAGAGTTTTATAAGTAGTTGTATGGATTTATGAAAAGTTAATGAATGTTTTAAAATTTATAACAGAGTTATAATTGGAAATGAAAGTTGGGTTTTATAAGGAGCTTCTATAATGAGTTTAATAACAGTTTCAAAGATTTATTAAGTAGTTTTATAAAGTTATTTTTTGGGATTTATAAGGGATTTGTATTTGATTTTAGAATTGTATATAAAGAAAATCTTACTCAGTTTTTGTGAAAATACTTATACCATGAAGACAAGTATACAGATAATTTTCCAAGTATGGAAAATATAGGGGTTCGTGAATATGTCTTTGTAAAAGTATTTTATGCAAATATTTTAAGGTGATTTTTATTAATGAAAAGGTAAATTAGAAGAAAGCTAGTGGTTGCTTATGTGCTTAAAAATGTTGGTTTTCCCTTATAAAATAAATCCTTGATTTGGATGTTTGTTTATTCGATGGTTAAATAACCGACTATCGACGTTGGAACCAATCACAACCTTAGAAATATCTAGGAGAAACACGTGAGTTATATGGCAGAGTCTCCACTGATATTGTACTGTGCGTATAAATCTTATTTCATTCTCCTAGAACAAACGATAAGGAAATCCGTCCACTAACGGTTATAAGGTGATGTTCTCACTTATCATTGGCTATTTATTTCATAAAGAATCAGGGTTGAGTTTATCGAAAATTATCGAAAGTTGTTTCGAAGAAACTGGGATCGGACGTGTTATTCGAAAAACCACTTTGTGAAGACATCTTGAAAATGATGGAATTGAAACTATATCTCTCAAAGCCTCAAAAAAGTGAACTTGTATTGATGAATGTAGGCATTGTAACTCTGCTTGGAGGGCAGTGTTAGCATTCCAAGATGGTTTGCTAGTATGAAAGAAGGTAAAGCGTAGTCTCAAAGCCTCACAACTGGGAAAAATTGTCAAAAACAGGATATGCAGCAGAGTTATATGTTCAGCTACCATTAGGAGTCGCCATCCCGTTCTAGATTGTCTATATTGAAGTTGTTTTGCACGCAAACACCGTGGTAGTATAAGGCCATCGTGTCAAAAAGGGGTGAGGTAATCTTGTTTTCCATATTAAAGAAGCAGTCGACTCTTTGTAGCAGGGGTATAAGAAGTTCTTGTCAGACTCCGATGCATTTTCTAGGTGTGTACAATTGGAAGGTAGTCCCTTACCTTGCCATATTATGGAATCCAATCTTCAATACATGCCTTTAAGGTTTCGATTTTAGAGCCTAGTATGTTGGAATATTATATGGTAATAATTTCAGCTATTTTGATATGTATTTGAATCCTTAGAAATTATTACAATATCACTGGATTTTATACACAAATATTTGGTTATCGTAAGGTAAAACCCAATCCATGTTTATGTACAGCATAGTCTTATGAGATACTTTTGATCTCTAAGGTTTTTATAACTTTAAAAATCAAGTTGGATGTGTTTTCTCACACTGATTTTCCAGACCGACTCGGTTGTTATTTTATTATAATGCTTGGGTCAGACTAAGAATATTTACAGATTGATTTGGATGCCTTGGAGCTTAGGAGATGAGCCGAAGGTCTAAGACGCATGTACTTATTTCATTGTATTCCGATGTGTTGTATATTGGTTGTATTTATCAGTAATTGTAAGGACAGTCCATTATTGCCATCCAGGCTTAAATAGGTTAGTGTACTCTGATTGGTGTGTGTGTGTATTACATATTTCTTGTGTAAAGATTTGTTGTATATTATAGATTATTAGTTTCGGTGTGATATTATATGTTGTTTTCGTTTTCTCTTCTTCTTTTCTTCTTTCATCTTCCTTCCATTTTCTTTTCCCTTAATGATCGGCTTTCCATTCAATTTGAGTGGGTCACAAGTGGTTGATTGTCTGCTTAAGGTATACAAAAAAGTGGTTTGTCACAACGTGGTATCAGGGTTGAAGGTTAAGTGAGAACCTTGGCTTGGTGGGGTACTCCTTAGACAAGAGTTAGTCACACTTCAGAATGAGTTTGAGTGTGTGTGTGTGTGTTTATATATATGAGTGCGTATTTATTAATGATATAAAAATGTTTTATATTGAGTGGGTTGATCTGTTGGTTGACTTATGGATTCTGGTCAATACGAGTTAACGTTATTGATAAGGAACTCTTAACACTTGAACAAAGCAATATGATATAGTATTGTTTTGAAACTTGGTAAATGAAATAATTTTACCTTGATTATATTTTATTTGTAAAGGAATAATTTTTCAAAAATTATGATAGTATATATGGTGTGTTTGGTCGTTAAAAAATGATAATATTTGATTATTATCACTTGTTATTTGTTGTTTGTGTTCTAATAAAAGTTGTTATTATTATAATACACACAAAGATAAACAATTATGGAATGGTTTTATATAATCAAAGTGGAATCATATATATGAGGAAAATTGATAAATATGATTGTAAATAAAAGGATTAAAGGGTGAGAATTTGAGAATTTAAATCCCACTAATTTTGGAAAAAAAATTCAAAGTTTAGGAAAATAGTACTGACATTATTTAGAAAGTATTTTGTCTGGAAATATTTTTACATGGAATGTAGAAAAGATAGGAAGCACTAAACTCACCTCGGTCACTGGAAAATAATTTCGGTGATGACTGTTGCATCATCAACGTTCATTTTTTGGTTTCCAAGAGAGGAATTGCTACCACTGGGATTTTGTTTTGGTAAAACAAGTTTTCATTTAAATCCCAAATATGATTAGTTATACAAAAAGAGATATATATCATATTATGTATTATTTCGAAATAGAGTTGAAATAAATCAAAGTGTTTAAATTTTGAAGTTTTTATCTTAGGTTTTATGAAAATATGAGAAAACATGTTTTGTAACTTATAAATTTTGAGAGTTAGTAAGTTAAAACAAAATTTTAAATTTGTTGAATATAAATGTTAAGAAAATTAAATTTGAAATTTAACTGTGAAATGAAATTTAACTTAAGTTAAATAAAATGAAATTTGAAATGAAATTTGATTAAAATAAATGAAGTGAATCAATGAAATGAATCGAATGAAATTGAATTAAAATAAATGAAATGAACTAATGAAATAAATTAGTGAATTGAATATGGTTTGGAATGTTGTTTGATAAAATTGAATATGAACTTAGTTATTGAAGCGATAATAAACATTAGTAGTACTAAAGAAAATGTTTATAATAAGCTTAGGTAAAATTTGATGGAACGGTTCTTAAACGACATTTGTATTGACCGAAATATACTAAGTAATAAAAGAATGTGAATAAAGCAATGTGAATAATGAGTATCAATTAACAAATGTAAATAAGAAAGAATGGGAATAATGAGAAACTAATTGAAATAAATACGTAGGTTGTATGCATATTATTTTATTCGCATAACTATTTATCAAGATTTGAGTACATTATTCCGAGGTGATTTACATCGGTCCGAGTTAGAATTTTTCACTTGATTCTCAATGGCGAACACTGGATGTGGATTTTTTATAGATTCTGGAGTTCTCTACTATAGCATATGACTATTCAAAAAGAATGACAGGTTCTAATCAAGGAACCGGATCTGAGCCTGCATTAAAGTGGTCGGGTAAACGATACTAATTCGAAAGTGAAATTGGGTGATTGAGCGATCCGGTTTGGTGTTGCGTACGGATGGTATATATCCATCTTATAGGTTTTATTCTGATTTAATATTGATATTGGAAAATATAAATTGATATAATTATGGATTAATTGGATGGATATTATTTGTTTGATGTTTTCTTCAGATCCATTTGCTATATTTGAATATGGTTACTGGAATAATACATATTATATATTGATATTGCTTTCCTATACTTGTTTTCATTGGTTGATGAGTGATTAGTAGGTGCGGTGGCGTATGCTTCGTATTTGGAGCTTGCTTTTGCATTATATTAATTGTATATGCTTGTTAATGCTAATAAAAGGTACACATCTCAGATTACGTATCATATTTTTATATTTTTTCGTATGGAAAGCCTCATCCTTGAAGATGAGATGTATATTTGTGATTATATAAATTATTATTAATTTTTCGATCAATCTACGTAAAAGAGACGTTGGCGAAATTTTCCGTAAATTTGAGGAGCTAGAAAATATTTGAGAAATTTTGGAAAATTTTTGATAACTAAAATTTGATGTTTATGTTATACCTTGGAATGATATTAGTTCGTAAATATAAATTTCTAAGTAGTGAAAGTGTAGTGTTTTGGTGATTATACTTATATGCTGAGATAGGTATATGGATATTTTTCCAAGTATAAAAAGGAGTTTGAAAGGTTTGCTAATAGATATTTGAAAAAGTATTTTGACACAAGTATTTGCAATGAGATTTTAATTCATGAAAGGATTTATAAAAAAGGTAAGTGGCTGCTTATATGCTTAACCAATGTTGGTTTTCCCAATGGAATTAAATCCCTGATTGGATTGTGTTTATTTGATCGTTAAATAACCAATTCTATCAAAATTGGGCAGTTTTAAATTATTGTTGTCGGTTTGGAGAGAGTAGGATAGGGTATATTATCCAAAAACCACTTTGAATGGTTATAAAGTGTTCGAATGGAAGATATCTTAAAGATGATTACAGACGAAGTTCTTGAAGTGCAAGGGCTACTTGCTACTAATCCTGAGGGTGTTTCCAAAATGGATGTAGTAGAAGTAGTGCCATTGATTTCATCCAGACCCATAACGAACTTCTATGGATGAATGTTGACATTGGATTTTAGCCTGAAGGGCTGTGTCACCATTCTATGTGGGATTTGTATATAAAAGGTAATCGTAGCCTCAATTCATATAATCCAGAAATGGCTAAAATCTGGAATTCTTTTGGGCTATATGGGTCGCACCCATTAGGGTATTGCCATATTCTTTTGTAGGTATATACATTTATGGATTTGGTTGGCATGAGAGCTCACGGAAAAGGTTGCAAAAGCAACTAGGGTGATGAAATATTCAGGCCTATCCAATATGGAGTAGGGTTGGTCCTAATTCACAGAGGCTCCATATGAGGCCCTCGGTACATTATCTAGAGATGTACTATACAGAATGTAGTCTCTTACCTTGTAATTGTATAGAATCCATTCTCCAATAAGTGTCTTTGGGATTTAGCTGTATACCTATTATGTTGCAACTTAATTGATGAAACAATTTTGGCTACGATTCAATGTTTATTTTAAACCCTAGACATTATTATAATATCGCTAGATTTTCTATAGAAATGTTTTAGTTATCGTAAGTTAAAAACCCATCCATGTTTATGTGTGGCTAGTCTTATGAGATACCTTTCTTTTAAAGGTTTTATAACATTAAAATCCATTTGAGGTGTATTTTCTCACACTAGCTTACCAAATTGATACGGGTGTTATTTTTCTTATAATGTTTGGGTCAGACCAAGCATATTTACAGATTCAGTTTGGATACTTGAAGCTTAAGGTGACGTGGTGGAAGCTCTGAGAGGTGTTGACATATTATTTTTCTGCTGCATTAGTTTTCTATTTTTCAGTAATTATGAGGACGACTGTTAATTAACTAGTTGACTCTGATTGATATATGTAGAATAAAGTTCAGTTATTATTTTGTAAAGATCATTGTTCTATTATAGGTTTCTTGTTACGTTGTGAGATTTTGTTCTATCTTTCTTTATTTCACCCCCCAACAATCTGTCTTCCTAGCACTTGGATGTTCGGCACGTGAATACCATAGATGAATTTATGTCATATTTTGAGGGTCATAAAGATGAATCATTACATTGAATTTCAGGTTAAGTCCATGAAATCAATCGTTGCATGGTTTCTATCCAGAGAAGTGCATGAAAGTTGCTTCCGAAAAGAATCAGTTAGCTCAAGAGGTATACGACCAATGGATATTTTAAATTCCTTAACCTTATGCACTCAAGGAATGCCTTTAACTTGCTATAATATACATCCACAAGTTCCACTGCTATAACCAACGTTCTTTGGCTCTAGTAAAAGTAAGTATAGTGTTTTATGAGAGACTAATCCCAAAGGATCTTAAAACATTTGTTCTTCTGTAAAATGGTGCATAGATTTAAATAATCAAAGGGGTGCAACACTTCTTGGTTTGGGCCTCTTGATTCAAATCATGTACTAAGCGACAAGCTCATTTTCAATACATAGATGAGCATTTTTTCGACAATGCATGAAACTTCCTGCAGATGAATAAAAATAAACTTTCGAGCGACTATATGCACTTTCTACAATTAGTGGAAACATTATCATAGTGATCCATGCTAAAAAAATTATTTGTAGTTAGACAACCAACTCTTCTCCACATATGTCACTATCTTTTTCTGCTTTGAAATCCATGTGTCTCGAATAGCATTCAAATTATGATAATACTCTTTTTTGACAAAGAGTTAATAACTGCAGATCAATCGTCGAGAAAAGCTGATAATCTTTCTTTCCGTCTTCATCATCCAAAATAATTTCCTTTTCATAAAATAATTTTTCTTCTATTTTTATGATGTTAGGTTGATGTTTGCTTGAATATTTTTGAGATGAGCCACACTCATAATAGATTAGAAGCAACTGAAAAAATATCTAGCACAACTTCGATAAGTGCAAGATCATCACTAGTGATGATAATCATAAGGAAATCGTTCTCCATATTCAGTTTCCTAATGCAGGTAAGAGCCCAAATGTAAGATTCCATTGTTTTGTCACTAATAAACGCAATAGCAATTGTAAATGAAACTCTAATCGATGTGGGAGAAGCCATATGGAAGCAAGGCAATTTGTAACGATTGGTATTAAAAGTACAGTCTAAGAATAAAATTTGGTGGAAACATTGTGCAAGCTCAACACATCTTGGATGAAAAAAAGATCAAGTAAATGATTGCTAGAAGGATCATATCTATGTTGAACTGAATAATGAGCACGCATCAAAAGTATCATAAGCTGCTGCATAACTTGTCTTTTCTTGGTGTTCTAAATTTGAGTTTTATTTTGGCACTGTAACATTTCTAATCGTAAAAAAGCTATCTCGGTTATCAAATTTCAAAGCAGACAAGATATAACTCAGTTTGGCTCCACCCATAGCCATCATTTCAACTTTCTTGGCTTGGTGTCATTGTTTCTGCCCATATTTGCATGACCACTAAGCGATTATGGGAGATGTGCTTATGTTTTCCACTTTTATGTACAACCTCCTATATGCCATCAAAATGACCAGTTGAACTTAAACTAAATGGGCAACAACACTTCTTACTTCCACTTCGTCTCCTTTTTTGCTTTGTTTTATGAACATGATATTTTGCTTTATGACGACAATATTCACCCTCACATTCATACATTAATACCATCCATGATCCCTTTCCATTTGCTTTTACATTCTGAAGTTAGGTTCTTTTGCTAACAATTATGCAATTGAAGGTCCATCCACGCTCAATGCACATTTCTCCTAATTGTTCTTTTGAATCAAATAGCTACTTCAAGTAAAACATTTGATAGACAAAAATAGACAACAATGTTGTAACAAAACATAAACGGAATTTACAAATGTACCTAATCAGTTGTAGGCGATGGAATTAAACTAGATATTCTACATTATCATTGTTTGATGTGTTAGAATTGTCAATCCCTTTATTGACAACTATATCTTTTCCATTATTTGGGGCTTCTGATTTGGTATCCACCTCTTATTTGTTTACCTAACAAATGTTATAAAATAGTTGCAAAAGTCGATAAAGCTGCATTATGAAAATTTCAATAAAAATGATAATACAATGCGGAAAAGAAATTAAGCAGATATCCTATTGGAAAAATTGTTCTTTACCGATATGCTTTTACCGAATATGCTACCAACTTGAAATTTGTTATTTCGATATTATCTTTTTGACCATACATAATAATATCGATGACAACCCACCGAAAATTTTCTCCCATGTAACATTTATTAGAAAAATGTTGTTCACATTTAATATTGACTCAACTAGAATAATTTGACAATAGAAGTCGTTTTTTCATATAAAGTTACATGATAATTAAACGTTGATTAACCCTAAAACCTTTTCATTATCTTACTCAAATAAAAAGCATACCTTACTGACATCGATGAACAAATAGTTGGAACTTTCCTACGTTCCAACAAGCATCTCTTCCTCCCTATTGTCATCTTCACAATATTACTCTAGATCCATCAAAGAACTGAAGACATTTTAAATTCTAAGGGTTTATTAAAAAGGCTAGTTTTCTAATTTATATAAAAGTGATAAGGGGCCACAATTATAAATATTATCCCTTAGTAAAACACTTAACTAAAAAAGTATCCCCCTTATCCATATTAAAAGTTGCTTTAGTAATGGTTTAAATTAATTTAAATATGATTTAATTAATAATGGTTAAAATTAATTAAATATGATTTAATGAATAATTATTAAAATAAATTATTTGTGGCAGTATTTATAAATAAATCAAATATGACAAAATTGACCACATACCTATATATAAATTATATCATTTAAATTAAATTATAATAGTTATAAATGAATTAATAATTATATATGTAATAAAATTAAGTGGAACAAAAAAAATGCCAAAATAGGTTTTTGAATAAGTATTCGTAAATATGTGTACATCAATTTCAGGTGTATCCGATACTAGAATCACAAGTGTATTTCATAAGAAATATATTACTCCTTAAGTTAATATCACTCTGATGTATATATAAAAGATCACGAACCTAAAATATATAAATTTGCCCTATATTAGTTATATATTGATACATTACTTGTATACATATCGGTAACTGAGAAAATCATGGTAGGGATGTTATGTGTAGTGCTATTAATA
The DNA here is from genome assembly GCA_030765085.1 of Allium cepa. Taxonomy (NCBI): domain Eukaryota; kingdom Viridiplantae; phylum Streptophyta; class Magnoliopsida; order Asparagales; family Amaryllidaceae; genus Allium; species Allium cepa. The sequence goes on along the minus strand of CM060934.1, from coordinate 204,698,936 downwards.
TACCGCCTAGATGAGGTTAGAGACATGCATGTATCTACTGAGAAAATCCAAGGTATGTGCATTATACTTAGCCATCGCGAAATGATAGGTAAGAGTGAATAATCTCTTTTGATTTTCTAAAAAATTTCAAAGTCGAAATTGAGATTAGAAAAAAGACCACATTTAGGAGGTGTATATCTTATAAGCAATAAAGAGTTATTCATTGCTTGCGGGCCTATGATTTTTTAAGAAAACTCAAGGTCGAAATCGGAAGGAAAGCGAGTCCTTCCACTAGTTATAGAAATCAAAAGTTTTCTATATTACCCTTAGGTTTTGAGGAATATAAAAATCTAGTAGATGCCTTATTAGAAATATGAAATGAACACATTTAACCTTTCTAATATTGAAAGAAAATATGCTATACAATTAAGATTATCTACTACAATAAATTGTGCAACTAATTTAATTGATAAAACTGTTTATCAATTGAAATATACTAAAGAAATAAATAAGGATTGACAAAGAAATATAAGGTATACATACCAAATATTTATTTAGCATGTTGTCACTTCAAGATCCATGCAAGAGCCAAATGATACAACTATTGAATACATTCATACCTTGGTCACATAAATATTATTGGCCTGAGATATTATATTATCTTCTTTAGGTATTTTTATCAAAGCAAGTCGACTTTATAGTGGGCCATGCCACTATATATAAAGAGAAGAACAGGTGCTCTACACATGCACAGAACAACTAAGACTATTTTTACAGTGGACAGACCATTTAATACAAACATAAAAACAATAAAGAACATGAGCTAGAGAGCAAGTCTAGACTACACGAAAGGATGGAAACCCCCTGTCATTACCGATATCATCATCAGTACCAGGTCCTATAACACACTGGACAGTAGAAATGTACAAAGCCAATAATGGATCAAAACATCTCGAGAGTGCAGAGTAGAGATAAATCCTGTCCCAAGAAGGATCTAAGAGTTGCCACCAATTGCAAGCACCATCAATACCTGAGGTCGTAAGAGATAGACCATCACCATTAACATGATAAATAAGCTTCCAAGTCTCATCACAGCCACCAAGGAACATGTGATAACAATTGGTTTTTAGTATTGATTAAAATAAATATTGTTTTATTTTGTTGTCAATATTATGAATGCTCATTATAAACTATATCTATAATGTTCGTTCTTTTCATAAGTTTTATGGTGCATTGCCATTTGTAAATACAGAAGTACCTAAAATTTTAACAACTATTTTGGAATTATAGATTAGGCTATATCGTTAAGAAATGGTTCTTTTTTCATAGGAGTAATCGAACTTTGTCAGATAAAGCATGAAAGGACAAAGCATGAAAAGATCGAGAATAAGTGAAATTGAGTTAATTTCTTTCTATAAGGATATGTAACTAAGGTATTTGTTTTCTGTAAATTATTAACCATGCAATAAAATCTCATTTGAAATAAAAAGCGTTAATATATATTGTATACTTGTTATATTGTGATATATCAATTATGTAATTAATTTAAGTATATTAAAATAAATAAAATCTTAAATGATATGTTATGTTATAACAATTATAGGAGTTGTAATCATGGAAAAATTATCACAATAGAAAATAGAATATTATTTTTAATATTCTTGGTCAAGATGTTTCGGGAAAGAATATTAATATATGCATTGAGACCAGAGTGTGCTACACTCTCCAATTGTTTGGCAATATATTGCTCTTGGCTACTACATGCACCGAGGAGTCATGTACTTGTAGTTATTGGATATCTATGGAATAACTCGCCTGAGAGTTTCCTATTGGTTAGTAACAACTAAGTAAAACATGAAATCTCAGGTGAAGATATTACATAGTTCCCTCGATTTGAGAAAATTGTGGAACTTCAATGTGAACACTCCATTTTTATTAAATCATGACACAACGATCCATCAAGCGGCTATAATAGTGTCTAAGTTGAAGCATAGAAATTGAAGTACTATTTAGTATAGAGTTTGTCTTCTTCGTTGTACAAGGTTAGTGTCATGGTTAATTTTAGTCAAACCAAAGTCAAAATCTCTGATCAAAATAGTACAGTTGATAATAAAAGTAACTATTGTACCAAGGGCCTTGCTAATAGACTAACAAAGGTAAATAAGGGTGGTATTAGAATTTTGACCAACCAAATACCTTATATCCTAACGTGTATAATGGTGATGAAGATAAAGTGTATAAACTATCATTACTAAAAAGGTACCATCTAAGAAATATATTTGGATTTTTACCCAGAAGATCTATAAGCGATGAATTTAGCTAAATTGCCACACTACTAGCTAAATTAGAGTGTGAACTAGTTTTGGATTGTACAAAATAAATCACCGACTAAATTCATACCTCTAAATCTTAAAATCACATTTTGCATTCTTTAAAAATCCACATTTAATTTATAAAATGTTATAAATTAATTTATATTTATGAGAAATCAATTATTATTAATTTATTTGATATTTTTGGGGTTATTTTAAATTATCCGAGTGCATATTTGTTAATTTGATGTTTAATCCGGTAGAATTTAACAGAAGTTAGTGTTTGCACACAAATTGGGCAAACACCTCCAAGTCGTATAATTTAGTCGATTTTATGTTTTTAGCAATTTGGGTGATTTATGCGAATATGTAAAAAGCAGGGACTAAACTATAAAAGACACAGATTTATAATGGTTCGGCCAGAATGTGCCTACGTCCATTTTATATGTTATTCTCCTTTACTGATCAGCTTACAAGTACAAAGCTTTGATTACAAGTATACGAAAGTTGTTTGAAAGTTCTGTCCGTACTTGAGCTCTCAAACTTGTCAACCATTGTTGTACCCCTACCCCTCTATTTATAGAGTGAGGCTGTGGGTAGGGGTCTTGAATGTATATAGCTGCTGGTGGGCCTGGGCTGATGTAATCTTGCCTGGCAAAGTTTGTTCGGTATGCCTTGGTTCGGCGGTGGTTGGAGTAGTGTTTGGTCCGGTAGTATGTGGAGTATGTGTTGGTTCGGCGGTGAGAGGGGTGTAGGTTGGTTCGGTAGTAAGTGGTCCGGTGGTGGCCTCCCTTGCTTCTGGTTCGGTGGTGGATGGAGGTAGCCGATTCGGTAGTGTCTATCTAGCTTTGATTTGGTAGTGTTGGAAGTGGGTTGGTTCGGTAGGTTGGTTGGTTCGGTGTACTTGGTCCGGTGAATGGTGGAAATGCACCCAACATTTCCCCCCCAAAGTGGGGCATATTTCATCACATGTCGCGCTTTGTTTTAGCTTGGGGGATTTTCATCCAGTCCTGTGTGCCAAACCAGTTGGTCTGGTTATTTATATTTTGCCTATAAGTATGGGCCTAATGCTTCTGTTATTCCTTATCAACCGAACCAAACTTCTTGATTTTGTCGTACCAAACTCTCTTCTTCCGGACCAGGTGAGGCCCATTTCCATCGAATATGATTTTGCTTTGAACTACCGAATGGACTCGGGGACTTGACATACCGAATGAACTCGTGGAGTATTCGTACCGAATGAGTTCAAAGAATTGACTTGCCGAATGAACTCGTGGAGTATAAGTACCGAATGAGTTCAAAGACCTGACTTTACCGAATGAATTACAAATGAAATTCTAGACTATAGGCACTCGCTCGTCTACTTCCCTTGTTCTAACGACGTATTTTTTGTGTTAGCAGATAAATGTCTCATAAAGTGGAAACTCGATCAAATAAAAAGAAATCCAAGGACGGAGAAGAGTCCTCCACTGTGCCTCCAACTCAGTCAGGATCGGGACGTCATGGGCCTCCCCGGAGATCACTAGTAGATGGGTACGGCCCTCAGGAGCTCCTGAACTCGCCACCTGACTGCTTTCCTAGCTCCCTTAAAGAGGAGCAGCTTGATGTTATATCTCGTTCTTTCGGGATTGACAGAGCACACATGGTGCTGCCAGGGAATGGAGTTATGCCGTATGACCCCCCTGAAGGATATTTCGCTTATAGTAGGTAACATTGCATGTGCGGGGCCATTCCCCCGATCAATGCTTGGATAGTAAGCTTCATTACCTATTTGAAGGTGGCCCCTTTCTAGCTTCAGCCCAATTCTTATGTTATCTTGGTGAGTCTATTCATCATTTTCCAAAGAAAATACGGGCGTCCCCCTTCCAACCGGGAGATCCGGTATTTGTACAACTTGAGGGGTTATAAGAAGGGGTCTCCATACATCAGCTTGGAATCGGCCGTGTCCTTCAAGCCGGTCCTGGACTTATATTCGAAGTTCAGCATGTTCAAGAAAGAATGGTTTTTCATCAAGGATGACTCTGTTTCTATACGTCGCTTCATCTCCGGTTGTAAGTTGAAGCTTATTTATAATTTTCGTTCTGACTGCAATGCTTCTTCTTATATGTTTTTATTTCTTGTTAGCGACAGGTGGCTTTGCGGTCGTGGAGAACGATCGCCTAGTTTAGATGGCTGCGGAGATAGAAGCCATTTCGGGAAGGGAGAGGTCAGCTTCTTACCTGATCAGGAATGCTACTCTTCTGCAGCACAACTTGATTCTACCACGTCAGTCTGTGGTCAAGCAGAGAGACACAGCTGAGGAGAGGGCTGTCAAAGCTATAGGAGGGGCCACGACGAAGAGCAGCAAGAGGAAACCCTTCTCGATACCTCCAGTCGCCGGGGGAAAGAAGCTCAAGAAATCCGATGGACCCTCCCCTAACACATGTCCAGATGTTCCGGAGGAGGAAAATGTGGAAGAGGAAAGAGGCGAGGAGGAGAGCGGAGGTGATGGAGAAGGTGATGGTGGTGATGGTGGCGAAGGACAGAGCGGTGATGGCGTCGGGGCTCTGCCTTCTGGGCAAGCAGGGGAGATCCAAGAGTGGACAGATGATGCCTTCCGCCAGGCTTTTGAGGGGTTGGTGGAAGGATTGGCCTTGGTGGAGAAGCCAAAGAAAACTGATAAGGCCGGGACTGGTGCCTATTCATCTTCTAGGAGCATTTCAGCTTGGGCAACTCCGGCGATTCAAGGTTAATTTTTGACTCCTCTTTTAACTTCACATGTTTCATGGATTATAGTCCCATGCATGCTTGTAACACTTGGTTTTTATTCCAGGAACGGGTAAGGTGGCCAAGACATCAGACATTCGGCACCGTCTCGAACAATTCAAACTCCTCAAAGCTTCCGCTAAACCAAGGCCTCCGTCCAACCGTTCCGGGGACGTAGTCGGCTACCGTCCTGTTCTCGGACTTATTGATTAGGATATTCAAAAGAAAAAGAGGAGTCGCTCCTTATTCGAACCTTCACCTGGTCCTCAGCCCCCAACCCGGCCTATTCATGATATCACGGGGTAGGATACTGAGTTCATACCCTCTCCGCATCTGTCTGAGAATCCTACCGTTACTTAGATTGATCGTCCCGGCTTGGCTCGTAATCCATTTGCGGGTCATCCAGATCTGGATCCGTGTTCTCATGATATTTCCTTTGACGAGGTTACTGGTGAGCACCTTCTCCTCGCAATCCTATGGTAAGGGTGCTTGATGAGGCCAAGCCCCTGGACCATGATTTGCTTACTACTCGGATTGTAACTATGGGGGATGAAGCCAAGGTAAATATCGACCGGGTTGCTGAGGAGACTAGGAAGTTGATGGGGAATAATGCCCGACTGGTCAAGGCCGGGGAGGAAATTGGGAGTGCCAACATAAGATTGCAGTTAATGGTTTCCGACCAGGCCAAGAAACTCGCCGATCAGGCTATCCAGATCTCTCAGCACGAGGCTGCCTCCAAACGGCTGAAGAAAACCATGGAAGAGGCTAGCAGAGCCGAGCTGCGGAAAATGGAGGCCATCTGCAAGGAACTGATCGATATGGCCATTGCAACGGTGGATGAGGTTCGAAAAGCGGATCTCGAGAGGGTAGAGGAGTTATCTCGGAAGCTTGAAGCCGCGGAGCTTGCTCAAGCCAAGCTGAAGGAGGAGATGGAGGCGATGAGGAAATCCCTTCAGGCTGACCGCTCGCGATACCGATCGGAGAGGGATGCTGCCGTTGCAAAGCTATTGGCTTCTGAGGTCCGAATGAGGGAGTTTGAGGAGAATGAGGGGATGATGGATGAGATGCTCCAGGATATGTATTTTCGTACTTGGAAGCAGGGCAACTTATCCCGGATGGATGATTATCCCCGGATCATGGCCAGGATTTATCTCCGGGCTTTGGAGGAGGTCAAGGCTAATGCGGATAAGGAGGGTGGCATGGCCTTCAGAATGGATGTGGTTACGGCCCAATTCACTAAGGAGGAGAAAGTGGCGGTGAAGGAGGGCATGCGGCTGCTCGCTGCTGAGAAGGTAGGTGTGCGGTTGGGGGATGATGATCAAGGAATAGATGCTGGTAAGTCTTCCCATTTAGCCTTTTCATAGCTTGGTTGCTTATTGTTTATTCAATGAATTCTTCTCCTGAATTGGACAGACGGGACCTATGAAGCGCCAACTACCTCTGGTCAGCATGCTGGGAGTTCTGATCCGGCGGTTAAGTAGACCTCAGAGGGCCAGCAGGATAGAGGCTAAGCCCCGATGCGATCGGCTCCTTGGCTTGATCTGGGCATTTTTCAGTTTACTTGACATCGCTGTCTATGTTAGTCTTAAAACATTAATGTAATCTTCAGGCTGTAATTATGTAACGAACAACTTGATTTTTGGCATGTAACTTTATAACATAAGCTGATTTTTTCATGTTTGAATGCTGTCGTTATTTTGATGTGTTTCATAAAATTTAGCTGTGCATGTGTTTGTGATTCAATTGTGTTTGACGCTAAGTTCTTGCTTAAAATATAATTTCATGTCTTGCAATGTTAGTGTGATGTGCGAATAAATTATAGTTACATATTTATGTACAAGAGAAGAAAGTACCGCCCTTCAAGTTTTAGCCGTAGATGGTAGCTTTGAATGCCTTGTGTAATCGAATATGGAATGCAGCTGAGTGACCTGCCATCCAGTTGTGAGTTCTTATTCCCATTAGTGAGTGTCTCCTATTTTGTGTCCTGTACTTTAGTGATCGTTATAGAGGATAGGAGGAAAGTTTTTTTAAATAAAATGGAAATATAAGAAATAGTAAAAATTCCAATCACGGAAGGCCTTCGATGTGCTTAAGTTCGTGGTAAACTGGTTTTGTAGTCACTTTCCGTAGCTGCGGGTCTTGGAGACATTTGTCACCCATCTTACGCCTCCGCGGGGATTTTTCTTTTTTACCACACCGTACTTAAGATTCATCGGAGCCGAGATCGCACAAAGTAACTACCCGGGCCATTATGGCCCGTAATCGTGGGTATTATTCGATTTACCGTGGCCGGCTAGCGTGGGTGCCGATCGTCAACCGTGAACTATCCCTGGCTGGCCACACCTTATGTTGGGGCTTATAATCGGTTCACGGCTACCGGTGAGCCGAACGCCGTAATGAGCTGCCTAGGCTATGGTTGGCCTTCTCGGCGGCTTATAATCGTCTCATTACAGTTGTCTTTAAGGGCCGTCGCGAGCAATGAGTCAACCCGCAACAAAGGGATGCTGGAGCAAAAGTGTCTCATTGGCGAGGGCATAGATTCGCATAATACCTGTTAGGTTTTGTCCAGGTGAATCTGTGCTGTGATGCCCTGAATGGAGATGCCATCTACACAGGATTTTGTTCAACAGAAAAGGATAAAGCTTAGCAAGTAGCCAAGATATAAAGGAACAAGTTAAAAAAGAGACAAGTTTTTAAATTGTTTCGGCATGAAAATGACTACGTCCACTAATTCTCTTTGTTAATTCACTTTATATGGGCAGTACAAGTTAAGAAAAGTATCGACGAAGGTGTTGGATGTTCCATGCCCTCTGGAACACCTCTCCGTCCACTGTTGACAAAATATAAGCTCCGTTGTGGAGATCTTTATGAATTACATATGGTCCGTCCCAGATTGGATCTAGCGCTCCGTGGCGCGGGAAGATTCGCTTGAGGACAAGATCTCCTTCTTGTAAGCTGCGATGCTTGACTTTGGAGTTGTATTGTGCTGCCACTTTTTGCTTGTGAGCTGCTTCTTTGAGTGCTGCATCATTTCTTCTTTCTTCGATTAGATCCAAAGACATGTGGAGGAGTTCTTCTTTCTCTTCTGGGTTGTAGTGGATCCTACGGTGGGATGGCACTACAGTTTCAACTGGGAGCATGGCCTCTGACCCGTATGCCAAAGAGAAAGGAGTATGCCCTGTTGATGTTCTGAAAGACGTGCGGTAGGCCCAAAGTGTCGTAGGAAGTTCATCCAACCAAGCGCCTTTTGACTTTTCAAGCTTCTTCTTGATTAGAGTTTTAAGAATTTTGTTGACAGCTTTGACTTGTCCATTTGCCTGGGATTAAGCCACAGATGAGAAGCTTTTGTGAATTCCGTGCTCTTGGCACCAGTCGGCGAACTCCTCGCTGTCAAACTGAAGTCCATTGTCCGATTTGTTTTTGAGTGGAACCCCGTACCTGCATAGAACATTTTTGATCAAGAAGTTAATAACTTTTGCTGTAGATATTTCATTTAGAGGTTCCGCTTCCACCCATTTGGTGAAATAGTCGACTGCCACTATAGCATATTTGGCTCCGCCTCGGCCCATCGGTAGTTCGCCACTCAAGTCAATTCCCCATACTGCAAAGGGCCAAGGGCTGGTCATTTGAGTAATCTCATTTGTTGGTAGTCGAGTAATCTTAGCAAATTTCTGATATCTGTCGCATCTTTTGACGAAGTCTAAGGCGTCTTTGTTTAAAGTGGGCCAGTAATATCCATATTGGAGCGTCTTCTTTGCCAGAGTCTGCCCACCAGTGTGATCTCCGCAGCTCCCTTGATGGATGTTGGATAAGATTTTCTTGGCTTCCCTTCCAGCAACACACCTTAATAAGAGGTTAGAGAAGCCGCGTCGATAGAGGATGCCTTCTTGTATTGTGTAGCGGGAAGCTCTCCTCAAGATCTTCCTGACTTCGTTACACTCGTTGGGTAGTGTGCCAGTTTGTAAGTATTTCCGAATAGTAGTCATCCATGTTTATTCTTCGATTGCAGCTATCAGATCTTCTTGTTCGAAACTTGGGGCTAGTTGTTTCGAGATGGCTACTATTCCAGAAATGGTGCTGTTCATCATGCTAGCTTGCTTTACCAGTTCGTCGGCCTCTCGATTCTCTTCTCGAGGAACGTGTTTGATTAAATAGTGATCCAATTGATCGAGCAGCTGCTTGGTCTTCTTTAGATATGCTGTGAGTCGTTCCCCTCGAGTCTGAAACTCTCCTTGTACTTGGTTTACAATAAGTTGAGAATCACTATGAAAACATAAAGAACTGACTCCAATTTCTAAGGCAAGTTCTAATCCTACTATTACTGCTTCATATTCTGCATCGTTGTTGGTGGCAGCGAATTCCAACCTTAGGGCATAGTGCAGCTTCCTTCCCCTGTGGGTGATTATCACAATACTTGCCCCCGAGCCTTGTTCGTTTGATGCTCCATCTACAAAGAGATTCCACTTGATATCTTTTGTTATTTCAGATTGATCCTTACCTTCGTTGGTAGTGAATTCGGCAATGAAATCGGCCATGGCTTGTCCCTTGATGGCGGTGCGAGGATGGTAGGTGATATCATATTGACTCAGTTCAATGCACCATTTAAGTAGTCGCCCAGAAGTGTCGGGGCGATGGAGTACCTGCCTTAGCGGTTGATCAGTTAAAACTCTGATGGAATGAGATTGGAAATAGTGTCGCAGTTTCCGTGACGTGATTAGCAAATAGTATGCTAGCTTCTCAAGTTTAGGGTATCTGGCTTCTGCCCCTGTAAATCTCTTGCTTACAAAGTATACGGGCCGCTGCGCGCGGTTGTCTTCACTCACCAAAGCGGCGCTTAGAGCATGGGACGATACAACAAGGTATAGGTATAGTTCTTCGCCTTCATTTGGAGTTGAGTGTACTGGTGGTCTCTGGAGGTGTTCGATTAGGTTACAAAAGGCTGTCGAGCATTCATCAGTCCATTCGAACTTTCCTTTGTCTTTCTTTAGGGCTTCGAAGAAAGGGATGCATTTGTTGGTTGCTTTAGAGATGAATCTGCTTAGGGCGGCCACCTTCCCATTTAGGCTTTGCATCACTCTTCTAGTGAATGGTATCTTGATATCTTGCAAAGCCCGAACTTGTTCGGGGTTTGCTTCAATCCCCCTGGCATGGACGATGAATCCTAAGAACTTTCCCGACGATACTCCGAAGGAGCACTTTAGAGGATTCAGCTTCATTCCATATTGGTGAAGTACTTGAAACATCTCGTCCAGGTGGCTTACATGATCGTTGGCTTTCCTCGATTTTACCAGCATGTCGTCCACATAAACTTCCATAGTTCGTCCTATTAGTTCCGCAAACATCTTGTTGACGAGGCGCTGATAAGTAGCTCCGGCGTTTTTAAGTCCAAAAGGCATTACCCTATAGCAGTACAATCCCCGGTCAGTGATGAAACTAGTGTGGTCTTGATCGGGGGCGTGCATAGGAATCTGGTTATATCCTGAATATGCGTCCATAAAAGATAAGAGTTCGTGCCCGGCTGTGCTGTCCACGAGTTGATCGATTCGGGGGAGTGGGAAGCAATCCTTCGGGCAAGCGTCATTTAAGTTGGAGAAGTCAATGCATGTTCGCCACTTCCCACTAGCCTTCTTTACCAGTACCGGGTTGGCGATCCATTCTGGGTAGATGGCTTCTCGTATGATGTTATTGGCAAGTAGGTTCTTTACTTCTTCCTCGAGGGCTGCTGATCGTTCTGCCCGCATACTTCTCTTTTTCTGCTTTACTGGCACCTTGGTGGGATGATGTTCAGTACGTGGCATGGTACGTCTGGGGAGATTCAAGTCATGTCGGCGTGCGTCCATGCAAATACATCCAAGTTGTGGCGAAGAAAATCGACGAGTTGATCCTTCAACCCTGCTCTTAACTGAGACCCGATTCTCAACAGTCTACTTGGGCCGCGTTTGTCTACAGATACAAATTCCATAGCCTCTGCAGGCTCGGCGGTGGCCTCCTCCTCTTTGTCCCTGGGGTCTAATTCACTGAAAGGATCACTGGTATATCGAAGAGGAGGGGCTTTCTTTAGTTGCTATGCTTCCAAGTTTTTCTTGCAGAGAGTAGTCTCTGCATCCTTCCAGCGGTTATTGCGAAGTTCAGTTACATAGAAATCTCGAGCGGCGTCTTGATTTCCTTCTGCTTCCCCTATCCCATTATCTGTTGGAAATTTCATCTTCAGGCACCAAGGGGCCAGGACAATCTGGAAGTCAGACAAGGCTGGTCTTCCTAAAAAGGCGTTGTAGGCCGAGTGGTTATCTATCAGCACAAATGTTTGTTTCCGCACAACGGAGCGGGGTTGACTTCCTATTTCGACAAAGAGGTCCAATTGCCCGAGGGGCATCTTCGCATCTCCAGTGAAACTGTGTAGTGGTTTGTTGCAGGGAGACACATCCTTCATTGATAGTTTCATTTTGTCGAAAGCATGCTTGAATAGAATGTTTACGGAGCTTCCAGTATCTACCAGAATTCGAAAAACTTCGGCTGGGCCGAACCAGGCAGAGATAACCACATGATCCATGTGAGGGTACGGCCTTCCTTCTAGGTCTCGCCTGCTGAATGTGATGTCATTATCCTCTTTCTTCTTCAGGCGGCGTTCTTCCATGACGAAATCGATGTAGTCTTCATTGTTTCTAAGTGACTTTCCATATCTTTCCATTTCTGCCCAATTTTTGTCGGCGGTGTGTGGTCCTCCCGATATTGTATGGAACACTACCTTCTCTTGACTGGAACCGCTGGTGTTGTGATTTCTTCCGCCTGTCTCTGGGTGGAGTTGCCCTCGGTTCTCCTTGGCAGGAGCTGGAGTCATGTCCTGACCCTTTACATAGTGTTCCAATCTCCTCCTTCTGATGTGTTCTTGGATCAGGTCCCGGAGATGACGGCATTCATTGGTATCATGCCCATGGGATTCATGGAAACGGAAGAACTTTCCAGACTTGATTGCGTGATATGATTCCTTCTTGTACGGGGGGCGTTTGTATTTAAGCTCGTCTTGGGTGGCCAGGAAGATGTTTCCAACTGTTTCATTCAAAGGAATGTAAGCGTCAAATCTTGGTCCTGGCCGATATAGGCGTTTTTCTCCCTTCCTTCCCCCAGCATTGTCTCGAGAGTCATTTCTTCCGACGTCCTTTGCTGCAGCGGGCGCGTTGCCATGAGCAGCCTTGGCTTGCTGCCCTATCTGCCTTTCGGTGGCAGCGTCTTCAAGTCTCATATACTTTCCAGCTTCATGGAAGAAATCGGGTAAGGTAGCTGGTTTTTCTTTCGTTAATCATCTAGCAAACTTGGTATCCGGATGTACGCCACTACAAAGAGCCATTTGGATAAGTTTCTCGTCGGCATCTTGGACCGCGGCCGCTGCGGTGTTGAATCGGGTTAGATATTGTTGCACTGTCTCTCTTGGCTTCTGTTTGATATTAGATAGGGAATAAGCATGCTTGGGTTGTTCCACATGAATGCGGAACTGGCTGATGAACTTTTCTTTCAACATTTCCCATGAGCTGATGGATCCTTGGGGTAGATGGCAGAACCAGGAGGTAGCTAGATCTTCCAAGAATAGTGGGAAGCATTTACACAACACTCCCTCTGTTGCTCCGCTCATGAGCATATGCTATGTGTATCTCTGCAAGTGTACTACGGGGTCAGAGGTTCCCTTGTAAGGTTCCATTGCTGGCATTTTCCATTCCCGGGGGTGATGGCAGTTTCGATATTGCGGGTGAAGGGGCTGGTTACCCTAGCGCCTATCCCCCGATCCCTTTGGTCCCGTTGGACGCACTCTCTGAACAATCGCGCCATCCTTTCATCAGAACTTGGAGCGGATAGAAATGAGTTTGATTCTTCTCTACGAGATTGATTCCATCCAGATGACCTGTAGGGATGGTATCGTCTATTACTCCTCACTTTTTCCGGTGGCTGTCTTCGGTCTTCTGGAAGCATGCTGGGTTCAGCCACAGTTGGCCCTTGCCTCGATCTTCCCTTGCTGGGGTCTGTCCTAAGCATTCCCTCGGGTCCAACTTCGGGCTAGACTCCACCTCGGCCCCGTCCATTGGTGTTCCCATGGTTAGGTAGCGTGACAGGCTCAGCCATATCCGACCCCTGCCTGGTACCTCCCCCGTTGTGTTCGGTTCCACGTGTTTCCTCGGGTCGGAATTCGGGCTGAGTCTGGGCTCGGCTCCTACCATTATTGTTTCTGTTGTTAGCCTCTTCGAAGAAGAAAGATCTTTGTCACCTCCCAGATCCTCCAGACTGGGACTCACCCCATGATTCGGTGTTGTGGTTAAATTCTTCAGCATCTCTTAAGTGTGACATGAGTTGGTCCAACAAGGCTTCTTGTTGAGATGCGAAGCAGTTAGTTACTTCAGCCACAACCCTGTCCAGATCTGCCATAGTAATTGGTTGTTCCGTAGTAGGGGCTGTCGGATTTGCCTGATTTCCATTTGTTGTTGGAACAGGACGATTCTTTTGATCTCTGATCACTGGATCTGCGATACTGCTAGTTGCGATGTTCTTTCCTTTGCTAGCATCTTTCCTCTGCCTGAGAGGCATGTTTTCCAAGCAATGAGCGATGTTGTTGGGAAGAAGGTTGAGTGGGAGAAGCTGAAGCTTCTAGCTCGAGTTCTCAGTGAAAGCACCAAAAATGTTTGCACAAAAATTGGGCAAACACCTCCAAGTCGTATAATTTAGTCGATTTTATGTTTTTCTTAGCGATTTGGGTGATTTACGCAAATATGTAAAAAGCAGGGACTAAACTGTAAAAGACACACATATTTATAGTGGTTCGGCCAGAATGTGCCTACGTCCACTTTATATGTTATTCTCCTTTACTGATCAGATTACAAGTACAAAGCTTTGATTACAAGTATACGAAAGTTGTTTGAAAGTTATGTCCGTACTTGAGCTCTCAAACTTGTCTACCATTGTTGTACCCCTACCCCTCTATTTATAGAGTGAGGCTGGGGGTAGGGGTCTTGGATGTATATAGCTGCTGGTGGGCATAGGCTGATGTAATCTGGCCTGGCAAAGTTGGTTCAGTATGCCTTGGTTCGGCGATGGTTGGAGTAGTGTTTGGTCCGGTAGTATGTGGAGTATGGGTTGGTTCGGCGGTGGTTGGAGTAGTATTTGGTCCGGTGGTATGTGGAGTATGGGTTGGTTCAGCGGTGAGAGGGGCATAGGTTGGTTCGGTAGTAATTGGTCCGGTGGTGGCCTCCCTTGCTTCTGGTTTGGTGGTACCTCTCCTGCTTCTGGTTCGGTGGTGGATGGAGGTAGCCGATTCGGTAGTGTCTATCTAGCTTTGATTCGGTAGTGTTGGAAGTGGGTTGGTTCGGTAGGTTGGTTGGATCGGCGGACTTGGTCCGGTGAAGGGTGGAAACGCACCCAACAGTTAGAACGTCTAAGCTAAGCCAGAATAACTTGAAACTTGAAAGAGGCATCTAAAAGACAAGCCAAAAATCCACCAACCTTTTGGATCATTGGCGAACCATTAGCGATCAAAAGGATTCATCCTGAGTTGCCAAAGTCCCTTGCATCTTGATCTACTACCTCTTCTAAGAATACTTGCCAAGTTTCATAGCATGCCAAATAAACTAGCTCGAGAAGTGAAGACTCATCTGATTCAAACTATTTGACCGAAAATAGCTAACTTAAAATGGATCTAAAGAACTCATACGGAGTCGGACTGACTTGAAATTTTGGGAGAACACTTAGAAGACATAATATAAGGCTGATAAAAAAGGATCATTTGGAGGTTGTTTGATGGATCACTAGAGTCCTAATTAGATGGGTCGCTAACGATCCATGTAGGTTGGGCCCACAACATGAAATTTAAAGGGTAGATCCCACACACCCTACCGAGAGTATCTGCATAATTTCACCTAGTCTTGTTAAGTTTGAGCAAGTTATGGATGATTCTTCTATAATTAGGCCAGTTTAATCAGTTAGGTACGACCAATGAGGAGAGGGCCTCACAACCTCTGATCCATAGGGGAGGCTCTCCTACTCATTGGTCAACAAGCTCAATACTTAACTCACAACCTCGAAATCGTTCATAACTTACTCAATACTTAACCAAATCACATGGAACTCCACATACGCTTTGTAGTTTACTGCATTTTCTGATTTCGAGGTAATTACTCCAAAAATCCATTTTTTTTCGAGAGTGTTCTTTTAACCTAGATTACGAAGTTCGAAAATTCCATTCGCTGTTTTGATCGTAACTTCCTCAAAAATTATCCAAATTGAGTAATTTTTTTAATAAATAGACGACAGAACTATATAAACTTTTCTTTTGACGACATCTTCAAATTTCGAGAATAAATGGTCCAAAAATCGAGAAGAAAATTACTCATTTTCGAGTTTTTTATGTGGTTTTCCAAGCTTTGCAAGCCTAAAACATTTCAAGTTCTAAAAATTTTTTATGAGTAAAAATTAGTTTAAGTTCAAAGTTATTAACTTGAAATATGTTATGTTTATTTAATTTATAATGTATGCTAGCTTATGTTTGGTTGGTTATGTGTTGGATATTTTGATTATGGATGATATGAGATATATATGGTAAAAATGGACTTGAATTACAGTCCACCTAGAATGGTTTGAAGTTGTGAACTTGGATGTGATATAGTATGTGAACATGAGATATTTTGTTTAAGTGGATTTAGTCATGATACTATAAGTTTATTTGGATGTGATGATTGATGGCAAACTAGTTTGGAAAGTTGTTAAGTAAGATTCAAGGCCCTTGGAAACTTATTTATTTGATTAAAACCTTTTAAAGTTAAAGCTTTTTTTTAAATTTTGTTTTGGTTTTCAAATCTTTTACTTGAGTTAAGTTTAAAAACAAGTTAAATGAAGAAGTTTGGAGGTTACTAATTTAGAAACAAATTCTAAGTTAATACATTCATAGCGATAGTTGTTGTGAATCAGTTCGAGGAATAATCAACATTTTTAAGTAAAGTGTTTTTAAATTAACTTATAAAACTATATTTTCCAAGTTTTTTATTAAAGATAAAAGTTAATTAAGTTTTTAATGATTAAATTTTTATTAATTAAGTTTAAATAATTAATAATTTATTAAGATTTGACAAGGTTATTAATTATAACTAAGTAAAGATTAGTTTCTAATTAATTATCTTTTAAAGATAAGATTAATTTTAGTTAATTATTAACTAAAATAAGATTAATTTTTAATTAAATATAATTTAAGTATTTAATTTATTATTAATCAAGTATAAGGTTAATTATTTACATAAATCAATTATTTAAATTATTTTTAATTAATTAAGGCGTTAATTATTAAGGGATTAATTTATTATTTAAGTTTTAACTAAAAGATTATTTAATTAATTAAGGTTTATAAATAGTTAATTATTAGAAAAGGTTTTAAATTATTATTTAATAATTAATAAAGGATTAATTAAGAGTTTAATTTGCAAATAAATTATTTATTAAAGGTTTAATATATTTTTTCAAAGCTAGCCGACTTAAAGTGGACCGTGCCACTGTTCAAATAACGGTAAAACAGGTGTTCTGCACATGCATAGAATAGCTAAACAGGCTCAAAGAGCATAAACCAAAGAGAAAAATACAGAACAGGAACTAGGCAAGAAGAGCCTAAACTACTAAAAACATTGACTACGCACAGTTCGAAAAGGAAATTTCAGAACCAACAACAGACCATGGGCCCATTACATGAACTTACCTAGAGAAAAGAGCAGTCAAGTTTGGAATGTATCCTTCAAAAGAAGGAGAGTAAATAGATTTCCTATCTCAAATGACGTCATAAAACTTACTTTTTATTCAGCGTACCAGTCCCACCAACCTTAGTAAGGGAAATACCTTCATACTCAATGTGATATATAAGAAATCGACTCTCACCCTCAATATCACTTATAGAGGCATAATAAATATCAGTTTTGAAAGTCACTCTATGCTCCGATACCAATGAAAGTGACTGCTATGCTATAGGATCGAAATGCCTAACAGTTGTAAACAATGTAAATGTAGTGGCAATGCGATATAAATTAAGTTTTCTATTGATGCCGAATATGAGTACAAAAAAAACTAGTGCGGAAAATAATAATAGCAGTAAAGTAAAATGACACCAGGAATTTTTATACTGGTTTGAACTTCCGTTCTACGTCCAGTCTCAGACTCCTTTTAGAATTAAAACTAGCAACCCTCACTTAACCCTGAGGGATTGGTTTACACTTTCTGAGCAACCGAACATGACTTCTACCGCCTAAGTAACCGAATAGGACTTTGACTGCCTGAGCAACCGAACAGGACTTTGACCGCCTGAGCAACAGAACAGGACTTTGACTGCCTGAGTAACCGAACAGGACTTTGATTACAAAGTAGATTGTCTTGACCTTGTGTGTTTTAATAACACAGATTTGTCACTTGTAGTACACCCTTCCTATAATCTTTTCCTCAGGTATGATGTGTGTAGTTGTGTGTATATAAAGATTAGGAAGTTTCAAATTGTTTTTAGAAAACTAGAATTGTTATTGTAAGCAATGAATGTATGCATTCAAGAGAGTATTTAATTCAGAAAATATGATTCAAGTATAAGCAAGTAAGTGAATAATTTGATCTTGAAATTCATGCATATGTATAGTAGTTAAGAAGTTGCAACTGCTGGTGAAGAGATCTTTACCAACAGCAATGGCTGCAACTCTTCATCTAGGAGAAGGTTGTTCATGAAAGGAAGTGTCTATTCAGAAAATATGGCAGTTATACAGTAGTCAGTCGACTGCCTTAGAATATTTAGTCAACTGAATTTGAATCATGCATATGCATTTGAAAGTGCACAGATTCAGTCGACTGACTGAATGTATTCAGTCGACTGAATTCTATTGTTAAACAAAAACTACAATAGCTCATTTGGTTAGAGCACTTGCCTTCTAAACTAGTGACCTAGGTTCGAGCCTCACTCCATGCATTTTTTGAAAACTTGATTTTGATAAAATATGCATGCGAGTTTATTTGAAAGTGAATGATGATTCTTGATGAAATATTTTAACAAAGCACTAAACTAGACTCTATATACATATTTTATGACTCTTGATAAAATATATAACTATAAGAACGATACTTTGAGTCATTGAGTCTGGATGCTGTCGTAGTCGTAGATTCGTGAATTGTTGTTTCATATCAGCAATCAAAATATATGCTCCAACATTCTTCCCCTTTTGATGATGACAACTTCATTTGCTACGGACGAATCTCCGACAAGCTTTGTTGACTTATCCCTCCCCTTGAATATATTCCTGTAATTATGCTATAGATTTCTCCCCCTAAATCTTTGCTACATATTCCTGTAAATAATTAAACTTTTCCCCCCCTTAATCTGTACTTGCATTTTTTATTCCTGCTAATAGTGTTGGCGCAATATCTTTCTCTCCCTTTGTCATTGACAAAAAGGGGGAGTTTATATGATGACAAAAATTATATCCACATAAGTGTTAACATAGAACAATATAAAACAAAATAACTACTACTTATAATGTAAGGTATCAAAAAAATTAACATTTAAAGCATGCGATACCCAAGGTACTTATAATTTCCCAATTTTTAGGAAAAATCATACCCATTTGGGTGTGGTTGAATCTTTATAATATAATTTTCATTATTAACTACCATATCAAAATAATTGTAATGACCCGCAAATCCATACCCCTTGAGTCGACACTATTATCCATCATATCAACTCACAGTGAATAGAAATACAAACCATAAGGTTAAAATAAGAAAGAGGTAGAAGAAGATAAAACAAAACACCATTATAATCTTACAAACGCAGCGGAACAGTATATAATAGATAACAACTGATCTTTAACAAAAAGTACTATCACTGTTTTATACATTACATCATCATAGTACAACACAATCCATAGCACATAAGTGGACAGTTATCATAACTCATCCTTACAAAACTGACTATGCAGCAAACTATACACAACGGAAAATTCATCAAAAACGCGTGATACGTCTCGCCATCCAGCTCGTCTCCTGAGCACCACAGCAGTCTATCCAGAATCTACACTCCATAATACTCGGTCTAACCCGAGCATTATAGTGAAATAACACCCAAGTAAGTCTGGAAAACCAGAGTGAGAAAACACACTCAATTGGATTATTAAAGTTTTTCAAAATCCTTTTAAAATCAAAGGTATCTCGTAAGATCACGCCACAAATAAACATGCCGGGTTTTTACCTTATGATAACCAAGACACTTTTTATCAAATTCGTTTGATATTATAATATTGTCAATTGAAAGTAAAATAGAATCTAGCTGAAATGCTTGCATCTCACGTTCTAGCAATAGTTGGGCACAATAAAAACCGTACAGGCGCTTATTGGAGATTGGATTCATACAATGGCAGGGCTACTGGGGTACCGCCCGTCACAATACCTGGTCTAGATCAGCGTACCGAGTATCTCTCCTGATCCCCTACGACACAAGACTGGAGCTACCCCATACTGGATAGTCCGAATAAGATCACCCTGCGGTTGGGATCAACAAGCGCCCACACAGCCGAATAAAAAGGGACATCTAGACATGGATGACCTTACCCTAATTGGTTGCTAGCCACTTAGACTTGCTGCACCTCCTCTGTTTTAGTCATTCCCCGTTGATGGGGCTCGAGGCTATACGTTACCTTTTTCGAACACATCTCACTTAGAATGCTCATCGTCCTCCTGACGATGTTCTAATAGCATTCATCCATACAAGTCCGTTTCCAGTCCGGACAGAACCGAAGGCACTACTCCTACTACATCCATTTTGGCATCACCCTTAGGATTAGAAGTGATTAACCCTTGCACTTTACTGCTCCATCTTCAACTCCAAGCTCTTGTCTTCCTCACGAAAATGTTCAAGCCGGATCGAAGTGGTTTCAGGAAATTAATTCCGATCTCGATCTCTTTGAAATGATCAGCGCATTGGCCAATATTGATAGTCGGTTATTTAACTATCATATAACATCCACAAACAACCATCAAGCCTTAATAATTTTCCAAATTATTTATTTCAAAATATCTTCGCAAGATATTTTTCTATACTTGCTGAAAATAGTTTTCAAATCACTTTTTCTCTCGCAGAATAAATTTCCACCCAATTGTTTTATTTCCACTGAAAATCACCAAGTCTTAATAGCTTAGATTTTTAAATTACTTTATCCAAAAATGTATACTTCAAAACACTTAAAATAAAAACTACTTAAAAAACTTTATTTAAAATACTAGGTATGAAATTTTATAATTATTTCTCATGTAAAACTTAAGCCAAAACTAATTTTAAAATAAAATTTATTCTATAAGTTATAAGTATTAAATAATTATCTCTTAAATCATAATACTAATTAAACCTATAAAATAATTTTCTTATATAATTCTTAATAAATATTTGCTTTTAAAAATTTTAAAACCACTAAATAATAAGTTCTTTCTAAAACATTCCTCTAAAACCACTTTAAAACCTCTAACTTATACTTAGAAATCTTTCTTTGAAAATATACTTGGCTTTTCAGGGAAATACACTTTCCTTTCCACTCCTTTAAAAATAAATCACTATTTATTTTTAAACAAATCACCCTTTCCTTATATATTCCCATCCTGAATTTATACTTTCGATTTATCCACTGATAAATATTTCACTTTATTTATAAACGTTGTTTATAAATTTCACAATCTCATTCTCCTTTGTTCACAGTTTTCAAGACTTAGTCGGTTTTCAAATCGATTTCCAAAACTAACTCCATTTTAAAATAAATTCCTTTATTTATCCAAATTTATTTCAAAACCCAATGGTTCCATATTTACTCCTTTATAAAGATTTAAAATTTTATTTAAATCTGAAATATTAATTTCATACTTTATTTCAAAAATTCTCCCCTTTTATTTCTTCCTAAACATTTTAAATCTTTAAATTTTAAAAATAAAATCCTTTAATTTTTAGACAATATCACTTAAGTCTCCAAAACTCTTTTATTTTCATTTATTAAAAATCTCTATATTTATTTTGCTTAAAAATTCTCTTTTTATTTTCCTTTAAAATAAAATCAAATCTTTATATTTTCGATATCTTCAATTACCTAAATTATATTCGGAAAAATACATAGCATGCAATATCTCCAATCTATCACAGATAATCAATAACTCATATCACAGATTATGAGAACAAATTCAATGTTTTGAGGAATGCAGTTGGATCCCTCCAACCTATTTCCTTGCATCCACAGATTTTAGCACAATATAAAATACCAATCCCACTTTGAGGGGGATATCGCGGTATATAGGGTCATCCGCTATTATGTGGGGGGGCATACGGTCTCATCCGTTGTATAATGCGAGAAATCAATCACTCCAATAATATATATATATATATATATATATATATATATATATATATATATATATATATAACATATCACATCAAGCTGAAAGTAAATCATCAACTCAAGCAAACAACCCATAATTTAAATTTAAAAGGTAATCCAAATGAGTGAGATTAACTCACCTTTAATTTTTGTTTGCACTCCACTCCAACCTTGACTGGTTTCACGATTTTTGACCTTGTATAAACATTTTATGGTTTATTAACATTTGAACTAATCAAATAATCAATTACTATTAAATAATTTAATTAACTAACAATTAAATTTAAACTGATAATTTCCCTTTTAAAAAACAATTTGTAACATAAATAAATTAAATCAGTTTATTAATTAATCACTAATATACATTATTTAAAATAAACTTCCTTATATCCCAAAATCTTATGCATGTATATGTTTTCTGCTTTAACCCTTCTATATATTCAAAAAGAATTTTTTTTTATACCTAACTGAAATAAAAAAATTCTACTTTCAGAATATACATATAAATTGAAACAGCATTTACATATACCTTGCTATCCTATATATACTTATATATAGCAGATTCACTACTTAAACAACTGTTTAAATCTTGTTGTTATATATATAACCAATTAAATTTAAAACAACTGTTCTATAACTTGAAGATAATTTCTTATATGTGAAATAATAATTACTTTACAAGTTTAAACTTAAGTGACGAAAAATTTAAAATGTTAAAGATTTAAATTACCATAAACTCGCACGTGAAAATAAAACCAACGTGTTCTTCTCAAAGCTCCAAGCGAGATTCGACCTCGGGTAATGAACTCGCCGAGTCATCCCTCGACTCTAACCACCATCTGCTCGAACCCATCGTAGTCGCGACCACCCCAACGACCCTAACGAAGCATCCCAATCCTCGCAACTGGACTTGCCTAGCCCATTCGCCACTCCTCCAGCATCACGACTCCACAACATTCTTTCCCTAGCTCGTAGATGCCGTCACAGTCACTAATCGATGCCCATGCTTAAACCTCTACGAACTTGCGGCAAGATCGCATCTTCCCTTTGAAGGCGAACCAATTTGTTGTCAGAATCGATTTCGAGAATCGACTAGGGGAAAAGGACGTGGTGATGCTTTTTCCCTTTTGAACAAAATGAATTTCAAATTCAGGAAGGTCGAAGACAGAATCGCAGGCCATACTTATTTTTTAAAGAGAGAAATTTTGATTCGTTTTAAAAAAAAGCTGGGCACGATAGATTTATATTATTTTTAAAGACACGCGTGTCCTCAGGGAAGACACGTGTTGGATGTGATCAGCAGTGTTTCGAAGTAGAAAGCAAAAAGCTTAGATGGGAAATATATTTAAATTTAAATTCAAAGCGACTACAGTTCGTAGCTTAAAACTTTTACATCCTATCATGGCATGCCGCCAGGTGTTGATAATGTTATACCCCTATTCCGAATGCAATGAAAAAGATTTCGGGTCCTAATTCGATCGTATGGAGAATATAGCTTTTTTGACCCAATTATTATATTGAACTTCGATATAAATTTCAACGCGTTTCCATACCGTGCGATCACACGACAACTCCAAACACAACAAAAAATGAAATCCGATATTAATACAATATTACGGATCCAATGGAAATGGTTTCGCCAAATTCCGAGACCGTGCCCGAAAGGCTATTTTTAAATATCGATTTAAATTTTTTTAAAACTCAACAAGTCACTATTAAATTCAATTTTAAAAGTTCTGTTATCTTCAATATTATGAATATAAATTTTACAAGCCATTGAAATTTAACATGCTTAAAAACCAAGATTTCACTATTTTAACCAATTATCAATTATTTAATTCAATAATTAAATTACCAATGAATAGTGATATTTAAAATTCAAGTTAAAAATTAACTTTTAAATATTTAAAATCAATTAAATATTCACTTTTCAAATGTCCAAAATTCTGGCTCGTCACATTCCTCTCCCCTTAAAAGAATTTCGTCCTTGAAATTGCTAGTTAAGAAGATTTCTCCAACCCGTTCACTATTTTCACTAACCAAATAGTTTCAAACAACTTTCAAAACAGTCTTTTTATTAAAGACACACTATCACTCTTACTAACTTTCCAAACTCTTCCATAGTTTCCAAACAATATCATTTACTAAACCAATCAAATTAAAATTTAAAACCAAAATTTTAAATTATCAAAATTTTCTCAAAATTTTTCTAACTACCTAATTTTTTGGAAATTTTCGCCAGCGTCTCCTTTGCACGGCTAGATCGGAACAACTACAAAATATCTCTATGGGCCCCCAAATTTCAAAGGAAAACAAAATGCTAAGCAGCTACACCAGAAAACCATCAAATTTCATATAGAAATTTAAACACATACCTCTTTGTCAGTCAATTCAAATTTATCTTCTGAAATCTAGAACACCTGTATATCTTACTAAGCAATGATATCCAATCATAGTTTCCAAAATCATTTTATACATTTCTTTACAAAATTTACAATATCTATTTCATTCAAGCACGTACGATGTACATAAATCATCCGTACACAATACCAAATCTGATCGCTCACTCGATCACACAATTTCACTTCCGAACTAGTATCGTTCAACCGACTTCCTAGTGCAGACTCAGATCTGGTTTCTTGGTCAGATACCATCATTCTCCTTGCATAACCATAAACTATGATAAAGAATTTTTAGAATCAATCAAAAACCCATATCCAGGATTCGTCGTCGAATATCGAGTGAAAAATCCCAACTCGGATCGATATAACTATCTCGAAATTCTATGCTGGAAACTAGATCAAATCGCTATGTGAATAATATAATGTACGTACATCCTATGCATTTTATCCCTATTGATTATTAGCTATATCAACTTCCTTTTTATTCAAATTTATTCAAATTTCCCTTCCCTTATTCACACTTACCATTTTACAACTTTATTTTAAACCATCATTCACATATTAACTTAGTATGTGTAACAACCCGGTTTTTTTCGCATCAATTAATAATCGATATCTACACGATTAATATTGTCGCAAATTTGCCATTTGAAATTTTTAAATTTGAATTAAGATTCATTTATAAGTTGTTAAAAAGGAATTTTGGGCTTTAGCATTAAATAGTGGCCCATGTTTATTGAATGTCGTTCGACCCGTCCCCCTCTCTTCGTTCTTTAACCCGTTCCCCTTTATTATTTTAAAACCCTAAGTAAAAAAAACGAAGGAAATTAATGGCGGCCCCCTTTTGCATTTCTCGTTCGCCCCTTCATCTTGCTCGTGGCTGCGTTGATCGATGATCTCATGCTCGGCTTCTCCTAAATTCGTCGACAAGGTGAGTAATCTTTATTACTCACATCTAAGTCGACTCAGTATTATGCTTTGCATATGAATTGGTTTAGTTGTTGATGCTTTCTCTGATTTTGTCAAATTCGTTTAATTTTGCGATGCTTGGTTAACTCGGCTTTGCTTTTGGGCTGTTTAATTTTTCGTGACCATCACGAATTCGATTTTTCTCTGTTGACTTCTGTCACTCTGATTGTTAAACCTCTTGCTGTGTCTTACTTGAATTTGTCGCGTGTTTATGAACTGAACATTGATTCCTATTTGTGACTTCGGTCTTGACTCCTGGTAACACTCGTGTATTACCACCGGGTTGTTCTGTTTTAGTCTTGACTTATCGAAACATTTTTATGCTCGGTAGTTTTGGTTTTGATTCAACTAGATGTGAAGTTATCTTCATTATACACGTACAGATTGAACTATTATATCTTTTATATATTTAAACTCGTCCGAGCTTCTTGCACTTGTTCACTTGCAACTACATTTTTACTAGTTGCAGTGTCACTTCCATACTGCTATGTTGCGTTTGCATTTACTTGCATTCACTCCAGATGTTGTAGACTTCCCTTGAGCATTTCTTTGTTGTTTCACTGCCACTTTGGTTTTGCATATATATATATATATATATATATATATATATATATATATATATATATATATATATATATATATATATATATATATATGCGGACACTTAAGCACATTTTTGTTGTTTCATTACAACTTTTGTTTTGCATATATATATGCAGACACTTAAGCACATTTTTGTTGTTTCATTGCAACTTTTGTTTTGCATATTTTATGTGCAGACACTTGAGCATATTTGTTTGTGCATACTTTCTACCTAAAGTTTAGAAAACGAAGTTGTTTAGTCTTCATTGTTGTGTCTGTTGCACGGTAGCTTGCTTGAGTATGCTAATTGGGTCTGGTTATATTCACACTTTGATTCATGTGGTATTGCACTGCATTACCACTGTTGTTATACCTTGGGTTTGATTATATTCACACTGCTTCTGATCACGGTTCATCTTGTCACTTGTTGTTGCACTGATACTACTGCTGCACTATGCAGTTGCCTGGCTTGCGCATTTTAGATGTTATGAGCCACCGAGTCAGTACATCTTTATTTAGTTAGCCTCCAGTTCCAGGTGGCCTTAGTTCTGGTGCATGATAATTGAGTCTGCCTATATACATTGTAACCTAGTCATGTCTTCACTGTGCAGTTTGGTTTTGATACATGTGCACAACTGGGTATACTTGTGGACTGGTCTTCATTTACATTGTGCAGTAGCTTGAACATTTAGCTTGTTATATTGGTTACCTTACTGGACTTTTTGAGTTCTCTGTGCACTACTGCACTGTTGTTGCTGCCGCAGTTGTGTTGAGTCACTGATTTGACCTCTGCATTTCGTATGTGACTTAGCTTTGTAGTTACGACATGTTTCTCTGACATGTTCTTATGTTTGTGCATGTCACTATTCAATTTTTATTGCACCTGAGTTTCATATTGATTTTGGAATTTCACCTATGTTGAACCCGTCTTTTTTTTAATTTTGGGTTTGACATTGTGCCCGGTTGTGTACCTCGTTACTGTAGTGGCAAGGCAGTGCACGCTAGCGTGAACTGCAGCCACACGGAATTGAATTTTTTTGGGTACATTATCACTATAGTGGCAAGGCAGTGCACGCAAGCGTGAACTGCAGCCACACGGTATGGCTTTTATGATATTCAATCTTGCTTTGATTTATTGATCTTATGCATATTACATATGCTGTAGTGGCGAGGCAGTGCACGCGTGCGTGTACTGCAGCCCTACTCGACTTAATATTTTAATGGATATTTCAATGGTTTGAACTGTTTTGTTTATTTCAATTCAATATTCTGAATTGCATTCTGGTTTGGTTTAATTACCGTCGTCTATTCATTATTTAATTATTATTGCTTCTGTGCACTAATAACTGAGTTTGAATTAGACTGACCCGAGTATTATTTTCTTTTGAATTTAATACTCGGGTCAGACCGAGTATTTCAGGTTGTAGATATTCTTCTTTGGGTTGCTGCTAGAGCTATGAAGTTCTTTCATATCTTTTGGAGTAGTCGTCGTTGTTTGTGGTAGTCTGTATGATTGTATAGGAAGATATGTATTCATGTATATTATATACGTTAATGTACTTGTATATGTAACTTTCTGAGTCGACTGTAGTAGTTGTATCACATGTAACGTGTAAATGTATTGTAACTGACATCAGTTATTATATATATATATATGAGATTTTCTGTTTCATCTGTGTTCCGCATTTATATTATCTGTGTTATTATTTTATATTTTTGTCCTAGACTATTATAGCCACTGTGTACTAGCTTTGAGTTTGCATCGGCATGTCGGATTTCCTCCTGAAATGAAATGCACGTTTTTACTATCTGGCATATCGGTGCTCGCACAAAGCAATTACACGGATGGTCGCTCCTCAACAGCCTTATTCTCCGCGCTAGTCGACAGCACTACACCGTAGTGTTCTTGGCTAGCGTGGGCATAGAGGTAGGGCGTCACAGCTTGTTATCAAAGCCTGGGGTTTAGAACAAATATAAAACATAACTCAGATAGTACATGTGTTACAACTATTTGTTGACGTTTTATCTCTCATATTTGCATACGACTGTCTTTGATTGTTAGGTATGAATTCCTAACGCTTATTCATATGCATTTGATTTTGATTCTGTGTTTTCGGCTTTGATTTGATTTAGCCGATGATTGATTTTTTTCGAATCTCAGCAATTCTGAACTTGATATTTTATGTTTTCCTCGGCATGATTTTCATTCGACTTCGGTCACTTTGTTTTTGAGAAATTGCTAAATTCTTGATTTCCAAGACTATGACTTTGTTTGCCGTCGAGTCCTTTGATGATGATGTTGAATCGTTTTGTACTCTATTATGGCCATTAATTGTTGACTTCGACATTGACTTGATTTTTATTTTTGTTGATGTCATTTATGCATTTATGCTCGTTCTGCTTTGTTTTTCCAATTGTTAATCGATTCTTCTTTTCCGATTAGTTGTTATCTTCTTTGTCGACTTTGATAACTTCTATTTCTGAAATTTTTGGATATTCCTACGTTGATGGATTTAGAATCGAATTTTTTGGATTTTATTCACGTCTTCGTATGTGAATTTTAGTGAATTGATTTGGTTTCCAAATTTAATCGATTCTTATTAATTCCCCGATTTGTTGCTATAATTTATTAGCAACTTTGATAACATTTTCTTCGGAATTTTTGTGAACATTCCTTTTGATGGATATAGTATCGATTTCTTTGGATTCTATTCACATATTTGTATGTGAATTCTTGTGCTTGATTGTTCCTACAATCATTTTTGTGATTTGTCACTTTTAAAAAAATATAAAGGTTTTCTATACTAGTAGTAAATATCAAAATCATTTTCTCCAAATGATTTCAAAACTATTTTACTACAAAACTCGTTCCCTAAACCGTTTTCCAATCTATTAGTATATACTAACCTTTACCTCACTCGTATGAGAAATCTAATTAAACGACTTAGTAAAACGAGTGGTATATAACGCTTGTGTTTACTTCGCCGGTTAATTCTTGGACTTATTCGATTGAATCTCTTGTGGCAATTTTCTAGTGGAAATTTACAGTTTGTTCGTAAATATTTGAGTTAAGCAAGTGGTTATGGGACATGAAGCTAAACTTTTATATTTACTAACTTAGTGTAATTGAAACTTCTTGATGATCATGACGATCATTTTTGTGGTTTTAGACTAGCAACTGTGCGATGTCTCTTTGTTTGCGAGGGAGACTAGACCCCGCTCCTGTGATGTTTCACCATCGCATTTGTGTGATGTTTCGCCATCACATATGTGGGGTAGCGCCCAACGGTCTTTGGGCCATTCTTGTGTCAAAATTAATGGCTTGCAACCATGAGATAGAGTCTCGTTATGCGTTACACGTGTTGATGAGTTTTCATGCTCGCATGTAGGAGAGTTTTCATGCTCCCGTTCTCGCTTTGCGTTGCACGTGTTGATGAGTTTTCATGCTCGCGTGTAGGTGAGTTTTCATGCTCCCGTTCTCGCTTTGCGTTACATGTGCTGATGAATTTTCATGCTCACGTGTAGGTGAGTTTCCATGCTCCCGTTTTCGCTTTGCATTGCACGTATTGGTGAGTTTTCATGCTCGCATGTAGGTGAGTTTTCGTGCTCCCGTTCTCTCTTTGCGTTGCACGTGCTGATGAATTTTCATGCTCGCATGTAGGTGAGTTTTCGTGCTCCCGTTCTCGCTTTGCCTTGCACGTGCTGATGAGTTTTCATGCTCGCGTGTAGGTTAGTTTTCATGCTCCCGTTCTCGCTTTGCTTTCCATGTGCTGATGAGTTTTCATGCTCGCGTGTAGGTGAGTTTTCATACTCCCATTTGAGTTTTCATACTCCCATTCGAGTTTTCATACTCCCGTTCGAGTTTTCATACTCCCATTCGAGTTTTCATACTCCCATTCGAGTTTTCATACTCTCATCTTGTGATTTCTGGATTACTTGTGTAGTCTTCTGGAATTTGTGCTTCACCAATTTTCGTGATTTCTATTGATAAGTTTTATCAATTTTTGTGCATTGGTGAATTCGTGTGTCATTGACTTGTTATGAATACAAGTTTAGGGTATGATATCCCTCTCTATCTTTGAGAAGATTCTTGTGACATTTTTGATGAATGAAAATCCACTTATCGAAGTTGCTACTGATGTCGCTGTTTTAATCACGTGTTTTAAAAATTGTTTCAAAATAAAAATCGTTTTCAAAATTTTTACAGTTTACGCTTTCAAAAGAATGAGGAAGCGATTTAAACGTTTCAGCAAAATCGAGGATTATGACCCCTTTCTTTTACTGATTCGTTTAATTCCGGACTTGTCCGTTTGAGAATGTGAAATGTTATTTTTAAAATACACAATTCTTGCACCTTCAAGGAAACGATGAAGTGAATTAAACGATTTAGTAAAACTTGTGGTTATGGGACATGTGCGTTTGCTATTTCGGTTAATTCCGGACTTGTTGATTGAATATTTGTGATTTTTGGTTATCGTTTTTGATAATCGAATATTTTGTGATTGTATTGCCCATTGAGTGCTTTAAGAATTCTGGTCGATGCGCTTGATCAACGTTATCGATAGGAATCTCCTAGACGCTTTGATGAGACAATCAAACACAGTAAATTGAATTTTAAAATGTAAATTTGTCTGAAAAGATAATTACATAAAGTAAATCGTAAAATTCGAAAGTTTTAGCTTTTCGGGAAAGAATATTATTTAAAACAACTCTTTTCCGATACTTCTATTCTTGCGATTCCCAAGGGGAACCAAGACTTTATAGTTTGTACCAATGCTAATCATATTGGTTTGCATGCCATTCTCTTGCATAAGAGAACGTTCTGTCTCTTGTGTTTCTTAATCATTGATGCCTATTGGGACTAGATATGCCACTCATGATCTAGTGCTCGTGGCTATTGATTTTGCTCTTGAAAATTTGGCATCATTATTTTTGGGTGAAGATCTTGAATCTTGGGAATATTTATTTTCTCTTAAGGAACTTAATTTTCGTCAACCACGTTGACTCGAGTTCCTTATATCTTATGATCTTGTTATTCTTTGCACTCCCGGAAGCGAAAATCTTGTTACCGATGCACTTGTCGTAGGCAACAAGTGGTTGTTTCTTTGATGATGTCTGAATGGAATCACCTTTTTACCAAGTTCATCAGACGTTTTGATGTATTTCATTTTATTGAGCTTCGTCTCATTCCTTTTATGGACTTACGTCTGATGTTCTTTTATGGTGATCGGTTCATTGGACGTACCGTTTTTGTACTACGTCGGCATTCCGAATTAATGAAGCTTTGATTCATCTGGCGTATCGTTATGTACTACGCTGTTGTTCCAAATTATTCGTGTCTCACCTATGATAGGTGTTGTACGTTTCAGTCGGTTGGGAAAGTTAGTACCTCGATATATTGGGCCATTTCCTATCACTGAACGTATTGGTTTCTTGGCTTATCGCCTCTTATTACCGGCTCAATTTTCTGTTATTCATGACGTGTTTCACGCGTCTTCCTTCTACGGAAATGCCTTAGGGATTCCGATTTTATTCTTGAGCCCGGTATTATTGAAGAAATTGAAGTTTCATCAGATTTGACTTTGAGCAAAATTCTATTCACATCAATGTTTCGAGGATTCAGCACCTTCGAAATAAAGATGTTCTTCTCGTGAAAGTTCGGTGTTCTCAAGTCCTATGGATTTCACTTTGGAATCCAGAGAATTCATCGAGCAAACACGTTCAGGCTTTCTCTTTCATGCTCTATATGGTGAACTTCTTATTTTCAAATTTCGTCATTTTATGATGATATGTTTTTATGGTTGTTACCATTTGTCCATTTATTCCTTAAGATTGCGAGGACGCAATTTCTTTAAGGAGGGGAGTCTGTAACAACCCGGTTTTTTTCGCATCAATTAATAATCGATATCTAGACGATTAATATTATCGCAAATTTGCCATTTGAAAATTTTAAATTTGAATTAAAATTCTTTTATAAGTTGTTAAAAAGGAATTTTTGGCTTTAGCATTAAATAGTGGCCCATGTTTATTGAATGCCATTCGACCCGTCCCCCTCTCTTCGTTCTTTAACCCGTTCCCCTTTATTATTTTAAAACCCTAAGTAAAAAAACGAAGGAAATTAATGGCGGCCCCCTTTTGCATTTCTCGTTCGCCCCTTCATCTTGCTCGTGGCTGCGTCGATCGATGATCTCGTGCTCGGCTTCTCCTAAATTCGTCGACAAGGTGAGTAATCTTTATTACTCACATCTAAGTCGACTCGGTATTATGCTTTGCGTATGAATTGGTTTAGTTGTTGATGCTTTCTCTGATTTTGTCAAATTCGTTTAATTTCGCGAAGCTTAGTTAACTCGGCTTTGCTTTTGGGCTGTTTAATTTTTCGTGACCATCACGAATTCGATTTTTCTCTGTTGACTTCTGTCACTTTGATTGTTAAACCTCTTGCTGTGTCTTACTTGAATTTGCCGCGTGTTTATGACCTGAACATTGATTCCTATTTGTGGCTTCGGTCTTGACTCCTGGTAACACTCGTGTATTACC
The DNA here is from genome assembly GCA_030765085.1 of Allium cepa. Lineage (NCBI taxonomy): Eukaryota > Viridiplantae > Streptophyta > Magnoliopsida > Asparagales > Amaryllidaceae > Allium > Allium cepa. Next base: position 204,667,010 of record CM060934.1, on the reverse strand, counting down.
ACCGTGTTGTTCTATTTTAGTCTTGACTTGTCGAAACATTTTTATGCTCGGTAGTTTTGGTTTTGATTCAACTAGATGTGAATTTATCTTCACTATACACGTACAGATTGAACTATTATCTCTTTTATATATTTAAACTCGTCCGAGCTTCTTGCACTTGTTCACTTGCATCTACATTTTTACTAGTTGCAGTGTCACTTCCATACTGCTATGTTGCGTTTGCATTTACTTGCATTCACTCCAGATGTTGTAGACTTCCCTTGAGCATTTCTTTGTTGTTTCACTGCCACTTTGGTTTTGCATATATATATGCAGTCACTTAAGAATATTTTTGTTGTTTCATTACAACTTTTGTTTTGCATATATATATGCAGACACTTAAGCACATTTTTGTTGTTTCATTACAACTTTTTTTTTGCATATTTTATGTGCAGACACTTGAGCATATTTGTTTGTGCATACTTTCTACCTAAAGTTTAGAAAACGAAGTTGTTTAGTCTTCATTGTTGTGTCTGTTGCACGGTAGCTTGCTTGAGTATGCTAATTGGGTCTGATTATATTCACACTTTGATTCATGTGGTATTGCACTGCATTACCACCGTTGTTATACCTTGGGTCTGATTATATCCACACTGCTTCTGATCACGGTTCATCTTTTCACTTGTTGTTGCACTGATACTACTGCTGCACTATGCAGTAGCCTGGCTTGCGCATTTTAGATGTTGTGAGCCACCGAGTCAGTACATCTTTTTTTAGTTAGCCTCCAGTTCCAGGTTGCCTTAGTTCTGGTGCATGATAATTGAGTCTGCCTATATACATTGTAACCTAGTCATGTCTTCACTGTGTAGTTTGGTTTTGATACATGTACACAACTGGGTATACTTGTGGACTGGTCTTCATTTACATTGTGCAGTAGCTTGAACATTTAGCTTGTTATATTGGTTATCTTACTGGACTTTTTGAGTTCTCGGTGCACTACTGCACTGTTGTTGCTGCCGCAGTTGTGTTGAGTCACTGACTTAACCTCTGCATTTCGTATGTGACTTAGCTTTGTAGTTACGACATGTTTCTCTGACATGTTCTTATGTTTGTGCATGTCACTATTCAATTTTTATTGCACCTAAGTTTCATATTGATTTTGGAATTTCACCTGTGTTGAACCCGTCTTTTTTTTATTTTGGGTTTGACATTGTGCCCGTTTGTGTACCTCGTTACTGTAGTGGCAAGGCAGTGCACGCTAGCATGAACTGTAGCCACACGGAGTTGAGTTTTTTTGGTTACATTATCACTATAGTGGCAAGGCAGTGCACGCAAGCGTGAGCTGCAGCCACACGGTATGGCTTTTATGATATTCAATCTTGCTTTGATTTATTGATCTTATGCATATTCCATATGCTGCATTAGCGGGGCAGTGCACGCGTGCGTGTACTGCAGCCCTACTCGACTTAATATTTTAATGGATATTTCAATGGTTTGAACTGTTTTGTTTATTTCAATTCAATATTCTGAATTGCATTCTGGTTTGGTTTAATTACTGTCGTCTATTCATTATTTAATTATTATTGCTTCTGTGCACTATAACTGAGTTTTAATTAGACTGACCCGAGTATTATTTTCTTTTGAATTTAATACTCGGGTCAGACCGAGTATTTCAGGTTGTAGATATTCTGCTTTGGGTTGCTGCTAGAGCTATGAAGTTCTTTCATATCTTTTGGAGTATTCGTCGTTATTTGTAGTAGTCTGTATGATTGTATAGGAAGATATGTATTCATGTATATTATATACGTTAATGTACTTGTATATGTAACTTCCTGAGTCGACTGTAGTAGTTGTATCACATGTACCGTGTAAATGTATTGTAACTGACATCAGTTATTATATATATATATATGAGATTTTCTGTTTCATCTGTGTTCCGCATTTATATTATCTGTGTTATTATTTTATATATTTGTCCTAGACTATTATAGCCACTGTGTAGTAGCTTTTAGTTTGCATTGGCATGTCGGATTTCCTCCTGAAATGAAATGAACGTTTTTACTATCTGGCATATCGGTGCTCGCACAAAGCAATTACACGGATGGTCGCTCCTCAACAGCCTTATACTCCGCGCTAGTCGACAGCACTACACCGTAGTGTTCTTGGCTAGCGTGGGCATAGAGGTGGGGCGTCACAGTATGCCTCCCAGTACCCATTTTACTTAAGAATTTCACCCATTATTTTTCTTAAGTTTATTTTAAATGTTTTACATAACTTCTTAAATTTATTTTCACTTCACCACTTAAGCTTTCATACCTATTTTATTTAATCTTAAATTTCCAATTCCATTCCGAATTCAATTTACCTTTCATTTTTAAATATTGAATTATGTTCATCTTATTTCAAACCATATTTAATTGACCATTTCTTAAATTAGTTCCACTTACTAATTTGTTTTAAATCTCAATGGACTTTATTTCCAATCTCTTATTATTTTTAGTCCACTTCGAACTAATTCTTCAACTTCACTTTACTTAACACAATTTAAATTAATTATCACTCCAATATTCTATTTCATTTTATTTTCTTACCTACTTAAATCAATTATTTTACTTACTGAAATTTATTTTCAGTCCTTTGTTTTATTTAGTCTAATTTGACTAATTTTCCATTTCACTTTATGTAACACCATTCAATTTTAGTTCAAATTTTTAACTTCTATAAGTTTTCCAACTTATCTCCATTCCATTTACTAATCTCCTTCGATTTACTTTTCTTAATTGGTTTGTCTACTACTTTACTTTATTGTCATACCTATTTTTATTTAACTCCTTTCAAGTTATTTTTTTTTCCAACGAATTTCAAATTTTATACGTTAACAAACTTAATTATCTTCCATAACATTTTAAATAAGATTCCAGAGTCTTTTAACGATTACTCAACATTTCAAAATCATTTTTGAAATCAATTATATACATAATTCATTTGCATATCAAATTATGCTTTGAATTTTAAATCAAACACAGTTTTGCAAATAACTCCAATTTAAAACATTTTGGTAGCAATTCCTCCCTTGGAAACTCGAAAATGAATACCGATGATGTCGCGATCGTCATTGGAATTATTTTCCAGCGACCGAAAAAAGTTCAGTGCTTTATCTCTTTAAAACATTTCCAAATATTTTTAAATCCAAATCTGTGGTAACCCAACTTTCTAACACCAGAAAGTCGCATCACTATTTTAGAAAGAAAAGGATAGAAAAAGAAAAGAAAGAAAGAAGAAACACAACATCATCAGATAACTCACAGCGGAACGAATGAAATATAATTTATCACATAAAATATTACATAGTACCATATTACATCAGAGTACACAACTTATACAACACATATTAGACAGTTATAATCATATGCCTAATTATACATCTCAAGAACACAAGATATGTATGTCACACAAACACAGTGGAACCATAATATATCTACACGTGGAAGCCTCCTGCTCCATATCTCCTCCAGAATTCATCAAGCTAACCTGAATCCCTCGACTACTCGTACATAATATGAGTACCCAAGAGTTTAATAAAATAGAAAATAAACATTCGGGTCAGACAGGGGACTGGTGTGAGTAAACGAGTTAAAATTGCTTAACTTTAGAAAAACCTTTGAAAAGAAAAGGTATCACGTAAAACTTCCCACACATAAACAAGGAAAAGTTTTTAGCTTACGCTAACCAAAACATTTGATAGGAAATCCAGTGATATTATAATAGTGTCTAGGGTTTTCAAAATAAAATACAGAAGCTGGAATGCTCACATCTCACGTTCCAACATAGTTGGGCACAATTAAAATCGTACAAGCTCTTATTGGATTTTGGATTCCATCAATGGCAGGGCTACCGGGGTACTTCCCATCACAGTACGTGGCCTAGATCACAGTACCGAGGATTACTCCCAATCCCCTATATCACAAAGCCAGAACCATTCCTTACTGAACAGTCTCGATTAAGATCACCCGTGGTTGGTGCGACCAACCGCCCACTAAGCCGAAATAAAAAGGGACATGTTGACAGGAATGACCTCACCTTGAAATGGGTGCTACCCACCTAGCATTGCTGCACCTCCCCTGTTTTAGCCATTCTCGGTTGATGAGGCTTGAGGCTGCAATTACCTTTATAGAACACATCTCTATCTTAGAATGCTCATCGTCCACCTGACGATGTTCTGAAAGCATTCAATCCATGCAAGTTCGTTTCGGGTTTGAACGAATCCGAAGGCACTATCTCGTTGCACTCATTTTGGAATCTCCATCAGAGTCAACGGCCATAGCCCTTGCACTCTAAATCACCATCTCGAACCTGTAAGTACTATCTCCATCAAACTCATCACGGAATCACCCCTAGAGTTATACTGGCGAATAGTTCTTACACTTCGAGTCGTCACTAAGCTCCACTTGGATTCACGATCTAACGTTTAATTTGGATCGATGTGGTTTTCGGATATCCAAATATGAAAACCCGATCCCGATCTCAACGAAACCAAACGCCATTTTAATGTCCAAGTTGTTTAAGGGTTTTAAACAGTTAACTTATATCCAGGATGATATAATCAGATAGATGAATCACATTATCACAATGGATAATTCATTTCAAACATTCATCTTACATAGCAGCATCACATATCATGGATATCCAAATCATCCAATATCAACCAATCACCCAATATCAATCATCCAATATTAATCAATCATCCAATATCAATCAATCATCCATAAACAGAATTGATTAACTTTAAATCAATTGGATTACCAAAATCCTTCTTTATTTATTTATTCCAAATAAATAATTTAATCATCTCTTAATGATCTTCCTTAATTAATCTTCCTTGATTAATCATACTTTAATTACATTCAAGTAATTATCCTTAACCATATACGGTAATTAACCTTTAATTACTATCATTAATTACAATAATTAATGATCCATCATTTGTGTCCATAATTAATCAACTATAATTAATTACATTAAACTTCAATTAATTACAATTAATTAATCATACTATAATTAATTACTTTAATAATGAACCTTGATTAATTAATTACTTATATTAACTAATGATCCTTATTCATTAATAATTACCTTTAATAAATTAAATAATTAACTTATAACTAATCATCTCATAAATTAGTCATAATTAATTAAGAACAGTAATTAGTAACTTGTAATTACTTATCTTAATTAATTGACTTCTTAATTATTATATTAACCCTTTGATTAATTAATCTAATTAATTTATCTTTAATTACCTTATTAAGTAATCAATTAAATTAATAAATAATCATAAATTAATTACTTTATTAATTAATTACATTCTTAATTAATTACACTTAGTAATTAATCTTAAATTTAATCACATTCATTAATTAATTAATCACATTAATTAATTAACTAAATTAATTAAGTAATTAACCTTTAATTACTGACATAAGTAATTATCTTCTAATTACTTCCATTAGATGATTACTCTCTTAATTAATTACTTAACAAGTAATTAATCCCAACATTAAATAATCCTTAATTCTTAAATCAGTTAATTACTCCATAATAAAATAACTTTAAAACAATTAGATTAATCAATTCTAAGATTAATAACATCAAGTGATTATTCATTAATCACTTCAAGTTTAATTACTTCCATGAGTAATTTCCCACTAATTACTTCCATAAGTAATTACACACTAATTACTTTCAAAAGTAATTTCTCTTCTTAATTACATTCAATTATTAACCATTAATTACTTAATTAAGTAATTACACTTAATTAATTCATAATTACGTGATTTTTTTAAATTAAATAAACAATTAACTAATTATTTAAAATTAATTAAATAATTAATTAATTAACTTCTTATATTTAAAGAAAATCCTTAATTAAATAAGAAAATCGTTTATCTTAATTAATCTTTACTTATTAACAAATCATATAATTAAGTATTCTTAAGTTCAAAACAATAATAATTTAACCTTAATTATCCTCATTAATTAATTATTTAAAATTAATCCAATCTTAATAACTCACAGACAAATTATTTAATTGGTTTACAAAATTATAGCAATAAGCTTATTGAAAAAAATAACATTTGGAAATCAATTTTAAAACTTAAAACACTTTAATTATCTAATTTAAACTTATTTATTTCAATATAAATTTGACACAGATACTAAAAACATTACTTTAAAATTTTCTTAAAACTTTGGTTCAATATTTTAAAATGAAAACATTCCCTTTGAATTAAAATTCAAAACACTTCTTTAAAATTGAAATTCAAAATTTACTTAGACGATTACTTTCAAAACCAAACTTCTTAACAATTTAAATTTAAAATAAATTCAATTAATACTTTTTTTTCAAGTTGGATTAACTTTATTTCAAAGAACAAACTTTAACTTGTAATTTACTTTCCTTGTAAAATCTTAAACCTTGAATCAATTTATTGAAAGTAACAAGTTTAACTTGTAAACTTACCTTCTTACAGCACATAACCGATAGCACCTCCCAAACTCGAGTCGAACACTGAAACAACATGTATCTACCCCGAAGCAAAACCTAGCGCCCTTCCTTCGAGTTGTCGCTGAGAATAACGCGAGCATCACCCGAGCATCCTTCGTTTTCCTCAACTCGAAAACTCCACTTGACCAAGACAATGCACGGTGCACGTGCACCTGAATTTCCGGCCAACCTAGGTGGTCGCAACCATCGACGACGGTCACACTATCACACGCGAGCAAGATTTCAAACCTAGATCGAACGATGGGTACGCGAATCAAAATTCGACCATTAGCTCAAAAAAAACTGCAAAACTTTGACCACCAAACCTCCCCATTGTCGACCATTACGACGCCGGAACCTATGGCTCTCCTACCAGAGCAACCTCGTGCCACCACGATGCTATCGCGACCCTCGTGATCGAGACCGCAACTCAAATTTGCTGAGATCACTACAATTTTATCTCAATCAAAACGACAGTAAAAAAACCTAAATCGATCAATTTCGAACAAATTGGCTATTGGAAAAATTCTAAAGCATTTTCCCCTTCATCCTCAACTCAAAAGCAAGCCTCACTACACCACAGATAGGATTTTGGCGCAACTTTAGGCGGCACATTTGATACAGCTATAAGTCGTATCAAATTTTAATACGGCTTGTAGCCGTGTCTATAATATTTAATACGGCTTTAAGCCATATTAACATTTGATACGGCTTATAGCCGTATCAAAATCTATGCCTCTTTTCATGGGAAATTTTCCCCGAAACGCACACCCTCCCTCCTTTTTTTTATTTCCATCCTTTCATTTTTTTCCCATGTTGATTTAGGTTAAATCGCCACCACAATCGATCGAACGTTGCTTTGACGTCGTCCATCAGAGCCTTCCATGTCTTCTCGAATTCGATCACTGCTCAGGTAATTTTGTTAATTCCGTTGTTTTACCTCATATCGTTTTCATGGGTTTCTCACTGGAAGCTTAATGTGCTATATTGTATATTTCATATCCAAAACTGTTAATAGGGGCAAATTCTATCCTAACAACCATGAGAAATCGTAATATATAAGTTCAACGTCTAGCCATAAAAAGGAGACTACACTTTTGGTTACATTGGTGACGTGAGTCTACTCTAGTCATATAGTTTGTTTTTTTGCTCACAATACGGTATTACTTTCATTTTATTCCGTTTGCTTTATTTTGTTGACTTTGATCATTTTCATCGTGTCCTTTCCTCTACATCGTATGTTTCTTTAAAGTAAATTCTGTTACGTGAACAAAAACTATTGTAGCTACATTTCATTTTTTATAAATTAAGTGATGATAATTTAATCAATCTAATGACTGGAACGTTTTTCATAGTTCCATGGCCTTGTTCATCTTAACAGCTATAGCTTTGAGTTGGTAGAATTTTGATATTCAAACAATGCAGTTAGTAGTTTTATACTATTTTTGCTTGATAATAAATTAATGTACACGAATTTGAAACTGAAACCGATAGCTATCCACATACCCGATTTTGGATGATGTTGTTTCATCTGTTCTACTTTTTTTTCTATCTATAATGGATACATTACGCCCACATTCTGTATTAAGTTTATTTATATATCATGTCTAATAAAATAGTAAATCTTATGCTATTTTGTATTATTTTGATCTCCTTGCATAATTTATAGCTTGGTGCTAATGTTGTATATGGTTCTGATATTGTATATGGTTTTGACATTGTTGTATAAGTGGATAAAATTATTGTTCATGGGCAAGCCAAGTATCAGGAGAGGGATAATGCATAGACATTATTCCGGTGCTACAAAATAGCGCCGTTGTAATGGCAAATTTTTTGGAAACAGTTTGGTGCTAATGTTGTATATTGTTCTGACATTGCTGTATAAATGGATAAAATTGTTGTTAATGGCGCAAGCCAAGTATCAGGAGAGGGCTAATGCATAGACATTACTCCGGTGCTACAAAATGGCGCCGTTGTAATGGCAAATTTTTTGGAAACAGTTTGGTGCTAATGTTTAAAATAAACCCTATATTTTTAGTTTCATTTATTGAAATTTAAATAGTCCATATATTTTAACTATTTAAAATTAATTAAATGTTTAAAACTGTTCGTCGACGGAAATTCTATCGGTTTAGAAAACCGTCGAACGAATTTAGAAATAAAAATAACCGCAAGCGCACGGTGTACGAATGTAGCACGCGGCGAATACGGGTCGATCCACAGGGAATTGATGATTTTAAAATTCTATTCAATCAAATTATACCGAACTCGAGAGTGAATAGCTAGAAACGTAAGAAACTAACAAAAACTAGCAAAAGAAAATGATAAAAATATGAGAGTTAAGAGAACAATTTAGAGATAAATCCACTTTCTAGATCATATAAATCAACAAAATGAAGTTATGATCTCTCTTTTCTTGTCATTAGTGAATTAGTTGATGTGCTTATCATAAGTATGGTATATTTGTGCTATTAATTAGCTCAATATAAACCATCAAACTATAACACAACCACTAACACACATTTAACTCTCATGAAATATGACAACAAAGTTGAAAGCAAAAGTCACTACTAACCGCTTTTGGTCCCAAATCTTTGGGGTTGCTTTTTCCAATAAACGTTGGTTACATTTCTTTATGTTATTTGTGCCAGTAACCGGTTTATGATATTGTCGATGAATAAAAGTACATCTTGTTCATTAATATCCCGGAAATATTCTGCCATGGTTAGTGCAGTCAAACCTACTCTCATACGAGCTCCTGGTGGTTCATTCATTTGACCATAGACTAGAGCTACTTTTGATTCTGCAATGAGGGACTTTTCCTATTCTTCGACCGAATTCGGGTTGAGGAGTTACTCGGAATGCTGCTAAGATATCAGTATCTTTGGTTTCGTAATCAGGAGTATAATAAGTCAATCTGTAATCTTTAACACCAGCTTTAAATCCAACACTAAGCATAGCCTATTAACTATTGTTTAGAAATATAGGCTATCAAATTTCAATTTCAACATTCACTTCTTTGCCGTAGTCATATTTAGATGAAGAGGCAATTTGTGTTATGTTTGTTTAAGCATAGCCTATTTGTTATAAACAACATAGACTATCAAATTCAAAGCTAAACAACATCATTAAACCACTTCAAATGTTTCCATTAAAGCACAAAAAGAGAGTATAAACATCAAAATGTTGCATCTACATACTAGAGAGCTTCATTACCCCTAAATTATAGGGATTAAGCTCTCATATTTGTTATCAAATCAACAAATGTAGAAAGCAACATGAAAGCAAAAAAGAAAGAAAAAGAGAGCAAAGCAAAGAAACAAAACTAATCTACTTGCATGAAATAAGAGAAACCTACACTACAACATGAAAGTAATGAACATGAAAAGGAAAGAGCATATATTAAATTGCATAAAATAAAAAAGATTACAAAAAATAAAAATTGGCTAAGTAGCCATTAAAAGAGAAAGAGAGCTTTCTTTTATTTGATCTAAACTAAACTAAAGAGAAGGAGGCCTAAGAGAGACTAAGAGAAGAGATTATGTTACATGAAACATATGGGTATTTATACATGTATGAAACCCTAATTCATATTTTTGGGGAATACCCAAAGTGCCCTTTAGGAAGTGTGGAGGCCAAGTAACCATTAACATGTCTTAATCCCCCATTAAGTGTACATGAAACCATTAAGTCCAAAAGCATGTGCATTAGCCTTTAATTTGTACATTAAGGTAGGTGGGTAGGTGGGGTCCTCCATGTTCTTCACTTTGAATTATTTCCATCTTCATTCCTTTGTATTAATTTTGTGCATGCATATCTTCATGAAACCACTTCTATTTGAGATCAATTTCCTACAAAAATATATACAAATTTTCAATTAATTTTTCTCAAAGAAATATAAATGCACAAAAAAGACAATTTTGTCCCTATATGAAGATGAATATGTGACAAATTGAAAATAATTTGAATTTGGTTTAAACAAGTTAAAATACCCAATATGATCATTTATTTAATTTAAATAGAATAAATATGGTGGTAAAAATATGCACATTTACGTGCACATCAAAAACCATACTACAAAATTCTAGGTCGTACAGGATAACAAAAAATGATCATGAAAAAGGCATGCGTATAAATCTTACAAGGAAGTTAATTGTTTACTAAATTATATTGTTCTTTACTAAACAATTTATATTATGAACGATCAAGTAGCTTGAATCATGTAAAATTACTAACTTAGAAAATGAAGTTACATCTGTTTCCCCATAAAGCTTTTTTTAAAACAATGATGATATCAAGTTTAGATATGTCCTCACAATTTGATGATGCTAAATTATCATGTGGGATGGTGAATGAAGTAAGTGACAGCAGCAGTTTGTAGGGGGGTTTGTTTCTTGGAAGTAGGCAGTTTTCACGTGAAGTATGAGTGTGTTGGTTTGGTGATTGAGGAGTGCTGTAGAGGATAGTCAGAGAAGGAAATATGCAAATGTGATTGAGGAGTCTAGTGGAAGTTTGGCTTTAGGCAGTCAGAGAACTGTGGTGTTGGTATGGTAGGTGTGACAGTTGTATGCAGGAGATGATTGTAAGCTCTGTGCAATGTGGTGAATCAGTGGATATGCAGAAGAGTTTGGTTATGGGGTGGTAGGATAAATTGCTGTTTGTGTAGACTGGTGGTTGGGTATGTTTGGTTGTGTGTTGTTCTTAGAAGTGTATAGTTTGGTGTAATGTCTTTGAACGACAATATTGTGTAACGATCTTTGTTTGAAGATGTTGTTTGTGGTTGAGTTACAGTCAGAGGAGAAGATGGTTTTATGGTGAAGTCAGGGTGTATATGTAATGCCGTAGTATAGGTGCATAGAGCACATGCACAGAGGTATGAGCTATGTTGATAGTAGTTATGAATTGGGATGATTCAGGCAAGGTGGGAAATGCATAGAGAAATGCAGTGGCGTGTTCAGGGTGGATGAAGTCTGGAAGAAGTCTGGCAGAAGGATGAATGAAGCAGAAAATGATGTACCGGTGAGTCTTGTTTGTATCAATATGAAGTTCATATCAAGTGTTTACTAACAGGGGATATGTTGTATGAAGAGTGTTGATGAAGGTGGGCAACAAGCAAGGGGATCACTGTTACTGTGTGCATCGGGTTGACTGTATTGCAACAGTTTGAAGTGTTTAGTCGGTGGTGAAAAGGTTTGCAAATGGATAGTTCAAATGCAAGAGGTCAGAAGTGGTAGGGGAAATGCACTGTACTGTTGTTTGTAGCAATTGAAATGGGGGTGTGTAGGGAGTAGCAGAGGCAATTGCACAGTGGCCAGTTGAAGTAGCAGAGGCAATGTGGAGTTGTTGCAAATGCAAGTAGTAAGTGGTTTGAAACAAGTGGTCAGCACTGTATATTTGAAGTAGTTACGGTTGAAAGTTTTATGTTGATGTGAGCTGGAAGGTGTTAGGTGTTATGAGATGCAGAGGAATACGAGGTGGAATTCTAAGAACAATCAAACGCTTATCTAACAGGTGCCAAATGCTCAGGCGCCTATTGAACAAGCGTCCGAACTCTATAAGAGTCCGGGTGCCTGTTCAACATGCGCCTGGGTATCAGGTGTCTGTTTGATCACATATACTATTGGGGACTTTGACCGATTACAAAATTGAAGTGTACATTTTATATTATGTACACTCCAGTTTGTTGGAGATGCTCCAAAGATCATGTTATTAAAAATAATTTAATTAAAGAAAAATTATTCTAATCACCATACTCATTGGCACCAACTAATCCGTTCAGAACAAATTGTTTAACGCTTCATGTTCTACACCGTATTCTAAATTCGAAGGCATCACACCTAGCTCCAAAAGCAAATCATATTCATTTACCAATCTGTTATAGTAAATCCACTAGAATCCTATCTCAAAAATATTTTGAAACCATTTGCCTTAAAATCTGAACCACCAATCGACGAACCACAATCACCACAATCTGCTACTTCAATAGCAAACTACGTCACTGTCCCAACCATAATCTTGGTGCCCTTGTTACTATCATCCGAGTTTTCATTTAACATGGATTCTGAGGGATTAGCATTTGTAGAGATATTACTGTTCTCACCTTGTTCAAGTTCATTTGTAATTTGTTCATGTATAACATGGGACAATGAACTATCATGTATATTTGGTTTAGAATGCTAAGTTCCATGTACTTTAGTAGCCACTATTGTATTTTCCATGTTGTTGTTATTAATGATATGCGCATGAGACCCTTCATCACAAACAGTATTAGCTGGTTCATTGTTGTCTCTGTTAACATCCAAATCAGCATGTTCAATATTCTGTATGCAATTGCCTCTTCCCCTCATTCCATTTCCACCACTACTTTTGACAAGAAAATTTGGATGTTAACGGCAATAGAAAAAAATAACTATTATATTTAACAAGAACAATATAATTTAGTAAAGTTAAATATGTAGAATTAATCTTACAACAAATTTCTCAATATAGTTTCAAAAATATTCTTTTCGAACAATTGGAATGAGGACCCATTGAAGGGCAAGTCTCATGTTCTGTTAAATATGATATAGGAGGGCAGTATGTCTTTTAGCATAGACAAACAATGGATAAATGAATCAGATCTAAGATCTACATACTATATAGACGGGGTGCAGAAGTTCATTAGTTTTGTTGAAGAAAACGGTGGTAAGAAAGGATTGTATTTGTGCCCTTGCACCCGGTGCAAAAATATGAAGACGATCAAATTAGATGACATTCATTTTCATTTGCTTAGATGGGGTATTATCCAATCGTATACAGCGTGGTATTTTCATAGGGAAAGAAGGGCGGAGATGGAAAAACAGCAACCAGTTAGTCATGGCAGAACTACTGCTGAGTCTAAACATATTAGGATGGAAGATCTGGTCAATGATGCAGATAGATTTCATCATTTTCAACCTACAAATTCGTTGCCCGATCATGCTAATGTTGGAGAGCAGTCTACTGATTATCCAGATTGGCAGGCCAATGAAAGTAAGAAGTATAAATCGCTTTTTGGTAGCGTAAAAGAGCCACTGAATCCTTCATGTTAAAAAGGGATTACAAAGATGTATGCCATTGTGAAACTGAATAGCTTGAAGACCCAATACAGCTTTTCAGATAATGGTATGACTGCACTTCTCGAACTAATAAAGGAGTTACTCCCCGAAGGTAACACGCTGCCGACAAAGTACTCCGACGTGAAGAAGATCATTAAGCAAGTTGGGATGAATTACAAAACTTATGATGTATGCACCAATGATTTCATATTGTACTAGAAAGATGATGCGAACAAAGTTTCTTATACAAATTGCAATGAACCAAGATATATGACATCATTAAACGAAGAGAGAAAATGCACCAAAGTACCTCGAAAGACATTAAGACATTTTCCTTTAATTTCTAGATTAAAGAGACTATATACTGTACCATGGATGGTAGATGCGATGACGTGGCATGGTCGTGCCAAGTCTGATCCAACCGTAATGCGTCATCCATGTGACACTTCTTAATGGAAAGTCGCATATTCATTTGATCAAACTTTTGCTGCCGAGCCATGAAATGTCACACTTGGAATAGCAACAGATGGTTTCTGTCCACATGCTTCTCTCTCAAACCCTTACAGTTGTTGGCCAGTAATTGTAGTACCATATAATCTTCCTCCGTCTATGTGCATGAAAAGGGAGTTCTCAATGTTAACATTGTTGATTTCTGGGCCAAAACAACCAGGAAAGGATATTGATGTTTATTTACAGCCGTTGATAGACGAGTTAAAGCAGTTATGGGAAGGAGTAGTTACATTTGACTCGTTAAATAAATCTGAGTTCACAATGAGAGCTAGGGTGCTGTGGGAAATCCATGATCACCCTGCTTTTGGGACTTTATCGGGATGTACAACTCACGCTACTTTGCATGTCCTGTTTGTGGGGAAAACACTTGTTCTTATTATCTTCCTGAAAGTAAGAAGATGTGTTACATGGGACATCAAATGTTTCTTCCTAACGAACACAAGTTTCGATACGATAAGACAAATTTCAACAACGAACAAGAACTTCGTTGCCCTAAATGCCATTGACTGGTTTTCAAGTTGAAAAGAAAGTAGCGAATATCGAAATGAAAGTTGGTAAACAAAAAGAATAAATTGGTTGAAAACGGAAAAAGTCAACCAATGAAGATGTTGACAATATTTCTGGATGGTATAGGAGGTCTATCTTTTTTGATTTACCATATTGGAAAGCAAATTTGGTCCAACATAATATTAATGTTATGCATACGGAGAAGAATGTCACGGAGCATCTCATCAGCACCATTATGGACCATAAAGATAAGTCAAAAGATGGCATCAATGCACGCAAGGATTTGAAAATCATGGGTATAAAACAAAAGTTGTGGGTGATGGAAGATCCTGAAACAAATAAAACAATCATACCAAAGACAACTTTCGCTTTGAGCAAAGAAGAAAAGATACGGTTTTGCACCGTTTTGAAAAATCTGAAAGTGCCTAACAAATTTTTTTCTAACTTTCACAACAATGTGAGCATCAAACCTCCTGAACTAAGAAATATGAAGTCACATGATTACAATGCCATAATGCAGCATTTGCTTCCGGTATTGCTTCAACATTCTTATCCACAACATAAGGATCTACGAAATGCTGTTCATCGTATTAGTTTATTCTTTAACATTTTGTGTTCAAAGGTGATCAATAGTCAACATCTTTTAAAAGCAAAGGCTAGATTAGTAGAAGCAATGTGTGTATTTGAAAAACATTTTCCACCTGCATTTTTTGATATCAGTGTCCACTTTATGGTTCATTTAGCCGATGAAGCATTGATTTGTAGCGCTGTCGGATATAGATGGATGTATCCATTTGAACGGTAAATTTCTAATTTCAGTTATGCACATCATTATTTCATATAAATAGCTACCGTCTACAGTATATAATTGTTCACATTTATAGGTTGATGAAAACATATAAAGGATATGTGCACAACAAAAGATACATTGAAGGGTGTATTGCATAAGGATATATCGTACAAGAAGCTAGTCTTTACTGCATGGAATATATGCGAAATGGAGGTGATGGCAATCATAATCATACCCGCGAAGCATTTTTAGACGAGGACGATGAGTTTGCTGGTGAGATACCTTTGGATAATGGTAAAGACATAACGTTAACCCAAGTGCAGTTTGAACAGGTGCGTAGATGGGTCCTTAATAAGTACGATGGATTGGATGAATGGAAGAAGTAAGTTCACGAACTTGTTTGGAATTTTAATTTTTTTTAATTCAATTTATATATACATTTTGATATGTGTTTTTCGTAGGAGGTATAACTCCTATGTGAAAAGTACTAGATTTCAACCTAGAGGCAAGGCTACCACCATGGAAGTAGTTCAAAGTTTTAATTTATGGTTACGTAATGAGGTTTAACTTCGTCTTAAGTATTTCATGTGTTTATAAATGTGCAATCCACCTTTGTGACCATGCTTTTTTACTTATTAAAATTTATGTAGCTATTAAAGACCATCGATGTTGATCCAACTCTGTGGTGGTCAACTCTGTGGCGGTTAGTGCATGGGCCGAAGTTCATAACGCATAGTTATATGAAGTACCAAGTGAATGGATTTTCATTTTCCACGAAAAAGTACGAAGACCATATGGTAACACAAAATAGCGGTGTATGCATGAGAGCAATTACAAAATTTAGAGCGAGTGGCAAGGATAAAAATTATAAGGAAGCAGAAACAACGTATTACAGAGTCATTCAACAGATACTTGAGTTGGATTACACCGACTTCAAACAAATAGTTTTTTATTGTGATTGGGTAAAAGTCGAGGATAAGGTCAATGGTTGCAAAATAGATCCCATTTCAAACCTCATCATTGTAAATTTAGGGAAACTGAAGAACAAAAATAACATGAATGACGAGCCATTTATTCTTGCATCAGATGCGAGTCAAGTTTTCTACTCAAAAGATTTAAAAAATAACGGATGGTCTATGGTCTTGCATACACCAAAACGGTTGACTACAAATATGGATGACATTGAGTTCCCTACCATCTATCAATCATCTTTTAAAGACAATGAAAAATTAGAAGACCTTACCAAATCCATATGTTAACTTACTAGTATTCGTACATCACATGATTGTGTGTCTGTATATTTTTAATTGCACGATTATGTGTATGTATGGTTTTGAATATTTTATACATTCGAATGCAATTCCAGGTGTTGTCACTTAATAATTTTGTATGTGCAAGTGTGTTATATCATGGAGTTGATCAAAACTTGGTTGGTATTCCGGTCTCAGATAATGCTGGAAACTATGTCAGAAAATCCACCATCTTCACATTCATCATCTTCAGAGGCGAAGAAAGTTGATCAAAACTTACTTGGTATTCCGGTCTCAGATAACGCTGGACAAATCGCTACTATGCTCGGTAAACTAGTAAGAGCTCATGTACCGATATCATATATAAGTTGGAATAAAGTACCTAGAATATACAAGGACAACGTTTGGAACGAATTGGTGGTAAGTATCCTTATCTGTTTGACAACAACTATTTCAGTCAATAGCCTTATGGTTTCATTTCTTTGCACAACACATAATTTAATATATTTTTTGCAGAAAATTTATGAGCTCGATCTTCTTTCAAAGGAAATATTTTTAAAGAGAATGGGCGACGGTTTTAGGAGATACAAGAAAAACTTGAGAGTAGTTTATTATGACCCTTTCAACAATGACGAAGAACGGTTGAAAAATTGCCCACCTACAATTGCTGAAGAAGATTGGGCAGAGTTCGTAAAAAATGAAGCAACGCCTGAAGCGAGCGGAAGAAGGGAGGGAGGCATAAAGAACAGTGCATTGCTCAGTTATGCTCATCATGCAGGACGTAAAAGTAACTCTAAAATAGAACAAGAAATGGTAATTTATATTCATTTTCATTCAAAGGATTTATGCATTGTGATTGGATATTCATGTCGTTGCATCAACTTGTATTGCAGATCGTTGCTAGTCCATCAACAAATATCAGTTGTCGTCAAGTATGGGAGAAGACACACAGGAAAACAGATGGTAGCATATCAGATGCCACTTCTTCATCCTTTATAAGTTAAAAAAATATTAACTTGCATATTCTTTAAAATTCCTTATTCATGTAAGTATTATCATATTACAGGATCAAATTGCGAAAGCGAAGGAAAAGATCACTGATAGTGATGAAGAAAAATTGACCATGGATGAAGACATCTTATCACAAGTGCTTGGTAAGGATGCAAGGGGTAGGAAACGCGGTGTTGGGACCGTTATACCAAAGACTAAAGCTAAGGCTTGTGCCATTGCACAGAAACGACTCCGACATGTTCTTGTCGAGCAGGATGAGTTGAAAATGAGGGTGGGAAGTTTGGAGGGTACAGTGGGAAATTTGTCTGGGCAAATGGAGGTTTTGATCAACATGGTGGGAAATATTGAACAGGGAATTCGTGCACCGGTCAATTCTTCTGATGGAGGACGCGCCACACGATTCAATGCTCCTGAATTCATTGCTTCGCAGTTCCAGGATTCGACCAATGTTACGAACAATCAAAAATGTGAAATCCTCAACTCTGATTTAGAAGTAATAGGAACAGGTATTTTTAACATTTAAAAATTTATGACATAATAAGTAGAAAACTTAAATAATAATAAATATTCCCTTTTATTGCAAAAGGTACTATATGCCGAGATTCTACATTGTCCAACATCCATGGGAAATCTGTACCATCCACACATGAAAAAGTGGTGTTGGACAGTATACTGCTACCAGATGAGAGAACCAGCAAAATTAATCATCAATTTGCAGAGACCTTTGCTGATGTTGGAGTGGGTGGATATGTGTGCCATCCGAAGTGTCTTATTCGATATCTTTAGATGATGGACAGGTAT
Source organism: Allium cepa (assembly GCA_030765085.1). NCBI lineage: Eukaryota > Viridiplantae > Streptophyta > Magnoliopsida > Asparagales > Amaryllidaceae > Allium > Allium cepa. Next base: position 204,648,542 of record CM060934.1, on the reverse strand, counting down.
ATTTTCTGTTTATATGGTCGATATTTCAAGTCCCATTAAATTGATTTGAATTTAATTCCAATTCAGATTAATATATTTTAAGTTTTTAATATACCATAAAACATCTTTTTAGATAAATGGATTATAAAATTAAAAACATCTAGCGAGTTGAAACGTTAGTTCATAGGAAACTACCATATTTTTTAAATCGTCGTATGCGTAATCGCATCAAAATAAGTAAAATATATTAAAATATAAATCTTATTTAACACTCCTCTATGATCGTAGGGGTTGTAGTTTCTCTATGATGTAGAAGAATCTGTAAATGAGTTTTCGTTTAGAAACGAATAATTCAATTCTAAACTCGAGTCTGATTTCTAGTCTAAATCCAGAATTTATTACAAACTGTGTACAATCTATTGGATTGTCTTCATGTTAAACGGATCTAGTTTCTCATATTAAACAAATTGAAGAAATTGATGTTGATGAAGGTTTAACCTTTCGATGCCACATTGTAAAATAAAGATTTGTTTAATGCATTGAATGATGAAATAGTCAAAAGCTAATTCATTGCTGGGTTATCAAGAGGACAACACATCGTCATATGCCAACAATTATATAATGACAATATTAAAAGGACTCCAAAACTGAATGGGTGAAGGGGTAATTTTTCATTTTTTTGGAAAATTGGTATGGGTTGCACAAAAAAATTATATCAATAACTATACTAGGGTTTTCTTTGACCAATCATCGTTTTTCACTTCTTTTGACCTAGTCCTGTCTAAAATGGTCTTCGGCGAACTATCATCACTTTTTCTCACCTTTTCATTTAAAATATATAAGTAGAAAAGAAAGTGATTTTGAGTCTTAGGGAGATAAAAGGAGATGCTACGGTTGTTTATCGTTAAACCACAAGATAATAGACTCATCGTAAGCATATGAAATAAATTAACGACTATCATCGCACCGTTACCATTGTTGATGGATCCAATGCGTCGGACGCTCCATCGGACAAACAAACTTCCTTAGGTTGTTAGAAAAGTTGGGAAAATGTTTAAGATCACAATCGTTGATCCGTATTCTTCTTTCTTTCCTCTCATTCAATCCACTACTCAAATTCTCAACCCCCCTTTCGTATCTCCAAGTACATTAGCATCAGAGGCTACGCGGAGCTAGGACACGTAACGTAAGTTGTGCCGATGTCACTACACTAAACCTGTGTTGTTTACTTCACCTACACTTTCTTCTACTGGCTTGCAAAATTGGCATCTAAACGAATAAAGGTGATTATTTCATTGTTCATTTTTTTTCTAATATTTTCTTGTTTTGGGATTCTAAATCGAGTCGTGGATTGTAAATACTATAGTATAGTTTTTTAATTGTTATTATGTTGTTGAATGTTGGTTCATCGGAAAGTAGAGATTTGCAGTAAATTTAGGATTATCAAAGATTAGAGAATTTTGTATCTTGGCAACAAAGTTAAATTTTACGACAAAATACACTACTAGTTTTTAACTTTTAAAATCAGAGAAAACATGGCTAAAAAAAATTCAGCATCAAATGATGGATTCTCCAATATATAGATTCCTCTATTTAAAGAATCTACCAGATTTGAGCTTTTATTCTCAAAATGTCCCAAATATAGTTATTTTACAAATCTTGATGCTCTGTTTCTCTGTTTGAAATTCACAAATGTTTATGTCTCCAAATAATATAATCTTTGTCACCGATTTAAATCTTGGATTCCGGTCACGAATTGTCTCGGGAATTATGCATAGGACGTCTCGTATTGTACGAGATCTCAGACAAGATGAATTGCACATCTCGCATCTTAATGACTATCTAAGAGTAAATTGTGAGTCTAAAATTGTCATTTAAAAGATATTTTAATACTATTATCTAAAATATTAAAAAAATATGGTAACATACTTGAGGTGCATAGGAAGATGGTTATTCCATTAGAAAGTGAATGCTATTTTTATTTTCTTAGGAAGAGTATTATCTAGTCAATTTGGTGGTAAGTGAAGATTCCTTCTCGTTTAAATGCAGATAAAAAAAATAAAGTCATTAGCCATGTCATATCCATATAAAGTGAACAGTACAATAGAGGTTATTAAATAATGATAGTTAGTAGGATAATTTTGTGTAAATTCGTATTAAACATGCTATACAAAAGAAAAATATATAATATCGGAAGAGATCTAGAATTGACGTTTCAGTCTAGGTTTCTATTTATATTTTATTATTTCCACTTTGTCTTTCTCTGTATGGTGAAAAATCAACTGGTTGCGCTCTCTCCATGTATACAAAGAAGAATGCAGTTTAACAACAGAAAAGAGAGATAATTCTTTATCCATTTACTCCACTGGCATTCTTTGATAAGAAGTACCCGCAACAGTTTTAATAGAGTGGTTTCTCTTAACTGTTAAGTGGCCTGAGACCAATACTATCCTCTGATTTGGGTCCGCATAAAAGATTCATGCAATTTTATGTATTCGACCCCCCAAAAGAAGTCGGCACACATTTTTCTATTTTATCAAGTACATAAGTAGGAAGATGATAAATTTGAAACCAATGTAACACTATTGGGGTTATAGTGCTTTGTATTAGTTCAGCTTTGCCTGAAGTTGATAACAAGTCACTGTCCCACCCTTCAAATTTTGAGAAAACTCCTCGATTTGGACCATTAAAACAGCAGACTTCACTTCATCTTTAATAATAAGAGCAGATAAGTATTTTTTTCCTCTGATTATTAATAATTTTTCATGGTTGAGTAATAGGGAAAACTCCTCTATTTGGACCATTAAATAAATCTGAAAAATAAATAATGTTCTGATTTTTAATTTGCACAGGATCATATATGAAATTGCCCTCTACATCCAACAGTGCATGAATTTTATTCTATGCTTCCTTATAGCCATTTTTTCTTTAATTTTTTTTGGAATTGGTGTCCCTACTTTGCAGCCAAGTAAATTTACTCTGTTGCTTATGAAACTGATGTTGTTGTTTGCGCTGTCCCTTTAACCGAAGGTGTAGATTTAAAATTTTAGCTCATCATTTTCTGTATTAGCATCTAACTTGAGAAATACTTTATTATACTCCTCTTCAAATTGCTGAATTTAGTTGGATCAGATTCTTGTTTTATTCTAGTTCTTGAGTTACTTTTTAATAGAATATAGGATATTTATAATTTTATGTGTATAAGTACCCCAAGTATCAGTTTTAAGTCCTTGCTAAATAAAGTCAGAATCACCCTCAATTTGATGCTATGAATTCACATATCTAAAGGGTTTCCCTTTTGGTTGATGCTAATGTAGGAACAGTTGCAAAAGTAGAGGGTTGTGATCATTATGTTTATTAGGTAATGCAAATGTATACTGCTCCATCGTAGATGTTTTGGGCTGGAGGAGTTAGCTCTTTGGCTTTGCATTGTGTAGTGGCTGCCGTAACAACACAGTATAACAGAGGCTTGTTGTGTATTTGTATTATGTAGTAATGTGATACATTTGTATTATTGTTGTGTATTTGGATCTTGGTACTAGAGCGATAGTGTTTTCTAGTATCCACTACTGCCATATATTAATGTGCAAAATGCTAGTATTATGTAATGATATTATGTAATGATACTGTTAAGTTATTATGCACTGCAATGCGAATTATTGAATCATTTGAATGTGCACTGTCTATAATATTATATGTTTTGATGTCTTGGAATGATTATTGGTTATATATTGGATATGAATAGGTCTATAATATTATATATTGGATATGAATAGGTCTATAATATTATATTTTGGATATTGATTATATATCTATATCTAATTGACTAATTAGATACGGCTTTTAGCTGTATCTAATTGGTTCATTAGACGCTGCCTATTTGTCCAATTAGATACGGCTTTTAGCCGTATCTAATGAGCCAATTAGATACGGCTTTTAGCCGTATCTAATGAGCTAATTAGATACGGCCTATGGCCGTATCTAATTGCTTCATTAGATACGGCTAAAGCCGTCTCAAAATATTAAGCTCGGCATATTTTGATACGACTTTTAGCCGTATCAAAATATCGTTCATGGTGCAGTGCCTCGATCAAGATCTCAACTCAAATCAAGGAGTTGATCATCAGCAATCGATCAAATTGCCGAAACCCTTCATCCCCAAATTCCCAATAGATTATCCACTTAAAAATTATGAATTTCATGTTAAAATTCATCATTTCTAACAATTAATCCATCTATACAAACGAAAGCAAGAATTAAGGATATCAATTTTTGACATGCAACAGTTACTTACTGCAATTTCTATTTTAAAAATTATTTGTAAATTTAAATTTACAGAAACTATTTTTAATATTACCAACAAACATAAATATACAACTTCCATTCACATCACAAGTTCAAATAAGGTTTATATTGGAAAATTTTTGCATCTTTCTATAGGAAGAACAACTCTCTGTAAATATACAGAGATGAACTTTTCAGGTTCATCTATACCAGACATTCCATATCCTCAATCATGCATAAACAACAGTACTAATGTAAACATGTATTCAATATCAAAGCAAATTCCAACACATGCATCAACATCCCACTACAGATTTGTTTAAAACTGTTTTTAAAAGAATTTACTCACCTTTTCAATTTGCAGAGCAGGTTTGATTCTTTTACCAGGCTTGAACATTAAATCTGAAAAAAATGGTTTTATATGCTTTGCTGAAGAAACTCTACTGCATGCCTTCAATTGATTTTAAACTTGCTGTTGCCCTTCATTTGAAATGCAGGTTTGAAATTGCAGATTTCACTTCAAATTTGATTTTGCAAATTTTAATTTGAAGGTTGCAGCTTTGTAAAATGCAAATTTCATCTTCATTAGCTTTTAGTTTTAAATTTTCCAGGCTTGAAAAACTTTCTGCTTTGAAGTTGCAGATCAAATTTTGCTTTTGATTCAAATTTCAGGTTTACTTATTTTTTCCTTCAGCTGAGAATAGAAAATGATTGAAGAAAAGAAGAAAGAGGTGCAAAGTTTATTTTTAAATTGAATTATGTTATGTTTATAAAAATTAAAGAAAGTAAAATTTTAAAAATAAGACACTTGTTATCAAAAATTTACACTTGTCATTTAATTTGCTTAATTGCTTTACATATGTCACAAACATGTTAACATGTTTACACATATTATTAAGTGTTTTTAATTAAATTTTTATTTAATTTAAATGTAAATATAAACTTACTTACTTACTTAATCCACTAAATTAATAAATAAATTTACTTTTTAAAGAAAATATTATAAAACTAATTATAATATAAATGAATCTCTTATACATGTATTTACAAATCTAAAACTTTTATCTAGTGTTTAAGAAATAATTTTTTTTAAACGAAAGTTTATTAATAACTTTATACATATACATATATAACAATTTTAATTTAAGCACTTTAAAAGAAAACAAGACAAAACTTTGTTCAAATCCTTTTTAAACTATCATGTTAAATAAATAGTTATCTTATATTTTGAAAACCAGTCAATTAATCCTAAATTATCTTTTGAAAAATATTAATTCTAAAACAAAGCTTTAAATTACAATTCATACATATATAAATTCTTAATAGATTAAATTAAATTTCAAAACAACATCAAATTATAACATATACATACATATATTTTACAATTTGAAAATTCATCTTTTATTTAAAACAAAAGATTTTCCTATTCACAATATATATCAAATATATATATTATAAATAGAATAAAATTTTATTAGCTTTGAAGAATAATTATTGTCAATTTTAAATTGTTAAAAAGATATTGATCAATAATGCTAGATTAAAATTTTATATTAACTTTTAAAAGATTAAATTTACCAATTTAAATTAAAATTATAAAGAAAAATTATCAAACCAAATTAATTATTAATACAGATTATTAAATTGATATTGCCCAAAATTCCGGGTCGTCACATTCCTCCCCCCTTAAAAGAATTTTGTCCCCGAAATTTAAAAGCAAAGGTAATTTAATAACCCAGCAAAGATTTCAATTTCAAACAACAAAGCATACCTATCATCTAGTTACTAACAACCATAGCAATCAATCAAACAAACAAACCTAACTAATTATCCTGACACAAATCAGAATAAATCTTACTAACACTATCTAGAGTTTTCCAAGTATAAATCACTGGGAGACTCGCTCTACAGAAGCTAAACTAACTACACCACCAAAATCCAGAGCTCCTCTCATCACTAGATCCACCAATCTGAACGGAACATCAGACTGTACTAAAGTCTAGCACAACTTCCAAATCCATCTGAACTACAGATTCAACAACCAATCGATGAATCACACACGTACTCTCTCAGAGATACGTGAAATACACTAAATTCCGGTAATCCCAACCGGCAATTCAATCTTACCCAATTACTGCTCTCTTAACCAGAGAAGTCTTAACAACAATGAAGTCTTCAACTTCGAATTCCAAACTCCTTATCTTATATCTGCATAACTCAATAGACAATAATCCTGGGCTACCCATCTTCTTCCTGATCAGCTCAACCTATGTTGATGCTTCCAGAAACAACTAGACCAAAGCAAACCATTTCCTGGATCCTATTCAACAGAAAAGTCTTCCAAGGTCCGTCGAAATCCAGAACACAAGCTCAACTTCTTAAGCAATAGCAAACTGAACTTACTTCATTCCTTGCACATCTGCTACCTCGCTTCCGCTGCGCAACTCTGATTCTGAATTAGATGAGAATATTGTTGATGAACACGAATACAAACTTATCCAATATACCCGGGAAACTTTGTTCATCAAATCCATAAAATTTGAGTGACTCATCTGACACGGTCACACAACCTTACAGCAGAATCCAACTCAAAAAACTAGATCTGACTAATCCAAATTCCAAAAATTCTGAGCTGCTACACCAACTCTACTACTAGGCTAACTACTGGTATCGCTTCTGGAACCAAATCAATATGGAATCAACTCCAAATGTAGATAAACTTCTGATTACATCAGTAGCTCCTACTTCCACATGAGAATCCTCAGTCTCAAACAAAAGATTGCCCAAGAAAAATTTCCAAACTAATCGCAAGTCACTTTTGCGATCCAACCTAGTTCGGATTCCAAAGAAACTGTCCTCACTTTACCAAATAAAACAGCCTTAAGCTTTTCCAAACAAGGTTAACCCTTTAGGAAAACTTTCACCATCTGCTCGGACTGCTGATAGAAGAACCATTAAGATTCCTGAACCATCGGAGAAACGGCCACACTGCTACTTCCAAACTCTACCTCGATGATACTGCAAAGCTAAAAGACCTTCTTGTCAGCACACCGAACACTTCGAGCTGCACTGCTACCCCAGCTAACCAAATACTTCTAATCCAAAGGCTTCGCGAAAACCAAAATCATCAACAAGCCACACAACGGACCTTCGAGATGGCAGACAACCTCTCCAGAAATTCGGGCTCCAAACCAAGCATCAACATCTCGCTCTCCTTAAGGAATGACAAATGAGACCATGCCGAATGGAAACAACTTATAGACCTTAGTCTCATATTCCAAAACAGCCAACCTCCTCATTAGAGAATTAGATAACTTCTGGACAGACAAATCTTCCCTACGGCAGGTAAAAACTGCTCCTCAACTACTTCTAAAACTGCTTCAAGAGAAAACATCTTATGAAATATCCATGGATACTGCATCTCACCACACAATTATCAAAACATCATCACTTACTTCTGCACTTCCGACAGATCCAAACTTACACTTCAAAGATAAACTCCGAATCTTTAAAAGATTTCCTTGGGAGATCAGATAAATCCTTATTCCAAGCTACAAATCTCACTCGAGATGATATTAGGTCTACAGTCTCGACAAATATACTTCCAACCTCAAACATATAGACCTCCTCCATCAGTGGTAGTCGTGTTACACACACTCACACCACTACTCCGTCTACCTCTAAAACTTAGGTTGGAAAATCCGAACAGATAACCCAACAAATCAGGTAGATATGGATATATATATATATATAGTTATATATAAAAATTACAAGTATGCTCTCTCAAGAGTGACACCACTCCAGAGCCTAGGTATTCACTCAACCTAATGCTCTGATACCACCTGTGGCGACCCAACTTTCTAACACCGGAAAGTCACATCACTATTTTAGAAAGAAAGGGATAGAAGAAGAAAAGAAAGAAAGAAAGAAGAAACACAACATCAGATAACTCACAGAGAACGAATGAAATAAAATATATCACATAAAATATTACATAGTATCATATTACATCATAGTACACAACTTATACAACACATATTAGACAGTTATAATCATCAGTCAAATTATACGTCTTAAGAACATAAGATACAGATATCACACAAACACAGCGGAACCATAATATATCATCATGTGGAAGCCTCCTGCTCCATATCTCCTCCAGAATTCGTCAAGCTAACCTGAATCCCTCGACTACTCATACATAATATGAGTACCCAAGAGTTTAATAAAACAGAAAATAAACACTCGGGTCAGACATGGGTCTGGTGTGAGTAAATGGGTTAAAATTGCTTAACTTTAGAAAAACCTTTGAAAAGAAAAGGTATCACGTAAGACTTCCCACACATAAACATGGAAAAGTTTTTACCTTACGCTAACCAAAACATTTGATAGGAAATCCAGTGATATTATAATAGTGTCTAGGGTTTTCAAAATAAAATACAGAAATAGCTGGAACAGTTACACCTCACTTCCAACATAGTTCGACACAATCAAAACCGTACAGGCTCTTATTGGATTTGGGATTCCATCAATGGCAGGGCTATCGGGGTACCGACCGTCACTGTACGTGGCCTAGATCACATTACCAAGGATTACTCCCAATCCCCTGCATCACAAAGCCGGAACCATTCCTTACTGAACAGTCCCGAGTAAGATCACCCCGTGGTTGACGCGACCAACCACCCACTAAGTCGAAATAAAAAGGGACATCTAGACAGGAATGACCTCACCCTGAAATGGGTGCTATCCACCTAGCCTTGCTGCACCTCCCCTGTTTTACCCATTCTCGGTTGATGAGGCTTGAGGCTGCGATTACCTTTGTAGAACACATCTATCTTAGAATGCTCATCGTCCATCTGACGATGTTCTGAAAGCATTCAATCCTTCAAGTTCGTTCCGGGTTAGAACGAATCCGAAGGCACTGTATCATTGCACTCATTTTGGAATCTCCCTGTCACGACCCGATTTTCCACTCCCAGAAAATCGCGTCATGAATTAAGAAAGAAAGGGATAGAAGAAGAAAGAAAGAAGAGAAAGAAGAAACAACACAAGAATCTCAACAGCGGAACGAATAAATTATATTAATAACCAAAGTATTACATAGTATACATCAAATATCAGAGTACACAGACATAACAACTCATACTAGACAGTTATAAACACCTATCTAATTATTACAACTCAATTACAATACATAACAACTCAGAGATACCAACACAGCGGAAAACAATATAACTATACGCAGAAGCCTCCTGCTCCATATGCTCCTCCACAATTCGTCAAAGCTAATCCTGAATCCTAACCTAAATTCCCTTGGCTACTCATAAAAATTTGAGTACCCAAGAGTTATAGGAAAACAGAAATAACTCCGGGTCAGACATGGGTCTGGTGTGAGTAACAGGTTAAAGTTGCTTAACTTTGAAAAATCTTTGAAAAGAAAAGGTATCACGTAAGACTTCCCACACATAAACATGGAAAAGTTTTTACCTTACGCTAACCAAAACATTTGATAGGAAATCCGATGATATTATAATAGTGTCTAGGGTTTTCAAATAAATAAGAAATAGCCGAAATTGTTACATGATTAAATTCCAGCTACTAGCCACAAAAGTGGGTAATACAATCAAAACCGTTGGCACTTATTGGATTTTGGATTCCATCAATGGCAGGGCTACTGGGGTACCGCCCGTCACAGTACGTGGCCTAGATCACCGTACCGAGGATTACTCCCTTCATCCCCTGCAACACAAAGCCGGACCCGTTCCTTACTGAACAGTTCCAAACAAGACTACCCCGCAGTTGTGATCAGCAACCGCACCACTAAGCCGAAAATATAAAAGGGACCTCTAGACAGGGATAAATCTTGCTCTCAAGTGGGTGCTACCCACGAAGCTTTGCTGCACCTCCCCTGTTTTAGCCATTCCCGGTTGATGAGGCTTGAGGCTACGATTACCTTTATAGGACATAACACTTAGAATGCTCATCGTCCACCTGACGATGTTCTGAAAGCATTCAATCCATACAAGTTCGTTCCGGGTTCGAACGAAACCGAAGGCATTATCTCGTTACACTCGTATTGGAATCACCCTCAGAGTTAACGACAATAACCCTTGCACTTTAAATCTTCATCTCGAATCTATAAGCACTATTCCGTCAAACTCATTACGGAATCACCCACAGAGTTATACTGACGTATAGCCCTTACACCTCGAGTCTTCACTTGCTCCACTTAGGTTAACGACCTAACGTTATTTGGAATCGATGTGGTTTTCGGATATCCAAATATGGAAACCCGATCCCGGTCTCATCGAAAACCAAAGCGTGTCTTTTAAGGTCCAAGTGGTTTTAAGTTTAAAACATTTCAATTCATTATCTAAATATACACAGATAGATAATTCACCACACAATAGATAATTCAACATTATCATTATCAACAGATAATTCATACCAAATCAGATAATCCTTATTATCATCCAAAAGCAATCAATGCATACATATCACATACACTACTAATCTCATAACTGAGATTACAAACCATACCAATCAATACCAATCATCAAACATAAGCAACTATCTAATGATCATTCCATTCTATAATTAATTTAAAATGAATTAAATTAATTACTTACTCTCTAATTAATTTAAAATAAATTAAATTAATCATTTCATCATCAAATCCTGCTTATCTTAATCATCAATTGATTATAAATCAATTTATAAATCATCTCAATATTCATTTCAATTAATCCTTATTGATTAATAATTCCCTAATTACAATAAGTAATTAGCATTTAATATTAATTATACCTTAATTAATCAATTCCAAATTACATCATTAATTAATTAATTAATGATTTCTAATTACATTTAATCAATCTCTAATATAAATTAATTACATAAGTAATTAATCTTCAACTTAAACCATATATATTAATCACCCATGATTAATATCCAATCAATAATTAACTGCTTAATTACTCATCCCATAATTAATTATTCTAATTAATTATCTTCAATTAATCCTTGATTAATGTTCAAAGTAATTTAAATTCAAATTACTTCTATAATTAATATCTTTAATTACATCCTGTAATTATTAATTAATTACTTCCTTAAGTAATTATAAATTCCTTAATTACATAAAGTAATTATCAAACAATCAACAATGGTTTAAATTAATTAAACTTAATTAATCTAAACTAATCACCTTAATCAAATTAATTACACCAAGTAATTAATTCATTAATTACTTTTATTAAGTAATTAAACAATTGATTATTATTAATTAATTAATCTAATTAATTATCAAAAATTAATCACATTAATTAATTGTTAATTAATCTTAAGTTAATGACCTTCATTAACTTTTCTTAATTACATAATTAAGAAATTAACTTATAATTAATCATTATTAATTATTAATTAACTAATATTTAATTACAATTTAATTAATCTCTAATTATTAATTAATTAAGTGTTAATTAAAATCTTAATTATCATTAATCACTTGATTAAGTAAATCTTAATCATTAATTAAAACTTAATTAACCATCCTTAATTATAGATTAATCAACATTAATTAATTAATCTCAAATCTTAATTAATTAACTTAAAAATAATATTAATTACTTAATTAAACATCCACAATATTAATTAATTAAATAATCAATATTCCATTTAAATTAATTAAACAATTTAAATGAAATCAATTTCTTGAATTCTAAGTTAAGAAACATTCTTCTTATACAAAAGTATTTTAAACACTTTATTTCAAAAATTCAATTTAAAATTTCTTTTTAAATTTCAAACTGAAACACAATTCAAATTTTCATTCCAGATTTAAACCTTAAAAATTTAAACTTTATTTACACTTTCATCTCCATTCTTAAATTCAAATCATATAACCTTTCCTAAAATAGTTAAAACAAATTTAAATTTAAAAACTTATTTAAATTTTAAAAACTGACTTAAAATCATATCTCAGGTTTTAAAACTATATTTAAACTTAATTTAAACTTCACTTCATAATTTAAAACTTATAGTTTTAAATACAAGCCAATGTTTCTTTGTACTTTAAAAAGTTTAAAATCTGTTTCAATTTAAAACATCTTAAATTTTGAATTCAAACTGTTTTCCAAAATTTCAAGATTTAAAATTATTAAATTCATATTTAGTTTTCAGGTTTAAATATTACAGTTTGAGCTACAACCTTAAATTTGAAACTATATTTTTTTTTTAAAAAAATTTTAAAACAGAAAGTCTGTTTCTGTTTTAGTTTAAAACCAAACTGGATTTAAAAATATTTTAACTAAATTCAAAAATCAAAAATTTAAACTTACTGAATACAAATTCAATTTCAGAATCTAGGCTTATTTCAGAGTTTTGTTTTACAAATTTACTTTTTATTTCAACTTTATAAAACCTGAAAAAAACAGGTTTCTGGTTCAGTTTAACATCCTAATTTTGAATTCAAAAAAATGATTTCAAATCTCAGATTTAAATGATTGAATTCAAAATTACATTTCAGGTTTGAAAATTCCTGTTGAACACCAACTTACAACTCAAATTTTACTTTTAAATTTTGAAGAAAACAGAACACAGTTTCTGTTTTCAGACTTTAAACCCAAACTTGAATTTAATAGAATTTCAAATTGTTTCAAAGATCTAAAACTTAAAACTTAATTGAATTTAAATTCAATTTCAGGTTTAATTTAGTTCAAATTTTGGTTTTGCAATCAACTATTACTTCAAATCTTAGAAACCTGGAAAACAGGTTACTGTCAAAAATGCAAAATCCTGAAACAGCACTTCACTCGAGCTACCTTAAAATTTACTTCGAGTAAATTACCCTCTTGCTTCGAGTCACCTTGTCAATTTCTCGAGACCAACCCGTGCCACAAAACCTGCAACAACCACTTCAACACAACCATGCACAACACCCCACTGTGCATCTGCCCATCCACTCCGGCCACCTCTGACCAACTTAAATGGCCATCTCCCATCGACCACCAACCCCACATCAACATCCAACCCAAAAGACCCCATAACTCAACTTGATTTTGAATTCAAGTTTTACATCCAAAACCTGGAAACACATCCCCCCTTATCAGAGCCTAGCCTGTCAACGGCAAGCTCACTCAACTCTGGCCACAACCATCCTTCAAACACCGGCGACAGCTCCATCATCATAACATCTATCAATACCCAAAAGAGCTTTGAACTCGATCAAATTTTGAAATCACAGCACCAATTTTCTTAAACCCAGTGTTCATACTGAAATCCCCAAATCACCATCTCAAAATTGAATTGCAAAATTATGAAGTTTGAATTTTTATCCTATATGAATTGTTGCTCTGCATAACTGATTCCCCAGGTTACAGACAAATTTGTTTAGTTTATATGATATTTTAAAGCTTATCCTATTTTAACATGAACAAGCTATGTCCAATTGTTTTAAATCATAGTAGCAACAAGCTACAGAAAACTCAGGGATCAATATGAGTTTGAAACTTGCAGAAACCCACATGCACAGCCATAAATTAGATCACAGGCAGATATTTATATGTATAACATTCAAAGAAATCTCATATGGATCTATATGCAATTCATAAAACATATACACAATTAAATTTATCAGATAAGCAAGCAATGAAATCCTACTAAACTTACTTAGATTAGGTGTTACTCACTTGTTTAAATTGCAGAGCCATTTCCAGATTTTAGCATGCAGATCACAGATTCAAAAGAACAGATGGAAGCAGATGCATATTGAAATTGCAGGTTGTTTGCTTCATGATTGCAGACTTCTAGCCTTTCCAGATGAATGCATGTTTATATTTTGGGAAATGTAGATCGCAGGAACAAAATGCAAGCTCTATTTTGATGCATGCAGCCCCTTTGTGTTTTCCAGACTTTTGTTTGAAGAGGGGAATGTATTTTGAAAACATTGAGGCTTTTGAATGACTGAAATGCAGGCCTTTACTTTGAAAACATACAGGCTTGTTTTTTTTTTTTGAAATGGAAGAGTTTGAATGCAATGCTTTTGATTTTGTATTTTGAGGAGATGAACTTTCAAATTTGAGGAATGCATGTTTCTATTCTTGATTGTTCAGATTTGAAAAATGAGAAGAGGAAAGAAATGAGAAAGAGGAGAGGAAATGAATATATGCAATGTTTTAAATAACAATGTTTGATTTAAATTAAAAATGAAGGAAAATAAAAACTGAAATTTGACACATGTTAACTTGCTCTTTTAAATATTTAACACATGTTATTTTAGGCTTTAAGATGCTTACACATGTCATCAAAAATGTTTTGTTATTAAAATTAAGATTAATGAATATTTAAACTTAGTTAATTAGTAATTTAGATTAAGTGTTAAAGATAATTAACTTAATGAATGCATGTTCATATTTAAAATTGTACTTCAAATTTACAAATTAAATTAACAAATCAAATTTATCAATCAATATTTTAAAAAGAATGACACAAACATTTTTTTATAACTTATTTTAATATACAAACTTAAGTTAAAAATGAATTTTAAACCAATAAAATATTTATCTTACATATTTAAAATCATAGAGTATTTTATTAAATATTTTTGAAAAGCTTAAATTAAAAATAAATCACAATTCCTATTTTCAAAACATATTAAAATTATACTATACCAATTTAACTAAAAACAACTTGTCTATTTAAAAATATATACAAAAACATTTACATTATTAAATAGAAAACAATTTATTAACTCATTAAAATAATTTCACAAATTAAATATTTAAATAAAGAAGATTATTAAAATCAAATCAAATTTATTAACAAAAATTATCAATTCAATTTAAATTTAAACTCAGATTATTAAATTTAAATTGTCCAAATTTCCGGGATATTACAATCCTTCCCCCTTAAAAGAATTTCGTCCCCGAAATTTAAAACAAAGGCAATTTAATAATCTATTTACAGATTTAATTTTAAAACACAGCATATGTTAATCATATGCCAACAACCAAAGCAACCAATCCACACAATCAGAACAAATCTAATTATCCAAAAGAATTTTGGATAAAACTTTCACGAGTTTCCCCGGTATATATATATATATATATATATATATATATATATATATATATATCGGGATACTCACTCTATAGAATACAATCAATCAATACTATTAAGCTATAGAGCTCCTAACAACAATCCTATACAGAATATCAGACTACAAACGAGTCTGACTCAACAAACAAACCATCCAGAACTACTGGTTCTACAACCAGAAATATCAAACACGTACTCCCTCAGAGACACGTGATACACACTGAATCCCAGTTATCCAAACTGGCAATTCAACTCTAGAAAACCAAAAACTGATCCTGTCAAAACACAGAAGAAACCAAAACACTACGGAGCTAGCTTCCCAAACTTATAGCTCCTTGAATCAGAGAAAAACTTAACCAAAATCCAATCTCCGATTCCAGAATCCAAATTCTCCCGTCTCTTATCCATAAAAACTCTTCGGACGATCCTGGGCTACCAACATCCTTCCAGATCAGCTCAACTCTTGCTGATTCCATCAGAAACAGACTGAATTAAAACAATCTAATGATCTCCTCAAGATCACTCCAAAAACCAAGAACACACACTCAACTTCTCAACAACAGAAGACAAAACAAACTCTCCTTATCTGAGAAAAACAAAACAGAAGCATTCCCAAACTGCTTCCGCTGCACAACTCTGATCCGAAATAGAAGAAAATGCTGAAGAACAGCACAAGCACAGACTAGAAAATCCAGCACAGAAATATGGTTCCATATATCCATAAAGAAAGACTCAGATGTTTCTTCCAAACCTGAGTTGCTTCACCAACTTCTATCTCAAGGAACCATCCATCTACTAACTGAACCACCAGTACCAAAGAACACTTAACTATCGCAAGTCGCTTCTGCGATCAACTCAGCCTAAATCCAAAGAAAACTGCTCTCTCTCAACCAAACAGAATAGCTTATGCTGACATAGCCAACTTACCAGAGAAAAAGACCCACTCTGCTGCTTCTGAACTCCACTTCAGAGAAACTACTCAGCCAGAAGACTTCCTACCAACACAGAACATTCTGCTAACTCAGCCACATCACCGGGCTGACTAATTTCTTATTCTTGTTCCAAAGAAACATCTTCGGAAATATCCATATTCACTGCATCTCATCACGCAGCTACTATTTCCTGAGATATCAAGATATCTTCACTCACTTGCTTCTGCCCAACCGACAGATCAAAACTCAATTCTGCACTTCAAAGATGAACTCCGAACCTTTACAGGTTACCTTCAGAGATCGATGAAGTACTCATCAAAACAGAACCCACTCGAGACGGTATTAGATCTACAGTCTCGATAAATACACTTCCAACATCATCCATCAAACTCCAATCAATGGTAGTCGTGTTACACACACTTCTACCTCGTCTACCTTTATAACTTACATTGGAAATACCCGAACAGGTAAACCAATAAATAGGTAGAACCATAAAAATATATATACATAAAAATACAAATACGCTCTCTCAAGATAGACACCATTACAGAGCCTAGGTATTCACTCAACCTAACGCTCTGATACCAGCTGTCACGACCCGATTTTCCACTCCCAGAAAATCGCGTCATGAATTAAGAAAGAAAGGGATAGAAGAAGAAAGAAAGAAGAGAAAGAAGAAACAACACAAGAATCTCAACAGCGGAACGAATAAATTATATTAATAACCAAAGTATTACATAGTATACATCAAATATCAGAGTACACAGACATAACAACTCATACTAGACAGTTATAAACACCTATCTAATTATTACAACTCAATTACAATACATAACAACTCAGAGATACCAACACAGCGGAAAACAATATAACTATACGCAGAAGCCTCCTGCTCCATATGCTCCTCCACAATTCGTCAAAGCTAATCCTGAATCCTAACCTGAATTCCCTTGGCTACTCATAAAAATTTGAGTACCCAAGAGTTATAGGAAAACAGAAATAACTCCGGGTCAGACATGGGTCTGGTGTGAGTAACAGGTTAAAGTTGCTTAACTTTGAAAAATCTTTGAAAAGAAAAGGTATCACGTAAGACTTCCCACACATAAACATGGAAAAGTTTTTACCTTACGCTAACCAAAACATTTGATAGGAAATCCGATGATATTATAATAGTGTCTAGGGTTTTCAAATAAATAAGAAATAGCCGAAATTGTTACATGATTAAATTCCAGCTACTAGCCACAAAAGTGGGTAATACAATCAAAACCGTTGGCACTTATTGGATTTTGGATTCCATCAATGGCAGGGCTACTGGGGTACCGCCCGTCACAGTACGTGGCCTAGATCACCGTACCGAGGATTACTCCCTTCATCCCCTGCAACACAAAGCCGGACCCGTTCCTTACTGAACAGTTCCAAACAAGACTACCCCGCAGTTGTGATCAGCAACCGCACCACTAAGCCGAAAATATAAAAGGGACCTCTAGACAGGGATAAATCTTGCTCTCAAGTGGGTGCTACCCACGAAGCTTTGCTGCACCTCCCCTGTTTTAGCCATTCCCGGTTGATGAGGCTTGAGGCTACGATTACCTTTATAGGACATAACACTTAGAATGCTCATCGTCCACCTGACGATGTTCTGAAAGCATTCAATCCATACAAGTTCGTTCCGGGTTCGAACGAAACCGAAGGCATTATCTCGTTACACTCGTATTGGAATCACCCTCAGAGTTAACGACAATAACCCTTGCACTTTAAATCTTCATCTCGAATCTATAAGCACTATTCCGTCAAACTCATTACGGAATCACCCACAGAGTTATACTGACGTATAGCCCTTACACCTCGAGTCTTCACTTGCTCCACTTAGGTTAACGACCTAACGTTATTTGGAATCGATGTGGTTTTCGGATATCCAAATATGGAAACCCGATCCCGGTCTCATCGAAAACCAAAGCGTGTCTTTTAAGGTCCAAGTGGTTTTAAGTTTAAAACATTTCAATTCATTATCTAAATATACACAGATAGATAATTCACCACACAATAGATAATTCAACATTATCATTATCAACAGATAATTCATACCAAATCAGATAATCCTTATTATCATCCAAAAGCAATCAATGCATACATATCACATACACTACTAATCTCATAACTGAGATTACAAACCATACCAATCAATACCAATCATCAAACATAAGCAACTATCTAATGATCATTCCATTCTATAATTAATTTAAAATGAATTAAATTAATTACTTACTCTCTAATTAATTTAAAATAAATTAAATTAATCATTTCATCATCAAATCCTGCTTATCTTAATCATCAATTGATTATAAATCAATTTATAAATCATCTCAATATTCATTTCAATTAATCCTTATTGATTAATAATTCCCTAATTATAATAAGTAATTAGCATTTAATATTAATTATACCTTAATTAATCAATTCCAAATTACATCATTAATTAATTAATTAATGATTTCTAATTACATTTAATCAATCTCTAATATAAATTAATTACATAAGTAATTAATCTTCAACTTAAACCATATATATTAATCACCCATGATTAATATCCAATCAATAATTAACTGCTTAATTACTCATCCCATAATTAATTATTCTAATTAATTATCTTCAATTAATCCTTGATTAATGTTCAAAGTAATTTAAATTCAAATTACTTCTATAATTAATATCTTTAATTACATCCTGTAATTATTAATTAATTACTTCCTTAAGTAATTATAAATTCCTTAATTACATAAAGTAATTATCAAACAATCAACAATGGTTTAAATTAATTAAACTTAATTAATCTAAACTAATCACCTTAATCAAATTAATTACACCAAGTAATTAATTCATTAATTACTTTTATTAAGTAATTAAACAATTGATTATTATTAATTAATTAATCTAATTAATTATCAAAAATTAATCACATTAATTAATTGTTAATTAATCTTAAGTTAATGACCTTCATTAACTTTTCTTAATTACATAATTAAGAAATTAACTTATAATTAATCATTATTAATTATTAATTAACTAATATTTAATTACAATTTAATTAATCTCTAATTATTAATTAATTAAGTGTTAATTAAAATCTTAATTATCATTAATCACTTGATTAAGTAAATCTTAATCATTAATTAAAACTTAATTAACCATCCTTAATTATAGATTAATCAACATTAATTAATTAATCTCAAATCTTAATTAATTAACTTAAAAATAATATTAATTACTTAATTAAACATCCACAATATTAATTAATTAAATAATCAATATTCCATTTAAATTAATTAAACAATTTAAATGAAATCAATTTCTTGAATTCTAAGTTAAGAAACATTCTTCTTATACAAAAGTATTTTAAACACTTTATTTCAAAAATTCAATTTAAAATTTCTTTTTAAATTTCAAACTGAAACACAATTCAAATTTTCATTCCAGATTTAAACCTTAAAAATTTAAACTTTATTTACACTTTCATCTCCATTCTTAAATTCAAATCATATAACCTTTCCTAAAATAGTTAAAACAAATTTAAATTTAAAAACTTATTTAAATTTTAAAAACTGACTTAAAATCATATCTCAGGTTTTAAAACTATATTTAAACTTAATTTAAACTTCACTTCATAATTTAAAACTTATAGTTTTAAATACAAGCCAATGTTTCTTTGTACTTTAAAAAGTTTAAAATCTGTTTCAATTTAAAACATCTTAAATTTTGAATTCAAACTGTTTTCCAAAATTTCAAGATTTAAAATTATTAAATTCATATTTAGTTTTCAGGTTTAAATATTACAGTTTGAGCTACAACCTTAAATTTGAAACTATATTTTTTTTTAAAAAAAATTTTAAAACAGAAAGTCTGTTTCTGTTTTAGTTTAAAACCAAACTGGATTTAAAAATATTTTAACTAAATTCAAAAATCAAAAATTTAAACTTACTGAATACAAATTCAATTTCAGAATCTAGGCTTATTTCAGAGTTTTGTTTTACAAATTTACTTTTTATTTCAACTTTATAAAACCTGAAAAAAACAGGTTTCTGGTTCAGTTTAACATCCTAATTTTGAATTCAAAAAAATGATTTCAAATCTCAGATTTAAATGATTGAATTCAAAATTACATTTCAGGTTTGAAAATTCCTGTTGAACACCAACTTACAACTCAAATTTTACTTTTAAATTTTGAAGAAAACAGAACACAGTTTCTGTTTTCAGACTTTAAACCCAAACTTGAATTTAATAGAATTTCAAATTGTTTCAAAGATCTAAAACTTAAAACTTAATTGAATTTAAATTCAATTTCAGGTTTAATTTAGTTCAAATTTTGGTTTTGCAATCAACTATTACTTCAAATCTTAGAAACCTGGAAAACAGGTTACTGTCAAAAATGCAAAATCCTGAAACAGCACTTCACTCGAGCTACCTTAAAATTTACTTCGAGTAAATTACCCTCTTGCTTCGAGTCACCTTGTCAATTTCTCGAGACCAACCCGTGCCACAAAACCTGCAACAACCACTTCAACACAACCATGCACAACACCCCACTGTGCATCTGCCCATCCACTCCGGCCACCTCTGACCAACTTAAATGGCCATCTCCCATCGACCACCAACCCCACATCAACATCCAACCCAAAAAACCCCATAACTCAACTTGATTTTGAATTCAAGTTTTACATCCAAAACCTGGAAACACATCCCCCCTTATCAGAGCCTAGCCTGTCAACGGCAAGCTCACTCAACTCTGGCCACAACCATCCTTCAAACTCCGGCGACAGCTCCATCATCATAACATCTATCAATACCCAAAAGAGCTTTGAACTCGATCAAATTTTGAAATCACAGCACCAATTTTCTTAAACCCAGTGTTCATACTGAAATCCCCAAATCACCATCTCAAAATTGAATTGCAAAATTATGAAGTTTGAATTTTTATCCTATATGAATTGTTGCTCTGCATAACTGATTCCCCAGGTTACAGACAAATTTGTTTAGTTTATATGATATTTTAAAGCTTATCCTATTTTAACATGAACAAGCTATGTCCAATTGTTTTAAATCATAGTAGCAACAAGCTACAGAAAACTCAGGGATCAATATGAGTTTGAAACTTGCAGAAACCCACATGCACAGCCATAAATTAGATCACAGGCAGATATTTATATGTATAACATTCAAAGAAATCTCATATGGATCTATATGCAATTCATAAAACATATACACAATTAAATTTATCAGATAAGCAAGCAATGAAATCCTACTAAACTTACTTAGATTAGGTGTTACTCACTTGTTTAAATTGCAGAGCCATTTCCAGATTTTAGCATGCAGATCACAGATTCAAAAGAACAGATGGAAGCAGATGCATATTGAAATTGCAGGTTGTTTGCTTCATGATTGCAGACTTCTAGCCTTTCCAGATGAATGCATGTTTATATTTTGGGAAATGTAGATCGCAGGAACAAAATGCAAGCTCTATTTTGATGCATGCAGCCCCTTTGTGTTTTCCAGACTTTTGTTTGAAGAGGGGAATGTATTTTGAAAACATTGAGGCTTTTGAATGACTGAAATGCAGGCCTTTACTTTGAAAACATACAGGCTTGTTTTTTTTTTTGAAATGGAAGAGTTTGAATGCAATGCTTTTGATTTTGTATTTTGAGGAGATGAACTTGCAAATTTGAGGAATGCATGTTTCTATTCTTGATTGTTCAGATTTGAAAAATGAGAAGAGGAAAGAAATGAGAAAGAGGAGAGGAAATGAATATATGCAATGTTTTAAATAACAATGTTTGATTTAAATTAAAAATGAAGGAAAATAAAAACTGAAATTTGACACATGTTAACTTGCTCTTTTAAATATTTAACACATGTTATTTTAGGCTTTAAGATGCTTACACATGTCATCAAAAATGTTTTGTTATTAAAATTAAGATTAATGAATATTTAAACTTAGTTAATTAGTAATTTAGATTAAGTGTTAAAGATAATTAACTTAATGAATGCATGTTCATATTTAAAATTGTACTTCAAATTTACAAATTAAATTAACAAATCAAATTTATCAATCAATATTTTAAAAAGAATGACACAAACATTTTTTTATAACTTATTTTAATATACAAACTTAAGTTAAAAATGAATTTTAAACCAATAAAATATTTATCTTACATATTTAAAATCATAGAGTATTTTATTAAATATTTTTGAAAAGCTTAAATTAAAAATAAATCACAATTCCTATTTTCAAAACATATTAAAATTATACTATACCAATTTAACTAAAAACAACTTGTCTATTTAAAAATATATACAAAAACATTTACATTATTAAATAGAAAACAATTTATTAACTCATTAAAATAATTTCACAAATTAAATATTTAAATAAAGAAGATTATTAAAATCAAATCAAATTTATTAACAAAAATTATCAATTCAATTTAAATTTAAACTCAGATTATTAAATTTAAATTGTCCAAATTTCCGGGATATTACACTCCCTCAGAGTCAACGACCATAGCCCTTGCACTCTAAATCACCATCTCGAACCTATAAGTACTATCTCCGTCAAACTCATCACGGAATCACCCCCAGAGTTATACTGACGAATAGTTCTTACACTTCGAGTCTTCGCTAATGTAACAACCCGCATATTTATCGATTTTATATTTAAATATTTTATTTAAATATTTTATCATTCATCGGATTTTAGTCCGAAAAGCTACTTTTTGCATACGGTCGAATTAGGACTCGGCACCACTCCCATTGAGTTTAAAATGCCGTTTGCGACCTTTTTGAGTATAAGCTTCGATATGTTTGGAGAAAGTTGATTTTTGCTACTTTTCACTTTGGGTTTGGTTTTGGGCTCAGCCCTATGTTTTAACTTATGCTCAAATCTGAGCCACTCTTCCCCATCCACCCTCATTCTCTTCTCTTTTCAGTTTTCTTAGCATTAATGGTGGGAGAGATTGGAAATTAAAACTCCAAAACCCTAGTTTCTCTTGCAAATCAAATTCCTAGCTCCAAACTCAAGAAGAACCCATTGGTAAGCTTCTCTTCTTCTTCTCCAACTTATTCTCTTACCAATCTCAGAAATTTCCTAAACCTAATTTAGGAAATGTTTCTCTTTTAAGCTTAGATTTAAGCTTCTAGTGTGAGATTGAGGTGTGGTTGATTTCCATTTGCTTACAAGCTTCTTCTTCATAGATTTGGGTTCAAAGGTGAGATTTTTAATCTCACATCTATGCTTATAATTATCTTTGATTGTTAGGTATGAATTCCTAACACTTATTCATGTGCATTTGATTTTGATTTGGATTGCTTTTGTGAATATTCCAATTTTTGTGTTTTGTAGTCAAATCTTTAAGAATCATAACTTTGATGTTTGATCATGCTTTAAGAGGTGTATCGAAGAGCCTATAAGATCGGGTTGTCGCTAGGCATAAATCCTTAGTCGTCGTTGCTCGTCCGATCGCTCCCGATACATTTTGGCCACTTTGGCCTAGGCAAATTGTTGCCTAGACCAGGTGACCAGACGTCTGGTGACCAAGTCCAGACGTCAGGTTTGGACCTGGAAAGTAAATATGTATGCACGCATATTATAAAAAAAAAGCCAGAGACTATTTTCAGACGTCTGAACCATCAAACCAGACGTCTGGATAGGTCTCAGACGTCTGACTTGAGGTTTCAAACGTCTGAGTGTTCTCTGGGTTATTTCCAGAGAACAAATCCAGACGTCTGGATTCCAAATCAGACGTCTGAAAATGTGCAGTTTTGCCTATTTTGGCTATTTTTGAGTAAATTTCCAACTTTAATCGATTCGTGTTGTTTCCTATTTGTTGTTATCATCTATTATGACTTTGATGACCTTTTCTTTGGGAATTTTAGATATATCCACTTTGATGGATTTGATATCGATTTCTTTGGATTTTATTCACGTCTTCGAATGTGAATTTAGTAATTGGTTGTTCTTACAATCTTCTTTGTGATTTGTCACTTTAAAAATATAAAGGTTTTCTATACTAGTAGTAAATATCAAAACTCTTTCTTCAAAT
Source organism: Allium cepa (assembly GCA_030765085.1). Lineage (NCBI taxonomy): Eukaryota > Viridiplantae > Streptophyta > Magnoliopsida > Asparagales > Amaryllidaceae > Allium > Allium cepa. The sequence continues at coordinate 204,624,160 of CM060934.1, read as the reverse complement.
TATTTCAACACTATTTTATTACAAAGCTCGTTTTCTTAAACCGTTTTCCAATCTATTAGTATATAAAAACCTTTACCTCACTCGTATGAGAAATCTAATTAAACAAATTAGTAAAACAAGTGGTATGAAACGCTTGCGTTTACTTCGTCGGTTAATTCTTGGACTTGTTCGATTGAATCTCTTGTGACAATTTTCTAGTGGAGATCTACAATTTGTTCGTAAATATTTAAGTTAAGCTAGTGGTTATGGGACATGAAGCTAAGCTCATATATTTACTAGCTTATTGTAATTGACACTTCTTGATGATCAATGATGATCATTTTATGGTTTAGACTAGCATTGTGCGATGTCTCTTTGTCTATGTGGAGGACCGTACCTCATTAAATTGAGCTTCGTCTCATTTCTTCGTGGGCTAGCGACCCATGTACTTTCTAATGTGTTTCGATTCATTGGATGTACCGTTTGTACTACATCGATGTTTTGGCTTTTGGATTCATTGGATGTACCGTTTGTACTACATCGATATCTTGGCCACCCTTTTATTGTGATATCTGGATTTCGTGTGTTGATTTCTGGGATTTATGTTTCACCAACTTTTACGATTGGCATGGATATATATATATGTCATTTATTGTGACTTGGTGAATGAAATCAGGAGTATGACATTCCTTTTCATCTTGAGTAGATTATTGTGATATTGATTAATCTCTTGTTGATTTTCAATTACTTATTTATCACAGCTTGGCATTATGATTATTATACGCTTATGTCATACCTCTTATTCTATATCATTTCTTCTGATATTTATAGCTAGACTGATCCGTTTATTATTTTCTTCTTAAATAATACTCGGGTCAGACCGAGATGTTACAGGTGCTTCTGCTTGACTTCTCTCTTGGGATTGATTACTCTAACTTTTGGCAAACAACTTAGATTAGTAGTTTAGTTTTTGTTGTATACACTTGAGATATAGACTCATAGTTGTATTCTTTTGTATAGCACGTGTTGCTATTCTTTTGCATTATCGTGGATCTTTTGACCACTACTCTGATATACACTTTTATGTGTAGTATTCATATCTATTTCCGCCTTTGTGATATGAATTGTCGGTGACTGATTTATGTTATGTTTATTTCTGTATTTGTTTCCGAAGATATTATAGCCACTGTGTAGTAGCTTTGAGTTTGTGTCGGTATGTCGGATTTCCTCTTGAGATGAAAAGTTATATTTTTATCTGGTATATCGGTACTCGCACAAAGTGTAGGATCTAGATTAACCCTAGAGGGGGGGTGAATAGGGTTATAGCAAATTTTCTCGATTTAAACACAGAAATAAATTGCAGTAATAAATATGATGAAAAGTAAATCACACACAAAATTTACCCAGCTTCGGCAACCCCTGCCTACTGCTGCATTCACAGATTTCTATTAGAATTAAATAGTATCACGCTTACAAACACTCTACTAGACTCGCAGACATTTGCTCCCGCTCACAAACACTCTACTAGACTCGCACACCCTGCTCGCAAACATTTGCTCCCGCTCACAAACACTCTACTAGACTCGCACACCCTGCTCCCGCCTATAGAGTTTCGTTTACTCGCAAACTTTGCTTCCCGCCTATAGAGCTTCGTTTACTCGCAAACTCTGCTCCCGCCTACAATAGAACTTTGCAAACTCGCACACCCTGCTCACTGAACTAATTCTAACTAGACAATCTGACACTACCTAAACCCTAGGTGGTGATTTTTTTGATTTGAAAAAATTAAAAACAACAATTAAAAACAAATAGTACTTAAACAACCCTAAACCAAAATTAAAAACCCTTAAATAAAAAAGCCCTTTTATAAACAAGGCTGGTCCACTTTTTCTTTAGCCCGTTTGACTTTTAGTTGCTCCGTTCCTTTTTCCTGTTGCTTGTGAAAATATGGCCGATTCTCTTTCGTTCCTCTTTACGAATTAGGGTTTCTGCAAATTGCTTTGGCTCCTTGCGATTCAAACTAGGGTTGTGCAAAATTGAAGCGCCGCTCGATCTCGTTCGATAGTAGGCTCCGATGCTTTTGATTTGCTTACGGCTCTTCAATTTTGGATCGAATTCGTTCTGCTTTTTCGGTATGTATTTTTCTCCTTTTGCATTGCTGGTTGATGCTTGAACTCGATGATTAATCTGCCGATGATGATTGGGCTTATATAGGATTTGAAATCCTATTTTTGTGTTCGTATATTCGTGTTTGAATTTGTCTACTGATTTGCTTTGGCCATTCGATTATACTTGGATGATTGAGATGAAATCTGACTTTGTCAATTCCGTATTTTTGATGCTTGGTTGACACGGCTTCGATTTTGACTTTGCTCGATTATGTAATGACCATTTCAAAGATACGCACTTTTTCATTTTACCTGTATAACACAGTGAATACTTGATTGACTTGTTCAACTTCGGTTTTGCTAGTATTTTGTTTGGTTCGTGAATTTCTCTGAACTGTTGAATTTCGTTCATCTTGTAGTCTTCGACCTTCTTCACTGGTACTTGAATTTCACTCATGATGTTGTTTGGTTATTTGTTCATGTGATTTCCTATATTACTGCTCTGACTCATGTATGCATTGTATATTACGGCTCTGATTCATTTTTGTTGCTTCACCACTGACTTGTGTTTTTCACTATTGCATAATTGTTGGTCTTTATGTGTATTATTGTGTCACTGCATACATGTGTACTGTGTCTTTGAGCATTGTCATGTTGTACCTGGACATGTTGCTTGAGTCATTGGAGTTTGTATTGGTGCATTGCCTTACTGAATTTGGTCGAGACTAGTTTCTTTGATGTGTTTCATTTGGCTGTGTTGATCCTATGTTCATGTTCTTGCAGTCTTCATGATTGCACTGTTTTATGCATTTACATGTTTACTTTGCAGACTTGAGAACTTTTGTGTTGTAGCTGTCTTGTAAAACTTGAACATCAACTGGTCTCTGATCTTTTGTTCAGTGTAGTCATATCTTGTGCTCGAGCTCTTTGCCTACTTCATGACTGTACTGTTCTTGTTGAGTTGATAATGTTTCTGGTTTTGTTCAATGCTCGGTCATGTTGCATATTGGACATTTGTATCACTGTTGGATCTTGCATGCTTTACATATATGCTCCACTTGTTCATTTTGTTCAAGTGTACTACTGCAGTTTGCATTTGGTCTTGATCGTGTATATTCTCGAGTTGGTTGTGCACTGTTGATTAGTTTGCATTGTCATATTTTAGTCATGTTGCCTTCATTTGCCACTGAGTTGCATCGAGTAGCTGGACTTCTCATTCTACTGCACTTTGGTTTAGTTGTGCATTTGTCCAGCCATTCAAACTGATCTTGTACTTCTGGTTTTGATGTGGTTTATTGATGCATTCATGTTCATGCAGTCTCAGCTACATTCTGGTTTCTTCACTGATCTTGCTGTGACATTTTGTTGCATGAGTTACTTATTGTTTGGATGATGTGAATGTCACTGTTGTACACTGTTGCTGTGCCATTGCTGTTGCCATGTGCATTGAACTTTGACCCTTTGTTGTTCATTTGGGCTGCTGGACTTGTTGTACATTGCATAGTGCATTGCCTTGTTTGTTGAAGTTGTGCTTGCACACTTGCTATTTTTGGCTGCGCACACGAGTTGGCAAGGCAGTGCACACGTGTATGAATGTACACGTGTGTATTGCAGCCACTTATGGTTACCTGTCCCTATAATATCTATGTGCACGACTTTGTGATGAAATCAAATGTGAATGATGACGAACAACCCAAATAACTGAGGCAAACAATGTTTTCAAAATCATCGTTTCTTTCAAATTTCAAAAATATTTCTCTTTCAATTTTACTGCGTTTGAGAATATTTTTGCAGATTACTCGGATGCTGGAATCTGACTGGAATAAAGTTGAAGATTAAAATATGAGTGTGAGTGATATGTAGTGAGGTGCTGATGTAAAGGTGAAATGTGATGTAATTGTAATCAAAGTTGTATAGTTATAGTGAGAGTTTGAAATTGTACTATTCAAAAATGTAATAAATATTTATTTGAATAAAATATCTGTTTGAATTCAAATTCTGTGTAATTTATTTTATTCAACAAATATTTATTTAAACTGTGAAAAAATAAAATAGTACATTAACAAATACATTTAAACGAATGTATATATGTTTATTATCATCAAACAAAAATCATATAAGCGCAAAGCGCATATTCAACAATCTCCCCCTTTTGATGATAACAAACATATATTTAAGATTTTGAATGTATTAAATGTATTTGATCATTCAATTTGCTCCCCCTATTTGAATGCTCCCTCTCTACACAATACTCCTCCTACATATATGCATACAAATAGAAATATATAAATGTGCTTATATGCAAAGTGAAAATTATTTGACCTTTGCTTGATTCTATTTGACAAAATCTTAACTTTTCTCTCCCCCTTTTGTTATCAGCAAAAGAATAACAGTGTTGTAAAAATAGGGATGAAGTGATAGACATGAATCAAACATTTAACTCAATTGAATATAAATATTAAATTTCAATAAAACTCAAACAAAAATCATAATTACCCTTGTCAAGCGCATATTCCACTTTCAGAAGTGATGGGGATAAAATCATCAAAAATCATACAATTCTATCTATTTGTGGTATATTTATTTCAGGAAATTTGAATATCTACTAACCATGCATAACTGTTAGGACTTTTAAATGAGATTAGTAGTATTCACAATTTTTATTTAAAAAATGAAATCAAGTATCTTCTAACCACACATGACGGTGAGGACTTTTAAATGGGATTAGAATCAACTTGTCTATTTGAATCAATTAATTTTGATATGCGTTCCATACATGCATAACCGTCAGGACTTTTAAATGAGCATGGAAGCACATAATCAAAAATCCAAGTAATTCACCCATGCATAACCATGAGGACTTTTAAATGAGAGTGAATACTTTGGATATTTATTTTTATTGCTAAATATAATAAGTTGAAGCACAAATAATTTCCTTCACAGATCTAAAGATATTGAAGAACAAATGATTTCCTTAGTAAACTACCACAAATTTACATACTAAATATGATCATGATGAGTGATGGTCGATAGAAAGATGATAGAAATAGAAATGGTCATGGAATTTTTACCCAACAAAAGTTTTTATAACTCTTGTTATGAAATTCTAAAGAAATTTTCTAATTATACTTTCTCGAGTTATAATATATGATAAATATCAACGCTCATCTCTTTTTCAATCACTATTCATCTTTTCAATAATCAAAGGAAGTCAGATTAGTCAAAAATTTGTCATTTAAAATCAAATTAAAAATGATAAAATCAATTTTTCAAAAATGATTAATCTGTAAATATGGTCAAACATGATTTTCTCGAGGGGGTTTTATAAGAAAATTTTCTGCTATTATTTCAAATGAAAAATATGAAGATATTTTCTTTGAAAAAAAAAACGATGCAGCAAATGAATGTTTCAAAAATTAATCACGTTCCACTAGTAATTTTTCTATCAACATATTACCACTGTAATCTGCATCTGAATTTAAATTTCACTCAAAATTCACTCGATGGATGTCAAAGACAGATTTGTGAAATTTCAACAAACTATCTCAGAATGAAATTTGAAATGAAGCCATGTTATCACTCAAACAAATATCATAGTGTTAAACTTAGAAACCATAGGATGAACAACTATCAACAGTCATTAAAACTTCATTATTATTTCAAAAACAATCTCTTGAAGTTTCAACAATTTCATAAAGTTTCAAAAAAATTCAAAAAATTTCTTAAAATCCTTTTTAACAACTTTCTCTTGAAAATTGAAATCGTGCAAATTTACAAGTAGTGACCAAAATGTCAAAACAAATATATATACGTGTAGCATGAGTAACCATCATTTGACCGAACAAATTCAAAGTTGAAAATCTAATTGGTCATTATTTAAACACAAATCAAGGTCATAATTAAGAACAAATCAAAAAATCATATCAATTAAGTCCGAATCAGTCAACCATCATAATTACTCCAAGTAATTCTATTTAAAGGTGATTGGTCAATATTTGGAAAAAAAATCATAGCATCAAAATCATCATCTTTTGTTTATCTCAATATTGGCTGATTTTAATTTAGAGTATGGTGCAGATAATCACATTTAATATATCGTTAAAAACAATTTTACCTGTTTTACCTTTACGATAAATTTTTCGTGATTGCCCATTGTGATTCTGTCACCTTTGTACTAGGCTAAGCAACTTTGCTTTGTCGCCCGTTGTGTTTCTGGAACAGCCAAAATCCAGAGAACACTGTTGTTGTTCCTTAGCCTGCCACCACATCTATACGATAAAAGATTTATGTGACCTATTTGTTTTTATAGGTCCATTGTTGTTAGTGGCAGAATATGAAAAATATGTTTTTGGAGACCCAAAACTATTTATATATGTTCCTTTTGGCACCCAAATTTGTTTGACTTTCAAAGATTTTATATTTGTGCCTTTTGGAACCCAAATCGGTATAGTTTTTACATGTTTGGGTCTATACCAACAATTATTTTGATTATGTCCAAATTTTCTGCAAATCGAGCACATTAAATTGACTTGATTAAATTTTGTGTTCCTATGACTATGATGTCCAATTATTTCAGATCGAGCAAAACTTTTACCTTTATCATCATCTTGTGATTTTCCAAAACCTAGTCCTTTTCTATTGTTAGCAATAATTTGATTTCCCAATAACATTTTGAATGATTTTTCTCCTTTTGAAAAGTTATTCGGGGATTTCTCAAGATTTTGGACTTTGGTTTTTAATGTTGAGTTTTCAGTGACAAGTGAGGTGCATCGATTTATAAAATCCTTTTTCCTAGTGTCAATGTTTTCTTTAAGACTCAAGTTTTCTTTTTCAAGATTCTCAGAGTTATTCTTAAGTCTTGTCAATTCTGAATCTAAAATTTTACATTGGTTACATTCTAGGTTTTGAATATTTTCAAGTTCAGTTTCTAACCTAGAATTTTCATGGGCGAGTTTCCTCCTTTCAGATTTCAGTTTTTCAATTTTAGATTCAAGCGTATCAACTACTTTAGTAAGATCAGAACACATAAAAACAAGTTCTTTATAAGAAAACTCACCTGCCTCACTAGATTCCTCGGGGCTTGCTTCTGAATCTGATTTCGCCATAAGACACAAGTTAGCCTCCTCCGAGCTGATATCCGAAACTCTCTCCTTCTTCATCATCCCAAGTTGCTGCAAAAGCCTTCTTTTTCTTTTTCTTTCCTTTGTTGTCTTTGAGAAGTGGGCATTTTGGTTTGATGTGGCCAGGCTTGTTGCAGTTATAACACGTCAGTTCATCATCGGAATTTTCAGAATCTTTTGGCCTATTACAACTTGTTTTCTTCTTGCGTGGCTTGAATCTCGACCATTTTCTAAGATTATTGACAGCCATTGCAAGCTCTTCAATTGGATCTTCTTCATCGCTTTCTTCTTTGCTTTTTAAGGCAATCGTCTTCTTCTTTGGTTCAGAGTTTTTGCGTTCTTCCTTTGCTTTTAACTCAAGCTCATATGTCATCAAGTTACCAATCAACTCCTCCATGCTTAGCTTACTCAGATCTTTCGATTCTTGAATTGCTGTGACTTTTGCCTCAAAGTTCATTGGTAAAACTCGTAGTATCTTCCTCACAAGCTCTACCTCAGTGAAGACCTTCTCAAGCGCTCTAGCGTTGTATACCAAGGTTGAAAAACGTCCAAACATGTCTTTTATGCTCTCGCCTTCGTCCATCACAAAGTTTTCGTATTCGTTGCTGAATAGGGCTAGACGAGACTCCTTGACTTGAGAAGTTCCTTCGTGTGTCACCTCCAAAGTATGTCAGATTTCCTGTGCTGTTGTACAATGAGAAATTCTATTAAATTCATTTTTATCAAGAGCACATATCAAAGCATTCCTGGCTTTAGCATTTGTCGTTTTCAGTTTCTTATCGTTAGCATCCCACCTATCCTTAGGTTTAGGAATCTCAGTATCACCAACGATTATAGTGGGAGGTTTATAGCCAGTTTCAATAATATCCCAAACATCATAATCAACAGAACTAAGATAGATACCCATCCTAACTTTCCAATAAGCATAATCGTTCCCGTTAAACATGGGTGGCCTAGCAATAGATTGCCCCTCAGAAAAAGCCTTATTTTGTAGACTCATGACTCTAGAGTTAAATAAAAATATACCGTGCTCTGATACCACTTGTAGGATCTAGATTAACCCTAGAGGGGGGGTGAATAGGGTTATAGAAAATTTTCTCGATTTAAACACAGAAATAAATTGCAGAAGTAAATATGCTGAAAAGTAAATCACACACAAAATTTACCCAGCTTCGGCAACCCCTGCCTACTGCTGCATTCACAGATTTCTATTAGAATTAAACAGTATCACGCTTACAAACACTCTACTAGACTCGTAGACATTTGCTCCCGCTCACAAACACTCTACTAGACTCGCACACCCTGCTCGCAAACATTTGCTCCCGCTCACAAACACTCTACTAGACTCGCACACCCTGCTCCCGCCTATAGAGTTTCGTTTACTCGCAAACTTTGCTTCCCGCCTATAGAGCTTCGTTTACTCGCAAACTCTGCTCCCGCCTACAATAGAACTTTGCAAACTCGCACACCCTGCTCACTGAACTAATTCTAACTAGACAATCTGACACTACCTAAACCCTAGGTGGTGATTTTTTTGATTTGAAAAAATTAAAAACAACAATTAAAAACAAATAGTACTTAAACAAACCTAAACCAAAATTAAAATCCCTTATATAAACAAGGCCGGTCCACTTTTTCTTTAGCCCGTTTGACTTTTAGCTGCTCCGTTCCTTTTTCCTGTTGCTTGTAAAAATATGGCCGATTCTCTTTCGTTCCTCTTTGCGAATTAGGGTTTCTGCAAATTGCTTTTGCTCCTTGCGATTCAAACTAGGGTTGTGCAAAATTGAAGCGCCGCTCGATCTCGTTCGATAGTAGGCTCCAATGCTTTTGATTTGCTTACGGCTCTTCAATTTTGGATCGAATTCGTTCTGCTTTTTCGGTATGTATTTTTCTCCTTTTGCTTTGCTGGTTGATGCTTGAACTCGATGATTAATCTGCCGATGATGATTGGGCTTATATAGGATTTGAAATCCTATTTTTGTGTTCGTATATTCGTGTTTGAATTTGTCTACTGATTTTCTTTGGCCATTCGATTATACTTGGATGATTGAGATGAAATCTGACTTTGTCAATTCCGTATTTTTGATGCTTGGTTGACACGGCTTCGATTTTGACTTTGCTCGATTATGTAATGACCATTTCAAAGATACACACTTTTTCATTTTACCTGTATAACACAGTGAATACTTGATTGACTTGTTCAACTTCGGTTTTGCTAGTATTTTGTTTGGTTCGTGAATTTTTCTGAACTGTTGAATTTCGTTCATCTTGTAGTCTTCGACCTTCTTCACTGGTACTTGAATTTCACTCATGATGTTGTTTGGTTATTTGTTCATGTGATTCCCTATATTACTGCTCTGACTCATGTATGCATTGTATATTACGGCTCTGATTCATTTTTGTTGCTTCACCACTGACTTGTGTTTTTCACTATTGCATAATTGTTGGTCTTTATGTGTATTATTGTGTCACTGCATACATGTGTACTGTGTCTTTGAGCATTGTCATGTTGTACCTGGACATGTTGCTTGAGTCATTGGAGTTTGTATTGGTGCATTGCCTTACTGAATTTGGTCGAGACTAGTTTCTTTGATGTGTTTCATTTGGCTGTGTTGATCCTATGTTCATGTTCTTGCAGTCTTCATGATTGCACTGTTTTATGCATTTACATGTTTACTTTGCAGACTTGAGAACTTTTGTGTTGTAGCTGTCTTGTAAAACTTGAACATCAACTGGTCTCTGATCTTTTTTTCAGTGTAGTCATATCTTGTGCTCGAGCTCTTTGCCTACTTCATGACTGTACTGTTCTTGTTGAGTTGATAATGTTTCTGGTTTTGATCAATGCTCGGTCATGTTGCATATTGGACATTTGTATCACTGTTGGATCTTGCATGCTTTACATATATGCTCCACTTGTTCATTTTGTTCAAGTGTACTATTACAGTTTGCATTTGGTCTTGATCGTGTATATTCTCGAGTTGGTTGTGCACTGTTGATTAGTTTGCATTGTCATATTTTAGTCATGTTGCCTTCATTTGCCACTGAGTTGCATCGAGTAGCTGGACTTCTCATTCTACTGCACTTTGGTTTAGTTGTGCATTTGTCCAGCCATTCAAACTGATCTTGTACTTCTGGTTTTGATGTTGGTTTATTGATGCATTCATGTTCAAGCAGTCTCAGCTACATTCTGGTTTCTTCACTGATCTTGCTGTGACATTTTGTTGCATGAGTTACTTATTGTTTGGATGATGTGAATGTCACTGTTGTACACTGTTGCTGTGCCATTGCTGTTGCCATGTGCATTGAACTTTGACCCTTTGTTGTTCATTTGGGATGCTGGACTTGTTGTACATTGCATAGTGCATTGCCTTGTTTGTTGAAGTTGTGCTTGCACACTTGCTATTTTTGGCTGCGCACACGAGTTGGCGAGGCAGTGCACACGTGTATGACTGTACACGTGTGTATTGCAGCCACTTATGGTTACCTGTCCCTGTAATATCTATGTGCACGACTTTGTGATGAAATCAAATGTGAATGATGACGAACAACCCAAATAACTGAGGCAAACAATGTTTTCAAAATCATCGTTTCTTTCAAATTTCAAAAATATTTCTCTTTCAATTTTACTGCGTTTGAGAATATTTTTGCAGATTACTCGGATGCTGGAATCTGACTGGAATAAAGTTGAAGTTTAAAATACGAGTGTGAGTGATATGTAGTGAGGTGCTGATGTACAGGTGAAATGTGATGTAATTGTAATCAAAGTTGTATAGTTATAGTGAGAGTTTGAAATTGTACTATTCAAAAATGTAATAAATATTTATTTGAATAAAATATCTGTTTGAATTCAAATTCTGTGTAATTTATTTTATTCAACAAATATTTATTTAAACTGTGAAAAAATAAAATAGTACATTAACAAATACATTTAAACTAATGTATATATGTTTATTATCATCAAACAAAAATCATATAAGCGCAAAGCGCATATTCAACACAAAGCAATTATACAGATGGTCGCTCCTCAACAGCCTTATTCTCCGTGCTAGTTGACAGCATTCACAGTAATGTTCTTGGCTAGCGTGGGTATAGAGGTGGGGCGTTACAGCTTGGTATCAGAGCCAAACTTCGGAACAATATGGAATATTATAACAAGGATCATCGTCCTAAGTCTTTCTTAGGAGTTGTGCTTTAGGATTTTATTTGGGTCTTCGTACCGTTCTATCCTACTTTCTTTTATGATTCCTTGTTTTATCTATCAAGATTGCTTGATATTTATTTTGAGAGTAACTCTTTCCTCTTCTTTCTTTCTTTCTTAAAGAAGAGAAATGGTTAGACCAGGCCGCCCCAGCGCCGGTCAATCTAGTGCTACTCCTCAGGATGGAGTATTTATGTCTTCCCAGCAGCTTCTAGATCTTGTTAAGAACGCTCAAGCTGCCGGACCCAATCCAGAGCCTACTCATCCTAGATCCGGTTTTGCATGCTTGTGCAGAGACTACACCGATTTGGGTGGAAGGCCATTCAAGGGATCCGAGAGTGTTATAGAAATTCAAGCTTGGCTCAAATCATGCGATCGCATCTTTTCTCGCATGAACCTTATTGACCTTCATCGAGTCCAAGTGGCTTCTAGCATGCTCCAAGAAAGAGCGTTAGATTGGTATGAGCTTTTAATTTCTGAAATCGTTGAGGCGGATCTCACTTGGGAGCAATTCCGAGAAAGGTTCGAATTGAAATTTGTGCCGGAGGCTGAAAAGGTAACTTTGGCCCGGCGTTTTATTGACCTTGTTCAAGGTGAATCTTCTGTGACGGACTACGTCGCATCTTTCGAATCTCTCTCTAAGTACAGGGTCGAGTATATTAATACCCCGATGAAGAAAAACCAGAGATTTTTCTATGGCTTGAATAAGAATCTTAAGAAGCCATTACTCCTGAAACTTGAAGTTTCATTTGATCAGCTTATTGATATCGCTCTTCGTCTTGAAGAGGCCGATAATGAAGGTGATGTTGAAGTTGTGCGTGCCCAACAAAACTTCGACAATAACTTGAAGAGGCCTATCACATTCAAAGGCCCCAATCCCAACAAGAAAGGGAGGCATGAAACTCCGGTAGCAAAGACTCCTACCTCTAGTAGTGGACAATGCTACAATTGTGGTTCAACAGACCACTATGCAAGGGAGTGTCCGAGACCCCTCTTTTGTCGCTATTGCAAAGGTTCGGGTCATCTTTTATCTTCGTGCCCTAAGCTTCCAAGCAAGAGAGAAGGAAAGCTGCAAGTCCCTAGCAACTCTTCTCGTGGTCAAGGTATTTCTCATTCAATCCTGGATGACATTTGCTTTGTGATTATCTTGTTCGTGTTCTTTTTGATATAGCTTCCATCTCACTGTTTTATATCAAAAGAACTTGTTGATTCTTTTTCTTTAAATATTTTGGGCTTGCTGACTTCATTGAGAATTGCAAATCCGGATGGTAGATCCGCAACACTCAGTTTGCTTTTTCTTAGATGTCGAGATTGTTTTATGTGCCTTTTCTTTCCGAGCCGATATTTACTTTGGCTTCGGAATTGACTTTTTCTGTAAGGATTGGCTTAAATTGTGAAGCCCATATCCTATTTTTCCGAGTGGATTATTCATCTTCGACATTTTCAATCTGTTAAGCAGATTTCTATTTTTCCTTTGTGATTTTGATTCCAATTTGATGGCATCATTTTATTCCTTAAAACCCGCATGATAAGGAAAGTATTATTTCTCTCAATCATATCGTTTGAAATTTTTTTTTGTATTTTTGAGCTTGTCTTAGGATCATCACCTAAGCAATATCTTTTGTGTGGTGCGAAGGTCTTTTCAGTTTGACTTTATCACCGGTTTTCGTTTGCTACGAGTTGCGGAAGTTAGCATTCCACTTACCGCATTCCGCACTCGTTATGATTCTTATGAATGACTTATTATGTCATTCAATTTGTCCAGCTTATTTCATCCATTTTATAAATCGAATATTCTATGAATATTTCGATGAGACCATTCTTGAGTTTATTGATTTTGGATGAAAATAGTAATTTAAAATTTTGCAAATCTTTTTCATAAGATTTATTTATAAGTAAAACTGGATTTTGTTCTTGAAACGAACAAAGAATATTCTTAAAACTTTTTAAGAGATTTATTTATCCTATAAAAGATGATTTTGTGATTGTATTGCCCGTTGAGTGCTTTAAGAATTTTGGTCGATGCGCTTGATCAACGTTATCGATAGGAATTTCCTAAACGCTTTGATGTGACAATCAGACACGATATATTAACTTGTAAAATGTAAATTCTTCTAGAAATATTTTTACATCGAAATAATTTTGATTTTTGAAAGTTTTAGCTTTTCAGGAAAGAGGATTATTTAAAAGAACCCTTCCTTTCGATACTCTTATTCTTGTGATTCCTGAAGGGGAACCAAGACATTGCTATTTGTACCGATACTAGTCGAATTGGTTTGGAATGCCATTCTCTTGCAAAGGAGAACGTGCTATCCCTTGTGCTTCTAAATCATTATAGCTTCTCGAGACTAGATAGCCACTTATGATCTAGTGCTCTCGGCTAATGTTTTTGCTTTTGGAATTTGGCATCATCATATTTGGATGAGAAATTTGTTCTCTACCTCGATCATAAATCTTTGGAATATTTATGTTCTCTTAAGGAACTGCATGTTGACACGAGTTCCTAGCATCTTATAATCTTGATATTCTTTTTATTCCCGAAGGGGAAATCATGTTGCCAATGCGTTTAGTCATAAGCAACAAGGGGTTGTTTCTTTGTTGATGACTAAATGAAATTATCTTTTTATCAAGTTCATCGGGCGTTTTGATGTACTTCGTTTTATTGAGTTTCATCTCATTGCTTTTATGAACTTGCGTCCGATGTTCTTTTATTGTGTTCGGTTCATTGGACGTACCGTTTTTGTACTACGTCGGTGTTCCAAAATCATTCGGGCTTCGGTTCATTGGACGTACCGTTTTTGTACTGCGTCGGTGTTCCGAATTATTTGAGTTTGATTCATTGGATGTACCGTTTGTACTACATCAATGTCTTTTCTTTATGATTCATCAGATGTACCGTTTGTACTACATCGATGTCTTTGCTTTTGATTCATCGGATGTACCGTTTGTACTACATCGATGTCTTTGCTTTTGATTCATCGGATGTACCGTTTGTACTACATCGATGTCTTTGCTTTTGATTCATCGGATGTACCGTTTGTACTACATCGATGTCTTTGCTTTTGATTCATCGGATGTACCGTTTGTACTACATCGATGTCTTTGCTTTTGATTCATCGGATGTACCGTTTGTACTACATCGATGTCTTTGCTTTTGATTCATCGGATGTACCGTTTGTACTACATCGATGTCTTTGCTTTTGATTCATTGGATGTACAGTTTGTACTACATCGATGTCTTTGCTTTTGATTCATCGGATGTACCGTTTGTACTACATCGATGTCTTTGTTATTTGATTCATTGGATGTACCGTTTGTACTACATCAATGACTTTGCTATTTGATTCATTGGATGTACCGTTTGTACTACATCAATGTCTTTTCTTTTTGGATACATTGGATGTACTGTTTGTACTACATCAGTGTCTTTGATTCATCGGATGTACCGTTTGTACTACATCGATGTCTTTGTTATTTGATTCATTGGATGTACCGTTTGTACTACATCAATGACTTTGCTATTTGATTCATTGGATGTACCGTTTGTACTACATCAATGTCTTTTCTTTTTGGATACATTGGATGTACCGTTTGTACTACATCAGTGTCTTTGATTCATTGGATGTACCGTTTGTACTACATCGATGTCTTTGCTGTTTGATTCATTGGATGTACCGTTTGCACTACATCAATGACTTGGCTTTTTGGTTCACTGGACGTACCGTCTTTGTACTACGTCGGTGTTCCAAATTATTCGAGTTTCTAGTTTCTCGGGCGTACCGTGATTGTACTACGCCGTTGCACCGGCTCAACATTCTGCTATTCTTGGTGTTTCCCACGTCTTTTACCTACGGAAATGCCTTAGGGATTCCGGTTTTCATTCTTGAGCCCGGTGATATTGTGGAGATTGAAGTTTCACCAAATTTGACTTTTGAGCACCATTCCATTCGCATCATTGCTTAGGAGGTTGAGCGCCTTCGATATAAAGATATTCTTTTTGATAAAGGTTCAATGGTTCTCAAATCCTAAGGATTGCTCTTGTGAAATCTTGAGAATTCATCGAACGAAAACTTTTGGATTTACTCCTTCGTGCTCTTTATGGTGAACTTCTTGATTCAAATTTTCTTTTGTGTTAATATGCTTCTATGGTTGTTACTTCTAATATTTCCTTCTTAATTATTGCGAGGACGCAATTTCTTTAAGGAGGGGAGTCTGTAACAAACCGCATATTTATCGATTTTATATTTAAATATTTTATTTAAATATTTTATCATTCGTCGGATTTTAGTCCGAAAAGCTACTTTTTGCATACGGTCGAATTAGGACTCGGGACCACTCCCATTGAGTTTAAAATGCCGTTTGCGACCTTTTTGAGTATAAGCTTCGATATGTTTGGAGAAAGTTGATTTTTGCTACTTTTCACTTTGGGTTTGGTTTTGGGCTCAGCCCTATGTTTTAACTTATGCTCAAATCTGAGCCACTCTTCCCCATTCACCCTCATTCTCTTCTCTTTTCAGTTTTCTTAGCATTAATGGTGGGAGAGATTGGAAATTAAAACTCCAAAACCCTAGTTTCTCTTGCAAATCAAATTCCTAGCTCCAAACTCAAGAAGAACCCATTGGTGAGCTTCTCTTCTTCTTCTCCAACTTATTCTCTTACCAATCTCAGAAATTTCCTAAACCTAATTTAGGAAATGTTTCTCTTTTAAGATTAGATTCAAGCTTCTAGTGTGAGATTGAGGTGTGGTTGATTTCCATTTGCTTTCAAGCTTCTTCTTCATAGATTTGGGTTCAAAGGTGATATTTTTAATCTCACATCTATGCTTATAATTATCTTTGATTGTTAGGTATGAATTCCTAACACTTATTCATGTGCATTTGATTTTGATTTGGATTGCTTTTGTGAATATTCCAATTTTTGGTGTTTTGTAGTCAAATCTTTAGGAATCATAACTTTGATGTTTGATCATGCTTTGAGAGGTGTTTCGGAGAGCCTATAAGACCGGGTTGTCGCTAGGCATAAATCCTTAGTCATCGTTGCTCGTCCGATCGCTCCCGATACATTTTGGCCACTTTGGCCTAGGCAAATTGTTTCCTACACCAGGTGACCAGACGTTTGGTGACCAAGTCCAGACGTCTGGTTTGGACTTGGAAAGTAAATATGTATGCACGCATATTATAAAAAAAAAGCCAGAGACTATTTTCAGACGTCTGAACCATCAAACCAGATGTCTGGATAGGTCTCAGACTCTGACTTGAGGTTTCAGACGTCTGAGTGTTCTCTGGGTTATTTCCAGAGAACAAATCCAGACGTCTGGATTCCAAATCAGACGTCTGGAAATGTGCAGTTTTGCCTATTTTGGCTATTTTTGAGTAATTTTCGAACTTTAATCGATTCGTGTTGTTTCCTATTTGTTGTTATCATCTATTATGACTTTGATGACCTTTTCTTTGGGAATTTTCGATATATCCACTTTGATGGATTTGATATCGATTTCTTTGGATTTTATTCACGTCTTCGAATGTGAATTTAGTAATTGGTTGTTCTTACAATCTTCTTTGTGATTTGTCACTTTAAAAATATAAAGGTTTTCTATACAAGTAGTAAATATCAAAACTCTTTCTTCAAATGATTTCAACACTATTTTATTACAAAGCTCGTTTTCTTAAACCGTTTTCCAATCTATTAGTATATACAAACCTTTACCTCACTCGTATGAGAAATCTAATTAAACGACTTAGTAAAACAAGTGGTATGAAACGCTTGCGTTTACTTCGTCGGTTAATTCTTGGACTTGTTCGATTGAATCTCTTGTGACAATTTTCTAGTGGAGATCTACAATTTGTTCGTAAATATTTAAGTTAAGCTAGTGGTTATGGGACATGAAGCTAAGCTCCTATATTTACTAGCTTATTGTAATTGACACTTCTTGATGATCAATGATGATCATTTTATGGTTTAGACTAGCAATGTGCGATGTCTCTTTGTCTATGTGGAGGACCGTACCTCATTAAATTGAGCTTCGTCTCATTTCTTCATGGGCTAGCGACCCATGTACTTTCTAATGTGTTTCGATTCATTGGATGTACCGTTTGTACTAGATCGATGTTTTGGCTTTTGGATTCATTGGATGTACCGTTTGTACTACATCGATGTCTTGGCCACCCTTTTATTGTGATATCTGGATTTCGTGTGTTGATTTCTGGGATTTATGTTTCACCAACTTTTACGATTGGCATGGATATATATATGTCATTTATTGTGGCTTGGTGAATGAAATCAGGAGTATGACATTCCTTTTCATCTTGAGTAGATTATTGTGATATTGATTAATCTCTTGTTGATTTTCAATTACTTATTTATCACAGCTTGGCATTGTGATTATTATACGCTTATGTCATACCTCCTATTCTATATCATTTCTTATGATATTTATAGCTAGACTGATCTGTTTATTATTTTCTTCTTAAATAATACTCGGGTCAGACCGAGATGTTAGAGGTGCTTCTGCTTGACTTCTCTCTTGGGATTGATTACTCTGACTTTTGGCAAACTATTTAGATTAGTAGTTTAGTTTTTGTTGTATACACTTGAGATATAGACTCATAGTTGTATTCTTTTGTATAGCACGTGTTGCTATTCTTTTGTATTATCGTGGATCTTTTGACCACTACTCTGATATACACTTTTATGTGCAGTATTCATATCTATTTCCGCCTTTGTGATATGAATTGTCTGTGACTGATTTATGTTATGTTTATTTCTATATTTGTTTCCGAAGATATTATAGCCACTGTGTAGTAGCTTTGAGTTTGTGTCGGTATGTCGGATTTCCTCTTGAGATGAAAAGTTATATTTTTATCCGGTATATCGGTACTCGCACAAAGCAATTATACAGATGGTCGCTCCTCAACAGCCTTATTCTCCGTGCTAGTTGACAGCATTCACAGTAATGTTCTTGGCTAGCGTGGGTATAGAGGTGGGGCGTTACAACTAAGATCCACTTGGATTCACAACCTAACGTTTAATTTGGATCGATGTGGTTTTCGGATATCCAAATATGGAAACCCGATCCCAGTCTCACCGAAACCAAATGCCATTTTAATGTCCAAGTTGTTTAAGGGTTTTAAACAATTAACTTATATCCAGGATGATATAAACAGATAGATGAATCACATTATCACAATAGATAATTCATTTCAAACATTCATCTCACATACCAGCATCACATGTCATAGATATCCAAATCATCCAATATCAATCATCCAATATTAATCAATCATCCAATATCAATCAATCATCCATAAACAGAATTGATTAACTTTAAATCAATTGGATTACCAAAATCCTTCTTCATTTATTTATTCCAAATAAATAATTTAATCATCTCTAATGATCTTCCTTAATTAATCTTCCTTGATTAATCATACTTTAATTACATTCAAGTAATTATCGTTAACCATATACAGTAATTAACCTTTAATTACTATCATTAATTACAATAATTAATGATCCTTCATTTGTTTCCATTAATTAATCAACTATAATTAATTACATTAAACCTCAATTAATTACAATTAATTAATCATACTTTAATTAATTACTTTAATAATCATCCTTGATTAATTAATTACTTATATTAACTAATGATCCTTATTCATTAATAATTACCTTTAATAAATTAAATAATTAACTTATAATTAATCATCTCATAAATTAGTCTTAATTAATTATGAACAGTAATTAATAACTTGTAATTACTTATCTTAATTAATTAACTTCTTAATTAATTATATTAACTCTTTGATTAATTAATCTAATTTATTTATCTTTAATTACCTCATTAAGTAATCAATTAAATTAATAAATAATCATTAATTAATTACTTTATTAATTAATTACATTCTTAATTAATTACACTTAGTAATTAATCTTAAATTTAATCACATTCATTAATTAATTAATCACATTAATTAATTAACGAAATTAATTAAGTAATTAACCTTTAATTTCTTACATAAGTAATTATCTTCTAATTACTTCCATTAGATGATTACTCTCTTAATTAATTACTTAACAAGTAATTAATCCCAACATTAAATAATCCTTAATTCTTAAATTAGTTAATTACTCCATAATAAATTAACTTTAAAACAATTATATTAATCAATCTTTAGATTAATAACATCCAGTGATTATTCATTAATCACTTCAACTTTAATTACTTCCATGAGTAATTTCCCACTAATTACTTCCATAGTAATTACACAGTAATTACATTCGAAAGTAATTTCTCTTCTTAATTACATTCAATTATTAACCATTAATTACTTCATTAAGTAATTACACTTAGTTGATTCATAATTAAGTGATTTTTTTAAAATTAAATAAACAATTAACTAATTATTTAAAATTAAATAAATAATTAATTAATGAACTTCTTATATTTAAAGAAAATCCTTAATTAAATAAGAAAATCATTTATCTTAATTAATCTTTACTTATTAACAAATCATATAATTAAGTATTCTTAAGTTGAAAACAATAATAAGTTAACCTTAATTATCCTCATAAATTAATTATTTAAAATTAATCCAATCTTAATAACTCACAGAAAAATTATTTTATTTGTTTACAAAATTATAACATTAACCTTATTGAAAAAAAAAACGTTTGGAAATCAATTTTAAAACTTAAAACACTTTCATAATCTAATTTAAACTTATTTATTTCAATATAAATTTGAAACTTAGTTATTAAAAACATTACTTTAAAATTTGCTTAAAACTTTGGTTCAATATTTTAAAATGAAAACATTCCCTTTGAATTAAAATTCAAAACACTTCTTTAAAATTGAAATTCAAAATTTACTTAGATAATTACTATCAAAACCAAACTTCTTAACAATTTAAATTTAAAATAAATTCAATTAATACTTTTTTTTCAAGTTTGATTAACTTTATTTCAAAGAACAAACTTTAACTTGTAATTTACTTTCCTTGTAAAATCTTAAACCTTGAATCTATTTATTGAAAGTAACAAGTTTAACTTGTAAACTTACCTTCTTATAGCACATAACCGATAGCACCTCCCAAACTTGAGTCAAACACTAAAACAACACGTACCTACCCCGAAGCAAAACCCAGCACCCTTCCTTCGAGTCGTCACTGAGAATAACGCGAGCATCACCCGAGCAGTCTTCGTCTTCCTCAACTCGAAAACTCCACTTGACCGAGACCGTGCACGGTGCACGTGCACCTGAATTTCCGGCCAACCTAGGTCGTCGCGACCATCGACGACGGTCACACAATCACACGCGAGCAAGATTTCAAACCCAGATCGAACGATTGGCACACGAATCAAAATTCGACCATTAGCTCAAAAAAATGCAGAACTTCGACCACCAAACCTCCCCATTATCGACCATTACGACGCCGCAACCTATGGTTCTCCTACCAGAGCAACATCGCGCCACCACGATGCTATCGCGACCCTCGCGATCGAGACTGCAACTCAAATTTGCAGAGATTGCTGTAGTTTTATCTCAACCAAAACGATAGTAAAATAACCCTAAATCGATCAATTTCGAACAAATTGGCTATTGGAAAAATTCTAAAGCATTTTTCCCTTCATCCTCAACTCAAAAGCAAGCCTTGATCAAGATCTCAACTCAAATCAAGGAGTTGATCCTCGACAATTGATCAATTGCCGAAACCCTTCATCCCCAAATTCCCAACAGATTATCCACTTAAAAATTATGAATTTCATGTTAAAATTCATCATTTTTAACTATAAATCCATCTATACAAACGAAAGCAAGAATTAAGGATATCAATTTTGACATGCAACAGTTCTTTACTGTAATTTCTATTTTAAAATTTATTTGTAAATTTAAATTTACGGAAACTATTTTTAATATTACCAACAAACATAAATATACAACTTTCATTCACATCACAAGTTCAAATAAGGTTTAGATTGGAAATTTTTTGCATCTTTCTATAGGAAGAACAACTCGCTGTAAATATACAGAGATGAACTTTTCAGGTTCATCTATAACAGACATTCCATATCCTAAATCATGCATAAACAACAGTAATAATGTAAACATGTATTCAATATCAAAGCAAGTTCCAACACAAGCATCAACATCCCACAACAGTTTTGTTTAAAACTATTTTTAAAAGAATTTACTCACCTTTTCAATTTGCAGAGCAGGTTTGATTCTTTTACCAGGCTTGAACATTAAATCTGAAACAAATGTTTTGATATGCTTTGCTGAAGAAACTCTACTGCATGCCTTCAATTGATTTTAAACTTGTTGTTGCCCTTTATTTGAAATGCGGGTTTGAAATTGCAGATTTCACTTCAGATTTGATTTTGCAGATTTTAATTTAAAGGTTGCAGCTTTGTAAAATGCAGATTTCATCTTCATTAGCTTTAGGTTTTGAATTTTCCAGGCTTGAAAAACTTTCTGGTTTGAAGTTGCAGATCAAAATTTTCTTTTGATTCAAATTTTAGTTTTACTTATTTTTTCCTCCAGCTGAAACTAGAAAATGATTGAAGAAAAGAAGAAAGAGATGCAAAGTTTATTTTCAAATTGAATTATGTTATGTTTATAAAAATTAAAGAAAGTAAAATTTTAAAAAGAAGACACTTGTTATCAAAAATTTACACTTGTCATTTAATTTGCTTAATTGCTTTACATATGTCACAAACATGTTAATATGTTTACACATATTATTAAGTGTTTTTAATTAAATTTTTATTTAATTTAAATGTAAATATAAACTTACTTACTTACTTAATCCACTAAATTAATAAATAAATTTACTTTTTAAAGAAAATATTATAAAACTAATTATAATATAAATGAATCTCTTATACATGTATTTACAAATCTAAAACTTTTATCTAGTGTTTAAGAAATAATTTTTTTAAAAGAAAGTTTATTAATAAATTTATACATATACATATATAACCATTTTAATTTAAGCACTTTAAAAGAAAACAAGACAAAACTTTGTTTTAATCTTTTTTAAACTATCATATTAAAAATAAATAATTATCTTATATTTTGAAAACAATTGAATTAATCCTAAATTCTCTTTTGAAAATATTAATTCTAAAACAAAGCTTTAAATTACAATTCATAATATATAAATTATTAATAGATTAAATTAAATTTCAAAACAACATCAAATTATAACATATACATACATATATTTTACAATTTGAATATTCATCTTTTATTTAAAACAAATGATTTTCCTATTCACGATATATATCAAATATATATATTATAAATAGAATAAAATTTTATTAGCTTTGAAAAATAATTCTTATCAATTTTAAATTGTTAAAAAGATATTGATCAATAATGCCAGATTAAAAATTTATTAACTTTTAAAAGATTAAATTTACCAATTTAAATTAAAATTATAAAGAAAAATTATCAAACCAAACTAATTATTAATATGGATTATTAAATTGATATTGCCCAAAATTCCGGGTCATCACAAAATCCCACCAGATTTCATATCCAATTCAAAAATATTTTCAAAATAATACCTACTATTATTCCTCCAAAACCTTTGAAAACCATTTTCAAACCCAAACGAATTTAAATTTTTACCAAAATTTCAAATTTCTCCCAAAATTTCAAATTTCAAACGCTTTCAATCTATTTCAAATATTTCTCTCGAATTCTATTTCAAATTATAAATCACATTTACAATTCACATTTAGAAATCCCATTGGTATATGAATTTATTTCTTAGCTTTTAGTTATGGTTTCCAATTTCTTATTCAATTTCCACACAACAATGATAATAATATAATATTTTCATTTTCCAGCAACTAAGCAACCATATATAGCAATAATAATTTCTGAAAATTATTTCTTTCATATATAAAAATAACTTTGGGCAAAATTATTTCATTTACCCTATTTAAAACCATACCTTGTCGAATTGTTTTGTACAAGTGTTTAGCCTATTTATAACGTTAATTACTCGTGTTGACCAGAATCCATAAACCACTCAACAAACCAATCAACACAATATAAAACAATTTTTTATATTCACTAAAAAATACGCGCTCATATTTATTAATACACTCAAACTCATTTTTAGAGTATTACAAACTCTATTTCTAATGAGTAATTCCCACTAGAGCCAAGGTTCTCGCTTAACCTTCAGCTCTGATGCCACTGTAATGACCCATAAATATGTACCCTTTGAGTTGATATTATTATCCATCATATCAACTTATAGTGAACAGAAATATGAACCATTAAGGTAAAAAAAGAAGGAGGTAGAAGAAGAGAAAACAAAACAACATCAGAATCTCACAAACGCATCGGAACAATATATAATAGATAATAACTGATCTTTAACAAAAAGTACTATCACTGTTTTATACATTACATCATCATAGTACAACACAATCCATAGCACATAGCTGGACAGTTATCATAACTCGTCCTCACAAAAACTGAATATGCAGGAAACCATACACAGTTGAAAATTCATCAAAATACTTGTGATACGTCTCGCCGTCCAGCTCATCTCCTGAGCTCCACAACAGTCCATCCAAAATCTGTACTCTATAATACTCGGTCTGACCAGATCATTATAGTGAAATAACACCGAGTCAGTCTGGAAAACCAGAGTGAGAAAAAACACTCAATTGGATTACTAAAGTTTTTCAAAATCCTTTTGAAATCAAAGGTATCTCGTATGACCACGCCACAAATAAACATGCCTGGTTTTTACCTCAAGATAACCAAAACACTTTTTATCAAATCCGTTTGATATTATAATGGTGTCTACTGAAAGTAAAATAGAATCTAGCTGAAATGCTTGCATCTCACGTTCCAACAATAGTTGGGCACAATCAAAAGCGTATTGGCGCTTATTGGAGATTGGAATCCATACAATGGCAGGGCTACTAGGGTATCGTCCGTTACAGTACCTGGTCTAGATCAGCATACCGAGGATCCCCCTTGATCCCCTACAACACAAGACCGCAGCTACCCCTTACTGGATAGTCCGAATAACATCACTCCACGGTTGGGATCAGCAGCCGCCCATACAGTCGAATAAAAAGGGACATCTAGACAGGGATGACTTACCCTAATTGGTTGCTAGTCACTTAGCCTTGCTGCACCTCCCCTGTTTTATCCATTCCCGATTGCTGAGGCTAGAGGCTATGCATTACCTTTTTAGAACACATCTCACTTAGAATGCTCATCGTCCTCCTGAGGATGTTCTGAAAGCATTCATCCATACAAGTTCGTTCCCGATCTGAACGGAACCGAAAGCACTACTTCTACTATATCCATTTTGGAATCGCCTTCAGGATTAGTGGCGACTAGCCCTTGCACTTTATTTCTCGATTTCGACTCCAAGCTCTAGTCTTCCTCACGAAAACGTTCAAACGGGATCGAAATGGTTTTCGAGAAATTAATCACGATCCCGGTCTCTTCGAAACGATCAGCGCATTGGCCAATATTGATAGTGGGTTATTTAACTATCATATAGTTTCCACAAACAACCATCAGGCCTTAATAATTATCCAAATTATTTATTTCAAAATATCTTCGCAAGATATTTTTCTGCACTTCAAAACTTTGAAAATAGTATTCAAATCACTTTTTCTCTCGCGGAATAAATTTCCACCCAATTGTTTTATTTCCACTGAAAATCACCAAGTCTTAATAGCTTAGATTTTTAAATAATTTAAATTACCTTATCCAAAAACATATACTTTAAAATGATTAAAATAAAAACTACTTAAAACATTTTATTTGAAATACTAGTTATGAAATTTTATAATAATTTCTCATGTAAAACTTAAGCTAAAACTAATTTTAAAATAAAAGTTATTCTATAAGGTATAAATATTAAATAATTATTTTTTAAATCATAATACTAGTTAAACATTTAAAATAATTTACTTATATAATTCGTAATAAATATTTACTTTTAAAAAATTACAAAACTACTAAATAATAATTTCTTTCTAAAACATTCCTTTGAAACAACTTTAAAACCTCTAACCTATACTTGGAAATCTTTCTTTGAAAATATATTCGCTTTTTAGGGAAATACACTTTCATCCCGCTCCTTTAAAAATAAACCACTATTTATTTTTAAACAAATACCCTTTTCTTATAAATTCCCATCCTGAATTTATACTTCCAAATTATCCTCTGATAAATATATCACTTTATTTATAAACCCTGTTTATAAATTTCACAATCTCATTCTCCTTTATTTAGAGTTTTCAACACTTAGTCGGTTTTCAAATTGATTTCCAAAACCAACTCCATTTTAAAATAAATTCCTTTTCTTATTCAAATTTGTTTCAAAACCCATCAATTCCATATTCACTCCTTTTTCAGATTTAAAATTTTATTTAGATCTGAAATATTAATTTCATACCTTATTTCAAAATTCTCTCTTTTTATTTCTTCCCAAACATTTTAAATCTTTAAATTTTAAAAATAAAATCCTTTAATTCTTAGACAATATCACTTAAGTCTCCAAATCTCTTTTATTTTCACTTATTTAAAATCTCTATATTTATTTTACTTAGAAATTCTCTTTTTATTTTCCTTTAAAAGAAAATCATATCTTCATATTTTTGATATCTTCAATTATCCAAATTATATTCAGTAAACACATAGCATTCAATATCTCCAATCTATCATAGATAACTAATAACTCATATCACAAATTATGAAAAAAAATTCAATGTTTTGAGGAATCCAGTTGGATCCCTCCAACTTGTTTCTCTGCATCTACAGATCTTAGCACAATATAAAAATACCAATCCCACTTCGAGGGGGATATCGCGGTATATAGGGCATCCACTATTATGCAGGTCGTATAGGGCCTCATTCGCTATATAATGCGGGAAATCAACCACTCCAATATATATACACTATATATAACATATCACATCCAAGCTAATAATAAATTATCAATTCAAGTAAACAACCAATAGTTTAAATTTAACTATTTAAATTTAAAAGGTAATCCAAATGAGTGATATTAACTCTCCTTTAATTTTTATTTCAGTCCACTCCAATCTTGACTGGTTTCATGGTTTTTGACATTGTATAAACATTTTATTGTTTATTAACATTTGAACTAATCGAATAATCAATTACCATTAAATAATTTAATTAACTAACAATTAAATTTAAACTGATAATTTCCCTTTTAAAAAAGCTTTTCGTAATATAAATAAATTAAATCAATTTATTAAACAAATTAATCACTAATATACATTATTTAAAGTAAACTTCCTATATCCCAAAATCTTATGCATGTATATATTTTTTGATTTAACCCTTCTATATATTCAAATAGAAATGTGTTTATACCTAACTAAAATAAATTTTTTCAGCTTTCAGAATATATAAATATATATGCATATAAATTGAAACTGCATTTACATATACCTTGATGTCCTATATATACATACATACATATATATATATAGCTGATTCACTTCTTAAACAACTGTCTAAATCTTGTTGTTATATATATATATATATATATATATATATATATATATATATATATATATACACACACATATAGCCGATTAAATTTGGAACAAATGTTCTATAACTTGAAGTTAATTTCTGATTAGTGAAATAATTATTACTTTACAAGTTTAAACTTACGTGACGAAAAATTTAAAATGTTAATGATTTAAATTACTACAAACTCGCACGCGAAAATCAAACCAACGTGTTCTGCTCAAAGCTCCAAGCGAGATTCGACCTCGCGATCATGAACTCGCCGAGTCATCCTCGATTCTAACCACCGTCTGCTCGAACCCTTCGCAGTCGCAACCACCCCAATGACCCTAACGAAGCATCCCAATCCTCGCAACTCGACTTGCCTAGCCCCATTCGCCACTACTCCAGCATCACGACTCCACAACATTCTTTCCCAAGCTCATAGATGCCGTCACAGTCACTAATCGATGGCCATGCTTAAACCTCTACGAACTTACGGTAAGATCGCATCCCCTTTGAAGGCGAACCAATTTTTAGAATCAATTCCGAGAATCGATTGAGGGGAAAAGGACGCGGTGATGCTTTTTCCCGTTTGAACAAAATGAATTTCAAATTGAGGAAGGTTGAAGACAAAGAATCGCAGGCCATACTTATTTTTGAGAGTGAGAAATTTTGATTCGTTTTAAAGAAATGCTTAGCCATTTATATTTTTCGAACGATAGATTTATGTATATCTATTTAAAGAACACGCGTGTCCTTAGGGAAGACACGTAATTTGGATGTGATCAATAGTGTTTTGAAGTAGAAAGTAAAAAAGCACAGATGGGAAATATATTTAAATTTAAATTTAAATCGACTTCAATTTGAAGCTTAAATTTTTTTACTTCCTATCGAGGCCTGCCACCAGGCGTTTATAATATTATACCCCTATACCGAACACAATGAAACGGTTTCGACTCCTAATTCGATCATATGGTGAAGATAGCTTTTTGGACCCAATTATTATATTGAACTTCGATATAAATTTCAGCGCGTTTACATACAGTACGACCATATGACAACTCCAAACACTACAAAAATTTAAATCCGATTATAATACAATATTATGGATCCAATGGAACTAGTTTTGTCGAATTCCGAGACTGTGCCCCCGAAGGCTATTTTTAAGTATCGATTTAAACAATATTTTTTTTTGAAAATGAACAAATCACTATTAAATTCAATTTTAAAAGTTTTTTTTATCTTCAGTGTTATTAATATAAATTTTACAAGCCTTTGAAATATTTTTAACATGCTTGAAAACCAAGATTTCACTATTTTAACCAATTCCCAATTATTTAATTCAAGAATTTAATTACCAATGAATAGTGATATTTGAAATTCAAGTTAAAAATTAACTTTTAAATATTTAAAATCAATTAAATATTCTAATTTCAAATGTCCAAAATTCTGGGTCGTCACAATAATCATCAATGTATTTTTCTCTATATTTCCAATTAACAGGAACCCAAATACTTAGATAATTTTTATTCATATTTTCCGTCAATGATTTTGTACTTCTAAAGAAATTATAAACATTATTGGTCATAGGAGTATTTGAATTTCTATAAAAATTGAATTTAGACTTTACTCATAATCTAGTACTAGCATTAACATATTTACTATACATGAAAACGTATCTAGCACTATTTCTACGATCGGTTTTATTATATCCTAAACCACTTTTATCATGTAAAGGTCTAGAACTAGATAAAATCATGTTTAAATCATTTTGACCTTTATTAAATTTTGTGACTTCAATATTAATATATCAAATTTAGCTTTAAAGTCATAATTATTATTTTCAAAAGAAATATTACTACTTTTCAAAATATCAATTTTCTTGTTTAATTTAGAATTTTTCTTTTGTAAAGTACAGTTCTCACTTTCGAGAAGAAAAATTCAAGGTTCTAAATTATCTAAAGATGATTGTAATAAATCATTTTGTCTTTTCAAATCCATATTTCTTTTGAAAAAATTTCTTTTTCTTTTTCAAAAATAGTATATTGTTCGTCTAGAAAATCTTTAAGAGCCTCAAAATCATTTTTTAAAACACCCTGTTGATTTTCTAAATCTAATTTCCCATTTTTCAATTTCTCATTTTCAATTTTGATTGGTTTCATCTTTTCTAAAACAAGAAAATTAAGCTTTGAGATCTAATTCCTTATACAAACTAATTCATTATTCTCATGTACTAAATTTGTAAATCAAAAATTACCTTTTTACAGTCCTCGTTGGTCGTTGCTCTGATAGTTTCAGGCTTTTTGCTTGTTGTATTTTGACCGAATCTTTTTCTGGTCATTATTCTATGATGTTTTGACGATAGATAGAATTCCAGGCTTCGATACCAAATAAAATTCGCTATGTGCTCCGATACCAAATGAAAGTGACTGATATGATATAGGATCGAAATGGCCAATAGTTGTAAACAATGTAAATGTAGTGGCAATGTGATATAAATTAAGTTATCTACTGATGCCGAATACAAGTATAAAAATAATTAGTGTGGAAAATAATAATAGTAGCAAAGTAAAATGACGCTAGGAATTTTTATACTGGTTCGGACTCTATTCCACGTC
Source organism: Allium cepa (assembly GCA_030765085.1). Lineage (NCBI taxonomy): Eukaryota > Viridiplantae > Streptophyta > Magnoliopsida > Asparagales > Amaryllidaceae > Allium > Allium cepa. Next base: position 204,594,599 of record CM060934.1, on the reverse strand, counting down.
CGGTCCCAGACGCCTTTTGGAATTAAAACAAGCAACCCTCACTTAACCCGGAGGAATAGTTTTACACCGCCTGAGCAACCAAACATGACTTCTACCGCCTAAGCAACCGAATAGGACTCTGACCGCTTGAGCAACTGAACAGGACTTTGACCGCCTGAGTAACAGAACAAGACTTTGACTACTTAAGTAACCGAACACGACTTTGATTACAAAGTAGATTGCCTTAACCTTGTGTGTTATAATAACACAGATTTGTTATTTGTAGTATACCCTTCCTATAATCTTTTCCTCAAGTATGATGTGTATAGTTGTGTGTATATTAAGATTAGGAAGTTTCAAAATTCTTTTATAAATATAGAATTGTTATTATAAGCAATGAATGTATGAATTCAAGAGAGTAGTTAATTCTAAAAATATGATTCAAACATAAGCAAGTAAGTGAATTAATTTGATTTTGAAATTCATGCACATATATAGTAGTTAAGAAGTTGCAACTGTTGGTGAAGAGATCTCTATGAACAACAATGGCTGCAACTCTTCACATAGGAGAAGGCTGTTCATGAAAGGAAGTGTCTACTCAGAAAATATGGCAGTTATGCAGTGGTCAGTCGACTGCCTTAGAATATTCAGTCGACTGAGTTCAAATCGTGCAAGTGCATTTGAAAGTGCGCAGATTCTGTCGATTGACTGAATGTATTCAGTCGACTGAATTCTGTTGTTAAACAAAGACTATCATAGCTTATTTGGTTAGAGCACTTGCCTTCTAAACTATTGACCCGGGTTTGAGCCTCGCTCCGTGCATTTTTTGGAAACTTGATTTTGATTAAAATATGCATGCAAGTTTATTTGAATGTGAATGATGATTCTTGAGGAAAGATTTTAACAAAGTACTAAACTAGACTCAATATACATATTTGATGACTCTTGATAAAATATATAACTATACAAACCATACTTTGAGTCATTGAGTATGGATGTTATCGTAGTCGTTGATTCGTGAATTGTTGTTTCATGTCAGTAATCAAAACCTATGATCCAACAAGTTTCCGGCAAGTACCGCATCTCAAATGGAATATGATCTAGGATTGTTCCTTGGAATCCTAAGAAATAGAATCGGGCAAAACAAAAGAAGCATACTCAACAAGAGTCCCTCCAACAGGGGCATCAACAACAGGGGCAGCACAAGGAGCAACAGGAGAGTCGGCAATAGGAGCTTCACAAGTAACGACAAGATTAGGGTTAGGGGAAGGAGGAGCAACCTTCGGGATGCACCTGTTGACAGGAGGATGAGGAAGTGGAATCCGATCAGATAATGGAGCGGGAATAGCAGATGCCGATCTAGAACAAGCTTCTGAAAGATGCCCAAAAACTGACAGTGGTTTCCAACTGTAGCGAACTCTGACCTCAGTAAAAAGGCCCGCATCGAGTTTGACTTTTAACATAGAAGGCAAAGGTTTAGCATGACTTATTTCAATCAAAGCTTTGGCACAAACTAATCTCTCCTTGGCTACAGTGTTAGCGTCATAACAAATCAGCTTACCAACTAAGCCTGCCAACAAATCAATCCCGATCAAAGGCTAAGGAATAGACGGGATGTAAGCAAAATGGGCCCAGACAAGAATAAATAATACCTAATCCTTAGCCCTATCAACAGACGGACACCAAGTTATAACGATGAATGGTTCCCATCAATGAGATAGGGCTGGCTTCAAGAATTCGTTTTGTTTCATCACCATGTGAGAATTTAAAAAAGAACATTGCATTGTCAAAGTGAACAAATCCCTCCTTCGGCTTCCATACTTTGTTACAACGTGCCCTAGTAAGATGATAGGCATGGTTGGAGTCAAGGAAAAAACTAGCCAACTAATCCTTCCAATAATCAACACCAGCCTCAATCACTTCGCCCGGTGGAATGATAGTTCTCTCGATCTCAAAATTATCAAAACTACAAGGAGAATGAACACCTGTGTTATTTTGTAATTTGGATAACAACGATGACCACCGAGAGACTGACCGAGGAGGAGGTGGTACATCAGGAATTGGAGATTTGCAACATGATTTTAAACTGGGAGCAATTAGCTTGGCATTATTGTGACGACTCGCCTTCATTCCATAGAAAGACGTATCGTAAATTAGAAAGAAATAGGTAGAAAATAAAATAGATAGAAGGAAAGAACTAAACAATATCAAAATCTCACAGCGGAACGGAAAAATATATTACGTCATATAGATATTACCTACTATTCACCATACATCAAAGTCATATAGTTTCAACGTCACATTAGACAGTCGTAAAGACCTGTCTATCCATTACATATCAAAATGAAAAACAGATGATACTAACACAGCGGAATAGACATAGATACGCCAAGTCTCCTGCTCCAAGCTTCGCCGTTGACCAACGCTTCAATTCCCCAACCTCCGAACGAGTCCGATGCTTTGACGACACCGCAACATCTTAGAATTCGACATCGACCAATCCTAGGTATAAAACCCTACTTCAACGTCGCTCAACCTCCATGGTGATTAGAAAATTCACCGATCATTTTTGCCAGAACCTCTGACCTCTGAGCATGCTTCAACAACGATCTCGACAAGCCCTTAACATATCCTCAAGAATACGATTCAGCCTTTTTGTTTGTCCGTCGGTCTGGGGAGGACCATCTGCACTTGGTGGAATTCTCATACAATAATAGTTATCAGGCAAGTATAAAGATGGAACCCTACGAAGCTTTGTGCAGTTGTAGATCACCGTTTTGTTGGGTAGAATTCGAAGATTGTCTTGTTCTTGGTCCAGTTTTGATTCGAGAGGCATCTACGAAGGCTGAGATGATCAAGAAGAGACTGAAAGCAGCCCAGGATCGTCAGAAGAGTTATGCGGACAAGAGACGAAGGCAATTGGAATTCGAGGTCGGAGATTTGGTATTTGTCAAAGTTTTCCTGGTAAAAGGAGCTATCAGATTTGGTAAGACGGGAAAGCTGGCCCCGAGATATATTGGACCATTCCGTGTGCTCGAGAGAATTGGTGCTTTGGCCTACAGGATTGAATTGCCAGACCGGATGACTGGGATTCACAATGTATTTCATGTATCTCATCTAAGGAAGTACGTGACGACCGATCGGTCGTTGTAGAACCAACAGTGCAGGAATATTTGGAGGTCGAACCGGACTTAAATATGGTCGGGCATCCAATCCAGATTATGGATCGAGATGAGAAGCACCTCAGGAACAAAGTGGTGAAGCTGGTCAAGATTCAGTGGAGTGAGGATCCTAGAGATTGTACTTGGAAAACTCTAGATAACATTAGGAATGCCTACCAGGATTTGTGTCAATATAGTTAGTAATGTTTGTTCGAATGAATTATTTGCTTGGATGTTAATATATGGCTGATACATATGCTTTGATTGTTTGAATATAAAGCTTTTGGATTATCTTAGCTTTAAATTTCGAGGATGAAATTTTTTTAAGGGTGGGTGGTCGAGATCGTTGTTGAAGCATGCTTGGAGGTCAAGGGTTCTGGCAAAAATGATCGGTGAATTTTCTGATCACCGTGGAGGTCGGGCGACGTGAAGTAGGGTTTTAAACCCAGGATTGGTAGATGTCGAATTCCAGGCTGCTGCGTCATGTCAAATCATTGAAATCTTTCAGAGGTGGGGGAATCGAAGCGTGGGTCAACGACGAAGCTTAGAGTGGGAGACTTGGCGCGCGCGTGTGTGTGTATGTGTGTGTGTGTTCCACTGTGTTAGTATCATTGGTTTTGCATTTTGATATGTAATGAATAGATAGGTCTTCACGACTGTCTAATGTGATGTTGAAACTATATGACTCTGATGTATGATGAATACTAGGTAATATCTATGTGATGTAATATATTTTTTCATTCCGCTGCGAGATTCTGATATTGTTTAGTTCTTTCTTTCTATATATTTTATTTTCTACCAACTTCTTTCTAGTTTACGATACGTCTTTCTACGGAATGAAAGGCGAGTCGTCACAATTATCACAAGTATCTGGTAAGCATCTTCGAACAAGGCACTATCATCAGCAATTTCACTAACAGCTTCAGCCGCACATGTTTTATCGACTTCGGCAACGACTACCATACCTCAAGAATTGATATCGACTCGAACCGAATCCTCTTTACCTAAAACAGACTCAACAGCCAACCTTACAATAGTATTTGACCATTGATTTCTATAAGCTGATGTTAGGAATGGAGACAGCGGGTGCTCACACGATATCATGAGACAGCCAGCCAAGTGTGGAGCAGACAACTGTGGGGATTTAATATTCTTCAACAATTTAGAAAATTGGTTAGCGGCCGCTGATACTAGCAATGCAGGCACACAATCACTACTTGAGGCATCAATACCGACCTTGCCACAAATAGGAGACGCTGACTCCTCGTAAGGCAATGAAGCCACAACCAGAACGAAAAGAGGCTCCAGATCTAGCAAAAAGGGCATTCGCTTGTTCTTAGTCATAGGGGAAAAATGATGAGAATTAAAGAAGGAACAAAGAGCGAAGAAGGGCGACGAAGCGCTGAATCATACGAAGGAGGGAAAAACAAAGCAAGTTAATAAATTTATTTAATTTATAATTAAATTAAGTTTGAAATTAATATAGATTAATTATGATTTAAAAAGAGTTTAACTTATAATTAATTATTTTAAAGGGGAATTTAAGTTTTAAATCGTTTGACGTTCCAAAAATCCATTTATTTAAAAAGGGTATTCTTTTACAAAAGACAGTTTTGAGCCCAAGGGATTCAAATGTCGATACAATTAAGTGGATAAATGACTGTGAATGAGTTATGATGTGATGGTTTGTGTTTTGTGGACAACAATTGGCAGATAAAACCCCATTCTACGTTAAATTGATTGTTTCATTATGTGGACATTTGATAGCAAAATAAATCCTCGTTTTGCTATAATGTAATAGATTTGATTATTATGGACATATATTAGCAGAATAAATCCCTACTCTGCTATAGATTGATTGTTTGATTACATGGACATATATGTTAGCGAAATAAATCCCCATTTTGCTTTAAGTTAATTGTTGATTGTGTGGACGTTTTAGCAGGACAAATCACCATCCCGCTATTATGTTATTTGGACATGTATATGCAAATTTAGTTGTATTTGCATATTATTTCCTGATTTGGATATGAAGTGTATTTACATATATGTTGACTTATGTAAATAAATTATTGAATGACTTGAAATGAAATTGGAATTAAATGGTAACTTAAATTAGTACCACTGGGATTGATAAGCCTCTTTTTGAATTTATGAAGTATGGTTTTGAATTAACTTCAATCCTTTATCAGTTTGGAGTTTTAAAGTTTATAACTGATTTTCACATTATATAAATATTTTATAAAGGTATTTATAAATAATAACTTGTTCAAATAAAAGGGTTTATTTAAAGTGATTTTAAATGAGATTTTGTAAATGAGATTTTGTAATGGCTAAGATATTTTACAAAGGAAATTTTATACAGATTTTTATACATAGAAGAGATTTTATAAATCATTTTGGAGATTCTGAAAAGAAGTTTAAATCTATTTTGAAGACCTATAAGAAGGGTTGAAATATGAATTGAACTTATAAATAGAATTTTTAGAAGGTATAAGTGAATGAGTTTTATAAAGTGAATGGGTTTTATAGTAAGTGATGTTTTGAAAAGGAAATTTCTTGGCCATTTAATATGGAATTCGAGAAATGGGAATTTTCCAAATGTTTTATGTAATACTTATATTTTTGAGATAAGTAAAAATGTTTCCCAAGTATAAAAAGGATGTAAAGGGTTTTAGAAATAGTGTTTTAAAAAGATCTTTTGATCAAGTTCTGCGAAGTGTTTTTATTAATTAAAGATTAATTAATAACGGCTTAGAGGATCCCATATGGGATCGAATCAATGTTGCATGATTGTTATTTGATAGTTAAACAACCAACTATCAAATCTAGACCAAAACGTAACTTTGGAAGTATTTAGGAGAAACATGAGAATTATATGGTACAATTACCATCGAAGGTGTTGTATTGTACGTATAAAGTCGTTTTGTTCTTTTAGGATGGATGATAAGGAAATCCATTCACAAACGGTTAGGAGGTGAAATCTGCTCTTATCTTTATCTACTTATTTCATTTTTACCGAAAATTATCGAAAGTTATTTTGAAGAGATCGGGAACGGATTTGTTATCCAAAAACCACTTCGATCCAACTCAAGCATTTCGAACTGAAGACATATTGAAGAATATGGAATCGAAGATGTAGCACTGAAGTGTAAGGGCTGCTTGCTATTAGTCCTAAGGGTGATTCCAAATGGATGTCGTAGAAGTAATGCCTTCGGTTTGTCCTTATCTTGGACAACTTATATGGATAAATGTTGGCATTGCATTACAGCTTGGAAGGTAGTGTTAGCATTCCAAGTGGGATTGCTATTAAAAAGTTAAGCGCAGCCCAAAGCCTCATCAACTGAGAATGACTAAAATCAAGGGAGATGAAATAACGCTAAGTAGGTTGCTCCCATTAAGGTGTGTCATCACCTTCCTAGATACATCTACATATTTATTGATTGGTTGTGCATGGGATCTCAATAAAAAGTGTTAAGCAACCAGGATGATGATATATTCGCTATTATCTAGTAAGGAGTAGGCGATCTTGTGTTGGCAGGGGATCTTAGCGAGGTCCTCGGTACATTTTCTGTACATGTATCGTGATAGGTGGTACCCCGGTGCCTTGTCATAGTATGGAATCCAATCTCTAATACGTATCTTTACGGTTTTGATTATAAAACCTAGCATGCTGGAATTTAATTAATGTAACAATTTCTGCTATGATTTGTAATGACCTGTAAATTTTGATAATTAAATTTGTTAATTTAATAAGATTTTGGTAATTTAATATCGAAGAAAATAAAAATTAGTGAATTGTTAATGGGAATAATAGCTAGAATGAATTGTAACAATATAAATGTAAGTTAATTGTTAATAACCTAAATGAAATTACAATAAATGAAATAATGTAAATGTTATACTTGGTTATAAATTGATATAAGAAGACAAATGTAAAAATTGAATTAATATATGAAGTAGTATGAAATAAATGACCATTGAATAAAATTTGGGTTATGTAAGAAATTGTAACATTTACGTGTGAATAATGAATTTATAAGTGTGATTTAAAGTTAATGGTAATAATTTATATACGTTACCTATTTAATTAGCCTGTTATATTAAATTTGAAACCAATTGCAATAGATGTAATTAAGTATTACCTTAATGTAAATTTAGGTGATATTTGGTAATAATGTAAATTTTATTCATAAAGTATTAATGGATTTAATAAAAAGAATATAGTCAAGATGAATAAATTTATTGGGAGTATAAATTTTAATAAACGTGTGCATTGATTTATAGCGGGATATAACAGGTAATTAATAATTTAAAGGTTGATTTATTAATAAAATAATGTAATGGATGGAAATGGAATAAGTGTAGTGTAATGAGAGTTGTTGTAATAATTGTTTGTAAAGAATTAACTTACAAATGTGATAAAATGTATAATGGTGATAATTGGTGTTGTTACCAATATAACTAATCAATTTCAAATAAATGTCAACAAAATGTTACGTTAATGTGGAACAAGACAATAACTGTAGTATGAACGTAATAAAAGGTATAGAAATGTAAATTTTATTTACAAGCCAATGATTTATGAAATAAAAAGGTTAAAACCAAATTTAATCAATTTATTCAAATTAAAATTACAATTAATTTGAATTAAATGTAATTAAACATTGTGATTAATGTAAGAAAAGGCGTCAATTGTGGAAAATAAGGATAACAAGATAGAAACCTATGTTAATAATTTCATAAGGTATTGTTGATTTAATAGTAGGAGTGTAAATCAAAATAAATGAATAAAAATGAATAAGTTTAGTAAAGGAGTAAACATATGTTTATTTATTTGAAATGTTTGGTAGCTGAAAGATTGATTGTAGAGATGAGAAACTATTATTTAGTAAGAAATGTGTAATTACTATTTGTATCATGTAGTGTATAAATATATTTAAATTGCTATTAGATAGGAAATAATTATTCTACTTCTCATTAAATCCATTTAGTCCATTTTGAAACTTAATCAACTGAAACTAATGTAATTGAAAATTTTGAATTAATAGGAGCGAGAATACTAATTGTAAATTAATAGGTGCAATTAAAAGCAGCTTATGTTTTGTGAAAATATAAGGAAAGTTTGATTTAATGAAAAGAAAATTTACATAAAATAAAATGAATGTTTCATTTGTGAATGTAGGTTTAATTTCATTAAAATAAAAAACAAAGTGATTGATTTTAAAGAAAGAAATATACGTTTATTTGAACCGTGTTTTAGTTTACAGATTGATTACAAGAATAGGAAAAATCTATTTCAGTAAGTTATTTATTACTCTTGTGAAACAACAAATTTATGGACGTGATTAAATAAACAATTGTTCTACTTTTTCATCCATTTTAGTTGTCTGGTTTAAAATTTAACTTTGTAAGTAATTGCAATTAATGTAATTCAAATGTTTCAATTAAAAGGAAAGAAAACGTTGATTGCAATTAGTAGATTTAATAAAAGAAACGCACGTTTTGTGTTAAACAAAAAAGTTGTTTTAGTGAAAACAAAAGATCATTTTGAGAAAACCAAATTGAACGTTTTCATTCTTAAGGTAAGTATAAAATTTTTATTATGCGTAGATAAAAACCAAAATGCGTGCAAATTTGAATATTATTTGGGTTAATGAAGTTAATTTGGTTACGTTTTAAGAAAATTGAATTTCAAAAGGTTGCGCGAAATCCATGATCCCTTCATTTCTTTTATTATTAATTATGCATGAGTGTTTTAAAATAGTTACCTTTTTATTAATACTTGATCCGTTTGTTTCTTCTTCTGTTTAATGCCTGAGCCTAGATGTAACGACCCAGAATTTCTGTCATTTGAAATTCGTATATTTAATTGATTTTAAATATTAACAAGTAAAATTTGTAAGTCGAATAAATTATATTTCGAATATCTAGATTTAATAGGATAATTAAATCGACAAACTAGTATTTGAAATTACAAAAATAATTGGAAATTGGGTTTAATGTGATTAAAATTGATTTGTAAAGTTGTATTAAATCATATTGGAGTTAGAATGATATTATAGAACTTTTAAGATCGAATTAAAAGTTAATTTGTAGAAATTTAATATTTTAATATTTAATTGATGAGTAAAAATAGCCATTTTCAAACAGTCTCGGATTTCGACGAAACTAGTTTCATCGGATCCATAATGTTAAATTATTGTAAGATTTCAAATTTCGTGTCAATCGGATTTACGGTTTGTCCAGGGCAAGCTAAATTCACTGAAATCGGTTTAAGTGAATTTTAAATTTAAATAGTCAATTTGAAAACCTATCTTTCAAATACGATTGAATTGGCTCCCGATATATATTCCATTGCGTTCGGGATGGGGGTAAAACATTATAAACGCCAGGCGGCATGCTTCGTTTGGAGTTCGAAAAAAATACGGGTGAATAGTGTCACGTAATTTTCTATACAAGGCCTCCATATTTCATTATTTTCACCCTAACCCTAATTTTTCTTCAGCCGCCACTCTACTCTATCAATGGCCGAAATCTTCCTCTCTTCCTTCCTCATTTTCTTCAAATCCATCAACCAATTCGTAAAACTTTCTTCTGCAAAGTTGTAGAGAGCATCAAGATCTCTCTATCCAACGGCTGTGATCGAAAAACATGGAAGGGATTGACGACAATTTGTGTTCAAAGCCCCCGTGTTCGCACACGAAATACGAGATGAAATGAAGACCGAGCTTCACTTGCTCGCCACCGTATATGGAGTCGACGTTGCACTTCGATGTGATGTCGTTGGATCGTCGTCGAAGTGAATGATGGGGTCGCGAAAATTGGAGGGGAAGAGGCAGTGAAAATGTAAATGAATTATTTAGAGAGAGAATGAGAATGATTCAATCATTAACAGAATAGTTCGAATTACAGGTATTTATATACGTGTGTACGAACAGACCAACAAGGAATCAATACAAGATGAGATGTTGTAGCAACATGATAACAGTATAACATCTTTAACACTCTTCCTCAATTCAAGCTCTCTCTCCCTCTGCCTTCTTCTTCTACATTTCTTCTACATTTAATTCCTCTCTCAACTTTAAAAAACGAGTTAATGATAAAGACTTGGTTAGAATGTCTGCTTTCTGATATAGTGCTGGAATGTGATTAATGCAAATATCTCCTTTAGCAGCTTGTTCTCTCACAAAGTAAAGATCCAGTTCTATATGCTTGGTCCTTGAATAAAGAATGGGATTTGCTGTCAGAAGCACTGCACTAGAGTTGTCACACCACACTGTCGCTGGTCCAGTCATACGACCAAGAACTTCAGAAAGTAAGGATTTGAGCCACATAATCTTTGAAACAACAGATGCAACACTACGATATTCTGCTTCAGTGGACGATCTTGACACTGTCGTTTGCTTCTTTGAACACCATGACACAATATTCTTTCCAAGATACACACAATAGCCACTGACAGATCTCCTATCATCCCTGTCTGCTGCCCAATTAGCATCGGCAAATGCACTTACATTTAGATTTTCAGGTGGGTAAAGTTTCAATCCATAGCTCATAGTTCCCGCCAGGTATCTGAGAATTTTCTTCACTGTTTTCCAGTGTTCACTCATTGGATTTTGCATAAATTGGCAAATTTTATTTACGTTGAATGATATCTCTGGTCTTGTAATGATGATGTATTGCAAAGCTCCGGCTATACTCCTATAATGATGAGGATCATCTATGGGATCTCCATAATTTTTTGTCAGTTGCAGGTTTGTAGTCATAGGTGTAATAGATGCTTTTGCCTTGTCCATTCCTGCTCTCTTTAATACATTCTGGATATAATTGGTTTGATTGAGATGAAATCCGCCATCTTCAGTTCTCCTTACTTCAATTCCCAAGAAGAAGTTAAGATCACCCAGCTCCTTCAACTTGAATTATTCATTGAGACAATATGTGAGCTGCCTTATCTCAGTTACATCATTCCCTGTCACAATGAAATCATCTACGCAGACAAGAATGTACATAATGTTGGTGTTGTTCTTTCTGATGAATAATGAACTGTCCGACTTTGTTGAACTGAACCCAAGTGTCATCAATGTGCTTTTAAGTTTCTCAAACCAAACTCTAGGCACTTGCTTTAACCCATATAATGCTTTATTCAATTTGCATACCATTTGATGCTTACTTGTATCTTCAAAACCTTTGGGTTGCTCCATGTACACTTCTTCCTCTAGCTCCCCATTTAAGAAGGCATTATGTACATCCAATTGCTTGACTGGCCATTTGTTGTATAGAGCAATGGTAAATATTACTCTAATTGTAGTAGGTTTAACCACAGGTGAGAATGTCTCTCCAAAGTCGAAACCTGGTTGTTGTGTATATCCTTTCGCTACGAGCCTAGCTTTGTGCTTGTCTATGGTCCCATCAGCATTGTACTTCGGCTTATATGTCCATCGGCATCCTATTGTGTTTTTATTCGTTGGTAGGGTTACCAGTTTCCATGTGTCACTGTTTATCAGTGCCTTATATTCCTCTTCCATAGCTGCTCTCCATTTAGCATGTTTCACTGCTTGTTCGTAGTTTACAGGTTCCTGCCGTATGCCTTGAATTGTGTATACTTTCGATTTGAAAATACCACTTTTCCCCCTTGTCATCATATGATGTCCTTGTTGTTGTGCTTCATTTCTGATTGAAGTTTCCTCTTGAGCTTGATTGGTACTTCTGGCTGAATTGTCTCCTTGTGGTGATGATTGATGGGTGTCGTTAATGTTTCTACTTTCTTCCTCTTCAGTGTTTTGATTACAGTACCTCTCATCATTAAATAGTGTATTGCTTGATTCTTATTGATCATGGACATCACTTTCTTTCTCTCTTGCTTCTGATACATTGTGTAACTCGTCTCTTATTTGATATAGTGGAATGGGTGGTATTGATTTCTGCGCATTTGTCACTTTTCTTGTACATTTCACCTTGTTGTTAGTAAATGGAAAGATCTTCTCATTAAACATTACATGCCTTGACACTATGATCTTCCCTTCTTATGTTAAGCACTTGTAGCCCTTCTGATTTGCCGCATAACCAATGAACGTACAAGGACTGGACCTGAAATCAAGTTTGTGTTTGTTGTATGGTCTTAGCAATGGGAAGCATAAACAACCAAATACTTTTAGTCTATGATAATCTGGTTTTGTGCCATGTAATACTTCATGTGGACTGATATCCTTTAGAGTTTTGGTAAGAAGATAGTTGATTAAGCACACTGCAGTGGAGAAGGCTTCAGGCCAGAATTTCAATGGTAAGGATCCTTGTGCCATAAGTGTTAATCCCATCTCTACTATATGCCGATGCTTCCTCTCTACAATTCCATTTTGCTGAGAAGTATGTGGACATGTGTATTTATGAACTATTCCTCTTTCATTGAAAAAACTCTTGAGTGGCTTGAATTCTAATCCCCCATCTATTTGAAACACTTTGAGCTTCCTCTCAAATTGTCTTTCTGCTTGTATGATGAATTGTCTTACTGCCTCTGATGCTTCTGATTTCAGCCTCAGGAAATAAATTGACGTGTATCTTGTATACGCATCAACAAAGGCAACATAGTATTTATAACCATAATCAGAATTCAATGGTTCAGGACCCCATAAGTCACATTCAATCAGTTCTAATGGTTTACTATATGTGGTTTGTGACTGATTGAATGGTAAGTTATGGTTCTTGCCTAATTGGCATTGACTGCATAAGTATGTTCTCACATTATTTAAATGCGATATCATCTCTTTATTCAAAAAAAATTTCATCTCTTACATTTGGATGGCCAAGTTTTCTATGCCATACTTCATACTCAACTTCTTTATCACTATATTCAGTATTACAACATGTCCTATTGGCACTACTACAACATGTTACTTCGGAAGTATTGCAACACGCCTTATTATTGTCAACTTCCTCTCCAGTTTGAAGATTGAATTTGTAGAGGCCATTATGCAGTTCTCCTTGCAGCAGAAATTCCCCATTCAATTTATCCTTGATAAGACATACATTTGGGTGAAATTCAAAGAATACTTGGTTATCATATGCAAATTGAGAGACACTAATCAAGTTCTTTTTGATTTGGTGAACTCTTAGCAGATTCCTTAATAATAATGTTCTGTTTCTGTTTCTAGACATAAAATGTGTATAGCCAACATGTGATATATTAAGAGGTGTACTATTTCCCATAAGAATGGAGTGTTTACCTCTATATGCTGCACTTCCAAGATTCAAATTCTGAAGGTTGTTGGTAACATGATGTGTAGCTCCAGAGTCTAGGAACCATGCATCATTTCGTATGTCAGTGTCCTCTGTCAAAGTGTTTTGCCTATCGGTCTGGTGGTTTGAGTTCTCATCAATGACTCTGACAGCACCTTGTACTTGACTCAAATTAACATTGTATGGAGCAGATCTGGGTATCCCTTGATTGGGAGAGGCTTGATGATTGCTACAATAGTTTGAGTCAAATCTGAAATAGCAACGAACTGCTGTATGACCAATTATGCCACATATTTGACATTTTGGACGATTGTTAAAAAATCTTCCTCTTCCTCTTCCTCTATTTGTTGCTCTTCCTCTTTCATATGATGAACCTCCCCTGCTGCGTTGTGTTTCTTGATGATTGCTTTGTGGAGATTCGGATCTGAGATTGGTTTGTGTATTTTTATTCTTTGTGTTGCCTGCAAAATTAATAGAGAATTCTGATGACGTGTTGTTCTTCTGCTCCAGCCTTCCTTCATGTGCAAGGAGCACTGAGCTCACATATTGTACTGAAGGAGTTGTTTCTTTTGAGGTTATCACTGCAACAACTGCTTTAAATTCGTCACTCAAACCATTTAGAATATTCATGATATGCTCCATTTCATTTACTATGTGTCCAGAGGACTCCAATAGATCACATAGATTTTTGATCTTGCTTAGGTATTCTCTGATGCTCATGTTATCCTTCCTGATATTCTGTAGTTGTCTTTTGTAGCTCATTATTCTTGCGCTTGCTTGTGAATTGAAATTTTGATGAATAGCACTCCACACTTCTAAAGATGTTTTACAACCAATCACTGATGATAAGAGGCTGGGATTGATTGACGACAAGATCCACGCACAAAGTAGACTATCTTGCCTGGAATGTATCACAAATTCATTATTCGGAATTAACTGCCCTCCTTGACCAGTTGTAAATTGTTGTGGTTTAATTGTTGCTGGATCTATGAACTTTTGAAGACCATATCCCTTGATCGCCATCTCGATTTGAAATTTCCATAAGAGGAAAATGTTTTCATCTAGGGTTACGGTGATTAGTTGAGTCTGTGGGTTGATAATTACTTTTAGCGATTTCTCGAATGTCTTTGATACCTGATCTGCTGCAGTGTTTTCAATGTTGGTTGATCCTCCTCTTGAACTTTCCTCATCATCTTGTGCCATTGATTCAAGTTAGATCTGAAGAGGATCTGAGTTTCGTTAAGTGAAGAAAGAGGTAGGATTGAATTTAAGATATGATGAATTTGAATGATTGAATCTGGATCTGAATCTAGAAAGCCGTGAGGCGATTCTGCTCTTATACCATGAAAATGTAAATGAATTATTTAGAGAGAGAATGAGAATGATTCAATCATTAACAGAATAGTTCGAATTACAGGTATTTATATACATGTGTACGAACAGACTAACAAGGAATCAATATAAGATGAAATGCTGTAGCAACATGATAACAGTATAACATCTTTAACAGGCGGCTATGGGTTTTGTTCACGTTTGTAACCTGATGTTGGAGAAGATGGATTTCACGGTCAAGATTCTATCAAGCGAAAATGTGCGGCCCTGATTGATTTCAAGGTTTAATAAGAAAATAAAATGTTAAATTGTATTATTTAAATTCGTATAATGCCTAAAGGTGTATAACTTTGTCATACGAGGTCTGTTTCGCACGAAACGAATTGCGTTGGGTTCGTATGGACAAACACTACGCAATGGAGCTAGATTGGAACTGATTGGAGCTAGTGTGAATTTTGGGTAAAATTAAACGTGCGTTTAATTTTATTCAAAATAAAACACTGCAACTGTTACTGGAAGCATGGTGAGAACTTCTCACTCAATCGAATTTGTTTCGATTTAAATTTTAAATAGTTAAATTTAAAATTTCTTGATTGTGTGATTAAATGATGGTTGCTATTTGTTGTATTAAAAATAGATCCTATACACCGCATATTAAGCGGAGGTTATTATATAAACCCATATTTCCAACTTGAAGTGGAATTGGTATTATATATGTACTTGGATTTGATTTCCCGCATTATATAGCGGATGAGACCCTATTGTGCCGCATAATAGCGAATGATATTTTATATAAACCCATGTACCGCGATATTCCGTCTTGAAACGGGATTGGTATTGTGCTAACATTTGTGGATGCAGGGAAACAGGTTGGAGGGATCCGACGGGATTCCTCAATAGTATTGATTTATTTATAGATATTTGCGATATATTCTGTTATCATATGGATATATGATGTTTGGGTGTCGTGGTTGATGTATTGGTGTTGTTGCACCATTGTGCCTATTTTTGGAGTTTTAAAAATGTTAAAGTAATGATTTCGAATTTAAAAGGATTTTTCAAGTGATTTTTGAAAGTATACATTTTATTTAATTTTGGAATTGATTCATTTTAAATAAATAAACGTTGTAATTTTATGTTATAAAAATTATGATTTTTGTGAAATATAACCGAAATGTGATTTTTGAAATAAGTAGTTTATTAATTTGTAAAATGGTTTAAATTGGGATTTTTGAATTGTTATAAATGGTTTATATAAAAGATTTATAAAATTGATATTTATAAATTAAAATATTAGAATTATAAAACGAGTTTTTATAAGTGTTAAAATGAAGTATAAATGGATTTCATAAGTGAATGAAATTTATTGATTTATAAATTGTGAAGTTATAAAATGAATAGATTTTGTAAAATAAAAGATTTATAAGTAATTTACTTATAAATTGGATTTTGGCAATTAAATGAGATATAAATAGAATTTGTTAACTAAGGGATTTTATAAGTTGAAGTTGTTATAAAATATAAATGGAATTTATAAACATTGTTTATAAATCCGAAATCAACTTTTTTGGATAAGTTAATTATTATAGCTTATTAAAGAAGATATATCCACGATTTTGGACAGTGGATAATCCTTTAAAATAAAATGTGTAGAAATGTTGAATTTGGTTAAAGAAGTATATTCACGATTTTAGACAGTGAATAATATATTAAAGAAATGTTTTGGGGAAGTGATATTTTAAATAGAATTAAAATGATTTAAAGGTGTTTTAAAATGTATTAAGTATCGAAACCATAGATTTCAACATTCATTTTTGAAATAGGCGTTTCGAGAAATAAAAGGGAATGGTGGACTATAACACCGTTGTTATAGTAAATGATTTTCGAAAGGAAATGTTTTATATAGTATTAGGATTTATATATCTATCTTAGTTTCGAATCCCTATACTAGTGATTTTTGGTTGTCGTAACGATGTTTTACGCTACATTCGTTTTGACTCAAATGAATGTGTTTAAGAGAACGTTTTCCTTAAAGAATAAAATATATACTTAACTGTGATTTAAGTATATTGAATATTTTCCAAATGTTGAAAATAAATAGATTTTTGAATTACCTATTATTAAATAAGTATGGTAATGTTTTCCAATATGAAGTGAAATGTTTTGAGATTATATCTTTTAAAGATAAATTGAAAGTGAATATTTGAAATCGATTTGAAGATCGTATATCAGTGGATATTTGGAAATTTAAATTCACCATGGAATTTTTAAAGGAAAGGGAAAATTGTTTAAAAATAAATATTGATTTATTTTGGAAGTGTGGAAATAAATTTACGGATTTGGAACGTAAATTTAAAATAAATCGGTAAGGATTTATTTAATTGGTTTAAATGAACCATTTTGAAATGAAAGTGTATTCTCCCTGGAGAGTCGAATAAAAAATTCAGAATAACTTTGAAATATATATATATATATATATAATTCTAGAATTGGTTTTGAAAAGGATACTTTGGAGAAAATAACTTCTTAAATTGTTTTAAATCCTTTAAGTAAAGATTTATTAAGTTGATATAGAAATGATTATTTCCAAGATTTAATCAATAATTGTTTTAGAAAATAGTTATTTAAATAGTTATACTCTATCTACTAATTTTATTTTGAAAATTAGTTTGGACTTAAGTTAAATGTAATATTGGTATAATATTTTAAGTAAAGTGTTTAAAGGAAAATAGTTTGTTTCAAAGTGTTTCTCGATATATTTTGGATAAGTGTTATGAATTATATTTAAAGTATTTGAACTCGGCATATTTCCAGTGAAAATGAATAAATATTTGGAAGTGTTTCTGTGTAAGGAAAATGATTTGAAATTTGTTTTCAAAAGTTGTAAAGGTGAAAAGTGATTTGAAATTTGTTTTCAAATGGTTGAAATGTGGAAAACTATATCTTGTAAGACATTTTTGGAAAATAAATAATTTGGGAAATTATTTGGAATCTGGTGATGTTGTGCATATCTATTGATACTTAAATAACCGACTATCAATATTTACCTTTAAATGGGTATTGGTTGTGATTTGCTTGAATTTAAATGCTACACTAATTTTAAAAATAAGCGCTCGTTATTCGGTTTAGCCAGGACAGGACCTTTGGGTCATAAATACCATTCAGAATAGTGATACGTCGTAATGGATAGCATTTGAAGACCGATGTTGAAGACCGAATTTTGTCGAAAACAGAAGGATTACCGTCAAATGCCTCTACATCGGCTGATCCCCGATATAGAGATTTTATCACCCTTTTTGATGGGAATTCCGGACGTGATTAGTGAATATCTGGATTTGCAAGGGCTTCTTTGGAAGTGCCTTCGGTTCCGTTCGATCCCGGAACGGACTTGTATGGATGTGTGTCTGACGTTACATTTTGAGATGCAAAGCTGGTTTCTATCAAATACATTTCTATTGGCGGCGGAGAATTTATTCTCTTACACCCTTCTTAGAGGCATACGAGCTCAGAGGTTATGTAGTTGATGGTTACTAGTGATACATTCCCAATTTGGTAATGTGGCATACGAAGTGCTGCTGATCATTTGTTGATCAAAGCATAGCTTTTGTGAAAAGCGTAGCTTTGTGGACGAGACTTCGTCGGACCTCACACCCCGAAATGGTCAAAACAGGAAAGATGCAACAAGGTTATAGGGAGTAGCGCCCCTTAGGGTATGTGCATTTCCATCTGGATAGAAGTGGTATCATGTTTTGGAGCCCAGATACTTAGCTTATGTGGATGTCGCAAATATATATGACTTTGTGATTGATGTTGGTTGAGGATCCTCGGATAAAGGTTGTTTACAACCGGAGGATGACATATTCATGTCAGTAGTTACCTACTTTTGCAGAGGTAACCCGGCCTTGTGTTGGTAGAGATCCGTTTAGGTTCTCGGGGCGTCCCGCCAGAGGCGTTCCCATGTGGCAATAGGAAGTTCCTTAGCCTGACCATTCGTTGGAAAATCTAAAGAAACAATACGAGCCCTGTATAGTTTTGGTTGCATAACCTGCCATTTACTTACGGTGGCGCCGTACTTTTTAGATGGTAGCTATAGTAGGCAAACGATATTGGTCGTATGTTAGCTAAGATTTATATTATACTTTCGAAAGGTTTTCCATTGTGCACTTATCGTAATAATATCAAATAAATTTGCGTATCAAGCATGTTTGACTATAAGGAGAAATTTCCTCCGATTCTGCTTTTGCATTGTGTGTGTGCGCGGGATGCCTTATGGTAGTTACATTTCTAAAAGCATTGCGGATCTATTTTAAAATATTTCTTTGTTTGTTTTAAAATAAATTGTTTTAAGTTCTCACACCAGTTACATGACTGACCTGGAGTTTATTATTCCCTTCTTAAACTTTGGGTGCCCACCAATTTCCACATGGACAGTCTAGAGTTAGGTTATCAGGATATTCTGGAATTCAGGAGGTGCTGTGGAGCTCAAGAGGCGAGCTGGATGGCGAAACGTATCACTTGTATATGATATTATCTTTTCCGCTGTGTATTCAGTTGTGAGGACAGGTTTATATAACTGTCCATTATTGTGTGGTGTTGTATATTGACTCTGATGATGTAATGTATAAAATGTATAGTTCTTTTGATTTAAAGATTGTTCATTTATCTATTATATGTTGTTCCGCTGCGATTGTGTGATTCTGATATTGTTTCTGTTGCTTCTTCTTTCTTTCTTACTTCTTCTATCTTCTAACTCTTCTTTAACCCTAACGGTTCGGTTTTTCGGCCTTCGATTGCTCGGTAGTTGATACAATGGCCGTATTAATGTCGATTTTCGTAAGTCGAAGAATCGGTTCATTACAAGTTGGTATCAGAGCATTTGGTTAAGCACCAACCTTGGTTCTGTTGGGAATTACTCATTAGAGATAGAGTCGGCAGTACTCTAGAATGAGTGTGAGTGTAATAATAGATATGAGTGTATATTTGTTGGTGAATATAAAAATTGTTTTATATTGTGTTGATTGGTTTGTTGAGTGGTATATGGATTCTGGTCAATACGAGTAATTAATGTTATTGATAGGAATCTCTAAACACTTGTACAGAACAAATTCGACATGATATCGTTTTGAAATAGGGTAAAAGAAATAATTTTACCTAAATTATTTTCGTATATAAAAGAGAAAAATTTTCTGTGAATTATTATAATATATGATTGCTTGGTTGCTAGAAAGTGATGATATTAAGTTATTATCATTAAAGTTGAAAAAGAAATCGAAATCGTAACTCCAAAGTTAAGAAATAAATTCACATACAAATAGAATTGGAGAATATAAATTGTAAATGTGATTTGTAATTTGAAGTAAAATTCCAGAGGAATATTTGGAAATGTTTTGAAAGGGTTTGCAATTTGGAAAAGATTAAATTTCTTTTTGAGTTTGAAAATGGTTTTCAAGGGTTTGGAAAAATGTTTTTTGGAGGGATAAAAGCTCTAAACTCTTTTCGGTCGATGGAAAATAACTTTAGTGATGACTGCAACATCATCGATGTTCATTTTCGGGCTTCCAAAAGAGGGATTGCTGCCAAGTTGTTTTAAATGGAAGTTGTTTAGAAAATTTGGGTTTGGGTTTTGAAATTCAAAGGATAATTTGAATTGGTTTCAAAAAAGGTTTTGAAATGTTGGAATGACTTTGGAATCTGATAAAAATAGTTATCGAATAAAATTTATTAAGTTGAAAATAAATTTGGGGTAGAAACAAATGAATTGAAAATGAGTTTGAATTATGGAAATAAATTTATGAATGAATGAATTTACAATTGCGAGTGAATGATATTGGAAACTAAATGTTGAAATTCATCTTGAAATTGCTAGTAAATTGAAAATTTGTCAAGTTGGATCAAATGAAGCTAAGTATTAAAATAAAATTAGTAAGTAAAACTAATTGAAGAAATGACAAATTTAATATGGGTTGAAATGAATTGAATTCAACATTTATAAATAAAGGGTAAATTAAATTCATATGGAATTCGAAATCCAGCTTAAATATAAGTGGTTATAAACCGAAATAGTGAATTGAATTGTGTTTAGGAAAGAATAAAAGAATAAAAATTGAAATTGATAATTTGAGATTGAATGAAAATGGATATTATGGTTAGCAGGATATATAGGTGGATTAAAGGAAATTGGGAATTTGATATCGAAGATAAAAAAATTAAATTGCTCGACAAAAGGTATGTATTTGAATTTCAGTATGAAATTTAATGTTTTTCTTGTCTAGCCACTTGGCTTTTTCGTTTATTTTTGAAATCTGGGAACCGTGGTGCCATTTTTGTCGTACCGAGTTAGCCGCGCAAAGGAGACGCTGGCGAAATTTTTCAAAAATTTAAGGCGTTAGAATATTTTTGAGAAAATTGGAAAATTTTGAAAAGATAACTAAGTATTATTTGAAAACTTAGTAAATTTATTGTAAGAAGTTTAACTATGGATTTTGGAAAAGTTAAAATGTTTAAACGAATTTGAAGTTTAATTTGAACAAATGGTTTTGAAAAGTTAATGGATTCTGTAACTTTTTCTTACATGGCAATTTCGAGGATGAAATTTTTTTAGGGAAGTTTGTAACGACCCAGAATTTATGTTTTTTAAAATTCGTCTATTTAATTGATTTTAAATATTGACAAGTAAAATTTGTAATTCGAATAAATTATATTTCGAATATCTAGATTTATTTGGATAATTAAATCGATAAATTAATATTTGAAATTACAGAAATAATTGAAAATTGGGTTTAATGTGATTAAAACCGATTTGTAAAGTTATATTAAATCATATTGGAGTTAGAATGATATTATAGAACTTATAAAAATCGAATTAAAAGTCAATTTGTAGAAATTTAATATTTTAATATTTAATTGACGAGTAAAAATAGCCATTTTTCAAACAGTCTCGGATTTCAACGAAACTAGTTTCATTGGATCCATAATGTTAAATTATTATAAGATTTCAAATTTCGTGTCAATCAGATTTAACATTTGTCCGGGGCAAGCTAAAACGCACTGAAATCGGTTTAAGTGAATTTTAAATTTAAATAGTCGATTTGAAAACCTATCTTTCAAATATAATCGAATTGGGTCCCGATATATATTCCATTGCATTCGGGATGGGGGTAAAACATTATAAACGCCAGGCGGCATGCTTCGTTTGGAGTTCGGAAAAAATTCGGGTGAATAGTGTCGCGTAATTTTCCAGATAAGGCCTCCATATTTCATTATTTTCACCCTAACCCTAATTTTTCTTCAGCCGCCACTCTACTCTATCAATGGCCGAAATCTTCCCCTCTTCCTTCCTCATTTTCTTCAAATCTATCAATCAATTCGTAAAACTTTCTTCTGCAAAGTTGTAGAGAGCATCAAGATCTCTCTATCCAACGGCTGTGATCGAAAAACACGCAAGGGATTGACGACAATTTGTGTTCAAAGCCCCCGCGTTCGTGCACGAAATACGAGACGAAATGAAGACCGAGCTTCACTTGCTCGCCACGTATGTGGAGTCGACGTTGCGCTTCGATGTGATGTCTTTGGATCGTCGCCGAAGTGAATGATAGGGTCGCGAAAATTGGAGGGGAAGAGGCGGTTATGGGTTTTGTTCGCGCGTGTAACCTGATGTTGGAGAAGACGAATTTCGCGACCGAGATTCTATCAAGCAAAAATGTGCGGCCCTGATCGATTTCAAGGTTTAATAATAAAATAAAATGTTAAATTATATTATTTAAATTCGTATAATGTCTAAAGGTGCATAACTTTGTCATACGAGATCCGTTTCACACGAAACGGATTGCGTTGGGTTCGTACGGACGAACACTACGCAATGGAGCTGGATTTGAATTGATTGGAACTAGTGTCAATTTTGGGTAAAATTAAACGTGCGTTTAATTTTATTCAAAATAAAACACTGCAACCGTTATTGGAAGCAAGGTGAGAACTTCTCACTCAATCGAATCTGTTTCGATTTAAATTTTAAATAGTTAAATTTGATATTGATTGATTGTGTGATTAAATGATGGTTGCTATTTTTTGTATTATAAATAGACCCTATACGCCGCATATTAAGCGAAGGTTATTATATAAACCCATATACCGTAATATTTCATCTTGAAGTGCAATTGGTATTATATATGTACTTGGAGTTGATTTCCCGCATTATATAGCGGATGAGACCCTATTGCGCTGCATAATAGCGGATGGTATTTTATATAAACCCATGTACCACGATATTCCGTCTTGAAATGGGATTGGTATTGTGCTAACATCTGTGGATTCAGGGAAACAGGTTGGAGGGATCCAACTGGATTCCTCAATAGTATTGATTTATTTACAGATATTTGCGATATATTCTGTTATCATATTGATATATGACGTTTGGATGTCGTGGTTGATATATTGGTGCTATTACAGCATTGTGCCTATTTTTGGAGTTTTAAAAATGTTAAAGTAACGATTTCGAATTTAAAAGGATATTTCAAGTGATTTTTGAAAGTATACATTTTATTGAATTTTGGAATTGATTCATTTTAAATAAATAAACGTTATAATTTTATTTTATAAAAATTATGATTTTTGTGAAACATAACCGATATGCGATTTTTGAAATAAGTAGTTTATTAATTTGTAAAATGGTTTAAATTTGGATTTTTGAATTACTATAAACGGTTTATATAAAAGATTTATAAAATTGATATTTATAAATGAAAATATTGGAATTATAAAACAAGTTTTTATAAGTGTTAAAATAAAGTATAAATGGATTTCATAAGTGAATGAAATTTATAGATTTATAAATTGTGAAGTTATAAAATGAATAGATTTTGTAAATAAAAGATTTATAAATAATTTACTTATAAATTGGATTTTGGCAATTAAATGAGATATAAATAGAATATGTTAATTAGGGATTTTATAAGTTGAAGTTGTTATAAAATATAAATGGAATTTATAAAAATTATTTATAAATCCGAAATCAACTAATTTGGATAAGTTAATTATTATAGCTTATTAAAGATGATATATCCACGATTTTGGACAGTGGATAATCCTTTAAAATAAAATGTGTAGAAATGTTGAATTTTGTTAACGAAGTATATTCACGATTTTGGACAGTGAATAATATATTAAAAAAAGGTTTTGGGGAAGTGATATTTTAAATAGAATTAAAATGATTTAAAGGTGTTTTAAAATGTATTAAGTATCGAAACCATAGATTTCAACATTCATTGTTGAAATAAGCGTTTCGAGAAATAGAAGGGATTGGTGGACTATAACACCGTTGTTATAGTAAATGATTTTCGAAAGGAAATGTTTTATATAGCATTGGGATTTATATATCTATCATAGTTTCGAATCCCTATACTAGTGATTTTTGGTTGTCATAGCGATATTTTACGCAACATTCGTTTTGATTCAAATGAATGTGTTTAAGAGAACGTTTTCCTTAAAGAATAAAATATATACTTAATTGTGATTTAAATATATTGAATATTTTCCAAATGTTGAAAATAAATAGATTTTCGAATTACTTATTATTAAATAAGTATGGTAATGTTTTCCAATATGAAGTGAAATGTTTTGAGATTATATCTTTTAAAGATAAATTGAAAGTGAATATTTGAAATCGATTTGAAGATTGTATATCAGTGGATATTTGGAAATTTAAATTCACCATGGAATTTTTAAAGGAAAGGGAAAATTATTTAAAAATAAATATTGATTTATTTTGGAAGTGTGGAAATAAATTTACGGATTTGGAACGTAAATTTAAAATAAATCGACAAGGATTTATTTAATTGGTTTAAATGAACCATTTTGAAATGAAAGTGTATTCTCCCTGGAGAGCCGAATAAAAAATTCAGAATAACTTTTAAATATATATATATATATATATATAATTCTAGAATTGGTTTTGAAAAGGATACTTTGGAGAAAATAACTTCTTAAATTGTTTTAAATGCTTTAAGTAAAGATTTATTAAGTTGATATAGAAATGATTATTTCTAAGACTTAATCAATAATTGTTTTAGAAAATAGTTATTTAAATAGTTATACTCTATCTACTAATTTTATTTTGAAAATTAGTTTGGACTTAAGTTATATGTAATATTGGTATACTATTTTTATAGCTAATATTTTAAGTAAGGTGTTTAAAGGAAAATAGTTTATTTCAAAGTGTTTTCCCATGATATTATGAATTATTTTCAAAGTATTTGAACTTGGTAGATTTCCAGTGAAAATGAATAAATATTTGGAAGTGTTTCCGCGTAAGAAAAATGATTTGAAATTTGTTTTCAAAAGTTGTAAAGGTGAAAAGTGATTTGAAATTTGTTTTCAAATGGTTGAAGTGTGGAAAACTATATCTTGTAAAGATATTTTTGGAAAATAAATAATTTGAGAAATTATTTGGAATCCGGTGATGTTGTGCATATCTATTGATAGTTAAATAACCGACTATCAATATTTACCTTTAAATGGGTATTGGTTGTGATCTGCTTGAATTTGAATGCTACACTTATTTTAAAAATAAGCGCTCGTTATTCGGTTTAGCCGGGAGAGAACCTTTGGGGTCATAAATCCCATTCTGAATAGTGATACGTCGTAATGGATAGCATTTGAAGACCGGTGTTGAAGACCGGATATTTTCGAAAATGGAAATATTACCGTCGAATGCCTCTGCATTGGCTGATCCCCGATATAGAGATTTTATCACCCTTTGTGATGGGACTTCCGGACGTGATTAGTGAATATCTGGATTTGCAAGGGCTTCTTTGGAAGTGCCTTCGGTTCCGTTTGATCCCGGAACGGACTTGTATGGATGTGTGTCTAACATTACATTTTGAGATGTAAAGCTGGTTTCTATCAAATTCATTTCTGTTGGTGGCGGAGAACTTATTCTCTTAGCTTAACACCCTTCTCTGAGATGTACGAGCTCAGAGCTTATGTAGTTAATGGTTACTAGTGATACATTCCCAATTTGGTAATGTGGCATACAAAGCATTGTTGATCATTTGTTGATCAAAGCATAGCTTTTGTGAAAAGCGTAGCTTTATGGACGAGACTTCGTCGGACCTCACACCCCGAAATGGTCAAAACAGGAAAGATGCAGCAAGGTTATAGGGAGTAGCGCCTCTTAGGGTATGTGCATTTCCTTCTGGATAGAAGTGGTATCATGGTATGGATCCTAGATACTTAACTTATGTGGATGTCGCAAATGTATATGAATTTGTGATTGATGTTGGTTGAGGATCCTTGGATAAAGGTTGTTTACAACCGTGGGATGGCATACTCGTGTAAGTAGTTACCTACTTTTGCAGAGGTAACCCGGCCTTGTGTTGGTAGAGATTCGGTTAGGCTCTCGGGGCGTCCCGCCAGAGGCGTTCCCATGTGGCAATAGGAAGTTCCTTAGCCTGACCATTTGTTGGAAAATCCAAAGAAACAATACGAGCCATGTACAGTTTTAGTTGTATAACCTACCATTTACTTATGGTGGCGCCCCACTGTTTAGATGGTAGCTATAGTAGGCATACGATAATGGTCGTATGTTGGCTAAGATTTATATTATACTTTCTAAAGGTTTTCCACTGTGCACTTATAATAATAATATCAAAGAAATTTGCGTATCATGCATGTTTGACTATCATAAGGAGAAATATCCTCCGATTCTGTGTTTGCATTATGTGTGTGTGCGGGAGGCCTTATGATAGTAACATTTTCTAAAAGCATTGCGGATCTATTTTAAAATATTTCTTTGTTTGTTTTAAGATAAATTGTTTTAAGTTCTCACACCAGTCACATAACTGACCTGGAGTTTATTGTTCCCTTCCTAAACTCTGGGTGCCCACCAATTTCCACACGGGCAGTCTAGATTCGGGTTATTAGGATATTCTGGAATTCAGGAGGTGCTGTGGAGCTCAAGAGGCGAGCTGGATGGCGAAACGTATCACTTGTATATGATATTATCTTTTCCGCTGTGTATTCAGTTGTGAGGACAGGTTTATATAACTGTCCATTATTGTGTGGTGTTGTATATTGACTTTGATGATGTAATGTATAAAATGTACAGTTCTTTTGATTTAGATTATTCATTTATCTATTATATGTTGTTCCGCTGCGATTGTGAGATTCCGATATTGTTTCTGTTGCTTCTTCTTTCTTTCTTACTTCTTCTATCTTCTACCTCTTCTTTAACCATAACGGTTCAGTTTTCCAGCCTTCGATTGCTCGGCAGTTGATATAGTGGACGTATTAATGTCGATTTCCGGAAGTCGAAAATCTCGTTCGTTACACTAGACTTTTAGGTTGTATTTAATTCTTGCCTCCTCATTTTCACGTATATTTTTTTTTACTTTCGTTCGCAAACTTTTCCATTCCTATGTACATTTACTTGTGCATTATTAATGCCTGAAGCTTTCAAAATTAAATGTGACATTTATTTTTGTCCCTTCACCTTCATTTCTTAATTATAAATAACCTACAGCTTATTTCTTCTTTTACATTTTGTTTCTCCTGACACCTCATATTCAAAAGCTCTTATTTTTGCAAATCCAAAAGCCATCTTTTATAAAACATGGTTTTTTTCATTCTTCATACACTTCATGTCCTCGTCTTAGTTGTTCATCAATCTTTTCCTAAAGCCTCATCTTGAGAAAAACGTAAGTATTAAAATTTGTTCATTTTTTTAACGCGTACTAGTTTTTATTTTAATAATATTTCTTATAACATGAATACTTTTGCATATAAATTTTGATTCACGCGAGATTTCTTCTGTTGGATTCGTATTTAAATTCCAGAAAACATGAAACTGATTTAGTTGAATTTTGAGATTGTTGAGTTTTGCGCTTTTGTTTGGATTTTTATGGGCCAAAATCAATGGAAAGTGTTTCAACCCACTCATAACTTCTAAAATTTCATATGTTTGTTAAATTAATTTATGATGTGATTATAATTTAGTTATGGTTATTTGAGATATTTTGAATCATAATCTCAGTTAATTTGAATTTATTTGACTTAAATCGTTATTTAATTTATTATTGAATATATTGCCATTTAAATACTTATTATCGAATGTCAATTCTATATTGATATTTATTGATTGTTTGGATGATGAGTGTAACAACTCGCATATTTATCGATTTTATATTTAAATATTTTATTTAAATATTTTATCGTTAGTCAGATTTTAGTCCGAAAAGCTACTTTTTGCAAACAGCCGAATTAGAACTCAAGACCACTTCCATTGAGTTCAAAATGCCGTTTGCGACCTTTTTGAGTATAAGCTTCGATATGTTTGGAGAAAGTTGATTTTTGCTACTTTTTCCCGCTTAGGGCTTTGGTTTGGGCTGAGCCAATTAACCACTTACTAACTCAGTCCCAATCCCCCTCTCCTCTTCATTACTTCATTACAACTCCTAACTCTCTAGCAAAACTGAAAATGGAGGTGGAGAGTGGAAATTAAAACTCCAAGCCCTAGCTTCCTTTGCAAATCCATCTCCTAGCTCCAAAGTTCAAGAGAACCCATTGGTAAGCTTCCTCTTCTTCTTCTCCAACTCATTCTCTCTTTGATTTCAGAAATTTCCCAAACCTAACTTAGGGAATGTTTCTCTTTTAAGCTTTGATTGAAGCTTCTTGAGTTGTTATTGAAGAGGAATTAATCTTAGCTTGTCTTTAAAGCTTTTCCTTCATTGATTTGGGTTCAAAGGTGAGATTTTTAATCTCACATCTATGTTTATAATTCTCTTCTATTGTTAGGTATGAATTCCTAACACTTATTCATGTGCATTTGATTTTGATTTGGGTTGCCTTTGTGAATATTCCAATTTTTAGTGTTTTGAGTTCGATTCGTTAAAAATCCTAACTTTGATGTTTGAACATGTTTTTGGTAATGCATCGAGGAGCATATAGGGCCGGGTAGTCGATTGGCATAAACCCTTAGCGCCGTTGCTCGTGCGATTGCAATTTGATCGAGAGTTGCACCTCTTTTGAAATGGGGTAGGAAGTGCAAGCATACAGGTTCGGCCAACCGAGCCCCCTGGGCCGGCCGACCGACCTGTAGTCCA
Organism: Allium cepa; assembly: GCA_030765085.1. Taxonomy (NCBI): domain Eukaryota; kingdom Viridiplantae; phylum Streptophyta; class Magnoliopsida; order Asparagales; family Amaryllidaceae; genus Allium; species Allium cepa. Next base: position 204,565,798 of record CM060934.1, on the reverse strand, counting down.
GGCACTTCCTGCCTCTGTTTGGAAGTGCTGGTTACAGGCTTCGGCCGACCGAGCCCCCTGGGCCGGTCGACCGACCTGGTGCCCCGAGCACATCCAACCTCTGGTTCGGTCGACCGACTCAGGGAGTCCGGTCGACCGACCTGCTACTATTTGCCAGATTAGCCTATAAGGCTAATTCGTTTGGATTTCCAACTTTAATCGATTCGTGTTGTCTCCCTTTTGTTGTTGTCATTTATTATCGACTTTGATGACCTTTTCTTTGGGAATTTTAGATATATCCACTTTGATGGATTTGATATCGATTTCTTTGGATTTTGTTCACGTTTTCGAATGTGAATCTTAGTGATTGATTGTTCCTACAATCTTCTTCGTGATTTGTCACTTTAAAAATATAAAGGTTTTCTATACTAGTAGTAAATATCAAAACTCTTTCTTCAAATGATTTCAACACTATTTTATTACAAAGCTCGTTTTCTTAAACCGTTTTCCAATCTATTAGTATATACAAGCCTTTACCTCACTCGTATGAGAAATCTAATTAAACGGCTTAGTAAAACAAGTGGTATGAAACGCTTGCGTTTACTTCGTCGGTTAATTATTGGACTTGTTCGATTGAATCTCTTGTGACAATTTTCTAGTGGAGATCTACAATTTGTTCGTAAATATTTAAGTTAAGCTAGTGGTTATGGGACATGAAGCTAAGCTCATATATTTACTAACTTACTGTAATTGACACTTCTCTTTGATCATGACGATCATTTTATGGGTTAGACTAGCATTGTGCGATGTCTCTTTGTCCACGTGGAGGACTGTACGTCGTTTTTATTGAGCTTCGGCTCACCAGGAGGAGCTTCGGCTCAAAGTCCGCAATGGGGGACTACACCCTGTCACGAGGAGCTTCGGCTCACCAGGAGGAGCTTCGGCTCAAAGTCCGCAATGGGGGACTATACCCTGTCACGAGGAGCTTCGGCTCACCAGGAGGAGCTTCGGCTCAAAGTCGGCAATGGGGGACTATACCCTGTCACGAGGAGCTTCGGCTCAACAGGAGGAGCTTCGGCTCAAAGTCCGCAATGGGGGACTATACCCTGTCACGAGGAGCTTCGGCTCACCAGGAGGAGCTTCGGCTCAAAGTCCGCAATGGGGGACTATACCCTGTCACGAGGAGCTTCGGCTCACCAGGAGGAGCTTCGGCTCAATGTCCGCAATGGGGGACTATACCCTGTCAGGAGGAGTTTATTTTTCTGGGATTGGCCATCCTTTTTATTGTGATATCTGGATTTCGTGTGTTGATTTCTGGAATTTATGTTTCACCAACTTTTACGATGGGCATTGATATATATGTCATTTATTGTGGCTTGGTGAATGAAATTAGGAATATGACATTCCTTTTTATCTTGAGTAGATTATTGTCATATTGATTAATCTCTTGTTGATTTTCAATTACTTATTTATCACAGCTAGGCATTGTGATTATTATATGTTTTGTCATACCTCTTATTATATATCACTTTATCTAATATTTATAGCTAGACTGATCCGTTTATTCTTTTTCTTCTTAAATAATACTCGGGTCAGACCGAGATTTTACAGGTGCTTTTGCTTGACTCCTTATCCGTCTACATCTGATCTTTTGGTTAACTACTTAGATTAGTCGTAGCTTTCGTTGTATACACTTGAGATATAGACTCATAGTTGTATTCTTTTGTATAGCACTTGTATATATTCCTTTGTATTATTGTGGATCTTTTTGACCACTACTCTGATGAACACTTTCATGTGTTATATTCATATCTATTTCCGCCTTTGTGATATGAATTGTCTGTGACTGATTTATGTTATGTTTACTTCTATATTTGTTTCCGAAGATATTATAGCCACTGTGTAGTAGCTTTGTGTTTGTATCGGTGTGTCGGATTTTCCTCTTGAGATGAAAAGTTATATTTTTATCTGACATATCGGTGCTCGCGCAAAGCAATTACACGGATGGTCGCTCCTCAACAGCCTTATTCTCTGTGCTAGTTGACAGCATTACTCCGTAGTGTTCTTGGCTAGCGTGGGTATAGAGGTGGGGCATCACAGCTTGGTATCAGAGCCAAACTTCGGAACAATATGGAATATTATAACAAGGATCATCGTCCTAAGTCTTTCTTAGGAGTCGTGCTTTAGGATTTAATTCGAGTCTTCGTACCGATTCATCCTATTTTCTTTATGATTCCTTGTTTTATCTATCAAGAATTGCTTGATATTTATCTTGAGAATAACTTTTTCCTCTTCTTTCTTTCTTACTTAAAGAAGAGAAATGGTTAGACCTGGCCATCCTAGCGCCGGTCAATCTAGTGCTACTCCCCTGGATGGAGTATTCATGTCTGCTCAACAACTTTTGGATCTTGTAAAGAATCAAGAGTTTATCTATGCTTTGAGTAAGAACCCCGAAATGGTTCTACCTTTGAAACTTGAAGTTTCTTTCAATCAGCTTGTAGATGTTACTCTTCTTCATGGAGAGGTTGGTAAAGGAAGTGTTTGTGATATTGGGACTTCCAAGAAGAGGCATATTATGTTCAAGAGACTTAACCCCAATAAGAGAGTGAAGCAAACTACTTTTGTAGCAAAGACTCCAATCCCTAATCATGGAGGATGCTACAATTGTAATTCTAAGGACCACTATGCAAAGGAGTGTCCGGAGCCACTCTTTTGTCACTATTGCAAAAATACAGGTCATCATATTTCTTCCTGCCCCAAACTTCAAAGCAAGAAGAAGGTGGAACAAGAAACTTCGGTAGCCAAGACTCCTACCCCAAGTCGTAAACAATGCTACAACTGTGGTTCCATGGACCATTATGTAATTAAGTGTCCGAGACCCCTCTTTTGTCACTATTGCAAGAAACCGGGTCATCTTTTATCTGCGTGTCCCAAACTTTTGAACAAGGACATGAGAAAGCTAAATATTGTGCAAGCTTCTGGTAACACTTCTCGTGGTCAAGGTATTTCTCATTTAATCATCGATTACATTTATTTTGTGATCTTCTTATTTGAGTTCTTTTTGATATAGATTTCATCTCATTATTTTTATATCAAAAGAAGTTGTCGATTCTTTTTCTTTAAACATTTTGGGCTTGATGACTTCTTTGAGAATTGTGAATCCGGATGGTAGATCCGCAACACTCAATTTGCTTTCTATTGATGTCGAAATTATTTTATGTGATTTTTGTTTCCGAGCCGATTTTTACTTAGGCTTCGGAATTGATTTGTGCGATAGGATTGGCTTAATCATTAATGAAGCCTATATCCTATTTCCTCGAGTGGATTATTCATCTTTGACATTTTCAATCTGTTAAGCAGATTTCTATTTTTTCCTTTATGATTTTGAATTAAAAATTGATGGCATCATTTTATTCTTTAAGCTCACATGTTGAGTAGAGCGTTATTTCTCACATTCATGTAGTTTGAGAAATTTTTCGGTATTTTTGAGTTTGTCTTAGGATTATCACCTAAGATATCTTTTGTGTGGTGCTAAGGTCTTTTCAGTTTGACTTTACCTTCGGTTTTCGTTTGCTACGAGTTGCGGAAATTAGCATTCCACTTACCGCATTCCACACTCGTTATGATTCTTATGAATGACTTATTATGTCATTCAATTTGTCCAGCTTATTTCATCCATTTCATAAATCGAATATTCTATGAATATTTCGATGAGACTACTCTTGATTTACTGATTTTGGATGAAAATAGAAAATTAAAATTTTGCAAATCTATTTCATAAGATTTATTTATAAGTATAACTGGATTTTTGTTCTTAAAACGAACAAAGAATATTCTTAGAAGTTTTTGAAAAACTTACTTATCCTATAGAATATGATTTTGTGATTGTATTGCCCATTTAGTGTTTTAAGAATTTTGGTCGATGCGCGTGATCAACGTTATCGATAGGAATTTCCTAAACGCTTTGATGAGACAATCAAACACAGTAAAATTCACTTCAAATAAGTAAAATTTTCTAAAAAGATGATTACATAAGTTAATTGTAATTTTGAGAGTTTTATTTTTTGGGAAAGAATATTATTTAAAGGAAATTCATTCTTTTCGAAACTCTTATTCTTGTGATTCCTGAAGGGGAACCAAGACTTTGCTATTTGTACCGATACTAGTCGTATTGGTTTGGGTGTCGTTCTCTTGCAAAAGAGAACGTGCTATCACTTGTGCCTCTAAATCATTATAGTTTATCGAGACTAGATATGCCACTCATGATCTAGTGCTCTCGGCTGTTGTTTTTACTTTTGAAAATTTGGCATCATCATTTTTGGACGAGAAATTTGTTCTCTACCCCGATCATAAATCTTTGGAATAATTATTTTCTCATATGGAACTCCATGTTGACTCGAGTTCCTGGCATCTTATGATCTTGATATTCTGGAAATCGTGTTGCCTTTGCGCTTTGTCGTAGGCAACAAGTTGTTGATTCTTTGATGTTGTCTGAATGGAATTATCTTTTTATCAAGTTCATCGGACGTTTTGATATACTTCGTTCTATTGAGCTTCATCTCATTTCTTTTATGCACTAGCGTCCGATGTTCTTTTATGGTGTTCGGTTCATCGGATGTTTTGTTATTATACTACATCGATGTTCCATCTTATCTGGATCAATGGATGTACCATTATTATACTACATCATTGTTCCGGTTTATCGGTTCATTGGACGTACCGTTTTTATACTACGTCGGTGTTCCAAATTATTCGAGTTTCTAGTTCCTCGGGCGTACCGTTTTGTACTACGCCGTTGCACCGGCTCAATTTTCTGCTATTCTTGACGTTCCCCACGTCTTTTATCTACGGAAATGCCTTAGGGATTCCGGTTTTTATTCTTGAGCCCGGTGATATTGTGGAAATTGAAGTTTCACCAGATTTGATTTTGAGCAACATCCTATTCGAATTATTGCTTCGAAGCTCAAACGACTTCGAAATAAAGATGTTCTTCTTGTGAGATTTCAATGGTTCTCAAATCCTAGGGATTACTCTTGGGAATCTTGAGAATTCATTGAGCGATCCCGTTCTTGCTAACTCTTTCGTGCTCTTTATGGTGAACTTCTTATTTCAAATTTCTTTTGTGTTGATATGCTTCCATGGTTGTTACTTCTTATTTTCCTCTTAAGTATTGCGAGGACGCAATTTCCTTAAGGAGGGGAGTCTGTAACAACCCGCATATTTATCGATTTTATATTTAAATATTTTATTTAAATATTTTATCGTTAGTCGGATTTTAGTCCGAAAAGCTACTTTTTGCAAACAGCCGAATTAGGACTCAAGACCACTTCCATTGAGTTCAAAATGTCGTTTGCGGCCTTTTTGAGTATAAGCTTCGATATGTTTGGAGAAAGTTGATTTTTGCTACTTTTTCCCGCTTAGGGCTTTGGTTTGGGCTGAGCCAATTAACCACTTACTAACTCAGTCCCAATCCACCTCTCCTCTTTATTACTTCATTCCAACTCCTAACTCTCTAGCAAAACTGAAAATGGAGGTGGAGAGTGGAAATTAAAACTCCAAGCCCTAGCTTCCTTTGCAAATCCATCTCCTTGCTCCAAAGTTCAAGAGAACCCATTGGTAAGCTTCCTCTTCTTCTTCTCCAACTCATTCTCTCTTTGATTTCAGAAATTTCCTAAACCTAACTTAGGGAATGTTTCTCTTTTAAGCTTTGATTGAAGCTTCTTGAGTTGTTATTGAAGAGGAATTGATCTTAGCCTGTCTTTAAAGCTTTTCCTTCATTGATTTGGGTTCAAAGGTGAGATTTTTAATCTCACATCTATGCTTATAATTCTCTTCTATTGTTAGGTATGAATTCCTAACACTTATTCATGTGCATTTGATTTTGATTTGGATTGCTTTTGCGAATATTCCAATTTTTAGAGTTTTGAGTTCGATTCGTTAAAAATCCTAACTTTGATGTTTGAACATGTTTTTGGTGATGCATCGAGGAGCATATAGGGCTGGGTAGTCGATTGGCATAAAACCTTAGCGCCGTTGCTCGTGCGATTTCAATTTGATCGAGAGTTGCACCTCTTTTGAAATAGGGTAGGAAGTGCAAGCATACAGGTTCGGCTGACCGAGCCCCCTGGGCCGGCCGACCGACCTGTAGTCCAGGCACTTCCTGCCTCTGTTTGGAAGTGCTGGTTACAGGCTTCGGCCGACCGAGCCCCCTGGGCCGGTCGACCGACCTGGTGCCCCGAGCACTTCCAACCTCTGGTTCGGTCGACCGACTCAGGGTGTCCGGTCGACCGACCTGCTACTATTTGCCAGATTAGCCTATATTGCTAATTCGTTTGAATTTCCAACTTTAATCGATTCGTGTTGTCTCCCTTTTGTTATTGTCATTTATTATCGACTTTGATGACCTTTTCTTTGGGAATTTTAGATATATCCACTTTGATGGATTTGATATCGATTTCTTTGGATTTTATTCACGTTTTCGAATGTGAATCTTAGTGATTGATTGTTCCTACAATCTTCTTCGTGATTTGTCACTTTAAAAATATAAAGGTTTTCTATACTAGTAGTAAATATCAAAACTCTTTCTTCAAATGATTTCAACACTATTTTATTACAAAGCTCGTTTTCTTAAACCGTTTTCCAATCTATTAGTATATACAAGCCTTTACCTCACTCGTATGAGAAATCTAATTAAACGGCCTAGTAAAACAAGTGGTATGAAACGCTTGCGTTTACTTCGTCGGTTAATTATTGGACTTGTTCGATTGAATCTCTTGTGACAATTTTCTAGTGGAGATCTACAATTTGTTTGTAAATATTTAAGTTAAGCTAGTGGTTATGGGACATGAAGCTAAGCTCATATATTTACTAACTTACTGTAATTGACACTTCTCTTTGATCATGACGATCATTTTATGGTTTAGACTAGCATTGTGCTATGTCTCTTTGTCCACGTGGAGGACTGTACGTCGTTTTTATTGAGCTTCGGCTCACCAGGAGGAGCCTCGGCTCAAAGTCCACAATGGGGGACTATACCCTGTCATGAGGAGCTTCGGCTCACCAGGAGGAGCTTCGGCTCAAAGTCCACAATGGGGGACTATACCCTGTCACGAGGAGCTTCGGCTCACCAGGAGGAGCTTCGGCTGAAAGTCCGCAATGGGGGACCATACCCTGTCATGAGGAGCTTCGGCTCACCAGGAGGAGATTCGGCTCAATGTCCGCAATGGGGGACTATACCCTGTCAGGAGGAGTTTACTTTTTTGGGATTGGCCATCCTTTTTATTGTGATTTTTTGATTTCGTGTGTTGATTTCTGGAATTTATGTTTCACCAACTTTTACGATGGGCATTGATATATATGTCATTTATTGTGGCTTGGTGAATGAAATTAGGAGTATGACATTCCTTTTTATCTTGAGTAGATTATTGTGATATTGATTAATCTCTTGTTGATTTTCAATTACTTATTTATCACAGCTTGGCACTGTGATTATTATATGTTTGTGTCATACCTCTTATTATATATCACTTCATCTAATATTTATAGCTAGACTGATCCGTTTATTATTTTTCTTCTTAAATAATACTCGAGTCAGACCGAGATTTTACGGGTGCTTCTGCTTGACTCCTTATCCGTCTACATCTGATCTTTTGGTTAACTACTTAGATTAGTAGTAGCTTTTGTTGTATACACTTGAGATATAGACTCATGGTTGTATTCTTTTGTATAGCACTTGTATTTATTCCTTTGTATTATTGTGGATCTTTTAGACCACTACTCTGATGAACACTTTCATGTGTTATATTCATATCTATTTCCGCCTTTGTGATATGAATTGTCTGTGACTGATTTATGTTATGTTTACTTCTATATTTGTTTCCGAAGATATTATAGCCACCGTGTATTAGCTTTGTGTTTGTATCGGTATGTTGGATTTTCCTCTTGAGATGAAAAGTAATATTTTTATCTTACATATCGGTGCTCGCGCAAAGCGATTACACGGATGGTCGCTTCTCAACAGCCTTATTCTCCGTGCTAGTTGACAGCATTACTCCGTAGTGTTCTTGGCTAGCATGGGTATAGAGGTGGGGCGTCACAGCTTAGTATCAGAGCCAAACTTCGGAACAATATGGAATATTATAACAAGGATCATCGTCCTAAGTCTTTCTTAGGAGTCGTGCTTTAGGATTTAATTCGAGTCTTCGTACCAATTCATCCTATTTTCTTTGTGATTCCTTGTTTTATCTATCAAGAATTGCTTGATATTTATTTTGAGAATAAATTTTTCCTCTTCTTTCTTTCTTTCTTAAAGAAGAGAAATGGTTAGACCTGGCCGTCCCAACGCCAGTCAATCTAGTGCTACTCCCCTGGATGGAGTATTCATGTCTGCTCAACAACTTTTGGATCTTGTAAAGAATCAAGAGTTTGTCTATGCTTTGAGTAAGAACCCCGAAATGGTTCTACCTTTGAAACTTGAAGTTTCTTTCAATCAGCTCGTAGATGTTACTCTTCTTCATGGAGAGGTTGGTAAAGGAAGTGTTTGTGATATTGGGACTTCCAAGAAGAGGCATATTATGTTCAAGAGCCTTAACCCCAATAAGAGAGTGAAGCAAACTACTTTTGTAGCAAAGACTCCAATCCCTAATCATGGAGGATGCTACAATTGTAATTCTAAGGACCACTATGCAAAGGAGTGTCCGGAGCCACTCTTTTGTCGCTATTGCAAAAATACAGGTCATCATATTTCTTCCTGCCCCAAACTTCAAAGCAAGAAGAAGGTGGAACAATAAACTTCGGTAGCCAAGACTCCTACCCCAAGTCGTAAACAATGCTAGAATTGTGGTTCCATGGACCATTATGTAATTAAGTGTCCGAGACCCCTCTTTTGTCGCTATTGCAAGAAACCGGGCCATCTTTTATCTGCGTGTCCCAAACTTTTGAACAAGGACATGAGAAAGCTAAATATTGTGCAAGCTCCTGGTAACACTTCTCGTGGTCAAGGTATTTCTCATTTAATCCTTGATTACATTTATTTTGTGATCTTCTTATTTGAGTTCATTTTTATATAGGTTTCATCTCATTATTTTTATATCAAAAGAAGTTGTCGATTCTTTTTCTTTAAACATTTTGGGCTTGATGACTTCTTTGAGAATTGTGAATCCGGATGGTAGATCCGCAACACTCAATTTGCTTTCTATTGATGTCGAAATTATTTTATGTGATTTTTCTTTCTGAGCCGATTTTTACTTAGGCTTCGGAATTGATTTGTGCGATAGGATTGGCTTAATCATTAATGAAGCCTATATCCTATTTCCTCGAGTGGATTATTCATCTTTGACATTTTCAATCTGTTAAGCAGATTTCTATTTTTTCCTTTATGATTTTGAATTAAAAATTGATGGCATCATTTTATTCTTTAAGCTCACATGTTGAGTAGAGTGTTATTTCTCTCATTCATGTAGTTTGAGAAATTTTCCGGTATTTTTGATTTTGTCTTAGGATTATCACCTAAGATATCTTTTGTTTGGTGCTAAGGTCTTTTCAGTTTGACTTTACCACCGGTTTTCGTTTGCTACGAGTTGCGGAAATTAACATTCCACTTACCGCATTCCGCACTCGTTATGATTTTTATGAATGACTTATTATGTCATTCAATTTGTCCAGCTTATTTCATCCATTTCATAAATCGAATATTCTATGAATATTTCGATGAGACTACTCTTGTATTTACTGATTTTGGATGAAAATAGAAATTTAAAATTTTGCAAATCTTTTTCATTAGATTTATTTATAAGTATAACTGGATTTTTGTTCTTAAAACGAACAAAGAATATTCTTAGAAGTTTTTGAAAAACTTACTTATCCTATAGAATATGATTTTGTGATTGTATTGCCCATTTAGTGTTTTAAGAATTTTGGTCGATGCGCTTGATCAACGTTATCGATAGGAATTTCCTAAACGCTTTGATGAGACAATCAAACACAGTAAAATTCACTTCAAATAAGTAAAATTTTCTAAAAAGATGATTACATAAGTTAATTGTAATTTTGAGAGTTTTAGTTTTTGGGAAAGAAGATTATTTAAAAGAAATTCTTTCTTTTCGAAACTCTTATTCTTGTGATTCCTGAAGGGGAACCATGACTTTGCTATTTGTACCGATACTAGTCGTATTGGTTTGGGTGTCGTTTTCTTGCAAAAGAGAACGTGCTATCACTTGTGCGTCTAAATCATTATAGCTTATCGAGACTAGATATGCCACTCATGATCTAGTGCTCTCGGCTGTTGTTTTTACTTTTGAAAATTTGGCATCATCATTTTTGGACGAGAAATTTGTTCTCTACCCCGATCATAAATCTTAGGAATAATTATTTTCTCATATGGAACTCCATGTTGACTCGAGTTCCTGGCATCTTATGATCTTGATATTCTGGAAATCGTGTTGCCTTTGCGCTTTGTCGTAGGCAACAAGTTGTTGATTCTTTAATGTTGTCTGAATGGAATTATCTTTTTATCAAGTTCATCGGACGTTTTGATATACTTCGTTCTATTGAGCTTTATCTCATTTCTTTTATGCACTAGCGTCCGATGTTCTTTTATGGTGTTCGGTTCATCGGATGTTTTGTTATTATACTACATCGATGTTCCATCTTATCTGGATCAATGGATGTACCATTATTATACTACATCATTGTTCCGGTTTATCGGTTCATTGGACGTACCGTTTTTGTACTACGTCGGTGTTCCAAATTATTCGAGTTTCTAGTTCCTCGGGCGTACCGTTTTGTGCTACGCCGTTGCACCGGCTCAATTTTTTGCTATTCTTGACGTTCCCCACGTCTTTTATCTACGAAAATGCCTTAGGGATTCCGATTTTTATTCTTGAGCCCGGTGATATTATGGAAATTGAAGTTTCACCAGATTTGATTATGAGCAACATCCTATTCGAATTATTGCTTCGGAGCTCAAACGACTTCGAAATAAAGATGTTCTTCTTGTGAGAGTTCAATGGTTCTCAAATACTAGGGATTACTCTTGGGAATTTTGAGAATTCATTGAGCGATCCCGTTTTTGCTAACTCTTTCGTGATCTTTATGGTGAACTTCTTATTTCAATTTTCTTTTGTGCTGATATGCTTCCATGGTTGTTACTTCTTATTTTCCTCTTAAGTATTGCGAGGACGCAATTTCTTTAAGGAGGGGAGTCTGTAACAACCCGCATATTTATCGATTTTAGTCCGAAAAGCTACTTTTTGCAAACAGCCGAATTAGGACTCGAGACCACTTCCATTGAGTTCAAAATGTCGTTTGCGACCTATTTGAGTATAAGCTTCGATATGTTTGGAGAAAGTTGATTTTTGCTACTTTTTCCCGCTTAGGGCTTTGGTTTGGGCTGAGCCAATTAACCACTTACTAACTCAGTCCCAATCCCTCTCTTCTCTTCATTACTTCATTCCAACTCCTAAATCTCTAGCAAAACTGAAAATGGAGGTGGAGAGTGGAAATTAAAACTCCAAGCCCTAGCTTCCTTTGCAAATCCATCTCCTAGCTCCAAAGTTCAAGAGAACCCATTGGTAAGCTTCCTCTTCTTCTTCTCCAACTCATTCTCTCTTTGATTTCAGAAATTTCCTAAACCAAACTTAGGGAATGTCTCTCTTTTAAGCTTTGATTGAAGCTTCTTCAGTTGTTATTGAAGAGGAATTGATCTTAGCTTGTCTTTAAAGCTTTTCCTTCATTGATTTGGGTTCAAAGGTGAGATTTTTAATCTCACATCTATGCTTATAATTCTCTTCTATTGTTAGGTATGAATTCCTAACACTTATTCATGTGCATTTGATTTTGATTTGGATTGCTTTTGTGAATATTCCAATTTTTAGTGTTTTGAGTTCGATTCGTTAAAAATCCTAACTTTGATGTTTGAACATGTTTTTGGTGATGCATCGAGGAGCATATAGGGACGAGTAGTCGATTGGCATAAACCCTTAGCGCCGTTGCTCGTGCGATTGCAATTTGATCGAGAGTTTCACCTCTTTTGAAATAGGGTAGGAAGTGCAAGCATACAGGTTCGGCCGACCGAGCCCCCTGTGCCGGCCGACCGACCTGTAGTCCAGGCACTTCCTGCCTCTGTTTGGAAGTGCTAGTTACAGGCTTCGGCCGACCGAGCCCCCTGGGATGGTTGACCGACCTGGTGCCCCGAGCACTTCCAACCTCTGGTTCGGTCGACCGACTCTGGGAGTCCGGTCGACCGACCTGCTACTATTTGCCAGATTATCCTATATTGCTAATTCGTTTGAATTTTCAACTTTAATCAATTCGTGTTGTCTCCCTTTTGTTGTTGTCATTTATTATCGACTTTGATGACCTTTTCTTTGGGAATTTTAGATATATCCACTTTGATGGATTTGATATCGATTTCTTTAGATTTTATTCACGTTTTCGAATGTGAATCTTAGTGATTGATTGTTCCTACAATCTTCTTCGTGATTTGTCACTTTAAAAGTATAAAGGTTTTCTATACTAGTAGTAAATATCAAAACTCTTTCTTCAAATGATTTCAACACTATTTTATTACAAAGCTCGTTTTCTTAAACCGTTTTCCAATCAATTAGTATATACAAGCCTTTACCTCACTCGTATGAGAAATCTAATTAAATGGCTTAGTAAAACAAGTGGTATGAAACGCTTGCGTTTACTTCGTCGGTTAATTATTGGACTTGTTCGATTGAATCTCTTGTGACAATTTTCTAGTGGAGATCTACAATTTGTTCGTAAATATTTAAGTTAAGCTAGTGGTTATGGAACATGAAGCTAAGCTCATATATTTACTAACTTACTATAATTGACACTTCTCTTTGATCATGACGACCATTTCATGGTTTAGACTAGCATTGTGCGATGTCTCTTTGTCCACGTGGAGGACTGTACATCGTTTCAATTGAGCTTCGGCTCACCAGGAGGAGCTTCGGCTCAAAGTCCGCAATGGGGGACTATACCCTGTCACGAGGAGCTTCGGCTCACCAGGAGGAGCTTCGGCTCATAGTCCGCAATGGGGGACTATACCCTGTCACGAGGAGCTTCGGCTCACCAGGAGGAGCTTCGGCTCAAAGTCCGCAATGGGGGACTATACCCTGTCATAAGGAGCTTCGGCTCACCAGGAGGGGATTCGGCTCAATGTCCGCAATGGGGGACTATACCCTGTCAGGAGGAGTTTATTTTTCTAGGATTGGCCATCCTTTTTATTGTGATTTCTGGATTTCATGTTTTGATTTCTGGAATTTATGTTTCACCAACTTTTATGATGGGCTTTGATATATATGTCATTTATTGTAGCTTGGTGAATGAAATTAGGAGTATGACATTCCTTTTTATCTTGAGTAGATTATTGTGATATTGATTAATCTCTTGTTGATTTTCAATTACTTATTTATCACAGCTTGGCATTGTGATTATTATATGTTTGTGTCATACCTCTTATTATATATCACTTCATCTAATATTTATAGCTAGACTGATCCGTTTATTATTTTTCTTCTTAAATAATACTCGAGTCAGACCGAGATTTTACGGGTGCTTCTGCTTGACTCATTATCCGTCTACATCTGATCTTTTGGTTAACTACTTAGATTAGTAGTAGCTTTTGTTGTATACACTTGAGATATAGACTCATAGTTGTATTCTTTTGTATAGCACTTGTATCTATTCCTTTGTATTATTGTGGATCTTTTTGACCACTACTCTGATGAACACTTTCATGTGTTATATTCATATCTATTTCCGCTTTTTTGATATGAATTTTCTGTGACTGATTTATGTTATGTTTACTTCTATATTTGTTTCCGAAGATATTATAGCCACCGTGTAGTAGCTTTGTGTTTGTATCGGTATGTCAGATTTTCCTCTTGAGATGAAAAGTTATATTTTTATCTGACATATCGGTGCTCGCGCAAAGCAATTACACGGATGGTCGCTCCTCAACGGCCTTATTCTCCGTGCTAGTTGACAGCATTACTCCGTAGTGTTCTTGGCTAGCGTGTGTATAGAAGTGGGGCGTCACAATGAGTGTGGTGGATGTTGATTGTTGATGTTGGATGAATGGATATTGTATTTTATATCGTTATAAACTGCAAGTTCATTATGGATTTTTAGTTTATTCGGTACTACGGTTTGCAATGATACATAACTGTAAGATATTAAATTGTAGATTGAAATGATAAATATCCATATCACTTGACCCTAGGGTAGAAATTATATACGGACACCGAATTGGTTAAATTAAATGATTTTAAAATTCTTAATTTTTGTATGGAATTAAATGAATAGTTAAACTGGATATAAATTCCAAACTCATATTTTAATATAAACTGTTTAGAAGAATATATTATTTTAAAATTTCTAATTATTCATATTTTCAAATTTACTAAACAATTTAACTAATATTAACTATATAAAATTATTTTAATATATTTAAACCATTTTTTATTTATTTTAATATAATTAATCTATTTTAAATCTATTTAATCTATTTTAATTATACTTAATCTAATTTAAATCCATTTAACTATCTTAAATCAATTTAAAATTATATTTAACCTATAATTAAACTATTTATATTCTTTAAACTATTTCTAAATTTTTGGACTAAGTAAAAGTGGAAGTGTTTAAATTCAATTCATTGTTTTAAAAGAGAATAAATTGAAAATGATGATTTTGAAGTAAGGTTTTACCCTATTTTGGAAATATGACTATGGAAGAAATTATGACCTTTTGAAAGGATATATAATTCAAAACTATGATTTCAAAGTGAATATGATTTCAAAGTGAAAATGATTTCGGAGTAAATATGATTTGAAAGTGATATAGTTGAGAATACGATATTTTCATATCAATTATGAAATGATTTTATAAATATAAAAGAACCATCCGGTGTGTAATAAGCGATTGGTTATTAAAGAGACCGGGATTGGATATTGTCATACTCTCTGCCAATACTGAAAACCATTTTAACAACTGTGTACATGGTGGAGATTCCAAAAATGAAGTAGGATGGTTTGGCGAATGATTTCTATATAAGGTATGACGTGACCCTGACTCCCGATCGGACATGCTTCTTCGATACCTTATTATGACATTTGTGATCATTTGGTGGCCACCACTCGATTTTGATTTGGGAGTGTGTTCCGAGGTGGGCAGTAGTAACTGCTATGCGTTACCACTGACCCGGTTCTACACTTGGTATATCTACCCTGGAATTGCCTTATGTGCCGTGTTCACATGCCCTAACATGCTTTCTATAAGTTTTTTTTTACCATACCTACAGAGTGCCCTTTGATAGCCCTCTAGTTTATGGAGGAACTACGGTACTGTATAGACTATAGGAATATATAAAAATGTGTCAAGTGGGATATGAGTAACACCTTAAATCTATTTTAATACTTTACTGTAAACATTATTATAATAGTGTATTGTACTACATAGTAGATAGTTTAACGGATACTTAGGAGATGTGAATCTCGAGCATCTCTTGAGTCACTGCACTCACGTTAGACACTAGATAGGAGATGTCAAACCCCGTAAACATCTCTAACGCCATTCCACTCATATTTTACCATTGATTTAACTTACATAAGATCATTTAGTTCTGACTCCAGTGTTTTGTCTTTCCATTTCGGTCGGGTCAGCCTGAGCATTTCAGGATTCAAAGACCTTATTTTTGAAGGACGAAGATTGTAACAATCCCTTTTTTAAACCAAGTTTGATTTAGTAATTAATATAATTTTTTGAATCAAATTATGAATTAATTTGAATTTTTCCAAAAATAAATAAGATATGTGTTTATATAGATGGTAAAATAGTTTTTTGATTTGAAATTCAAAATATAAATATCTTAAAAATAAATTGGATTTAAGAACTCTATAATTTTGAACTAATAAAAATTTGTTTTATAATATATATGTATATGTTGTGATATGGAAGTTATGTTTTGAATTTAATATAATAATTTTAAAAGAACATTTAAAGTTAAATTCTATATTTAAAAAAACTTATACGTATAATATATATATATATGTGTGTGTGTGTGTGTGTGTGTTTATTTATTAATGTATAAATAGTTTCAAATCATTTTCTTTAAAAGATTATATACATATTAATAAAAGGAAATGCATTAATTAAAAATATGCATTAATTAAAAATAGAAAATATAAATCATATATACATATATACACACACACACACACACATGTATATATATGTATATATTAAACAAAATTTAAAATAAAATATAAAATTATATAAAAACATTAATGCATGCATAAGGACAAGTGTAAGTTAATTTTATCATGAATCTAACATTTGTCGCTTAATTATACCATGCATTAAACAAGTTTAAACCATGTAATATGAAATTAAACAAGTGTCATGTTTAATTAATTCTCTTTCATTTTTGAAGATAATAAAACATTCCTATATATACACATCTACTTCTACTCTTCTCATTTTCTTTCATGCATTCAAAAACTAAAAGAAAAAAAAAGAGAAAACAAAAACCAAACAAGATACCAATCAAACAACAACAAGATACAAAAGCAACAAACAACCTGAAGCTATAGATCAGCAGCATCTCAAACTTAATCAAGCTTCAGATCAGTTTTCAAGATAAAGCTCACAATTTCAGATCAAAAGTACAACAAACAAGTAGATCATCTCAAATATCAAGCTTCAGTAAACAATCAAGTTCTAGATTTTCAAAAAAAATAAGGCTTAGCTTCTTTGTTCTTTTTATCCAAGTGAGTAAACTATTTGAATTTGTTCATAAATCTTGATGTTTGGATTGATATTTGAGGTATGTTATGAAAAATGATTGTGTGGATGAAAATTACCCTGCATGTGTGTGTGTGTGTGTATATAGATGACTGTGTGCATGTCTGTGTACATGCACAAATATATATCCCTGTTTCAATTCATAGACTAAATCAAAATTCCAAAATCAATTTCTCTTCATACATTCAGTATTAGGCTAGGATTGCTTAATGAAAAATGATTGTAATAGTGTAAATTTATTTCTAAAAATAATTTCAAATGTATATGTTGAGCATTTATTTCAAAAATGGTAAATTACAGCGAAAATCATTATAAGTCAGAAAACCAAAGGTTTGGAATTCATGTTTTGATTTTACAATCTGATTTTTGGTGCAAAATGATGATTTTTGATAATCAAATCATGATTTTTAGTGTTGGGTATGTCGAGATATCTCGAGTTGATCGGTTTTGGGGTTTTCATCGAATTCTGACGATCGACGAGGAGTTGTTCGTCATGTTTAAGTCTCGAGGTGGCTCGAGAATCGAGGGTCGGAGGAAAAATGGTGGATGGATTTATAGATGGTTGTGTTGGCCGAACGACAACAAAGTAGGGTTTAAGGCTTGGGTTTGGTCGAGGGCATTTACGTAGCTATTTCGAGTTCGTCGTCGCACCGTAGTCGACCAGTGTAGGGGGTTAGGAAGAGGATGCTCTGGCAAGTCTCCAAGCGTGATGACGTTGTCTACGATGGTCGGAGTTAGGCATTCGAGGCGATTTTGTTGAATGGGTTTTGTTACAGGTGGTGCTAGGTGTTCTCGATTTCGATTCAGGTGTTTGTCATGGGTTCTGGGTGGTCGAGTTCATGGCATGGTGATCGGTGACTTGTGGGTGGTAGCGTCGATGATCGGAGTGGTGCCAATCGATCGTGCACGTGTACGTGCATCTGTGTGTCAGGGATAATGCTGTGGGTTTGAGAAGAAAAGGATGCCTCGGGTTTGATCTCGAGGAAATATGGTGTTGGCTCGAGTTAGAACACGGGTGGTTTGTGAGTATGTAATAGTTTATAAACTTAAACAAAACAAAGTTAAAAAAATAAAAAAAAAGGGATGGCTCGGGGTTTTGCTTCGGAAAATCTGAAACTAGCTTGGGTGGGAACTCGAGTTTGTCTCGGGTTCATGTTATAACAGTTTTGAAATTTAAATAAAACAAGTTTTTAAAGTTTAAAATAAAACAAGTTTTAAGCTATATTCTTAAAAAAAATCTTTTATATAATAAATGTTTATTTAATCCTTGGTTGATAAAAGTTGTATAGTTTATTTTAACTTAAAATTAATTTATTTATTTCTTAAGTTTATTTTTTTAAATAAAATTAAATATCTTAATTAAGAAGTTAGTTAAAAAGATAAAGATGTTTATAGTTGTTGATTAACTTAAAGGTCTATGTTAATTTATGGGTTAATAATGAATTTATTTCAATGGTTAAATTTTTTAAGTTAATTGTTTTTTGGTTTAAATTGATTTGGTTTTAAAATAATTATATATTAGGTTAATTATTTGATTTAAATCCCTAAGTGTTTTAAAAAAAATTAATGATGTAATTAAGTGAGTGTTTAGGTTAAATGTTTTAATTATTAATTTAAAGATCTTAGTTAATTCATATGTTAATGATAATTAATTTCAGAGGTTTATTTAATAAGGTTTAAAATGATGATTAAATAATTAATAAAGATAAATGGTTTATCTTAAGTTAATTGGAATCTTAATTTATTGAAGGATCGTTAATTAGTAAATTAATGACAATTACTTAATGTGATTAGTTAAAGGATAATCAATTGATTAAAGGTTAATTAATTAATATAAGTAATTAAAGGATAATTACTTAATGAAATTAATTAAGGATAATTACTTAATATAATTAGTAAAAGATTATTACTTTATGTAATTAAGGGATAATTACTTAATGTGATTACTTAAAGGATAATTGATTAATTAAAGGTTAATTAATTAATAGTCAAAGGTTAATTAATGACAAAAGGATGATTAATTGATGTGATTAATTAAGGGTCAATTAATTAATGTAATTAACTTAAGTTTAATTAATTTATGTGATTAATTAAGGATAATTACTTAATGTGATTACTTAAAGGATAATTAATTAATTAAAGGTTAATTAATTAATAATCAAAGGTTAATTAATGACTAAAGGACGATTAATTAATCTGATTAATTAAGGGTGAATTAATTAATGTAATTAACTTAAGGTTAATTAATTTATGTGATTAATTAAGGGATAATTACTTAATGTAAGTAATTAAAGGATAATTACTTAAAGGATAATTAGTTAATTAAAGAGTTAATTTCTTAATGTAATTAATTAAGGGTTAATTAATTAATGTAATTAGCTTAAGGTTAATTAAATTATGCGATTAATTAAGGGATAATTAATTAATTGAGGATGATTAATTAAGATGGATAATTAAGGATGATTTATTAATTAATTAAAATAATATCAATGGTTTGTAATTAATTAATGTTAATTAAGCAGATCAGAATTAGGTAATAAGTTCGTAAGTAATTAATTTATTTGGTTTAAATTAATTATAAATTATGTGATTAATTAATCTTGCTTATAGATGATTGGATTGTATTAAATGCCTTGAATTGATTGATATTTCTGATATGTGATGTTCTATGATATGATAAATATTTATCTGTGATAAATTGCTGTGTGAATGTGAACTTATGAGTTGAATTAAGATTGTTTACTTAAACAACTTGGCCTGTAAAACGACATTTGAATTTCAATGCGACCAGGGGTCGGATTCTAAATGGTTATCCGAAAACCACATTGAATCTTAAAGGTGGATCTTTTGTTCAAAAGATTAACAATATAAATTTGTTGTGAATGATCCACTTGTTTTTTAAATAAGCACTCATTATTCGGTTAAGCCACGGGAGGACATTACGTCATAAAACCCATTCCAAATAATGATATGACGAAATGGGATAGCATTTGAAGACGGTGGTTAAAGACTGAGTATTTTCGTAAATGAAAGGATTACATATCGAATGTCTCTACACCGAGTTGCTTCGGTATAGAGATTTAAATTACCTTATAAGATGGGGAGTCCGGACGTGATTAGGGAATATCCGAATTTGCAAGGACTTCTTTCCTTAATTGGACGAAGTGCCTTCGATTCCATTCAGACCCAGGATGGACTTGTATGGATGTATGTCTGACATTACACTTTGAGATGTAAAGCGGGTTTCTATCAAATACATTTCTTTTTGGTGGCGGAGAATTTATTCTTTTAGCTTAACACCTTTCTCTATGACGTACGAGCTCAAAGGTTTTGTAGTTGATGATTACTAGTGATATATTCCTAATTTGGTAATGTGGCATGCTTAGTGCTAAACATTAGATGATCGAAGCATGGCTTTTATGAAAAGCGTAGCTTTGTGGTACGAGACTTCATCGAACCTCACACCTCGAAAATGGTCGAAACAGGAAGGATGCTATAAGGTTTCGAGGATCGCGCCCTCAGGGTATGTGCATTTCCTTTTGGATAAAAAGTGGTATCATGGTATGGAGCCCAGATATTCAACTTATGTGGATTGGTTGGAATTTGTGTTGGCGCCTCGGTAAAGGTCGATTACGATCGGAGGATGGCATATTCGTGATAGTTAGTTACCTACTTACAGAGGAAACCTGGCCTTGTGTTCACAGAGATCCGGTTAGGTTATCGGGGCGTCCCTCCAAAGGCATACCCATTCGGAAAGGAAGTTCCTTAGCCTTGACCATTTATTGGAAATCCAAACAATCAATACGCGCCCCATACGGTTTTAGTTGTAGAACCAGCCATCTAACATGGTAGCTATAGTAGGCATACTATAATGGTACGTACGCTGGCTAAGATTAATATTATACTTTCCAAATGTTTTGCACACTATGCACTAATAATAACATCAAAAAGGATTTTCGTGTATCAAGCATGTTTGACTGCTATAAGGAGAAACCTTCCCCATGTGTGTGATTGCATTGAGTGTGTGCCGAAAGACCTAATGGTAGTTTCATTTTCCAAAAAGCATGACAGATTTCTTTTATTTCTTTTTGTTTCTTTTGGTACAAATAACAGTTTGTATTTGCTTACACCAGTCCTATGACTGACTCGACGTTTATTGTTCCCTTTCTAAACTCCAGGTGCACATAACTTTCCATAGGGACGGCCTAGAATCAGGTTATCCGTAGGTTCTGAAGATAGTAGATGTAGATTTTAGATGTCTTTGAAGTCTATGCATTTGGGATCGCATTTTCTTCATTGTAGCATGGTAGCTTTTGGTTTTGAGCTTTTGATTTGTAAGTCTTTGGAGCTTTGGCAATGATGATGCAGTCTGTTGTTCTTCTTCTCTCTCTGGAGAGCCTGTCGATGGTTGTAAAGCTAGACTATCATACTTGCTGTTATCTTTTCATTGTTGTATCTATTTTGGCTCAATATTGTTTTGCATTTGTTGTATTCATGATTGTATCCATAATGTGTATCAATAAAATTCTTCTTTGTTTCCACTGTGTTGTTTTCACATAATGTGTTATAGCTCCGGCGAACCGGACTCCAACGTTTGAATCTCTGACATTTGAATAAAGGTGATGTATTGGATGCCCATTTTTGAGCATTGGATCCTGGGTCATCACAGTTGGTATCATAGCTAAAGGTTGAGTAAGAACTTTAGCTTTGGATTATAACTCATTAGGTGACTCCTTAGAGATTGGTAAGCGATGCCCTAGAATGAGTATATTCCCTAAGATATATTGCCCGTATGCCTCAATCAATTTTATTATTATTCACTGAAAGTGAGAATGAGTGCAAGAAGAGGATGAGGTAGGGGACATGGGAGTACCACCACAAATGGTCGATACACTACAACAACAAGAATGGTTAGGAACAAATTTTCCCATCGACCTCCTTTGATCATCATCCAATTTCAATTCTTTGATGGCTTTCTGGCAGCTAGAAGAAGAAGCTTTGGTATGGTAGGAGACCATTATTATGGCAAAATCAGAGCATGAGTTTACATAGGATAAATTCAAGCAAGCATTTGAGTAGCCTTATATGACTTTCGCTAGTATTTCCAGGATGTAAATAAGAAGTAAGGTAATTTTCTTAATGATGATAAAATTGTTAGAGTTCTATTCAACACTGGAGCCACACATAGTTTTACTTCCTAGAAAAACCATAGGAGAATTAAATCTTGAACCCGAATTTGTAAACGAACCTATTTGTGTGAAGAATCCTGGAAGGTGGCCCTGCGAATCTTTGTTTACATTGTAGAAAAGTTCTTATTTCGTATTCTCATCATCAGTTTCCTATCAGTCTTTTCATTCTTGCCTTTAATGAATTTGAAATTTTACTTGAAATGAATTGGTTAACAAAATATGAAGCTAAATTAGATTGTATCAATAAAACGATTTCGGTCAAAACCAAATTTGGGAATTTTGTTGTAATTTCTTGTGAGGATCCAAGTCCGAAGAGGGACAAGCTAATATATACTTTAGGGTATTCCAATCCTGGTTTGGAATTCATACCTATTATTTAATAAATTCCCTTGCCCCGAATCGACAACCTATTCGATCAATTGCAATGGTGCTTGATTCTATTCCATGATGGATCTCGCCAAGGATTCCATCTTCTGAGAATTGCTGAAGATTGTATTCATTTGTCTATTTCTGGGGTCCCGATACATTCTACAATTGGTTAGTTATGCCCTTCGGACTAATTAATGCTCTTGCATATTTCGTAGACCTGATGACCCGAGTATCTCGTAAGTATTTAATAAGTTCGTTCTCGTAATTATTAATGATATTTCAGTTTGATCTGATGAACCATTTCTCTATCTTTTTATATGTTCTTATGTTCTTTGTTTGTCTCCCTGTCTGTCAAATTTTGAGGACGAAATTTCTTAACGAGAGGAATTTGTCACGATCCCGTTTTTAAACCATGTTTAATTTAGTAATTAATATAATTTTTTGAATAAAATTGTGAATTGATTTGAATTTTTCCATAAATAAATAAGATATGTGTTTATATAGATGGTAAAATAGAATTTTGATTTGAAATTCAAAATATAAATATCTTAAAAATAAATTGGATTTAAGAACTCTATATTTTAAAACTAATAAAAATTTGGTTTATAATATATAAGTATATATTGTGATTTGGAAGTTATGTTTTGAATTTAATATAATAATTTTCGAAAGACATTTAAAGTTAAATTCTATATTAAAAAAGACACTTATAAATATAATATATACGTGTGTGTTTATTTATTAATCTATAAATAGTTTTAAATATATTTTCTTTAAAGATTATATACATATTAATAAAAGGAAATGCATTAATTAAAAATAGAAAATATAAATCATATATATATATATTAAAAAAAAATTAAAATATAATATAAAATTATATATTAAACTATATAAAAACATTAATGCATGCATAAGGACAAGTGTAAGTTAATTTTATCATGAATTTAAGATTTGTAGCTTAATTATATGATGCATTAAACAAGTGCTAACTATATAATATGAAGTTAAACAATTGTCATGTTTAATTAATTCTCTTTCATTTTTAAAGATAATAAAACTTTCCTTTATATACACATCTACTTCTACTCTTCTCATTTTCTTTCATGCATTCAAAAAAAAGAGAAAAAAACCAAACAAGATTCAAATCAAACAACAACCAGATATAAAAGCAACAAACAACCTGAAGCTATAGATCAACAGCATCTCAAACTTAATCAAGCTTCAGATCTGTTTTCAAGTTCAAGCTCACAGTTTCAGATCAAAAGTACGACAATCAAAACAAAATCAAACAAGTAGATTATCTCAAATATCAAGCTTCAGTCAACAATCAAGTTCTAGATTTTCAAAAAAAAACAAGGCTTTGCTTCTTTGTTCTTTTTTTTCAGGTGAGTAAACTACTTGAATTTGTTCATAAATATTGATGTTTGGATTGATATTTGAGGTATGTAGTGAAAAATGATTGTATGGATGAAAATAACCCTGCATATACATATATATGTATGTATGTATGTATGTATGTATGTATACATACGACTGTGTGCATGTCTGTGTACTGGCATATATATATATATATATATATATATATATATATATATCCCTGTTTCAATTCACAGACTAAATCAAAATTCAAAAATAAATTTCTTTTCATACATTCAGTTTTAGGCTAGGATCTCTTAATGAAAAATAATTGTAAGAGTGTAAATTTATTTCTAAAAATAATTTCAAATGTATATGTTGAGCATTTATTTAAAAAATGATAAATTACAGTGAAATTCATTATAAGTAAGAAAATCAAAGGTCTGGAATTCATGTTTTGATTTTACAATCTGATTTGTATTGAAAAATAATGATTTTTGATTATCAAATCATGATTTTAGTGTTGGGTATGTCGAGATATCTTGAGTTGATCAGTTTTGGGGTTTTCGTCGAATTCCGATGATCGGCGAGGAGTTGTTCGTCATGTTTGGGTCTGGAGGTGGCTCGAGAGTCGAGGGTCAGAGGAAAAATGGTGGATGGATTTATAGGTGGTTGTGGCGACCAAACGAATGCAAAGTAGGGCTTAAGGCTTGAGTTTGGTCGAGTGCATTTGCGTAGCGATTTCGAGTTCGTCATCCCATCGGAGTCGATCGGTGTAGAGGATTAGGAAGAGGATGCTCTGGCGAGTCTCCCAGCGTGATGACGTGGTTTACGATAGTCAGAGTTGGGCGATTCGAGGTGATTTTGGTAATTGGGTTTGTTACGGGTGGTGCTAGGTGTTCTCGATTTCGATTCAGGTGTTTGTCATGGGTTCTGGGTGGTCGAGTTCATCGGCGAGTTGATCGGTGACTTGTGGGTGGTAGCGTCGATGATTGGATTGGTGCCGATCGATCATGCATGTGTACGTGCATGTGTGTTTTAGGGTGATGTTGTGGTTTGAGAACAAAAGGATGCCTCGGGTTTGATCTCGAGGAAATGTGGTGTTGGCTCGAGTTAGAACACGAGTAATTTGCGAGTATGTAACAGTTTATAAACTTAAACAAAACAAAGTTAAAAAAAGAAAAAGGATGGCTCGGGGTTTTGCTTGGGAAAATCTAAAACTGGCTCGGGCAGGAACTCGAGTTTGTCTCGGGTTCACGTTATAATAGCTTTGAAATTTAAATAAAATAAGTTTTTAAAGTTAAAATAAAACAAGTTTTAAACTATATTCTCAAACAATTTCTTTTATATAATAAATGTTTATTTAATTTTTGGTTGATAAAAGTTGTATAGTTTATTTTAACTTAAAATTAATTAAGTTATTTCGTATGTTTATTTTTTTAAATAAAACTAAATAGCTTAATTAAGAAGTTAATTAAAATAATAAAGATGTATATAGTTGTTAATTAATTTAAAGGTCTAAGTTAATTTATGGGTTAATAATAAATTTATTTCAAAGGTTAAATTTTTAAAAGTTTATTATTTTAAGTTTAAATTGATTTGGTTCTAAATAATTATATATTAAGCTAATTATTTGATTTAAATCCCTAAGTTTTTTCAAAAAAATTAATGATGTAATTAAGTGAGTGTTTAGGGTAAATGTTTTAATTATTAATTTAAAGATCTTAGTTAATTCATGTGTTAATGATAATTAATTTCAAACGTTTACTTAATAAGGTTTAAAATTATGATTAAATAATTAATTAAGATAAATGGTTTATCTTAAGTTAATTAGAGTCCTAATTAATTGAAGGATTATTAATTAGTAAATTAATGACAATTAATTAATGTAAATAGTTAAAGGATAATCAATTGATTAAAGGTTAATTAATTAATATAAGTAATTAAGGGATAATTACTTAATGAAATTAATTAAGGATAATTACTTAATGTAATTGGTAAAAGATTATTACTTAATGTAATAACGGGATAATTACTTAATGTGATTACTTAAAGGATAATTAATTAATTAAAGGTTAATTAATTAATAATCAAAGGTTATTTAATGACCAAAGGATGATTAATTAATATTATTAATTAAGGGTGAATTAATTAATGTAATTAACTAAAGGTTAATTAATTTATGTGATTAATTAAGCGATAATTATTTAATGCGATTATTTAAAGGATATTTAATTAATTAAAGGTTAATTAATGAATAATCAAAGGTTAATTAATGACTAAAGTATGGTTAATTAAATTGATTAATTAAGGGTGAATTAATTAATGTAATTAACTTAAGGTTAATTAATTTATGCGATTAATTAAGGGATTATTACTTAATGTAAGTAATTAAAGGATAATTACTTAAAGGATAATTACTTAATTAAAGAGTTAATTTGTTAATGTAATTATTTAAGGGTCAATTTATTAATGTAATTAATTAAGGGTCAATTAATTAATGTAATTAACTTAAGGTTAATTAAATTATGTGATTAATTAAGGGATAATCTATTAATTGAGGATGATTAATTAAGATGGATAATTAAAGATTATTTATTAATTAATTAAAATAATATCAATGGTTTGTAATTAATTAATGTTAATTAAGCAGGATTAGGTAATAAGTTCATAAGTAATTAATTTATTTGGTTTAAGTTAATTATAAATTATGTGATTAATCATTCTTGCTTATGGATGATTGGATTGTATTGAATGCCTTGAATTGGTTGATATCTCTGATATGTGATGTTCTGTGATATGAATTGCTTTGGATTGAGCTGTGATAAATATTTATCTATGATAAATTGCTGTGTGAATGTGAACTTCTGTATTGAATTAAGATTCTTTACATAAATAACTTGGCCTCTAAAACGGCATTTGAATTTCGATGCGGCCGGGGGTTGGATTCCAAATGGTTATCCGAAAACCACATCGAATCTTAAAGGTGGATCTTTTGTTCAAAAGATTAAAAATGGAAATTTGTTGTGAATGTATCCACTTATTTTTTAAATAAGCGCTCATTATTCGGTTAAGCCGGGGGAGGACATTAAGTCACAAAACCCATTCTGAATATTGATACGACAAAATGGGATAGCATTTGAAGACGGTGGTTGAAGACCGGGTATTTTCGAAAACGAAAGGATTACCTGTCGAATGTCTCTGCACCGAGTTGCTCCAGTATAGAGATTTAAATTACCCTACATGACGGGGGGTCCGGATGTGATTAGGGGATATCCGAATTTGCAGCGACTTCTTTCCTTAATTGGGCGAAGTGTCTTTGGTTCCATTCAGACCCAGGATGGACTTGTATGGATGTATGTCTGACATTACACTTTGAGATGTAAAGCTGGTTTCTATCAAATAAATTTCTATTTAGTGGCAGAGAATTTAATCTCTTAGCTTAACACCCTTCTCTGTGACGTACGAGCCTAGAGGTTATGTAGTTGATGGTTACTAGTGATATATTCCCAATTTGGTAATGTGGCATGCTAAGTGCTGAGCATTGGATGATCGAAGTATGGCTTTTGTGAAAAGCATAGCTTTGTGGGACGGGACTTCATCGAACCCCACACCCCGGAAATGGTAGAAACAGGAAAGATCCGACAAGGTTACAAAGGTCGCGCCCCTCACGATATGTGCATTTCTTTCTGGATAAAAAGTAGTATTATGGTATGGAGCCTAGATATTTAACTTATGTGGATTGGTTGGAATTTGTGTTGGCACCTCGGTAAAGGTCAGTTACGACCGGGGGACGGCATACCCGTGATAGTTAGTTACGTAGTTATAGAGGTAACCCAGTCTTGTGTTTGCAGAGATCCGGTTGGGTTTTCGAGACGTCCGTCCAAAGGTGTACCCATTTGAAAAGGAAGTTCCTTAGCCTTGACCATACCATTTGTTGGAAATCCAAACAATCAATACGCGCCCTGTACGGTTTTAGTTGTAGAACCATACCATCCAACATGGTAGCTATAGTAGGCATACTATAATGGTACGTATGCTAGCTAAGATTAATATTATACCTTCGAAATGTTTTCCACACTATGCATCAATAATAATATCAAAAAGGATTTTCACGTATCAAGATGTTTGACTGCTATAAGGAGAAACCTTTCCCATGTGTGCGATTGCATTGAGCGTGTGCCGAGAGACCTTATGGTAGTTTCATTTTTCAAAAAGCATAACGGATTTCTTTTATTTCTTTTTGTACAAATAACTGTTTATGTTTGCTCACACTATTCCCATGACTGGCTCGGAATTTAATGTTCCCTTTCTAAACTCTAGATGCCCATAATTTTCCACACGGACAGTCTAGAGTCAGGTTATCGGTAGGTCCTGAAGATAGTAGATGTATATATTGGAAGTCTCTGAAGTCTATGGATTTGGGATCACATTTGCTTCATTGCAGCATGATAGCTTTTGGTTTTGAGCTTTTGATTTGGATATCTTTGGAGCTTTGGCAATGAAGATGCAGTCTGTTGCTCTTCTTCTCTCTTTGGATACCCTGTCGATGATTGTAAAGCTAGACTATCACATTTGTTGTTACCTTTCCGCTGTTGTATCTATTTTGGCTCCGATATTTTTGGGCATTTGTTGTATTCATGATTGTATCCATATTGTGTATCAATAAAATTCTTCTTTGTTTTCTGCTGTGTTGTTTTCACCTAATGTATTATAAGCTCTGGCGAACCGGACTCCAATGTTTGAATCTCCGACATTCGAATACGGGTGATGTATTGGATGCCGATTTTCGAGCGTCGGATCCTGGGTCGTCACAAAGATGAAGATTGTATTATTATTATTTATTGTATTTTATTGTATCATGTATTTCGTTGCATTATTTATTATTCTCTGGTATGTGTAACTATGATCTGTTTTGTATAAGTATAATTAAATGTTTTGTAAAACAGCTTCGTGAACTGTTTATTTGATTATTATATTTTGCCATTCCGCTGCAAGATTCTGTTTTGTTTTTCTTCTCTCTCTGCTTTTTCTTGCTCGCCCCAATAACGATCCACCCTTCTGTATGGTTTGAGTCAACATGTGTCTCTGCTTAAAACGTACAAAAAGGCGGGATGTTACAGTTGGTATCAGAGCTTTAGTTAGCGATAACCTTAGCTTTGTGGGGTATAACTCATATTAAATGAGGTAGTAATACTCCATGATGAGTCGCTGAGAGTATATATATGAGAGAGCGTATTTGTTAGTGTTATAAAAAGGTTTTTAGATTGTGTTGATTTGTTCCCTTTTGTATTTATAAATTTCAGTTGGTGCATAGGATGTTATGACATCGATAGGGATTTCTAAACACTTAATAGCACAGACCGACGCAATATTTGTTTTGAAATATAGGTAAATGAAATAATTTTGCCTACTATATATTTTGTATATAAAATAATAATTTTATAAATGATAT
This sequence comes from Allium cepa, assembly GCA_030765085.1. Classification (NCBI taxonomy): domain Eukaryota; kingdom Viridiplantae; phylum Streptophyta; class Magnoliopsida; order Asparagales; family Amaryllidaceae; genus Allium; species Allium cepa. Next base: position 204,536,632 of record CM060934.1, on the reverse strand, counting down.
ATTTGGCTGTAATATATTTGTTTGTTAGATAGTGAAATTTTATAAATATTGGTTGGAAATAAGATCTGAAAATAAAATAAATGAAAATTAGAAATTTAGAATTTAAGTTCCGAGGTTTTGAAAATTTCTTTCGAATGATTTTGGAATATAATAATAATATTACTTAGAAGTTTTTTCTGATATAAATATTTCAATATGATTTGAAAGAATTGTTTTAACGAAATTTTGGATAGAAATAGTTCTGTACTCCCCTCTCTGTCATTGGAAAATAATTTCAGTGATGAGTGCATGCATCGTCGACGTTCATTTTCGAGTTTCAAAGTGGGAAGACTGTTGTAGTAATTTTACTGCACAATGGTTTTTATAAATTAATCTAGATTTTTCTAAATATGATTCGATATATATATATATATATATATATAAGATATGATTATATATATTATTTTAAAATGATTTGAAATGGAACCTGGCATTTCGTTCTTAAATTCCTATGAATTAGAGATTTTAATTAATGAAATGGAATTTAACCAATTAATAATTGGGACCTCTAAATGGAATAAGATATTAAATGCTAGGTAATAAATGAAATTTCAAGAAAGTTGAAAGTTGCAACCTATAAAACAAAGGACATGATTATTGAACATTAAACTAATTAAAAGAAATGAGATAAACTTGTGCAACTTTCAATTGCATTCTTAAAAACACATATATTGTAACGACCCGCCATTTCGTACCATTCAAATCGACAATAATCCACACATGTCGGACTCAAATGATACAAAATAACAGATTGTAAATAAATTTGGAGCAAATGAAATCAAATATACAGAATCGCAGATACAGAAAATATCAGAATAACTCCAGCGGAATATAAAATACCATAGTAGTTCATGAAGCTACTATAACAAAGTCTCAAAACAAATACATAATATCAGTCTGAAACACATAATAGAAATCCCAAATACATAGAAGTTCACTAATACATGAGATAAACTAGAACAGCTGAAACAGAAATAGATATATAAACAGATAGGCAGAATCTCCAACAAAGACCAGCTCCAGAAAGTGAATCCAAAGCTGTGAATACTCAGGCAGACCCGAGCGTAAAGCAGAACAAAAAACACTCGAGTCAGGATAATATATACTTATATAATGTAAACCAACTCAAGTGAACTGTAATAAGGTACAAGTAATTTAAAGGATGCCTGGGACCATCCATCCTCTAAGGATCCGTTAAACTATTTACTATGTAGTAATATTGCGCTATTATAATAAAGTCTGCAGTAAAATAAACTTACTTTTAAATAGCGTTCCGGGCTACCCATATCACCCATCACACATAATAGTCCCAGTAGTCCATCCAATATCATGATATCCAAATCGGGAGACTATCAGAGGTTACCACACGGGCTACGGGAGAAAAATGAACTCATAGTAAAGGCTCGGTATGGTAAGTGACACGGCACACAAGGCAATGCCAGGGTAGATATACCAATTACGCACATAGGATGGTGGTAACGCAGCAGCCACATACGCCCACCTCGGAATACACTCCATATCAAAATCGAAGGATGGACATGTAATCAATCACAAGTAAGAGTATAGTATCGAAGGAATGTGTCTGACCCGAGGAGCTACCCCTTTTGGCCCGAGATCGCTCCTGTTTTAGCCACCTTAAGCCAACTCACGGGAGTCGGGTCCACGTAATATACCTCAAGAACGCCGCCACCATCCTACTTCATTCTGGAAACTCCACCGCATACATAGTTGTTAAAGTGGTTTTCGGTATCGACAGAGAGTATGTCCATATTCAATCCCGGTCTCTTTAACAACCAATCGTTATTATAACCCGTAGTTATAATTTAAAAATCATAGTTTATACTTCAAAATAAATTATCATTTCAAATTCAAATATTTATCAAAATAAAGATCTAATCCTTCCCAAACCATTTCAATATATCAAAATATCATATCTTTCAAAATTCATTTCAAATCATTATTTGAATTCAAATCCAAATATACATATTTGAATATCCTTTTTAATTCAAAGATATCTTTCATTTATTATCCTTTTTAATTCACAGATATCATTCATTTATTATCATTTCAAATCACCTTTTAAATAGTTTATATTTAAATCAAAACAATTCATTTAAACCATTTAAAAGTGAATTCGTTATATTTACAATCAAATATTCAGTTCCCATAATTTTAGACAAATTCTGAGCTCATTTATTTAAATCAGAACCTCAAACATTCATTTCAGTCTACCGCAACACTTATCAAGTGCTATCGTAGCCCTTTATTCAATTTCCGATTTTAATTATCTTTCTGCTATCACAACACTTACTAAGTGTTGTAATACCACTTAGTTATAATTTGTACATAGTTCATTTGTATCAACAATAGCGCTTACAAAGCGCTGTAATATCATTTACATTAGAAATAATAGCATTTCAAAATACTGTTAATTACATTTCCAATATTCAATATAATTTCACAAACAATTAATCTTTTTTTTTCATTTTTTTAAACTTATAAAATCATAAAATTTCACTATTAAAACAATCATTTAAATATCCTTACATTCATGATTTTATAAGGTTAAATTTCCATTCAAAAATCAATATTTAATGATAATTCACATATTAAATTCACATATTCAATTTCAATTCTTTATAATTAAATTTTAACTTAACATTTAAGTTTACATTCTCAAATATAACTCATTTTCATTTTATTTACTTAACTTAAAATTTCAGTTTTAAACAAAATTCACAAATTTCCAATTTAAGTTACGTTTCAAAATTCAACTCAATATTCATTCATTTAACATTTTAACTTTATTCAAAAATCATTAGTATATTATAAAAAAATCATTTTAAATTCATTTTAGTTCAAAATATCATAAATTTATCATATTTCCATATTTAATTTAAATTCCATTTATCACCAAATTATAATTTCAAAAATAACCTATATTTCAAATTTTCTAACTTTACCATTAATTTATTTCACTTATAAATTCTTAGAAAGTCAATAATACTCTAGAAAAATCATTTTTAATTAAGTTTTAAATCAAAATATTATAATATTTACATTTCAAACATATTTTAAAAATTTTAGAAAAACATATTTTAACCATGGGTCTGTATATAATTTTCTAGCCTAAGTAAAGTGATACGGGTAATATATCATTTCAACCTGTAATTTACAAAGAAAACCTGGGTTTTATCATTTAAAATCCGCAGTCTCAAGTAAATGAATATAATTGAAAATCATTCAGGTGTATCATTTTAGCCCATAAGGATTTTTCTCTTATTCTAAAGTCCGTTCGGGTATGTATCATTTCAACCCATAGTGATTATAATCTAAAGGGAACTTACAGTGTGATAAACTAATATAAATAACAGAACAACATAATATAACAGTAACAGATGATATAGCAGATGTTTAAGTAGGGGTTAACATCATATGATCATAATATAGCATATATAATATGATGATGCATTTTACAGATTCAGATGTGATCGATTTACTAGTTATATAAGTATAAAACTGTCAGGTGAGAATAACTCACTTATATAAGCTGGAGATGACAATCAAATGCACAAACTGAGATCTTCAAAAGAATGATAGCACGACAATGATTCGAGTGAGGGAGAGACAAAACTAATTGCCTTGAACACATTCAAACAAAATAATATAAACAACATAAGTATACACTTAACAAAATTAAATATCATAGAAATATATGCACGACAAGTCACAAATCTCCTTGCACTTGCTTTTAACCACCTATTCTTCAGCTATAGGTCAAAAACACATGGCTAAGGAGTGGGTTTGGATCTGGTTTTGGGTTGAACAGGTCGGCCTAGCATAGATGGTGATGGAGCAAAAGTAGTGATGCATGAAACTACACAAGCTATAAGGCAATACAACATGATTTAATACACCATTGGGCTCGGCAAAAGCAAGACCAGACACGGCCATAGCTCAGGTGGGGTCAAGGATGACATGGCAGAGGGTCTCAGGTCAGCTATGGCTGGTGGTGGTGGTGTATGTGGCGGCCAAGCTAAAGTGGTGAAGTGATGGAACCGCTTGATGCTCGACTTGGTATATACAAGTGAAGTTTGTGTAGATTTTGTTGGATCTGGTCATCAAGGTGCATGGCCATGGGCTTGGGGTTGGACTGGAGATGGTGGTGGTTGGTTCAGGTGATGGAGGAGAAGGCCATGGTGAAGGATGAGCAAGGGGCTGAGCAAATAGGTGAAGCAAATGCAAAGAACATTAAAAAAAACAATAAGAATGTGCATAGAAAAGAAGAAAAAAAATTACCAGGCTTTGCTACAGGTTGGTGGTCAAATTTTTGTGAGTTGAGAAGGTTAATTTGCATGAAAAAAATAAGGAAAAAGATACGGATGAAGATAGGGAGAAAGTGGGTCAAAAATTGAAAGCAAATGTTGGTTGAAATGAAAAGCCAAGAATACAAAAAGTCTAGGATTACAAAAAGTTTCAAAAACTCTTCAAATTTCCAATATTTCTTTTGCAATTTTAATTACATGTAAAATGCTGATAAATAAAGATAAAAACTCAAAATAAAAATGAATGCATAAAATAAATATATAAATTTTATTTAAATATAATTAAATTAAGAAAATAGCAAAGAAAATAGAATCTAGGCTTTAAAATTTGAAAATAAATTCAATAAGCTTTGGAAAAATTCAAGCATCACTTTAAAAATATTTAAAAGACAAAAATATATGTAACATAACATATAATACAAATTTGAAAAATATATGACAAATAAAAATATTATTTATATAATTTAAAATAAAAAATATTGTTAAATAAAATAATTTACACCAATACTGAAAAAACATAACTTTCAGAATATAACCCCGATTTCAACGAAATGAAAAGCAGTATTCCTAAAATTTAATCTATTTTCATAATAAAAGATAAAATTCAAAATTTTAAATATTTAAATTTAAAATTTAAAAGTCAAAGTTTGACCATATTGACCAAAAATTCACTTTCTAGACAAATATTCAATTTTACAGAAATAAAATATACAATAAAATAATCACAAAATACAGCATTGTTACATATATAACTTACCAAAAGATTTAAAAGGTTGAGATGTTTAATAAGAAAATGTAACGGAATATTATACAAGAAAAACTCAAATAATGAAAGTGTTCGATGAAATTTACTTTTATAAATAAGAAATTGATATGAAAATAGTTATAAACTTGGGTTAAAATTGCAATGCTACTAATTAAATAGAAAATAAGTACTGTAAGTAAAAGGATTTTGAACTTAAGTTAATGTTGAAACTATTTATAATTAAAGTAAATAATAAAATGAATGTGATTCAATAAAAGAAATGGACATGATATAAATAAATGAAAATGAATTTTTGTAAGTAATAAAGGAAAATAAATGAAATAAACACTGAATGACTGAATGGAAATAAAATTTTTGTAAGAGATAAATGTAAGTTAAAGAAACAATCCTTATATGAATGAAACAGAAAAATAAAATTTGTATATGTTGTGAAAAAACTTATTAAGAATAAATCGAGTAACATTGTAAATTATTGCTTGTTTTGGCTTATGGGTTGTTGGGAAAGGATACTCCTAATTGTTTTGGATGTATGAATAAATCTGTTGAGTTTTATCTAAGGCTGTGCAGTATATGGTATACTTAGTAATTTATTTGTCATTCTATACGATTAAGAGTGTCTAAACCCGAACAAACTATTTGTTTTAGCTGATATGGATGAATAATTGATTTGTCTTGATTTCATATGATGATTGTGTGCTGTGATTGCAAGTGATTTTTGTTTTATATCGATTTTTTTGTTGTAGTTGAAACAATGTTAAATATTTCATTTTATATAGTTATTAACTCCTTTTGGATTACATAAGTAAAATACAGGTAATGGAAGCAATAACTACTGCTTTTGGTTTCATAATTAAGCGTTTGTCTGACAAATAAGTCTGTTCTCGGATTACGGTTTTCTTGCGATATTATATTATTTTTCCCGTGTTGGGATATATTATTTTGGAAAATATGTGTTAAATATTGTTATTATTGATATTATAATTTCTCCCGAGCCTCTCCGAATAAAGGAGTCTCTGCCGAAATTTTTTGGGAATTTTGTACTTCGAAAATTTTATGAAATATTTTCCAAAATTTTATTACTTGAATATAAAAGGATTTAATGGTTATAAATTGGTATATTTTATTTAAATTATTTAATTTTGTAAATTTATTTGTTTATACAATTAATATTTGAATATGATATATTGATTTCTTAATTCCTTCTTTCCCCTCCTTTTTCCTTTTCGGGGACAAAAAGTTTTGAGTGGGGGAGAGTGTAACGACCCATAAATTTTTGATAACTAAATTTGTTAATTTAATAAGATTTTGGTAATTTATGACTGAAGAAAATAAAAATTAGTGAATTGTTAATGGGAATAATAGCTAGAGTGAATTGTAATAATATAAATGTAAGTTAATTGTTAATAACTTAAATGAAATACCAATGAATGAAATAATGTAAACGTTGTACTTGGTTATAAATTGATGTAAGAAGACAAATGTAAATATTGAATTAATAAATGAAATAGTATGAAATAAATGACCATTGAATAAAATTTAGGTTGTGTAAGAAATTGTAACATTTGTGAGTAAATAATGAATTTATAAGTGTGATTTAAAGTTAATGGTAACAATTAATATACGTTACCTATTTAATTAGCCTGTTAAATTAAATTTGAAACAAATTGCAATAAATGTAATTAAGTATTACGTTAATGTAAATTTAGGTAATGTGTGGTAATAATGTAAATTTTATTCATAGATTAATAATGGATTTAATAAAAAGAATGAAATCAAGATGAATAAATTTATTGGGAGTATAAATTTTAATAAACGTGTGCATTGATTTATAGTGGGATATAAAAGGTAATTAATAATTTAAAGGTTGATTTATTAATAAAATAATGTGTAATGGAAGGAAATGGAATAAGTGTAGTGTAACGAGAGTTGTTGTAATAATTATTTGTAAAGAATTAACTTACAAATGTTATGAAATGTATAATGGTGACAATTGGTGTTGTTACCAATATGACTAATCATTTTCAAATAAATGTCGACAAAATGTTACATTAATGTGGAATAAGACAATAATTATAGTGTGAACGTAATAAAAGGTATATAAATGTAAACTTTATTTACAAGGCAATGATTTATGAAATAAAAAAGGTTAAAACCAAATTTAATCAATTTATTAAAATTAAAATTACAATTAATATGAATTAAATGTAACTAAACATTGTGGTTAATGTAAGAAAAGACGTCAATTGTAGAAAATAAGGACAATAAGATAGAAAACTATGTTAATAATTTCATAAGGTATTGTTGATTTAATAGTAGAAGTGTAAATCAAAATAAAAGAATAAAAATGAATAAGTTAGTAAAGGAGTAAACATATGTTTATTTATTTGAAATGTTTGGTAGCTGAAAGATTGATTGTAGAGATGAGAAACTATTATTTAGTAAGAAATGGATAATTACTGTTTGTATCCAATAGTGTATAAATATTTTTAAGTTGCTATTAGATAGGAAATAATTATTCTACTTCTCATTAAATTCATTTAGTTCATTCTGAAACTTAATCAACTGAAATTAATGTAATTGAAAATTTTCAATTAATAGGAGAGAGAATACTAATTGTAAATTAACAGGTGCAATTAAAAGCAGCTTATGTTTCGTGAAAATATAAGAAAAGTTTGATTTAATGAAAAGAACATTTACATCAAATAAAAAGAATGTTTCATTTGTGAATGTTGGTTTAATTTCATTAAAATAAAGAATAGAATGATTGATTTTAAAGAAAGAAATATATGTTTATTTAAACTATGTTTTAGCTTACAGATTGATTACAAGAATAGGAAAATAATCTATTTCGGTAAGTTATTTATTACCCTTGTGTATAAACAACAAATTTATAAATGTGTTTAAATAAACAATTGTTCTATTTTTTTCATCCATTTTAGTTGTCTGTTTTAAAATTTAACTTTGTAAGTAATTGCAATTAATTTAATTCAAATGTTTCAATTAAAAGGAAAGAAAACGTTGATTGCAATTAGTATATTTAATAAAAGAAATGCATGTTTTGTGTTAAACAAAAATGGTGCTTTAATGAAAATAAAAGATCATTTTGAGAAAACCAAATTGAAAGTTTTCATTCTTAAGGTAAGTATAAATTTTCTATTATGCATAGATAAAAACCTAAATGCAAGCAAATTTGAATATTATTTGAGTTAATGAAGTTAATTTGGTTACGTTTTAAAAAAATTGAATTTCAAAAGGGTTTGCAACGTACATGCCCTCATTTCTTTTATTATTAATTGTGCGTGAACGTTTTAAAATAGTTACCTTATTATTAATACTTGATCCATTTATTTCTCCTTCTGTTTAATACCTGAGCCTAGACTTTTATGTTGTATTTAATTCTTGCCACCTCATTTTCACGTATACCAAAAATTTTACTTTCGTTTACAAAATTTTCCATTCCTACGTACATTTCCTTATGCATTATTAATGCCTAAAGCTTTCAAAATAAACTGTGACATTTATTTTTGTCCCTCCACCTTCATTTTCTAATTATAAATAACATACAACTTATTTCTTCTTTTACATTCTATTTCTCCTGACACCTCATATTCAAAAGCTCTTATTCTTGCAGATCCAAAATTTTCTTTTATGAAACACGGTTTTTTCATTTTTCGTACACATCCTATCCTCGTCTTAGTTGATCTTCAATCTTTTCTTGAAGCCTCGTCTTGAGAAAAACGTTAGTATTGAAATTTGTTTATTTTTCTATCGCGTACTAATTTTTATTTTAATAATATTTCTTATAACATGAATATCTTTTGCATATAACTTTGATTCACACGCGGTTTCTTCTGTTGGATTCGTATTTAAATTCCGGACAACATGAAATTGATTTAGTTGAATTTGAATATCATTGAGTATTGCGCTTTTGTTTGGATTTTTATGGGCTAAAAATCAAAGGTGAGTGTTTCAACCCACTCACAACTTCTAAAATTTCTTATGTTTGTTAAAATAATTTATGATGTGATTAGAAATTTAATTATGGCTCTTTGATATATTTTGAATCATCATCTTAGTTAATTTGAATTTATTTGAGTTAAGTTGTTATTTAATTTATTATTGAATATAAATTGCCGGTTAAATACTTGTTATCGATTATCTGTTCGATATTGATATTTGTTGATTGTTTAGATGATGAGCGTGATGGATGTTGATTGTTGATGTTGGTCGAATGGATGTTGTATTTTATATCGTTATAAACTGCAAGTTCATTATGGATTTTTATTTCATTCGGGATTGCGGTTTGAAATGATACATAACCGTAAGATATTAAATTGCGGAATGAAATGATAAATATCCGTTTCACTTGACCCTAAGGTAGAAAATTATATACGAACACCGGATTGGTTAAATTAAATGATTTTAAAGTCCTTAATTTTTGAATGGAATTGAATGAATAGTTTAATTGGATATAAATTCCAAACATATATTTTTAATATAAACTGTTTTAAAAGAATATATTATTTAAATTTTTTTAATTATCCAGATTTTCAATTTTACTAAACTATTTAACTAATATTAACTATATAAAATTATTTTGATCTGTTTTAAACCATTTTTATTTATTTTAAATATAATTAATCTATTTTAAAGCTATTTAATCTATTTTAACTATACTTAATCTAATTTAAATCCATTTAACTGTCTTAAATCAATTTAAAAGTATATTTAACCTATAATTAAACTATTTATAACTATTTTAACTATTTATAATTATTTAACTATTTCAAAATTTCCAGACTAAGTAAAGTGGAAGTGTTTAAATTCAATTCATTGTTTTAAAAGAGAATAAATTGAAAACGATGATTTTGAAGTAAGGTTTTATCCTATTTTGGAAATATGACCATGGAAGAAATTATGACTTTTTGAAAGGAAATATAATTCCAATATATGATTTCAAAGTGAAAATGATTTCAAAGTGTATATGATTTCAAAGTGGATATGATTTCAAGTTAATATGATTTGAAAGTAAATATGATTTGAAAGTGATATGGTTGAGAATACGATATTTTGATATCAATTATGAAATGATTTTGGAAATGTAAAAGAATCATCCGGTGTGTACTAAGAGATTGGTTGTTAAAGTGACCGGAATCGAATATTGCCATACTCTCTGCCAATAACAAATACCACATTAACAACTGTATACGTGGTGGAGATTCCAGAAATGAAGTAGGATGATTTGGCAAATGATTTCTGTATAAGGTATGAGTGACCCTGACTCCCGTGAGTCAGCTTAGATGTGACTAAAATAGCTACACCTATGCCAAGAGAGGTCATTCCTCCGATCGGACATGCTTCTTCGATACCTTATTATGACATTTGTGTTGATTTGGCCACCCCTCGATTTTGATTTTAGAGTGTGTTCTGAGGTGGGCGATATTAGCCGCTATGCGTTACCACCAGCCCGATTCTACAATTCGTATATCTACCCTGGCATTGCCTTGTGCGTCGTGTTCATATTCCCTAGTGCGCCTTCTACGTGTTTGTTTTGTACCGTACCTATGGAGTGCCCTCTAATAACCCTCCAGTTTACGGATGAATTAGGGTACTGTATAGACTATGTGAATATATAGAAATGTGTTTAGGGGGATATGGATAACGCCTTAACGCTATTTTAATACTTTACTTTACTGTAGACATTATTATAATAGTGTATTATACTACATAGTAGATAGTTTAACGGATCCTTACGAGATGTGAATCCCGAACATCTCTTAGGTTACTGCACTCACATTAGACACTGGATGGGAGATGTCAAACTCCGTAAACATCTCTAACGCCATTCCACTCATATTTTACCATTGATTTAACTTACATAATAGTTTTTAGTTATGACTCAAATGTTTTGTCTTTTCAATTCGCTCGAGTCAGCCTGAGCATTTTAGAATTTAAAGACCTTATTTCTTGAGGACGAAGACGAAGATTGTATTATTATTATTTATTATATTTCACTGCATCATGTATTCTACTGCATTATTCATTATTCTCTGGTATGTGTAACTCTGATACTTGTTGTATAAGTATTATCAAATGTTTTGTAAAAAAGCTTCTTGAACTGTTTATTTGATTATTATATTTTGTCATTCCGCTGCAAGATTCTGTTTATTTTTCTTTTTCTCTCTGCTTTTTCTTATTCACCCCAATAACAATCCACCCTTATGTATGGTTTGAGTCGGCATGTGTGTCTGCTTCAAATGTATAAAAGGACGGGATGTTACATGATTAATAAGTATTTGTACTCTAGACATTATTATAATATCACTGGATTAGCTATTAAAAAATATTTTGGTTATTGTATGGTAAAAACCCGTCTGTGTTTATGTGCAACGTGGCCTTATGAGATACCTTTGATTTTAAAAGTGTTTTAAACATATAATTTAGTTGTTTTGAGTTTACTCACACCAGACTCATGTCTGACCCGAAGTTTTATTTTCTTTCCCTAAAACTTTTGAGTGCTCAAATTTTCATGGGTAGCCAAGTAGTTCAGGTTTCTCGTGGATGCATCTAGGAGGAGCTTAGAGCAGCAGGCTTCATCGATAGCTAGTTGTCATTATGTTTTCACTATATTATATGTATCTTGTATCGGTTAGGTAAGGACAAGCTGTTATAACTGTCTAAGGGGTGTTAGTATGACTCTGATGTATCATTTTATAAATGACTTTGTCAAATGTTATGTTGATTAATATATGTTATTCCATTATGTTTTAAGTATATATGATTGTTTAGTTTCTTCTTATTTTCTGCTTTCTTTCTTTCTTTCCCTTAACGATCTGTTTTCTGACACGTGAATGCTCGACACAAAATACGATGGATGTATTAGTCGATCTTCAAGGATCGAAAATTCGGTTTATTATATTTGGTATCAGAGCGCAAGGTTAGGCGAGAACCTTGGCTTTGGTAGGGTATCTCACTAAGAGATAGGGTAATGGAATGCCTTGTTATGAGTTTGAGTGCATATATATAAGTGCACATATTTTTTAGTGATATAAAAATGTTTTATATTATATTTATTGATCAGTCGAATGGCTTATGGATTCTGGTTAGCACGAGTAGCTAACGTTATTGATAGGGATCTCTAAACACTTGAACATGTTCATCTGACATAGCATTATTTTGAAATTGGGTAAATGAAATAATTTTACCTATGATATATTTTATATATAAAGAATGATTTTCAAAATAGTATTGCTAGTATGTATAGTCATGCTTGTCCAATTGAGAATTGACTATTGTTAGTGTGTATAGGTAGCTTCCCTTTTAGGATTTGGGTTGGGTTAGGTAGAAATAGGGAAAAAATGAAACGAACACCTTTTGTATTAAGTTTCATAATTTGACTATAAGGTGTTCGATGTTAATATTGAATTGAAATTTGATCTAATAAAAGATGCTATTATAAGCTAGAGTATTTGTGTGACGACCAAGAATTTTGAGCAATTTCAATTTAATAATCTTTGTTAATAATTAAATTGATTTGATAATTTTATATTATAAATTGACAAGTTAAATTCTTTTAAAGGTTAATAATAGTTTGGTAATATTTATTAACATTTTTCTTAACAACATAAAATTGGCAAGCATAATTCTTTTGAAAACTAATAATATTTTAATTTGGAAATATTTATTTGTGCAATTTAAAATTGGTAAGATTTATTTTTCAAAAGCTAACCAAAATATCTTCTATTTATAATGTATATATATATATATAGGTATATATATTATATATAGGAAGTCTTTAATATAATAAAAGCTGTATATTCAAATTGTAATATATATGAATATATATATTGTGGTTTGGATTTGTGTTTTAAAAATTAATATAGTAATTATCAAAAATAATGATTAAAAATGTTTTCCATTTGAAATTTATATATTTGTATATATATTAGAAATGGGAAAAATTATATTGTTTTGAATTTAATAAAGTGTTTTCAAACTTTATTATATATAGTTTGTAATTTGAAATTTTATTTTGACTTAATACTTTTAAAAGTGATATCTGAGATTTAAAATTTTAATAACAAGAATAATTTCTTATTTATTATAAACTTATAGTTTAACTTCGGTTTTAAATAAGAATTTAATTAGAAGTTCATTTTCTTCTGTTTTCAATATTCTTTCATTTTAAAATTCAAACATAAGGCAAAATTGGTTTGTGAAAATAAATATAGAGTTAAATTAAATTTCTCAACCATATAAACATATGTTATATTAAATCAAATCAAAAGCATAAATAATTTGTAATTATTAACATGAATTCACTTTTGAATATCTATTAAAATCTAAAGCTTATTTATAAAACATAAAAACATTTTATAATCATATAAATATTACATAATTACATTCATAATTTAAATAAATTATAAAATAAGAAAAGTAACATTTGTACATCATTAATAAAACATTAAAAACACTTGTAAAAATTTTGATATATGTGAGGGACATTTGTAAATACACAAGCATATGTGTAAGCAAACTAAAGCATTAATGGGACAAATGTCATTCTCTTGATAAATTAAATTTAAAATTAAATTGTAAAATAAGAAGAAGAGATTAATTTTCATCTGAATCTTTTCTTCATTTCAAAAAATTGAATACAAATAAAAGAATAAAAAGAAAGACATAAAAATAGTAAAATCTAAAAATAAGAAGGAAGAAAGAAATCTGGAATCTAAGAATCAAAGAGGATAGGCTGGATATTCAAAATCAAGGCAAGATCTTCAAATACAATCAAGCAATAGGATTTTATGCAATCAAGCAAAACTGGAATCAACAGCAATTCAGAAAAATTCATCATGTAGAAATAAGATTCTAGAGTCTGGAAAACAAAATGTGTTCCCTGAGTTCTGCTCTCTGCTCTTTGCTATAAGGTGAGTAAATGAATTTTAAAAGTAGTTTTAAATCCTGGTTTCAACCTGTTATTGTGATGAATATCATGATGTTAATGAAATATTTGAATTAAATTGGATGCATGTTTGAAAAGTAAATTTGAATGCCTGTGTAGTTTAAAGCATATGCTTTATGTACTTATAACAGGTTTTCAAATTTCAATATAAATTCAATAACATAATGTTGAATTCGAATTTGCTTATGATTTATAAACAAAAGTTGTTTGTAATCAAGTAACATTCCTTTTAAAAATAAGTTTAGTTATTTCACATATTTGTTCAGGAATTTTAAATTTACAGTAAAAGTTAATTTGGGTCAAAATTTATGAATTCAATTTTTACTTTTGATTGCACAATTGAAATAGTAATAGGAAATCATGAATTTGAAGGGTTGTATCATGATTTTTAGTTTAGTAATTAGTGTGAATTCTTGGTTTGGCTGTTTTGGACAAAATGGCCAATTGGTGGCGAACGACGGTGAACTAGAGGTCGTGGTTGAGCATGAAGGTCAAGGGGATGTAGGAGTTCATCATAAAAATACTTTGGGATTTTATTATTGATCGTGTTGGTCGGTATTGATCGAGATAGGGTTTTATACCCTGAGTGTGTCGTTGAGGTTCTTTGTGATTTCATGGCGACGAGGCGCAACCGGAGGCGATCGTGAGTGGTTCTGGAAATGCTGGACAGCGTGGCGTAGCTACGGTTGAGATAGCGGGTTTTCTCGAGGCTGGGGTTGCCATGGAGGGTCGATTTTCTAGTGAAGTTGGGTTCACGCTGATGGTTAGAGAGTCGAATTTTTGATGCTTGATCGTATTGGGATTTTAGGGTGTCGCGAGTGGTCGTCGTGGTTGAGGTCGGCTTGTCGGAGGCATAAGTGGAGTTCGCCGACGTTTGGCGGCCTTATGCACGTTGACGTGCATGGTTTTGTGCATCAAAATTTGGGTTTTAGGAAAAGGGGTTGGAGCTCGAAGTTTACTTCGGGAATGTGGTGTTGTTTTCTCGAAGCAGGAGTAGGTT
Organism: Allium cepa; assembly: GCA_030765085.1. Classification (NCBI taxonomy): domain Eukaryota; kingdom Viridiplantae; phylum Streptophyta; class Magnoliopsida; order Asparagales; family Amaryllidaceae; genus Allium; species Allium cepa. Next base: position 204,521,537 of record CM060934.1, on the reverse strand, counting down.
TGGGGGAAACTCGGCGCAGTCTCGGGAATGTGTAGGGGTTTTCTTGGGTTTTTGCTAGGTTACTCGAGATTAACTCGGTTTTGTATTTTAAGTAACCATATTTTATAATATCAAGTGAAAAACAATGAATAGATGAAATAAGAAATTTGATTTTGGAATGTTTATAAAATTTTAAAACAAAAGTAAAACAAGTTTTTACCTATAAAACCAATTTGTTTCAAGATTAAGTTTTAAATAAGTTTTATATATATATTGAAATATAAAAGTTTTTAAAAATAAAATAAATGGATTTTCAATATTAAAGTTTGTATTAAATAACTTTGGGAAGTTTTAAAGATTTAGAAGTTTAATTTGAATGTTTTAAATTGTTTAATTATAATTGATTTATAAAATATTTTATTTTAAATAAGGTTTAATGATTAAGAACTTAGTAATTAATTATAATAAAGATTATCTTAAGTAGTTTAGAATTTTGTTTAATTTAAAGATAAACAAATTGTTGAGTCACAAGTTTTATGAAAGTTTTGATTTCTGACAAATAAGGCGATCGACAAAACAAGGTTATGTTACTATAGATTATAGGTTGATTATTTGATATTGTAATAGTTAAAAACTTGTTAAAATCTATCCTCAAATAATCATGCACCTCAATATAATCGATATATATACATTTTATAGCATTGCACATTCATTGTGCAAATTAACAGGAACTGGTCGACCGGTTAATAATCATACGGTCGACCGTTTCTGTGTAAAATGCACAATGAACGTGCACACATGCACATAACGTATATATATTTTAAATTCCTGTCTACTGGTCACTTTTTAACCTATCGACCATTTTTGAACAGAAAACAATTTTTCCAAAAGACACTTCTCTTCTCCAACGGTTGCATCTCTTAACCTTTCACCAAAGATCATATCTCTTAGTGGCAAAGAGTTGCAACCATTGTTATTTATATAAACTCATCCAATTCGTTGATTAAGAAAACAACGATTTCATATATTCTTTTAATCTAATCTCTGATCTCAATTCTGTATTATAAAAGCTCTAAATTATTTATTGAATCTTTGAAACTATTTCATATCCTTTGATTCAATAATATACTTTCCTTAATCTTTTCAAAACATCATATCGCATACTTTGAGGATAAGATTATAGGAAGGGTGTACTGCTAGTGACAAATCCGTTTTTTCAAGAACACAAGTTGTCAACAACAATTGTATTTGTTCTTTTGTTGAAGTCCTCTGTGTTGTAAGAGGCAAGTGTTGAAGTCCTCAGTGTATTAGAGGCGTGAAATCCCGTTCGGTTGTTCGGGTGTTGTAAACCTGTTCCTCCGGGTGAAGCGAGGTAGTTAATAGTGAAAATCCAGATAGAAGTCTGGGACTGGACGTAGGACGGTGCTCCGAACCAGTATAAAAATCTCTGGTGTGATTTTTCTATTTACAATGCTATTATCATCTATTTCCGCATTTGTATTGTAATCCATATTACACGATCCGTGTATACTATATTAGCACATATAATTGTATACACACTGCACTTTCATTTGGTATCGGAGCGCGGTCATCATATAACCGTAACACGGTTATTTGATATATTATAGTAATATGGCAAATAACGTAAGTACTAGCACTCAAAACACCACTTACACGGAGGGTCAATCGACACAAAGACCTCCATTTTTCAATGGTCTTAACTATAGTTATTGGGCAACACGTATGTCATTCTTTATGCAATCAAATAGCTATGATGCTTGGAATGCCACTCAAAGAGAAATAGTGAATCCAACAACTGATTATTCAGAATGGACTACAGCTGAGAAAACGGCAGCAGCCGTAAATGCAAGAGCAATAAATATGTTGTTCTGTGCATTAGACCAAAATGAATATAACTGTGTTAGTATCTGCACTACTGCATATCAAATTTGGCAAACACTAAAAATCACTCATGAAGGTACTAACAAGGTTAAACAAGCCAAAATAGCCATGCTAAAAAGTCAATTTCAAAATTTCAAAATGAAACCAAATGAGACAATCAATGACATGTATTCACGGTTTCAAACTATTCACCATGCACTTATTGGCTTAGGACAAAAGTATTCCGATTTCGATGTTGTTTCAACAGTCCTACATTCTCTGACTAGTGAATGGGAAGGAAAAGTATTAGCAATCGAAGAAGCTAATGATCTTTCCGTCATGAAGCCAGATGAATTGATAGGAAATTTAATGTCCTATGAAGCAAATTTGCAGGCTAGAAAAGAACAGAAAGAAGAAAAGAAAAATGTAGCATTTCATGTTGAGAAAGATGAAAATGAATCAGATTCTGAAGATGAAGATTTGGCATTCATTGCGAAAGGATTCAAAAAATTCCTAAAATATCGAAAAGCCAGTCGTTACAATAAAAGGAAACATGGATCAAACAAACCATCTTCATCTGCTATAGAATGTTTCAATTGCCACAAAAAGGGACACATGCAGAAGGATTGTCCAGAACAAAAGAAGAAGTCAGAAAATGACAAATTCAAATATAAGAAGGACAAATCTAAGAAACGAGCTTTCTCAGTAACATGGAATGATTCAGAGTCATCGTCATCAGAAAGTGAAAGTGATTCAGAGAATGAACAAGCTAATGTTTGTTTTATGGCAACAGAAGATGAGGTACAAATTCCTACATTTGATGAATTACTTGATATTAATGCTGAATTGATAGTCAAATATAAAGACATAAAACGTCAATTAAAAATAGTCAAAGCAGATTTAAGTAGAGCAGAGTTTGAACGAGATATGTTAAAAGATGAGAAGAAAATATTAGAAGAGGAACTTGAAAATATTCAAGAATCATCATCTAATGTTGACTCTCAAATATCTCTTTTGAGTCAAGAAATAGAAGCTCAAAAAGAGAAAAATAATGCTCTAACTACTGAAAATCATGAGCTTAAAGCAAAAGTCAAAATTCTAGACCTAGAAAAAGCTAGCTTACAAACAAAGTTTGATGACATTACTCAAAATGTTTCTAACTTTAACAAAGGTCGAGAAAATTTGACAAAAATCATTGAAAGTTCACAATCTATTTCAGACAAACAAGGATTGGGATATAACAAACAAGAAACCAAGAAACATCTTGGAAATAAAAGGAAGAAGAAAGTACAAAAAACTGAAGCTAAGAAAAATCTTAGTTTATTATATTCCAAACCAAAACCAGTTGTGAAATTTCAAAAGAAAAATGTCAAGACTATCAAAATATGGGTTCCTAAAACAAATAACAATTTGATTAGGAACAAATACATTCAGCAATTCATGAATACTGTGCATTTTAATAATAATTATATATATAAAGGGGACACCGGACCCATATGGGTTTGGACTCCTAAGACCTAACTCTTAGGACCCTATAAAAAGTGGGTACCATGGACTTAATTCTATTTTTTGCAGGTCCCACTTAAGAAAAGAGGAAAGTGGATATTGGACAGTGGTTGGTCAAAGCACATGACAGGAGACAAGAGTTTATTAACAAATATTACATATTCAGATGGTGGCTCCGTCACTTTTGGAGACAATTCAAAAGGCTATATCATCGGCAAAGGCGATGTGAGCAATTGCGGTACATCTAACTTACCTCTTATTACTAATGTCATGCTAGTTAGAAATTTGAAACACAATTTGCTAAGTATTAGTCAGTTATGTGACAAGGGTTTTATTATTTCATTTTCAAATAATAAGTGTAGTATTCTAGATAAAGACCATAATTTGGTTTTCGAAGGTTATAGAGACAGAAATATATATATTTTGAATATGAACATTAATCATAATTCAGATATGTGTCTTGTGGCTAATGACAATGATCCATGGCTATGGCACAAACGCTTCTGTCATATAAACTTCGGAACTATTGACAAGCTAGCCAAAAACAATCTAGTTAGAGGACTACCCAAAATGAGTTTTAAAGTTGACAACATTTGTGACGCATGTCAAGTAGGAAAATTGACCAAATCATCTTTTAAATCCAAGAAAGTCATATCAACATTACAACCACTTGAGTTACTACACATGGATTTATTTGGACCTACTAGAGTTCAATCAATAAATCACAATCAATATGTGCTTGTAATTGTTGATGATTTCTCTCGTTATACATGGACAATTTTCTTAAAAAATAAAAGTGACACTTTCGATCATTTCAAATCTTTCGTCAAAAGAATTCAAAAATCAAAAGGGATTAAAGTTAAAAATATAAGAAGTGATCATGGCGGAGAGTTTGAAAATAATGAATTTGAACAATTTTGTACAAAGAAAGGTATATATCATAATTTTTCGTTTCCCAGAACTCCACAACAGAACGGAGTTGTAGAACGGAAAAACCGAACTTTACAAGAATGTGCAAGAACATTATTGAATGGAACCACCTTACCAAAACATTTTTGGGCAGAAGCTGTGGCAACTGCCTGTTATGTTTTAAATCGTGTATCCATAAGACCTCTTACCAAGAATACTCCTTATGAGTTATTTAACAAAAGAAAGCCTAAAATCTCATACTTCAAAGTTTTTGGATCGAAGTGCTTTATTTTAAATACAAAAGACCAGCTTGGCAAATTTGATCCAAAGGCCGATGAAGGAATACTTGTCGGTTATTCGGAACGAAGTAAGGCCTATCGGATATTTAATAAACGAACCAAAACTATTGAAGAATCACTTCATGTCTCTTTTAATGAAATCTATCAGCACCCTCACACTATATCAGATGATGACGAATCAATAGTCACTGACAATCAAATCATCACAAATATTGATTCTGACTCAGAAATAGTTATTGAGAATAGTCCTCAAATATGTGAGTTACAATCACCACCAAGAATATTAAGAGACCATCCGCCTCAAAATATAATCGGTGAAATAACATCACATGTCAGAACAAGGAGTCAACTCAATCAAATGGGTCATGTCGCTTTTCTCTCAAATATCGAACCTAAGAATCCAAAAGAAGCTGCTACAGATGATTACTGGATCATTGCCATGCAGGAAGAACTAAATCAGTTTGAGCGCAATAACGTTTGGGAACTTGTTCCAAGACCAACTAATCAGTCAGTAATTGGTACTAAATGGGTCTATAAAAATAAGGCTGACGAACAAGGCAATATCACCAAAAATAAAGCAAGATTAGTAGCACAAGGATATAATCAGGAAGAAGGTATCGATTATGAAGAAACTTTTGCACCAGTTGCTCGACTAGAAGCTATTAGAATTCTATTATCTTTTGCTTGTCACCATAATTTCAAACTTTATCAGATGGATGTCAAAAGTGCTTTTCTCAATGGATTTATCAAAGAGAATGTCTATGTCGAACAACCTCCTCTGTTCGTACATGAAAAATATCCTGACCATGTGTTCAAACTTAAGAAAGCTCTGTATGGGTTAAAACAAGCACCTCGTGCTTGGTATGAACGACTACGTAGCTATCTTATTAACTCAGGATTTCAAATAGGCAAAGTCGATCAAACTTTGTTTATTAAACATTCTCGAAAAGATATTCTAGTTATCCAGATATATGTAGACGATATCATCTTTGGTTCAACAAACGATAAACTTTGCAAAGAATTTGCAAATATTATGACCAAAGAATTCGAAATGTCTCATATGGGAGAACTATCTTATTTTCTTGGACATCAAATAAAGCAACTTTCAAACGGCATTTTTATTAATCAGGAAAAATACTGTGAAAACCTTATCAAACGCTTCGGATTAGAAAATACATCTGGTAAACCAACTCCTATGAGTACAACTACACATCTTGACAAAGATGAAAGTGGTAAGAATGTTGACCAGAAATTGTATCGAAGCATGATTGGTTCTCTTCTTTATCTTACAGCTAGTCGTCCAGATATAATAATGAGTGTTTGTTTATGTGCTCGTTTTCAAGCCGATCCAAAGGAATCACATCTACGAGCAGTAAAACGTATAATTCGTTATCTTAATAATACCAAGGATTTCGGTCTTTTTTATCCAAAAGAATGTCCATTTGAATTAGTATCATATAGTGATGCTGATTTCGGTGGCTCACGAACGGATAGAAAAAGTACAAGTGGTACGTGCCATTTTATTGGAAAATCACTTGTCTCTTGGTTCAGTAAGAAACAGAATTGTGTTTCACTATCAACATGTGAAGCTGAATATATATCAGCAGCTCTTGCTTGTACTCAAGTACTATATATGCAACAAACACTTCAAGATTTTGATATTCATTTATCAAATTCTATTATATACTGTGATAACACTAGTGCTATAAATCTCTCTAAAAATCCAGTAAATCACTCCAGAACCAAACACATTGATATCCGTCATCATTTCCTTCGAGATAATATTGAAAAAGGAAATATATGTCTTGAATATGTTCATACTGACAATCAATTAGCAGACATTTTTACTAAGCCTCTGCTCGAATCTAATTTTATTAGATTACGAAGAGAGCTTGGTTTAATTTCAAGAAAAAATCTTGACTAAGAGAACATCTTCTTGTTAGTTATTCTTTAGTTATTCTCTTTAGTTATCCTTTAACTACAACTATTACATAAACTATATTTTTTTTTACATTAAATATAAGCCACTGCTTTATTTAATGGTTAAATTCACTTTACTAATTTTTTTGTGATCATTCTTTACTTTCTTATCTTATAAACTCAGTTTTAAAAAGAAAGCTATTTTTAGACTTACAAAAAAAATTTTCTGCTTATATTTTCTTGGTTAAAATTTCTCAGTAACTCACATCCATAGGTTATACATAACAAACTTATATATAAATTTGCAAACATTTTATATTTTGTTCATCCTTTCTTTTTATCAAACCATAATATTCTATACAACGTACACTATGGCTCACATTTGTGACAAATGTGCTCAAGAAACATACATTTCAATTACGAGTTCTGAATCGGAGGAGTTTTATTCTCCTACAACTCCAAAACAAAAATCAAGTTGTCATCATCAATGCTCTTGTATGTCTGATAAAACTCCAAATTCAAAACGAGTGAAGCGGACACTATTCTATTCTCCTCGTACCAAAGCTCAAATCGATGAGATACACCACTACCAGAAACATCAGATAGACCTTCAGAGACAACTCCATTACGGGCAAAGTCAACTTTATCACGAGCAACAACGGACGTCGGCCCGATTGTCTGTTTTAGAAAAGTTGGCAACATTTTTCTGCGGTTCCAACAAACATGACGTGCATGAACCAATGCCGTCTAGGCCATCAACATCCAAAAGTCCTAACTCATGGGATCAGAACTATGAGAAGAATGAAGGAGCTCAGAAACAATGGAGTCCATGGTCGAAACGTATTGAAGGAAACAACGATAATTCTAATGACGAACTTTCTCATTAGACTTATGTATATATAGTTTTTATCCTTATCTATCTCTTGTGTAATGAAGGTTATATTTTGTATTTCGTATAAAATATAAATAATATAGGTTGATATATGATAAAAACTCTAAATATAAACTGAAATATCACAACAGACCACGACCGGTCGACCGCCCCTTTTATAGCCGGTCGACCGTTTGCTCTCTGGTTGAAAACGGTCGACCGGCCAAAAACATTAGGTCGACCGGTTGTCGTATTTTCAGTTTTTTTATATAACCCTATACGTTACTTTTCCCTCTACCCTCATTCACTCTCTACTCAAACTATTCTCTTACCCCAAATCACAAACCCTAGTTCCCATTCTTCAGTTCCCAAATCACAAATCCTCTAACAATGGCTCCTCCTCAAAAGAAATCAAAGAAAGGAGCAACCTCTGAAACTTCATCTCTTACCATCTCCGTCAAAAAATGGCTTCAAACTCCAATTGCTGTAACAAGATGGAATCAAATGACAAATTACAAGTTTCATCCAGGCTCTTTCATCAAATTTGATGATTTCACGGCTTACGGAGTTCGGAGGTTAGCCGATAATGCCAACATTACTCAATTGATAGATTTTTCGGCAAATAGTGTGGAGATAAATCATTTAATGATTAAATTATTTTACGCCAACATGAATCTTGATGAATATCAACCTGATAATCCAAACGGCGTCATCTGGTCTATGGTCTGTGGAAAGCAAATTTTTCTTACTCATGCTAGAATTGCCTCTATACTTGGTATACCAAATCGAGGCGAAGAGTTTTCATCTACCTTCTGCGAAGTTTTCACTCGAAATAGTACCAGTCATTAGTTTATAGAAGACAATAGCGATGGCACTAAGTCTATTGGACTTCGCCCGACAGCCAGGTTACTTCATCGGGTCTTGATGCATTCTCTTTTTCCTAGACTTGGAAATTATGATGCAGTGTACAAAGAAAACTTCAAGGCACTCTATGCTATCTATGGTGAAATCGAAATCAATTGGGTTCACATGCTTTTTGATGAAATTCTCAAGGTAAATAACTCAACCCGGCCTCATTTCTTTTACAATGAATATATCATGAGACTTTTGTTAGCTTGTGGGGTCAATCCTCCTGATTCTGCAACCTCAAAACCAAAATGCATTGATTCCATCACCATCAAGCGAATGAAGCTTCCTCCACCTTATCTTGAAATTATGCCTTTCGAAGAATGGCAACAAAGAGGACCAAGGAAACAACGAGCAACTTCATCTCGTCCTCGTTCCGATGAAGTAAAACTTTTAAAATCAAAGTCATCAACAAAAGAATCACTTGAAACAATCGCGCGTAACCAATTTTTGCTTGAATCACGTCTCAAGCGCATGGACTCAAAAATCGATAAGCGCTTCAATAAGGTCAAGTCATTCTTTGGTATGCTATGGGATGCTATATCTTGTTCCACATCCACCTCTGTTCAAGCACAAGACCCAGGAAAACGTCCTGCTGCTCCAGTTTTCACCTGGACATCATCTGACGAATCTACAGGAATGAGTGCTCATGGACATGGTGAATCATCTAGAGGGCACAATGATGAGGAAGAAGAAGATGATGATGATGATGACGATGATGATGATGAAGAGGAGATACGATCTGCTTCATCCTAGATTCTATTATGTTTTAGCTCTTTAAAAACATTCATCAACACTTGTACTAAATAGTGTCGTTATTTATGATTTTCAATTGACATTATGTTCTGTAGTAAACTCTGTTATGCTTTTGATGTGTTAGTAATTTATCTTTCTATTCATATCATATTCATTCTATGCATATCATATTCTAGTATCTGTTACTCCTTTTTGTCGATGACAAAGGGGGAGAAAGGGCTAACAATTGCTTGCAGGAACATACATTTATAAGAATTCAAAGAGAAAGAGATCACGTACTCAGGGGGAGATTCAGATTTTGCAGATATATATTGTCATCAATCAAAAAGGGGGAGAATGTTGAGTCGCAAGTTTTATGAAAGTTTTGATTTCTGACAAATAAGGCGATCGACAAAACAAGGTTATGTTACTATAGATTATAGGTTGATTATTTGATATTGTAATAGTTAAAAACTTGTTAAAATCTATCCTCAAATAATCATGCACCTCAATATAATCGATATATATACATTTTATAGCATTGCACATTCATTGTGCAAATTAACAGGAACCGGTCGACCGGTTAATAATCATACGGTCAACCGTTTCTGTGTAAAATGCACAATGAACGTGCACACATGCACATAACGTATATATATTTTAAATTCCTGTCTACTGGTCACTTTTTAACCTGTCGACCGTTTTTGAACAGAAAACAATTTTTCCAAAAGACACTTCTCTTCTCCAACGGTTGCATCTCTTAACCTTTCACCAAAGATCATATCTCTTAATGGCAAAGAGTTGCAACCATTCTTATTTATATAAACTCATCCAGTTCGTTGATTAAGAAAACAACGATTTCATATATTCTTTTAATCTAATCTCTGATCTCAATTCTGTATTATAAAAGCTCTAAATTATTTATTGAATCTTTGAAACTATTTCATATCCTTTGATTCAATAATATACTTTCCTTAATCTTTTCAAAACATCATATCGCATACTTTGAGGATAAGATTATAGGAAGGGTGTACTGCTAGTGACAAATCCGTGTTTTCAAGAACACAAGTTGTCAACAACAATTGTATTTGTTCTTTTGTTGAAGTCCTCTGTGTTGTAAGAGGCAAGTGTTGAAGTCCTCAGTGTATTAGAGGCGTGAAATCCCGTTCGGTTGTTCGGGTGTTGTAAACCTGTTCCTCCGGGTGAAGCGAGGTAGTTAATAGTGAAAATCCAGATAGAAGTCTGGGACTGGACGTAGGACGGTGCTCCGAACCAGTATAAAAATCTCTGGTGTGATTTTTCTATTTACAATGCTATTATCATCTATTTCCGCATTTGTATTGTAATCCATATTACACGATCCGTGTATACTATATTAGCACATATAATTGTATACACACCGCACTTTCACTAATGTATGAAGATAATTAAGATAATTCAATTATTATTAATAATTAAAGAATTATTGGTTAATACAGATGATTTAATTAAGATAATGATTTTCTTAATTAAGGATCTTTATAATATAAGAAATTAAATAATTAACGAAATTTAAATGATTTGTTAAATAACTGATTAAGTATTTTCTTTTTTTTGGAACTAGGGAAACCTGTTCAATCACTACCGACATGCGATTCCTGAACAGTAAACCTAGGGAATAGATGGCTGGCCCGCCACAACCACTATTCCAGGCTAGCCAGACCTTTCGGTTGACACTTGGTCCAGGAGGCGCGAAAGTGAACCTCAAACCATCCCATGTGTAGGCGTATCTCCTCCCACACAAAGGTGGGACTCGAACCTCGAACCTCACACCTGGGAGGCGTATCTCCTCCTACACAAAGGTGGGACTCGAACCTCGAACCTCACACCTGGGAGGCGTATCCTCCCACCACTCGACCTCCCACACAAAGATGATTTAACTGATTAAGTATTTAGTTAGTGATTAATTAAAGATAATCACTTATGATTTAATATGGTTAAATTACTTGGTGAAGTAATTAACTACTGGAGGTAATTAAGTAAAAGGAAATTATTTAACAAAGTAAGTAGAGGATAATTACTTTATGAAAATAATTAAGTGGAAGTGATTAAAGGGTTAATCACTTAGTGTTATTAATTAAAGAATTAATTAATATAATTAATTAAAGAATTAATTGATATAATTAATTAAAGGTTTAAATTAATTAATTAAAGAATAATTAATTAATAATAAAGAGTAATTAATAAAGTGATTAATTACTTGTTGGATAATTAATTAGAAAAGATTTGATTAATGGAAGTGATTATTAAATAAATAATTAATTGTTAACTAATAATTAAAGGATAATTAATCTATAATTTAATTTTAATTACCAAATGTAATTAAAAAGTAATTAATCAAGTATGATTAATTAAAAGTAATTAATCAAGTGTGATTAATTAAAAGGTGATTAATCAGGTGTGATTAATTTAAAAAATAATTAAGAAATAATTATCAGGGTAATAATAATTAATCAAGTGTGATTAATTTAAAAAGGTAACTAAGAGATAATTACTTGGGATAATTAAGAAGTAATTAATCAAGATGATTGATTAAAATTGTAATTAAGGAATAATTACTTAAAGTAATTAAGAGATAATTAATCAAGGGAGATTAATTAAAGTGGATAATTAAGTGATGTTTAGTTAATTAATTTGTAATTAATTAATGAATAAGTAAGTTGGATTAATGATAATCCAAGAGATTAAGTAAGGATTAATTCAATTAAGAATTAATTAAGAGTAGTCCAAACTTGTTTATGGATGATTAATGATTCGATGATAAATATCATTGGATGAGTTAATGATATTGGATGATATTGTATGTCATTAGTTGATATGTAGTGATTTGAATGTGATATACCTGAGAAGTGATATATGCTGCTTTGTGATATGTGTGGATGAATTTGATAATAGTGAATTATCTATCTGTATGTTATGAATCATCCATTTATTGTAAGTGATATTCTGAATATCTATTGTTTAAACCCTTAAGTACAACTTGGACATTAAAATGGCGTTTTGGATTTGGTGAGACCGAGATCGGGTTTTATATCTGAAAACCACATCGATCCAAATTAACGTTAGGTCGTAAATCCAAGTGAAGTGAAGTGAATACTCGAAGTGTAAGAACTATGTATCGTTATAACTCCGAGGGTGATTCCAGAATGAGTTTAACGAAGGTAGTACTTTCAGTTTTGAGATGAAGATTCAAAGTGCAAGGGCTGTTGTTGTTAACTCTGTGGGTGATTCCAAATGAGTGTAACGAGATAGTGCCTTCGGTTCCGTTCGAACCCGGAACGGACTTGTATGGATTGAATGCTTTCAGAACATCGTCAGGTGGAGATGAGCATTCTATGATAGATATGTCCTATAAAGGTAATTGCAGCCTTAAGCCTCATCAACCGGGAATGGCTAAAACAGGGGAGGTGCAGCAAGGTTAAGTGGGTCATGCCCAAGTAGGACGAGATTTACCCCTGTCTAGATGTCCCTTTTTATTTCGGCTGTGTGGGCAGTTGGATCTACAGCCAACTACGGGGTTGTCTTGTTCGGGACTATTCAGTAAGGAATGGTCCCGGCCTTGTGTTGCAGGGGAGTTAGGGTGGCTCCTCGGTACGGCGATCTAGGCCACGTACTATGACGGGCGGTACCGCAGTAGCCCTTCCATTGTATGAAATCCAATTTCCAATAAGAGCCGTACGTTTTGATTGTGCCCAACTATGTTGGAACGTGAGATGTAAGCATTCCAGCTATTTCTGTATTTTACTTGAAAACCCTAGACACTATTATAATTTCACTGGATTTCCTATCGAATGTTTTGGTTTGCGTAAGGTAAAAACTTTTCCATGTTTATGTGTGGGAAGTCTTACGTGATACCTTTCTTTTCAAAGGATTTTCTAAAGTTAAGAAATTTCAAACCGTTTACTCACACCAGACTCCTGTCTGACCCGAGTATTTATTTTCTGTTTTATTAAACTCTTTAGTAATCATATTACGTATGAGTAGTCAAGTGATACAGGTTATCCTTGATGAATTCTGGCGGTGCTTTGGAGAAGGAGGCTTCAGCGTGTAGATATATAGATAGATTTTCCGCTGTGTTGTTATTCTGTATGGATGTTCTTGTATTAGATATAAATGTTATAATATCTAAATTGAGATGTATAGTTGTGTACTCTGATGTATATGATACTAAATATATGTTATATATTATATTTCATTCGTTCCGCTGTGAGATTTTGATGTGTTGTTGTTCTTTCTTCTCTTTCTTTTCTTCTTCTGTCCCTTTCTTTCTTAAATAGTGATGCGTCTTTCTGGTGATAGAAAGTCGGGTCGTTACAATTTGAAATAAATATTGGAAAATGTTTTATAAAAGTTGATTTTTTAGAATGAATTTATAAGGTGTCTTTTAATAAAAAGGAATTTAAGTTGAAACTTGAGGACTAAAATTTTGAGACTTTTGAGAAATGTATTTCAAGGATTGGAAAAATAATAGTAGTATTATTTGAAAATATTTTTGGTTCAAGATTTTGGAAATGAAAAGGTCAAGTAAAAAGTATTTTCTTTGGATTAGTTTGGGAGAACGAGTCATAATTTTTTTGTGATAATCTGAATAATCTTCTAAGTGACGATTGGATGTTTGCCTAGGAGAATGTTGTGTGGTACTTAGTCAATTATTCTCTTAATCATTGTACAAACGAAACAAGTTCAAATCTGAACGAGACCAAAGCGAGTTGGTGATAAATGTTTTGTTGGAAATATGAGAAGTATTATTTCAGAAATGGGATTTTGAAATAAAAGTAATATTCTAAAGTTAACTAGTTCGAGTGGCCCAAAAATAACTTAAAATTAGGGAGAGGATGTGTTCGGATGGTAACCATTTCTCTTGAGTATTACCCTTCATGGTAAGGGAGATATATATGATACTATTTGGTAGTACCCGGTTCCTTAGTATCAATTTGGAGTTACTCGAGCTATATATATACATATATACATATTCTATGATTAATATATATAAAAGTTTCATTCCAAAAGTTATTGAAATAAGACCGGGTATTTGGCTCTTGAGATTTCTTAGGAAGGTAAATGTAAAATGGAATAGTTGAATCAAATAGGGGTATATACTCTTAGGATGTAGTGGAGTATTATACAAGTTGAACCTAAGAGTTGTTTATGAAATGTTTTCACAAATGATTTAGTAGGAATAAAATTAGTATTAAGGAGAACCAATTCAGTAATTTCGTAGCTAGACGTAAATCATTTCTGCTTCCATATAGTCGTGATCTAAGATTCGAGCACTTGACTTTGAGGTGGTTCACACCATTCCGAATAAGGATTTATTACTTGATTTTTGATGATGCATGATTGATGAGGATTTTTGATATCGGACAAATGTTTTCTTTCATAGTTACAACTACGTAAGGGAACAGAAGTTCCTAATCACGGAGCCTGATCGGAGTTCGCACTAGAAATCTGAAAAGCGATACTAGTTCGAAAGGGAAGTCATGTCATTGAGTAGAGATCAAATCAGAATTTGCATTAGAATGATCTATGTACATCGTACGAACTAAAGTATAGTGTTAAGTGTTTTCTAGGTTAGTTTGAGGTTTAATTTTAGGGACGAAATTCTTTTAAGGAGAGAGAGTGTAACGACCTGGAATTTCACTACTTTAATTTGCGAATATTTAATTAATTTTAAATATTCAAATAATAGGTTTCATAGTGAAAATAATTTTTTTTAATAATAAATAATGATGGTGAAATATTTTTCAAATTTGGTATACAAAACTATTTGGTTTCAAGAAAAATCGAAAATGTGACCGAAAATTGTTTTCCCAATTTTTTGATTTTTTGTTGGCTAAAAGTTGTTTGAAATGTTTTGTACGCATCTGCATATATATAAGCATATATGAAAGTTATGAACATGGATTAGTAATTTTGTTAGAGTTAAGTATAATTAAGTCAAGTAAGGTTAATATATATAATGTAACTTCAGGGGAGACATTAAGTACAAAGGTACTTAAAACATGTTTAAACATATTTATCGTAGAAGAAAAGGGAAGGGGACATGGTGATGAGGTGAAGCAAATTTTTTGAGGGTAAAGTACATAAGCGCGTTTTGATAATTTAACTTATGCCCTTTATACAAAAGAAAGTTCCTTTATTTTCTTTTCATTTCCATTCCTATTTTTATAAACTCCATCTTCTCCATCAATTTTTTCATGGCTTCTCTTTTTTATAGAGTTTAAAGAAGAAAGAAAAAAAGAAACGCAAACTTTTCTTGTTAAATTCACTTCAAAATTGATATCAAATTTCTTCATTTTTACCGTAAATTCACCCGATCAGAACTTTTTCTGAAAGATCCAAATCATGATTTTCTTTTCCTCAAACATGTAGAAGTCCAGTCGATACAACTTTGTAGTTTACCACTTTTTCTGAGTTCAAGCTTAAATACTCCAAAAATTCATTTTTTTCGACAGTGTTTTTTTAGCCTAGATTATGATTTCCGAAAATTCCAATCACCATTTTGATCATAACATCGTCAAAAATTATCCAAATTGAGTAATTCTTTTTTTAAATGATAGAGGAAAGAATTATATAAAATTTTCTTTTGACTACACTTTCAAATTTCGAGAATAAATGATCAAAAAATCGAGAAGAAAATGACTCATTTTCGAGTGGTTTTTGTGTGGTTTTCCAAGCTTTGCACGCCTAAAGCATTTCAAGTTCTAAAAAAATTTTGGTAAGTAAACATTAGTTCAATGTTCAAAATTATTAGCTTGAAATATTTAATGTTTATTTAATTTATGTTGTATGCTGGCTTATGTTTGGTTGGTTATGTGTTGGATATTTTGATTATGGTTGATATGAGATATATGGTAAAAATGGACTTGAATTGAAGTCCACTTAGTATGGTTTAAAGTTGTGAACTTGGATGTAATATAATATGTGAACATGAGATATTTTGTTTAAATGGATTTGGTTATGATATTGTAAGTGTATTTGGATGTGATGATTGATGGCAAACTAGTTTACAAAGTTGTTAAGTAAGATTCAAGTCCCTTGGAAACTTTATTTGTTTGTTTAGAGCTTTTAAAAGTTAGTATTTTTTTTAAACTTTGTATTTTTTGGTAAAGCATTTTTTTATTTTTTTGGGAAAGCATAATTTTTTTTAATTTTGTATTAGTTTTTCAAATCTCCTACTTGATTAAATTTAAAAACAAGCTAAAGGAAGAAGTTTGGAGGTTAGTAATTTAGAAACAAATTCTAAGCTACTGCATCCATAGCGATAGTCGTTGTAAATGCAGTTCGAGGAATAATCAACATTTTTAAGTAAAGTGCTTTTAACATAACTTTTAAAGCTATATTTTTCCAAGTTTTTTTATTAAAGATAAAAGTTAATTAAGTTTTTAATGATTAAATTTTAATAATTAAGTTCAAATAATTAATAATTAATTAAGATTTGACAGGGTTTATTATTTATAATTAAGTAAAGATTAGTTTCTAATTAATTATCTTTTAAAACAAGATTAGTTTTAATTAATTATTAATTAAAATAAGATTAACTTTTAATTAAATAAAATTTAAGTATATAACTTATTATTAATCACGTATAAGGTTAATTATTTAAATACATCAATTATTTAAATTATTTTTAATTAATTAAGGCTTTAATTATTAAAGGTTAAATTTATTATTTAAGCTTTAATTAAAAGATTATTTAGTTAATTGAGGTTAATAAATAGTTAATTATTAATAAAGGTTTTAAACTATTATTTAATAATTAATAAATGATTAATTAAAAGCTTAATATATAAATAAATTATTTATTAAAGGTTTAATTGTTTATTTAATTTATAATTAAATTAAGTTCAAATTTAATAAAGATTAATTATGATTTAATAAGAGTTTAACTTATAATTAATTATTTCGAAGGGGAGTTTAAGATTTAAATTCTTTGTTTTTCTAAAAATCAATTTATTTAAAAAGGGAATTCTTTTACAAAGGATAGTTTTAAGAACAAATTCAAATGTCGATACCATTAAGTAGATAAATGACTGTGAATGAGTCATGATGTGATGGTTTGTGTTGTGTAGACAATTATTAGCAGAATAATACGCCGTTCTGCGATAAAATGGTTGTTTAATTGTGTGGACATTTTATCGCAAAATATATTCCCATTCTGCTATAATATAATAGATTTGATTGTTGTGGACATATATTAATCCTCGTTCTACTGTAGATTAGTTGTTTGATTATATGGACATATATGTCAGCAGAACAAATCTTTATTTTTGTATGATTTAATTATTGATTGTGTGGACATATATTTTGTAGGACAAATCACCATCCAACAATTATGTTATTTGGACATGTATATGCTAGCGTAGTTGTATTGACATATTATTTCCTGATTTGGATATGAAGCGTATTTACATATATGTTGACTTATGCAAGTAAATTGTTAAATGACTTGAGAATGAAACTAAAATCAAATTGTAACTTAAATTAGTACCATTGAGATTGATAAGCCTCCTTTTGAATTATGAAGTACGATTTTGAATTAACTTCAATTCTTTTATCAGTGTGGGGTTTTTAAAGTTTATAAATGATTTTCACATTATATAATTATTTTATAAAGGTATTTACAAATAATAAATTGTTTAAACAAAGTGTTTTTACTAAATAAAAGGGTTTATTTAAAGTGATTTTAAAATGAGATTTTGTAAATGATATTTTGTAATGGCAAAGATATTTTATAAAGGAAATTTTATAAGGAGTTTTATAATAGAAGAGATTTTATACATCATTTTAGAGATTTAAAAAAAAGTTATAATCTATTTTGAGGACTTATAAGGTGGGTTGAAATATCAATTGAACTTATAAAAATAATTTTTATAAGGGATAAGTGAATGAGTTTTATAAAGTGAATGAGTTTAATAGTAAGTGATGTTTTGAAAGGAAATTTCTTAGCCACTTAATATGGAAATTGAGAAAAAGGAATTTTTCAAATGTTTTGGTAAATACTTATATTTTTGAGACAAGTAAAAATGTTTCCCAAGTATAAAAGGGTTTAAAGGGTTTTAGGAATAGTGTTTTAAAAAGATCTTTCAATCAAGTTTTGCAAAGTGTTTTTATTATTTAAAGTTTAATTAATAAAGGCTTAGAGGATCCCATATGGAATCGAATCAATGTTGAATTATTGTTATTTGATAGTTAAATAATCGACTATCAAATCTGGACCAAAACGTAACTTTGAAAGTATCTAGGAGAAACATGAGAATTATATGGTATAATTACTGTCGAAGGTGCTACACTATACGTATAACCTCATTTCGTTCTTCTAATGTAAATGATAAGGAAATCCATCCATAAACGGTTAGGAGGTGAACTCCGCTCTAATCTATATCTGCTTATTTCCTAAAGAACCAGGGTTGAGTTTACCGAAAATTTGCTAAAGTTGTTTCGAAGAGACCGGGATCAGATCTGTTATTCGAAAACCACTTTGATCCAACTCAAGCATTTCAAACTGAAGACATCTTGAAGAATTTGGAAACGAAGATGGAGCACTGAAATGTAAAGGCTACTTGTTACTAGTCCTGAGGGTGATTCCAAAATGGATGTAGTAGAAGTAGTGCCTTCGATTTTTCCTTACCGTGGACAACTTATATGGATGAACGTTGGCACTGCATTACTGCCTGGATGGCAGTGTTAGCATTCCAATTGGTATTGCTATTCAAAAGGTAAGCGTAGTCTCAAGCCTCATCAATTAAGAATGACTAAAATTAGGGGAGATGTAGCAAGTCTAAGTGGGTCGCTCCCATTAGGGTGCATCATCACCTTTCTAGAAACATCTACATATTTATGGATTGGCTGTGCATGAGATCTCAAAAAAAAGGTTGCAAAGCAAACAGAGTAATGACATATTCGGTATTATCCTGTCATGGATAAGCCGGTCTTGTATTTGGTAGGGGATCCTGGCAAGGTCCTTGGTACTTTTTCTAGACATGAGCCATGATAGGTGGTACCCCGGTGTCTTGTCATAATATGGAATCCAATCTCCAATATGTGCCATTAATTTTTTTATTGTAGAACATAGTATGCCGAAATTTTATTAATATAACAATTTCGGTTATGATTTATAAGTATTTGTACTCAAGACATTATTTTAATTTCATTGTATTTTCTATTAAAAAACATTTTGGTTATCATAAGGTAAAACCCGTCAGTGTTTATGTGCTGTGTGGTCTTACGAGATACCTTCGATTTTAAAAGGGTTTTAAACATAATAATTCAGTTGTTTGAGTTTACTCACACCAGAACCATGTCTGACCTGAAGTTTAATTTTCATTCCCTAAAACTCTTAGGTGCTCAAATTTTTATGGGCAGCCAAGTAGGTCAGGTCTCCCACGGATGCATCTTAGAAGAACTTGGAGCAGGAGGCTTTATCGATAGCTAGTTGTTAATATTATATTTTCGTTGTATTATATGTATCTTGTATCGGTTAGGTAGGGGCAGGCTGCTATGACTATCCATGGGTAGAATTGTGTTAGTATGACTTTGATGTATCATTTTTGAACTGACTTTGTAAAGTATTATGTTGATTAATATATGTTATTCCGTTATGTTGTAAGATTCTATGATTATTGGTTTCTTCTTATCTTCTACCTTCTTTCTTTCCCTTAACGATTAGTTTTCGTACACTCGAATGCTCGGCATGAAATACGGTGGATGTATTAGCGTCGATCTTTGAGGGTCGATTCATTCCAAAATCTTCTTGTCCCTTTACTATTTCGGCTCCTTTTGCATTTATTTTATATATAATTGCCCAGTAAGAATAGGGCTAATGTTTTTAGATTCAATCTAGGGTGTTGATCGATATTTTTGGTTAACAATATGTAAAAATTATATTTGCATGCATTTATATATGATGACAATACATTTTTAAATTGGTTTAAATAAGAGATATTTGCTTGAAGGGCTTTTAGATACGTTGCACCATATAGGTGGCAAATAATGGTTGGCTATATAAGTAGAGAGAAGGGTTGAGTGAGGGAAATTTAAGGGATTGATTAGAGATGTCTTAGTTAAAAGAATGGAAAACATATTTTTCTTCCAAATTAAAATAAATGCACTAATTTCATTTCCTTTGTTCAACTTTTTTCTTCCACCTCTTTTGTCAGAGTCATGACAAAAAAATTTCTCCATCATTTTCTAAATGTTTTTCAACTCCAAAGCAAATCAAAACATCTAATAAAATAAAGAGTTATGTGCTTCGTCGTCTCTTGCAATAATTAAGCGTAAAATGTTTAAAAATTTGAAGAGGATTCACAGATACATACATATATATATATATAGCACTTTATAGCGATTATACATATACATATATATACATTATATACATACATATCATCGCCTCATTATGATTTATAGTTGAAATCATAATTTATGGAATTAATTGGATGATTTGATTTGATTTAATTCATTTGTTAAAAACTAAAATGTTTATGTATGTAAAGTTATAATTCGTAACACCCCGTAAAAAAGAAATTTATTAATAACTAATTATTAAAGCCCAAAAGTAGAATTCTAAATTTGGCTATGAACTAACACGATTTAGTTCATAGCGATTTTATGATCAATTTTCATATATAAAGTTTAGGATCGAAGTTTAAACAAAAAATTTATTAACATTTGAAGTTTTCAGATCGAATACAATTCAATACCAATCAAGGAAGTAAATGTTAATAACTAACACTAAAATGAGCATTAAGTATAAATGTTAATTAAGGGCGCTCAATCAAATTAAATCTAATTAAGGAAGTATGTAATCAAATAAATTGAGTGTACAAGTAAATAGGTATTGATAACTTAAGTTAACGTAAACATTAGATGTGAATCTTATTATATATTTATTTGGCCATGTTAAATCTAATCAAATCAGAGATTAAAAAGAAGTAACCAAAGGAGATCAGAGTTAAATAAAATTAAATCAGCATTAAGAAAGAAATAAATAAATGGGAATTAATTCACATTAAAGAAAATGTTAACAAATAAGAATGTTAACATCAAAGAGAAAAAAAGCAGTAAGTAAATTATTAATCGCTATTACCCCAAAAGTATTTACAATGTGGCGTATTCAAGGAATTTCTAAGAATGCCCCTTGGATATGTGGTGAATTATAAATTCGTTTGAATTCAAATTTCAATAAAGTAGAAAAAAATGCTTGAATCATCCTCTTTATTCAAATACAATTTTTTTACAAGAGGTATAATAAGAGAGGAAATAAATTAAAGAACCTTTTCCATAAGGTGGTATATAAATAGTAGTTGGAAGGAGTTTGGCTTGCTCAAGTTGGCGATGTGGGAATTTTAGTGTCATGTAGCATGTAGTGAAGTATGAAGGCTTTTTTGATGACCTAGAATTTTAAACATTTGAAATTGAGATATTCAATTGATTTTAAATGTTTGAAAGTTATTTTAACTTGAATTTTAATTATAACTGTGAATTTGGAAATTGAATTACTAAATCTTATTTATTGAACTTGAGTAAAATATCAAATCCTGAGTTTTAACCTGTTAAAAATAATTTGATGGCTTAGAAAATTTATATTGACAATACTGAAGATAATGGAAGCTTCAGAATTGGATTTGGAGATGATTTGTTCAGTTTTGAAATTATATCGTTTAAATCGATATTTAAAAATAGCCTTCCGAGGCACAATCTTGGAATTCGACGAAACCAGTTCCATTGGATCCGAATAGTGTTTTATTATAAGATTTCAAATTTCATAACGTTTGGAGTTGTCATGTGATCATACGATAGATAAACGCGCTGAAAATCTATAATGAAATTCAGTTCAATAACTGTCCAAAAAGCTATCTTTTCCATATGATCGAATTTGGACCCGAAACCTTTTCCAGTGTGTTCGGTATATGCATATAACATTATAAATGTCTAGCGGCATGCCTCGATAGGAGATCAAGATTTTGAGTTACGATTTCGTGACGTTTAAAAATTTAAATTTAATTATATATGTGTTGACTGGTCTATTCTCAATCCCGTCAGAACTTTTTACCTTCGTTCAATTACTGTAGCATATGCAAACATGCTAAACATATGTTCTCCATGGGATACGCGACATTTCAAAAATAAAATTATAATAAAATGATAATCATTTCGTTAAAAAAAAGAAAGCAAAAATATAATGGCCGAGATTTATTTTCGTCATCTCCATCCCCTTTTTGTTCGTTTTCAAAATTAATAAAAATATAAATGGCAAATGAGAAAAAAAAATCCCAAATCGATTACTTCGTTCAATTTTTTTAATAAATGATAGTGCTCAAATTTTGGTGGGTTGTTGGCTCTCGACTTGGGAGTGGAAGAAGCGTTCGCCTTCATATTCGAAGGAAGCTGTTCGCAATGGGTCTTGGAGGCCATGATTGACGCTGTGTCGCCAGTGGAGTTCGATGTAGGATTTGGGTCGTTTGAAGAAAAGGTGGGTCGCCTGAGCGCGGTTTAGAAGGGGGCTCGCGTATCGAACAAAGCCACAACACGATGGTATCGCGAACGACAAGGCCAATCGAGGGTAGGGTTTCGACGTGGAGGATGTAGGTATTGGTTTGTTGTTTTTTTATATATTTTATAATTTCAATATAGGTATAAATGCAGATATATTTGTATATGCAGAAACACAGAGTATAAAATAAATGTAAATGTACCTATAAAAAAAACACTCATGCATGTTTGATATTTAGAAGTTAACAGAAAAATTATTTTTATATAAATAAGGTTTGAAATATAAAAATTTCAAAATATTGAAGTTTAAAAGAAATAAGATTTTCGAAATAATAATTTTTTTGTAGTTTCAAAAGAGGATAAATACACATTTTTAAACTTACTAGATTATTTAAAAAAATACAATTTACTAATTTATTTTAGTGATTAATTTATTTAGTTAACTTATGTAAATATTTGTTAACTAGAAAATATTTTATTAAAAAATAGTTTAAAACTAATTTTTAGTTAAATTAAATAAAAAATTGTTTGATTTATTCAAATATTAATAAAATCATATCATTATTATGTAAGGTCAAAACCGTGAAATCAAGTCGGAATGGAAAAGGATTGCAAAACGAAAGGCAAAGGTGAGATCTTCTCACTCAATCATATTTTTCTAATTTAATTTTAAATAGTTAAATTTAAAATTGTTGATTGTGTACTTGGATGAAAAATTACTATCAATTGTATTGGAATAGACCCCATGCGCCACATAATAGTGAATGATCTTATATTAAGCCCATATACCGTGATATTCCACCTTGAAGTGGAATTAGTATTATATATGCATTTGGAGTGATTGATTTTCCGCATTATATAACGGACGAGACCCTATGCGCCGCATAATAGCGGATGATATTTTATAAATCCCATATGCCGTGATATTTCACCTCGAAGTGGAATTGGTATTAAATTGTTGTGCTAACGTCTGTGGATGCAGGGAAACAGGTTGGAGGGATCCAACTGGATTTCTTAAATGATTGAATTTGTTTCAATAATTGTGTGTTGATTTGTTTATAATCTGTATGTGAATAAATTTATGATTAAAATCGTTGAAGGCTATAGTTTAGCTGAATTTATTTTTGGTATCGTAGGATACCAAAAATAAATAAAATTGGATTTTTGAAATTCCAGTTGAAAATTTATAGTAGAATTTATTTTTGAGAATTGGATAAATTTAAACGAAGGAATTTTAAAAGGATAAAGTTTTATTTTTGAATCCTATTGAATGAAATTCCAAATTATGGGACAAAGCCTTAATAAATGGATCTCGAGTAATATTATTCAAAGGTTGAAGAATTTATTCAAAAATATGGATTTTTAAATAGTATGGAAAAACTAAAGGAATTTATTTTAAAAGGGAACAAATTTAGAAATCAATTCGAAATTTAATTTGGTGTTTGAAATGATTTTAGAAAATCAATTTGGAATTTGATTCGGTGTTTGAAAATAAATTTTTGAGATACCGATTTAAAATTATTTTGTTGTTTAAACATAAATTTTGGGAAATCGATTTGGTGTTTGAAATAAATGTTTGGAAATATTTTTTTAGGGATTTGATTGGGTATTTGAAATAAATTTGGAAATCAAATTTGAGAATGGATTTGGTGTTGAAAGTGAATATTTGGGCATCGATTTGAAAATCATATATTAGTGGATATTTGAAAATTAAAAAATTCACAATGGGAATTTTATAAAAGAAAGGGGAATTTGTCTTAAAAATAAATGTTGTTCTATTTTAAAGTGTGGAATTTTTTTTACGGATTTGAAACGTAAATTTAAAATAAATCCAGAAAGATTTATAAATTGATTTGAATGAACCATATTAGAATGGAAAGTGTACTTTCCCCAGAAAGCCGAGTATGTTTTCAATATAGTTCATAAATATAAATTGAAGTTGTAAAGATGGTTTTAAGGTAAGGATATTTTGAAGAAATGTTTTACTTAGGTTATTTTGAAAATATTTAAATTAAAAATTTATTTAATTAATTATAGGAGGGATTATTTTGAAGATTAAATAGATATTTGTTTAAGGAAATGGCTATTTAAATAGTTTCACTCTGTCTACTAATTTTATTTTAAAATTAGTTTGGACTTAAAGTTTTATATAAAATATTGATATAATATTTTCATAGCTAATATTCAAATAAGAGTTTAGAAATAGTTTTATTCTAAATATTTCCAAATATATATATTTGGATAAGTAATTTAAATTATTTTAAAGTATTTGAACTCGGTAGATTTTCAATGGGAATGAATAAATATTTGGAAATATATTCCGCGTAAGGAAAAATGATTAGAAATTGTTTTCAAAGGATTGAAATGTAGGAAGTGATGTGAAATTTGTTTTCAAATGGTTAAAGTGTTAAAATTATATCTTGCGAAGAGATTTTTGAAAATAAATAATTGGGGGGAAAATTATTTAAATTTTGGCGATTGTTGTGAATGATGATTGATAGTTATATAACCGACTATCAATATTGGCTTTTTTAATGAAATTTGAATTTCGATGCGACCGAAGGTCGGATTCCAAATGGTATTCGAATACGACATCGAACCTTTGTGATTGTGATGGATCTTTTATTCAAAAGATCAAAGTGGAAATTTTTTGTTTTTGCTATTTTGTAGTCGTACCGAGCTAGCCGCTCAAAGGAGATGTTGGCGAAACTTTTCAAAAATTTAAAGAGTTAGATTATTTTTGAATAATTTGGATAATTTGAAATTTTAATTTCAATTTAAATTTGAATTGTTGAGAAAACGATTTTGTTTGGAAACTATGAAAGGTTGGAAAATTAGTTGAATCGATAATGGGTCTTTAAGAAAAAGATTGTTTGGGAAAGTAAAACTGTTTGTTTTGGGTAAATAGTAGACGGGTTAAGGATCATTCTTCTTAACTAGTAATTTCGGGACGAAATTCTTTTAAGAGGGGAAGAATGTGACAACCCAGAATTTTGAACATTTGAAATTGAGATATTCAATTGATTTTAAATGTTTGAATGTTATTTTAACTTGAATATTAGTTATAACTGTGAATTTGGAAATTTAGTTATTAAATTTTATTTATTGAACTTGAGTAAAATATTAAATCCTGAGTTTTAAGCCTGTTAAAAATAATTTGATGGCTTAGAAAATTTAGATTGACAATACTGAAGATAATGGAAGCTTCAGAATTGGATTTGGAGATGATTTGTTTAGTTTTGAAATTATATCATTTAAATCAATATTTAAAAATAGCCTTCCGAAGCATAGTCCCGGAATTCGATGAAACCAGTTCCATTGGATCCGTAATAGTGTTTTATTATCAGATTTGAATTTTTGTAACGTTTGGAGTTGTCGTGTGATCGTACGATAGAGAAACGCGCTGAAAATCTATATTGAAATTCAGTTCAATAACTGGTTCAAAAAGCTATCTTTTCCATACGATCGAATTTGGACCCGAAACCTTTTCCATTGTGTTCGATATATGCGTATAACATTATAAACGCATAGCGGCATGCCTCGATAGGAGATCGAGATTCTGAGTTACGATTTCGTGACGTTTAAAATTTTAAATTTAATTATACATGTGTTGACTGGTAAATTCTCAATCCCGTTAGAACTTTTTACCTTTGTTCAATTAATGTAGCGTATGCAGACACGCTAGGCAAATATTTGTCCTCCACAGGACACGTGGCATTTCAAAAATAAAATTATAATAAGACGATAATCAGTTCGTTCAAAAAAAGAAAAAATATAGTGGCCGAGATTTTTTTTCGTCATCTCCTTCCCCTTTCTGTTCGTTTTCAAAATTAATAAAAATATAAATGGAGAATGAGAAAAAAATCCCAAATCAATTTCTTCGTTCGAATTTTTTTAATAAATGATAGTGCTCAAATTTTGGTGGGTTGCTGGCTCTTGACTCGGGAGTGGAAGAAGCGTTCGCCTTCACATTCAAAGGGAAGCCGTTCGCAATGGGTCTTGGATGCCGTGATTGACGCTGTGTCTCTAATGGAGCTCGACGTGGGATTTAGGGTTGTTCGAAGAAAAGGTGGGTCGCCTGAGCGTGGTTTAGAAGGGGGCTCGCATATTGAACAAAGCTACGTCGCGATGGTATCGCGAACGACAAGGCCAGTCGAGGGCAGGGTTTCGACATTAGAGGTTGTAGGTATTGGTTTGTTTTTTTATGTATTTTATAATTTCAATACAGGTGTAAATGCAGATATATTTATATATGCAGAAACACAGAGTATAAAATAAATGTAAATATACCAATAAAAAAACACTCATGCATGTTTGATATTTAGAGGTTAACAGAAAAATTATGTTTATATAAAAAAGGTTTGAAATATAAAAATTTTAAAATATGGAAGTTTATATGAAATAAGATTTTTGAAATAATAATTTTTTGTAGTTTCAAAAGAGGGTAAACACACGTTTTTAAATTTATTAGATTACTTAAAAAATACAATTTACTAATTTATTTTAGTGATTAATTTATTTAGTTAACTTATGTAAATATTTGGTAACTAGAAAATATTTTATTAAAAAAATTAGTTTAAAACTAATTTTTAGTTAAATTAAATAGATAAATTGTTTGATTTATTCAAATATTAATAAAATCATATCACTATTATGCAAGGTCAAAACCGTGAAATCATGTCGGAATGGAAGTGGATTGCAAAACCAAAAGCAAAGGCGAGATCTTCTCACTCAATCAATTTTTTTTAATTTAATTTGAAATAGTTAAATTTGAAATTGTTTATTGTTTGCTTGGATGATAAATTATTATCAGTTGTATTGGAATAGACCCTATGCACCGCATGATAGTGGATGATATTATATTAAACCCATATACCGCGATATTCCACCTCGAAGTGGAATTGGTATTATATATGTATTTGAAGTGATTTATTTCCCGCATTATACATCGGATGAGACCCTATGCGCCGCATAATAGCGGATGATATTTTATAAATCCCATATACCGCGATATTCCACCTCGAAGTGGAATTAGTATTTAATTGTTGTGCTAACGTATGTGGATGTAGGGAAACAGGTTGGAGGGATCCAACTGGATTCCTTAAATGATTGAATTTGTTTCAATAATTTTATGTTTGTTTGTTTATAATCTATGTGTGAATATATTTGTGATTGAAATAGTTGAAGGCTTAGTTTAGCTGAATTTATTTTTGGTATCGTAGGATACTGTAAATAAATAAAATTGGATTTTTGAAATTCAGCTTGAAAATTTATAGTAGAATTTATTTTTGAGAATTGGATAAATTTAAAAGAAAGAATTTTAAAAGGATAAAGTTTTATTTTTGAATCCTATTGAATGAAATTCCAAATTATGGGAAAAAGGCTGAACAAAAGGATCTCGGGTAATATTACTCAAAGGTTGAAGAATTTATTTAAAAATACGGATTTTTAAATAGTTTGGAAAACCTAAAGGAATTTATTTTAAAAGGGAATAAATTTAGAAATTAAATCGGAATTTAATTTGGTGTTTGAAATGATTTTAGAAAATCAATTTGGAATTTGATTCGGTGTTTGAAAATAAATCTTTAGGAAACCGATTTAAAATTGATTTGGTGTTTAAAAATAAATTTTTGGAAATCAATTCTAAAATCGATTTGGTGTTTGAAATAAATGTTTGGAAATATATTTTTTGGGACTTGATTGGGTGTTTGAAATAAATTTGGAAATCAAATTTGAAAATGGATTTGTTGTTGAAAGTGAATACTTAGGAATCGACTTGAAAATCATATATCAGTGGACATTTGAAAATTTGAAAATTCACAATGCGAATTTTATAAAATAAAGGGGAATTTGTTTTAAAAATAAATATTGTTCTATTTTTAAAGCATGGAAAGAAATTTACGGATTTGGAACGTAAATTTAAAATAAATCCAGAAAGATTTATAAATTGATTTGAATGAACCATTTTAGAATGTAAAGTGTACTTTCCCCGAAAAGCCGCATATGTTTTCAATATACTTTATAAATATAAATTGAAGTTGTAAAGATGGTTTAAGGTAAGGATATTTTGAAGAAATGATTTACTGAGGTTATTTTGAAAATATTTAAATTAAAGATTTATTTAATTAATTATAGGAGGGTTTATTTTGAAGATTAAATTGATATTTGTTTTAGGAAATGGCTATTTAATTAGTTTCATCCTATCTACTAATTTTATTTTAAAATTAGCTTGGACTTAAAGTTTTATATCAAATATTGATATAATATTTTCATAGCTAATATTCAACTAGGAGTTTAGAAATAGTTTTATTCTAAACATTTCCAAATATATATATATATATATATATTTGGATAAGTAATTTAAAATATTTTAAAGTATTTGAACTCGTTGGTTTTTCAGTGGGAATGAACAAATATTTGGAAATATATAAGGAAAAATGATTTGAAATTGTTTTCAAAGGATTGAAATGTGGGAAGTGGTCTGAAATTTGTTTTCAAATGGTTAAAGTGTTAAAATTATATCTTGCGAATATATTTTTGAAAATAAATAATTGGGGCGAAAATTATCTAAATTTTGGAGATTGTTGTGAATGATGATTGATAGTTGAATAACCGACTATCAATATTGACCTTTTTAATGACATTTGAATTTCGATGCGACCGGGGGTCGTATTCCAAATGGATATTCGAAAACCACATCGAACTTTGTGATTGTGATGGACTTTTATTTAAAAGATCGAAGTGGAAATTTGTTGTGGTTTGTTTGAAATCCGAATGAACACTTATTTTTAAAAATAAGCGCTCATTATTCGGATTAGCCGGGAGAGGACCTTGTGTCATAAAACTCATTTTGAATAATGATATGATGAAATGGGATTGCATTTGAAGATGTTGTTGAAGACCGGGTATTTTCGAAAGCGAAAGAATTACCTGTCGAATGTCTCTGTACCGGGTTGCTCCGATGTAGAGATTTTATCACCCTTTGTGATGGAGATTCCGGACGTGATTAGTGAATATCCGGATTGTAAGGACTTCTTTGGAAGTGCCTTCAGTTTCGTTCAATCCCGGAATGGAATTGTATAGATGTGTGTCTAACATTACACTTTGAGATATAAAGCTGGTTTCTGTCAAATACATTTCCGTTGAATTTATTCTCTTAGCTTAACACCCTTCTGTAAGACGTACTAGCTCAGAGGTTATGTAGTTGATGGTTACTAGTGACATACTCCCAAACTGGTAAAGTGGCATACGAAGTGCTGCTGATCATTTGTCGATCGAAGCATGACTTTGTGAAAAGTGTAGCTTTATGGACGAGACTTCGTCGGACCTCACACCCTGAAAATGGTCGAAACAGGAAGGGTGCAACAAGTTTATTTGGAGGTAGCGCCCCCTAGGGTATGTCATTTCCTTCTGGAAAAGGGTAGTATCATGGTATGGAGCCCAGATATTTTACCTATTTTGTTGCTGCAAATTTATTATACTTTGCGGTTGTTTCTTTGTGGTCGAGGATACTTGGATAAAGGTCGCAAACGACGGGAGAATGGCATACTCATGTAGTAGTTACCTAGTTACAGAGGTAACCAGGCCTTGTGTTGGCAGAGAGCTGGTTAAGTTCTCGGGGCGTCCCTCAAGAGGTGTACCTATGTGGCAGTCGGAAGTTCCTTAGCCTGACCATTTGTTGAAAATCCAAAGAAACAATACGAGCCTTTACGATTGCAATTGTATAACCTGCCTCCTCAGGAGGTAGCTATAGCAGGCATAATATAATGGTGCCTATGCTGGCTAAGATTAATATTATACTTTCGAACGGTTTTTTGCACTATGCACTAATAATAATATTATCAAAAAGGACTTTTGCGTATCAAGCATGTTTGACTATCATAAGGAGAAATCTCCTCCAATTGTGCGCTTGCATTGTGTGTGTGCGAGAGGCCTTATGGTAGTTTCATTTTCCAAAAGCATAGTGGATTTCTTTTCCGCTCTTTGTGAAAATAACTGTTTTTAAGATCTCACACCAGTCCTATGAATGACCTAGAGTTTATTGTTCCCTTTCTAAACTTTGGGTGCCCATAATTTTGCACACGGGCAGCCTAGAGTCAGGTTATCATTATTTTGGAGCGAAGTCAGAAAAGATGCTGTGGAGATCTAGAGTTCAAGCGGGATGGCGAGGCGTATCATTAGTATGTGTAATATTTCTTTTCCACTGTTGTGTTGTTGTACACTCTGATAATGTGATGTATAACCGATATAGTGCTTTTGTACAAAGATTATTCTTTTATCTAATATATTTATTCCACTGCAAAATGTGAGATTCTATTATTGTTTCTGTTACTTCTTTTATCTTCTTCTTTTTTAACCCTAACGGTTTGGTTTTCCGGCATTCCACTGTGCAGCATTGGATATAGTGGACATATCGATGTCGACTTTCGAAAATCGAAAAATTGGGTCGTTATAGCTTTTGAAGTTTTATGAAGGAAAATGCAACAATTCCTCTTGAATTAGATTTTGTAAATAATTTCATTCATCCTCCCTTTGCATGATCTTCATCATCATCCATTGTGGTCGTTGTGTGAAGTCAATAATCATGAAATATAGCTTCGAATAATAGATTCTGCATGTCGCCTTCTTATCACGTTTGACAAAGTGCAACATCCGTGTTGGAAAAGTGTAATGCCATTGCACTATGGCTACGATGGAAATCATACCATTTTCTTTGGTAGCCTTTCACTTGGATGTTGTGCTACTTTGATGATCATGCTCTGTCTATGAAACTCAGCATCGTTTAATGGCTTTGGCAATAGCTTTGACGACTTTGATGTTACAATATGCTTGGTCTGCTTGCCGATGTTAATAATATAACTTTAGTGCCACCTTGATAGTGATGAACTTTTGAAGCTCGACATTAAAACATGGTGTCTTTGTTACTAAGAGAGAACGGTCATTGTATAGATATAGTTATTTATGCTGTATTTATCCGTTAGGAAATGGTTTGAAAGTATTTTTGGAATAGGAATATTTTAAAGGATTTTAAACAAGATCGAAAGCACTAAACTAATTTCGATCACAAGAAAATAATTCTGGTAATGACTATAGCTCGTCAGTGTTCATTTTTGATTTTATAAGTGAGGGGTTGCTACCATGGTGATTTGTTTAGAGTCATTTTGGGCAAAACAGATCATGATTTTAAAATCTAAAATGTATAATTTTATATATAAAGGATATATATATATATACATATATGTATATATAAAATTGTTTCAAAATGAGTTGAAATTAAACTAGGTGTTTAATTCTTAAGTTGTCAATTAAGTTATTATATTGATGCACATATCCTATACATTAGAGTAGCTTGGTTTTACATCTCATTTTAATATCTTTTAAACCAAAAAATGGTATAACACCTGAGATGCTGATAATAATAAGTTTTCCACATAATCATGCATAAATAAGCTCGCCATTACTCAACACGCAATGATATTGATTTTTAAACCAAAAATGGGTACAATATCTTTGATGGCGATAATGAAAAGTTTGCTCTTGACTTTAACATACATAAGCAATTAACCACATGTAAATGATCAATGAGGCAATAAAAGAAAAAGATCAAATTTGCCATCATAAGACTATTTGTTCGATAAAATCATTAATAAAGGATGATGATAAATCTTTGAGAGAAAGCCTGAACTCATTTTCGATTCTTAGGCTGTTAGCCTTGATATACCAAAAGGGACTCATCATCATCAATGAAAGTTAGGATGGAAATGTTGCATCCTTCTATGTAATCTATTAGATACGATATTCTCTCAAGGATTATGTAACATTATATGATCAAATGAAATGTAGAAGATGTGACAGGTTGGAGATATGATCTATCAAGCATGATAATAGACTATATTCTCCTTTTGCTCTCATGTTCAAGAATTCAATACTCATAGAATCATACACATATTAGCTCGCCATAGCCCAAAACTCGATGAGAATGACCATGTTAAGGCTATGCGTCTATGGTTGTTAAAGGTTCATCAACTATAGTCATGTCAAGCTTTGAAATCTACGACCACCCTATATCGAGCTATGCAACTGGAGTAAAGACATTGTGAAGTTCAAAGCTCATCGACGCTAATCATATCGAGTTTCGAACTCGACCAGTCTAAGTATTTGCAAGCCTAAATTGATAATAACTGAATAAATCATAGTCAAGTCCATAAGCCAATCCAATCCTTTGTTGCTATTAATAAAAAATGACTACAATCAGGTTAAACTTTCCGGGATTTGGTTTAGGGTTTGCTAGAGTATGATTTTAAAACAAGAGAGAATGAAAAAATCGGCCTCTAAATGAAAAAGCCTAAGTCTCTATTTATAGAGTTTGGTCGGTGGAAGGTACCACTAGCTGTTAGCCTCACCATGTTTCATCGTCGTTGAGTTTCAATGATGGCAGTTTATTCTCCTTGGTACTGATGGAGTAGTTATGTTCTAAGGCTTAAGTTCTTGTTTCTCGATATTGTGCTTGTATTATTAATGCTCGATACCGTTCTTTTTTGATAATCCTTGATGCCAATGATGCACGGCATCGATATTATTGATGAATCTCGACAACAGCAGTTCTCGACATTGCTTATATAAGATTGTGGTTATATCACTTCTTAATCCTCGATGACGTCTATAATTCTTGATTCTCATAATTCATATGGAGCAGCCTGCTTTGGCTTGATGTCATTGGATAAGAGCGGCATGGTTCTTCTTATCATCATTTTGTGTTCTTCAATGTCAACAAAAACTTTGACCTTGATATTTACCTTTGCATATGTAGCTTCCAACATTGACATGAACCCTTGCTTCGAACCTCGACATGAATTCTTAGTCCTGGAGTTAATTTCTTGGCTCATATCCTTTCAAAATTTAATGGATTAAATGAAAGAAATTAGGCAAAACAATATATAAAGCAAACCGGTCAACACCCTAGAGCCTACCAGTCGACACCTTGTGGTCGATTGGTGGAGAGTGGGCGATCGATCAGTTAGCTAGGTATGGTCAAGAATGAACCTAGGCCAAATGATTTAAATTTAATAAATTAAAATCTAACGAATGGAACTGATTTGTGCGTCTATAAATACAAGCTTAACCCATCACTTTTCTTCTCATATTTTGTAAATCAAAGAGAAAAGCTCTGCCATTTTCCGTCCTTCACAAATTCTAGGAAATATAGAAATTATACGATAGTACATTATATATAAATATATCTGTGTGTGTATAGAAATATATCTGTGTGTGTGGAGAATAGTGGAAAATAAAAGAGAAGAAAAATAAGGGTGAATCAATTATGTAAAGAAAAGGTAAATATAATCCAAATCTAAATAAAATTCAAGCCATTCTCACATCCAAATTTCTAATAAATATGCGTATGCTTATGGTACATATTTCGATAGAGAGAAAAAGGGGTTCAATCATGAATAATAGGATTTAGATATTAAGATTTGGAAGCTTAAAGATGCATGGGAAATTGTATATTTTTATATAATATTGGATTTATATCGTTGTAAATCTATTCCTTGTATGCTTAAATATAATTATTTTGGAGTTGTTAGCTTAAATATACACATGTATGAATTTGGAAACAATGCCTACATATTATTTGAATTGTTAAATTGAATTAAATATTGTATGTACTTGAATCTGGAAAGTAAGGAAGAAATTAGTCCCTAAGTTACCATGTTAAATAATAATTCTAGATTTATTGGATAAATAATATATGTTTGTGAATATGAATTAGAAGTTATTATAAATTGGATTAGGATTTAATTAGTATTTTAATTTAGTGGAATGAAGTGTGTTTCAATATAAATTTCTTCAAATTAAACATTTTTATAAATATGAATAAAAGTGTACCATTTAAAATAATAAAGAATATGCGTAAAAGAAAGACACGTACAATATAGAATGTTTACCATATTTTGTATGATCTATTTCAATAGTAATAGAAAAGATAATCCACCGTAATTTCAAACGTAACACAAGTCCTCTTTCAGATAAGTTATTACAGTATTAACTTTTCTTTTTCGAGGATGTAATTCAAATGCATTAAAATGTAGAAATCCATAAATATAACCGAACTATTATAAGTTGAGATAATAATAATAATGCAATAAAGACTAGTTAACAGTTAAATGATAAGCAATGAAATATAGGTAAAGTAATAAAATAAGCAAGTAAGAAAGTTAGTAATCAAAGGAACAACATGTAATGTCCGGCCCTCTCGACCCTCATACGTCGACACTAATACGTCAATGGTATTCTTGTGCCGAGCACCCAAGTGCCAGAAGGATGAATTGTTAGGGAAAAATAAAAAGAAAATGAAAAAAAAACAAGGAAGAAGGAACACAAAATCAGAATCTCGCTAGCGAAATGGTAATATATAGTATTAATAGAACTGTACAAAGGTTTATTCGATATAGAAACTTCAGAGTCACAATACCAAAGTACTGTCATCAGCCTAGACAGCTATAAAAACCTATCCTCAAAAATGTTGTTACATCAAATAGTAATGACCGAAAACATGAATTCTACGATAGGCGAAACATTTAGCTTATCTTTTTGAGCTCCAAAGAACACCAACTAAAAACTTTCCTTTCTCAGACTACTCAAAAGAGAACATGGGGAATTAGGGAAAACAAAAGCCACGTGTCAGTCTTAAGTCTTGTATGAAAAACTCAAGAAATATATGATCAGCATATAACAATACTTTTGAGATCGCAAGGAATGCTATAATGGCTATTCCCTTAAAAGCACCACTATCTAATAAGTACATAAGGTGATATAATAGATAATGTCTAGGGTGAAGAATAAAATACTATAGCATAGCTGGAACGGTTACATTAGTTACATTCAACAGTATATTAGAGGGTATAATCAAAACCGATAAGGAAAATTAACATAAAGGTTTTTCCACGCAGCTCTTTCCGGTGAAACTGAATCCAATCTCTCACACAACGGTCAGAAAGTATTTTCTGAGTGTCGTATATCTTTAGATAAAATATACCATTAAGGTAAACATGCTTAGCGTCCGAACATAAATATGAACAACCGAACCAAATAACATCAATTCCTATGGCCAACAATCGAAAAATACCACTAGATATGGAGTTTGACAATACCCTGACATCGCTTGTTAACCCCAGGTTGTGAGACCTACTCTACTTTTAGTCATTTCCGATGTCGAGCTCGTGCAGCATCTTTCGCGCAAGTCTTCATCACTCGAATAGAATACAAACCCTAAATTAGACCTTCACATCTTGAATAGATCTTGAAACCACACATGGATTCCCATATCTCAATAGATCTTCGAATCAGATATGGATTACTACATCCTGTAAATCACGAACAACCATATGTGTTTAACCATCTTAAACATGTCTTAAATCTCCACAAAGGTTCCTGCATCTCAAATAGATCCACTTTCAAGAGAAAATACATATGTCTTAGCCTTCAAGTGGTTTTTCGATAAGTAAAACACTTACCGATCCTGGTCTTTCGAAAAATGAATCGACGGAATTAGTCATTCAATGATGATGAGAGCGATCACATATGGAAACCAAATCTCATAAACTTATCACATTTCCTATGTTTTCTTCTCGCACTATCCTTCGATCAAGACTGAAGCTTGTAGGTTTGGACTCTATTACTCATATCCTTACATGAACACTGGTCTTAATTCCTACAGATAGACATGCCTACTTCATCGGATTTTAGTCCAAAGTATACAACTAAATGCTTTCAATAAATGAGTAAATATATGAAGCATGATTAAGTCACATAGGTGATTTCTAATCCGCATTTTGTTTAGTTAATTTTTTATTAATTAAAACCCCATTTTATTAGTAAAACTTCACTTATCTAATAGAACTTCATTTATCAATTTCCACTATTCTTTTTTCTCTTTTCAATGCTTTAAAAAAGTATTCATATGCTTATCTCAAATGATATAAGCTTATTCACAAATCACTAACAAGATTTCTTACTCTAAAACTTTGCTTTATCTTTCTTTTTTTCCAAAAGATTCCTTACTTATAATTTCCTTCAAAACATCCATTTTAAGAATCTAATCACTTTCACAAATCCATTCAAAAATGTTTAAGACTAATGTTACTCAAACGTTGACACCACAAACCCAAAACTATTTCACTTACGCTTATCTTTAGAACATTATTTTAAGGATTTATTTACGTTCATAAGTTTAATAAAAAAGGGTTAAAGACGAATGTTATTAACACATTGTCACAACAAACCCAAAAGCATTTCCATATTCATATCATTTTTAAAACATTCTTTTTGAAGATCCAAGTTAATAATATTTGGTTAAGTTCGAGAGTTGACTAATTGATTATCTAGTCAAAACAATTGCTTATACAAATCAATGTTTATATACTTACTCATTTTCAACATTTCAACTTAATATTCCCTCTCCAAAAGTGAAGCCATGTAAATTTGAGCCCTAGTTGCATCAAAGTCATGCCTAGGCACTTCATTCTTGAATCTCGCAAATTGACGAATTTGCTCGTCGGCTTTTAATGTTAAGTATAGTATTAATGTTTCCCATAAATAAGTAACAAACAACATGATTTTTGACATTCCTGACTTAACTATTTCTCATTCAAGGGGGAAGCTTGGTAGGTTAGAGTTCTATTATTCCATCTCTACTCGACATCAATCTTAACTCCCAGAAATAGATAAGCCTACTTCGTCAACTTTTAACATTAAGCAAAGTTAATTACCTTTTAAACAAGTATGTAAACAACAAGATATCATGTTCTCGACATTCCAACTTAACTATTCCTCACTCAACAAGGAAGTATGGTAGGTTAGAGCACTATTGTTCCATCCTTACTCAACATCAATCTTAACTCTAAGAAATAGAGAAGTCTATCTCATCGGATTTTAGTGCTAAACCTCTTCTTTACTTTTCCTAAATATATATATATATATAATTTTTAAAAATATATTTAAACTTCAAACCAACTTTAGAATACATCAAAACAACATCTCAGAAAGGTTAGAGAAAAATACCAAATTTAGATATCATTTTTAAACACTTAAAACCATAAGAGACTTACTATAACATTTATAAATGTTGTTGAAAGTCCTTATTAAAAACAATATTGAAAAGCATGATCTTTGTGACTATTTTTAACCACTTTAACCAATAATTTAAGACTTAAATTTTTTGTATTAAGTACTAACATTATTGTGCTTAAAAAGCATGGAAAGAAACCACTAAGATTATCTTCCCATTTATTTTTAAAAATTCCTGAAAACAAGGGATTTAGAAGCACACTTATAACGACTATTCTCACTTCAACCACTTTCAAACTTACTTCAATTTAACACACAAGTTAAAAAATCCATTTAAACGTCAAGTCAAGGCTACACTACACATTTAAGAGGGCAATAAAAGTGAAGTTAAAAAATATGAATATATCGTTTGCTTTCAAAAATCAAAGGAGTTCAAAGTTTGTAACTTTACTTAGTTAATGTCACTTTAATTATTATAATTTGCACATAACATAAATATACATAGTATATAACTATAAGATAGTGAGATTACTCACTTAGATCCACGCCAAAACCAAGCACAAAGGCACATAAACAAAAAACCACCCTACACCATAACTAAAAGCCTAAAAGTCAACCATTAGCACTTTCAAACCGAGGCAGCATCTCTCTTCCTCTTCCCATTGCTTATGGCCCCTCCATCTACCTTTTCCTCTTACCTTCTCCCACTTCTTACTTTCTAATCAAGTTTCCTATGTTGTTTTAGGCCTATAGCTAATGTTCAAAAGAGACTGGAGATGATTTTTTTAAGCCATGAAAACATTAGAGAAGAATTATTGAATTTAGTGCTTAACGGCTTCCACCATTTTTAATTCTCATACTTCATTTCAAGCTTTGTGAATTTGGAAATATTTAACAAGGTTGTGCCCCTCCTATATAGGCCTTAAAATGGTGTAGCTTAAGCTTGTTATCACCCCCTTCATGTTGTGTAAAGCTTACCTCCCATCACATCTCCTTTATCATTTCTTAAGAGTTACGACTTTCCATTTAAGCTCATTTCCTAAATATCTTCCATTACATCGTGTATGACATCATCACACTTAGTTAACCATATATATATATATGAAAATATTTTTAATTGCTAACTATCTCCATAATGATTAATTAGATAGGCATAAAATTTTTGAACAACTTTCATTGAGGAAAAAACAGTTTATCGATAAAACTATTTTCAGTCACATTATTGATATTTTTTCATTGTAAACATTTCTCTTAAATTAGTTTACCATCATTATATGATTAAAATTGGGTTAAAAGGTTTATTAAATCATTTTAATAATATTTAATCCAAGATTCAAATATTTAAATAGTTCAGATATTTAAATATGAACTGTCCGAAATTCTGGATCGTT
Organism: Allium cepa; assembly: GCA_030765085.1. Taxonomy (NCBI): domain Eukaryota; kingdom Viridiplantae; phylum Streptophyta; class Magnoliopsida; order Asparagales; family Amaryllidaceae; genus Allium; species Allium cepa. The sequence continues at coordinate 204,482,541 of CM060934.1, read as the reverse complement.
ACATAATAAGATAGAGCTAATAAAATTAAATGGGAAATAAGCTACAAAATATTTTTAAATATTTTAAGTTAAACGTATGGGGTAAACTGCATGAAATTGACACTAACAAAACAAGGAGACAGTTATGAAAATAACTTAGTATTAACAATTGAACTTTAGGGGTGTAATAAAAAATAAGTATGAATATATACACAGCTTCAAGTATGCATTTATAATGGTGTGAACTATTGAATGCAGCTTATAGCTTAGATTAAATAAGAATAACGTAGTCATTAAAATGGGTTGAAATGCGAGGTTAGAAATGTTACACAACATAATTCTGCCCACCGTAATAGGCTACCAGCAGTTGATTTTACAATATAATGATATGGGACGTATGCGACTTTAGGACCTACGGGATTATACGTTCTCGTATAGGTGAAGTGAATATACTAGTAGGAAGGTTCGTCGTGGTCAAAATTTCAAATTATAAGTAAAGTCTGCTTCAACATTTTAAGGGGTATGTTTAAGTAACCAAGTGGGTATTTCCTTGATTGAGTTAGGATATCTAAATAGGACATTAAACGAAGCTCGACACTAAGATAGCGAGATTGGTACCATATATGAGGAGTAGGAGCTGTTTACATAGGTCGAGAATGTCATCGGTTTCGTGCAATCTGTGAAAAGATAGGGGTTACGCCTAAAATATAGAAGTACTAGTGTGGATCCTATTTATGACATGAAATGGCTCGCAGTTGTTTGCTAGTTTGTTTGTTGTTAGGAGGCAAGGCCACATAACCCTTTTGTGAGGTCTTTCAACAATGAGTAGATTTTGGCTAAACAATTATAACGTCGTTATTAGGTACTTTGGAAGTTCCTTTGTATGCATGATGACGAGGGCGCGATACAGCATTGACGACAGATCTCGATAAGCTGCTGGTTTGGAGATACTAGTAAGGAAAGTATCCTGGTCCAATGGAGGACTACGATACTTGTATATATATAGAGTTATTGTCTACTTGATTAGGTAGGGTATACTGTATGTGTACGTGAAGTCAAGATGACTATGTAAACAATAGATATAACATGTAATGGAAGACAATTGACAAAAACTAGTGTTATGTGTAAAATGGTAATTTACCAGTCACTAGAATATTTTTCCGACTATCCCTTTTAATAAACCATAGGATTTCTTTAGAGGGATTAATACCAGTATATGACAGGAATAGTTGAAGGATAGGTTTCTTTAAGCATGCTCGACACTAACATGGACACTTAAGATTAAAGGTGTTTGCCTTAGTCAGTAATCATATATTCTATTACACTTAACCATTCCATTGTGAGTTTGTATTTATAGTGTTCTATTATGCTTTTTTATTTGTAGGATACCAAATACCAATGATTCGTGCTTTGGTGGACTTGGGTTTCCGATTCAGTGAAAATTCGAGCCCATAGGAGTGCATGTTGTAACATTTTGTGCCAGAGCATAAACGTAACAGTCTGACTTTCGACCTTCGATTGTCAATAATAATACATCCATGGTATTCATGTGCTGAGCATCCAAGTGTCGGAAAGATGGAACGTTAGGGTGAAGGAAAATGAAAAAAAACAGAACAAGGAAAAAAACACAATACCAGAATCTCACATGCAGAACGATAGTATATAATATCTCAAAAGGTCTTTACCAAAAAGAAAACTTTGATATACATACAATAATCAAAGTAAACTAACTTTCATCGGCCTAGATAGTTACAACTACATGTCCTCATAATGCATATAGATATAAATCAAATAGTGTGGTGGAAAATAAACAAGATTAGAAGTCATCCAACTCCTCTACAAGAGCTCCAATGAACCACAGCTAAATCTAGAAATATACTCGAGATGACACAAGCATTATAAGAAAATAACACCCGAATCAGTTTGGTAAACTATCATGAGAAACTCAAATCATATGGGTTATTATATTTACGAAAGCCTTCCGAATAACGGTACCATAAGGCCACGTCGCCAATAAACACAAATGGCTTCTACCTTACGATAACCAAACCATTTCTATTATAAAATCCAGTGATAGTATAATAATGTCTAATTTGTGAAATATAAATTGTCATATAGCTATGATGCATGTGCATTTACATCACAATAATAATAAATAGACAATTACAACCACTATGTTCGCTAATTGGGTAGGATCCATAGAGGTGCCCTCAGTATTTCGAGAATGGCCCCCCGCATAAGGATCAAAGATATAATTACAAGCTTCATATATCACTATATAAAAAATGCTATAGGAAAACATAGTTGATCCATGCTCGAACATGTGGCACTAGGTCATATCACTCCCGCATGCATATCCATAAGTATCACTAAAATGGAATGCTAACACCCTTTAAGTTAGCTAAATACCATAGGCTATGTCTCCTATCTCCGGTCTCTATCATTACCAATGGTGAAGTCATGTTTAGCATCCCAACATATTGATGCACGAGTCCCCAATTCGAAGAGATCTCGGAACTACACATGGATTTCCATTACTCAAAAAATTTCAAAATCACACATGGATTCCTCAACAGATCTTGAAATCACACATGGATTCCCACATCTAGAATAAACCAAGAATAATTACATGTGTTTGAGCATCTCATACAGATTTCAAACCAAACATGAACCTCATTCAAAATATAGAACTCGTATATGGTTTTAGAGTGGTTATGGTTTTAGTTTATCTCATATAAGTACACTCCCCCGCTTACCGGGTGCTCCAAAACTATTTAACGGATTTCCAATAAAACACAAACCCAGTTCTGTGGGAATGACAATATAGAAGGGCAAAGATCGCCTCCTAAGTGTTAAAGCGGACGGATTTCTTTATCATTTTTCCTTGAAGACCAAGACGATTTTATACGTATAATATATCATCCTTAAAATAATTATTCCATATAATTTCTGTGTTTCTTCAAGATATTTCCATAGTTATATTTGGTCAAAACCAATAATAATGAAAATAATTGCATATGGGAAACTAAGTCCCATATACTATCCATAAGCAAGTGACACACAAAGCACGTTTGAGAATCACAAGCATGATTAAGTCATATAAACGACATCTAATCCACTTTTTAATTAATCTTTCTTTATTAGTTAAAACCCTTGTTTATTAGTAATACTCATTTTTACTCAATAACTCTTTATAAATGAAATTCCGCTTATTAATTAAACTCGCTGTTTAATTAATACATCACTATTCATTTTAACATAATTTGATACTCTCAAAAGTATACATAATTATCTCAACCATATATGTATATTCACAAATCATTTTCAAAGGGCTTTAAGATAAATGTTACCCAAACATTGTCATTACAAAACCAAAGCCATTTTACTTATGACTGTCTTTAAAACATTCTTTTTAAAGATCTATTTGCATTTATAAGTTTATTCAAAATAGGTTAAACATGAATGTTATTAACACATTATCACAACAAGCCCAAAAAACAAATTCATACTTATTATTGTCTTTAAAATTCCATTATTAAAGATATAAGTATTTTCCATACCCATTTAACAATATTTTACCACTCTAAAATAATATTCAAGGGTTTAAAAACAAACGTTACTAAAATATTGCCTTCAACAAACCCAAAACACTTCTCTTATTTCATTTTCTTTAAAGCTCCATTCTAAAGTTCTAGTCACTTTTCAAAAGTATAGTTAGATGGGTTAAAAAAATGTTGCCCAAACATCGTCATTATAAATCAAAAATCACTTTAATACTTTCCATTAATTTATAAACATTCATTTAAAGCACTAAGTACATCTTCACTTATTAAACAAGATAATATACCTTTTTAATCAACTTTAAAAACAATTCATTATAACATAAGTGTTATAATCTAAATCTCCTTTATATCTTTTCATAAATACTAAACTTCCTTTTTAAAACTCTTAAATATACTAAAATACCTTTAAAAAGACACACACACACACACACACACACACACACACACATACTAATACATTTATAAAACTAAGACATTTAATAATATACTATTAACAATTTGCAAGACATTATAGTATAAAAGCCTTTTATTTCGTAAATAAAATCTTTAATGAATTTTCTAAACTTAATAAAAAATATACTTTGAAAATATTTATATTGTATTTTAAAACATTTATTTAAAACACAACTTAAGGGTATCTATTTTATAGTTTATTTAAAAACCATAAAAACCTGTTTTATAATTTTAAACCATTACTTTGAAAATCCATAAATGCTTATCAGTAATATATGTAAACCTTGATATTTTCCAATAATAGGTACACTTTTAATACTTATTAAAAGTGAATATTACTCACGCATCCCAAAACCAAAGTTAATTCAAATGGCATCCTTCCTAAAAAAAGTTGTAAAGCGGGTCCATATAACTATTTTACTTTAGCAGTATGTATTTTTCGTGTTTTTTGTTTCAATGTTTAAAAAAATTTCAAAAAATTGTAAATATTATAACTAGGTTTCTGGAAAAAAAGAAATTGTAGTCATATCTGCTATTATTGTAGACATATCTGCGATTATTCCATATAATCACAGATATGTATGCAATTATTCACTGAATAATTACATTTGATAAACATCTGAATAATTGCAAATATGTATGCAATTATTCAATATAATTGCAGACATATACGCAATTATTCACTGAATAACTGTGTTGAATAAAAATCTATATTATTGCAGACATGTCTGCAATTATTCCATATATTTGCAGACGTGTATGCAATTATTCACTGAATAACAACATCTTGATTTAACAATTAGGATATTTACCTAAATATCTGCACTTATTCCTTCAAATTACAGACATATTTGCAATTTTTAGTAGCAAAGGCATGCTATTTAGAATAAGTGCAGATATGTCTGCAACCATTCTCTAAAATTGCATACATGTCTGCAAGTATTCCTGAAACACACTGTGTGTCATTTTTTTTCCCTTTTCATCCTTGTTTTTTGAATTTTTTTGACATGAATACAAAGATAAATATTAATTGAAATAAGTTTTAAAATTTGGAAGTTTTTTTTTGTTTTCTATATGTTTTTTAATGATTTTCGAAAAATAAGGGCCTAATTTACATACTTTTTTCCATTGGTGTTTTTGTGAATTTTGAAACCTATCAATGACCTGTGCCAAAAGTACCCTATTAAAATTACGAAGAAGCCCTAGGATGTCTTCCAAAGTTAACTTTTAAATCGTCAATAATGGCGATTTCGAAGTGAATCTACCTTGATCTTTTCACTTCTAACACTTACAACTTTCATTTCGAATTTCCACAAATTTCCAAACCAATTCCTCTATGTCAAACACACCAAAATGTATGTAGCCAAATATATATACATATACATACATACTGTAATGCCTCGTATTTTTATAACATTATTTATGATATTTAATTATCTAAATTAAATTAAATAATGTGATGATAAATAGATTGAGATTTGATTATAATCAAGGGTAGCCGTGCCATGTAAAATATAACTCGAATGAGATAACATGAACAAAAGTGTTAGGAAATAAGGGAGGGTAAAATGGAAATAGGATGGGCTTATACCCTAAACCCTTAGGAAAAAAACACATTTTCAATTCATTTTCGCAAACAAAAGAACTCTAAGGCCGTCCAACATTTTCAATACCAATAGATGATAAAGATAGGATTTCAAAGGAAGAAGTGAATCAACATATTCAACATCAAATCTCACATCTTTAATCAGAAAGCTAAGGTAAATGACACTACATCCATTTTTCTGATATAGTTCTCGGTTTTAAGTAAAACCCAAAATGATTTTGCATGTTTATGCTATGTTTTTGATGATTAAATGTTCATATATACTTGTTGACGATTTATGTATGTTCATATGGATTTTTATGATATGTTTGATACGAAAACCTAATAAATGACATCCAAATGCCTTGAAAATTTAAGTATAGATCAGTAATGATATTAAAAAGACGGGTTTAAATTTCCTTAATTTTTTGAATTAATGTGGAATTTATATTAATTTTTTAATAAAGAAAATGATTTATTGGATTATAAATTATTTATGGAAAAATAAATAATTATTTGGGTCTGAAATTTGTACATGTTAGAAAATAGATAGAAACAGACTTTCTAGAATTTTTATGGAATTATCCAAAGTGTTTGAATGAATACATAAAATTATTTAAGGTGTGGGACTTAAATGTTATATATATTTAATTAAGGAGAAGCGGCACGTTGCAAAATAAAATCGTTATTTACTTCTGAAAATATTGGCAACACTTTCTAGAAAAGTATTTAGTAACAGATAAGAATTTGATAAACAAGGCAGGTTAGTTGAAAAGGTTTTCTCTTTTAAGATAAAAGTAAAAAATAACAAAATAGGTTGGTTGCATTCTTTTGTTTTAACTAATGCCTTCGATGGAGTCGAAACCCCTAGCTGTCACCTTTCCACCTTTCAAAGTTAATGGTTTCGAAAGGTACCCTTGTTTTAAAATTAGCAACTTCTCGCATGCTTTTGAAGGGGTGGTTTTGACACTACCACTATTTTACTTAGGAAAATGGTTTCGATAGGTATGTTTCAACTAAGATGTTTTAAGTGAACTTTTTATTCTAATTAAAGTATAACCTAAGGGTTTTGATGATTTATAAGATTCGAAAGGTGTTTTTCAACATGATTCAAATTGAAATCAAAATGTTTCGAAGGAGTCGAAAGTACTATTTTCTGTTGGTTTCGAAAGGGTTGAAATGGAAGACTTTCCTATGTTTTCTAAGGACAATGTTTTGAGGTATTTTAAGATATAATGTCTAAGGTTTTAACGCTTTCGAAAGGAATGACTCAAAGGTTTCGAAAGGGTTTAAAGCATGGTTTCGAAAGGGAAGCTTTGGCCTTTCGACCGAGATAAATAAAGGGTTTTACTTGGTTTCGAAAGAGTTTCTTTTAAAGGTTTAGAAATGGGCACTTTCAAGTGTATAAATGTTTTCATCAATTAAGGTTTGAGTATAGCATGTGTATGTGTGTGTGTGTATAATGGCAGGGTGATTTGAATAAAGCATAGAGGTTATATATTTCCCTTATGTGAGTTTGATTTCAAAGGTTTTAAATTATTTTGAAAATGGTTTTCAAGGAAAATTATCGGTGGAGATCCCTAAGCGAAAATGACTTAGATATTAGAATACTAGATGGGACCGGTATAGGATCACACTTTACATTAGCTATTGTTGCCAGCTAATTATTTTCCAAAATTCTAGTGTGTAGGGCTTTTCATTGGTGAGAATAAAATTATGATTACACACAAAAGGGAATATATATTTGCATACAGATAGGTTATTGGTGAGCCCGAAAAACCATTAGAATCAGTTAACCTGGGAGATGATTAAGTTAAGGACAGACCATCCAGTAGATAAGTATTTAAAACGTAGTTAAGGGCAAACCATCCAGAAGTGGAGTATCTAACAGATATTAAATTGATTTTGTTATATTGTCTGGTAGGCCTGAGTCAGCCAATTAAAAGTTAGCCAAATGAAACTTATTTGTTTGAGCAGATAGTTCATTTATTATATGATGTTTATGTATGTTTACATAATGATGCTTTATAATATTTATCCAGTTTTGGTTGCTGGAAAATATTTTGCAAAAGATATGTTTTAAAAGGATGTTTGTGAGGGGAAACCTATTCCGCTAAGCGACATGGTCTCACTTAACATTATTAACCGAGATGTATAATATTATTCACACTAGGCTTTATGGTTGACTCAAAGTTTATGTTTTCACCTTAAGCTCTTGGGTGCTCAAAATTAATTTGAGTAGGTTGAGAGGTTAAAGTATCTTCAGGTTTTAGTAGGTTAACGAATAAGGCTACCGGAGGAAAGCAGGAGGCTAACGGATAGTTGTTTAGGAGTTGTAGTTCTTTGTTTGTTGTTATTTCTACTGTGTTTGTATTAAGTCAATTATGGCTATATGACTCTAATCATCTAAGGGGCATCTTCATATGTCATTCTTAGCATATTTTGTGATAAGTATATTTTACCATTTCCTGAGAACATATTAGGATTATGTGTTATGAATATGGAACATGTTTTGAAATGTAATGGTGAAAATGTTGCTTTGAATCTATGATTTATTTCATATTCAAGTTCTTCTGATATTATAGATACCATTTACATAGCCATATTTAGTCACCGAAAGCTAATACTATAGATGACTACAACATCTGTAGCACTTGGTTTTGGGCCTCTAGATAAGGGATGTTACAACTTGGTATTACAGCATGGTTTATGAAATACTTAAACAAAAAATGATTTTGAAAACCTAATCCTTAGGAATTAGATTTAAGATCGGGGTATGGGATAATGCCATAGTAACGTACTTGTATTTTCTATATATAAGTATACGCTCTATCTCCAATCCCCTATCTTTGCTAGGATATTCACTGAATCTCACGAGTCTTGATTACATATATGGACGGAAGAAAAGGCAAAGTTAACCTTGGAGGAGAGAGCATCACCACAAATGGAAATGCCCGACCAAATGTTAGAAGAGGTCAAGACTAGGCTCAAGCTGAAAACATTGGTGCTGGGGTTCCCCAAGTGGATATGGGAGCCAATGTATCAGTTTTTCGTAAATATGATGAGGGCTGGAATTATAGCTAGAGTTGTTGGAGGGAATGCTGCTGGAGGAGTTCTGTAATGATCCCGCTTTTAAATCAAACATAAACTAGTAATTAATATAAAATTTTGGAATTAATTTGAAATTTCAGAAAAAAATGAGAAATGATTTATATATATGAATAGATTGTAATTTGAATTTAAAATTCAAAATAATAATATTTTAAAAATATTTGGATTTAAAAATAATATATGTGTGATTTTTATATTCTTTGAAATTTTATATGAAAAATTAATATAAGGAAATGTATTTAATAAAGATATAAATTTATATCAAAAACATATATATATATATATAATAAATAAACTATGATATATAAATTCTATAAAACTATTATTAATATAAAAAATTACAAGTGTAAGAGATTAAAACATGAAGTTAACAAGTGTTAAAAAATTAACATATGTAATTGCAAGTGTTAACTCAATCTCTCATGCATATTTACAAGTGCCTAATTTTTCTTTTATTTTTAAAATTTATGGATAAGAAAAAAAAACTATGTGTGTGTGTGTATGTTTGTTTATCTGTTCAAAACTCAAGCCTATAAAAATCAGAAACAAAGGAAAACATCAAAGTAAACAACCTCAAACCAGAGCAAATTGAAAGTAAAAAAAAAAAAAAAGATTAGATCATTTAAAAAACAGCAAAGGAAATCAAATTTTTCCAAGATCAAAGCAACTTCAATAACAAAAAATTCAAGCTGTTTTAATCTAAAGCTTAATTTAGGATCAACTCATAAATATCAAGCTTCAGATCCAACGGAATCAAAGCAAAAATCAACAACAAAGCAGATTCAACGAATAAAGTTTTCAAGATCAAAATCCAGCAATCAAAACAGTTTTCCAGTTTTCAAAATCAACTTCCAGGTTTTACAAGCTCTTTGTTTTAAAACCCACGTGAGTAAACTTCTGATAATCTGATATACGGCTTGTTGTTTTGTAAAGTGAAACTGTGAAAACGTTTGAACGTGTGAAATTATGTTGCATGTATACAAATGTGTGTGTATATGTGCATGTCTGTTCTAGGTTTTCAAGTTTCAAAACCTGATTTAAAATTCAGAAAACTCTCCTTCCAATCCTCTATAGACTTCAATGTCTAAATAAAACATGTTCAAATTTACACGACCAAAATTTTAAAAATACTTTTAAATACTAAAAGTAAATGGTTTTATTGGAAAATATAAAAATACAGTAAAATCAAATTTTGTCCAAAATTTAATTGTTTAAAATTTGGGTTTTGATTACATAATCTTGTTCGTCTGCTTAAATCGTCAATTTTAAAGGAAGAATCAAGATTTTTAATGTCGTATTGATTGAGAAATTGGAGTATGAACGGTTTTGGGTTTATTGGCAATTCCCAACGATCGGAGTTGAATGGAGGATCGGGGTTGTTACTGGAGGTGCCTGGGAGGTTGTCGAGCTCGGGAAAAATGATTGGAGATTTTTCCGATCATCGTGGCGACGACACAGCGACGATGTAGGGTTTAAAACCCATGTTTGGTCGAGGTCGGAATTGGTATTGCTGCATCATCATCAGTGGACCGAAGTTTATCGCACCGGTGGGATTCGAAGCGTAGGGGTTCAAAGAAGCTCTGGTCGGAGTTGCGTGGCCTCTGGTGGCCTGGGGTGGCAGGGCAAATCGATTTTGTTCCAGTTTATGTTGGATGGCCAAATCTCGAGTTTGTTGTCGTTTTGGGTTTCTGGGTGGTCGTGAGGCTTGGGAAGGTTGTCGCCGACTTGTCGATGGTTGGGACATCGATCAGAGTTCGTTGGAGCTCCTATGCACGTACACATGCTTTGGGTTGTGTTAGTAAGTAGCGGTTTGGGAAGAAGGGTGAAGACTCGAAGTTGACCCCGGAAGATTGTGTTGCTGGCTCAAGCTTGGGATTGGGTATTTTCAAGTGTATGCCGGGTTTAAAAACTTAAAACAAAAACAAAGTAAAAATGTTGGGTGGCTCTAGGAAGAACTCTGGTAATTTTGATTCTGGCTCAGGATGACACTCGGGAGTGTCTCGGGTTGTCATAAAAACAGATTTTCAAATTTTAAATAAAATTCAAATTTAATTTTTTTCTAACTCATGCTTTTAAATAATTGTTTTGATTTAAGTTTGGGATTAATAAAGGCTTTAAGTAAGTTATTTCAAAAGTAATTAAGTTTAATTTATTTAATAATGTTATTAAAGAGTTAATTAAGATGAAATGTTTTTAAAATTATTAATTAAACTTAATCTCTTAAGTTAATTTATGTGTTAATGTTAATTAATTACAAGGTTTGATTTTAATGATAATTAATTGATTAGTTAAGATAAATGATTTATCTTCTAATTAATTAATTAATTAAAGTTTAAGTAATTAAGATTAATAAATTAATTAAAGTAATTAAAAGATAATTACTTAATGATAGTAAATAAAGATAATTAATTAATTTATTAATTAATGATTAAAGGTTAATTAAATAATAATTAAGGTTAATTTATAAATAATTAAGATTTATTAATTAATAATTAAGGATCAAGTAATTTATAATTAAGGATAATTAATGGAAGTAATTATGTAATTTATTAATTATAATCACACGATTAATTAATCTTGCTTTTAAATGATTGGATTATTATTGAATACCTTGGATTGGTTGATATCTCTGATATGTGACTGTGATGCTTTATGATGTGAATTGCTGTGAATTGAACTTTGATATTTGTGATATATTTCTGTGTGAATGTGAAAACTGTTGGCCTTTAAACGGCATTTGAATTTTCATGCAACAGAGAGTCAGATTCCAGATGGTTATCTGAAACCCACATCGAATCTTAATAGTGAATCTTTGTGACTTGAGTATCCACGTGTTTTAAAATAAGCGCTCATTAGTCGGTTGAGTTGGGAGAGGACGTTGTGTCGTAAAACCCATTCTGAATAATGATACGACGAAATGGGAGTGCATTTGAAGACAGTGGTTGAAGACCGGGTATTTTCGAGAACGAAAGGATTACCTGTCGATTGTCTCTACACTGAGTTGCTCCGGTATAGAGATCTCCATATGTGATGTGGAGTCTGGTCGGGATTATGGATAACTAGATTGCAAGGGCTTCTTCCTTTGTTGGACGAAGTGCCTTCGGTTCCATTCAGACCCAGAATGGACTTGTATGGTTGTATGTCTGACATTACACTTTGAGATGTAAAGCTGATTTCTATCAAATACGCTTCTGTTTGGTGGCAGAGAATTTATTCTCTTAGCTTAAAACCCTTCCCTGAGATGTAAGAGCTCAGAGGTTATGTAGTTGATGGTTATTAGTGATATACTCTCAGTTTGGTAGTGTGGCATGCTTTGTGCTGATCATTTGTTGATCGAAGCGTGGCTTTTGTGGAAAGCATAGCTTTGTGGGACGAGACTTCATTGAACTCACACCTTGCAAATGGTCGAAACAGGAAAAGATGCAGCAAGGTTATGGGGGTCGCGCCCTTTAGGGTATATGCATTTCCTTTTGGATAATAAGTGGTATCCTGGTATTTAGCCTAGATATTTTTCTTTGTGGTTGTTGGTGTTGAGGGCCTTCGATAAAGGTCGGTTACGACTGGGGGATGGCATAATCGTGACAGTTAGTCACCTAGTTATAGAGGTAACTCAGTCTTGTGTTGGCAAAGATCACGTTAGGTTCTCGGAGCGTCCCTCTAGAGGCATACCCATTCGGTTAAAGGAAGTTCCTTAGCCTTGGTCATTTGTTGGAAATCCAATCACTCAATACGAGCCCTGTACGGTTTTAGTTGTAGAACCTGCCATCTAATATGGTAACTATAGTAGGTATACTATAATAGTACGTATGCTGGCTACGATCAATATTATGCTTTCGAAATGTTTTCTACACTATGCACTAATAATAATATCAAAAGAGTTTTCTCGTATCAAGCATGTTTGACTGTCATAAGTAGAAATCTCCCCCAAGTATGCGATCGCATTATGTGTGTGCCGGGAGGCCTTGTGGTAGTTTCATTTTCCAAAAGCATGAATGGATTTCTTTTAAAATTGTTTTTTTTTTCTAACAACTGTTTTTTTACTCATACCAGTCCCATGACTGATCCAGAGTTTATTGTTCCCTTCCTAAACTTTGGGTGCACATAATTTTCCATACAGGCAGCCTAGAAACAAATTTCTATGCTATGGAGCTAGCTTGAATGGTAGATTTGGACTTAAAAGTCTTTTGGAAGCTGTCAGATTTTGGAAGCTTTTGGTTTGAAAATCTTTTAGAAGCTTTGGAGTTTGGTTTGAAGGTGCTTATGCTGGATTCTCACTCTCGATCTCTTTCTTTTGAAGACTCTGTTGAAGTTATGATAGCCTTGTTGTTGTTCCGCTGTGGTGTTATTATCTGTTATTGTATCATATACTTCCACTCTAATGATGGTGGTTATTTGTTGTAATCAAATGTTGTATCCATGTTGTATCTATGTTGTTTATCAATGAAATCATCTTTTATTTCCACTGTGCTGTATTCATCTAGTGTTATTATAAGCTACACCGAACTGGAGTCCGACGTTTGTATCTTCGGCATTTGAATACAAGTGAGGTATTTGATGTTGATTTTTGAATGTTGGATTTCGGGTCATGACAAGTGGTATCAGAACTAAAGGTTGAGTAAGAACTTTAGCTTTGAAGTATAACACATTAGGTGACTCATTAGAGATAGGGTTAGAAATTCCCTAGAATGAGTATATCCCTAAGATATCTCGGATGTATGCCTAAATCAACTTTTCTTACTATTTACATATAGTGAGAATGAGCGCGAGAAGAGGACGAGGTAGGGGACACCACTACAGCTGGTCAAGGCCCTACAACAACGGAAGCAGCTATTCCCACTCAATCTCAGTCGAATCTGGCTGATTTATATCGAAGTTCTGCAAGACTAGGTGGAAAGCCATTCACAGGCAAGGAGTCTATTATCGAAGCACAAGCCTATAATCGATTATGCGAAAGGACTTTCAAAGGATTAAAGTTGGAGGATGATTAGATGAGATTGATAGCTTCTTGGTAACTCCAAGAGGAAGCTCTAGCCTGTAGGGAGACTGTTACATTAGATGAGCCGGAGGATGAGTTCACTTGGGATCGATTAAAAGAGGTGTTTGAGCAATGTTACATGCCGTCTGTTGGTATCTCAAGGATGTACCAGGAGTTTACTGACTTGAAGTAGGAGAGTCTATCGTTTGAAGAGTATTTGAACCAGTTTAATGAGTTATCTCGATTTGATCTGGAGTTGGTGAATACCCCCTTAAAGAAGAATGAAAGATTTATTCGAGGGATGAATAAGAAGTTCCATGAGAGAATGACAGGCCACGTGAAGGAATCTTTTACTGATCTGATAGACATGGGTTATAGATATGCTACATTGGATAAGTAGGAAGTTTTGGAAGTGAAGGGAAGTGCAAGCAATCCGAATTGGAAGAAAAGGAAGTTCGGAGGAAAGAAACCGTGGCTAGGCAAAGAAAAGAAGAATAACCAGGAGAACCAGGCGAAGGACATTACTTGTTTCAATTATTTGGAGAAAGGCTTCAAATAGATGCAAAAAGTCCAAGAAATAAGGAAATATGGATCAACATAAGAAGCCAGGACAACAAGCAAGGGAATGATATTACTGTCACAAGCCAGGTCATGTAGTTAAAGATTGCCCGACAATGAAGCAAGCTCAAGTAGCAAAGGTTTATGCAATCAAAGATAAACCTTCAACCTCTGGAGTAGACAAAGGAAAAGGAGTTTTAGAAGATAACCTTCTTATTTATGATAGAGTTATTAGAGTTTTGTTTGATACTGGAGCTACACATAGCTCTATTTCCCAATAGACCGTAAACGAATCAAAACATGAACCCGAATTTGTCAACGAGCCAATTTGCGTGAAGAATCCAGTTGCTGGCCCTGAGAATCTTTGTCTACGATGTAGAGAAGTTCCTATCTCGTATTATCATCATCAGTTTCCTATCAGTCTCTTTGTCCTCGACTTTAATGAATTTTAAATCTTACTCGGAATGAACTGGTTAACAAAATACGAAGCTAAACTAGATTGTAACAATCGAATGATTTCGATTAAAACAAAACATGGGAATTTCATTGTGATTACTTGTGAGGATCCCAGTCCGAAAAGGGATAAGTTGATGTATACTTTAGGGTATCCTGAACCTAATTTGGAATCCAAACCGATTATCCAAGGAATTTCTAGACGTCTTCGAAGAGGTTAAATCTTTGCTCCACAGAGGGAAATTGAATTCAGAATCAACTTGGTTCCCAATGCTCGTCCTGTTGTTCATGCAAGTCGCAATATGGCACCAAGAGAAAGGATAGAGCTAGTCAAGAAAACCTGAGATTTGCTGGAGAAAGGATTAATACGTCCCAGTTGTTCCAATTGGGGTTCAGTTGTGGTCTTCGTAGCCAAGTCCGATGGATCTTTGACATTGTGCGTAGGCTACCACGATCTAAATAAATTAACCCTTAAAATCAAATTTCCTTTGCCCAAAATCGACGACCTGTTCGATCAGTTGCATGGCGCTCAATTCTTTTCTAAGATGGATCTAGCCCAAGGGTTCCATCAACTAAGAATTGCTGTAGACTATATTCATTTAACTGCTTTCAAAGGTCCTAACACATTCTACGATTGGTTAGTTATGCCTTTCAGACTAACCAATGCTCCTGTATATTTCGTAGAATTGATGACCCGTGTATTACGAGAAGTGTTGAATAAATTTGTTCTTGTGTTTATTGATGATATTCTGATCTATTCCAAAACTGAAGAAGAACATGTTGAACACTTGAGAATTGTTTTGGAAATATTGAGGAAGAACATTCTATTTGCCAAATTTTCTAAATGTCATTTTTGGGCCAAGGAAGTTAGATTTCTCGGTCACATTGTTACCGAAGAGGGAATTTCTATAGACCAAGGTAAGGATTTCGCTATTCTAGACTGGAAGCAACCCACAACTCCGAAAGAAGTCAAAAGTTTTCTGGGTTTAGCCGGATACTACAGAAAATTTGCTCAGGATTTCTCTAAGATAACCAGTCCGTTGACTAAGCTGACAATGAAGATGCTAAATTTGATTGGAATCCAAAATGCGAAGAAGCATTCTAGGAGTTGAAGAGAAGATTGACCACTGCTCCCTTTCTCGCTATTATTAATGGGAAATCAAAGTTTATCTGTTTATGCAGACGCTTGTGGTGAAGGTGTGGGTTCTGTTCTAATGCAGGAGGGTAGAGTGATTGCCTACGCAAGCAGACAATTGCGACCACATGAGAAAAACAATCCAACCCACGATCTTGAACTTCTGGCAGTTATTTTTTCTTTAAAAATCTAGCGTCATTATCTTCTAGGTAAGAATCTCTTTCAACTCTCCTAAAAAATTTAAAATTTAATTTAACTTAATATATACACTTAATAAACCCTCCTTGTTTTAGGTGAAAAATTTGAATTGTTCACCGACTATAAATCTCTGAAGTATCTGTTTACCTAGAAGGATTTAAATCTAAGGCATCAACATTGGTTGGAATTTCTAGCGCCATATGATCTAGATATTCTGTACACGCGTGGAAAAGCCAACGTAGCAGCCGATGCTTTGAGTAGAAGACATGCTATTCTTGTTCATCTTGTTGTCACTCCTACTCTTCTTGAGAAAGTTGCAAGTAAGCAGACAAAAGACAAGTTTCTTCAAGAAATTTATGGAAGAATACTTCGAGGCGAAGATTCCAGCTTTGAGACCAATCCTAGTGGAATTATAAGATTGAAAGGCAGGTTGTGTGTTCCAGACATCCCAGATCTAAAACGCGAAGTTTTAGACGAGTGTCACAAGTCCAAGCTTAGTATCCTTCCAAGGGTTAATAAGATGTATCGAGATATTAAAAGGACTTTCTGGTGGAAAACAATGAAGAGAGATATATCTATTTATGTTAGTCGTTGTGCTACTTGTCAGCAAATAAAGAGTGATCAGATGAAGATGGTGGGTTTACTCCAACCATTGGAGGTGCCTAAGTGGAAATAGGATCAGATATCTACGGATTTTATAGATGGGTTTCCACGAACTCGCAAGGGTAATGAAGCAATTTGTTTTATTGTGGACCGTCTGACCAAGACTTCCCACTTTATCCTAGTAAAATCCACCTGAACAGCAACGAGTTTGGTTGAATTGTATGTGAAAGAGATCGTTCGTCTCCATGGAATATCAAGCAGTATAGCGAGTGATCGTGACCCGGTCTTCACTAGCAGATTTTGGGAGGCATTTCAAGCCGCACTAGAACCAAATTGAACTTCAGTACTGCTTACCATCCGCAGTCTGATGGGCAAACAGAAAGAATAAATCAAATGTTGGAAGACCTTTTGCGTGTTTGTATTCTTGATTTTGGCGGTTCGTGGGAGGACCATTTGCTTCTAGTTGAATTTTCATATAATAATAGCTATCAGGCCAGTATCAAAATGGCTCCTTTCGAAGCATTGCATGGTCGTCCGTGTAGATCACCTACATGTCGGAGTGAGTCAGGTTATAGGCACGTTCTTGGACCAGATATGATAAAGGAAGCTACTGAAAAAGTTGATTTTATTCGAAAGAAATTGAAAAATGCTCAAAGTCATCTAAAAAGTTATTCTGATCTTAGGAGAAGAAATGTAGAATTCCAGGTTGGAGATTCTATTTTCCTAATGGTTTCTCCAATGCATGGAGTTTTGAGATTTGGAAAGACTGGTAAGCTGGCACCGCGATATATAGGTCGTTCTCCTATACTTGAGAGGATTGGTCCTTTGGATTATCGAGTGCAGCTACCTAATTGGCTATCTGACGTGCATAATGTATTTCATGTTTCACACCTTCGAAAATATGTGCACGATCCAAACGGTATCTTTGAAGAAGCCGCTCAGTAGGATTAGGAGATCACACCAAATTTGGCAGTGAAAAGGGAACCGTTAAAGATTATTGATCAAGATGAAAAGTAGTTGAGAAATAAAGTAGTGAAATTAGTAAAAGTTCAATGGAGTGACGATCCAAATGATTGTACTTGGGAAATAGAGGATAGCATGCAGAAGTCCTATCCCAATTGCAGAGTGAATATTTCGGCTTAATCTGGTAAGCCATTTCTCTATCTTTTTATGTGTATTCACATATTCTTTGTTGTCTCTCTCTCTCTCTCTCTTTCAAATTTCGACGACGAAATTATCTTAGGGGGGAATCTGCATTGATCCCACTTTTAAATCAAATTTAAACTAGTAATTAATATAAAATTTAAAACTAATTTGAAATTTCGGAAGAGAAAAAAATAAGATGAGAAATGATTTATATATATGAATAGATTGTAATTTGAATTTGAATTTGAATTTAAAATTCACAATAATAAATATTTTAAAAATATTTGGATTTAAAAATAATATATATGTGATTTTATATTCTTTGAAATTTTATATAAAAAATTAATACAAGGAAATGTATTTAATAAAGATATAAATTTATATCAAAAACATATATATATATATATAAACTAAATAAAATATTATATATAATTTATATAAAACTATTATTAATATATAAAATTACAAGTGTAAGAGATTAAGACATGAAGTTAACAAGTGTTAAAAATTTAACATAAGTAATTACAAGTGTTAACTCAATCTCTCATGCATATTTATAAATGTCTAATTTTTATTTTATTTTTAAAATTTATGAATAAGAAAAACAAAGCTATATATATATATCAATATCTTCTCCCTTCTTATTTTTGTTTATCTGTTCAGAACTCAAGCCTTTAAAAATCAGAAACAAAGGAAAACATCAAAGTAAACAACCTCAAACCAGAGCAAATTGAAATTAAAACAAAAATAAAGATTAGACCATTTAAAAAATAGTAAAGCAAATCAAAGTTTTCCAAGATCAAAGCAACTCCAACAACAAAAAGTTCAAGCTGTTTCAATCTAAAGCTTAATTTAGGATCAACTCATAAATATCAAGCTTTAGATCCAACAAAATAAAAGCAAAAATCAACAACAAAGCATATCCAAAAAATAAAGTTTTCAAGTTCAAAATCCAGCAATAAAAATAGTTTTCCAGTTTCCAAAATCAACTTCCAGATTTTTCAAGCTCTTTGTTTTAAAACCCGGGTGAGTAAACTCCTGATAATCTAACACATGACTTGTTGTTTTGCAAAGTGAAACTGTGAAAATGTTTGAATATGTGAATTGCATGCATACAAAAATGTGTGTGTGTGTGTGTCCATATATATGTGTGCCTGTCTGTTCCAGGTTTTTAAGTTTCAAAACCTGATTTCAAATTCAAAAAACTCTCCCTCCATTCCTCTACATACTTCGATGTCTAAATAAAACATGTTCAAATTTGCGAGATCAAAATTTTAAAAATACATTTAAATATTAAAAGTAAATGTTTTTATTGGAAAATATAAAAACACAGTAAAAGCAAATTTTGTCCAAAGTTTAGTTGTTTAAAATTTGGATTTTGATTACATAATTTTGTCGTCTGCTTAAATCATGAATTTTAAAGGAAGAATCAAGATTTTTAATGTCGTATTGTTCGAGAAATTCAAGGATGAATGGTTTTGGGTTTATTGGCAATTCGCGACGATCAGAGTTGAATGGAGGTTTGAGGTTGTTACAGGAGGTGCCTATGAGGTTGTCGAGCTTTGGAAAAATGATCGGAGATTTTTTCGATCAACGTAGCAACAACAAGGCGGCGATGTAGGGTTTAAAATCCATGTTTGGTCGAGGTCGGAATTGGTATTGCTGCATCATTGTCCGTGGACCGGAGTTGATTGCACCCGTGGGATTCGAAGCGTAAGGGTTCGACGAAGCTCTAGCCGGAGTTGTGCGGCTTCTGGTGGCCTGAGGCGGCGGGGCGAATCGATTTTGTTCCAGTTTGTGTTGGATGGCGAAATCTCGAGTTCATCGTCATTTTGGGTTTCTGGGTGGTCGTGAGGCACGAGAACGTTGTCACCGACTTGTCGATGGTCGGAGTTCGTCGAAGCTGCTGTGCACGTAC
The DNA here is from genome assembly GCA_030765085.1 of Allium cepa. NCBI lineage: Eukaryota > Viridiplantae > Streptophyta > Magnoliopsida > Asparagales > Amaryllidaceae > Allium > Allium cepa. The sequence continues at coordinate 204,462,864 of CM060934.1, read as the reverse complement.
ACATGCTTTGGGTTGTGTCAGTAAGTAGTGGTTTGGGAAGAAGGGCAAAGAATCGAAGTCGACCTCGGGAGATTGTGTTGTTAGCTCGAGAATAGGATTGGGTATTTTCAAGTGTATACCAGGTTTAAAAACTTAAAACAAAAACAAAGTAGAAATGTTGGGTGGCATTGGGAATCGGGTAATTTTGTTCCTGGCACGGCGTGACACTCAGGATTGTCTCGGGTTGTCATAAAAACAGATTTTCAAATTTTAAACAAAATTCAAATTTAAATATTTTCAACTCATGCTTTTAAATAATTGTTTTGATTTAAGTTTTGGATTAATAAAGGTTTTAAGTAAGTTATTTTAAAATCAATTAAGTTTAATTTATTTAATAATGTTATTAAAGAGTTAATTAAGATGATATGTTTTTAAAATTATCAATTAAACTCAATCTCTTAAGTTAATTTATGTGTTAATGTTAATTAATTACAAGGTTTCATTTTAATGATAATTAAGTGATTAATTAAGATAAATTATTTATCTTCTAATTAATTAATTAAAGTTTAAGTAATTAAGATTAATAAATTAATAACAGTAATTAAAAGATAAATACTTAGTGATAGTAATTAAAGAAAATTAAAATTAATGATTAAAGGTTAATTAATAATAATTAAGGTTAATTAATAAATAATTAATATTTATTAATTAATAATTAAGGATTAATTAATTTATAATTAAGGATAATTAATGGAAGTAATTATGAGTTAATTAGTTATAATCACACGATTAATTAATCTTGCTTTTAAATGATTGGATTATTATTGAATACTTTGGATTGGTTAATATCTCTGATATGTGATTGTGATACTTTATGATGTGAATTACTGTGAATTGAACTGTGATATCTGTGATATATTTCTGTGTGAATGTGATTTAGTTGGCTTTTAAACGACATTTGAATTTCGATGCGACAAGAGTCGGATTCTAGATGGTTATCCGAAACCTACATCGAATCTTAGTAGTAAATCTTTGTGACTTGTGTATCCACGTGTTTTAAAATAAGCGCTCATTATTCGGTTGAGCCGGGAGAGGACTTTGTGTCATAAAACCCATTATGAATAATAATACGACGAAATGGGAGTGCATTTGAAGGTAGTGGTTGAAGATCGGGTATTTTTGAAAATGAAAGGATTACCTATCGATTATCTCTTCATTGAGTTGCTCCGGTATAGAGATCTCCACATGCGATGGGGAGTCCAGTCAAGATTGTGGATACCCGATTTGCAAGGGCTTCTTCGTTTATTGGACGAAGTGCCTTCGGTTCCATTCAGACCCAGAATGGACTTGTATGGTTGTATGTCTGACATTACACTTTGAGATATAAAGCTTATTTCTATCAAATACATTTCTATTTGGTGGCGGAGAAATTATTCTGTTAGCTTAACACCCTTCTTTCAGATGTACGAGCTCAGAGGTTATGTAGTTGATGCTTATTAGTGATATACTCCCATTTTGGTAGTGTGGCATGCTGAGCGATGATCATTTGTTGTTCGAAGCATGGATTTTGTGAAAGCATAGCTTTGTAGGATGAGACTTCATCGAAACTCACACCCCGAAAATGATTAAAACAGGAAAAGATGCAGCAAGCTTATGAGGGTCGCGCCCTTTTAGGGTATGTGCATTTCCTTCTGGATAATAAGTGGCATTTTGTTATGGGGCCCAGATAATTTTCTTTGTGGTTGTTGGTGTTGAGGGCCCTCGATAAAGGTCGGTTACGACCGAGGGATGGCATACTCGTGACAGTTAGTTACCTAGTTACAGAGGTAACTCGACCTTGTGTTGGCAGAGATCCAGTTAGGTTCTCGGGGCGTCCCTCCAGAGGCGTACCCATTTGGTTAAAGGAAGTTCCTTAGCCTTGGCCATTTGTTGGAAATCCAATCACTCAATACAAGCCCTGTATGGTTTTAGTTGTAGAACCTGCCATTTAATATGATAGCTATAGTAGGCATACTATAATGGTACATATGCTGGCTAAAATTAATATTATACTTTCGAAATGTTTTCTACACTATGTACTAATAATAATATCAAAAGAGTTTTCTCGTATCAAGCATGTTTGACTATCATAAGGAGAAATCTCCCCCAAGTGTGTGATTGTATTGTATGTGTGCTGGGAGGCCTTATGGTAGTTTCATTTTCCAAAAGCATGAACATATTTTTTTAAATTATTTTGTTCAAACAACTGCTTTTTTTACTCATACCAGTCCCATGACTGACCCGAAGTTTATTGTTCCCTTCCTAAACTCTGGGCTGCCCATAATTTTCCACATGGGCAGCCTAGAAACAAGTTATCCGTGTTCTGGAGCTAGCTTGGATTATAGATTTGGATTTAGAAGTCTTTTGGAAGTTGTCGGTTTTTGGAAGCTTTTGGTTTGGAAATATTTTTAAAGCTTTGAAGTTTGGTTTGAAGGTGCTTATGCTGGATTCTCGCTCTCGATCTCTTTCTTTTGAAGACTCTACTGAAGTTATGATAGCCTTGTTGTTATTCCGCTGTGGTGTTATTATCTGTTGTTGTATCATATACCTTCCACTTTGATGATGGTGGTTATTTGTTGTAATCAATTGTTGTATCCATGTTGTATCTGTGTTGTTTATCAATGAAATCATCTTTTGTTTCCACTGTGTTGTATTCATCTAATGTTGTTATAAGCTCCACCGAACTGGAGTCCGACGTTTGAATCTCCAGCATTCAAATACAAGTGAGGTATTTGATGTCGATTTTTGAACGCTGGATTTCGGGTCGTGACAAGTTCAAGAGGGTCTGATAGTCAACGACTATGCTAGCTTGAGCAAAGACTATATTAGGCTTAGAGGGAAGCCGTTTATCGGAAAAGAGGAATATATTGAAGTAGAAAACTGGCTGCTACATTGTGAAAGGATATTTGCTGACTTTGGGTTCAATGATGGGCAAAAAAGGAGACTTGCTTCAAGATAGCTTCAGGGGGCCGCTCTATTTTGGTGGAACACTGTTACTATAGGGGTAGATGGGAGACAATGTCTTGGGTGGAGTTCAAGAGAAGGTTTCAAGAAAGGTTTGTGTCAGTAATGGTGCAATTTGTGCTGATCAGAAAGTTTGTTAAACTAGAACAAGGGGAGGTGTCTGTTTTGGAATACGTTAAAAGATTTGAGGAGTTAGCCCGATATGGGTATACCATAGTTGATACAGTGATGAAAAGAAATGAGAAGTTTATTAAAGGTTTGAAGTCAGAGTTGGCAAGAGCTACCTTATCGCACATATGGGATTCATGTAATGTAGTTGTAGAAATAGTGCTGAAAAAGGAAGATGCATTAGCTTGTCTGGGAAAGAAGAAGGAGAAGGAGGTTAAGGTAGATTAGAGCCAGAAAAGAAAATTTTTCCATAAGAAGAATGCTCAAAAGGCAGGAGCAACAAAGAAGGGAAAATCTGAAGTGGTCTATTATAAGTGCGATAAGAATGGACACTATGCTCATGGGTGTCGTACTAGAAAGAGAAAAGGAAACGAAGCGGTTGGAAATAAGAATATCAGATGTTTTAATTGTGATCAAATCAGCCATTACAAGAACCAATGCAAAGTGCCTGCGAAGGAAGGAAATGGGTAGATTTATGCATTGGAGCCCGTAATCTCGAGGCCAGTGGTGCAAGAGAAGGGAAAGGCTATTCTAGGAGGCTCGCTATAGATTCACGGTATGTATGTTAGCGCTCTGTTTGATACTGGTGCATCGCATTCTTTTATTTCTCTATGTTTGTTAAATAAGCTTAACCTAGCCCCCTCATATTTAGTTACTTCCTTAAGGGTTGCAAATCCAATAGGAGGGTATGTAACACTTGGGATGAGGTATGACCATTTAGAGTTTGGTTTGCTACGTCATACTTTTGTTTGCTATTTGCATGTATTTGACCTTGTGGGGTTTGGAATCATTCTTCGGATGGATTGGTTAAGTGAATACGATGCTAGGATATTTTGCCATGATAGGAAAATATCAATTGGACACCCTTACTACAGTGATCAAATAGTTTATACCGTAGAAAGCCTTAGTTGCGAAGTGAATGCTTTATTGGGTAGTGTGGAATTGGAGGATGAGTTGCATTGAGCTTTTGTGGTTAAAGAGTTTGCTGATGTCTTCGACCTAGTAGGATTGCCACTGAAACGAGCCATTGAGTTTCCGATCGATTTGGTGCCTAGAGTAGAATCGGTGAGTAGGTCGCCAAGCAGAATGATACCTATGGAGATGAAAGAGTTGAAGCTGTAATTTGTGGATTTGGAAGGCAAGAGCTTTATTCGATAAAGTAGTTCACTTTAGGAAGCAGCCACAGTATTTGCTAAGAAGACGAAGGGAACATTGAGGCTACTTATCGATTATCATAAGATGAATGAGAAGACGATAAAGAACAGATATCCATTGCAGAGAATTGATGATTTGTTTGATCAGTAAGTGGAGCAAAGGTATTCTCTCAGTTGGATTTGGCGATGGCATTTCATCATCTTAGAGTGCAGAGGATAGTATTTCATTGACGACATTTTGGATGAGATGTGGATCGTACGAATGGTAAGTTATGTCGTTCGAATTAACTAATGTGCTGGAATTTTTTATGGATTTGATAAATCGAATTTTCCGAGAATAATTGGACAGATTGGTGTTGGTTTTCATAGATGATATTCTAATATACTCTAAAGATGAGAAAGAGAATAAGGTTCATCTTAGAGTTGTGCTTGAGACGTTAAGAGAGCATGGCTGAAGATAAGTAATCTAAATACCATTGCAGGAAGAAGGTAAGCAGTCTTGGAGAAAGGGTTTCTATAGATCTGACTAAGATTGAAATGGTGAACAAATGGAAAAGACCTGAGATAGTGACCGAGATAAAGATTTTTCTTGGATTAGCCGGAAATTACCAAAGGTTTATAAAAGATATTTTGTGGATAGCTGCACCTACGACTATGCTTACGCGAAAGTATGTGAAGTTTATATGGACCGATAAATGTGAGGAAGCATTCCACAGCTTGAAACATTTATTGACTCATGCACTGGTGTTGGTGGTTTCGAAGGGTAATTAGGATTTAGTTGTTTATACTGATGCATGTGGAATTGGATTGGAAGCTGTGTTGATGCAGAGAGGTTAAGTGATTGCTTACGCTTCTAAACAGCTTAAACCACATGAATTTAGATATCCAATGCATGACTTGGAATTTGCTATAGTTATATTTTCTTTAAAGGTGTGGAGGAATTACCTTTTGGGAGAGCGATTTGAGCTATATACGGATCATAAGTCGTTGAAGTATTTATTCTCCCAGAAGGAGCTAAACATAAGACAACAGAGATGGTTGTAATTTATTGCTGCTTATGATATTGTAATTGAGTACATACCTAGAAAAGGAAATAAGGTTATGGATGCATGTAGTGGAAGGCATCAGAATGTAGTGTTAGTTATGATAACAGAATGGAAAGATTTGGAAATATTGTCAGCTTGTAGAGTGCAGTACAAATTCGAGGTAGGTCTAGTAATGGAAGTATTGTGTTGTCTTATTTAGAAGTTCGATTAGTAATGATTGAGAAGATTGCTTCTAAATCCTGAAGGGATCAAGAAATTAAAGGAAGGAACGGAGAGCGATGACCTAAAGGATTACAATCTTGACCAGAACGGATGGTTGAGAAAGAAAGGAAGGTTATGTGTCCCAAATGTAGGAGACATATGGAAGGACTTCTGAAGGAATGCCATCATTCGAAGTTCACTATCCATCCAGAAGGAACAAAGATGTATCAGGATATGAAGGGAACTTTCTTCTGGGAAGGTAAGAAATGAGACATTAGTTTATGTGTAAAGCAGTGCTTGAATTGCCAACAGGCAAAGCTAAACGCTAGAAGCCAAGTGAATTACTTCAGTCATTGGATGTTCCAATGTGGAAATGGGACTCTATCTCTATGGATTTTTATACATGGGCTGCCAAGATCTAATAGAAGAAATGAAAGTATATGGGCCAAAGTAGATAGGCTGACAAAGAGTGCCATTTTATTCCAGTAAAGTCAACTAGGAAAGCACGTATTTTGGCGAAGTTATTCATGAAAAATTTAGTTAGACTACATGGAATTCCTAGTACTATTGTTAGTGATAGAGATTCTTTTCTTACTAGTGAGTTCTGGAAGAGTCTTCAGGAAGCTTTAGGAACAAACTCAAAATGAGTACCGTTTACCATACACGAACTGATGGGAAAACGGAAAGAGTTAACAAAGTCTTGGAAGTTTTGTTAAGAGCTTGTGTATTGGATTTTGGGGGATCATGAGAATACCATCTTCATTTAGTCGGGTTTTTATATAACAATAGTTATCAGACCAGTATGGGGATGACACCATTTGAAGCTTTGTATGGAAGACCATGCAAATCTCCGGTATGTTTTTTGGAGGCTGGAGACAGATTAGTTCTTGGTCCAGATTTAGCAAGAGAAGCCACGAAGAAGATTGAGTTGATTCGAGGTAGAATGAAGGAAGCTCAGTCTAGGTAGAAAAGCTATGCAGATATAAGAAGAAAAGACTTGGAATTCTTTATTGGAGATTATTGTTCATTAAGGTTTCACCGATAAAGGGCGTGATTAGATTCGAGAAATCAGGAAAGTTAGCACCTGGATTCGTTGGTCCTTTTCGTAGTTGAGAGAATCAGGAAACCTGCATATAGAGCGGAGTTACCAAGTAGTTTGGCTGGAGATCACGATATTTTCCATGTTTCTCATCTTAAAATGTTTTAGAGTCTCGGAGATTACTATAGAACCAATAGTGTTAGAAGATTTCGCAGTAGAGCCGGACTTGACCATAGTTAGAAAGTCGATTCGGATAGTCGGGAGAGATGAGAAGAGGCTAAAGAACAAGACAGTCCGATTAGTGAAAGTCCACTGGAGTGACGATGATAAAGACTGTACTTGGGAGACTGAGAGCAGGATTAGAGATGCTTATCCTGATTTGTTAGATGGTATGTTTTACCTTTTTGATTGATTTGTTGTATACCTTATTGTAATTTCGAGAATGAAATTATTTAAGGTGAGAAGTCTGTAACACCCCATATTTTTATAACATTATTAGGATATTTAATTAGCTAAATAAAAGAAAATAATGCGATGATAAATAGACTGAGATATGATTATAATCAAAGGTAGCCATGCCATGTTAAATGTAATTCAAAATGAGATAACATGAATAAAAGTATCGAAAATAAAAAGGGTAAAATGGGAAATGGTATGGACTTATACCCTAAATCCTTAGGAAACAAAAACACACATTTAACTCATTTTCCCAAACAAAAGAACTCTAAGGCTAGCCACCATTTTCAATCTCAAGAGAAGATAAAGCTAGGATTTCAAGGAAAGAAGTAAATCAACTTATTCAACATCAAATCTCACATCTTTAATCACAAAGATAAGGTGAATGATTACTACATCCCATTTTTCTTATATAGTTCTCGGTTTTAAGTCAAGTCCGAAATGATTTTGCATGTTTATATCATGTTTTAGATGATAACATGTTGATGATTTATGTATTTTCATATGGATGTTAATGATATGTTTAATATGAAAACCCCAACAAATGACATCCAAATGCCTTGAAAATTTAAGTATAGATTAGAAATGATAATTTAGAGATGGTTTTCAATTTTCATAGTTTTTTGAATTAATGTGGAATTTATATTAATTTTCTAGCGAAGAAAATGATTTATTGGGTTATAAATTATTTATGGAAAATAAATAATTATTTGGGTCTAAAATTTATACATATTAGAAAACATATATAAATAGAATTGATGGAATTTTATAGAGTTATCCTAAATGTTGTGATGAATATATAAAATTATTTAAGGTATTAGACTTAAATGTTATATATACTAAATTAAGAGGAAAGGGCATTTTGCAAAATAAAATCATTATTTACTTTTGAAAAAATTGGTAGCACTTTTTGGAAAATTATTTAGCAACCAATAAGAATTTGACAACCAATGGCATGTTTGTTGAAAAGGTTTTCTCTTTTAAGTTAAAAACAAAAAATAACATGCTTTTAGCATGTTCTGCCACTTTCGACATAGGGGGTTAAGACCTACACCTTTCACCATCAATGGTTTCGAAACCAATGTCCATGGTATGAAGCCACTTGGTATGTAGCATGTTGGACTATGGTGAATGGGTACTTGGTCGAAACCTTAGGTTCCGAAGGGGTTGGAGTATGTTTGCTTTAGAACTAAAGGTAGCGCCTGCTTCGCTTTCGAAAGAGAGAAGTTTCGACTCAGTTGCTTTCAATTGGGCCAAATATTTCAAAGTAATGGTTTTTACTTCGTTGCATTCTTTTGTTTTAACTAATGCTTTCTATGTGGTCGAAACCCCTAGCTATCACCTTTCCACCTTTCGAAGTTAATGGTTTCGAACAGTACCCTAGTCTTTTAAAATTAGTCACTTCTCCCATGCTTTCGAAAGGGTGGTTTCCAAACTATCACTTCCTTTCTTAGGAAAAAGGTTTCGATAGGTAGGTTTCGACTAAGAATTTTTAGTTGATCCTTTTTATTCTAATTGAAGTATAACTTAAGGTTTCGAAAGAGAGGACTTATAAGATTCGAAAGGTGATTTTCTACATGTTTCAAACATAACTCAAATTGTTTCGAGTGAGTCGAAAGGTACTATTTTCTGGTGGTTTTGAAACGGTTGAAATGGAAGATTTTCCAAGATTTTATAAGGGCAATGTTTTGAGGTATTTTAAGATATGATGACTAAGGTTGTAATTCTTTCGAAAGGAATGACTTCGAAGGTTTCGAAAGGGACTAAAGTATGGTTTTGTAATAACCCTGTTTTCGAAGCCGTAATATTTTTAAAATTTGATTAAAATAATAGTATTCGAATTTGATTTGGATAATTATTATTTTGGAATCAGGTTATTATTCTACTAAACCTAATTAATAAAGGATTTTTATTATTGTAAAATTGAATTAGTTAGTAAATTCATTTTAGACGATATAATAAAATTCAAATAAAGTGTGTTTTTAAATATGAAATATTTTATAGCGTAAATAAGTTTATATATTTTGAATGGATGAAAAGAAGTTTTATTTGATATTCAATCAAATCAATTAATCGTCGAAGATGAATAGATTAATTTATATTAGTTTGATGCATAATTAAGTAAAGTGAAATAGTATTGAATTGATAGAAAGTTTGCAATTTGGAAATTATCTTATCAGTGTAAATCAAATTAAATTAAGCTAGAATAGAATACAAATTTATAAAGTAATAAATAAAAAGAAAACAAAAGTAGTAAGCTCAATTAAGTAAAATTATACCTTATCTTTTATTAGCCGCATACTTATCACGTTCAGGAAAAAAAGGAAATCACGTTATCTTCCTTAGCCAGAGAATCCTGAAGCCGTACTCTCCTCCCCAAAATCATATGACTTAAATCGAAAAAAGAAGAAGAAAGGGTGATCGCGAAAACGAAGCCGTGACCCTCGTAATCCAATTAAGGCGACGAGGCTGTTGGAGAAGTGGGATCAGGCGGAGGAGCAAGTGTGCGGGGGTCTTTGGACGGAGTTAAAGCTCGTGGTCATCATCGACGAGGGAAAGCGGTGGCTACAAGGTCGCGATTTTATCATCGGCGCTTAGGAATTTCGATGGAGGAAGGTGACCTGACTTGGGGCTGCTGCATGCGACCTAGGTTATCGAGTGGCGTTCGTGATAGCGTTTGATGTGGTGCTACTACAGTTTGGGTTGAGGTGAGTTAATCAAATTAACTCACACATCTATATTTAAAAATGATTATCTCCCTTTTCCATACCTTGTTTGATTATGAATTGCAATAATATTTGGTAGTGAATTTTTGAACTGCTTGAATCAATTGGTTTGATGGATGAAATTGTTGAATTATATGTTTAAATATATAATTTAATTTGTCAATCGTTGAAAGTTGCAAGTAATCTCAAATTTCTTGATCATGTAATATTTTATTAGTGGATGATAGTACATTCATTATTGTGTGACGAAAGTTGTCGGAAAGCTACTCGGGTCTTTAAATAATTCCATATTATGGAATTCTTATATACAGAGCGATGTTAGCTCTAGAAGTTGTATATTGATGGATCATTGTTGAATTGTACAAATGTATTAAAGGAATTTGAAAAATAATATTTTATCTATTTTGAATCCTTATTGGAATTTAGCTATAAAATACAGTTAAATTGTATTACATTCTTAACTTATTCCTTAATTCAAAATTTCTATTCCAAAGTTTTATTTTGAAATAAGAAATATTTATTTATAAAATCTTTTAAAATTACCTTTATAAGTATATTAATTTTTTTGAAATATATTAAAAAAATAAAAATAAAAATAGTATTATTTTATAAAAGTTCTTACAAAAGTAATAATTTCAGTTTCAAATAATTCAGTTATAAAAGTGGTTTAATTTTTTTTAAAGTACAAAATCTTTTTTAAGTAAGCAGCTCTTCTTTAAAAAGAGTTTATGGATTTTAAAATGAGAAGTTTGAAAGTGAAAATATATAAATTATTTTATAAGATAATTCCTATATTGCAAATTCTTATTATTTTCTTTCAAACTATGAACCCTTACTGGCTTTAATTGTGTTTAGCCTTTGGCTAATTATATACTAATTTGGTATTTATTTGATAACTTTTGGAAACATTGATTTCAAGAAATTAATGATTTCACTTGTGTTTCCTTTGAATTTCATGATTTTCTATGAAACAACGAATTTTAATAAACGATTGAATTGTCGGGTGGTATGGGACACTCTGTACAATTCTTTCAATTATTATTATAATTTGTTAAATAGAATTTGAGCGAAAATACTAGCTTTTAGCAAATACGTGAATTTACTTTCTGGTATGGGATAGTTGGTTAAATTCTTGTTATTACTAGAGTGACAATAATTAACACTTAGAGTTGGATTATCTTAGGGTGTTCGGATTTCAGGCCGATCGATACCCGAGAGAAGATAACTCATTTTCCATCGATCTTAGAATCGATACATTTCTAGGTTCAGGTAGATATACCTATTTCTTGAGGTTAGGTCTATTCTATTATAACACGGCTATCCTTTTAATTGTTTGGTTAAGTGTTATATTGCAGAGCTATCAATTTATTTACAGTGGGACAAAGTTTACCTGTTTATTTTCATTACGTAAATTCACATAGTTTTGTCATAACACAACTACCTATTTATTTTTGTTAGGAGTTGGGGTTTTTATTTGGTAGAAGCCTATTTCTTTTTGTTAGACTATTATGCTATGTGGTATGATTTATTTATTTAAGTTAGGCTCTGTGTCGCACTGTGTCACATTGATAGTTGACTACTATTATTATTTCATTAGTGATAATTATTTCGTCAGAGGTTTTGTGATAGATATTTAGTATCTTTTTGGCCGTGGCGAATTTTGAATTGGTTATCACATTATTTTGAGAGCATAGTCCACTAGAGACTTTATATGAATTTATGAAATGGTGATTTTGATCAGTATGCCTTATTTTGATTATTTGGTTTTTAAGCATATTTTAAAATGACTTATTTAAGAGTTAAGTCATTTGTGGGTTTATAAAATAGTGAATTCGTATGCCTTATTATGAATTTTGTTCGGCATGTTTAATATGGCTTATTAAGTCATAGAGTTATGATATTAGTATCTCACCTTTTATTTAAATATAGTCTGACCCGTTTATTGTTTTAATACTCGGTCGGACCGAGACTTTATAGCTACAGGGACTCATTGTCCTTTGGATTTTAGGCTAGCATTGAAGTAGACTATTTAGATAGTTTTAGTTTACTTCATATATGTATATATTGACATTTAGTATTTTTTTCATATATATTGAAAAGTGGTGACTTTTTACCAAATACAAGATTTTTGATATGATGTAAATATTTATATGGGTCTAGTACTGATATTTTGTAGATTCGCATTCTATTATGTATATGATGATGTATACTATTCTACTGTGATCTGTGACTTTGATTTTGATTAGCTATATTATATACTATTTCGAATATTTATGACCGATGTGTTTATTACTTTGTATTAATACTGTACATGTCTAAAATTTAGTTCAGATCCTTAGAAAGGTAAGTGAGACGTCTCAGTATTAGTATAAAGATATATTCACATTTAATTTCCCTTAACCAGCCGTATTCTCTGGATTAGCATATGACATTACTTGTAATTTCTTTGCTAAACTGAGCATGGCAATGGGGTCGTTATAGCTTGATATCAGAGCTGGATTCAGAACATTATATAATATAAATTGCATAGAGTTAAGATCTAGACCTAGATGACCTAGATTCCCGTTCTTTGGGTATGTAATTGTTATTAATTTAATTAACTATTTAGGAACATGAATATAAATGATTATTAGGAATAATCATTACGACATATTTGAAAAAACTTTTGATAATACTATATAACTTATTATAATAGAAATATTGGGACTCACTTCTGTAAAGAGTGAGATTTAATAAATGTTAATATTAGTATTTTACAAACTTTATTAAAATAATAGTATTCGAATTCAATTTGGACAATTATTACTTTAGAATCAGATGATTATTCAACCAAAGCCTAATTAATAAAGGATTTTTATTACTGTAAAATTGAATTAGTTAATATCATTTTAAATGATATAATAAAATTTAAATAAAGTGTGCTTCTAAATATGAAATATTTTAAAGCGTAAATAATTTTATATATTTTAAATGGATGAAAAGAAGTTTTATTTGATATTCAATCAAATTAATGAATCGTTGAAGATGAACAGATTAATTTATATTAGTTCGATGCACAATTAAGTAAAGTGAAATAATATTGAATTAATAGAAATTTTGCAATTTGGAAATTATCTTACGAGTCTAAATCAAAATAAATTAAGTTATAATAGAGTTACAAATTTATAAAGAAATCAAATAAAAAGAAAACAAAGTAATAAGCCCAAGCCCAAGCAAGTAAAATTATAACTTATCTTTTATTAGCCGCATACACGTTCGGAAAAAAGAAAGAAAGGAAATCACGTTATCTTCCTTAGCCTGAGAATCCTGAAGCCGTTCTCTCCGGCCCAAAATCATATGACCAAAGTCGAAGAAAAAAAGAAAGGGGGATTGCGGAAACAAAGTCGCGACCCTAGTAATCCTATTGAAGCGACGAGGCTCTTGGAGAACATGACTCGGGCGGAGAAGCATGGACGTGCGCGTCTTTGGACTAAGTTGGAGCTTGTAATCTTCATCGACAAAGGGAAGCGGCACCTGCAAGGTCACTATTTTATTATCAATGCTTAGGAATTTTAAGGGAGGAGGGGGACTTGACTTGGAACTGCAGCGTGCGACGTAGGTTGTCGCGTGTTGTTCGTGGTGGCATTTGATGTGGTGCTAATATAGTTTGGGTTGAGGTGAATTAATCAGATTAACTAACAAATCTATATTTAAAAATGATTATCTCCCTTCTCCATGCCTTACTTGATTATGAATTGCAATAATATTTCGTAGTTAATTATTGAAATGCTTGAAGTAAAGTTACTTGCTATAAATTCAATTGGTTTGATGGATGAATTTGTTGAATTGAATGTTTAAATATAGAATTTAATTTGTCGATCGTTGAAAGTCGTAAGTAATCACAAATTTCTGGATCATGTAATGTTTTGGTTAATGGATGATAGTACGTTCATTATTGTGTGACTGGATGTAACGACCCGTAATTTTCGATAATTAAAAATAGTTAATTTAATGTTCGAAGAAAAAAAATTTGTGATTCAATAATAAGAATATAACTGGAATGAAATGTAATAGTATTAATTTAAGGTAATTGATAACTGCTTTAAATGTAAGTCCAATTAAGTGAAATGATTAAAAAGTTATAATTGGTTATAGATTGTAAATTAATTGTAATAATGTGTGTATTAATTGATAATTGGATTAAAAGAGTAATTGATAATTTAAATGTTGTATTAATTAATGAAATAATGTGTAATAAATAGTAATTGGATAGAACTAGTATGGTGTAAGTTGGTATAACATTTGTTTCTAAATAATAAACCTATAAATAAGATTAAAAGTTAATGGTGACAATTATTATATGTCAGCCATTTAATCTGTTGAATTAAATTTAAAATCAATTGCAATTAAATGTAATTAAATATTACTTTAATATGAGTTAAGACGTTAACTGAAAAAGGTGAATGCAATAAAATGTACAGAAATGTCAATTTTATCATAAGACAATAATTGATCTAACATGAGAATGAAACCAAGATAAATTAATTAATTGGGATTTCAAATTATAATTAATGTGAAAATCGACAAAAATTCAATGTAATTGAAATATTACAACTAATATGGTAAGAATGATAATTGTAGAATATTAGTGTAATAAATTGTAAATCAATGTTAACTATGTCTATCGAGCAATAATTGACCAAATAAAGAGACTGAAATCAAATTTAATTAATTTATTTAAATTAAATTATAATTAATTGGATTTAATTACAGTTGAGAATTGAACATTCTAATAAGTGTAATGTTTAACACTAAAATTAATATGTAAATTTGTTTTAAGTTATTGTAAATGTCTAAGTAATCAACAATAATAAAATTTGTTAGTTATTAAAAGTGGAATTAAAAAGTGATTTAATCAATTCAATTATAATTTATTAACATGAAAATAGCCATTTTGGAAATTGTCTTGGATTTCGACGAAACTAGTTTCATCGGATCCGTAATGGTGAATTATCGTAAGGTTTCAAGTTTCGTAGTGATTGGTCTTGTCGTTTGATCGTACTGACTCAAAACGCTTAGAAATTAATTTAATTAAATTCAATTGAAATCAATTTGTAATAAGCTGATTTTTGAGTTAACTTCTTCATACAATGTAATTAGGTCTTTAAATCTATTCCATTAAGGTTAAAATATCGAAAGAATTTATTTTGATATATGGGATGACCAACTTTTGTTTTGGAGGTAGAATGGGCTTTTTGAGTCGCTATTTGTTTTTCGTACCAATTCGATATGTGTTCATTTTATTATCGGGCTTTGTTAATATAAATAGTCTTGTTTCCCCAAACCCTATCAATCATTTCTCTTATTTCTGTGCACATCAATTTCTATCTATTCCACCTTCTCAAATGGCAGAAACACAAAAATTTTAGATTCAACTGCAAATCAAAAGTCAAATTGAAAAAAAATTAAACTCCTCAAACAATATCATATTATATATCGATTCGAAACTCTCGACTAGCGCAGCTCAAATCTTCATTTCATTTTTGCAATTGGATTCTGGTTTATCCAGTATTGGCCAAATCATCCTTGGCATTTCATTGAGTTGAGATCGACTTCGACCGATCATCGATTGAATGGTATGGATGTGTAGAGATTGTCGAAGGGATCGCATCCGTGTAATTAGTGGGTGATGCGGCCGATTTAATTCGATTAGGTATTACTATAGGTGGTGGTGGTTGCGTCGCTAGGGGTTCACGACTGTGTCATGGCGGTCGGGGTTGTGGGGGGAGGTTGTGGCGGCCATATGAAGGTGACACATGGCCGTTGATGGCCGTGGGTGACGTGTCATATTTGTGCGTGGTCGCGGCTTAAATTAGGTGCGAAAGAAGGTAGGGTTTCGAATGGAAAAACAATAGAAGAAAGTATGTGAGTGACGTGGCTAGGTAGTTGTGGTTGTTTCTTTTTTCTTTTTTTTTTAAGTTAAACTTTAAAATTTAATTGTACTAATATGAACATCTTTTACATACGAGGTAGGATTTACATGTTGTTCGTTCCACTGCGATCGTGTCGAAATTCCGTACATTTTAACGTTGGTTTGGATGAATTCCGAGACTGTTGAACTTTAGGGCTTATTTTGGATTTCAAATCAATTTGAAATCAAAGGTGAGTGTTTTAACCCACTCGCAACTACTGAATGATTTTATGCTAGTTTAATTGAATTTATGACTTGATTAGAAATTGATTGGTTGATGTTTGATATATTTAAATTGTCATCCCAGTTAAATAAGACTTTTATTGAATTTAATCGCTATTTAATTTAATACTGAATTTTATTTGTAACCCAAATACTTATTATTGATAATCAGTTAATTGCTGTTATTTATTGGTTGATTTGGACGATGATTGTGATGGATGTTTGGTTGTTGATATTGGAAGACTGGATGTTATATTTTTATATAATTATAACATTGCGAGTTCCCTATGGATTAAAATGATATATACCTAAACAATCTGATAGATTAGGGAGAAATCGTTATGGGTTGAAATGATAGACTCGAGCGATTTCGTGTATTTGAAATTAAATGTTGGAATTGCGGGTTGAAATGTTATATACCCATAAAAGTTAAAATTGGGTAGGAAATTATATACGGACACCGGATTAGTTAAATTAAATGATTTTTAAATCTTTAAATTTAGAATTCAGTTAATTTGTATTTTGAAATAGAAATTGATTTATATAAACTGAATTATTTTCAAAAAGTCCAAGCGTTAGTGTTGAAATTGGACTTGATTTAACTAGTTGTTCAAAGGATTTAAATTGGAATTTCAATGTTGAGTTGTCAAATATGAAAGAATATATCGAAATTGAGTTATTGAAAATGTTTGAATATAACTTTAAAATCTATTTTTAAACTAATTTAAATTATTTCAACCAATTTAAACTATTTTAATTTATTTTAATTTATTATAATGTATTTAATCCAATTTAATCTATTTTACCTATTTTAAACTAATTAAATTTATTTAATCTATTTTAAATCTATTTAATATAACTTAAATCTATTTAATCTACTCTAAATTTATTTAATCTATTTTACCTATTTTAAAACTAATTAAATTTATTTAATATATTTTAAATCTATTTAATATTATTTAAATCGTTTAATCTATTTTAAATCTATTTAATATTATTTAAATCTGTTTAATCTATTTTTAAATCTATTTAAATAATTTTTAATATAATTTAAATCTATTTAAAACTATTTTAACTATTTTAACCTAATTTAAAATACTTTAAATCATTTAAAAATATTTCGAGTATTTTAACTATTTTAAACTATTAAAATTATTTACGACTATCTGAACTATTTTCTAAAATTTCAGACAGTGTAAAGATGAGGCATTCATATTTAAATCCTTGATGATGAACAGCCTAAGTTGGAATTTGAAATTAATATTTTTTTCGGAAAATGACATATTTGAGTAAATATGATGATTTTGGAATAAGGATTTAATTAACCTATCTTATCGGTAATTTTATAAGTGAATATGACTTGGAAAGTGATATGGTTTTGAGAATATGATATTTTGATATCAATTATGAGTTGGTGTGAAATAAGCGTTTGGTTGTGAAAGAGGCATGGATTGGATATTGTCATACTCTCTGCCAATACGAAAACTACTTTAACAACTGTGTATGTGGTGGAGATTCCAGAAATGAAGTAGAATGGTTTGGCGAACGATTCTGTATGAGGTATTTACTTGACCTTGACTCCCGTGAGTCAGCTTAGATATGACTAAATCAGGAACCACGACGGGCCAAGTAAGGTCATTCCTTCTATTGGACATGCTTCTTCGATACCATATTACGACATTATGATGATTTGGTGGCCACCCCTTGATTTTGATTATGGGAGTGTGTTCCGAGATAGGGCAGTAGTAACTGCTATGCGTTACCACCAGTCCGGATCTACAATTGGTAGAATCCTACCCTGGAATTTCCTCGAGTGTCATGTTCACATGCCTTATCGTGCCTTCTACAAGGTTAGTTTGTACCATACCTTGGAGTGCCCTCCGAGTAAACCTCACGGAGGAGCTTATGGTACTGTATAGATTATGGGTAAAAATGTGTTAAGGGGGATATAGGTAACCCCTTAACGCTATTTTAACACTTTACTGTAGACACTATTATAATAGTGTATTGTAGTATGTATGTAGATAGTTCAACGGATCTTTAGGAGATGTAAATACTGAACATCTCTTAAGTTATTGCACTCACGTTGACAATGGATATGAGATGTCAAACCTCGTAAACATCTCTTATGCCATCACAGTCATATTTAATTATTGTTGAGTTAACTTGCATAAGAACTTTTAGTTCTGACTCGAGTGTTTTGTCTTTTCAATTCACTCGGGTCAATCTGAGCTTTTCAGTTTATCGAAGATTGCTTTCTAGAGGACGTAGATTTTGTACTATTGCTATTTATCATATTTATTCCACTACATCATGTTGTTTCGCTGCATTTATTTATTTATTTATTTATTCTCATTATATGTAACTCTTATCTGTATTGTAAAAGTATAATCAAAGGTTATTTGTAAAAAACTTCATGAACCGTTTATTTGATTATTATATTTTGTCATTCCGCTACGAGATTATGTATTTGTTTTTTCCTTTCTTTCTTTTCTTTTTCTTATTTACCCCATAAAAGTCCTCCTTTTTGAATGGTTTGAGCCTGACATGTGTGGTCTATCGTTGACTTAAACCGTCAAAAGGGCTGGTCGTTACATTTGGTATCAGAGCTTTGGTTTAGCGATAACCTTAGCTTTGTGGGGACTCACTCTTTAGAAATAAGGTAGTAATACCCTAGAATGAGTCGTTGAGAGTATATATGAGAGAGTGATTTGTTAGCGTTATAAAAGGTTTTGTATTGTGTTAATTTGTTCAGTTTAATATTTCTAAATTTTTGTTGGTACATAGGACACCATGCCATCGATATGAATTCTTAAACATAGGCCGGACCGACAAAATATTGTTTTGAAATATAGGTAAAGGAAATATGTTGTTAGTCAGGTAGAGAAATTTTATAAATATTGATTTTAAAATTGGAATTAAAAGTAAAGTAAATATAAATTGGAAATTTAGAATTTAAGTTCCGGGATTTTTAAGATTTCTTTCAAAAGATTTTGGAATATAATATTAATATTATTTGGAAGTATTATCGAATAAATATTTTCAATATAATTTGAAAGAATGTTTTAAATGGAATTTTTAACGGAAATAAGTTCTATACTCCCCTCTCCGTTGTAGGAAAATAATTTCATGACGAGTGTGCGCATCATCGATGTTCACTTTCAAGTTACAAAGTGGGAAGACCGCCGTAGTAATTTTACAGCACATTTGTTTTGATTACGAATCTTAAATTTTCTAAATATGATTTGGATATATAAAAGATATTATTATAGATATTATTTTAAATTGATTGAAATTGAACCTGGTATTTATTTCTTAAGTTTCTGTAAATTAAATTTTTGAACTATTATAACGAATAGAATTTTAATTATTTCAATAATTGGAAGCTGCTAAAAGGGAAGATAAAAAATTTGATGTAAAACGATTAATGAAATATATAAGAAATTGGAAATTTGTAACTTGTAGGTGTGAAAATTTAGAAGATTTAATTAGCGAACATTTTGTTAAATAAAATGAATA
The DNA here is from genome assembly GCA_030765085.1 of Allium cepa. Classification (NCBI taxonomy): domain Eukaryota; kingdom Viridiplantae; phylum Streptophyta; class Magnoliopsida; order Asparagales; family Amaryllidaceae; genus Allium; species Allium cepa. Next base: position 204,443,401 of record CM060934.1, on the reverse strand, counting down.
AGATGAACTTGTGTATCATTTAATTACATTCTAAAAGGCATATATAACTTACCAAAATATTAAAGTTGAAATGTTATATAAGGATATGTAATAGAATATTATACAAGTAAAACTTAAGTAATAAAATTGTTTAATGAAATTACTTCTAAATAAGAATTCTGATGTTATAAGTTGTTATAAACTTAAGTTGATAATTTGAAATGTTACAAATTAAATGTAGTAGAAAAGATGGATACTGTAAGTAAATAATTATAAACTTAACTTAATGTTGAAGCCATTTATAATTAAAAGGAGTACTATATTAATTGAATGGTTATAACTTCTAAAATTGAAATGATCTAGAAATGGATTTCATATTCAATAGTACTATATATGGAACAATGAATGCGAAAAAGAATAATCGATTAATGATGAATTAAATTGAAAAGGGACTTACATAATAATGGATAATCCAATAATTGAAATGAAATAACTTATGTAAGAAAATGAATGTAAAGTAATGAAAATAGAAAATGGCATTGTATGAATAAATGGGAATTGAAATTTTTAAGCAATAAATGTAAACTAAAGATAATCATTGTATGAAAAGAATGAATGAACGGTAACTGGTGAAACAAGATTAATAAGAATAAACTGAAATAATAATTGGAATTCTTGTTTGTATTGGCTTATAGGATGTTAGGGAGGTGATACTTTAAATTGTTTAGGATGTATGAATAATCTATTAAGTTTTATTTAAGACTGTTGAGTACATGGTATATTTTGTAGTTTATTTATCATTCTATACGATTAAAGTGTCTAAACCCGAACAAATCATTTGCCTTGGCTGCTATGGATAGATGGTTGATATCTTTAATCGCATGTGATGATTGTATGTTTGTTTGCAAAGTGACTACTATTATGGTGTGATTGTTTGCTATTATTAGTTGAAACTACGTAAGTATCTATATTTTGAATAATTTTAATTCTTTTTGGATTATATAAGTGAAATACTAGTTTGTGGAAGCAATTTTTACTGCTTTTGGTTTCATAAATAAGCATTGTTTGCCTAACAAATAGGTACTTTTTTGAATTACGGTTTTCTAACGATATTATATTGTTTTCCCATGGTTTGGGATATATTATTTTGAAATATGATATATATATATATATGTGTGTGTGTGTGTTTATTATTATATTTTTTTTCCCCGGATCTCTCCGTACAAATGAGATTCTGTCGAAATTTTTAGTGAATTTTGGACTTAGAAAATTTTGTGAAAGTAATTTTTTTTCCATACTTTATTAACTCGAATATAAAAGGGTTTAATTGTTTAAATCTTGATGTATTTTATTTAAATTGGTTAATTTTGTAAATTAATTATTTATAAATTTAATATTTTGAATAAGATATATTAATTTCTTAATTGCTTCTTTCCCTTTTCGAGGACGAAAAGTTTTGAGAGGGGGAGAGTGCAACGACATGTAATTTTCGATAATTAAAATAGATAATTTAATAAGGTTTTGTGATTTAATTTTGGAAGAAATAAAAATATGTGATTTGATAATAAAAATATAACTGGAAGGAAATGTAATGGTATTAATTTAAGGTAATTGATAACTGCTTTAAATGTAATTCGAATTAATTGAAATGATTAGAATGTTATATTTGATTATAGATTGTAAATTAATTATAATAATGTGTCTATTAATTGATAATTGGATTAAAAGAGTAATTGATAATTTAAATGTTGTATTAATTAATGAAATAATGTGTAATAAATTGTAATTGGATATAATTTGTAATGACCCGGTAATTTCAACGGTTTTATTTTCTAATCCGCTGAATTTTTGCTTGAAAATAAACAATTAAATTTAACAATGAAAATTTGATATTTGGAATACGTCAATTTAAACATAGAAAATGGTAAATTTTCATTGGTAAATATGAAAGTAAATTCTGTCATGTAATCTTTAATTTAAATTCAGTTAATTTGATTGAAATAAATTATTTTTGAAATCTGAACATTTTTATGTAATAAAAATGTAAACTATTTTCAGAGTGAGATGTCATATTTCGTTTCGTCAAATTTGGACTTCCCTGGCTCCGTTTATCTTATTTTTAGCAAAATAGTAGCAATTTGGCAAAGAATACCGACATTTGATAGGATAATTGTATCGCTCACATCTGTGTACCATTCTATTCGTCTGGTCGTGCTGATCTCCGCAGCATATTCATTTTGTGTTTTGGTGTCTGATACGCGGCGAAACCCGCGAAACGCTTAGCCGTATCGGTACCCATTTTGGCCTATTGGTTTCCCTCCATCCTTTCATTTCTCTCGGAAACCAATGGTCACCATCTATTGAATTTTTCTGAATTCACATTACTGACTTTTCCATTCCTTTTCAATTTATACATTGGTCCATTCATGCTTTCTTTCCTTTTCTTTCATTATGGAAATTTGGTAAATATTTATACATCAGTTGGCATTATATATTCTGAGTAATAAAATATAGGTTATACATTACAGCTATTAGCTGTTGTGCGACGATTCGGAATTTTTGGATATTCAAAATTGGAATATTTGATTGGTTTTAAATATTTGGAAGTTAGTTTAACTCGAATATCAGATATCACTATTTATTTGGCAATTAAATTATGGAATTTAATAATTGGAAATTGGTTAAAATAGTGAATCTTGGTTTTTAAGCTGGTTAAGAATATTCAAATGGACTATAAAATTTATGTTGATAATACTGAAAATAATAAAAGTTTTAAAATTGAATTTTAAAGTGTTTCGTTTAGTTTTGAAAATATATTGTTTAAATCGTATTTAAAAATAGCTTCTGGGGAACAGTCTCGGAATTCAATGAAACCAGTTCCATTGGATCTGTAATATTGTATTATTGTCAGATTTCAAATTTCCTAGAGTTTGGAGTTGTCGTGTGATCGTACGGTAGATAAACTCGTTGAAATTCATATCGAAAATTCAATATAATAACTGGGTTCAAAAAGCTATCTTCTCCATACGATCGAGTTAGGCCTCGAAACCTTTTTCAGTAGTTCGAAATAGAGGTATAACCTTATATGCGCTTAGCGGCATGCCTCGATAGGAGATCGAGATTTTACGCTTCGTTTTCAAGACGATTTAAATTTGAATCTAAATTTAAGTATAAATAATAAAATTTCATTGAAACACTATTGCAAGTCTATGCAGACACGTAAAGGAAATTTTTTTGCATGTGTCTTTCCTAATTACACACGTCTCCTTCTTTCTTTAAATCATAACCGAGCTCTTTTAAAAAGAAAAATCAAACAGCCGAGATTCAAAATAAAATAGAATAAAATTGAAACAAAGAAATGGCCGCTTTCTATTTTCGATTCGAAGTCTATGATAACCCAGGAATTTTGGGCAAATATTAGTTTGATAATTTTCTTATATAATTATTTATATTGCAAAACCTATTCTTTTCAAAACAAATAAAATGTGCTTTCCAATTTCTATTGCTTATATATATGTACATTGTATACAAAACTATAATTTGAAATTCTATATGTATATCTTAAAAATAAATTGGATTTGAAAAAAAAAAACTAGTATATATATATAGTTATTAATTAAAATATAGCTTAAGTTTAAAATAGGAATGAATAAAAGAATTTATCTTATTAAGTAAACATAAAATAATAAAAAGAAAATATAAACTAAAACATAAAAAAAAAACATAAGAAAATGCATGCATAAGACAATTGTAAGCTGAGTATAATCTGCAAATTACAAGTGTCAAATTTAATTATTTTCTTTATTTTAAAATAAAATAAAATAAAACAAGGCTGTATATTCTTATATATTCATCTTTGCTCCTTCTCTTTTATTTTTCTTCATCTTTCAAAAGAAAAACTAAACCAGAGAATAAAAAAAGAAAAAAACCAATCAAACTCTTTCCAGTTTCAAATCTGAAGTAAGCAAAGATTCAACTCAACTAAAAGAAGTTCTATAGCAGATCAAAATCAAGTTCCAGTTTCAAATCAAGAAATTTAATTTCCATATTTTTACAAAGATATTCTCTGTTCAACATATAGTGAGTAAACGTCACTTTTAAAACCTAGATCCGTTTTATATCCTGATCCATGTGATAAATTCTTGAAGTAATGTTGTGAAAATTTTTCATCAATATATAAATATGGTTGCATGTATATATGTATGAAGTTAATTGTGTGCATGTCTGTATGTAGATAAGTATGTCTCTGTTTTGATTCCAACAGCCTAAAATAAGTTCAAAAATCCAATTCTTTTTCCCTAATATCTTTTAGGTTATGATCCTTTAAAGAAATATGATTGAATTAACTAAATCTTATTCTTTAAATATTTCTAAGTATAATCAGGAAGTAGAGATATTAGGAAGAAGACGATCAGTGAAAATCCAAAACATGACAAAAATTCGACCTCCATAATTCCAAGTTTTCCATATATAATCTGTTGTGTCTTTAAACAACATGATTTTTAACAATAATTTCATGGTTTTTATGTTTGTATTTGGATAGAATTCTCAAGTTGAGCGGAATCGAGACTTTGCTCGATTTCTGGCGATCGGAGGATGATGGAGTCTTGTGATCGTTGCTAGGAGGTAGCTGGTTGGTCGAAGAACACGGGAAAAATGGTCTTAGATTTTTCAAACCATCATGGTGGCGTGTCGACGACGAATTAGGGATTTAGACCCTGATTTGGTCGACGTTGATTTAGAGGCCAGTGCATCGTCGAGGAAGCATCAGACTTGATCGAAGTAGGGGGAAAAGAAGCGTGGGACTCTGGAAAATGTCTGGGCTCCACAGCGAGGCTTCAGATGGTCGAAGGTGGTGGTGCATGGCGAATCTTTTGATCGGGTTTAGTTCAGGTGGTCTTCGTTTCTACTCGAATTTGTTTTGGAGGTAGTTTCGTAGTTCTGGTGGTCGGAATCGAGGGAGAGGGTTGTCGTCGACACGCTGGTCATAACAGCGATGACCGGAGAGACAGCGATTGCGTGTGCATGTACACGAGTGTCTGTGTGTGTCTGGATTTTTTGGGGTGGTTGCTGTGTTAAGAAGAAGAAGATGAGGACTCGTGTGGGAACTCGGAGAGGTGTCCGGTTTGTACTCAAGTGAAGGGAAGAGAAAGCGTCGGGGGAAGAAAGGCTTTTGACTCGTGTTTGAGTAAGGGTAGGCATTGTGTCTGGCTCGGGTCTAGGTATTAGTGTTGTAACAGTTTTTAAATTTAAAAACAAAATAAGTTTAAAAACAATTTTTCTTAACCAACTTCTTTAATGGTAAATGTTTTATTCAAATGTTGGGTTAATATAGGGTGATATAGTGATATCTTTTTAACTTAAACTAATTAAGTTGGAATATTTAATTATATGCCTATTATTTAAATTAATTTTTAAGTTTATTTAATTAGATTAAATAGTGTAATTAAGTGGTTCGTTAAAGAAGGGAAATAGTGTTAAACAAAGGTCTTAAGTTATTTCATATGTTACTAATAAATTAATTCCAAACATTTAAGTTAAACAAACTTAAATGATAATTAAGTAAAATGTTAAGATAAATGGTTTAAACTTTTAATTAATTAGGTCTTAAGTAATTATGAATGATAATTAATTAATTCCAATAATTAATTAAAATAAAATAAATGGTTTGTAATTAATTAATAACAATTAAGAATGGTTATAAGTAATTAATTTATTTTGTGATTTAAATTAAATTAACTACAAATTGTGTGATTAATTAATCTTGCTTATAGATGATTAAATTGTATTGAATGCTTAGACTGATTAATATTTTTAGTATGTTTATCTGTGATATTCTGTGATATGAATGCTTTGGATTGAGCTGTTGATAAATGTGAGTTATTTATCTGTGATGAATTTCTGTGTGAATTTGAACTTCTGAATTTAAATTAAATTGTTTTACTTAAACAACTTGGCCTTAAAAGAGACGGCATTTGGATTTCGATGAGACCGGGATCGGATATCAAATTGTTATCTAAAAACCAAATCGATCCAAATTAAGCGATATATCACGAATTCTTAAGTGAAGATCAAGAATGAAGATTCAGAATGCAAGGGTTACTTTTCGTTAACTCTGAGGTTGATTCCAAAATGAGTGCAACGGGGATAGTGCCTTCGGTTCCGTTCATACCCGGAACGGACTTGTATGGACGAATGCTATCAAACCGTAGTCATTAGAGGACGATAAGCATTCCAACATATGTGTGATATAAAGGTAATTGTGGCCTCAAGCCTCATCAACCAGGAATGGCTAAAACAGGGGAGGTGCAGCGAGGCTAAGTGGGTAGCACCCATGTAGGATAAGATTTTCCCCTATCTAGAGGTCCCTTTTATTTAGCTGTATGGGCGGTTGTTGACCACAACCATGGGGTTGACTTATTCGGACTATCTAGTAAGGGCTAGCTCCGATCTTGTATTGCAGGGGATCATGGTGGATCTTCAGTACTCTGATCTAGACCAGGTACTGTGACGGACGGTACCCTAGTAGCCCTGCCATTATGGAATCCAATCTCCAATAAGTGACCTCAAACATGATTATATACCTATTATGCTAAAATTTGATGAAATTAACAATTTCGGCTATGTGAATAATTTATTTGAAAATCTTAGACACTATTATAATATAACTAGATTTCCTATCAAATGTTTTGGTTATCTAAGGGAAAAACTTGTCTGTGTTTATTTGCGGAGAGTCTTACAAGATACCTTTGATTTCAAAATGATTTTTCAAGTTAAACAACTTAAACCGTTTACTCACACCAGACCCATGTCCGACCCAGAGTTTATTTTCTGTTTATCTTAAATTCTTGGGTACTCAAATTTTTATGAGTAGCTAAGTGATCAAGTTGGCTTGACGTATTTTGGAAAAGGTTGGAGCAGGAGACATGGCGTATCCATATATATCTATTCCACTGTGTTTGTTTCTTAGTTTTGCATTTTAGGATGTAATGAATAGGCAGGTTATCACGATTGTCTAATGTGATGTTGTGTAACCGTATGACTCTGATGTATGATGGATATTACGTAATATCTATGTGATGTAATATATTTTTCCATTCCGCTGTGAGATTCTGATATTGTTTAGTTCTTTCTATCTATCTATTTCTTTTCTACCTATTTCTTTCTAATCTACGATACGTCTTTCTATGGAATGAAAGACGGTTCGTTACAGTTGGTATCAAAGCGCTAGGTTGAGATAACACCTAGGCTTTGGGTTAATCCTAATCATGAGAGAGCGTATTTGTTATATACACACACACACACCCCTATCTAATTGTTTGGTTACCTTTCCAAGTTGTCAACATGAGTTCTAGAGGAAGAAGAGGCCGAGGTGTGAGTAGTACGACGACCATGAATGGAAGAGGTCCGAATGCTGAAGGAGAAAGGGCAACTAGTGAGGTTGTAAATCCAATATCACCTCGAGTGAGCTTTGCGGCGTTATGTAAAGACTTTACCAATCTCGAAGGAAAGCCTTTTAAGGGTATGGAGTGTATCATTCAAGTTCAAGCCTGGTTGCGCTCCGTTTGAGCGGATTTTCAAGAGTTTGGATCTGTCAGATGAGCAAAAGGAAGTGATGGAATCATGGCAACTTCAGAAGGAGCAGCTGCATGGGGAGATGCAGTTACCATGAATATTTCCAAGGTTGATAGCTCTTAAAGTACAAGGAAGTGTTTGAAGAACAGTTTATGCCTACCGCATGGAAGACTCGACTGTATAGGAATTTTCTAGATCTTAAGCAAGGAAGTTTGTCTGTATCTGAGTATAAAACCAAGTTCAACGAGTTGTCCCGCTATGGACCTGCTCTTATTGACGCACGCCTTAAGAAGAATGAGATGTTTGTGCTTGGAATGAGGCCCAAATTTCATGAGAAGATGACTGCACATCTTAAAGGATCATTTGTGGAATTGGTAGATATGGCATGAGATATAAAGAGCTTATGGAAAAGAAACCCTTGGAAACAGTGGCATCACTGAGTGGGAATTCTACTAATCCGAATAAAAGGAAATTCAATCCGAACTGGAAGAAGCAGGGTAAAGGGAAACCTAGAGGCAACAACGCAGCTCGAAAGTGTTATGTGTGCCAGCAGGAAGGTCATTTGGCTAAGTAGTGTCCTAGAGGTGGAGCTCATAAGCAGCATCAGAGTGGACCATTTCCATGATGGTTTAGAAGTCTTTATGTTTCAACTATCAGCAGCCAGGGCACATGGTGAAAGCTTGCCCACTTCTCCAAAGAGCTCAACCAAGCAAAATGTTTGCTATTCAAGGTGGACCGTCAACTTCTATGGATGGGAAAGGCAAAGACGTTCTTGAAGGTACTCTGCTTTTAGATGGCATTTATGTTAGAGTTTTATTTGATTCTGGTACTTCCCTTAGTTTTATATCTTTGGAAACGGTAGAGAAATTTCACCTTATCCCTAGTGTTGTGGATCGCCCTATTTTTGTGTCTTATCCCATAAGGGAGTGACCAAGTGTGATATGATCTGTAGAGGTCTAAGAATTTTAATTTGTCCCATAGTTTCTCATGCGACCCATTTGTATTCGATTTTAAGGATTTGACTTTATTTTGTGAATGGACTGGTTAGACAAGCATAAGGCTATTCTGATTTGTAAAGAGAGAACCGTGTCATTGGAAATCGAACTGGGAAGGATTGCAAAAGTGACTTGCAATAGTTCAGGAATCCACTTGAATAGTCTTTTTCATGGGATCGAGACATCACAAGAAGAAGTAGGATCCATCGAAGTTGTCATAGACTTTCCAGACGTTGTCGAAGAAGTCAAAGGTTTGCCACCACATCGGGAGATTGAGTTTCGCATCGTAGTGCTAGGAGCGATACCGGTTGTTCGACCAAGTAGAAATATGGCTCCTAGAGAGAGTGAAAAATTGGTGAAGCAGACTCAGGATTTCATGGAGAGAGGATTGATCAGACTTATTCGTTATAGCTGTGTTTCTGCTGTAGTTTTCGTAACCAAATCAGACGGGTCTTCAAGATTTTGTGTAGATTATCGGGAAGTGAATAAGGTGACCATTAGGAATAAGTACCCCATGCCTCGTATTGATGACCTTTTCGATCAACTTCATAGAGCTTCTGTTTACTCTCAATTAGATCTAGCTTCGAGTTTTCACCAGCTAAGGGTAGCTAAAGATAGTATACCCTTGACTGCGTTCGAAGGACCCAACTGTTTTATGAGTGGCTGGTTATGCCTTTTGGGCAAACAACCGCTCCAGCTTATTTTGTGAATTTGATGAACCGTGTCCTCCGGGATGTGCTGAACAAGTTTGTGCTCGTGTTCATCGACGACATTCTCATCTACTCCAAATCGGAGGAAGAGCATAAGCGTCATTTGGAGATAATGTTGGAGACATTGAGTAGGCATGTCCTGAAAGATAAGTTTTCGAAGTGCCTTTTCTATAAGTCAGAAGTAAAATTTTTAGGACACATCGTATCTGGAGAAGGTAGTTCTATGGATCCGCCAAGGTGGCGGCTGTTCAAGAGTGGAAGCAACCACAGACTCCTACAGAAAGTTGCAGTTTTCTTGGTTTGGTGGATTACTGCAGGAAATTCATTCGAGATTACTCTAAGATTTCCTCCAACTTGACCAAACTGACTAAGAAGGGAGCGAAGTTTAAATGGACTCTTAAGTGTGAAGAAGCATTTCTGGATCTGAAGGCAAGGTTGACTAGTGCATATGTTCTGGCTATTCCAGATGGAAGGAGTAAGTTCAAAGTTTACACTAATGCTTGTGGAGTAGGCTAGGTGCTGTGCTAATGCAGAATGGAAGAGTGATTGCACATGCGAGTAGGTAGTTGAAGCTGCGTGAGAAGAACTATGCTACGCATGATTTGGAATTGCTAGCTGTAGTCTTTGCTATGAAGATATGGAGGCATTATCAGTTGGGTGAGAAGTTCGAGCTTTTCACCGATCATAAACCCTTAAAGTATCTTTTCTCCCAGAAAGATCTGAACCTGAGGCAGCAAAGATAGGTGGAATTTTTGGCATCATATGATCTAGACATTCCCTATACTCCGGGGAAAACAAATGTAGTGGCTAATGCTTTGAGTATAAATGCGATTTTGGCTATCATGGAAGTTACTCCATCTCTACTAGAAAGGATTGTGAGCAAGCAAGAAACGGATAGGAGTATGAGAGCAATCATTAGGAAAGTTAAGAATGGACAGTGCACCAATTTCAAGATCGATGACCTAGGGACTTTGAGGATCAACGGGAGAATCTGTGTTCCGAATATCAAGGATCTAAGGCAAGAAGTTTTGTTAGAGAGTCATCGCTCCAGGTTGAGTATCCATCTAGGGATCTCGAAGATGTATAAGGATATGAAGAGTGTTTTCTGGTGGAAAGGAATGAAGAAGGATATTGCTACCTTCGTAAATGGATGTGCGATCTGTCAACAAGTGAGGGGTGATCAACAGAAGTACGCGGGATTTTTGCAACCTCTGGAAGTCCCAAAATGGAAATGGGAAATGATATCAATGGACTTCGTTGACGGGTTGCCAAGGACCAGAAAAGTAAATGAGGGAGTGTGGGTAATCATAGACAGGCTGGCCAAGAGCGCTCAATTTATCCCAGTTAAGGCAACTAGAGCTGCAACATCTTTTGCAGAGATTTTCTTCAACTCTTGGGACAAGGTTGAGTCTAAGTACAGCTTATCATCCCCAAACCTATGGTCAAACAGAAAGGATGAATCACATTCTTCAAGATATGTTGAGGGCTTGTATTCTAGATTTTGGCGGATATTGGAAGGACCATCTACACATGGTAGAATTCTCATACTACAATAGTTATCGGGCGAGTATTAAGATGGCACCCTACGAAGCTTTGTCCGGAAGACCATGCAAATCGCCATCTTGTTGGGTAGAATCCGGAGATTTTCTTGTTCTTGGTCTAGCTTTGATTCGAGAGGCATCTGTAAAGGTTGAACTGATTAAGAAGAGAACGAAAGCAGCCCAGGATGGTCAGAAAACTATGCAAATAAGAGACGATGGAAATTGGAATTCGAAATTAGAGATTTGGTTTCTGTTAAAGTTTCCCCGATAAAAGGAGCAATCAGATTTGGAAAATCTGGAAAGCTTGCCCCAAGATATATTGGACCTTTCCATGTTCTCAAGAGAATAGGTGCTTTGGCCTATAGGATAGAATACTAGAACCGTCTGGGATTCACAACATATTTCACGTATCTCATGAACCGACGGTGCAGGAAGATTAAGAGGTCGAACCGGACTTAACTTTGATCAGGCATCCAGTTAAGATAGTGGATCGAGATGAGAAGCATCTCAGGAACCAAGTGGTGAAATTGGTTAAGATTTAGTGGAGCAAGGATCCCAGAGATTGTACCTGGGAAACTCTAGATAGTATTACGAAAGCCTATCCTCATTTGTGTGAGGATAGTTTGGAATGTTTGTTTGAATAAATTTTTTTTTGGTTGATAGTAAATGGCTGATATGTTTCCTTTGCTTGTTTGAATAAAAAAAAAGCTTTTTGATTATCCTTTGGTTTTAAATTTCGGAGACGAAATTCTTTTAAGGGGGGAGGAATGTGATAACCTGATATTTTTGGGCAAGTAGTAATTTGATAATTTTATTATATAATTATTTATATTACAAAACCTATTCATTTCAAGTCAAATAAAATATGCTTTCCAATTTTTATTGCTTATATATATATATATATATATATATATATATATATAGATTGTAAATAAAACTATGATTAGAAATTATATATGTATATCTTAAAAATAAATTGGATTTAAAAAAACTAGTATATATATAGTTATTAATTAAAATATTGCTTAAGTTTTAAATAGGAATGAATAAAAGATTTTATCTTATTAAGTAAACATAAAATAAATAAAAATAAAATATAAACTAAAACATAAAAAAATAAAAACATAAGAAAATGCATGCATACGACAATTGTAATCTAAGTATAACATGAAAATTACACATGTCAAATTTAATTATTTTCTTCATTTAAAAAAATAATTAATAAAACAAGGCTGTACATTCTTATATATTTATCTCTACTCCTACTCTTTCATTTTTCTTCATCTTTCAAAAGAAGAAATAAACCAGAGAATAAAAAAGAAAAAGAAAAAAACAATCAAACTCTTTCCAGTTTTAAATCTGAAGCAAGCAAAGATTCAACTCAACTAAAAGAAGATCTGTAGCAGATCAAAATCAAGTTCCAGTTTCAAATCAAGAAATCAAATTTCCAGATATTCATAAAGCTATTCTCTGTTCAACATACAGTTAGTAGACATCACTTTTAAAACCTAAATCTGTTTTATATCCTGATGCATGTGATAAATTCTTGAGGTAATGTTGTGAAATTTTTGCATGAATTTATAAATTTGCTTGCATGTATATATGTGTGAAGTTAATTGTGTGCATGCTTGTATTTAGACAAGTATGTCTCTGTTTTGATTTCAACAGTCTAAATAAGTTCAAAAATCTAACTCTTTTCCCCTAATCTCTCTTAGGTTATGATCCTTTAAAGAAATATGTTTGAATTAACTAAATCTTATTTCTAAAAATATTTGTAAGTATAATCAGGAAGTGCAGATATGGGAAGAAGATGATGAGAGAAATTCAAAAATATGAGAAAAATTCGATCTCCATAATTCCAAGTTTTTCATATATAATCTGTTGCGTCTTTAAACAACATGATTTTTAACTATAATTTCATGATTTTTAAGTTTGTATTTGGGTAAAATTCTTGAGTTGAACGGAACAAAGACTTTGCTCGATTTCAAGAGATCAGAGGATGATGGAGTCTCGTGATCATTGCTGGAGGTAGCTGGTTGGTCGAAGAACACGGGAAAAATGGTCTAGATTTTTCAGACAATCGTGGTGGCGTGTCAACGACGAGTTAGGGTTTTAGACCCTGATTTGGTCGACGTTGATTTAGATGCCAATGCATCGTCGACGAAGCATCGGACTTGATCGGAGTAGGGGAATAGAAGTGTGGGACTCTGGAAAATGTCTAGGCTCAACAGCGAGGCTTCAGATAATTGGAGGTGGTGGTACATGGCGAATCTTTGGATCGGGTTTGGTTCAGGTGGTCCTCGTTTTTGCTAAAATTTGTTTTGGAGGTCGTTTGGAAGTTCTGATGGTCGAAATCGAGGGAGAGGGTTGTCGTCGACGTGCTGGTGGTAGCAGCGATGACTGGAGCAACGGCTATCGCATGTGCATGTGCACAAGTGTCCGTGTGTATGGATTTTGGGGTGGTTGCTGTGTTAAGATGAAGAAGACGAGGACTCAGGTGTGAACTCGGAGAGGTATCGGGTTTGTACTCGAGTGGAGAGAAGAGAGAGCGTTGGGGGAAGAAAGGCTTTTGACTAGGGTTTGAGTAAGGGAGGGCAACGGATTTGGCTCGGGTCTGGGTATTTGTGTTGTAACAGTTTTCAAATTTAAAAACAAAACAAGTTTAAAAAAAAAAATTTCTTAACCCACTTCTTTAATGGTAAATGTTTTATTCAAATGTTGGGTTAATATAGGGTGATATAATATATCTTTATAACTTAAACTAATTAAGTTGGAAAATTTTATTATATGCCTATTATTTAAATTAACTTTTAAGTTTACTTAATTAAATTAAATAGTGTAATTAAGTGGTTAGTAAAAGAAGGGTAAATGTATTAAACAAAGGTCTTAAGTTATTTCATATGTTAATAATAAATTAAGTCCAAACATTTAAGTTAAATAAACTTAAATGATAATTAAGTAAAATGGTTAAGATAAATGGTTTAAACTTTTAATTAATTAAGGTCTTAATTAATTATGAATGATAATTAATTAATTCCAATAATTAATTAAAATAAAATAAACGGCTTGTAATTAATTAATAACAATTAAGAAGGGTTATAAGTAATTAATTTATTTTGTGATTTAAATTAAATTAATTATAAATTGTGTGATTAATTAATCTTGCTTATGGATGATTAAATTGTACTGAATGCTTAGATTGATTAATATTTCTAGTATGTTAATCTGTGATATTCTTGATATGAATGCTTTGGATTGAGCTATTGATAAATATGTGTTATTTATCTGTGATGAATTTCTATGTGAATTTGAACTTTTGAATCTAAATTAATTTGTTTTACTCAAACAACTTGGCTTTAAAAGAGATGGCGTTTGGATTTCGATGAGATCGGGATCGGATATCAAATTGTTATATAAAAACCACAACGATCCAAATTAAGCGATAGGTCGTGAATTCTCAAGTGAAGATCGAGAATGAAGATTTAGAACGTACGGGCTATTTATCGTTAACTCTGAGGGTGATTCCAAAACGAGTGTAACGGAGATAGTGCCTTCGGTTCCATTCGGAGACGGAATGGACTAATGCGATCAGACCATCGTCATTGGAGGACGATGAGCATTCCAAGATATACGTGCTATAAAGACAATCGTAGCCTCAAGCTTTATCAACAGAGAATGGCTAAAACATGGGAGGTGCAGCAAGGCTAAGTGGGTAGCATCCAAGTAGGGTAAGATTTTCCTCTGTCTAGAGGTCTCTTTTATTCAGCTGTGCGAGCGGTTGTTGGGCACAACCGCGGGGGTGCCTTATTCGGACTATCCAGTAAGGGGTAGCTTCGGTCTTGTGTTGTAGGGATCAAGGTGGATCCTCGCTATTATGATCTAGACCAGGTACTGTGATGGGCGGTACCCCAGTAGCCCTGCCATTATACGGAATCCAATCTCCAATAAGTGACCTCGGACTTGATTGTATACCTATTATGCTGGAATTTAATGAAAGTAACAATTTTGGCTATGTGAATAATTTATTTGAAAATCCTAGACATTAATATAATATAATTGGATTTCCTATCAAATGTTTTGGTTATCGTAAGGGAAACACTTGTCCGTGTTTATTTGCGGAGAGTCTTACGAGATACCTTTGATTTCAAAATAATTTTTCAAGTTAAACAACTTAAACCGTTTACTCACACTAGACTCATGTCTAACCCGGAGATTGTTTTCTACTTTTCTTAAACTCTTGGGTACTCAAATTTTTACGAGTAGCCAAGTGATCTGGTTGGCTTGACGTATTTTGGAAAAGGCTTGGAGTAGGAGACTTGGCATATATATATATATATATATTCCGATGTGTTTGAAGCTCTGTTTTGCTTTTTGGGATGTAATGAATAGGCAGGTCATCATGACTGTTTAATGTGATGTTGTGTAACTGTATGACTCTAATGTATGATGAATATTATGTAATATCTATGTGATGTAATATATTTTTCCATTCCGTTGTGAGATTCTGAATTGTTTAATTCTTTCTTTGCATCTATTTCTTTTCTACCTATTTCTTTCTAATCTACGATACGTCTTTCTATGGAATGAAAGATGGATAGTCACAATGTCGCTCGGGCGTTTTCATGAAAAAAAGGGAGCGATTGTTAATCGAGCGCGATCTGATAGGGAAAGTCGCGATCGATGTAGGAGAGGGGCATAGGCGAGGTGGCATGTGAGCTTTCAGTTCGTGCCTAGGTATGGCGGCGGCAGTAGGGGGACGAACAAGGTTGCTTTCGTGGATTGTGGGCAGCGACAATTCAAGGCAGAAGCGTGCGAGGCCATGCAGTCGAGGTTGTTCGGTATAGTGCTGGTCGGCAACTAGGGCTTTGGGTTCGAGCGATTATCCGAGGCGCGTGGGTCGTGTTCTACGACGAGAATTGGGAGTCGTCGATCCCTATTTGGGTTCGCGATGCATTTTCCTAGAAGCGATTTATGATTAAGGTATTTTTTTGAGGATTCATTTCTTTATTTTTTTTATTTATGCATATTTGTAGAAAACAAAAAAATAAAATAAAACCATTTCTGTTATAATCTAATATATGTGTAGATATGTCAGAAATTTGTTACAATATGGTATATGGAATTCTGTTGTTAGTATATAGGTTAGAAGGAAAATTTATCTTTATTAGGATTTAATAAATATATATATATATGATTCTGAAAAGTGAAGCTTTAAATGTTGAAGAGTTTATATTTAATTTTTATAAGTGTAGGAGTTCAAAGAAAAAGAAAATATAAGTATAAATATATCTAGATAAAAATATACAAATCTATTTTATCCTACTAGTTTATTTTAAAATAATGGATTAAGGAAATTAACTTACACAATTTCTTTAGTTACTAAAAAAAAATATTAAAGAAAAAAATTAGTTAAAATAAATTATTAGAATGAAAATTTGATGTTCAACTGTTTAAATGATTAATGAACTGTAAATGTCTACACAAGGTCTAAATCATGTTGAATCAAGCCAGTGTGGATCGGATTGCAAATTAAAAATCAAAGGTGAGTTAATCTCACTCATTTGGATTACCTTTTAAATTTAAATAGTTAAATTTAAATTTTTGGTTGTTTGCTTGAATGATATCAGTTTGGATGTGGTATATTATATATAGTAGTATATATATATGAGTATTGATTTTCCGCATTATATAGAGGATGAGACCCTATGTGCCCCACATAATAGCGGATGACCCTATATACCGCGAAATCCCCCTGAAGTGGGATTGGTATTTATATTATGCTAACATCTGTGTATGCAGGGAAATAGGTTGGAGGGATCCAACTGGATTCCTCAAAAATGATTGAATTTATTTTATATTCAGCGATGTGATTTATTTGATGATCTGTGATAGATTATATTGATCTTATTGGGGGTTAAAATGATTGAATGCTATACTTGGCCAAATATATATATGGGTATTTTGAGAAATGGAAAAATGTATATATTAAGTAGGATTTTTAAAAGGAAATGAAAGGAAAATTCTTAAGTAAATAATTATTGGGAATTAGATAAATTGAATAATATGTTTTAAAAGGGAATTTAAAAACTAGGAAATCAGATTGAAATTGATTTAGGGTTTTGGAATTGTGATTTTAAGGAAAGTGAGAAATGGAAATTTGTAAACTGGTTTATAAATGAAGTGGAATATTTATCAATGGATGAATTTGGAAGTATAGATTCCGATGGAATTTATAAGAAAAGGTGAAGTTCCTTTTAAAAATAAAAAGGGTGATTTTACTTTTAAAAAGTTGGGAAGTATATTTTTCAAGGGAAAACTAAGTATATGTTTTTAAAAGAAAAGATTTCAAAGAATAACTAGAAGTATATAAAAAATGCTTTTACGAATGTTTTAGAAATTTATTATTTTAATTATTTTTAAGTGAAAAGTAAATATTTATTAGTTAATTATGGTAGTTAATTATTATTTTTAAAGGAAAATTAGTATTATTATTTTCAAAGGGAATTTCTAACGTAAATATTTTATATAATAACTTTATTTTAAAAAGAAATTTTGGTTTAAGTTTTACTCAAAAACTATTATAGAATTTCTTAAGTATTATTTGATTTTAGTAATTTTAGTTGCATTAATATAAATAATATAATTATATATATTTTTAAAAGTGATTATAAGGGGATGGAAATGTGTTTTAAAAATAAAAGTGGTTTATTTTTAAAGTGTTGAAAGAAATTTACGGATTGTGACACAAATTAAGTTGGGATAAACCAATAAGGATTTATAAATGATTAGACAGTTATATTGGAATGAAAAGTGAATTTCGTGAAAAGCCGAGTATGTTCTCAAAGAAGATTTTTAAAGTATAAGTTAAAAATTTTAAAGTTGTTTCAAGGAATATTTTAGTGGAATTTATTACTTAAATTATTTAAGATTTTAAAGTAAATATTTATTAATTTAGGTATAGTAGTAATTATTTTTAAGGTTAAATTAGCATTATGATTTAAAAGATTGTTTCTAAATATTTATACTTTATAAAAATGACTTTTATTTTAAAGGGAATTTTGGCTAAGTTTTACTTGAAAAATTATCAAGGAATTTCGTAACTATTATTTTGAATAAAGTCTTTTAAGTAGTTTTATTTTAAATGTTTTAAAGTATAAATATCTTTCGATAAAGTGATTTAAATTATTTAAAATCTATGTTATTAGGACTTGATGCTTTTTAGTAGAAATGAAACAAATTGCTTGGATGATTATGTGATTTGATAGTTATATAACAGACTATCAACATTGACCAGTGCGCTGATCGTTTCGAAGAGACCGGGATCAGGATTAATTTTCTGAAAATCACTGCAATCCGGTTTGAACATTTTCATGAGGAAGATAAGAGCTTGGAGTCGAAAATGGAGCAGTGAAGTGCAAGGGCTAATCGCTACTAATCCTGAGGGTGATTCCAAAATGGATGTAGTAGGAGTAGTGCCATCAGTTCCTTTCGGACCTGGAACAGACTTGTATAGATTAATGCTATCAGAACATTGTCAGGAGGACGATGAGAATTCTAAGTGAATGTGTGCTAAAAAGGTGACGCATAGCCTCGAGCCTCATCAACCGGGAATTGCTAAAACAGGGGAGGTGCAGCAAGGCTAAGAGGCTAACAACCAATCAGGGTAAGGTCATCCATGTCTACATGTCCCTTTATTTTAGCTGTATGGGTGGTTGCTGATCCAAAACGCGGGGTGATCTTATTCGGACTATCCAGTAAGGGGTAGCTCCGGTCTTGTGTAGAAGGGAATCAGGATGGATCCTTGGTACGGTGATCTAGACCACGTACTGTGACGGACGATACCCAGTGGCCCTGCCATTGATGGAAACCCAATCTCCAATAAGTGCCTTTGGACTTGTTTGTGTACCTTTTATGCTGGAATTTAATGAATGTAACAATTTTGGCTATTTGAATAAGTATTTGTATATAAACACTTTTATAATATAAGAGGATTTGATAAGAAATTGGTTATCGTAAGGTAAAAATCCGACATGTTTATTTGTGGCGTGGTCTTATGAGATACCTTTGATTTTAAAAGATTTTGAAAACTTTAATAATCCAATTGAGTGTGTTTTCTCACGCTTGTTTTCCAGACTGACTTGGATGTTATTTCACTATGATGCTCGAGTCAGACCGAGTATTATAGAATACAGGAAAGGATGATGTGGAGCTCAAGAGACGAGCTGGATGGCGAGACGTATCGCACGTACGTGATATATTCTGATGTGCAGTATAAGCTGTATAGTCTGCTTTTGGGTGAGGACAAGTTGTTACAACTGTCCAGTATTTGGCTGTTGTTTGTATGTACTCTGATGAGGTAATATATAGAACATATATAGTTCTTTTCGTTTAAAGATCAGTCAATTCATCTATTATATGTTGTTCCGCTGCGTTTGTGATATTCTGATGTTGTTTCTATTTCTTCTTCTACCTTCTTCCTTTTTGAACCCTAATAGTTCCGTTTTCCAGCATTCGATTGTTCGACATTAGATACGATGGACGCATTGATGTCAATTTTCGAGCATCGAAAAATCGGGTCGTTACATTTGGTATCAGAGCTGAAGGTTAAGCGAGAACCTTGGCTCTAGTGGGGATTACTCATTAAAAATAGAGTCCATAGTACTCTAGAATGAGTTTGAGTGTATTAATATATATATATATATGAGTGCATATTTGTTAGTGAATATAAAATTGTTTTATATTGTGTTGATTGGTTTGTTGAGTGGTTTATGGATTCTGGTCAATACGAGTAATTAACGTTATTTATAGGGATCCCTAAACACTTGTACAAAATAGTTCGACACAGTATTGCTTTAAATAGGGTAAATAAAATAATTTTGCCTAAATTATTTTTGAAAGAAAAAATTTTCAAAAATTATTATAAGAATATATGGTTGTTTGATTGTTAGGAAATGATAGTATTTAAGTTATCATTGTTGTTAGGGATTTTGAATAGGAACTGGAATCATAACTAAACGTTAAGAAATTAACCCACATGATAGAATGGAATTTGAAATCTGAATTATAAATGGGATTTATAACTTAAAATTCCAGAGTATTTTTTGAATATAGATTGAAAGGATATGGACATTTGAAATTTGAGAAAATTTAATTCCTTTTGAGTTTGAAAATGATTTTTCAAAGGTTTTGGAGGAATAATAGTGATATTATTTCGGGAATATTTTTGAATTGGATTTGATATCTAGTGAGATTTGAAATTTAAAAATATCTAAAAGGGTTTATATAGAGATAAAGCATTGAACTCTTTTCGATTGTTGGAAAATATCTTCGATGATGACTGCAGCTTCATCGATGTTCATTTTCGAGTTTCCAAGAGAGGAATTGCTACCAAAATGTTTTAAATTGGAGTTGTTTGCAAAACTGGGTTTGGTTTTAAAAATTCAAAAGATAATTTGATATGCAATTAAATTATGTATGTAATTGATTAGAAAAATGATTTCGAAATATTGAGTAATTGTTTAAAGACTCTAGAATCTTATTTAAAATGTTCGTGGATTATAAATGGGTTTGATAGCTAATAGAATTTGAAATTTGTTAAAATAAAATTCAACTTGGAAAGAAAACAAAATAATTTGGAAGGTAAGCTAATTTATTGAAGAGAATTAAAAGAAGTTAGTAAATGGAAATGCAAACAAGTTGGAAAACTTATAGAGGTTTAAAATTTGAATTTAATGGGAAGATAATTGAATTAAGTTAAATAAAGTAAATCTTGAGGAAATGAATCTAAGTGAGCTAAATGGAATGGACATTGAAATAAGGATTTATTAAGTAGGAAATAAATTTGTGAATGAACAAATGAATTTACTTTTGTAAATGAATGAATTGAAAATGAAAAATTGGAATGATATTTAATTTAAATTGTAAGTAAATGGAACTTGAACTGAATACTCGAATTCAATTTGAATTGGGTTAAGTAAAGTTGAAGAATTCATTCGAGGTGGACTAAAAGTAAATAAGGTTCGGAAATAAAAAATTGTTTGAAATTTAAAATGAATTAGTCGGTGGAACTAATTAAAGAAATGACAAATAAAATATGGTATGAAATGATTTGAGTTCAATATTTAAAAATGAAAGGTGAATTGAATTCAAAAAGGGAATTGGAAATTCAGTTAAATGAAATTAGATGTGAAAGTTGTAGTGGTGTAGCTATAATAGTCATAAGAAATATATATAAAATCTTCATATTGACTTAAGAAATGGTGAAATTCTTAAGTAAAATTTGGTAGTGGATAAATATTCTAAGTTAATGTTGAATAAAGATTAAGTAAAGTTGTGAAATGGAGTAAGTGTGGATGAGTGAATAGAATGAAATAGATGCGAATAAAAAGAAAACTGATATAGCTAATATTCAATTGAGATAAATACGTAGGATATACACATATTATTTTATTCGCATAGCAATTTGATTGAGATTCGAGCACAGAATTTCGAGGTAGTTATACCGATCCGAGTTGGAATTTTTCACTCGATTTTCGATGGCGAACCCTTGATATGCATTTTTGATTGATATTGGAAATTCTCTATCATAGTTGTGGCTATGCAAGGAGAATGGCGGTTTCTGATCAAGAAACCAGATCTGAGTCCGCACAAGGAAGTCGGGTGGACGATACTAGTTTGGAAGTGAAATTATGCGACCAAGTGAGCGATCGGATTCGATATTGCCTACAGATGATATATGTACATCGTAAGGCTTAAGCAAAGCAAATGTTGGAAATTTTGGAAAGAAAAGGAATAAAATGAATTTGGATTTATATTTGGGTGTTATTGCTTGGTAGGACATACTAGTGTTTTAAAGCAAATCATAAATTGATGTTTTGATTTAACAAGATAAAATGAATTGGCCAACAAAAAGGTATGTATTTAAATTTTTGCATGAAATTTGATGATTTTCAGATCTAGCCACTTGGCCTTTGTTTTCTTTTGAAATCTAGGGGCCCGTAGAGGCATTTTGTTGTTGTACCGATCCAGCCACGCAAAGGAGACGCTGGCGAAATTTTTCGAGAATTTAGGGAGTTAGAAATTTTTCGAGAATTTTGATAGTTCCAAATTTGGTTGTAAATTAAAATTTAAATGGTTGAATAAGTGATATTGCTTGGAACCTATGGATGAGTTTAGGAAGTTGATAAGGGTGATAGCGACTTTAATAAAAGATTGTTTCGGTGTTGTTGAAAACTGTTTGGTTTTGGGAAAATAGTAAGCGGATATTGGACCATTTCTCTTAAATAGTAATTTTGGGGACGAAATTCTTTTAAAAGGGAAGGAATGTGATGACTTGGAAGTTTTGGATATTCGAAATTGGAATATTTAATAGATTTTAAACGTTTGGAAGTTAGTTTAACTCAAATTTCATATATCACTGTTTATTTGGCAATTAAATTATTGAATTTAATAATTGGAAATTGGTTAAAATAGTGAATCTTGGTTTTTAAGCTGGTTAAAAATATTTATATTGATAATACTAAAAATAATAAAAGCTTTAAAATTGAATTCTAAGGTGTTTTGTTCAGTTTTGAAAATATATTGTTTAAATCGGTATTTAAAAATAGCTTCCGGGGCATAGTCTCGGTATTCGACGAAATCAGTTTTATTGAATCTGTAATATTGTATTATTATCGGATTTCAAATTTCGTAGAGTTTGGAGTTTTCGTGTGATCGTACGGTAGATAAGCGCGATGAAATTCATATCGAAAATTCAATATAATAACTGGGTTCGAAAAGCTATCTTCTCCATATGATCGAGTTAGGCCTCCAAACCTTTTTCAGTGCGTTCGAAATAGGGGTATAACCTTATATATGCCTAGAGGCACGCCTCAATAGGAGCTAGAGATTTTAGTCTTCGTTTTTCAAGATGATTTAAATTTGAATTTAATTTTAAGTATAAATAATATAATTTCATTGAAACACTATTGCGTGTCTATGCAGACACATAAAGGAAAATTTTTGCACGTGTCCTTCCTAATTACATGCGTCTCCTTCTTCCTTTAAATCATAGTCGAGCTCTTTTAAAAAGAAAAACCAAACAGCCGAGATTCAAAATAAAATAAAATAAACTTGAAACTAAGAATGGCCGCTCTCTATTTTTGATTCGAAGTCGCTCGGTTGTTTTCGAAAAAAAGGGGGCGATTGTTAAATGAGCGCGGGACGAAGGGGAAAGTTGCGATCGATGTATGCAAGGGGCGTAGGCGAGGCGGCATGCGAGCTTTCAGTTCGTGCCTGGGTATGGCGGCGGCAGCAAGGGACAAACAAGGTTGCGTTCGTGGAATGTCGGCAGTGACAATTCGAGGCAGAGGCACACGAGGCCATGCAGTCGAGGTTGTTCGGCATAATGCTGGTCGGCAACTAGGGCTTTGGGTTCAAGCGATTATCGAAGGCACGTGGGTCGTGTTCTGCGACGAGAATGGGGAATCGTCGTTCTTTATTTGGGTTTGCGATGTGTTTTCTTGGAAGCGATTTATGATTAAGGTTTATTTTCTGCAGATTTATTTCTTTATTTTTTATTATTTATGCATATTTGCAGAAAATAGAAAAAAATAAAACCATTTCTGTTATAATCTAATATATATGTAGATATGTTAGAAATTTGTTACAATATGGTATATGGAATTCTGTTGTTAGTATATAGGTTGGAAGGAAAATTTATCTTTATTAGGATTGAATAAATATATATATGATTTTGAAAAGTGAAACTTTAAATGTTGAAGAGTTTATATTTAATTTTTATAAGTGTAGGAGTTCAAAGAAAAAGAAAATATAAGTATAAATATATCTAGATAAAAATATACATATCTATTTTCACTTACTAGTTTATTTTAAAATAATGGATTAAGGAAATTAACTTGTTTAAATTAACTTATTCAATTATTTTAGTTGCTAAAAAAATTACTAAAGAAAAAATTAGTTAAATCAAATTATTAAAATGAAAATCTACCGTTCGACTGTTTCAAATGATGAACTGCAAATGTCTATACAAGGTTTAAATTGTGATGAATCAAGCCAGTGTGGATCAGTTAGCCAATTAAAAATCAAAGGTGAGTTAATCTCACTCATTTGGATTACCTTTTAAATTTAAGTAGTTAAATTTAAATTATTGGTTGTTTGCTTGAATTGATATCAGTTTGGATATGGTATATTATACATACATACATACATACATACATACATACATATATATATATATACATTGGAGTGATTGATTTCCCGCAATATATAGCGGATGAGACCCTATGTGCCCCGCATAATAGCGGATGACCCTATATACCGCGATGTCCCCCTCGAAGTGGGATCGATATTTTATATTGTGATAACATCTGTGGATACAGGAAAACAGGTTGGAGGGATCCAACTGGAATCCTCAAAACGATTGAATTTATTTTATATTTAGCGATGTGATTTGTTTGATGATCTGTGATAGATTATATTGATATTATTGGGGATTGAAATGATTGAATGCTATGCTTGGCTAAATATATATACAGGTATTTTGAGAAATGGAAAAATGTATATATTAAGTTGGATTTTTAAAAGGAAATGAAAAGAAAATTCTTAGGTAAATAATTATTGGGAATTAGATAAATTGAATAATAAGTTTTAAAAAGGATTTTAAAAACTAGGAAATTGGATTGAAATAGATTTAGTGTTTCGGAATTGTGATTTTAGGGAAAGTGAGAAATGGGAATTTGTAAATTGGTTTATAAATGAAGTGGAATATTTATCAGTGGATGAATTTGGAAGTATAGATTCTGATGGAATTTATAAGAAAACGAGAAGTTCATTTTAAAAATAAAAAGGGTGATTCTATTTTTAAAAAGTTGGAAAGTATATTTTTCAAGGGAAAACTAAGTATATTTTTTAAAATAAAAGGTTTGAAAGTATATAAAAAAATGTTTTTAAGAATGTTTTAGAAATTTATTATTTAATTATTTTTAAGTGAAAAGTAAATATTATTAGTTAATTATGGTAGTTAATTATTATTTTTAAAGGTAAATTAGTATTATGGTTTTCAAAGGGAATTTATAACATAAATATTTGATATAATAACTTTAATTTAAAAAGAAATTTTTGTTTAAGTTTTACCCAATAACTATTATAGAATTTCTTACGTATTATTTGATTTTAGTAATTTTTGTAACCTTATGTAAATAATTTAAGTATATATATTTTTGAAGGTGATTATAAGGAGATGGAAATGTTTTTTAAAAATAAAAGTGGTTTATTTTTAAAATGTTGAAAGAAATTTACAGGTTGAGACATATATTAAATTGGGATAAACCAAAAAGGATTAATAAATGATTAGACGATTATATTGGAATGAAAGTGAATTTTATGAAAAACCAAGTATGTGCTCAAAGCAGATTTTTAAAGTATAAGTTAAAAATTTTAAAGTTGTTTAAATGAATATTATAGAGGAATTTATTATTAATAGTTTAAGATTTTAAAGTAAATATTTATTAATTTAGTTATAGTAGTAATTATTTTTAACGCTAAATTAGCATTATGATTTAATAGGTTGTTTCTAAATATTTATACTTTATAAAAATGACTTTTATTTTAAAGGTAGTTTTAGCTATGTTTTACTTGAAAAATTATCATGGAATTTCATAACTATTATTTTGAATAAAGTCTTTTTAGTAGTTTTATTTTAAATGTTTTAAAGTGTAAATATCTTTCGATAATGTGATTTAAATTATTTAAAATCTAAGTTATTAGGACTTGGTGCTTTTCATTATAAATGAAACAAATTGCTTGGATGATTGTGTGATTAGATAGTTGAATAACCGACTATCAATATTGGCCAATGCATTGATTGTTTCGAAGAAACTGGGATCGGGATTAATTTTTCGAAAACTACTTCGATCCGCTTTGAATGTTTTTGTGAGGAAGACAAGAGCTTGGAGTCGAAAATGGAGCAGTGAAATGCAAGGGCTAATCGCTACTAATCCCGAGGGTGATTCCAAAATGGATGTAGCAGGAGTAGTGCCTTCGGTTCCTTTCGGACCTAGAACGGATTTGTATGGATGAATGCTATCAGAACATCATCAGGAGGACGATGTGCATTCTAAGTGCATGCGTGCTTAAAAGATAACGCATAGCCTCGAGCCTCATCAACCGGGAATGGCTAAAACAGAGGAGATGTAGCAAGTCTAAGTGGCCACCAACCAATTAGGGTAAGGTCATCCCTGTCTAGATATCCCTTTATTTCAGCTATGTGGGCGGTTGCTGATCCCAACCGTGGGGTGATCTTATCCGGACTATCCATTAAGTGGTAGCTCCGGTCTTGTGTAGTAGGGGATCATGGTGGATTCTCGGTATGGTGATCTAGACCACGTACTGTGACGGTTGGTGCCCCAGTAGCCCTGTCATTGATGGAAACCCAATCTCCAATAAGTGCCTTCGGACTTGTTTGTATACCTATTATGCTGAAATTTAATGATTGTAACAATTTCGGCTATTTGAATAAGTATTTGTATATAGACACTATTATAATATCAGAGGATTTGATAAGAAATGTTTTGGTTATCGTAGGGTAAAAATCCGATATGTTTATTTGTGGTGTGGTCTTACGAGATACCTTTGATTTCAAAGGATTTTAAGAACTTTAACAATCCAATTGAGTGTGTTTTCTCACGCTGATTTTTCAGACTGACTCGGGTGTTATTTTACTATAATGCTCGGGTTAGACCGAGTATTGTTGAATACATGAAAGGATGATGTGGAGCTCAAGAGATGAGCTGGATGGCGAGACGTATCGCACGTACTTGATATATGCCGATGTGCAGTATAAGCTGTATAGTCTGCTTTTGGGTGAGGAGTTACAACTATCCAGTATTTGGCTGTTGTTTGTATGCACCCTGATAATGTAATGTATAAAACAAATATAGTTCCTTTTGTTTAAAGATCAGTTGATTTATCTATTATATATTGTTCCGCTGCATTTGTGAGATTCTGATGCTGTTTCTATTTCTTCTACCTCCTTCCTTTTTTTACCCTAATGGCTCGGTTTTCCTACATTCGATTGTTCGGCATTTGATACAGTAGACGTATTGATGTTAATTTTCGGGCGTCGAAAAATCGGGTTGTTACATGTTGCTTCCTCTCCCCATTTGAAAACCTGTTCCTTTTCTTTTGCTTTGCTTATATATATTAGTTTCTGACACAACACATCCTCCTCCTCTTTTAAAAGGAAAATATACACTATGATATAATGTCTAAGTTGATTATTCCTGTAGCTTTATTCCTTTCCTTCCTAGATCCACGTTCTCACCATTTCCATTCGAAAGCCTCTTGACCAGTTCAATGTTGCCCGCCTTCACATCTAGGCTCGCAAATTCCATGACCGTCCCTTCACCATTTCTAGCGCGTCGGTCTTCCCAAACCTATTAACCCATTTCTCCAACAGCTACTACATCCAAACCTCTCCGCATGTAGCTAATAATTACTCATCTCCCACCACCTTCGAACTGACCCACCACCCATATTTCCTCCTTCCGCCTTCCACCCAATTCACCTACACGCATAGCACCAACCTTCTTAGCCTTGTGCCGCTCTACACAGCTCGACCAATTTCCTTGCCTACACCTCCCCTCACGGCCTTGTCTTCCCCACGCAAGTGCCACGGCCCATAAACGCCATCTCACTTCCCTCCGTTTTCTCCACACGACCACACTCCTCACAAGTAGCCAATAACCTCGACAACACCACTGCCACCTCCTTCAGATACACCCACCTGAACTAGCCTTCCACTCGAACAGCCCATTGCTCCGCCATGCTTCATTTCCAAGTGTTGCAGCAGTTTTTAGTTATATATAAATATTGCTCTTATAGTTATCATTTATGTATTATTTTAAATATATATATATATATAAAGTTTATCTATTGCATACATTCTTTGCCTGTGACCTTTTCTTGTTTGTTTTTTTCTCTCTTTCCCCGGCTCTTTTCCGGAGCCTACATATACTTGCTTAGCATGGTATGCAGGTGTACGTATATATAAGTATGTTAATTTAGAATACATTTTTTAACATAATTTATAGATATATTTACAAAGGGGTATTATATATATTATAGAGTTTCATTTTATGTGCTTCCTGTGAAAGAAAAAAGTATATATATTCGAACTGTAAGTGTATATATAATTTCAGATATTATAAAGTTCTATGCTTTTGTCCTGTTCTATAAACATTTATATACTATGTATGTATTGTTTTACCTGCAAATCTTTTCTCTGTGTGTGTGTATATATATATTATGTATGTATGTCCTGTTCCATAAAGGATTGATTTTCTTTAGGGAAGCATGTATTTGAAATTTATAGTGATTTTAACATATAATATGTAAAGATCTTATTTTGATGTATGTTTAAATTGAATATAGAATTTTAAATTTTAATATAAACATATTTTATTTTTATATGTGTTTTAATATCCATTGATTTTAAAATATAGTATGGTGATTTTATTTTAAAATATGTGTTTTAATTAAATACTGTTTTTAAGAAGGAAAATTTAAAATATTTTGTTTCCATATATATATATATATATATAGCTATTTTGATTTGTTTTCATCGATTCCTAATTTTCAGCTTTGTTCGTCAAATCCGTGTTCACCATGCTTTGCTTCAAGATTTGTTGTTTGGATTGGTCGATTATTTAGTTTGTGATTCAATTTGGAGTTGTCAAATTTCTCCAGCCTCGAAAGATAAGAAATCACTCACAATTAACATTCTTATATTTAATAAATTCGATTTCACTTGAAACGACAATTGAAATATGCTGTTAAATTTGAATTGCCAGTTATCTAAATGTTAATAAGTTATGCCATTATCTGCAATTGTTCGCCTATGATATATGAAGCCATATCCTATTGTGTATACTTTATTTTATTTATCACTGATGATATATTCCATTTATTGATGTGTTATATTTTATCATATTTGTTCTCACTCCCCAAGTTCTATGTTAGTTAGAAATTCCCTATGGGTTGAAATAATACATACCCAAACGATCTTGTAGAATATGGAAAATCGTTATGGCTTGAAATGATAAAACCAAGGATTTTCGTTAATTTAAATTTTGGGATTGCGGGTTGAAACGATATATATACCCCTAATTATTTAATTTACGGATTGTAATGATAAATATCCGTATCACTTTACCATAGGATAGAAAATTATATACGGACACCGTTAGACTATATTTTGGAAAATGATTTTCAACGTTTAAAAGGAAATATATGGATTTTATTAAATATTGATTTTTAACTTTATTATAAAGAATTTATTTCAATATATGTGAAAATTTTATTTTTACAAATTATATGTTTTGGGAATTTTAAATTTATAAGTTAGTTTTGAAATTATAGTTTTTAAGATTTTTCTTATAATTTTATTATTTTAAAAATATAGAAAATAAGATCTAGTAAAATATACATTTAATAATAAGATTTAATTTACTAAAATTTTAATTTCATTAGTATATAATATGTTTAATTATTTATTTGAATTTATGTTAATATTTAAAAATATAATTTTTGTAACTTTGAAAATAAAGGTTGGGAAGATAAATAAATGTTAATTTGGAATTTAAATTGGTTATTAATTAAATTTAAATAGGAATTGATTTGAACTAATTGATTTTGACATTTTGGAAGATATGATTTATAACTTGATTTGATAAAAAGTGATTAAATAAATATTCTCAATTTTAAATAAAATTAAGATTAAATATTTAATATTGATTTAAATTTATACGTTGGGATTTTAATAAATTGATATTAAAATGATTAAGTGGATACTTTCCAATTTGAACAGAACTAAAAGTTAAATGTTGAAATATAAATGAAATTTATATTGTAAAGGTTTGAATATTTAAACTTGAATCTTATTGGAATTGAAGTGATAATTCAAACTTGGATTTGAAATTTATACAAATTGACATGATTTATTGCGAATTTGAATTGAATCTTTAATCCTTCAAAATGAAAGCGTTGAACGACGATTCTCGAGGACGATATTCTCTACCGCTGTTGTCCTCTCTATCTTGGCGTTTACCGAACCCCGAGTCTCGGTTGGAATGATGGAAGATTGAGGACCCACGAAGGCGGTCGAATCAGTGAGAGCGTCCCATATCACCTGCACAGAAATTAAGCGAGGACGAATTAGCAAGAATAATATGATGGCCAAAGTTTAACTACAGGGTGAAGTGTAAGTATTCGTGTGTGTCCTACTGATTCCCCCCAATGGACCAGTTTCTTTTGCTTTACTAATCGGGGTTGACTTTCCATGTCGATTGGCCGAATCGCCTACATCGCCTCTCGTAGGCGAATTAAGCCCCATATCTCCCGGGTTGTTAAAACCATAATTTAGCATATCATCGGGGATGATTACGTCTGAGAGACCTTTAAGTGTACCCTCTAGATGTTGGGGAGAGGACTCTTTCTCAACCAGGGTAATTGTCACTTTTAAGGTTACACCCACTATCTTCTTCCTCAGTTTGTAAGCTAGTTTCTTTTTCCCCTTTGAAGGAGGAGGTGGTTCATTAATGCCAGGTGCCTCAACAACCGGTTCTGTAATAGGACTTATATTCTCACTCCACGCTTCTAGCACCCTAGTTTCTCTAATATCACCCTCCTCGGATGTGTCGGGGGCACCACTTGTAGGAGGCACTGATGGTCCGGCCTGTTCTTTACCCTTCTTCGACGCGGATCCGGTTATAGTGGCACCGGATGGAAGATTTGCTCGACCACCCTCCGCCAAAAATCCAAAGTGATTCATTGGAGATAACGACTTGATCTCTTGGTCTCCCATGGGAACATCTTGAATGGCCTCGATGGCCTTAGAATACCCGATACCTTCGGGAGGTGGGCTGATACTTGTAAAAATCAAAAGAAGTTATGAAACAGTCCACTTCGTACCTTAGACAAATATTGGTCTGGAAGTGGAACTTACTCCCTCCCAGCCATCTCCTCGCAAAGCCCAAGGGGAAGCGTACATAGAACCATTCCTTCTTATATTGCGTGAATTTACTCCATGCCGCCATCAGTATATGACACTTGGAGTGAGGTTCGAGGAATATGAAAGATAGGCTATTTGATCATCTTTTGAAGCGATAGATGTAGCGGATGTCACCGAGAATAGAGGGCCTAAATAAAATGCTCATAAAGAGAATGCACGTGTAATAGATAAACGCATGACTATTGGGAAGTAGCTGTGTCGGGGCGATCCCGATATACTGTATCACTTCGCGGAGAAAGCAGTTGAATGGTGGCATGCTACTGACCCAATACATGAAAAGCTGTATATCCAGTTAGGGGCAGGTGAGGATGATCTCGTCTCGATGGAACTAATACGTCGGCGAAAGGGATTCTGTTAGTCGAACATAGTCGGCGGAGAGCGGTTTCATTGATTTTCGAAGCTTGGGAATCAATAGGATTATCTAGAATAACAGCTCCGTCTATCACAACAGAAGTCGGGTCAATAGTTGTAGCTAATGGGTTTGGGATATCCTGTATAGGAGTTGTCGATGGATTCGAAGTTCGCACTACTTCCTGTAGATAATTTGGCTCAAGTTTATCTAAAACTGTAGCGGAGCTTGACTTTTTAGACATCCTCAACGAGCGTCTAATTTGGGTAAATACCTGTTTGAACTATACTTGAAAGACAATCAATATTAGATATAACGACAAAAATATTTTCCCTGTGTGGTGTGTACTAGTGCAATCGTTCGAGCATAACGTGAAAGAATTAAAGATTTAAAGAGTTGTGAAGTGTGATTGAGCCTTAAATTATCACCTTCGAAGGCCGTCATCGTTGACTATCCCCGAGAGCTTGTCCTATGATCGGTATTAGGGATCCTGGAATTGGGCGTTGACATCATATGTTGAAGGCTATTATTTACTTTGGCTATGTTTAATACATGTTTACATTTTGTTAAAACTGTGAAGTTTGTAGTCCAAATCGGCTATATATGCTCATGTGCTTAAGTCCTTGTCATTGTTCATTGTTCTATGGTTAGGCGTAGGAGTAGGCGATCGTGACATATGCTGTGTCCAAGCAAAGATGGTCTTGAATTATCAATGCCGAACCCAAGGCCTACATACCGAATGACTCATCCACAAGCTACCGAACGGCCTCCTAGACTAACGTACACACTCATCACCATCACACTCTCGTCACCGAACGGCTTATCGGGACTGTACCAAACCACACTCGCTCAGTATACCGAACCACCCTTGGGGGTTTTTGCCGACCCGTAAAGTCACACTCCAATGGCTGACCCATACTCATTCCTCTATCACTTGACGGTACCACGATGAATTGTACCGAGCCACTACTTATCAAAAAGCCGATTCACACTACTATCATAGACTTTTGACGAGCTATAAAAACTCCCTCAATGCCGAGCGGCACACACTCTCTTTTCTCTTTCTCTCGCGAATGAGCGACACTCTCTCTCAGCATGCCAAGTCTCACTATAGAATAACCCCTAACAAAGCCACAACACTCTCATAAAAATATGAATTCGCATTTTCTCTGATAACCGACCTGCTCCCAACAAAAATGTTCTAACCCAGTACCACTCCAAAAGTTTGCGGACTCCACTTCCTTGTTATCCACGCCGCTGACCTTGAAATTGATACTGCACTACTTCATCTAGTAATCCTAAAACCACGTTCCTATATCCCCTTCAACTCACTCCACGCCGTCATCTCCTAACAAACCTATAAACTCGGATTTCGAAAAAGACTCTGAACTAAGGAGAGTGGACTGAATGAGGAATTCGTACCTATAAGAGAAGCTAGAAGTTTTTGAGGTTTGTATGACTGTGAGATGGGGATTGCTTAGATTGGAAGATGTCTGGAGTTGCGAGGAAGTATGTTTGAATTTAAATAGGCGGAAGGACAAGTGTAATGGTGAACAAGGGAAGTGAGGAGAAAGAACTGGAGTGCGTACGTGAGAAGGGGGAGGCGAACGGGCCTTAATTGGTAGAACTGGTCAGAATATCTCAGTTGTTCGGTGAGCTAGCTTACCGAGCGATGATGAGTAAACCAAACAAGTGGTTCGGCGCTCGTACTCGATCGACCCTGGATACGACAATAGTTAACAGAATGATGAGTAAATGGAAATGATGTTAAAATGAAGTGTGAGAACATATATATGCATGTATAAATATGTGCACGTATAATGTTCGAAAAATCCATCGTGATTTAGCCTTTAGGAGGTTGTATTCAACCAACTTTTGAAAAGTTGAAAACTAGACTTAAATGACAGACGATTATCATTATGAACGAGCTAACTTCTTTGCTGATTCAAAGCACTTTATGTTGATTCACAAGACGTACTTTGGGGGGCAAATGTTACCCGGCACTTTAGCCCGGCTACATGGCGATAGTCTAGAGCCCATGGTCGAGCCTGGATGGGACCTAAGCTAAGAATGGTTTGGTATGTTAGATGCTGGCCGGCATGACTGTAAGGCAAAAGAACACAAGGTGGATTGACGTTGGAATGTAAATGCGACGTACCGGCCAAGAGTGGTTTAGACAAGGTCGTTCGTTCAAGATGGTTCGATCGCTCTTCGCTCGGCTAATCTAAGCAAGATAAAGTGAAGTTTGGACTCAGTCGCTCGTTACGGACGAGGTTGAGCTTGATGGTTCGGCTAATCATAGTTCGGCCTAAATGGATCAACAGATCTCGTAAGGCCGAGGGAGGGAAGACGTGTGTCGTCTGGTCTAGTGAGGTGGCGTATGTCGCCCGGTCAAAAGAACAATGATGGAATGGACTCAACATAGATCGCTCGGTCAGGAATGGAAACCAAAGTGGACCGGTCTTGGCGTCCAAGGGGAGATCACTTTGCAACCTTCGTTCAACCAACATCGTTCGGATGCCTTCGTTCGAACGATGTCGCTCGGCAACTACCATTCGGCACGTCTGGTCTAGTATAGTTGTTGCAAAGCAAGACGAGGGATTTAATTTATTCGTGGAGATCGATCAGAGTGAGGGGTTCGAAATTGCTTCACTTCAAGTTCCACCGCGAGTTACTCCGAGTCCCCTAGGAGTTCGCTTTGAGTCAATTACCCAGCGACCACCATTCGGCCATCCTGGATCGGCATTTTCCGCTCAGTGTTTCTCACTCGGTATACCTGGTTCGGTATACATAAGCTGTCTACTATGAGCCGAGGTACCTTGTCTTTAGGCCTGGACCTTTTTTCGAGAACACTTAGGAGACTCTGCCATTTTCAAGACTCGTTTCTTTTATGTTAAACTTGTATTCAAGATGTTGGTGTGCGAATTGTATCTATTTTCAATTATTTGAAGAAGTAATAAAGATAACGATCAAAATGGACGTAGGAAATTACGTCGTACCACTATAATTCTAGTGTTCTCGTTTCTTACAATTCTTATTACATTCTACTTTGATATTCCTCGGTTTTAATTTATTTTCTTCATTAATCTCTTTACACAATCTTATTCAAGGGTGTTAGTGACTAATTTTGGTGCTAACACTCTTCTTGTTAGGAGGATATATAATACTATTAATAGTACCCAGTTCCTCGGTATTATTTTAGGGTTACGCGATCTATATAATTTTCTTAAGTTAAAGAGATAATGTGAATCATTAATTGATAAATTGATTAGTAATATTTATAAAAGTGTTTAAACCAAAGATAATTTGGAATCGCTGATTGTTAAGATAAATCGGGTTTCTCGATGATTTTGGATAGTCAAAAAATTTTGAATCATAAAAAACTCAAAGATAAGGAATTTATGAAATTTTTGGTAAAAGGTAAACAAAAAATGTTTTAAGTAAACGAAATTGGATAAGTATAATTTATAAATGTGATTATAAATAAAAAGGATTTAAAAGTGGAGAAATTTATAATAGCATTAAATCAAAAATGAATTTTATAATTATGAATTTGAAATAATAGCAACCTACAACAAATTTTAAATATGTAATTCACTCGGATATAAAACCAATCTGGAATTTAGGATGTAATTTATATATACTATTAGGATGTAAAAGGGTATTATACAAAAGTATATCTAAGTAATGAACTATTTACACATTTAAGTGAAATCAAGACTCTGTAAATTGTAGTTACAACCGGGGAAAATGTTTTATTAACGAATTCTACCATTAATTATGGATTTGGACTTAAGTTTTTAAAAGTGATGGATTTACATAGTTGTGTTTATAGGATATAATAAACTTAAGCAATAGTTTTACGAAATGGTTCTTAAAAAATATTAGTATTAAAGAAAATTAACTAAAAAAATGAATGTGAAAAATAAAGGATGTGAATAAAGGGAATTTGGTATAATTGATAAAAACCAATAGGAAGAAATACGTAATTTATACGTAAATCATTTCGTCACACAAATTTTGATATAATATCCGAGTACAGAACTTTGAGATGTTTACACCGATGTGAAAAAAAATTATCACCCGATTTCTTGATGGCGAGCATTGATGATGTTTTGTGGTTAGTTACTCGAGTTTTCTATCATAATCGAGAGCTATGCAAGGAAAGCAAGTGTATCTGATCTAGAGTCTTGATCGGAGTCCACAATGGAGGATCGGGGGATTGATACTAGTTTGGAAATAAAGTTGTAGATTCAAATAGAAGATCAAATCAGATATTTTATACGGATGATTCAGGTACATCTTATGGTTTTAAGTTTGTGAAATAATGATTTAGGTAAAGAAAAATGTGGGTTTAGGTTCAAGAGAATTTAGGGGATGAAATTATTTTAAGTTGGGGAGAATGTAAGCGTAACTTTAGCACCTTGAAATGGAATATTTAATTTATTTAAATATTCAAATGTAGAATTTTCAAACTTAAACAATCATGTTTTATATGATAAATAATAATGGTAAACTTATTTTGATATTAAATAAAGATTTTGGATTACCATTGTTAAATTGACAAAAGTCTGATTCCGATAAAGTGGGAGAAATATTCGAGAAATTTGTTTTAAAGGATAAATAATTATTTTTAAAAATATATAATCCATGTCAAACTCATTTGACAATAATTGTAATTTAATTTATAATGGTTTGATATATATATATATAACTTGTTTTATAAAAGTTGACAAATTTCGTCGCATATCGATAAATCGATGCCGTATTTTTTACAAAAAGATTTGGATATCGATTTATATTATTTTATAAGTCAAATATGCTTGTTTTAATTATTTAAAATTAGTAAGAATTTTTTTTTTGAAGTTTGGTTTAAATGAATAAATAGTTAAAATAAAACATCAAAATGTGACCATAAAACATGTTGTCGAAAATAAATGTTTTGTCGTATAAAAGTTGTCACAACGTTGTCGCACCTTTATTTTCTTATATAAGTATATATATATATATTCAAATAGTATAAATATTAATCAATTCTAATCATTACTTTTACTAATATAATTTGAATACTTCTAGAATTCATTAGTAAAATTAAGTAAGAATTTACAAAAGTAAGAAAAAGTAAACATCAAATCACATCAAATCAAAGCCAATTAATCATTAAGTGATTAAGAAATAAAATAAGGATGTGAAAGAAAATGTTAAGTACTAAAAAAGTGGATTTTTCTTTAGGTTGAAGTAAGGTTAGTTTGGTAATTTGGTAAGAGGTTATTTTGATAAATTTACCACTTCTTTCTTTTTCTATAAATACCCACATCCTTCTTCATTTTCATTCACACTTCTTCTTCTTTTCTTAAGCTTCTTCACCTTCTTCCTCTCCACTATAATGCCTTCCAAGCCATAGGAAAAAATTAGAAAGAAATATTGTCAAAATATTTAGAAGAAACCAATGCCCATTCTTTTCAAATCAAACTCATATTTTCTCCATATTTTACCTCTTCTTCTCTCGGCAATAAGTTCTTCAAAATGGAATCAAAATTCAAAATTCTTTTTTTTTAAATCATATATTTTCTAGTGGCTACAACTTTCATGTTGACAACTTTGTCTCGCTCAAAGCGTAACAATATCAAAAATCCACTTCTTTCTAGTGCATTCTCCGCCTAGCTTTTAAGACAGTGAATCACCCATTTTGTTTTGACCATAACTAATCCAAATTAAGAAAAAAAATCAGATCATATGAAATTTTAGTGGCTAAAACTTTTATTTTAATCACTTTTTCCAATTTTGAGGTTTGCTATACCTAAAACAGAATTCTTTGAAGTGCATTTTCGGGCTTCATTTTTGTCAATCCGATAATACCTCTTTTTCATTGTATCATATCTCCCTCAAAATAACTTGGATTCAAATGTTTCTTTTTTCAAAATTAAAGAGAAAAGGATTTTCAATAACTTATCGGTTATTACTTTTGTAAACTTTGAGATTTAGAGGGCCTAAAATCAAATACAAGATAACCTATTTATCAGATCAAAATCTTGGGAATTAAAGTTCAAAGCTCTACCGCTTGTTCTCTATACTTTCGGCCAACCTCCATCTCAAGCCTCGACCAAGCTATTGGAAGGGATAGGGTGTTTTTTTCTAGTGTTTAATGGAGTAGTAAGTAGTTGGTGAAGTGTTGGTTGATAAGAATGTTGGTAGGAAGTTTATCGCTATGGTTTATGGTGAGAAACTCTATTTAACACTACATTTGTATTTATACATGTTTGATATTGTGTATGATTTCTATGGATTCTTAGATCATCAAGTATTGATTGTTTGAAATGTTTTTCAAATTTTTTTACCCGGGTCATATTAATACATGCCGACAAACACAAAAGAAATCACTTTCCTTTTGAAAATGAAATGTTGTATATGGAATGCTTAAAATTTTTGAAAATAGTTTTAAAATGAGTTAGAAATATGTTATAAACATTTAAATATGTCTAAAGAAATAAATAAAGAAAATCAAGATTTCATCTTGTATACTTTAAAATATGTCCAAACCAATTTGTCAGAAAAATCGCGCTTCTGTAGCAAAGTAACCAAATTTTAAAATTGATATTTTAAATGTTATAAAAATATGAAATAAATTAAAAAATCTTTTAAAATGTTTTAAAAGAGATTTAAGTTGAAAAATGGATTTCTAAATGATATAAAAGTCGTTTTGAAGAATATAGCTTTTAAAATATATTTGCAACGCTTTTCGCAATGCTTTTCGCAGCAGTTCTTAATAACTTTTGAAACATACTTTTAAACTTTGCAATTATTTCCTAAATCTTTTGTGAATGATTTTAAAAGAATAATTATGTTATTTAAAAATGAGTTGGGATTTTTAATAACAGATTAAATAAATTGTTAAGAGGAATTGTTTATAACACTTAAACAATAATTGAAGAATATTGAATATAATAACAAATTGAGTGGGAGAAAATGACCCGCCTGTGAGAGCTAAACGGTAAAACAAGGCATACAACTAAGGTTAGAAATGATGCAACTAGTACCCTGAACTTACCTGGCCTTTGCTTTATCTTTTAGATGAGGGGTGGAACAGATCGAAACGAAAGCACGGATGCTCTAAAAGATCATATTTAAAGTTTATCCAAGACAAAAGAAAGATCTTCATGATGTAGGATTACTTTCCACTAGTCCTTAAAAGTGAAATTTACCATAATTAAGGTGCCAGTAGCACTCTGTTATGAAAATCTTCAATTTGCAAGAATATGATTTAAAGTTAAGAAAGAAATCTTTGATTTAGATTTAATGAATGATTTCAGAATATATTCCCTAAGTTAAACGTTATAACTTGAATAAAAGAAATATTTGATTAAGATTTAATCGATGATTTGGAAATGTTTTCCTAAGTAAAAGATGAATTTATTTTGAATTATTCCAAGATAAAAAGAAAGGTAAATAAACCAAATAATTTGATAAACGAGGGTTAATGATTCCATATACTAATGAAAAGAAAATGAAATAAATTCAAAATAATATATCTAAGAAATATATTTGATTAAATGGAAAAATAAATTAATCGATTGATGATTCATAATCATATATGAACTTAACATTTTTTGATCGATGATTTGATTCGAAGGAACCGAGGTCAGATTTGGATGATTTCTATCCAAAAACCACTTCGAACCAATCTACGTTTGAAGTAAAATGTGTTTGAAGGAAAATGATTTTGAAGATGGGGATCTTCATGATGTAGGGCTGTTTGCCACTAGTCCCTTGAGGTTAAAATTACTGTACATACGGTGGCAGTAGTGCTCGATTATGAAAATCTCAGATGCAAGGACTTCCCGCTACTAATGAAGTAGGAGAGTTCCTTCGGTTTGTCCTGTTCCTGGACAACTTGTATGAATGAATGTCTGACATTGCATTTCTAAGATCATAATGTTCACTTTTACAAACGTACACCTACTTGGTGGCGGAGAAGGCAACTTCTCTTATCTTAACACCCTTCTCTGAGACATACTAGCTCAGAGGTTGTATGTTCGTGAAAGTTAATAGTGTTATCAAAGGAATGGAAATGTGGCATTCAAAGTGAAGAAGATGTGCTATGTGAAACGGTAGTCGTTTACCTAAGTCCTTATCATCCAAAAATGATAGAAACAGGGTAGAAGCAGCAAGGCTAAGTGGATTGCTCCTAATTAGGAGATGTCATCATCCTTCTAGATTTACTCTACACATGTCTAGGTATGTGGTGAACGTATGACTCGGTTACCCGTTAAAGGTCGGCAACAACCGGGGTGATGACATATTCGGTACTGTCCAGCATGAGGGGTAGGCCGGTCTTGTGTTGGTTTAGGCGCCCAGTATTTGGACCCTAGGTGCATCCCTCTAGAGGTGTACTGCCGGAAGGCAGTCCCTAACCTTTGCACTTGTATGGAATCCATTCTCCAATAAGTGCCTTGATACTTGATTGTAGAACCTAGTATGCTTGAATTTAATAATGTAAAATTTTCAGCTAAGATTAATAAGAATTTTTGCAAATGTTTTCAATGATATGTCATTAAATAATATCAACTGTTTTGGCATATAAAAGTGTTTTAGTTACCGTAAGGTAAAAACCCATCCGTGTTTATGTGTCGGCGTGGTCTTACGGGATACTTTTTCTTTTCAAAGGATTTTATTCCAAGGCTGATATATGACACTGTCATTTATGTTTGAGTTTCTCACGCTGGTTTATCAAGCATGATCTGGGTATTTTGATAATTCGGTTCAGATCTAAGTAGTTTCCGGTTTAGTGAAGATGGTTGGAGTTTCCAGTTGAGAGCAATAGATATTCATCTGCGCATGGTCATATTCTATTATCCGATGCAGTTGTTTGATGGTTTTCAGCATTTGTAAGGATGGATGATTATAACTGTCTAAGCTGAATTTAGGTCAAACTCTGATATATGTATCTTTAAAAAATTTCCACTGTAAAGATATTGTTTAATATTATATATACTATTCCATTCGTGTGAGATTCTGTTATGTCTTTGTTTTCTTTTTCACCCCGTAAAGATCCCTTTGCTCGTGCAATCAGAGTTGGACATGTGTGGTTTATTGTTAACTTAAAATGCACGGAAATTCAGGCCTTTACAGCTAAATACTAGTAACATTATGAAATATAAGTAGAAATAATGTTAGAAATTCTTACAAAATAATGTTAGTAATTAGAAACAATATAGGAAATTAAAAGAGAGAAAAATAGATAGTTTTCAAAAAACATGTGCATTAATTGCATACACCTCTTTAGAGGTCCCCTATATATGCTATTAGAAACTTCGCTAAGGCAGAAAGTGGAAGTAGCATTAGTATTAGGAAAATAATAGGATGGAAGTTGTCCTTGTCTATTCGAGTTTTAATACATATAAGGGTGATTTATAAACAATGTAAAGTGCATTTTTGAAGAGAATGGTTTAGTATAAAATATTGTGTTTTTAAGCACAAAACTTAATAAATAGTTTGAGTTAAAAATCCTACTTTTAAGAAGTAAATCTTCGTTATTAAAAGTTTTTAAAAGAAAAGTTAATTTGAATGACCATTCATGTAATGAAATTTGGCCCTTATTTATAAGATCTTCTAAAAGTTTAATTTCTAATATTTCCTTTTAAACTTAATAAATAATATAAATTGATGATTCTAAATTATAGATTTAAAAGTTAAGACGTCTATAATTAACACTGATAAAATAAGGAGATTTTCATGGTTCCTTTTCGAAACCAAATTATTGAAGGACTTAAATAGAAAGTTTTTCAAGTTTATATTTTTAAAGGTAAAAGTGTTGGGATTAAGTACTTCATAATTGTGAAGTTTTAATTTTAGAAAAGTGGTGAAAACCAAATCTAATTTTTAATTTGGAGTAGATATGGATGAATACTTAGGTAAGACGAGATAAAAGTTAAGGCTATAAATAAAGTAGTGATGAACGCTCGTAGAGTACCAAAAGTTGATCCTCGTTGGATATAAGGAATACTAGTATGAACCTAGGAGTGTTTCATTAAACATGTGAGAAGACCGTAAAGAAGAACCTATATGGAAATGGGAAATGGTACCAAAGTACATTTTTGCGAGCTGTAGGGTATACTTGCATGAAAAAAAATAAAGGAATCATATACCTAGATTTGATAATACAATTTAGAGATTTGGAAGAGAATACTAATATAATTGGTTCAGATAATGGAAGTAATGGATGGATCTTATTTATTTGCAGCCAAAACAAAAGGTTAAGATATGTGGTATAGTAGAATGACATCTTAGAAAGGTCCGTCTAATTTGCGTAAGAAGTGATAGAGCCATAATATCATTAATGTCAGCTGACGTTCAAGTGCAGATTCTAACATTTGTCTCCTTTAGATTTTGATTGTAAGCATTAGTTATTTCGGTTGTACAAAACGTTTATGATATTGTGAGAATAGTTCCTTTTAAATTGGTTTTCTAGATTGGTTGCTATATAACGACTCGTATTTTTTGATGATTAAAAATAGTTAATTTAATAAGATTTTGTGATTTAATGTTGGATGAAATAAAAATTTGTGATATAACAAAAAGAATGTAACTGGAATGAAATGTAATAGTATTAATTTAAGGTAATTTCTAACTGTTTTAAATGTAATTCCAATTAATTGAAATGATTAAAAGGTTACAATTGGTTATAGATTGTAAATTTATTGTAATGTGTATTAATTGATAATTGCATTAAAGAGCAATTGATAATTTAAATGTTGGATTAATTAATGAAATAGCAAGTAATAAAGTGTAATCGAATAAAATTAGTGATGTGTAAATAA
The DNA here is from genome assembly GCA_030765085.1 of Allium cepa. NCBI lineage: Eukaryota > Viridiplantae > Streptophyta > Magnoliopsida > Asparagales > Amaryllidaceae > Allium > Allium cepa. Next base: position 204,401,367 of record CM060934.1, on the reverse strand, counting down.
TTATAACATTTGTGCGTGGACAACAAACATACAAATGTGATTAAATATAGAAATGGTGACAATTGTTATTTGTTACCAATTTATTTAATCAATTACAAATAGATGTAAATAAATGTTACATTAATGTAAGTTAAGACAATAACTGCAAATTATGAATGTAATAAAATGTATAGAAATACTAATTATATTCACAAGGTGATAACTAATTTAATAAAAGAGTGTAACAAAGATAAAGTAATTTATCGGGATTTCAAATTTTAATAAAATTTACATAAATTTGATGTAATTTAAATATAGATACTAATCAGGTAAAGGATGAAATTGGATAATATTAATGTAATAGGCTAGAAACCAATGTTGAATATATGCATAGAGTAATGAATGATGAAACAAAAAAAATTGAAATCAACTTTAATTAATTTATTGGAATTAAATTATAATTAATTGGAATTCATTTACAGTTAAAATTGAACACCGTAATTAGTGTAATATTTAACACTGAATTAATATGTAAACTTGTATTAAATCGTTGTAAATGTCTAAGTAATCGAAAATGATGAAAATTGTTAGTTACTAAATTTGAAATTAAGAAGTGATTAATTAATTTAATATTAATTTATTTATTTAATGTGAAAAATAGTCATTTTGGCCACTGTCTCGGATTTCGAGGAAACCGGTTTCATCAGATTCGTAATGGTGAATTTTTTAAGGTCTTCAATTTCATAACGATTGGACTTGTCATTTGATCGTGCGGACTCGAAACGCATAGAAATCAATTAAATTCAATTCAATTGAAATCAATGTGAAACAATTTTATTTTAAGCTAACTGCTTCATAAGATAGAATTTGGACTTGGAACCTATTCCATTAAATTTAAAAATATCGAAAAAAAAATCTATTTTGATATATGGGATGACTCATTTTTGTTCCGAAGATAGATTGGGCTTTTTGAGTCGTATTTGTCATTTCAAATCTATTTGGGTATTATTCATTTCTTATCAGGCTTCGTTAGTATATATTGTTCTGTTCTAGCCCTAGCAGCCTTTCTATTTCTTATTTCTCTATTTACATCAATTTCTGTTTGCTCCTTCCTCCAATCGAAAAAGCCCAATTTGCATTTAAACCCTAAATTTCAATCTCCAAATCAATTTCAAAATAAAACTCCTCCAAACCATATCAAATTATATATCAATTTGAAGCTCTCGATGAGCGCAAGTCGATTCTGTAGTTTCTTTTTCAATTTGGGTTAATATGTGTCTAGAATTTAGGGAATGATTCTCGGCCGTTCATCGTGGCATGATCAACTTTGATCGATCTTCGAATCGAGGGTACTGGGTTGTGGAGATTCGAGTGGGTATTGCATCTACATTGTTCATTAGTGAAGATAATGGTTGGATTGATCGGAATAATTCAATTAGTTTGCAAAGACAAACGGCGACGGCTGCTCATTGACGTCGACCTGGGGCGAGTGAGTGTCGCGCGCCTCGGGGGAGGGCGTTAGGCCGAGTAAAGGAGGCAAATGCCAGGTCATGGCCGCGACCTGTCCAGTGGCGGCATCTTTTAATTGATGCGTACTGGCAACTATGCTAGGTTTTTGGCATTCAAAAGGTCGTGTCGCGTTAGTGTATAGGCATATGAGTAACGAAGGGCTTGCTGATGTGGTGAGTTATTAACTTATATTATTATTTATTTATTTAACCTAAATCGTATTATGTTCTATTGTCATATCTTTTGCGTACAAACTCGGATTCGCGCGTGAATTTCTCCGATACGATCGTATTGAAATTCCAAACATTATGGATCTCATTTGGACAAATTCTGATACCGTTCAAATTTTAGGCTATAATTGGATTTTAAATCGATTTGAAATCGAAGGTGAGTGTTTTGACCCACTCACAATTACTAAACTATCTTATGTTAGTTAAATTAAATTTAAGATGTGATTAGAAATTGATTGATCGGTGTTCATTACATTTAAGTTGTCATTCTAGTTAAATTTGACTTTTATTGCATTTAATCATTGTTTTATTTAATATTGAATTTAATTGTCAATTTAATATCGGTTAGTTATAATCAGTTATCTATTTATGTTTATTGAATGATTTGGATGATGATTGAGATGGTTGTTTGATTGTTGATATTAGATGACTGGATGTTGTATATTTTTATATTGTTATACACTGCAAGTTCCCTATGGGTTGAAATGATGCTTACCCAAACGATCTATAGACTAGGGAAAAATCATTATGGGTTGAAATGATAGACTCGAGTGATTTTATAGATTTTATTTAATTCAGAATTGTGGTTTGAAGTGATATATAACCGAAAATTTTAAATTGCGGGTTGAAATGATAAATATCTGTATCACTTGACCATAGGGTAGAAAATTATATACCGACACCGAATCGGTTAAATTAAATGATTTCTTTAATTTTTGAATTCGGTTAACTGGCATTTTGAAATAGAAATTAATATATATAAACTAATTTATTTTCGATAATCCAAGCGTTAATGCTGAAATTGGAATTGATTTATTGAATTTTTCAAACGATATAAATTGGAATTTAACAGTTAAAGTGTCAAATATAAATGAATTTATCGGAATTGAGTTATCAAAATGTTGGATATAACTTTGAAATCTATTTTAAACTAATTTAAACTATTTTAATTAAATTATTTTTTTACCAATTTTAAACTAATTAAATTTATTTAATCTATTTCAAACCTAATTAATATAATTTAAATCTATTTAATCTATTTTAAAATTTATTCAATCTATTTAATATAATTTAAATCTATTTAGCCTAATATAATTTATTAAATCTATTTCAAATCGATTTAAGATAATTTAAGTCCACTTAATCTATTTAAATCTATATAAATCATTTTAAATCAAATTTAAATCTATTTAAACTACTTTGCTATTTAAACAACTTCAGTCTATTTTAAACTATTTTAAAAAAAAAATCAAAACTATTTATGGCTGTCTAAACTATTTTTTAGAATTTCAGGCTGTGTAAGGTTGAAGTATTTATATCTAGATCATTATGTGTAAGGTAAAACTATTTGAGTAAATATGATTTTGAACGTGAATATGATCTTGGAAGTGAATATGGTTTTGAAAGTAAATATGATTTGAAATGATATGGTTTGGAGAATATGATATTTTGATATCAATTGTGAATTGACTTTTTGAAATGTAAAAGAATCATCTTGTGTGAAATAAGCGTTTGGTTGTTAAAGAAACCTGGATCGAATATTGTCATACTCTCTACCAATACTGAAAACCACTTTAACAACTGTGTATGGAGTGGAGATTCCAAAAATGAAGTCGAATAGTTTGGTGAACGATTCTGTATGAGGTATTTACGTGACCCTGACTGCCGTAAGTCATCTAAAATATGACTAAAACAAGAGCTATACCTGGGTCAAGTGAGGTCATTCCTCCGATCGGACATGCATCATCGACACCATATTATGATTTTGTGATGATTTGATGGCCACCCCTCGATTTGATTATGGGAGTGTGTTCCGAGGTGGGCGGTAGTAGCTACTATGCGTTACCACCAGCCCGGTTCTGCAATTGGTTTTTTTGCCCTGGCATTTCCTCGGGTGTCGTGTTGACATGACCTAAAGCGCCTTCTACTAGTTTGGTTTGTACCATACCTATGGAATGCCCTTTGATGTCGCTCCAGTTTACGGAGGAATTACGGTACTGTATAGACTACGTGAATATATAAAAATGTGTTAAGGGGGATATGGGTAATGCCTTAATGCTATTTTAATACTTTTGTGACATCCCGGAATTTTTGGCAGTATCAATTTAATAATCTGTGTTAAAATTAAATTGATTTGATAATATTGTTAATGATAAATTCGAATTGATTTAATAATCTTCTTTAACAAATATATAAATGGGTGATTTTATTTTTTAGAAACTAATTAAATTGTTTTCTATTTATAATGTATATATATTCATATATATTGTAAATAAATAAACTTTGTTTAAAATTTAATAAATAAAGGCATATTTTCCAATTCAAATATTTTTGGTAATTTGGAAATTTGATTTAATTTAATATTAAATAAATAACCATATGATTTTAATATACTCAAGATAAATTTAATTGTTTACAATGATTCTAACCAAAGTTTAAGTTTAAAAAAAAAGTTTATTTTTTCCTTTTAAATATAGCTGATAGAATATGTAATTTATTAAATAAGAGACAAATTCTTTTATGAATTATTTTAATTTAATAATAAGTTATTTTTTAAACAATATTAATAATGAAATATTTTTACAAATGGATTTTTAATACAAATAGAAATTGTTATTTTAAATATATATATGTATATGTATGTATGTATGTATGTATTTGGAAAGCTATGATTTGTAAATTAAAAATAAAATCTTTCAAAAATGTTTAAAATAAAATAAACTTTATAAATTTTAAGCTTAAGTATAAATAAAATGTATGGTATTAACATAAGTATAAAAATAAATAATAAGTAAATAAAGTATTGGATAGTTTAAGTTTAAAATAAAAAGAAAGGTAAAATTGTAAATTGTTTAAGTATAAAAAGTATATGTATATAAATTAAATAATTAACCAAAAAAATGACTTAAATAACTTCATATAAAAAAAATAAATGCCGCTAGGCAAGTGAAATATGTATATGAAAGAGATAAAACAAGAAAATAAAGCAACCAGGCAAAAGTAATATATTATGTAACCTGTAAATAGATGCAAGGCAAGAATGAAACAAGTAAGAAATAAGACAAAAGAAAATATCTATGTATACAAATAAAACAAGTATGAGACATAAAGTGCTCATGCATTCAATGCTAGCACAAACAAAGTCAATTCGAATTTTTCAAAAATCATTTCAGCCTCCAAAATAAGAATATTGCGTGATAAGATAAAAAATAGTAATAGTAAATACAAAGAAAAAGCATATACCAGTAAATACCTATCCAATGCAAAACTCTTTTCTATATATTTACATCATTCCGGTTTCATCTCCATTCATCAAAACTTTGCATATCAGAGAACACACAAGCACGCTGTCTTATAACCTTAAGCAACAACTCCATCAATCAAAAGCAAGAAGATTTAGCAGGAAGATCAAAGCAAAAACAGTTTACAGTTTTAAAGGTTCAATCTGTTTTCAAACAAGAAGTTCTCTGTCCATCTTCTTAAAACAATGGTGAGTAACTTTTAAAAATCTAAAATTTTATCTGATTGCCTGCTATTTATGTGATAAATATTGTAGTGTGTATAAAGGTAAATGAAATCTGATGTATGCATGATATATGAATGTCCTCTGTTATGCTTTTTCCCAGTATTCCTGTTTGTTTTAAATTCATATTCCTTTTTGAGTCAATTTCTGTTAGGATTTAGGTTACAAACAAAAATTGTATGTTTAGTTATAAAGTAAGTTTTAAAATTTAATTAAGTGAAGATAAACTGGGATTGGCTCTGGAAAACCAAACAGCTGAGCAAGTTCAAAGTTAATTGAAAATTCAATCATCCTGTTTTCTGGATTCATGGATATAAATGAATACTAAAATCAAAATATGATTTTTGAAACAAAAAAAAAATTTAGTAAAGAGGTTAAGGTGAAGTTCTGGGTTCATCAAAATATGAGTCTTTGTTGATCTCCGATGATCTTTGTGTGCTGGAGGGTCATGTTTCCCTCTGATGATAGAGGAGTGATAGGATAGTAAGGCAAAAATACCAGAAGATGTTCAAGATCTTTGTGGAGGCGCAAGTGATTGATTTAAGTCTAGAACCCTATTTTTTGCTGTGATTTAAGAATCGATCACTATGGCTTATGTAGTTGATCGAGTGCAGCAAGTTTGTGGGGGATGGTAGCTGGGCCGTAGTCGAAGACGATGTCGGAGTTTCAGAACCTACGGTGGTCGGAGTTATGAGGACGAGGTGATTTCAGGTTATGGGTCGGTGATGTCCAGTTTGTTCCAGGTTTTGGAATTGGGTGCTCGATGGTGATTTCTGGGTGTTGACATGATTTGTTGGTCATGGTGGGTTACAGAGTTGTTCTCTGACGTGTTACGATTATCGTTGATGATCAATGGTGGCCGGAGCCACCATGCATATGCACGGTGTGGTGTTTTGTTAGGTGATGTTTTGGTTAGGCTGTGAAAGCAGAGGAGGTTGCTCAAGTTTAACTAGAGTGATTCGAGTGTTGAACTCAAAGTAACCTACGGTTTTGCTCGAGGAAAATATACATTGCCTCGGGTAAAATTTCTAGGTACAGGTTTTAACCTGTAAGTTTTTAAATTTTTAAAACTGGGTTGTAAATTGTGAAATAGGTATTTAAATCAAAGATAAGTTTGGATTCAAATGAAGTTTGAATCTCATTTTTAAAATAAAATAAAATTTTTAAAATTTAAATTGTTTGAACAACTTTAAAATGTTAAATAGTTTGAATTTAAAAGTAAAGCTTTAAATAAAATAGAGATTTAAACTTATGTTTAAATCTGATTCAAAGATAAATTTGAATCTTAATTTTAAAATAAAAGAAGATTTTAAATTGTTTTAAACAGTTTGAATGATAAAGTAAATTTTTAAATTGATTTGAATTCAAAATGGAATTGTGTTTTAAATTCTTTTAATCTTCTATTATAAGATAAATAATTCTTTAACTTGTGAAATTAAAAGGGGTTTTGAAATTGTTTTAAACTTGTTATAGTTAATTTGTTTTCATTTTAAATCTTAAATTTAAAATGAAATATTAAAAGTAAAATCTGAAATTAAAATGTATTTATATACCTTGTTAATGATAATTTGATCGTTCATAAGAAAAATGTTTTTATTATTGAAGATTTAATGATTTGTAATTATTAAATTAATTAAATGGATAATTATTGATTTGAATTAATTAATTTAGTAATTAAAGGTTTAAATTAGTTAATTAAGGATTAAGTTAATTAATTTAGGATAAATTAATTGGTAATTAAGGATCATTAATTAAATAGGATTTGAATTTTTTATTAATGATTGGTAATTAATTAATTATATAAATAAAGATTAATTAATGGATTATTAAAGACTAATTAATAAGTAATTAATAATGGTTAATCTAAGTTAATTACTTAAGCAAGTAATTAAATAATTGTTAATAGCTAATGAAGGTCATTAACTAGAATTATTTAATAATTAATTGATGTGATTAATTCTTGATAATTAATTAGATTAATTAATTTAAAGATAATCAATTGCGAATTGTTAAGTATAATTACTCAATGGAAGTAATTAAGGAATTAATTACACACAATAATTAATTCAGTTTAATATGAATTTTTTAAGTTAATTAAGTTTAATTAATTTAAATAATCATTGATGATGTGATAAGTATAATTACTTAGGGAAGTAATTAATGGTAATTACTGGATGTAATTAACTGGGGATGATTTAATAATGGAAGTAATTTGAGCATAATTACTTTGTGGAATTAATTTAGGATTAATTTAAAGAAAATTAATTAAGGAGTAATTAATTTATTTGATGGTAAAAGGGAAGTTAATTACTGAATGTTATTAATCAGGGGTGATTAATAAATGTGGATTAATTGAGGATTAATTACTTAAGGTAATTAATCTAAATTGGATAATTAATTAAAATATAATTAGAGATCATTAATAAATATAATTTAATTATTTAATTAAGGGTTGATCAATTAGGATTAATTAATTGAAAATAAGTAATTAAAGAGTAATTAATTGGTGTAATTAAAGATTAATGCAATTAATTATAGTTAATCAATTTAATAAGTAATTGAGGTTAATTTTTGTTTTTTAGTTAAGGATAATTAATTTATGAAAATAATGAAAGGATAATTACTTAAATGTAATTAAAAACAATTAATCAAGGATGATTAATTAAACTGAATAATTGGATAATGATAAAATTAATTGATTGATAATTGATTAATAGTTATACAAGCAAGATTAACAATGGTGAAGTAGTTAATTTAATTTACTTTAAATTAATTAGAGATAAAGTAATTAATTTAATTCATTTTAAATTAATTATAGCCGATGTGATTGCTTATATATGGACTGATGATATTATTTACCTTGAATGGTTTGAGATTTAAAATATGAAATAAATGATGTTGTGTGAAATGTATCCTTTGATTTAAGTATGGTGATAATATGGATTATCTGTTGTGATGAAAATATGGATTATCTGTTTATGATTATAATGTTGATTATCGATTGTGATATTGTGAATTATCTATCTGTGTGTATATAGATAATATTGAATTGTATTCTTTTAAACATTAAAACAACTTGGCCTTAAAAGATGGTGTTTGGATTTCAATGAGACCGGGATCGGGTTTCCATATTTGGACATCCGAAAACCACATCGATCCAAATTAAACGTTAGGTCGTGAATTCTCAAGTGAAGATTCAGAGTGCAAGGGTTATCGTCGTTAACTCTGAGGGTGATTCCAAAATGAGTAACGAGATAATGCCTTCGGTTTCATTCGAACCCGGAACGAACTTGTATGGGTTGAATGCTTTCAGAACATCGTCAAATGGGCGATGAGCATTCTAAGAGATGTGTTTTCTAAAGGTAATCGCAGCCTCAAGCCTCATCAACCGGGAATGGCTAAAATAGGGGAGGGTGCAGCAAGGTTAGGTGGGTCATGCCAAGCAGGATGAGATTTTCCCCTGTCTAGATGTCCCTTTTTATTTCGGCTGTGTGGGCTGGTTTGAGCTCCAACTGCCGGGGTTATCTTGTTCGGGACTGTTCAGTAAGAAATGGTTCCGGCTATGTGTTGCAGGGGAGTTAAGGTGGCTCCTCGGTACGGTGATCTAGGCCACGTACTGTGGCGGGCGGTACTCCAGTAGCCCTGCCATTGATGGAAACCCATTTTCCCTACGAGACCCTACGGTTTTGATTGTATTACCCACTTTTGTGGCTAGTAGCTGGAATTTAATCATGTAACAATTTCGGCTATTTTCTATTTACTTTTTTTTTTTGAAACTAGGGAAAACCTGGTCAATCACTACCGACATGCGGTTCCTGATCAGTAAACCTAGGGAATAGATGGAAGGCCCGCCACAACCACTATTCCAGGCTAGCCAGACCTTTCGGTTGACTTGGTGCAAGAGGCGCGAAAGTGAAACAACCTCCCACGTGAAAGGCATTTCTCCTCCCACACAAGGTGGGACTCGAACCTGAGACCTCCCACTTGGGAGGCGTATCACCCCACCACGGCACCAAGCCCGCGGACAAAACCCTAGACCCTATTATAATTTCACTGGATTTCCTATCAAATGATTTGGTTAGCGTAAGGTAAAAACTTACCCGTGTTTATGTGTGGGGAGTCTTACGTGATACCTTTTGTTTCCAAATTTTTTTCAAAGTTAAGCAACTTTAACTTGTTACTCACACCAGTCCCATGTCTGACCCGGAGTTTATTTCTGTTTTTCCTAAACTCTCGGGTACTCAAATTTTTACGAGTAGCCAAGGGGTTCAGGTTAGCTTTGACGAATTCTGTAGAAGCAATGGAGCATGAGGCTTCCGAGTTGTAGATATATATAGTGTTTCACTGTGTTGGTATCTCTTTGTTGTATTGTATATTGAATTGTATAACTAGACAGGTGTTTATAACTGTCTAGTATGTGAGGTGTAATCTGTGTAACTCTGATTATGGTTGTATACTATGTAATACTTATGTGATTAATATAATTTATTCGTTCAGCTGTTGACATTCTGATGTTGTTTCTTCTTTCTTCTCTATCTTTTCCCTTTTCTATCCCTTTCTTTCTTCAAGATGATACGACTTTCTGTGGGTAGAAAGCTGGGTCGTCACAGTTGGTATCGGATCGCTAGGTTGAGCGAATACCTAGGCTCTTGAGTGATTTCTTTCTTGAGAGAGCGTATTTGTAATTTTAACACACACACACACACACACACATATATATATTCATTTCTATATATTTGTTGGGTTACCTGTTCGGGTTTTCCAACATAAGTTATAAAGGTAAATAGGGTAGTGGTGTGTGTAACACGACGACCAATGGTTGGAGTTTGAATGTTTGAAGTTGGAAGTGTATCTGTCGAGACTGTAGACCTAATACCGTCTCGAGTGAGCTTTGGGTGGTGTAAGGATTTCATCAATCTCTTTAGGAAGCCTATTAAGGTTTAGAATTCATCTTTGAAGCGTAAGTTTGGATGAGCTAGAGTTTGGATCTGTCGATTTGGACGGAAGCAAGTCATGATATCTGGATACCTCAGGATGTAATAGTTGTGTGATGAGGCACAGTGACTATGGATGTCTCCGAAGATGTTTCTTTGGAATAAGTTAAGGAAGTATGTCTGCTTCAGTGTTGTGACTAAGTTCAGTAGGGTGTTTCTGTTTGGTTTGTGGTGCGAGATTCTCGAAGAGCTTTGGGTAGGAAGTCTTTGGCATCTGAGTCGGTAGTGTAGCTCGGAGTGTTCTGTGTGCCATCAAGGAGATCTTCTGGCTTAGCAATTTTTCTTGTGGTAATTTCAAGAGCAGCATAGTGGTTCCGTTTCTTCGATGGATTGACTAATTAAGCATAAGCTGTGCTGATTGGTAAAGAGAGAGCAGTTTTTCTTTGGTAATGGGCTAGATTGATCGCAAAAGTGACTTGCGATAGTTGAGTGTTCTCTTGGGTTGTCAGAGATTTTTCTGGATGTCCTTAGGAGGTCAGAGTTTTGTCCGCATCTGGAGATTGGGTTTTGTATCGACTGGATTCCAGGAGTGGTACCGGTGGATCAGCTTAGTAGTAGGATGGTTTCTGGAGAATGAGGATTTGGTGAAGCAGCTCGGTTTTGGAGGAACTTCTAAGTTTCTTTTATGGATCTTTTGAGCCATAGTTCTGGGATGGGTTTTCTAGCTTGTGCTCGTGATCATCAGCATTTTCATCTACTCAATCAGAGTTGAGCAGTGGAAGCATGGTGGCAGCTGTTTTAGTTTGGAGACAACTGGAAATTGCAGTGTTTTGGATTAGAGAGTTTGTACAAGAAATTTTTCAGGATCTTAAGGCCAGATTGGAGTGCACCTGTTTTTATCTTTTCCGGATGGGAGAAATGAGATTTGTCTTCTGATTTTGGAAGAGAGTTGTGTTCTGATTTTTGAGTTGATCTTGGAAAGATCATTTTGTTGGATTGTTTTTGGTCCAATTTGTTTCTGGGGGCATCAGCAAGGGTTGAGCTGATTAGTAAGGATGTAGGCAGCCCAGGATCGTCAGAAGAGTTTTGTGGATAAGAGACGGAGAATTTGGAATTCGAAGTTAGAGACTTCGTTGTTGTTGGGATTTTCTCCGATCCATGGGAGCTATAAGATTGGGTAAGTTTGGGAAGCTTGCTCCGAGATATTTGGATCTTTTTCTGTTGTTCTTTTTAGGATTAGTGTTTGGTCTTCAGGAGTGAATTGCCAGTTTGGATAACTGAGATTCAGTGTGTTTGGTGTATCTCTGAGGGAGTACGTGTAAGATCTATCTCTGGTTGTAGAACCAGCAGTTCAGGGAGTTTTGATTGTTGAATCAGACTTGAGTTTGGTCTGATATCTTGATTTATTTTGTAGATCTAGAAGAGTGAAAGTTCTGTAGCTTAGCAGTATAGATTGTTTGGATTCTGTAGAGCGAGTATCTCGCTATTTATACTTGGAAAACTCGAGAAAATTCTATCCAGAATTTTGTCTGGATAGTTAGATTTGTTTGATTGGATGAATTGGTTGCTATGTTTGTTAGCATATGATTGATATATGCTTGTGTTTTAAAATTAAATCTTTAATTTGATTATAAAATTACCATTGTTTTAAATTTCGGGGACGAAATTCTTTAAAGGGGGGAGGAATGTGACTTCCTGGAATTTTTGGCAATATCAATTTAATAATCTGTGTTAAAATTAAATTGATTTGATAATATTGTTAATGATAAATTCGAATTAATTTAATAATCTTCTTTAATAAATACTAAAATGGGTGATTTTATCTTTTAGAAACTAATTAAATTGTTTTCTATTTATAATGTATATATATTTGTATATATCGTAAATAAATAAACTTTGTTTAAAATTTAATAAATAAAGGCATGTTTTTCAATTCTAATATTTTTGGTAATTTGGAAATTTGATTTAATTTAATATTAAATAAATAACCATATGATTTTAATATACCTAAGATAAATTTAATTGTTTAAAATGATTCTAGCCAAAGTTTAAATTTAAACAAAAAGTTTGTTTTGTTCTTTTTAAATATAGCTGATAGAATAAGTAATTTATTAAATAAGAGACAAATTCTTTTATGAATTATTTTAATTTAATAATGAGTTTTTTTAAACAATATTAATAATGAAATGTTTTTACAAATGGATTTTTAATACAACTAGAAATTGTTATTTTAAATATATATGTGTGTGTGTGTGTGTGTATTTGGAAAGATATAATTTGTATGTTTAAAATAAAATCTTTCAAAAATGTTTAAAATAAAATAAACTTTATAAATATTAAACTTAAGTATAAATCAAATGTATGGTATTAACATAAGTATAAAAATAAATAATAAGTGAATTAAGTATTGGATAGTTTAAGTTTAAAATAAAAGGAAAGGTAAAATTGTAAATTGTTCAAGTATAAAAAGTATATGAATATAAATTAAGTAACACACCAAAACAAATGACTTAAACAACTTCATATAAAAAAATAAATGCTGCCAGGCAAGTGAAATATGTATATGAAAGAGATAAGACAAGAAAATAAAGCAACCGGGCAAAAGTAATATATTATGTAACCAGTAAATAGATGCAAGGCAAGAATGAAACAAGTAAGAAATAAGACAAAAGAAAATATCTATGTATACAAATAAGATAAGTATGAGACATAAAGTACTCATGCATTCAATGAAAGCACAAACAAAGTCAATTCGAATTTTTCCAAAATCCTTTCAGCCTCCAAGATAAGAATCTTGCCTGATAAGATAAAAAAAATAAAGACAAAGAAAACGCCTTTACCAGTAAATACCTAACCAATGCAAAACTCTTTTCTATATATTTACATCATTTCGGTTTCATTTCCATTCATCAAAACTTTGCATATCAGAGAACATGTGAGGACCCGCAAATCCGTACTCCTTGAATATACACTAATCTCCATTGATTAACTCAAGATGAACGGAAATACGAATTCTCAGGATTTAAGAAAAAAAAGAAAAAGAAAAAGGTAGAAGAAGAGAGAAAAGATAGAACAGAACAGAAAGAAACAACAGAACAACATCAGAATCTCACAATTCACAGCGGAACAACATATAATAGATAAATGAATAATCTTTAAACAAAGAACAATATAAGTTATTACATTACAACACATTACATTACATCATCAGAGTGAATAACAACAAACAACAACAAACAGCGGAAAAGAAATACTATATACTAGTGAATACGCCATGCCATCCAGCTTGCCTCCAGCAACTCCTGAATTCCAGAATATCCTGATAAACCTTACTCTTGACTGCCCGTGTGGAAATTGGCGGGCACCCAGAGTTTAGGAAGGAAAACAATAAACTCCGAGTCAGTCATGTGACTGGTGTGAGAACTAAAACAGATTATTTTTCTTTAAAATCAAAACAGAGGAATTTTTTTTAAAAGTCAATTCGCAATGCTTTTAAAAATGAGACTACCATAAGGCCTCCCGCACACACACACAATGCAAACGCAGAATCAGAGGAGATTTCTCCTTATGATAGTCAAAGATGCTTGATACGCATTAAAAAGAAACATTTGACATTATTACTAGTGCATAGTGTAGGGAAAATCATTTCGAAAGTAAAGATATAAATCTTAGCCAACATACGACCATTATCGTATGCCTACTATAGCTACCATGTTCAATAGAAGGTTATCGCCACATTCCATGGCAGGTTATACAACTAAAACCGTACAGGGTTCGTATTGTTTCTTTGGATTTCCAAAAAATGGTCAGGCCAAGGAACTTCCCATTGCCACATGGAAACGCCTCTGGAAAGACGCCTCGAGAACCTAACCGGATCTCTGTCAACACAAGGCCGGGTTACCTCTGCAAAAATAGGTTACTACTGACGCGCGTATGACACCCCCCGGTTGTAACAACCTTTATCTGAAGATCCTCAACCAACATCAATCACAAAGTCATATAAATTTGCAATATTCACATAAGTTAAGTATATGGGCTCCATACCATGATACCACCTCTATCCAGAAGGCAATGACATACACTAAGGGGCGCTACTCCCTAGAACCTTGTTGCATCCTTCCTGTTTTGACCATTTCCGGGGTGTGAGGTCCGACGAAGTCTCGTCCACAAAGCCACGCTTTGTACAAAAGCTGTGCTTTGGGTCAACAAATGATCAAAGTAATGATCACCAAGATAAATGATCAAATAAATGATCATATCACAAATGATTAAACAATGATCATCCCACAGCAACACTTTGCATGCCACACTACAAAATTGGTAGTATATCACTAATAATCTTCAACTACATAACCTCTGAGCTCGTACATCTCAGAGAAGGATGTTAAGCTAAGAGAATAAATTCTCCGCCACCAACAAAAATATATTTGAAAGAGATCAGATTTATATCTCAATTTGTAATGTCAGACATACAATCCATACAAGTCTGTTTCGGGCTCGAACAGAACCGAAGGGACTTCCAAAGAAGTCCTTGCAATCCGGATAATCACTAATCACGACCGGACTTCCCGTCACTAAGGGTGATAAAACCTCTATATCGGAGATCAGCCGATGCAGATTCATTCCACGGTAATCCTTCCATTTTCACAAATGCCCGGTCTTCAACATCGGTCATCAAATGCAATCCATAATGACGTATCCCATATTCGGAATGGGTTATATGACCCCAAGGTCCTTTCCCGGCTAACCCGAATACTGAGCGCTTATTTAAACATAAGTGTAGCATTCAAATTCAAGCAAATCACAACAAATACCTATTTAAAGGTAAGTATTGATAGTTGGATTATTTAACTATCAATAGGCATGCTCAACATCACCAAATTCCAAATCATTTCCCAAATCATTTACTTTTCAAAATATCTTTACTAGATATATCTTTCCACACTTCAAAAATAAGTCAACGTTTATTTTTAATCAAATTCCCCTTTCTTTTATAAATTCCATAGTGAATTTACAATTCCAAAATATCTATGAATATACGATTTCCAAATCGATTTCTAATATTCATTTTCAATTTGTCTTCAAAAAGATAAATTCTCAAACCGTTTCATTTCACATTGGAAAAACATTTCCATGCTTATTTATTTATAAGTAATTCACAAATCCATTTATTTTCAATACTTAGAAAATATTCAATATACTTAATATTGAAATTAAGTATATATTTCATTCTTAAGGAAAACATTCACTTAACACATTTATTTGGGTCAAAACGAATGTTGCGTAAAACATCGTTACGACGACCCAAAATCACTAGTATAGGGATTCGAAATTTAGATAGATATATAAATCCGAATACTATACAAAAACATTTCCTTTCGGAAATCATTTACTATAACAACTGTGTTATAGTCCACCATTTCCTTATTTCTCGAAAACGTCTATTTCAACAATGAATGTTGAAATCTATGTTTTCGATGTTTAATACATTTTAAAACACCGTCAAAATGATTAACTTCATTTTATAATATTCATTTCCCCAAGCATATCCATTTTATCTGATAATATATTCACTGTCCAAAATCGTGAATATACTTCCTTAACCAATTTCAACATTCAATTTATCAAACTCCATTGATTTCGAATTTATAAACCATGTCTATAAATTCCATTCCTATTTATAAGCTTCGATTTATAAATCTCCTTTATTAATCCAATTCAATTTATATAACTCAATTTTATACTAGAAGTCCATATTATAAGTTAAGAACTTATAATCCATTTATTTACAAATCGTTCTTTTAAAACTTTACAAGTTACAAATCTTATTCACTTATGAATTCATTTATAATTCATTTTAACGCTTATAAATACTCGTTTTATAATTCCTATATTTTTAATTTATAAATATCAAATTTTAAATCTTTTATATAAATTATTTTTAAAACAATTCAAAAATCCCAATTTAACTAAATTTATTCTTTTAATAATTTACAAATCGTTATTTAAAGCTTGTATACTTCAAAATCATACTTAAGTATTATTTTCCAAAAAATCATAACTTTTATGAAAATAAAATTATAACGTTTATTTATTTTAACAATTGATAATTTAATAAAACGTATACTTTCGAAAATCACTTTAAAATTCCTTTTAAAAACCAAAATCATTATTTTAAAACTTCAAAAATGGATCTGATGATGCAGCAGCACCAAATAGTCAATCACGACATCCAAATATCATATATCGATATGATAATCAACAAATATCACAATATCTGTAAATAAATCAATACAGTTGAGGAATCCAGTTGGATCCCTCCAACCTGTTTCCCTGCATCCAAAGATGTTAGCACAATACCAATTCCGTTCCAGTACGGAATTCTCGCGGTATATAGGATTTATAAATTATTATCCGCTATTATGCGGCGCAATAAGGTCTCATCCGCTATATAATGCGGGAAATCAACTCCAAATACATAAATAATACCAATTTCACTATACTGTGAAATATTCGCGGTATATGTTTTTAATAAATAACCTCCGCTTACTAACGGCGTATAATGTCTATTTTAACAATCAATAGATAAGAATCATCATTCAAACATACATTCAAGAATTTTAAATCTAACTATTTAAAATTAAAATCGAAACCGATTCGAATGAGTGAGAAGTTCTCACCTTGATTTCAATTTCGTTTCAGCGTTTTATTTCGAATAAAATTAAACGTGCGTTTAGTTTTAACCAAAATTTACAATAGCTCCAAACGACTCCAATCCAATTCCATAGCGTAGTGCTCGTCCATACGATTCCAACGCAACTGGTTTCGTGAATTTTCGATCTCGTATGAAAAAGTTATGACATTTATAAGTTTATACGAATTTATATACAATAAATTTTCAATAATTTATTTTCTATTTAAACCAAGATTTCATCACCCCCGTTCGTTTTTGCTTCAGGAAATCTGGGCCGCACACTGTATCTTCTCCCCCATCCCAGTTTCACGTTCAAACACGTGAGAATGAACCAACTAGCCACCATCTAGGGTTCCATTTTGCCGCTACTACGAACAACGTGGAGACGATCAGGGACCATCACCGCGAAGGCCATCACGAACACTATCTTCGGCCGTGACAAGGTTGAACTCGGCCCTCCCCTCACCTCGAACTGCGTGCGCGACCTGATGGTCAACGCGGGCCCGTAGCCCCCACCTCGTCGCGAATTAGATGATCTCCACCATTCACATCAAGGTTCTCATCTTCCTCTACAATTTATCAGTTGACAACTGTTGCTAAAAACGTGTGGATTTGGAAAGATTGAGGAGGAAAGAGATTGATTTTCGACCATAGGAAATATTGGAGGCGGCGGCCACGAAACTAGGGTTAGGGTTTTCTGAATTTTGCAAAAGTGAAATATAAGGGGCTTATATAGAAAATTTCTCAAACACTATTCATCCCGAAATTTCCGAACTCCAAACGAAGCGTGCCGGTTGGCGTTCCTAAGGTTTACCCCGCGTTTCGAACACAATGGAATGTGTTTCGGAGGCTAATTCAATCATTTGTGCGAGTTATGGCAATAAACGTTCGATTTAAAATTAAATCGGTAAATCAAATTTTTAGGCGTTTTAGCTTGCCCCGGACAAACGGTAAATCCGATTGACATGAAATTTGAAAATATATAATAATATAACATTACGGATCCGATGAAACTAGTTTCGTCGAAATCGGAGACTGTTTGAAAAATGGCTATTTTAACTCGCCAAATAAATATTAAAACAATTTCGATGCGTTTCGAGCTGCCACGGTCAAACGAAAACTCTGATTGCTACGAAAATTGAAATCCGATAATAACAAACTATTATGGATCCAATGGAACTAGTTTCGTCCAATTCTGAGACTGTTCGAAAAATGGCTAATTTCACTAGTCGATTAAATATTAAAATATTCAATTTTCACAAATTAACTTTTAATTCGATTTTAAAAGTTCTAAAATATCGTTCCAACTCCAATATGATAAAATAAAATTTTACGAATCATTTTCAATCATGTTTAACCCAATTTTCAATTATTTCTGTAATTTCACATATTAAATTATCGATTTAATTATCAAATTAAATCCAGATATTCGAAATAAAATTTATTCGACTTATAAATTTCACTTGTTAATATTTAAAATTAATTAAATATTCAAATTTTAATTAATAAAAATTCTGGGTCGTTACATACTTCCCCCTTTAAAAGAATTTCGTCCTCGAAATTACCAAGCAAGAAAAGTTACAGAATCTATTAACTTTCCCAAAATCCATAGTTAAACTTCTTACAATTACTTTACTAAGTTTTCAAATCATACTTAGTTATCTTTTCAAAAACAACTACTATTGTTTAACTTTCAACTCCAAATCATAATTTAGTTTCCACAAAGTTTTCCCATTTACTAAAAAATATTATAATACCTTAAATTTTCGGAAAAATTCACCAGAGTCTCCTTTGCGCGGCTCGATCCGAAAAAATGACAGTATATATATCACAAATATACATCTCATCAAGTGATGAGGCATCCGCAGGGAAAAAAGTGTAAAAGTACGGTATGTAATCCGAGATATGTACCTTATATTTTATTAGCAAGCATATACGGCTAATATAGCGCGAAAGCGAGCTCCAAACGCGAAGCAATGCGCAATCAGCACCTACTAACACTCAACAAACCATGAGAACATGCATATATGGAAGTAATATCAATATACAATATATATAGCAACATAACTACTACATATGCCGACATAGCAAATGCAACAAAAACAACAAATGCAACCATCAATCAACTATCATTCAACTATCATCCAACAAATTCATAACCAAATAAATATTCATTCATTTCTCATTAATATTAATGAATTGGTTTTCAATTTAAATCACATTTAATTCACTAACATTGGATTTTACTAACATTCATTCTCAATTCAATTAGTTAACATTCACTAATTTACATTCAAGTTGGTTCACTTCCACATTCAAATCAAATTCACTTAACTTCCAATTTGATTTATATCTTTCAATTTGATTTCAATGATTCATAGCCTTCCATTTCATTAATTCATTTTCATTTAACACTTAATGAAATATACACAAATCAACTAACAAGCAAATAACAACCAATATTTATTCAATTTACATTCAATTTGGTCCAACACTTTTAATTCCAATTGGTTTATATTAAATTGACTTCCATTCAATTTATTCAATTTCCCAACTTCATTAACTTTTAATGAATTAACACTTACATTCAATTTATCAACATTCAATCCATTAATTTATTCAATTTCTAATTCCTTTAACAATGTAAAGTTGAATTTCATTTGTATAACTCAAGTTCAAATTCTTAATGACTTCACTTCATTAATTTACTTATTAATTTACTTCGATACCAGAATCAACTTTATTTAACTTTACTTAAGTTATATTCCATTTTAAACATCATTTGTTTAACTTAACTTAAGTTTCCACTTATAAAACCAATTCAGATTTCAATTTTTAATTAACTTTTACTTAACCTTTATCAAAGTCAAATTTTATCACTTAATCAAAATCACATTTTATTTTGCTTAACAAAATTTGTTTAACCATTTTAATAATTGGTTTCACTTACATCTTCACCTTTAATAAGTTATACAACTTATATTTCAACTATTACCACTTAGATTTAATTGATTCACTTATACTTAATTTAATTTAACTCCATCCTTTAAGTTAAATTTATTCTATCAAAATTTAAATGGTATAAGTTATCAACTCATTTATCATTTTAGTTATAATTTCATACTTATAATTCATTTGCTTATATAATTTATTCTTTTACAGCTGTTGTTTTTATTTAACTTATTCAAACAACTAAACAAACAATTATATACACTTTAATAATTCTGAAAAATTATTCTTTTATATAAAAAATATAATCAAGGTAAAATTAGTTCATTTACCCAATTTAAAACAATACTATGTCGAATTGTTCTATTCAAGTGTTTAGAAACCCCTTCGGCACAGTTGTGCAGACCGTGCTGACGAAGGTTCATATGCCACTCAATAAACCAATAATCACAATATAAAATAATGTTATATTCACTAACAAATACACACTCGTATCTATTATTACACTCAACTCATTCTAGAGTACTACTGACTCTATCTCTAATGAGTAATACCCAACAGAGCCATGGTTGTCGCTTAACCATAAACTCTGATACCAGATGTGAGGACCCGCAAATCCGTACTCCTTGAATATACACTAATCTCCATTGATTAACTCAAGATGAACGGAAATACGAATTCTCAGGGTTTAAGAAAAAAAGAAAAAGAAAAAGGTAGAAGAAGAGTGAAAGATAGAACAGAACAGAAAGAAACAACAGAACAACATCAGAATCTCACAATTCGCAGCGGAACAACATATAATAGATAAATGAATAATCTTTAAACAAAGAACTATATCAGTTATTACATTACAACACATTACATTACATCATCAGAGTGAACAACAACAAACAACAACAAACAGCGGAAAAGAAATACTATATACAAGTGAATACGCCATGCCATCCAGCTTGCCTCCAGCAACTCCTGAATTCCAGAATATCCTGATAAACCTTACTCTTGACTGCCCGTGTGGAAATTGGTGGGCACCCAGAGTTTAGGAAGGAAAACAATAAACTACGAGTCAGTCATGTGACTAGTGTGAGAACTAAAACAGTTTATTTTTCTTTAAAATCAAAATAGAGGAATATTTTTTTTTAAAGTCAATTCGCAATGCTTTTAAAAATGAGACTACCATAAGGCCTCCCGCGCACACACACAATGCAAACGCAGAATCGGAGGAGATTTCTCCTTATGATAGTCAAAGATGCTTGATACGCATTAGAAAGAAACATTTGATATTATTACTAGTGCATAGTGTAGGGAAAATCATTTCGAAAGTAAAGATATAAATCTTAGCCAACATACGACCATTATCGTATGCCTACTATAGCTACCATGTTCAATAGCAGGTTACCGCCACATTCAATGGCAGGTTATACAACTAAAACCGTACAGGGTTTGTATTGTTTCTTCGGATTTCCAACAAATAGTCAGGCCAAGGAACTTCCCATTTCCACATGGAAACGCCTCTGGAAAGACGGCCGGAGAACCTAACCGGATCTCTGCCAACACAAGGCCGGGTTACCTCTGCAAAAATAGGTAACTACTGACGCGCGTATGCCACCCCTCGGTTGTAACAACCTTTATCTGAGGATCCTCAACCAACATCAATCACAAAGTCATATAAATTTGCAATATTCACATAAGTTAAGTATCTGGGCTCCATACCATGATACCACTTTTATCCAGAAGGCAATGACATACACTAAGAGGCGCTACTACCTAGAACCTTGCTGCATCCTTCCTGTTTTGACCATTTCCGGGGTGTGAGGTCCGACGAAGTCTCGTCCATAAAGCCACGCTTTGTACAAAAGTTGTGCTTTGGGTCAACAAATGATCAAAGTAATGATCACCAAGATAAATGATCAAACAAATGATCATATCACAAATGATTAAACAATGATCATCCCACAGCAACACTCAGCATGGCACACTACCAAATTGGGAGTATATC
Organism: Allium cepa; assembly: GCA_030765085.1. Lineage (NCBI taxonomy): Eukaryota > Viridiplantae > Streptophyta > Magnoliopsida > Asparagales > Amaryllidaceae > Allium > Allium cepa. The sequence continues at coordinate 204,379,553 of CM060934.1, read as the reverse complement.
ACTAATAATCTTCAACTACATAACCTCTGAGCTCGTACGTCTCGAAGAAGGGTGTTAAGCTAAGAGAATAAATTCTCCACCACCAACAGAAATATATTTGAAAGTGATCAGCTTTATATCTCAATTTGTAATGTCAGACATACAATCCATACAAGTCTGTTCCGGGCTCGAACAGAACCGAAGGCACTTCCAAAGAAGTCCTTGCAATCTGGTTATTCACTAATCACGACCGGACTTCCCATCACTAAGGGTGATAAAACCTCTATATTGGAGATCAGCCGATGCAGAGTCATTCGACGGTAATCCTTCCTTTTCACAAATGCCCGGTCTTCAACACCGGTCATCAAATGCAATCCATAACGACGTATCACATATTCGGAATGGGTTATACGACCCCAAGGTCCTTCCCCGGCTAACCCGAATAGTGAGCGCTTATTTAAAAATAAGTGTAGCATTCAAATTCAAGCAAATCACAACAAATACCAATTTAAAGGTCAATATTGATAGTCGGATTATTTAACTATCAATAGGCATGCTCAGCATCACTAAATTCCAAATAATTTCCCAAATCATTTACTTTCCAAAATATCCTTACTAGATATATCTTTCCACACTTCAAAAATAAATCAACGTTTATGTTTAATCAAATTCCCCTTTCTTTTATAAATTCCATAGTGAATTTACAATTCCAAAATATCTATGAATATACGATTTCCAAATCGATTTCTAATATTCATTTTCAATTTGTCTTCAAAAAGATAAATTCTCAAACCGTTTCATTTCACATTGGAAAAACATTTCCATACTTATTTATTTATAAGTAATTCACAAATCCATTTATTTTCAATACTTAGAAAATATTCAATATACTTAACATCGAAATTAAGTATATATTTCATTCTTTAAGGAAAACATTCACTTAACACATTTATTTGGGTCAAAACGAATGTTGCGTAAAACATCGTTACGACGACCCAAAATCACTAGTATAGGGATTCGAAATTTAGATAGATATATAAATCCGAATACTATACAAAAACATTTCCTTTCGGAAATCATTTACTATAAGAACTGTGTTATAGTCCACCATTTCCTTATTTCTCGAAAACGTCTATTTCAACAATGAATGTTGAAATCTATGTTTTCGATGTTTAATACATTTTAAAACACCGTTAAAACGATTAACTTCATTTTATAATATTCATTTTCCCAAGCATATCCATTTTATCTGATAATATATTCACTGTCCAAAATCGTGAATATACTTCCTTAACCAATTTCAACATTCAATTTATCAAACTCCATTGATTTCGAATTTATAAACCATGTCTATAAATTCCATTCCTATTTATAAGCTTCGATTTATAAATTTCCTTTATTAATCCAATTCAATTTATATAACTCAATTTTGTACTAGAAGTCCATATTATAAGTTAAGAACTTATAATCCATTTATTTACAAATCGTTCTTTTAAAACTTTACAAATTACAAATCTTATTAACTTATGAATTCATTTATAATTCATTTTAACGCTTATAAATACTCGTTTTATAATTCCTATATTTTTAATTTATAAATATCAAATTTTAAATCTTTTATATAAATTGTTTTTAAAACAATTCAAAAATCCCAATTTAACTAAATTTATTCTTTTAATAATTTACAAATAGTTATTTAAAGCTTGTATACTTCAAAATCATACTTAAGTATTATTTTCCAAAAAATCATAACTTTTGTGAAAATAAATTATAACGTTTATTTATTTTAACAATTGACAATTTAATAAAACGTATACTTTCGAAAATCACTTTAAAATTCCTCTTAAATACCAAAATCATTATTTTAAAACTTCAGAAATGGATCCGATGATGCAGCAGCACCAAATAGTCATTCACGACATCCAAATATCATATATCGATATGATAATCAACAAATATCACAATATCTGTAAATAAATCAATACAGTTGAGGAATCTAGTTGGATCCCTCCAACCTGTTTCCCTGCATCCAAAGATGTTAGCACAATACCAATTCCGTTCCCGTACGGAATTCTCGCGGTATATAGGATTTATAAATTATTATCCGCTATTATGCGGCGCAATAGGGTCATCCGCTATATAATGCGGGAAATCAACTCCAAGTACATAAATAATACCAATTTCACTATACTGTGAAATATTGGCGGTATATGTTTTTAATAAATAACCTCCGCTTACTAATGGCGTATAATTCTATTTTAACAATCAATAGATAACAATCATCATTCAAACATACATTCAAGAATTTTAAATCTAACTATTTAAAATTAAAATCGAAACCAATCCGATTGACTGAGAAGTTCTCACCTTGATTTCAATTTCGTTTCAGCGTTTTATTTCGAATAAAACTAAATGTGCGTTTAATTTTACCCAAAATTTGCACTAGCTCCAAACGACTCCAATCCAAAGCCATAGTGTAGTGCTCGTCCATACGATTCCAACGCAACTGGTTTCATGAATTTTCGATCTCGTATGAAAAAGTTATGACATTTATAAGTTTATACGAATTTGTATACAATAAATTTTCAACAATTTATTTTATATTTAAACCAAGATTTTATCACCACCATTCATTTTTGCTTCAAGAAATCTAGGCCGCACCCTGTATCTCCTCCCCCATCCCCAGTTTCACATTCAAACACGTGAGAATGAACCCACTAGCCACCATTAGGGTTCCATTTTGCCGCTACTACGAACAACGTGGAGACGACCAGGGACCATCACCGCGAAGGCCATCACGAACACTATCTTCGGCCGTGACAAGGTTGAACTCAGCCCTCCTCTCGCCTCGAACTGCGTGCGCGACCTGATGGTCAACGCGGGCCCGTAGCCCCCACCTCGTCGCGAATTAGACGATCTCCACCGTTCACATCAAGGTTCTCATCTTCCTCTACAATTTATCAGTTGACAACTGTTGTTAAAAACGTGTGGATTTGAAAAGATTGAGGAGGAAAAGAGATTGATTTTCAGCCATAGGAAATATTGGAGGCGGCGGCCACGAAACTAGGGTTAGGGTTTTCTGAATTTTGCAAAAGTGAAATATAAGGGGCTTATATAGAAAATTTCTCAAACACTATTCATCCTGGAATTTCCGAACTCCAAACAAAGCGTGCCGGTTGGCGTTCCTAAGGTTTACCCCACGTTCCGAACACAATGGAACGTGTTTCGGAGGCTAATTCAATCATCTGTGCGAGTTATGGCAATAAACGTTCGATTTAAAATTAAATCGGTAAATCAAATTTCTAGGCGTTTTAGCTTGCCCCGGACAAACGGTAAATCCGATTGACATGAAATTTGAAACCATACAATAATATAACATTACGGATCCGATGAAACTGGTTTCGTCGAAATCCGAGACTGTTTGAAAAATGGCTATTTTAACTCGCCAAATAAATATTAAAACAATTTCGATGCGTTTCGAGCTGCCAAGGTCAAACGAAAACTCCGATTGCTATGAAAATTGAAATCCGATAATAACAAACTATTACAGATCCAATGGAACTAGTTTTGTCCAATTCTGAGACTGTTCGAAAAATGGCTAATTTCACTAGTCGATTAAATATTAAAATATTCAATTTTCACAAATTAACTTTTAATTCGATTTTAAAAGTTCTACAATATCGTTCCAACTCCAATATGATATAATAAAATTTTACGAATCATTTTCAATCATGTTTAACCCAATTTTCAATTATTTCTGTAATTTCACATATTAAATTATCGATTTAATTATCAAATTAAATCCAGATATTCGAAATAAAATTTATTCGACTTAAAAATTTCACTTATTAATATTTAAAATTAATTAAATATTCAAATTTTAATTAATAAAAATTCTAGGTCGTTACAGAACACATAAGCACTACGGTCTTATAACCTTAAGCAACAACTCCAGCAATTAAAAGCAAGAAGATTTAGTAGGAAGATCAAAGCAAAAACAGTTTACAGTTTTAAAGGTTCAATCTATTTTCAAACAAGAAGTTCTCTTTCCATCTTCTTAAAACAATGGTGAGCAACTTTTAAAAATCTAAAATTTTATCTGGTTGCCTGCTATTTATGTGATAAATATTGTAGCGTGTATATAGGTAAATGAAATCTGCTGAAATCTGCTGTATGCATGATATACGAATGTCCTCTGTTATGTTTTTTTCCCGGTATTCCTGTTTATTTTAAATTCATATTCCTTTTTGATTCAATTTCTGTTAGGATTTAGTTTACAAACCAAAATTGTATGTTTAGTAAGTTTTAAAATTCAATTAAGTTAATATAAACTGGGATTGGCTTTGGAAAACCTAACAATTGAGCAAGTTGAAAGTTAACTAAAATTTCAATCATCCTGTTTTCTAGATTCATGAATATAAATTGAATAGTAAAATCAAAATATGATTTTTAAAACAAAAAATATAATTTTTAGTAAACAGGTTAAGGTGAAGTTCTGGGTTCATCAAAATATGAGTTTTTGTTGATCTCCGATGATCATTGTGTGCTGGAGGGTTGTGTTTCTCTCTGATGATAGAGGAGTGATAGGATAGTAAGGCAAAAATACCAGAAGATGTTCAAGATCTTTGTGGAGGCGCAAGTGATTGATTTAAGTCTAGAACCCTAGTTTTTACTGTGATTTAAGAATCGATCACTACGGCTTGTGTAGTTGATCGAGTGTAGCAAGTTTGTGGGGGATGGTAGCTGGGCCGTAGTCGAAGACGATGTCGGAGTTTCAGAACCTACGGTGGTCGGAGTTGTGAGGACGAGGTGATTTCAGGTTTTGGGTTGGTGATATCCAGTTTCTTCCAGATTTTGGAATTGGGTGCTCGATGGTGATTTCTGGGTGTTGGACATGATTTGTCGATCATGGTGGTTTGCAGAGTTGTTCTTTGACGGGTTGCGATCATCGTTGATGATCAATGGTGGCCGGAGCCACCGTGCATATGCACGGTGTGGTGATTTGTTAGGTGATGTTTTAGTTAGGTTGTGAAAGCAGAGGAGGTTGCTCGAGCTAAACTCTAGTGATTCGAGTGTTGGACTCGAAGTAACCTAGGGTTTTGCTCGAGGAAAATATACATCGCCTCGGGTAGAATTTCTAGCTACAGGTTTAACCTGTAAGTTTTTAAATTTTTAAAACTGGGTTTTAAATAGTGAAATAGGTATTTGAATCAAAGATAAGTTTGGATTCAAATGAAGTTTGAATCTCGATTTTAAAATAAAATTAAGTTTTTAAAATTTAAATTGTTTGAACAACTTTAAAATGTTAAATAGTTTGAATTTAAAAGTAAAGCTTTAAATAAAATAGGGATTTTAACCTTAGTTTAAATCTGATTCAAAGATAAATTTGAATCTTAACTTTGAAATAAAAGAAGATTTTAAATTGTTTTAAATAGTTTGAATGATAAAGTAAGTTTTTAAATTGATTTGAATTCAAAATGGAATTGTGTTTTATATTCTTTTAATCTTCTATTATAAGATAAATAATTCTTTAACTTGTGAAATTAAAAGGGGTTTTGAAATTGTTTTAAACTTGTTAAAGTTAATTTGTTTTCATTTTAAATCTTAAATTTAAAATGAAATTTTAAAAGTAAAATTTGAAATTAAATTGTTTTTGTATACCTTGTTAATGATAATTTGATCATTTGTAAGAAAAATGTTTTTATAATTGAAGATTTAATGATTTGTAATCATTAAATTAATTAAATGGATAATTATTGATTTGAATTAATTAATTTAGTAATTAAAGTTTTAAATTAGTTAATTAAGGATTAAGTTAACTAATTTAGGATAAATTAATTGGTAATTAAGGATCATTAATTAAATAGGATTTGAATTTTTAATTAATGATTGGTAGTTAATTAATTATATAAATAAAAATTAATTAATGGATTATTAAAGACTAATTAATTGGTAATTAGTAATGTTTAATCTAAGTTAATTACTTACGCAAGCAATTAAATAATTGTTAATAGCTAATGAAGGTCATTAACTAGAATTATTTAATAATTAATTAATGTGATTAATTCTTAATAATTAATTAGATTAATTAATTTTGAATTTAATATGAATTGTTTAAGTTAATTAAGTTTAATTAATTTAAATAATCATTGATGATGTGATAAGTATAATTACTTAGGGAAGTAATAATGGTAATTACTGGATGTAATTAACTGGGGATGATTTAATAATGGAAGTAATTTGAGTATAATTACTTTGTGTAATTAATCAAGGATTAATTAAAAGAAAATTAATTAAGGAGTAATTAATTTATTTGATGGTGAAAGGGAAGTTAATTACTGAATGGTATTAATCAGGGGTGATTAATAAATGTGGATTAATTGAGGATTAATTACTTAAGGTAATTGATCTAAATTGGATAATTAATTAAAATATAATTATAAATCATTAATAAATATAATTAAATTATGTAATTAAAGGTTTATCAATTAAGATTAATTAATCAAAAATAAGTAATTAAAGAGTAATTAATTAGTGTAATTAAAGATTAATGTGATTAATTATAGGTAATCAATTTAATAAGTAATTAGAGGTTAATTTCAGTGTTTTAGTTAAGGATAATTAATTTGTGAAAATAATTAAAGGATAATTACTTGAATTTAATTAAAGACAATTAATCAAGGATGATTAATTAAATTGAATAATTGGATAATGATAACATTAATTGATTGATAATTGATTAATAGTTATATAAGCAAGATTAACAACGGTGAAGTAATTAATTTAATTTACTTTAAACTAATTAGAGATGAAGTGATTAATTTAATTCATTTTGAATTAATTATAGCTAGTGTGACTGCTTATATATGGATTGACGATATTGTTTACCTTGAATGGTTTGATATTTCAAATATGAAATAAATGATGCCGTGTGAAATGTATGCTTTGATTTAAGTATGGTGATAATATGGATTATCTGTTGTGATGATAATATGGATTATCTGTTTATGATGATAATGTTGATTATCTATTGTGATATTGTGAATTATCTATCTGTGTGTATATAGATAATATTGAATTGTATTATTTTAAACTTTAAAACAACTTGGCCTTAAAAGATGGCGTTTGGATTTCGATGAGACCGGGATCGGGTTTCCATATTTGGACATCCGAAAACCACATCGATCCAAATTAAACGTTAGGTCGTGAATTCTCAAGTGAAGATTCGAAGTGCAAGGGTTATCGTCGTTAGCTCTAAGGGTGATTCCAAAATGAGTGTAACGAGATAATGCCTTCGGTTTCGTACAAACCCGGAATTAACTTGTATGGATTGAATGCTTTCAGAACATCGTGAGGTGGGCGATGAGCATTCTAAGAGATGTGTTCTCTAAAGGTAATCGCAGCCTCAAGCCTCATCAACCGGGAATGGCTAAAACAGGGGAGGTGTAGCAAGGTTAGGTAGGTCATGCCCAAGCAGGACTAGATTTTCCCCTGTCTAGATGTCCATTTTTATTTCGGCTGTATGGGTAGTTTTGAGCTCCAACTGCCGGGGTTATCTTGTTCTGGACTATTCAGTAAGGAATGGTTCCAGCCTTGTGTTGCAGGGGAGTTAGGGTGGCTCCTCGGTACGGTGATCTAGGCCACGTACTGTGACGGGCGGTACCCCAGTAGCCCTGCTATGGATGGAAACCCATTTTCCCTATGAGACCCTACGGTTTTGATGGTATTACCCACTTTTGTGGCTAGTAGCTGGAATTTAATCATGTAACAATTTTGGCTATTTTCTATTTACTTGAAAACCCTAGACCCTATTATAATATCACTGGATTTCCTATTAAATGATTTGGTTAGCGTAAGGTAAAAATTTACCCGTGTTTATGTGTAGGGAGTCTTACGTGATACCTTTTGTTTCCAAATGTTTTTCAAAGTTAAGCAACTTTAACCTTTTACTCACACCAGACCCATGTCTGACTCGGAGTTTATTTCTGTTTTTCCTAAACTCTCGGGTACTCAAATTTTTACGAGTAGCCAAGAAATTCAGGTTAGCTTTGACGAATTCTGGAGGAGCAATGGAGCAGGAGGCTTCCACGTTGTAGATATATATAGTGTTCCGCTGTGTTGGTATCCCTGTGTTGTATTGTATATTGAATTGTATAACTAGACAGGTGTTTATAAATATCTAGTATGTGAGGTGTAAACCATGTAACTCTGATTATGGTTGTATACTATGTAATACTTATTTGATTAATATAATTTATTCGTTCCACTGTTGAGATTCTGATGTTGTTTCTTCTTTCTTCTCTATCTTTTCCCTTTTCTATCCCTTTCTTTCTTCAAGATGATACGACTTTCTGTGGGTAGAAAGTCGGGTCGTCACAACTTTACTTTACTTTAGACACTAGTATAATAGCATATTGTATTACGCATGTAGATAGTTTAATGGATCCTTAGGAGATGTGAATCCTAAACATCTCTTAAGTTATTGCACTCACATTGACACTAGATAGAAGATGTCAAACCCTGTAAAAATATCCATTGCCGTTACAATTATATTTATTTACTGTTGATTTAACTATATAAGATCTTTTAGTTCTGACTTGAGTGCTTTGTATTTCCAATTCGCTCGGGTCATTCTGAGGTTTTCAGTTTATCAAAAACTGCTTTTTGGAGGATGAAGACGAAGATTTTGTACTACTATTACTTGTTATATGCATTCCACCGCATCATATTGATCCGCTACATTTATTTATTTATTTCTGTTATAGGTAACTCTGATTTTGTGTTCTAAAGGAATAATCAAATGTATTTTTAAAATAGCTTCATGAACTGTTATTTGATTATTATATTTTGTCATTCCGCTCCGAGATCTTGTATTTGTTTTATTTCTTTCTCTCCTTTTCTTATTTACCGCATAACAATATGCCCCTTTGACTGGTCTGAGTTTGACGTGTGTGGTTTATCGTCGATTTAAATCGCCCAAAAAGGCAAGTCGTTACAGTTGGTATCAGAGCTCCGGTTTAGTGATAACCTTAGTTTTGTGGGGTCTGACTCTTTAGAAATATGGTAGTAATACCATAGAATGAGTCATTGAGTGTATACATATGAGAGAGCGTATTTTTTAGTGTTATAAAAGGTTTTTGTATCGTGTTAATTTGTTCTGTTTAGTATTTATAAATTCTGATCGATGCATAGGACGCTATGACATTGATTGGGATTTCTAAACACTTAATAGGACAGACCGACACAATAATGTTTTGAAATATAGGTAAATGAAATAATTTTGCTTATTATATATTTTGTTTGTAAAATAACAGACTTAATAAATGATATAGTTGGATGTAATATGTTGTTTGTTTGGCAGAAAATTTTATAAATATTGATCGAAAATAGGGGTTACAAATAAAGTAAATATAAAATGAAAATTTAGAACTTAAGTTTCGGGATTTTGAAAATTCCTTTGAATGATTATGGAATATAATATTAGTATTATTTGGATGTATTTTCCGATGTAAATATTTCATTGTAATTTGGAAGGAAGTTTTAGAAAGAATTTAAAGAAAATACGTTCTGTACTCCCCTCTCTATCATTGGAAAATAAGTTTAGTGATGAGTGCATGCATCATCGACGTTCATTTTCTAGCTTCAAAGTGGGAAGGCTACTGTAGTAATATTATTATACATCTGTTTTGATGAATAAAACCATAATTTTGAATATTTGAATATGATTTGATCTATAAAGGATAAATACATATATTATTAACTAAGCGACAAAATTATACTCGGAGTTTAGTTCTTAAATTTTCCGATGAAGAGTAGTTTTCAGTTAATGTAACAAAATGAAATCCAAATTATTTGAATGTTTAGAAGCTGGTAAGATATGAAATAAGAAATTATATATTAAGAAATTAATGAGATATAAAGAAATAGAAGGTTGTCATTTATAAATTAAGGAATGGAAATAAGAAAATGTAACTATTCAACATTTTGTTAATAAAATAAATATGCTAACTTGTGTAACTTTCTATTGCATTCCAAAAGACACACACACACACACACACAGATATATATATATATATATATATATATATATATATATATATATATATATAAATTACCAAAATGTAAAAAGTTGTAGTGTTAAATAGGACATGTAATAGAATATTGTGCAAGTAAACTTTAGTAAATGAAAGTGTTCAATGGAATTTCTTCTAGATAAGAATTCTGATGTTATAAATTGTTATAAACATAAGTTAATAATTTTAAATGCCACTATTAAATGTAAAGAAGTGAGTAATGCATGAAAAATGATTATAAACTTAAGTTAACATTTTAAGCTATTTATAATCAGATTGAATGGTAAAGGTGAATATTGTAAGTAAATAATTATAAACTTAAATAAATGCTGAAGCCATTTATGATTAAAGGGAGTGCTATTTTAATTGAATGATCATAACTTCAGAAAACATTGAAATGATGTAGAAATGGATTTAACATTCAATAATTATACAAACAGAAGTAATGAATGTGGAAAAAAAATATTAATGGTGAATTAAATTGTAAAGAGATTTTCATTATAATGGATAATCAAATAATTGAAACACAAATAACTTATGTAAGAACTGAATATAAGGTAATGAAAAGAAAATGGCATTGTATGTAGAGTGAGGAATGAATTTTGTAAGTAATTAATGTAAATTAATGAAAATTACCATTGTATGAATGGAAAAATAAACAGTAAATGATAAAAGGAAATCAATGTAAGTAATAAATGTGAAGTAAACTGAAATAAAAAGTATGCAACACTTAAATAATGAATTCATCGATTATTTCAAATAGTTGAAAAAGTGATCATGTAAGTAAATGGATGTGAAGAAAAGGAAATTAGCATTTATGTATAAATGAGAAATGGAATTTTGTAATAACGAATGTAGATTTAAGAAATGATCACTGGAAAAAAGGGTAATAAGAATAAAACTTAAATATTATTTGAAAAACATTGTTTGGTTAGCTCATGGGATGATTGGAGAAAGGGTACTTCTAACCGTATAAAGATGTATGAATAATCTATTAAGTTTTATCTAAGACTGTTGAGTGTATGGTATACTTAGTAGTTTATTTATCATTTTATACAATTAAACGTTTCTGAACCCGGACAAACCATTTGTTTTAATTGAAATGGATGGGTGATTGTTTTCTTTGTTGTAATGATATTTGTACTGTTTGCTTGCAAGTGATCATTGTTATTTTGTGTTGATTTGTTTTGTTATTAGTTGAGAACAACTTAAAATATTTCTCTTTTACATAATTATTAACTTCTTTGGATTATATAAGTGAAATACAGGTATGGAAGCAATAACTACTGCATTTGGTTTCATAAATAAGCGTTGTTTGCTCGACATATAGGTACGTTCTCCGATTACGGTTTCTAGCGGTATTATATTGTTTTTCCATGGTTTAGGACATTTTTTTTGAAAAGTATGATATATATTGTTATTATTGATATTGCTATTTCTCCTAGACCTCTCTGTACAAAGAAGAATCTGACGAAATTTTTTGTGAATATTTGACATTGAAATTTTTTGTGAAATGCTTTCCAAACATTCATTAACTTGAATATAAAAGGTTTAATTATATATAAATTGATATATTTTATTTAAATTATTTAATTATGTAAATTAATTGTCTATAAATTTAATACTTTGAATAAGACATATTGGTTCTTTAGTTCCTTATTTTCCTTAACCCCTTCTTTTTCCTTTTTGAGGACGAAAAGTTTTTAGTGGAGGAGAGTGTAACGAACCATAATTTTCGATGATTAAAAATAGTTAATGTAATAATATTTTGTGAGTTAATGGTGGAATAAATAAAAATTAGTGATTTAATAAAAAGAATGTAACTAGAATGAAATGTAATAGTATTAATTTAAGGTAATTTATAACTGTTTTAAATGTAATTCCAATTAATTAAAATGATTAAAAGGTTACAATTGGTTATAGATTGTAAATTTATTGTAATAAAGTGTATTAATTGATAATTAGATTAAAGAGCAATTGATAATTTAAATGTTGGACTAATTAATGAAATAGCAAGTAATAAAGTGTAATTGAATAAAATTAGTGCTGTGTAAATAACTACAACATTTGTGAGTGGATAACAAACATAGAAATGTGATTAAATATAGAAATGGTGACAACTGTTATTTGTTACCAATTTATTTAATAAATTATAAATAAATGTAAATAAATGTTGCATTAACGTGAGTTAAGACAATAACTGCAAATTATGAATGCAATAAAATGTATAGAAATGTTAATTATATTCACAAGACAATAACTGATTTAAAAAAAGAGTGAAACAAAGATAAATTAATTTATTGGGATTTATGTAAATTTTAATAAAATTTACATAAATTCGGTGTAATTGAAATATGGCTGTTAATAAGGCAGATGAAATTGGAGAATATTATTGTAATAAGCTAGAAACCAATATTGAACATATGCAAAGAGCAATGAATGATGACATAAAAAGATTGAAATCAAATTTAATCAATTTATTGGAAATAAATTATACTTAATTAGAATTCATTTACTTTTGAAACTAAACACCATAATTAGTGTAATATTTAACACTGAATTAATATGTAAACTTGTATAAATCATTATAAATGTCCAAGTAATCAAAAATAATTAACGTAAAAATAGCCATTTTGGCCACCATCTCGGATTTTGATGAAACCAGTTTCATCAGGTCCGTAACAATGAATTATCATAAAGTCTCAAGTTTCGTAGCGATCGAACTTGACATTTAATCGTACAGACTCGAAACACGTAGAAATCAGTTTATTTAAATTCAATTGAAATCAATTTGAAATAAGCTGATTTTAAGCTAACTGCTTCATACAATAGAATTTGGACTTGAAACATCTTCCATTGAATTCAAAAATATCGAAAACATCTATTTTGACATACAGGATGGCCCATTTTCATTCCGGAGACAGAACGGGCTTTTCGGGTCGTATTTGTCGTTTCAAATCTATTTAGATATTATTCATTTCTTATTAGGCTTCGTTAGTATATATTGTTCTGTTCTAACCCTAGCACTCTTCCTATTTCTTATTTCTATACGTACAGGAACTTCTGTCTACTCCTTTCTCCAGTGGCAGAAAACCAATTTGCATTCAAACCCTATTTTCAATATCCAAATCAATTTCAAAATCCAACTCCTCCATACCATATCAAATTATATATCAATTAAAAGCTCGCGATGAGCGCAAGTCAATTCTGCATTTTGTTTTTGATTTGGGTTCATATGTGTCCATAATTTGGGGAATGATTCTCAACCTTTCATTGTGGCATGATCAAATTCGACCGATCGTCGAACCGAGGGTACCGAGTTGTGGAGATTCGAGTGGGGATTGCGTCTGCATTGTTTGTTCATGAAGATAATGGTTGGATTTACCAGAATAATTAGATTAGGTTGCAAAGACAAACGGAGGCGTATGCTTATTACATCAACCCGAGATGAGTGAGTGTCGCGCGTTTCTGGTGAGGGCTTCAGGCCGAGTAGAGGAGGCGAGCATCTACTCGTGGCCGCGACCTGGCCAGCGGCGACATCTTTGAATCGATGCGTACCAGCGGCTATGCTAGGGTTTTCGCATTTGAATGGTCGTGTCGCTTTAGTGTATAGGCGCATGAGTAACGAAGGGCGTGCTGAAGTGGTGAGTTATTTACTTATATTATTATTTTATTTGTTTAATTTAAATCGTATAATGTTCTAATGTCATATCTTTTGCATACGAACTCGGATTCATGCATGGTTTTCTCCACTGCGTTCGTATTGAAATTCCAAAAATTATCGATCTGGTTCGGACAAATAATGAGATTGTTCAAATTTTGGGCTATAATTGTATTTTAAATCGATTTGAAATCGGAGGTGAGTGTTTTGACCCACTCACAATTACTAAACTATCTTATGTTGGTTGAACTAAATTTACGATGTGATTAGAAATTAATTGATCAATGTTCGGTACGTTTAAATTGTCGTTCTAGTTAATTTGACTTTTATTGATTTTAAACATCGTTTAATTTAATACTGAATTTAATTGTCAATTTAATACCTGTTAACGATAATCAGTTAACTATTATTGTTTATTAGTTGATCTGGATAATGATTGTGATGGATGTTTGATTGTTGATATTGGAAAACAAGATATAGTATATTTTTATATTGTTATAGCACTACAAATTCCCTATGGGTTGAAATGATACATACCCGAACGATCTATAGAATAGGGAAAAATCGTTATGGGTTGAAATGATAGACTCGGGCGATTTTGTAGATTTTCTTTAATTCAGGATTGCAGTTTGAAATGATATATAACCGAAAATTTTAAATTGCGGGTTGAAATGATAATTTCCATATCACTCGACTATAGGGTAGAAAATTATATACGGACATCGGATCGGTTAAATTAAATGATTTGATTTCTTTAATTTTTAAATTCAATTAACTGGCATTTTGAAATGGAAATTGATATATATAAACTGAATTATTTTCGATAATTCAAGCGTTAATGCTGAAATTGGAATTGATTTAATGAATTATTCAAAGGATATAAATTGGAATTTCAAAGTGGAAGTATCAAATATAAATGAATTTATCGGAATCGAGTTATTGAAATTTTGGATATAACTTTGAAATCTATTTTAAACTAATTTAAACTATTTTAATTAAATTAATTTATTTTACCAATTTTAAACTAATTAAATTTATTTAATCTATTTTAAACCTGTTTAATATAATTTAAATCTATTTAATCTATTTTAAAATTTATTTAATCTATTTTAAATCTATTCAATATAATTTAAATCTATTTAACCTATTATAAATTTATTAAACCTATTTGAAATCTATTTAAGATAATTTAAATCCATTCAATCTATTTTAATTCTATACAAGTCATTTTAAATCTAATTAAAACAAATTTAAATCAGTTGAAACTACTTTTACTATTTAAACTACTTACATCTATTTCAAACTATTTTTTTTACAAAAAATATTAAACTATTTATGACTATCTAAACTATTTTCTAAAATTTCAGACTATGTAAGCTTGAAGTATTTATATTTAAATCCTTGATGATGTTACAACTTAAGTTGGAATTTGAAATTGATATCTTTTTGTAAAATGGCATATTTGAGTAAATATGATTTTGCAAGCAAATATGATCTTGGAAGTGAATATGGTTTTGAAAATGAATATGATTTGAAAATGATATGGTTTTAAGAATATGATATTTTGATATCAATTGTGAATTGACTTTTTGAAAGGTAAAAAAACCATCCGGTGCGAAATAAGCATTTGGTTATTAAAGAGACCGGGATCTGATATTGACATACTCTCTGCCAATACTGAAAACTACTTTAACAACTATGTACAGGTGGAGATTCCAAAAATGAAGTAGGATGGTTCGGTGAACAATTCTGTATGAGGTATTTACGTGACCCTGACTCTCGTAAGTCAGCTTAGATGTGACTAAAACAGGAGCTATACCTAGGCCAAGGGAGATCATTCCTCCTATCAGACATACTTCTTCGATACCATATTATGACTTTGTGATGATTTAGTGGCCACCCCTCAATTTGATTATAGGAGTGTGTTCTGAGGTGGGCGTTACTAGTTGCTATGCGTTACCACCAGTTCGGTTCTGCAATTGGTATATCTACCCGGGTATTGCCTCGAGCGTCGTGTTCACATGCCCTAGAGCACCTTCTATGAGTTTGGATTGTACATACCTATGGAGTGCTCTCTTATAGCCCTCCAGTTTACAAAGGAATTATGGCACCATATAGACTATGGGATATATAAAAATGTGTTAAGGGGGATATGGGTAATGCCTTAACGCTATTTTAATACTTTACTATAGGCACTATTATAATAGCGTGATGTACTATGCATGTAGATAGTTTAACGGATCCTTAGGAGATGTGAATCTCGAACATTTATTAAGTTATTGCACTCATGTTGACACTGGATATGAGATGTCAAGCCCCGTAAACATCTCCGACGCCGTTACAATTATATTTATTTACTGTTGATTTAACTTACATAAGATCTTTTAGTTCTAACTCGAGTGCTTTGTCTTTTCAATTCGCTCGGGTCAGTCTGAGCTTTTAAGTTTATCGAAGACTGCTTTCTGGAGGATGAAGACGAAGATTTTGTACTATTCTTACTTATTATATGTATTCCACTGCATCATGTTGTTCCGCTGCATTTATTTATTCCTGTTAAAGGTAACTCTAATTTTGTGTTGTAAAAGAATAATTAAATGTATTTGTAAAACAGCTTCTTGAATTGTTATTTGATTATTATATTTTGTCATTCTGTTGCAAGATTCTTATTTGTTTTATTTCTTTCTCTCCTTTTTTATTTACCCCATAACAATCTACTATTTGAATGGTTTGAATATGACGTGTGTGGTTTATCATCGATTTAAATCGCTCATAAAGGCATGTCGTTACACTATATTTATTGGAAAACTATAGGAGTAAGAAAATCTCATGTAGACACTTAACTAATGCTCAGTAAGACCGAAAGTTTATAAAATAAATTAGAAAATTTATTGGCCACTAAAAATAAAATAAATTTGTCCCAAAAATCTTAAATTTTATGGAAGATAAATTTTAACAAGCGAAGGACAGGAAAAGGTTGTTGCGAAACCATGGGTTATTATCTCTTTTCCTTAAAAATATAAAATTTATAAATGAACTTATATGCTAGTTGTTATTTTAAAACAAAATAAAAGGTTTTTGAAATTGAAAATTTACCATGTAATACGATAGAGTTTATTATGGACGTTAAACTATTGGCTAAATATAGACCACGTAGGATGTGACATAATTTGTTTTGAAAGGGGAAAAAGGAGAACATACATGTAAAAAAAATTCGTATTTCAAAAAATAAAATATTTTTATGGAAGGTTTTAAGAAATAAATTTTAATTTTTTTCCAAAAATCCCAAAATTTTATGTAAAAATTTTTGAATGGAAAAAAGACGAATATTTTTTTATATTTAAAATATCGCATGCTTAGGAAAGAAAAAAGTCAACGGGTTGACGAGTAAGAATTTTACAAGGCAGCGGAAGTGATAGCAAAATAAAATAAGTTAGCGGCAAGGGAGAAAAGCTGTTTTAAGCTTGTAATTTCTTTTTCCATGCTTTGTCGATAGACGAACAAAATTCTTTTTAAAATAACCCTATTTTAAAACCGTGAAACTTTAAAAGTAAATTTAATTATATGGGCTGTACTTGGAAAAATTGGAAAAGAACTGGGCGAAAAAGAGAAGGTTCCAAGGTAAAGCAAAAAATGGATACATAAGAGAATGATGGAAATATGAAATTTTCCATCTAAACCCCTTTTCCAGCATAAGAATATAAATCTAGAAAACTGGAATTTTTTCAAAATTTTGGATATTAGAAATGGTGTGCTAGGATTTTATATGGTAGATATTGGATGAAAAATTTGTTGATCTATACTTCTATTTGTAGAAGTGTGGAAAATTTTTGTGCGAAAACAAAAACTTTGATTTTCAAATTTGCATAAATACAGAACTGCTAGTATATATAGGTTTTTTGCACCATATTTTTAAAATTATTTTAAAGAATGCATTCATATAGGAGATGCCAATTTTGTATTATTCAGCATACATATTGTAATGAACCGGAATTTTTGACCCTCGAAAATCAACAATAATACGTCCGCTGTATTACTTGCCAAGCAATTGAATGTCGGAAAACCCAATCGTTAGAGGAAAGAAGAAGAAAAGAAGAAAACCAAACAACATAGAATCTCATAGCGAATAGAATATTCGATAATATACAATAAATCTTTACCCAAATAAAAATGTAATATACATACATTAGTTAGAGTATACTAACCTATTTCGGCCTGGTCAGTTAGCGGTCTCTCCTTACAATTCTCCATAAATACAACCAACAGACAACATAATAGAACACAAAGAAATAGGTAGATACGTCTTGAGCCTCTAGCTCGTCTTCTGAGCTCCAACGCATCCAAAAAATCTGTAAACATACTCAGTCTGACTCGAGCATTAAAATGGAAGAATGCCAAGATCTATCTGATAAACCAGCGCGAGAAAACACTTATCATATCAATTAATTTCTATATTTAGGAAAAACCCTTTAAAAATAAAAAGGTATCTCATAAGACCACGCCGCACATAAACACGGATAGGTTTTTACCTTACGATAATCGAATCATTTTCTATAGAAAATCCATTGATATTATAATAGTATCTAGGGTTTTCAAGTAAAGAATTAACATAACAGAAATTCTTGCATTAATTAAATTCCAGCATAATTGGTATACAACTAAGTTCAAAGGAACTTATTGGAAAATGGATTCCATACAATGACTAGGCTACTAGGGTACCGCCCATCATGGTGCATCTTTTGATCAAAATAACACCGGGTTCGAACCTATCAACCCCTGCCAACATTGAACCGGCATACCTTTTACCAAATAGTACCGATTATGACCACCCTTTCGTTAATGGGCCCCGAAGCATACAAATAAGAGATAAAATCGAATTCAAAAGGGAATGATCATATCCTAATGGGAGTGACCCACAAAGCCTTGTTGCATCTCCCATGTTCTAGTCATTCTCGGTTGATAAGGATTGATGCTACGTTTTACATTACATATAGCACTTTCCACTTCTAACGCTAATACTGTCCTCCCACAACGATGCAATGCCAGCATTCATCCATACAATTGTCCAAAAGATGGACAAACCGAAGGCACCACTTCCATTACATCCATTTGGAATCACTCTCAAGATTAGTAGCAAGTTGCCCTTGCACTTCAAAGATCTTCGTATTCAATTTAATCATCTTCAAGATGTCTTCACCTCAAAACCCTTGAGTTGGGTTGAAGGGTTTTCGGATAACAATTCTAATCCTGGTCACTTCAAAACAACATTTGGTAGTTCTCGGTAAATCCAACCCCCAGTTCTATAGGAAATAACAATCAAAGTTAAGGGCGAAGATCACCTCCTAACCGTTATGGATGGATTTCCTTATCATTTGTCCAAGGAGAATGAAACGAGATTCATATTTATAGTGTAGTATCATCGGAGATGACTATGCCATATAACTCATGTGATTCTCCTAGATATTTCCAGAGTTACATATTGGGTCCATATTTGATATTTGGTTATTTAGTTATCCCCAAACACACATCCAAATCAGGGATTTAATTCCATAGGGAAAACCAACATTGGTTAAGCACATACACACAACTAACCGCTTAAATTAATCTTTTCATTAATTAAAAATCATTTTATAAATACTTGTATCAAAATACATTTTTTACAAAGATATTTCCACAAACCCTAATATTTTCAATATTTGGAAAAATATCCATATACTTATCTCAATGGTATAAGTATATTCACAAAATAGAGGAAGATTTCCATTTTACACAATTTTACAATTATTTATAAATTCTTTTATAGATATCTAAAACCATTTAAAAAACTACTTTTCCCCTTTAACTAATCTTCCTTTGAGTTTCCAAACAATTATATAAAACTCCTCTTGTAAAACTCAAATTTGTTTATAAAACTCTATTTAGAAATCAAGAAAAACATTTATTAATAAATAACAATCATTCAATTCGAAACACTATTATATAATAGTAATTATTAATAGTAAACATTATAAATAAATAATAATTATTAAGTTTAAGACGTCTTAAAAATAATAATAATAATTTCAAAACATTATTAAATAAACAATAATAATTAATTTCTACCATTATTACAAATAGTAATAATTTATTTCCAAAACATTATTAATAAATCATCATTATTAATTTCAAGACATATTAAGTATTTAAATAATTAACTTTTCAAAATGTTAAAATATTGATAAATAACTTTAAAACAACATTAAATATAAATAAATAAATATTAATAAAATAATCTTACACACTAACAAATATAATCAAATAACTCTAAAAAGACGGATAAAAATGTTGGTGTAACATAGGAGTTAAATCCTTTAAAACAAAATATCCCCATAACCCAATTTCATATTCAAGATCATTTCTTGTCTCAAAAACCAACTCCAAATCACATGGCGTTTTGTTATATTTTAAAATGCTGATTTTGAGGCTTATAGCCTCTTTTAACACTTAACCAATCTCGATTTTGATTTTCTATCACTATAAGGTTTAAGCTTTAGACATATAACAATGTCATAATCAATAGTCGGGTTTAATATTCAATAATTTATATGACAGGAATATTATTGAATAAAATCAACATTGGCGAGCAATCCTGTTGGATCCCTCCAACCCGTCCCCCTATATCACAGCACATATACATCAGCACATATATATGTAAATAAAATTAACAGCGGTGAGGAATCCTGTTAGATCCCACCAACCCATTTCCCCAGTATCACAAACAGTATATAATCATATAATATAGGTCATCCACTATTAGGGGGTACATATAAATGGTCATCCGCTCTAGGGGTAGGAATAAGTCCAAACTAACTGAGAAAACAGTAAATTATCCAAACATTCAATCAACCATTTTTCATCAACTATATTGTATTACTAATTAAGACAAAAAGATGAGTTTAACTAACTTTGATTCCAGTATCGCCAAAGCGCTCCAATTTGAATTAAAATCTTACATGTGTTCAATTTTAATCCAAATTCCTACTAGCTCCAAATCCATCTAATCCATCTTTATATCATAATATTTGCTGATACGAACGCAATGCAATACGCAGCATTCGATTTCGACTTCATATGAAAAAGTTATGAATTAATGAATGTATAGGTTGTTTAAATTTTTATTAATTTTAATTAATTAAGTTTTAAACTTAATTACCCTTCCCTCCAACCTAATTCACGTTCATTCAAGGCAAAAAAAATGCGACTGCGCCTTCCTTCAATAGCCACCACCTCAAGTCACCTACAACCACTACGGGTCGCCAAGGAGAAACCTTGACTCTCCTTCTTTGAACAACCCTAGCCATGACAGCTCCACCGCCCCTAATTGCTAAAAATCTAGTGCGATTGTTGCACCGTTCATCTCCAAACTACTACCATCGTGCCTTACCGTTTGTCGCCAAACCACCAAAACATTATCCGGGCTTTACTCTATAGACTTCATTTAGGCTCCATCACAAACCATCGAAAAAATCGTCGAAACTCACAATAATTACTGCTGACGTTCATTGTCAAACTACGGCCACCTCATAATGATATATGACGATCCAACCATACACTAGCTTAATCTCGACACGGGCAACAAAATCTAGTTTTCAACTTCGCTTGATTTGGCCTTGAGTGGCTCAGATAGAGCATGGCCGTTGGATTCAGTTAAGTTGAATTTAAAAAAGGAACTTGTTTCCAGTTATGGACGCAATAATATAAGGGAAGGAAGTATGGTTGAACATGGGAAGGGTATGGCTGAAGTATGGGCTATGGATATGGTGAAGGACATGCTAGGGTATTGTGTACGTACTATTTTATTTGAAAATATCTAGCTCTACACGTTCGAAAAATCTCGAACCCCTATCAAGGCATGCCGCTTGGCATTCTATACTAAGTGCCCATATTCTAAACTCAATGGAACTACTATCGGGACCTATTCGATCATATACAAAAGATAGGCTTCAAATCCAATTATATTATATAAATTTCTATAATTAGTTTCTAAGAGTTTCGAGCTCGCACGATCAAACGATATGTCTGATCGCCATGAAATTGGTTAACAAACAATAATACACTATTACAAATTTAATGAAATAGGTTTTGTCCAATCCAAGACAGTGTTTCGAAAGGCTATTTTCCTACGTTAGTTAATAAAGATTTTTTATTAAAACCAAATAAATCACATTTAGATCTAAATTTTAAAATTTACTAGTGTCATTCTTATTCAAACTAAATCCAAGATTCAATTATTAAATAATTCAAATTAATTGAAATTTATGCTACTTGACTTATAAAATAATATTTCAATATCTTAAATTAATTAAATATTCAAAATTCAAATGACTAAAATTCTAGGTCATTACATTCTCCCCTTCTTAAAGAATTTCATCCTTGAAATTTGCAAGTACGAAAAATGACCCAAACCCATTAAATTTTCAAACCAATTAACTGAAATAGATTACCAAATTCATTTAAGCCTTCAACTTCATTTACCGATATCAACTAATATCATTCCAAGTTATAACACCAAAAGCCAAAATTTAGTTACCAAAATTTCTCAAAATTATCAAAAAAATCTAACACCTTAAATTTACGGGAAATTTCGCCAACATATCCTTTGTGGGGTTTGATCGGAAAAATTTACAATACATATATAATCGTAGATATACATCTCATCTTCAAGGATGAAGCATCCCATGGGGAAAAACATAAAAATACGATATGTAATCCAAGATGTGTACCCTTTATTAGCATTAGGAAGCATATACAATAAATATAATGAGAAAGCAAGCTCCAAATGCGAAGCATATGCCATCCACACCTATTAATCACTCAATAACCAATAAGAACATGTATAAGAAAAGTAATATCAGGATATAACATAAATTATACAATAACCATATGCGAATGTAACAAATGTAATAAGAGAAACTATCTAAAAAATGATATCCATCTAATTGATTCATAACCATATCAACTTACATTTTCCAATGTCAACATTTAATTTATTAAAGCCCATGCAATGTATATATGTCATCCGTATGCAAAACCATACCTGATCGCTCGCTCGATTACACAATTTCACTTCCGAATTAGCATCGTTCATACGAAACTCTTTAGTGTAGACTCAGATCCGATTCCTTGATTAGAAACCACCATTCTCCTTATATATCCATATACTATGATAGAGAACTCCAGAATTAATCAAGAATTCATATCTAGTATTCGCCGTCGAGAATCGAGTGAAAATCCTAACTCGGATCGATGTAAATCACCTTAAAATTGTATATTCGAATCTGGATCAAACAATTAAGCGAATAAAATAGTATATGTATAACCTAATTATTTATTTCAATTGGTTTCTTATTATATCCCTTTCTTATTTCTTTTATTTACATCAATTCATTACTTAATATGTTCTTTCAATACTAACATCACTTAAGAACCATTACTTTAAATTTTTCTTAAGCTTATTATAAATATTATACAACCCAACTCATTTTTATTATCACTTCATAATTTGAGTTCATATCCATTTCTAATCAAATTCAATTTCATTAAGTCATTTCATTAATTCACTTCATTCACCTTTACTTGAGTCAAATTCCCTTTTCAAAATTCATTATAGTTGACATAACTTAAGTTAAATTTCATTTCAGTTCAATTTCAAATTTACTTTTCTTAATATTTATATTCAATGAATGTAAAAAAAATTTAACGTACCAATCCTCAAAACTTATAAGTTATAAAACTTATTTTCCCATATTTTTATGAGACACTTAAATGAAAATTTTCAGAGTTCAAACAACCTGTTCATATTTCAAATTATTTTGGAGCAATACATAATATAATATATCTCTCTTTTGTATAGCAAATCATATTTGAGATTTGAATCAAAACTTATTTTATCAATACAAATCTCTTATGGCAGCAATTCCTCCCTTGGAAACTTGAAAATGAACGTCGATGATGCTGCAATCATCATCGAAATTATTTCCAGCGACCGAAGTTAGTAAAGTGCTTTCGTAACACTTTTAAATTCCATTTTTAAAATATTTCCATTAAAAAATATTTTCCAAATGATACTAGTATTATTATTTTCTAAAACTTTGAAAAACAATTTTCAAAAACAATAGGATTTAAATCCTTAAATTCAGCTTTAATCCTTTGTATTTACAAATCATATTTACAAATTTTCCTTATATATAATTTCTTAATGGTTATATAAAACCATTTCTTGATTGTTAATCTTTTTTATAATATAACAATGACAACTTTTATTAGAACACAAACAACAAACAATAAAGGATAAGAATCAAACTATATCATTCTCTAACAACCAAACAAACCTTATATACTATAATAATTTTTGAAAAATTATTCCTTCATATATAAAATATAATCAAGGTAAAATTATTTCATTTACCCGATGCCAAAATAATATTATGTCGAACTACTCTGTTCAAGTATTTGGAGATCCCTATTAATAATGTTAATTACTCATATGGACCAGAATTCATAAGTCACTCAACATATCAATCAACATAATATATAACATTTTTATATCTCTAACAAATACACGCTCATGTATATACACACTCAAACTCATTTTAGGGTGCTACTGACCCTATCTCTACCGAGTAATCCCCACTAAAGCAAATGTTTTCACTTAACCTTGCACCTTGTTACCAGCTGTAACGAACAAGAATTTCCGACCCTCGAAAATCGACACGAATACGTCCACTGTATTGCGTGCCGAGCAATCGAATGTCAGAGAACTCAATCGTTAGGGGAAATGATAAAGAAGGAAAGAAGAAAACTAAAAATATAGAATCTCACGCTAGAACAAATAATCTATAATATACAACAAATCTTTACCAAAAGAAAATTGTAATATACATACATTTTTTAGAGTACACTAACATATTTCAGCCTAGATAGTTATAACAGCCCGTCCTTACAAAAACTGAGAAATACAACAAACAGACAAAATGGCAGAATATAAGAAATATGTAGATATGTCTTAGCCCTCCAGCTCGTCTCTTAAGCCTCAATGCATCCAAAGTGACCTGTAAATATACTCTGTCGGACCCAAGCATTGAAAGGAAAGAATGCTTGGATCAGTCTGGCAAACCAATGTGAGAAAACTCTTATCAAATCAACTGATTTCTATATTTAAGAATAACCTTTTCAAAATAAAAGTTATCTTGTAAGACCACTCCACACATAAACACAGATGGGTTTTGACCTTCTGATAACGAAAACATTTTCTATTGAAAATCCATTGATATTATAATAGTGTGTAGGGTTTTCAAGTAAATAATAAAAATAGGCGAAATTGTTACATTAATTAAATTCCAGCATAATAGGTATACAACTAAGACCGTAGAAACTTATTGGGAAATGGATTCCATACAATGACTGGGCTACTATGGTACCGCCCATCACGATGCATATCAAGATAAATTAATACCGAGGTCGAACCTATCAACCCCTACCAACACAAAACCGGCCTACCCCTTACTGTATAATACCGAATATGATCACCCTTGGTTAATGGGCCCCAAAGCATACAAATGAGAGGAAATATCGACTCTAGATAGGGATGATCATATCTTGATGGGAGCGACTCACCTAGCCTTGCTGCATCTCCTTTGTTTTTGCCATCCCGTTTGATGAGGCTTGAGGCTATATTCCACCATTCATATAGCACTTCCCACTTCAAATGCTAACACTACCCTCCAGAAAACAATGCAATACCAACATTCATCCATACAAATTGTCCATAAGATAGACAAACCGAAGCACCACTTCCACTACATCCATTTTGGAATCACCCTTAGGATTAGTAGCAAGTAGCCCTTCCACTTTAAAGAGCTCCGTCTTCAATTCCATTATCTTAAAGATGTCTTCACTTCAAAAATGCTTAAGTTAGATAAAAAGGGTTTTTGAATAACATATTAAATCCTAGTCTCTTTGAAACGACATTTGATAGTTTTCGGTAAACTCAACCCCAAGTTCTTTAGGAAATAAATAGTCAAGATAAGAGCGATGATCACATCCTAACAGTTAGTGGATGATTATCATTTTTTCTAGGAGAACGAAGCAAGATTCATAGGCATAGTGCAGCATCATTGAAGATGATTGTGCCATATAACTCACGTGTTTATTCAAGATATTTCCAGAGTTACGTTTTGGGTTCATATTTGATAGTCGGTTGTTTAACCATCGACAAACACTCATCCAAACCATCTATTTAATTCCATAAGGAAAACCAATATTGGTTAAGCCATAAGCCACCACTAACCCCTTAAATTAATCTTTTCAATAATTAAAAATCACTTTGTAAATACATGTATCAAAATACTTTTTTTTACAAAGATATTTCCACAAAACACTATATTTTCAATACTTGAAAAAATATCCATATACTTATCTCAACGGTATATGTATATTCACAAAACGGAGGAAGAATTCCTTTTTACACAATTCTAAAACCTTTTATAAATACTAATTAAAACCATTTAGAAAACTCTTTTTACCCATTAACTATTCTTCCTTTAGGATTCAAAACCATGTCATAAAACTCCCCCTATAACATCCAAAACTTGTTTATCAAACTTTATTTATAAATCTTGAAAACATTCGTTAATATATTATAACCTAATTCAAAACACTATTATATAATAGTAATTATTATTTATTAGTAATAAACATTATAAATAAATATGTAACGACCTGCCTTCTTGGACGTTTTAAGCGAACACACATGCCAGACTCAAACCATTCAAAAGGGCAGATTGTTATGGGGTAAATAAGAAATGGAGAAAGAAATAAAACAAATACAGAATCTCGCAGCAGAATAACAAAATATAATAATCAAATAACGGTTCATGAAGTTGTTTTATAAATACATTTGATTATTCTTTTACAACACAAAATCAGAGTTATAGAAACAAGAATAAATAAATAATAAATGCAGCGGAACAACATGATGCAGCGGAATATAATAAATAATACTGGTACAAATCTTCATCTTCATCCTTCAAAAATAAGGTCTTCTATCCTAAAATGCTCGGGCTAACCCGAGCGAATTGAAAAGACAAAACACTCGAGTCAGAACTAAATGATCTTATGTAAGTTAAATCAACGGTAAATATGACTGTGACGGCATCAGAGATGTTTACGGGGTTTGACATCTCTTATATAGTGTCTAACAAGTGCAATAACTTAAGAGATGTTCGAGATTCACATCTCCTAAGGATCCATTAAACTACCTACTATGTACTACAATAGGTAATCATAATATGTCTACAGTAAAGTAAAAGTATTAAAATAGCGTTAAGGTGTTACCCATATCTCCCTTAACACATTTTTATATATTACTATAATCTATACTGTACTATAAATTCTCCGTAAACGGGAGGGCTATCAGAGGGAACTTATGGTACAAAACAAACTTGTAGAAGGAACTCCAGTGCATGTGAACACGACAATCGAGGCAATGCCAGGGTAGATATACCAATTGAGTATCCGGATTGGTGGTAACGCATAGCAGCTACTACCGCCCATCTCGGAACACACTCCTAAATCAAAATCAAGGGGTGGTCACCAAATCAATCACAAATTAATAGAATGGTATCGAAGAAATGTGCCCAATAGGAGGAATAATCTCACTTGGCCCGGCGTGGCTTTTTTTTTAGTCGCATCTAAGCTGACTCACGAGAGTCAGGGTCACGTCATACCTCATACAGAAATCGGTCGCCAAACCATCCTATTTCATTTCTGGAATCCCCACAATGTACACGATTGTTAAAGTGGTTTTCGGTATTGGCAGAGAGTATGACAATATACGACCCCGGTCTCTTTAACAACCAAACGCTTATTACGCACCGAATGGTTCTTTTACATTTCAAAATGTCAATTTACAACTGATTTCAAAATATCATATTCAATTTCAATTCATATTCTATTTCAAAATCATATTCACTTTCAAACCGTATTCACTTTCAAAATCAAATTCACTTCAATAAAATCATATTCACTTTCGAATGTATCGATAAGATAGGTTATTTAAACCCTAGTTCCAAAATCATCATATTTACTCAAATATGTCATTTCATAAAAAGTATAAATTCCAAATTCCAACTTAGGTTGTGTCATCATCAAGGATTTAAAGATAAATACTTCAACTTTGCACAGTCTAAAATTTTAGAAAATAGCTTAGAAAGTTTTATATAATTTTAATAGTTTAAAAATAATTTAGGTAGATTAAAATCATTTAAATAGTAAAATTGTTTAAAGATAGTTTAAAATAGATTAAAATAGCCTAAATAGATTTAAATTTCATTTAATTAGATTTAAAATGATTTAAATAGATTTAATTAGATTTAAATTATTTTAAGTAGGTTTAAATAGATTAAATAATATTAAATAGATTTAAAATAGATTTAATAAATTTAGTTTGTTTAAAATTGGTAAATAGAGTTAATTGGATTAAACATGTTATAAACTAAAATAGTTTAAATTTATTAAAATAGTTCATTTAATGAAAATAGTTTAAATTAGTTTAAAATAGATTTCAAAGTTACATTCAACATTTTCGGTAACTCAATTCCAATAAATTCATTTATTCTTGACACTTCAACTTTGAAATTCAAATTTAAATCCTTTGAGCAATTTATTAAACCACTTCCAACAACATTTAACCTATGGATTATCGAAATAGTTCAGTTTATATAAATCAATTTCTATTTCAAAATACTAGTTAGCTGAACTCGAAATTTAAAATTCAAAAATCATTTAATTTAACTAATCTAGTGTCCGTATATAATTCTCTACCCTAGAATCAAATGATATAGGTATTTGTCATTTCAAACCGTAATTATAACAGCCCGCAAATCCGTACCCCTTGAGTCAACACTATTCTACAACAATCAACTCAAGTTGTACAGAAATACGAACCATTTGGGTTAAAGAAGAAGAGGTAGAAGAAGAAGAATAGAAAACAACAACAGAATCTAACCATCGCAGCGGAATAAAATATAATAGATAATAAATACTCTTTACACAAAACTTAACTATCTCAGTTTATATCTTACATCGTCAGAGTACTTCAATCATAGCTCAACATCAATATCATACAAATGGATACACAACAACTCAACACAGCGGAATATATATATAACAAGTACGAATGTACGTATCGTCATCCAGCTTGCCTCCTAAGCTCCACAGCATCATATCCTGTATCCTATAATACTCGGTCTGACCCGAGCATTACAGTTAAATAATACCCGAGTCAGTCTGGAATACCAGCGTGAGAAAATCACACCCAATTGATTATTAAAGTTTCAAAAATCCTTTGAAACAAAAGCATCTCATAAGACCACGCCACAAATTAACATGTCGGGTTTTTACCTTACGATAGCTAAAACAGTTTTTATAGAAATCCTCTGATATTATAATAGGGTCTATATAAAAATACTTATAAAATAGCCGAAATTGTTACATCTATTAAATTCCAGCTACTAGCCATAGAGTGGGTAATACAAACAAAACTCGTACAAGGCTCGTAGGCAGAATGGATTTCCAACTAATGACTAGGCACTGGGGTACCACCTGTCATAGTACGGGGACTAGATCACCGTACCGAGGAGTACGCCTGCTCCCCTGCAACACAAGGCCGGGACTACCCCTTTCTGGATAATCCCGAGTGAGATCACCCCGCGGTTGGGATCAGCAACCGCCCACTAAGCCGAAATAATAAGGGACATCTAGATTGGAATAACCTCACCCTGCTTGGGTGCTACCCACCTAGCCTTGCTGCATAACCCCTGATTTTCAGTCATTCCCTTTTGATGAGGCTTGAGGCTAAGCGTTACCTTTAGAATATATCCCTTAGAATGCCCATCGTCCACCTGACGATGTTTCGCAAGCATTCATCCATACAAGTCCGTTCCGGGTTCGAAAGGAATCGAATGCACTATTCCTACTAAATCCATTTTGGAAATATCCTCAAGATTAGTAGTGACTAGCCCTTGCACTTCACTGCTCCATCTTCGAATCCAAAAATCGTTTAGACGAATCGTACAAACCGGATCGAAGTGGTTTTCGAGAAATTAATCTCGATCCCGGTCTCTTCGAAACGATCAATGCATTTGTCCAATATTGATAGTCAGTTATTTAACTATCAATTAATATCCACAAACATCCATCAAACAATAAATAATTTTCCAAATTATTTATTTATCTCAAAGATATCTTCATAAGATATATTTCTATTTTCAATCCTTTGGAAACAGTTTCAAACTCTCATTCTTCTCAGAATCAACTTTCCCAAATATTTTATATTTCCTCTTAAATCACCAAGCACAAAAATAGATTTTAAAATAATTTAAAACACTTTACTTTGAAAATATACTTTTAAACATTTACGTTAAATTACTTCAATATTTTGTAAAAATACATACTTTATGAGTATTTGAAAATAAAGTTACTTAATAGAATATAAAACTAGATTTTCACTTTTGAAAACAACATACTAAGTCACTTTTTAAGTAATTACTACTACTATAATAGATTTGGGAAAATACTTACTATTGAATTTAAATATTAGAAATAATAAATTTTCTAAAACTTGTTTTTTTACAACAACTTTAAAACCTTTAAATTTATTTAAGAATTTACTTTAAAAATGTACTTGGTTATCCAGAGAAAAAATCCCAACTTCAATCACTTAAATCAATTTCCCAAATCAATTTCCAATTTATTCCCTTTTAATTCAAAATCTATTAGTTTCAGATCTCATTTCTTGATTATGATTTTAAAAACACTTTAACTAAAAATTCCAAATTTTTAGATTTCTCAATTACTTCTCTATCCTTTTAAATAAATTTAAACTTTGAATTTTAAAATAATTCTTTATTTCTTTAATTGATAGAACTTAAGTTTACAATTCATCAATTTCATTTTATTCAAAATTTCATTTCTCTTCATACTCGAAGTTATTTATTATTATTTTCATATTACTTCTATTTCTTTTCAATTCATTCTTAATTTATTCAAACTTTCTATAATTATTTCGCTTACAAATTTACTTCCTCTTAATTTCTTTTCCACAATCCAATTCATTTATTTTGGTAATTCATTATACCCAAATATCCAATCGAACCATAACATTCAATATTCCAATATAACTCATCATAAGATATCCAATAATCACAACAGAGAATATTGAATAATTTAAATAAATGTGAGGGGTCCAGTTGGATCCCTCCAACCTATTTCCCTGCATCCACAGATGTTAGCACAATATAATATGCCAATTCCAAAATATCATACTATATCACATCAATCAATTCAGCCATTCAAACAATTATTTAAATTCAATCACTTAAATTTAAATTTAAATTTAACTGAGTGAGATTAACTCACCTTTGCTATTTAAATTGCAATCCCTCCAACCGACTTGAATTTCCATGATTTCAGACCTTGTATAAATATTTATATAGTTTTATTAATACTTGAAATAAATTGAACTATTAATTTCTCTTTTTATAAATTTAATCAACCAATGATTTAACTTCATACTAATAATTTACTTCACTAAACAAATTTTATTAATATTCGAATCAATTTAACAATTTAATTTCCATCTACTAGAATTTGGGTTTTAAGCTAATAATTGGATTTTAAACAAATTTTCCTTTGAATAAGAATATTTTATTTTATATTTTTTTTAGCAACTCTTACTGTTAAATAAAACTTTTGATTTGCACTTATATAATTTTCTATTCATATCCATATATATATTAAAATTAAACTGATCATAATTTACTGTAATTATATAAATTACTTTCTTGTAAAAATCTATATAAACTCTAGCAATTTTAACAGTAGACAGTAAACATTTTTTTTTCTTTTTTTCTTTTTTTTTTCTTTTCTCTGAACATGTCAACATAAATCAAATTAAAAACAAATTAGGTTTCACTTATAGGATCAGATGCTCACCTTAGCTCGACACCGAAACCCTAGCGTAGCCGCCCCATCCATCCCCAGCTCACGCGCGCGATCTTCGATCGCGACCCTTCCATTGAATGCACGAGCTTCTCTTCCCCATCGTATCGCGAATCGCACCGTCACGTCCGAGCTTGAGTTAACATCTCAGCTTCGATCGAACATCTCTCGAGAACCCATCAACACCGATGTTCTCGAGCTCGGCCACACGAGTCGCGCCAGACTCCCATGAAGTCGAGCACTTCTGTCTCGAAATCGAATTCGAATTCGATTTATAACATCCGCCATTTTTTTTAACATATAGAGAACTCGAATTGATTAACAGAGGAAAGAGGAAGAATAGATCGGCTTCGAACGAACTTCCTTAGATTTTGTACTCGAAGAGGAAGTTACGTTCGGCCATAGATCCCTATTGATGAGATATTTTTTTTATAAAGAAGGGCTTCGTTGAAAGGAATAAGGGTTAGATTTCTGTTAGAAGGACAAAGGCGTAAACGAGAAGATAAGGAAAACGTTGGCGTATACAAGAAGCTTAATCAATTTAATTAAATTTTAATAGATTATTATCAATTAGATTTCTAGCACGTTTATATTTCGGACACACACACACACTAATTCCGATCAAAACGAAATTTGAAAGCCGATAATAATTCAATACTACAGACCCAATGGAACTGGTTTCGTCAAATTCCGAGACTGCACCTCGGAAGACTATTTTAAATTCAATTTAAACGATATAAAATTTCAAAACTTAACAAACCATTTTTAAATTTGATTTCATCACTTCAATCCTCTTCAGTATTATCAATATAAATTTTATAAGCCTTCAAAATATTTTTAACCGGCTTAAAACTTCAGATTGCATGTTTAATCCGATTCCAAATTATTAATTTAATAATTTAAATATCAAATAAACTGTGATATTCGTAATTCAAGTTAAATTTTTCTCTATTAAATATTTAAAATTAATTAAATATTTCGATTTTAAATGCTTGAAAATTCCGGGCCGTCACGGTAATTTTATATTTTACGGTTATATATCATTTCAAACCGCAATCCTAAATTGAATAAAATCCATAAAATCGCTCGAATCTATCATTTCAATCCATAACGATTTTTTTTCTAATCTATAGATTGTTCGGGCATGTATCATTTCAACCCATAGGGAACTTGCAGAGTGATAACAATATATAAATCAAACATAACATCCAATCATTAAATATCAATAACCAAACATCCATCATAATCATCATCCAATTCAACCAATAAATTTCAATAAATAAGAGGTTATCATTTACATGTAATTAACTGGCATTTAAATTCAGTAATAAATTAAATGGCAATTTAATTCAAACTAAATTCAAATTAACTTGAATGACGAACACGTTATAAATTTATTTAACTAACATAAGAAATTTTAGAAGTCGTGAGTGGGTAAAAACACTCACCTTTGAATTTAAATCGATTTAAAATCCAATCTAAGGCCCAAAATTTTATAGTGTCAGAATTCATTTAACCCAGCACTACAATATCTAGAATTTTGATTCATTCCCAATGGAACAAACCGCGCCCAAATCCAAGACTGTATGCAAAAGTTATTAAGGTTAGTACGTTTTAAAATAAAATTTAAATAATAAAAAAAACAACACATACCGGCCACGTCATGCTCTCCCTCCTCTAACCCGACCGTATCTTGAACCAACTAACGCACGCGATGAGCCGTCGCCACCAATGCCATTCGAACGTCGCTCGACCATCCCTGACCAGCCACGACCATGCCTACGCGAGTGCCTCCGCCATATCCTCTTCGACCGCGTGCAACACCTCTAACGACGATGCGAGCCACCAAATCATAGCCGCTGCCCCCCTTAATTGAACCCTAATTGAATTAATTATGGCGATCTGGCCATTGAACCAATGAACAAGGCACGTCGATGAACTCTACTCGGTCCTCTCCACACAACGGTACCCTCAAAATGACGATCCGACAAAGTTGATCGTGACACAATGAATGATCGAGGCATAATCATCCAATTCTAGCCATATTGAAACCCAGATCAAAAAAGAAACTGCAGATTTAACTTATGCTCGTCGAGAGCTTCAAATGATATATAATTTGATAGGGTTTGAGGAGTTTTAATTTTCGATATAAATTTTTATTTGAAATTAAATTGGGACATTGTTTGGCTACCATTGAGAAGGAAAGTGGACAGATGAAATTTAGATGTACGTGAAATGGAATAAGAATAACTAGGATTTATAATAGGTTATTTGTAGGCAGATCAGAAATAGAAATGAACGGACCAGATTTGATTTGGATTGAACGATAAAGGGCTCAAAAATCCCGTTCTGTCTTGGGAACGAAAATGGGTCATCCCATATATCAAAATTGATGTTTTTAATAATTTTAAATTCAATGAAATGGGTGTGAAGCCAAATTCCATTGTATGAAGAAGTTAACTTAAAATCAGCTTATTTCAACTTGGTTTCAATTGAATTGATTTCAATTGAATTGATTTCTACATGTTTCGAGTCCGTCCGATCAAACAACAAGCCCGATCGTTACGAAACTTGAAATCCTACAATAATACACCGTTACAGATCCGATGAAACTAGTTTCGTCGAAATCCGAGCCAGTTGCCAAAATTGCTATTTTCCCAATAATTAAATAAATTAATATTAAATTAATTAATCACTTTTTAATTTAATATTTATAAACTAACAAATTTCATCGTTTTTAACTGCTTAGACATTTATAACAAATTAAAGCAATTTACATACCAAATTTAGTTTTTAAAATTTTGCTAATTACAATGTTCAATTTCAACTATAATTAAATCCATTTAATTATAATCAAATTTCAATAAATTGTTTTAATTTGATTTCAGACGTTATAATTAATTATCACTCAAATAACATAGTTATTATTTTTTTATATCTTATTTCCTTACTATGCTGCAAATTCCATCTTTTATTTGTATTAACTCCTATATTCCTATTACATTGAATTTTGTCGATTTTACACATTAATTATAATTTAAAAATCCCAATTAATTTATTTATCTTGATTTCACTCTTTTGATTACATCAATTATTGTCATGTAAATATAA
Source organism: Allium cepa (assembly GCA_030765085.1). Lineage (NCBI taxonomy): Eukaryota > Viridiplantae > Streptophyta > Magnoliopsida > Asparagales > Amaryllidaceae > Allium > Allium cepa. Next base: position 204,344,693 of record CM060934.1, on the reverse strand, counting down.
TTAACATTTTCATACATTTTATTATATTCAAAATTTGCAGTTATCGTATTAACTTACATCACTGTAACATTTATTTACATTTATTTGTAATTTATTAATTAAATGGGTAACAAATAACAATTGTCATCATTTCTACATTTAATAACATTTTTAATTTAATATTTACCTCCAATTGTTATAACAACTTACCTGACACAGATTTTATTCAATTATCATTAACTACATATTATTTCGTTGGTTAATTCAATATTTACATTTGTTTTCTTATATTCACTTTATAATCAAGTTATAACATTTGAATCATTTCAATTAATTGAACTTTCATTAAAAAAATTAGTAATTGACTTAAATTGACATTATTACCTTTTATTCTAGTTATTATTTCAGTAATAATTCACAAATTTTTCTCTCTTCCATTATTAAATCACAAATCTTATTAAATTATTTATTTTAATAATCGAAAATTACGGATCATTACAAAATATAATTATTAACTTTAAGACATAAAAAAATAACAGTTAATAATTTCAAAACATTATTAAATAAATAATAATAATTTATCTTTAACATTATTATAAATAGTAATAATTTATATCCAAAACGTTATTAATAAATCATTTTGTTAATTTCAAGCCATATTAATTATTCAAACAATTAACTTTTCAAAATATTAAAATATTGATAAATAATTTTAAAACAACATTAAATATAAATAAATAAATAATCTTAAACACTATTAAATATAATTAAATTACTTAGAAAAACAAATAAAAAGGTTGGAGTAATATAGAAGTTAAATCCGTTAAAACAAAATATTACCAAAATCCAATTTCAGATTTAAAATCATTTCCTTTCTCAAAACCAACTCCCTAACAAACGGCGATTTATAGTATTTTAAAATACTAATTTTGAGGCCAACAGCCACTCAATGCTTAACCAATATTGATATTAATTTTCTACCACTATAGGGTTTAAGTTTTGGAGATATTACAGTGTCATAATCAATAGAACCAACAATTTGGTTTAATATCCAATAACTCATATGGTAGGAACATTATTGAAATTAAAATCAACAATGGTGAGGAATCTTATTGGATCCCTCCAACCTTTCCCCCTGCATCACAACTCATATATATCGGCTCGTATATATATATGTAAATAAAATCAACAATGGTGAAGATTCCCATTGGATCCCTTTGACATATTTCCCCTACATCGCAACAGTATATAAAATATAATATTTCTCATCCGCTACTACTGGATGGGTACATATAAAAAGTCATCTGCTCCAAGGGCAGAAATAAACTCAAACCAACTGGTAAAACAATAAATCATCCAAACATCCAATCAACCATTTTTCATCAATTATATAATATTACTGGTTAACCAAAATGTATGTTTAACTCACTTTGTTTCCAACAATCGCCAAAGCGCTCCAATTTGAATAAAGATCGAACAGGCAATCAATTTCCATCTAAATTCCTGCTAGCTCCAAATCCATCCAATCCAACTCTATATTGTAGTATTCACTGATACGAGCGCAACGCAACTCGTCACGTTCAATTTCAACCTCGTATGGAAAAGTTATGAATTAATGAATGTGTGAGATTATTTAAACTTTTATTAACTTAAATTAATTAACTTTTAAACTTAATTACCTTCCCTCCTACCAAATTCACATTTGTTCTAGGAAAACCAAAATATGACCGTGCCATCCTTCGTTCGCTGCCGCCTCGAGTTGCCTACCGCCGCCGCGAGTTGCCAAGGGGCAGCATGACTCCTCCCTTTCGATCGATCCCAACCACGATAGCTCTGCCACCCCCAATTGCTGAAAATAAATAATGAATGTAACACTGTTCATCTCCAAATTTCCACTGTCGTGCCTCACCATTTATCGCCAAACTTCACCAAAACGTCATCCACGCTTCCTTTTAAAAATTTCGTTGAGGTTCCACTTCCAAACCATTGATGAAATCGCTAGAATTTTCCATAATTGCTGCCAGTGTTCATCTTAGAACTGTGGCCACCTTGTGATGATTGACGACGATCCAACTATACAATAGCTTCATCTTGATATCGACAACAAAACCCCAGTTGACAGCTTCGCTTGATTTAGTATTAATTGGCTCTGATCGAGCATGGCCATTGGACTCGGTTGAGTTGAATTTGAAAAAAAAGGTGAACTTGTTTCTGGTTATGGATGCGATAATATAGAGAAAGTAAGTATGGTTGAACATGAGAAGGGTATGGTTGAAGTATAGGCTATGGATATGGCGGAGGACATGCAAGGGTACCATGTACATAATATTTTATTTGAAAATATTTGGCTCTAAGGAAACTCTCAAATTCCTATCAAGGTGTGCCGCTTAGCGTCCTTTGCTAAGCATTCCTATTCTAAACTCAATCAAACTATTACCGAGGCCTGATTCGATCATATGCAAAAGATTACTTTTCAAACCCAGTTATATTATATTAGTTTCTAAGCATTTCGAGCTCGCACGACCAAACGATACGTCTGATCGCCATGACATTTTTTAACATACATTAACACACTATCACAGTTCGAGACACTGTCCCAAAAGGGTATTTTCACACGTTACATAAAATGATTTTTTTATAAACCATATAAATCACTTTTAAATATAAATATAAAATTTAAGTAGTACCATTCTTATTCAAATTAAATCTAAGATAAAATTATTAAATAATTCCAATTATTTGAAACTTATGTTGTTTAACTTGTAATATATATTTCAAAATCAATTAAATATTCTAAATTCAAATGACTAAAATTCGAGGTTGTTACACATATTATATACGTTGTGATATACCATGCACTCATACACCATTGGCTGCAAAACTGATTAAACACAAGTCAATTGGATAACTTAGATTAGTTGCATGACATGTTACATGATTTAGGCTTTGACAAAGGATGAAATTATTTAAAAGGGGAGGATGTAACATCCCATAAAATAAAAAGGAATTTTATTGATAATTAATTATTAAAGCCCAATAATATAACTTTTGTGAACTTCAGAATTTGGCTATGAAACTTACACTATTGGACTCGTGAGGATTTACGATCAATTTTCATATATAAAGTTTTACGATCAAAGTTTAAAGGAAATTGTTATTAAACTTTGAAATTTTCAAATCGAAAATAATTCAAAACTAATTAAGAAAGTAAGTGTTAATAACTTAACAGTAAAATGTGCATTAAGTATAAATATTAACATTAAATATAAATATTAATTATGGGTGCTCAATCATAATTAAAGAAGCGAGTAAGTAAATAAATTGGACATAGAAGTAAATAAGTACTAATAACTTACGTTACTGTAAACATTAGATGTAAATCTTGTTATTTATGTAATTGACTGTGTTAAATCTAATCAAATCAGAGATTAGAAAGAGGTAATCTGAGAAGATCAACGTTAAATTAAATTAAATCGGCATTGAGAAGAAAATAAATAAGTAAGAACTAATTAACGTTAAAACAACCGTTAATACATAAGAACGTTGACGTTGAAGGAAAGAAAATCATGAAATAAATGCTAATGAATTAACATTAATTAGGTGTCAAAGAAAGTAACTTTAACATTAATATATTAAAAGCAGTAATAAATGAAAGAAATCAGGCAACAAGTTATGAAGCAAACTGACTGTTCATTACCTTTACTGGGTTGTAAAGCCCAAGCAGGTAGCCTTCAATTGCACTGACCGCCGATACAAGCTCCATCATTTTCATCGGCTTCACCTGATAAGTCGCCTACCTTCTTGAACCTATCTTCGCCGCATCGAACTTCTCTAAAGTTCATTGGTTGGTATTTTGGAAGTGGTTTTTTAAATATTCTAAATCCGATTTTGATACAGAAAACCACTCTTTGACGCATAGAGTTTTGCAGGACGATTCTTTTCACCTGACCTCCTCTAACATACCAAAACGAACACAAGCGGCCTTCTCACTTCTCGTGTGTAGATATGCCTACTTGTGCATGCATATGCACACATGTACATGCAAACACGTTTTCGCTACACAAATCACATTTCGGGCTTCAAGGGAGTGGTAACTTGATCCAGTATTCTCTCATGCAACTTAGCGCATCTGATAGCCGCTATGGCTACACGAGATATCCCATAACGTGTTTGTATACACATATAGATATTCCCGTACACATATATACTAATCATAGAAACAAAAAATCATTATCTACAATCCAAATCGTTCAACTATTCTGCTACAAAACTTGAATTATATTTATTATTACATAACTTCAAATAAACATATATGTACACTTATTCATATACATATATATGCACGTATATTTAAATAAGTACTTCAGTTGTTACTTAAATCAAAACTTACTTTTATTTACTAAAACTTTTCAGTAAAAGTAAAACATCTTTCTAGTTATTATATAAAATCTCACATTACTTTATAAAATAAATCATTTATACAATTTTGTAAAATTTCCTTCTATTTTATAAAATATATCATATATACTATTTTATAAAATCTCATTCTATTTTGTAAAATATACCTTTCACTTATAAAATTATTTTTGTACTAAAATAATATTTATAAGTACTAGGTAAGCTTTGTCAAGCCTCTGATCACTTTAATAATAAGTGTAGAGCCCTTAAACTACTTAATTAGCTTACTAACTTTCTCAAAATGCTCATATATAATTTCATTACTATCATATAATTACTAAACTATACTTATAACACATAATTAGCCTATAATATCATTCACAATCCCTTGATCAACCCAAAACCAAATTTAAAGCTTACTAACTTTTCAAAATGTAACAATCCACTCCTAAATAGGCCTAAATTCTGACCCAGAAAAGGACCATCGAAACTTAGATCTAGCGAAGATAAGATTATGGTTGAGCTAAGAAAACAACAATAATAAGCATAACTAAACTTTCAAAACTCACAGCGGTTGGAACAATAATAGCAAAGTGTAACCATTTATTTCAAAATCATAAATATGTCAAAATAAAAAGTACCATCAAATCGTATCATAAATCCTGTAGAACAATAGCCTAAATACATGGATATACATAAAAACAAGTGAAAATGATAAATACAACCACAAGTATACCACCTCCGTCTCTAAACGTCATCTTCGCCACCAACGTCCTTCAACCAATGTTGTAATTAGGAGGTAGTCAAAACAATTAGTATTTGATGAACAAAAACTTCGAGTCTTACCTTTTCAATATATAGGCTGTATATTTCCAAATCCCATATTATAGTTAACTAGTGATCCAAGAGATAGTGCCCTAGCTATTTAATACTGTGTATTAGAGAATAGACAGACTTCGGTCATTTAACACCCTAATAAAGACAAACCCCATCATTTAAAACATATTCCCCAGGTGTTCTTCTTAATGGTACTATCATGCTGGCATCATATGGAATCTCAAATCACTTGATATTTCTTTATTTGTAAAGTTGGACCCTCAATCGGTCACTTAATACCTTATCCGAAAGCAGACCCCTACAGAGGTACTACCAAACGTATCTCTTAGGCAATTTAATACTTCGATTGAGAAAAAGTGGCGAGTCCTCAAACAACCACTTAATACCTCAAGAGCCCGAAGTAGGCCCCTCATACAATGGATCGTACTCGTAATAATGTCTCACATTAGTCCGACTAATCATAGGAACTGATAGCTAGCTTAGCTAGGCAGAATTCTCCTACGTAATTTGGAACTAACCTTGCGTCATTATAATTATTTATCATAAGGATATCTCACATCAATAGGAAGTGTACACAACTACTGGTAGCCTCAAACTGGAGGGCAAACTTCCATCATGTAACTCTACTGACCTTGTATCCTTACGACTAAGCCAAAATACACTCCATTTATATAATTATACTTATCTTACCATTTCATAAATAAGGCTTCAAAAGGAATCTTCCTTATTATGCCGTAGAATAAGAATTTGGCTATATAAGATTTTCCTCATGTATTCGCATAATAATCAATTGCATTCCTAATGGGCGGAATAAATGAAAATAAATACTTAAATAATTAAGCCATATACATAATAATTATACATCAATTACACTAATAGAGATAAATAAATATCCATGCCTAATACATTCTAAATGCATGGATTTTATAACTTAAACTACCGTTAAATGTTAGTTCCCTAATTAATGATTATTACAAGTCACTTTTTTTCATATTCTCACGATTTCAGCATACTAAAATAAGGGATTCTAATATCCAAAACAGGGAATAAATATTCATAACCAAAACTGGAATAACAGACTTTTAAATTAAATAGAAACTCAATTAATTACACCAATTTAATGGAATATCCTAAACAATAGGTGTTGCAATCTAAACTGCATATTCTATTCAACTTCTCTTTTACAAAGAAATAGGTAAGAAGTAAATATGTGTGGAATAAGTGGCGTATACTTCGAATAATTCGTAATCTAAACCCCTTATTTCATTGAAGAATCACAAATTAACTTCTTAACTGAATTCTCTACAGAGTTTCTTAATCTACTTTGGAGAGATGACAGTAGCGGAGTTTCATTGTTTCCCCAAAATAATATGAATAAAAAGTGGAGAGGGTAGCATTCTTTTTATAGAGTTGAAATGTACTAGAACATAGGATCAAATTGGAAAAGGAATAAACAAATCTTAAGCGTTAGACAACGCAAAACCATCAGGAGATGGTCGACTGCCTAAGCTCGACCGATCGACCACTACGGTCGACCGGTTGACCTATATAGGTTAACCGCTCTGCCTTATTTTGGGCAAAAATGTTTTATTTCCGTTGCATTTTGAATTCAATTATTTCTCACCCTATTTATCATTTACATTAAATGTTTATTAAAACATTTACTTAGCCCCTAAGCTAACTTTGAAATTTAAACCCTAAATTTTAATTTTAATTTGAATTTGAATCAAACTAAATTAATTTAAATATGAAAACCCCATTTTCAACACATTATATATGTAAACAGATTAAAATTACGCCACAAATGCAATGAAATAACTTTTGTGATCAAATTCTAATTTTTACAAAATTTCCATATTCTACCTTATTATATTTAATTAAATTTTATTTCATTTATTTATCGTTCATTTTAAAGGTTGTTACGTTCTCCACTCCTTAAAAAGGATTTCTTCGAACATCGTAACGCGGAATAACTTCACATTATGCAACCAAGTTATCTACGTTGTCGTCTACTCCACTAATTGTGCAATGTGATTATTTGATGCAGACATGCTGAAATGAAATCAATCCTAGCATGAAGGGTGATCGTGTTATGCATGTATGTATGCGAATACCCTGAACATGCATAAAATTTCTACATAAGTTCAAAGTGATTGTGAAAAAGTGTAACAACCATCTCCTACCATCCAATGTAGCAACCACGATGCAAACAAATCCTATAATTTGGCGAGAGAAATCACCAATGAAAAGCTATGAGTGAGTGTTCTTAATCTTCTCCTCGGTCTCCCATGAGCTTTCCGTCGAAATGTCCCCATTTATACTCGGACCAGTCAAATTATTTTGTTGCGGAGTCTCCTTGTTCTGTGCTCCATTGTGCATGTGGTGGCATAAGATATTGTCGGCTCTATCTCAAATCCCCCAACTAATCAGGCTCTACATTAATAGCGGTGCCATGAAGGCATCTCCTAAGGTGAGAAACATGAAAAACATTGTGGACTTTTGCCAACTTTTTCGGAGGCTCATACGGTATGCCAATTTTCCTATCCTTGCCAAAATTTTGAATGGCCCGACAAACCCACAGGCCAATTTTCCAGAATTTTCAAATCGAACAACCTTCCTAAAATGGGAGAATTTAAAAAACACCATATCTCCAACCTCAAACTCAAGCTCTTTTCATCTTTTATCTGCATAAGATTTTTGACGGTCTTGTGATGCCTTTAACCTTTGCCCGATTAACACTACTTTTTCCATGGTGTCACGGGTCAAATCGGGTCCGAGTAATACTTTGTCGGTTGATTCCTACCAACAACTAAGTGACCTGCATGGCCGCCTATAAAGCGCTTCAAAAGGGGCCATACCAATTGTTACTTGATAGCTATTATTATATGCAAACTTAGCCAAAGGTAGATGTTGCTCCCAATGTCCTCCGAAGTCCAAGACACAATCTCTCAACACGTCCTCAAAAATCCTATTCATCCTCTTTGTTTGTCTATTAGTCTATGGATGATATGCGGTACAAAGATTTGAAGAAGTTACAAAGCTATGTATAAGCTCCTACAAAACTCATTAGTGAACAAGAGTTCCCAATCATTGACTATGCTCATAGGAATTCCATGCAAATGAACTATCTCCTTGATATAAATCTATGCGAGAGAGACGACAATCCTATTTCTCCTAATTGGAACAGAATGAGCATTCTTGGTGAGTCTATCCACAACAATCCCAAATAGCCTCATTGCCCTTTTGACTTTTCGGCAATCCTTCCACAAAATCCATTGCATATTCCCATTTCGAAGTCCGAATTACCAAAGGTAATAATAATCCACTAGGCTTCCCTTGCTCAGCTTTTACTCTCTGACATTTCAAACACATATCAACGAACTAAACTATGCTCTTCTTCACTACATTGCAGAAGAAGATCATCTTCATGTCTTTACACATCTTATCTTCTTAAGGATGGATGGTCATCCTAAAGTGGTGACATTCTATAAGGACCCCTCTCAACAAATCATTAATTATTAGAACACAAAGGCATCCATCTGTTCTCAATCATCCCTTCTCATCAATTGAATACCATATAGCATATGGAAAATGATCTCATTTCCTAAATTTCTCCAAAATCTCTACTTCTCATCTTGCACTTGCTCATGCCCTTACGATCCATCAAGGCTGGTTTAATATCCATACCGGCTAGAATACCTTGGACAGGTTCTATTCATGGTTAGAATTAAAGTTTGAGAAACTCGGATTGTCTTTATAAATATACAACACTTAAGGTAGTATGCCTCCGACTATGGGCATCAACGATTATGTTCCCATTTCTAGGGGTATATCGAATATTAAAGTCAAACGATGTTATATACTCCATCCGTCTCTGCTATCTATGATTCCAATCATTTTTGGGAAAATAGGTATTTGTGTGATTTATGATTAGTGAATAACTGAAATATTTCTCCCAAGAGATAATGTCTCCATATCTTGAAGCCAAAGACAATAGTTCCAATTCCAAGTCATGTATCGAATATCTCTTCACATGATCATTTAGCTGCCTACTAGCTTAAGCAACTACTTTCCTTTCATACGTTAAAACTGCTCACAATCCTATGCCAGCATCTTTAAAAACAATGAACAGTTTGGTTCCATTGGGAATGGTGAGCACGGGTGCATTAGTCAATGACTCCTTAAGCCTCTCAATGCCTTAGTGCGTCTTTGATCCCAAGCATAAACTAGAATCTTCTTAGTCAATTAGGTTAAGGGTGTTACAACTCTTGCAAAGTTCTTAATGAATTTTCTATAGTAGCCTATAAATTGTTGGTAACTTCTAACCTTTGATGCACTCTTAGGGGTCTTCCATTGTTGGACAGCTTCTAATATGGTAGGGTCTACAGCCAATCCTTGTTCTAAAACAATATTCCCAAGAAATCTAACTTGATTCTTCCAAAAGAGTCATTAAGAAAATTTGGCCCTGAGTTGGTTCCTCCTTAACGTCTCTAATACCTTCCTAAGGTGGTCCTTATGCTATTTGTTGCCTTCAATGAAAACCAACATATCATCAACAAACACTATAACGAATTCATTAAGTTGCTCACTAAATACTCTAATCTACAAAGTATGTTGGGGAATTCATTAATCCAAAAGGCATTACTTCTCACTCATAGATCCCATTTGGAGTGTGAAATGTAGTCTTTGACTTGCTCTTCTCTACTATCCATAACTGATGGAATCCCATTGCTAGGTCTAATTGAAAAAGACCCTAACTTCTACAAGTTGATTGAACAAGTCATCAATCCTAGGTAAAGGGTTTCCTATTCTTCCTTGTCAACTTGTTTAATTCCCTATAATCGACGCAAAGACTCAAAGAACCATCTGCCTTAATGGCAAAAAAATAGGGACACCCCATTCATAAGTACTCCTATGGATGAATTTTTTCTTCAATGGCTTTGAGATTTACTTATCAAATTCCCTTCTTTCTTTGGAGCGGCATATGCCTCAAAGGTAGGACGATGGGCCTTATGACCTTCTCCAAATGAATTCGAAATGTGATCTCCCTATAGGGTGGGAGACTCGAGACGTCCTCGAAGACATTAATAAATCCCAAACTATGTGTACAAATAATGGTTCTCTAATAGCAGTTGACTTAGTGAGTATAAATGGCTTAACTCAACTAAATCTTTAGGTGTACAAAAAAGTTCTGGGTTATTACCTCCATAACTCCTTAGTCATACAACCCTCTTATCACAATCAAGAATGGCTCCATATTATGATAACTAATCCATACCCAAGGCAAGTCCATACACCTCAAATTTTAGAACGTACGCATTGCATATGATATCAACGTCGTATATGTCTAACACTAGGTCCTTGTAAATAAGAGAAAGATGGGTCGAACCGCCAAAGTGATTAGAAACTTCTATTGGGTTGTTAGCCATCTGGGTTTGATGGTTTAATAAATTTACCACATTCCTAGCTATGAAGGCATGTGATGTCCCTAAATCAAGTAGAATATGAATAGTAATCCTAAAAATAAGAGTTATACCCTTTAGAGCTACTTTCCCTTGGTCACTTTGAGGTTTACTAGCAAAAGGGACAACTTCAATAGCAAAGGCTTGTCCGCTTGATCCTTCCTTATCCATCTTAGGACATCAATTCCTGTAATACCCTTCCTCGTTGTAATTAATGCACTTCCCTTTAAAGGTTTCCTTCATTAGGCTCACCCTATAATCTTTGTTTTCATGACCCTTCTTATGTCATCTCTAACACACCTTGCTACCGTTCTTAAACATCCCCTTCAACTTCTTATTGGCCAAAAAGCTTCCTTTCTTGGACCCTCATTGCTTTTTGGTCGACACAGTTTTCTTTCTACTTTCTTGTATTCTGTATTGGCTATGTGCAGCATATACATCTCATATATTGCCCCCATAGGCACTTGGATGAACAACATTTCTCTTAATGGGGGAATTCAGGCCCTTCATGAAGTTCAAGTCCTTTTTTATAGGTATTTTTATTAAGCTCATCCCAATTTTTGCTAATTCAGTATACTTAGCTATGTACTCCTTGAAAGTAAAACCTTCTTGTCTTAGCTAAATGAACCTTTCAATTAATAAGCTAACCTCTACTTTGGACATGAATTTCATCTCAAACCTGTCCTTGAATTCATCCCTAAGAGAATATCCTTCTATGGTGCTCAATAGTCACAAAGTTCCACTAATTCAAAGCTTCCTCTTTGACGAGCCAAGTTGCTATTCTCCTTCTCATTTGAACATCCCTACCAAGCTCTCTAAATACCATCCCATAGTTACTAACCTAAGCTTTAGCTTTCGAATATCCTTCACTTTCAGAGTATGCCTTCCCTCCCATATCGAGAAAGACCTTACACAAACTTAGGAACATCGATAGGATGGGCTACTGCATCAATGGGTGGAGAGTAGGTGCCATCAGTGCACTGGAGAAATAGGAATCTACTCGGCAGTCCTAAGATATTGTCTAAGCCATTCGGGCCTTCCATGAATGGGTGGTCTTCTGCAATTAGGTATCCCCTGTCCAGAAGAAGATTAATTATCAGCCATAACAACTATCTATAGGTCTAACCTTTAATGATGATTTTCTAAGATAGTATTTATATGCTGAAAGAAAAGTATATGCATATGTTCAAGAAATAGGGTACACACGCACACATATATAGCAAGAATCTTGAAAATTCCTTTTGAAAAACCTTTTCAAAATAATAAGTATGTCTTACACAAGTATAGTTTTTCCCTGTTGATTGGGTAACCTAGGCTCTGATACCAAATATAACAACCTATCCCGCAATAGGCTTAAATTTCTACCCAAAAAAGGCCCATCGAAATTTATGTCCACTCTAAGTTAAGTTGTTGGTAGAACTAAGAAAATAATAGTATAAAGCTATAATTAAACTTTAAAACCCACAACAGATGGAACAAAATATAATAGAAAATTGTATCTATTTATTTCAAAATCATAACTATGTCAAAATACAAAGTACCATCAAATCGTATCATAAATCATTTATAGCAATAATCAATGGGTAAACCAAATGCAAGTGAAAATGATAAATACTACCATAAGAAAACCACCTCCATCTCTAAGCGTCATCTTCACCATCAACGTCGTTTAACCTGTGTTGTAATAAGGAGGGAATCAGAACAACAAGTACTTTGTGAATAAAAACCTCGAGTCTAACCTTTACAGTACTTGAGCAGTATATTTCAAAATAAGAATATGTCTACGAACATAAAGCTATTAAAATCATTTAATACTTCTTTTTAAGGAAAGAAGTAAATCTCTAAAATCCCTAACCTAAATCCTACGTTATAATTAACTAGCAATGAAAGAGATAGTATCCAAGCTATTTAATACCATTTATTGAAGAATAGGCAGACTCCGTTTGTTTAATACTTTAATACAGCTGGACCCAATCATTTGATACCTACTCCCAAAGCGTGCTATTCAATGGTACTATCTAGGTGGCATCATATGGAATCTTAAGTCAATTAATAATTCCTTATTTAGAAAGGTGGACCCTTAATAGATCACTTAATACCTTATCCATAAGTAGACCCTATAGATATACCTCCTAACGTGTCCCCTATGCCATTTAATACTTCATTTGAGGGAAAAGGCAGACCCTCAAACAACCACTAAATACCTCAAGAGCCCAAAGTAGGCCTCGTGTACTATGGGTCATACTCATAATGACGTCTCACATTAGTCCGACTAGTCATAGGAATTGGTAGCAACATTAGCTTGGCTAATTTCCCTTACAGAATTTAGGACTAACATCGCGTTATTATAAATTTTTATCGTAAGGATATGTCACATCAATAGGAAGTGTTCACAACAGCTGGTAGCATCAAAGTGGAGGGCAGATTTCGGTCACGTAACTCTATTAAACTTGCATCCTCATCGCTTAGCCATAAATTAAATACAATTCATATACATATATAATAATACGCATCTCACTATTTCATAAATTAGGCTTAAAGGAATCTTCCTTTTTACACCTTAGAATAATGATTTGGCTATGTAGGAGTTTCCTTTTATTTCTGCATAATAACCAATTTCATTCCTAATGAGGGAAATAAGTGAAAATAAATATCCAATTAAGTATGCCATATAAGTAATAATTACACGTTAATTATACTAATAAACATAAATAAATATTTCGTCTAATAAATTTTAAATGCATGGATTTTATGCTTTAAACTAGCATTAAATGTCACTTCCCTAAAAATATATTATAACAAGTCCTTTTTCTTCAAATTTCTAAGATTTCAAAATACAAAAATAGGGGATACTAGTATCCAAAATAGGGAATAAATATTCACAGCCAAAACTGCAATAATATACTTGTAAATAAACTAGAAACTCAATTTATTATACCAATTCAACACAATATCCTAAACAATAGGAATTGCAATCTAAACTCCATATTTTATTCAACTCCTCTTTAATAAAGAAATGGATAAGAATAAAATTTGTGTAGAATAAGTGGTGTAACCTACGAATAAAATTCATAATTTAAACCCCTTATTTCATTGAAGAATCACATATTGAACCAAAGAAGAACGAGAAGTGGAATAGACTATGAAATTATCAAAACTTGCATAAACAAAAAAAATTCCATCAAGTTAATGTAAATAATTGAGAACCTCATCATGGAATTGACATTTCAAAATCAAAAGGAACTTTTAGTGCATTTTATGTATTGTATTATTGTAATCCTAAAATCTCTAAGGCATATTCAGATTCCTAAAGATACGTTAAACAGTTACTAAAAAAGAAATACTAAGGTTTCCACTCATAGAATAGCCTTAGCTTCGCTTTTCTTAAATTTGCACACCTTTCAATCTCCTGTAGAATCTCTCTCTTTTGATATATATATATACATGTAGGATAGGAAAGATGTATATTTTATTAGATTCAAAACAAGTAGAGAAAGAATAAAAGAAGAATCAATTGGAGGAAGAGGAAGAAATAAATAGAAAAGGGATCGAATTCTTACCTGAATTCTCTATGGAGTTTCTGAATCTAATTAGCAAAGAGTTTCATTGTATTCCCCAAAATAATATAAATAAAAATTGGAGAGGGTAGGGTTCTATTTATAGGAATTGAAGCGCATCAGAATCATAGGATCAAAGTAGAAAGGAAATGAACAAATCTGAAGCATTAAACAACGAAAAACCATTAGAAGATGGTCGAGCTGAGACGTTGGACCGCCTAAGCTCGACCGTTCGACTACTACGGTCGACCGGTTGACCCATGTAGGTTGAGCGCTCCGCTTTATTTTGGGAAATAATGATTCGTTTCCGTTGCATTTTGATTTTAATTAAGTTCTTACCATATTTTTTCTTTACGTTGAACGTTAATTAAAACATTTACTTTTCCCCAAGCTAATTTTGAAATTCAAAACCGAAATCCAAATTCTCATGTGAATTTGAATTCAAACAAAATTAATTTAAATCTGAAAACTTCAAACACTCATTTCTTCTTTGTTTGTGCTAGTTTTCAGCATATTATATAGGAAATAGATCGGAAATTTACCACGAATGCAATGGAATAACTTCTATGATCAAATTCTAATTTTTATAAATTTCCATATTCTACCTTATTGAATGCAATTAAATTTTATTTCATTTATTTATGGTTCATTCTATAGGGTATTACCCAAAACATGGTCTTTAAGGTTTCTACTAAATAATGTAATGACATAAACATGTTTAGGGCATAAATATATGCGGCCAATTACATTAATAACATTCTTTAAACCATTCCTTATCACTTCATAATCATAAATAAATAAAAACATGAAGTATAACATGTAAATAAGTTAGGAGAATCATCTCACTTGTCTCTTCTTCTCTAAGCCAAGCTCAAAATCACCAAAACCAATCATTTTGATCTCTTTAAATTCATGATCTCTGCCGATACTTTGATTCAAGCTAATTTCTTCATGGGTTTTGTAGAAAATTGCATGAAAGATATTATAGTGATTTTTATTTGAATTTAGAAATTTTATTTTTGTTTGGATTAGCTAATTAAAGATAGTATATTAAGAGAGCATTAGGGAAAGATTAAAAAAAGAATGTGGAAAGTAACATGAATGAAAAAATGAAGAAGGTTAGCCATTTATAAGTAAGTAATCGACTTAGCTCAATTCATTTCTTTCTCAAGAAATCACCGTGCACTGCAAAAATTCATCGATTCCAAACATAGTCAAGTTTATACACATTTTTCTCACGTCAAAAAAGCAGTCTCAACTAGGGGTGTCTTGAGACCCAATTCATCCATCTCTGAAAAATTGAGTATAATGGGTGTTCAATTAATTAACGATTAAAATTTTAAATTAATCATTTAAATATCCAATCGTTATAATTATAGGGGTGTTACATTCTCCCATCCTTAAAAGAATTTCATGGTCGAAATTCCTACGGGTATAAGATAGTAACAGGACTGATCAAAACTCCCAAATCTCAATTTCAAATTTTTTAGCAGTTCTTTCCTTTATCCTATCGGCATGCGGAAACTTCCAAATTAAAATGTGTTACACAACTAGGGAATATGCGATACCCTATGTTATCTCAAATTTTCCCAAAAATATATGCCTTTATTAAGAAAGCTTCTCACCATTTAAATGCAATGCTAAACAAATAAGCGTTTAAATGTTCATGCTCTAGCTCTCTAGTACCTAATTATACTATACCAGGTGGATTATGTACGAACACAACACAATACATAATTCATACATATATAACCTTAGTTTAGTAACTGATACTACCGTAATAATACATGACAATCTATTGGAAAGTAATCCTAAGTGAGTCGGTATCAAAATATACCACAGAATCCAAGTCATATCAGAAGGCAATAGACCCATATAGATCCTATCTCGACCTTACAGTAGGCATGGATGATATACAATCTATTTCAGATAGCTATCCTTATCACTCTCTGGACATACTTTAATTATGAAATTGTAACTACCATACAACAATTAAACACACAAAACAAGAATCAATCAATAAATAATAGTCAAAAACAAATAACTATAAGCAACCACCAAATAATAGAATACAACAATAAGCAATAATAACTAGCAAAAAAACTACCAAACATGCAAGCAAGAAACAAAAATCAACAATAATAAACAGCAATAAACAACACCAAGAAGTAGCAAGCAAAATTAAGCAATGGCAGACAATAGCAAGCAACTACAACCATAAACAACAAACAATCGGCATATAATCAATATAAAAACAACCAATCAACTAACAAAAAAAGCGTACAAAGCGATAAAAATTTCAACATTCAATCAATCAACAAACAACAACAACCAATAATCAAACAAACAATAAGTAATATATGCAAAAATGACTAGCATACAAAAAGAGTTTATACCAACAAGCACAGTAACCAACAATGGTTGAAATGTGCATATCAATCTATAAACTCTTCGTTTGACATTCAAGATTGAACAAAATGCTAATTGCAACCCCTTCATGAATACAATACACAAAAAATGAATACGCCTAACGCTACGAAAAGAAAAATTTACACGACATGTAGGATCATCCAGTCACGAAACTCTCAAATAAATCTAGTGATTTAAGCCTTAAATTTACTTCTCTTTCGAACAAAAATTATTCTCCAAGGAGGAAACTCTACTAATTAAATCATCATTAAATGACAATCTACTAATGCTTGGGTTTTCTCGGGTTCAAATTCATCTCTACCGCACAATGTTAATAGGGATAATATACCAAGTGTTCTACGATGCTCGTCTAGGCAAGTATCATATTGCCACTTGGAAAGTCATCCAAATCATCACAAAAAAGACAAGAAATCCTTCCCCAAGCTACCCCAATCAATCTTAACTATACTATACTAAGAATATATAATGAGTAGAGATCACCCAAACCGACATGACACCAGTACCAACCCTTCGTTTGCATGCAAGAATATATAAAAGGAACAAACACCTGAGTAGTGTAACTCTTTCAATGTATACAATACATATTACATCTTGTTCTACAAAAAGGAAAACTTACTGATATGTAGGATCATCAAGTCTCAAAAATCTCGAATAAATCCAACAATCAATGTCTTAACTTTCCTTTTCTTATGAATAAAACTCATTCTCCAAAAGAGAAAATCTACTAATTAAATCATCATCAAATGACAATCTATAAATTTCTTGGTTTGTTTGGTTTCAAACTCAGCTCAACCAGACAATGTCAATAGGGATGATACACTAAGTGCACTATAATGCTCACCTGGGCAATATCATCTGCCACTTAGGAGATTATCCGAATAACCGTAAAACCAGTGTGGGAATCCTTTATCGAACTACCCTAAGAAACCTTAGATATATTATACATATGATTATTAGTGACTAAAGATCACCCAAAATGAAATGATGTCGTTCCAACCCTTCGTTTTCTCATATATTTCTTTGTTAAACTGGGGTCGGCCACCTGACATCTCTAATTTGAAACGCAATCTGATTCTTTGGTCCGACCATTTAAATTTCCTCACACAACTAGAGTCGAGCTTTTGAAATCCCTTAGTTGCCTTAAGAATTTGACTCAAGTGCTTGCCTTTAAGAATCAAGTGTAAAACCCTTTCCTAACGGTGCATATCACGTAGAAAACCTTGCACTCGAACTAGTGATTAGGAATTGGTGTGTAAATGGACCAATCTTTAGACAATATCCCTTTCAGGACATGGGATTACTTCCATTGACTAAGATTAAATAACACGGAGATAAAAAAACAATTCCAACATGAATGAAACTATGCAAGCACTATATGTCATTAGGTCCGTCTTTTCTCATTACTGAGAATCCATCAAACCCTACTTAGACACAAATCCAAGTCACACTTCATTGACCAACCGCATTCAACTTGAAAGCTCAAGCATAAAGTTCGAATTGTAGTACTTTCGGTTGCTTTATATCATCTTTGCAACTTTGGTTACTCACATATGGTTTATCTTTACCCGAACAATTTATCTACTATAAAATGTGTCTACTTTAGGCTATATATTTAATAACTAGTTATAGAAATATATACCACTTAATTATCGAAAGGAACAAAAGTGAGTACCTACAAATATAGAGAATATCCCATCACATAAGCTCCTTTCATTTTTCCAAGCAAAAGGCATGCTAGGACTCGGTACCAGCCATAAGGCATAAGTCATCATCACTTATACACCCCTCTATAATGTAAGACAATCCAGTTCCATGCGCTAATGCCTAGGCATAAAGTGGTTTTTGGGAATTTCTTCCTTTATTCGGAGGCAGTTCGATGTAAGACTTCAGCATAACTTCAAGGAAGCTTTGGACTACTCTAGAAGTTGAAATGCAAGGCAAGGCTCAAAATTCATATGCGAATGTAAGGAGTGCATAAGTGGTTAGTGATGGCCAATAGGGCGTTCAAGCAAGCAGTCGAGGAAATGATCAAGGCGAGGAGTGGCTTGTGTTATCCCACCTTTTAGCAAAGACGAGATATCAGGAAATTAACTAAAAATCAATGATTACTCATTCCAAATATTGATTACACATCGTAGGTTTACTATGGATATCGATAAATTTTGTCCAAGTCCATATCGGGCTACAATTAACAAGTCATGACAAGCAAAGCCATGAAAGCCGATATTTCAAAATTTAGGTCAATCGGAGTTCGTGTGATCGAGATATGATCGATACAAGTTGAGAAAGACACGTTGTTCGTATCCATCAGGGGAAGTCAAGTTTCATACCTATCATGTTCGAATTGATCAATGGTCGCGTTGCTCGAATCCATCATGTTCGAATCGATTAGAGCGACTTAGCCTCAGATTCATCTTGTTCGAATCTGTCCAGGGAAACCCTATTCGTATCCATCGTTCGTATCGATATATTCGCATTGTTCACGTCCATCGTTCGTATCGATACGCTCGCACCCAACCCTCTGTTTGTATCCATCACATAAATTCGACTACGTATCCTCCTGGAATGCCACTTTCGTATTGATATCTTTCATCAGCTAAGTGAAACGATACGAAATCGATGCTTTTTATCGGTACGAAGTGGAGTGCACAAGATCGTTACTAACCAAGGATCAAGGACCGATATGGTCTAGACAATTCTGATCAATACGAACAGATTGATGCAAACGAAGCAAAAGCATTGGAATGACTCGATCAACTCGGCATAAAAAGCGGATCAATCCGAGGAGTGTATGCCACGTTGACATGCTTTCACGTGCTTAGATCAATGCGAATAAATCGATACGAAGGATCGATTCGAGCGCGACAGCATTAACAAAAATGCAATCTTGCATCAATCATATCTCCTTATCCATAGGTTCAAATTTTATGAAATTTTCACAGGAGCTTACGTACAAGCTAAGGAAGGTTCATGGAAAATTTCAACTCGGTTGGAACAAATCTTGATTGATACAAAATTGGTTCGTATCAATCACGGATCGAGCCGAAACTTTATGGGATAGATCGCTTGGCCCACTCACGTGCCAGAAGTGGTCTCCTGAAGTTTGAACTAGATATTTGTAGGGAGCACCTATAAATAGCACCCTAGAGCCTACAGAGAAAGGACTTTTTGATCCGACGACGTTCAGACTCTGCCGAAATCTCGATTGCACTTAAACTTCGCTGTTGTTCTTGAATATAACTACTGTAATTCACTGTAACAAGCTAGAAAATCAATAAAAGATTATCATTCGAAGTGGACGTAGGCCGGAGATAGCCAAACCACTATAAATCATGTGTTTCTATTCATTACTTTCCAATTATTTCATCTGGATTTGAGATTTGTGTTAGAATATTATTGATCTACAGTCATACACTTGTGCTCTCATGATATCGGGGTTTGTGACCAATTTTGGTGCAAACACTTTGGTGCTTTCACAAAGAAGGCCTAACTCAAGGATTCAACCGCTTAGATATTGGATTTGAAAGCTTGATGAATTCGGATTTGAAAGACAATGACGCGACAAACAAGTAGAAGACAAAGAGCCAAGAAAAGCCAACAAGGGGGAAGACAAGAGGCATCTCTGGAGCTGGAGAAGGACAAACCTTGATCTACATCATAAGAGACGAGATAGAGGCTATGGAAGATTCAATACATGAAAGGTTATTGAAGTGTCAACAAGATATGATGCATAACTTCTTTGAGCAGATGAGAGCAGCTGAAGCGCAAAACCTTGGACCAACCACAGTGGCTGCAAATGCAGGACAAGGAGCTAGAGTAACAGTGACCAATGGAGGTCAGATCCATGACCAGAATGCAGAGCCTGAGGGCAATCAACAAGCACTTGGGGGCGGACCCTCAGGATCTGACACTGGAAGACCCATAGATGGAGCTCAACGGGCTAGAGCAACGCTAACGCTAATGAGCCACATGAAGAATATTACCCAGAATAATCTTCGAGACCTGGGGGGTAGGATAGAGGCATGCTGAGGAGACAACCCCTGGATAAAGATGAAAGGATGGCTGGACTAGTGTGACTAATTATGAGAGGAGGATTGCCGACCGGAGGATTAGGGGAAGTTAGTCGGAGTCCGTTCACTCCGAATATCAGAAATGCAAGGAACCCTTCAAAGTTCAAGTTACCCATTCTAAACCCTTATGATGGAAAGTCAGACTCAACCACGCATATTACCTGATATATCAGACATATGGAAGTGTTGGGAGCTTCCGAGGAAGTGATGGCACGATGTTTCCCTTTATTCTTATCAGATTTGGCTATGCTTTGGTTTAGGCAGCTAGAGAATGGATCGATCAGAACATGGGGACAACCAGTGGAATGCTTCATGAGACAGCTTAGGGTCCACGTGACGCGACCCAAGAGTGTGATGACTTTGGCTTCGATAAAGCAGAGGCCGGAGAGTCCGTAAGAGATTTTCTACTACGATTCGATGCAACTGTGGCTTCAGTAGATCGCCCGGATCCATTGATGATTTTGATGGCGGCGGTAGCAGGAGTTGCGGAAGGCACAGAGTTTAAGGATTCTTTGGCACGAGATCCACAACAAGACCTTGGGGAATTATATCATGAAGCTAAAGGATTCATTCGGCTAGAAGACTCACGCACCGAGGGGCGAGAAACAAACATTGTGTAGGGCGAAGGAACTGCCAAAGAAGAACCTGGAGCAGACAAAGGGAAGCGAAAGCAGGATGACAGATACGATGGTCCTGACAAACGGAAAAAATTCCGAGAGCCCAGATTCAGGCAATATACAGACTTGACGGCAAGCCTGGAATGGATTTACACAAAGACTCGGGGGCAACTCCCCTATCGAAAACCACCCAGGAGGGATCCCACAGAGCGGGAATGTAGGATTGGAAAGTATTGCCTATTCCATGAGTTGGAAGGGCATACTATTGACGAATGCCACCATTTGAAGGATGAGGTGGAAGATCATGCAAGAAGTGGTAAGTTGCCAAAATATACCAGAGGTCGTGCAGCGGTCGTGGGACCTGAGCAACTACCGCCTCTACCTAACAGAACTGATCCTGGTTCGGTATCACGACTCATCATCAATTGATTATAATGGCAAGGGCCAAGTTCAGGATTTGGACTTGGTCGATTAGATTTATAAGATTTGATTATAAAATAAATGGCTATTCCACTTGCACATGTACGGGAACCGGAGCGATCCCCAGGCATGCTCTGAGATGGTAATAGGCCACTCTGTCCGGAGAGGCAATGTCTAGTTTTACCCTTATGTTTGAGATTTAATATCTAGGATTTGAATTTAATAAATGAAATTGAATTTCCCAAAATAAACCTTTGACTGGAGAGTTGAAAGATGAATATTGAAAACCAGCTTGAAAATGATCGCTTTATGACCCTACCTAGAGAGGCGGGGTCCGAAGTGTAGGAAGTGAGTTGCTTCGCCGGAGAGTGACAGGAGCGACTCACTTAACGTCGTTTCCCCATTCATCGGAGAGTGATTGGATCGGGGTTCGATATGAGCCCGAAGTGGCTGTGATCGGCCTAGGATTTGGGCCATGACATCGTTTAATGTTCGAAGACACAGAATTGGAGTGCAGGAGGTGTTGTCACTTTGCTAGAGAGCGACAGGATCAGCTCACTCGACGCTGTTTCCCTTTCACCGGAGAGTGAAT
This sequence comes from Allium cepa, assembly GCA_030765085.1. Taxonomy (NCBI): domain Eukaryota; kingdom Viridiplantae; phylum Streptophyta; class Magnoliopsida; order Asparagales; family Amaryllidaceae; genus Allium; species Allium cepa. The sequence goes on along the minus strand of CM060934.1, from coordinate 204,322,331 downwards.
GAATGTGATCCAGCAAGAACCAGAGAGGCTATGATCGGTTCAGAAAGACCAAGACTTCGCTATATGCCCTCGCTGGAGCTAGAGTGCAAGGGATAGAAAGCAATGTCGGAGCGCAACAGGATCTTTCTATTCGATAACTTTGTCTGGAATGGACTTAGCAGGGGTCCAAAGTGACCATCAATAGTCCGGAGAGGCTGTAGAATTTGATTACCGACTTCCGCAAATGGAAATGGACATTGATTCGGCTTCGAACAACCATAAACTTGATTGAGAATACTATAGCTATGAATAAAACATAAGCTCACCGCACCTAATCTGAAGCTATTCAAAACATACCTTTTTGCCAAAAGGCATGTTTGGGGGGCAAAGTGTTATCCCACCTTTTTGCAAAAATGAGATATCAAGAAATTAACTAAAAATCAATGATTACTCGTTCCAAATATTGATTACACATCGCAGGTTTACTATGGATATCGATAATTTTTTTCCAATTCCGGATCGGGCTACGATTGCCAAGATATGACAAGCAAAGCCATGAAAGCCGATATTACAAATTTCAGGTCAATCGAAGTTCGTGTGATCGAGATATGATCGATACAAGTTGAGAAAGACACGTTGTTCGTATCCATCAGGGGAAGTCAAGTTTTGAATCAATCGTGTTCGAATCGATCAAAGGTTGCGTTGTTCGAATCCATCGTGTTCGAATCGATCAGACCGACTTAGCCCCAGATTCATCTTGTTTGTATCGGTCCAAGGAAACCCTATTCGTATCCATCATTCGTATTGATACGTTCGCATCATTCATGTCCATCGTTCGTATTGATAGGCTCGCACCCAACCCTCTGTTCATATCCATCGCATATATTCGGCTTCATATCCACCTGGAATGCCACTTTCGTATTGATCTCTTTCATCAGATAAGTGAAAAGATACGAAATCGATGCTTTTTATCGATATGAAGTGGAGTGCACAAGATTGTTACGAACCAAGGACCGAGGACCGATACGAACTAGATAATTCTGATCGATACGAACAGATCGATGCAAATGAAGCGAAAGCCTTAGAACAACTCGATCAACTTAGCTAAAAAGTGGATCGATCCGAGGAGTGCGCACCATGTCAATATGCTTTCATGTGCTTGGATTGATGCGAATAAATCGATACGAAGGTTCGATTCGATCACGATAGCATTAATAAAACGCAATATTGCGTCGATCATATCTCTTAATCCATAGGCCAAATGCTATGGAAGTATCACAGAAGCTTACGTACAAGCTAAGAAAGGTTCATGTCAAAATTTCAACTCGGTTGGACCAAATCTTGATCGATACGAAATTGGTTCGCATCAATCACGGATCGACCCGAAACTTTGTGGGATCGATCGCGTGGGACCACTCACGTGCCAGAAGGGGTCTCCCAAAGTTTGGGCTAGATATTTGTTGGGAGCGCCTATAAATAGCACCCTAGAGCCTACAGAGAAAGGACTTTTTGATCCGACGACGTCTAAACTCTGTCGAAATCTCGATTGCACTTAAACTTCACTGATGTACTTGAATATAGCCGCTGTAATTCACTATAACCAGCTAGAACATCAATAAAAGATTATCGTTCGAAGTGGACGTAGGCCGGAGATAGCCGAGCCACTATAAACCTGTGTTTCTATTAATTACTTTCCAATTATTTCATCTGGATTTGAGATTTGTGTTAGAATATTACTGATCTATATTCATACACTGGTGCTCTCACGATATTCGGGGTTAGTGACCAATTTTGGCGCAAATAGATGGCACAGACTATTCCTAGATGGGAAAAATGGAGATTGAGACAGTGATTGAGAGCCAATCGGATATGAGATTGGGACATGATCGGTTTCATTATCATATATGATAAGCATATATGATTAGAAGAAGCAGATGTAGGGAAGGAGTCAGTTCTTGACTTTAGAAGATGCGTGAACATGTGGCAACAACGATTGATATAAGATTAGGCAAATGTAAATGCATATAGCTAGCTTAGATTCCATTGTTCTAAGCTCTATTATGCTTGAGTGATCCAATAGGTTCAAAGCAAGTGTACGACGAGGGGATCATGAGGTAGGTGACCAGATTTTGGTGTAGGGCGATTCCAGTGCTACGTATCCATTTAGACATTATTTTATAGCTTAGGAACAAGCCTTTGAGAGGGTCCAGAGTAATGCCTTGTTGGGGTTTTTTATATTCTTATTTTTTTGTATTGATATTTATTTACCAGTGGATTCCACTAGTGCGGTCTTTTTAGTATATATATCTGTGTGTTTGTGTGTGTATATATATATATTTCATCCTTTTCCATTCCTGTATATTTAGTATATTATGAGTTATCATTCCACTATGAGATCTTATCGATGCCTTTTATTAACCAAATTGATGGTCAACAGACTAAAGAATCCAAGAAAAGGAAGTTATTGGGAAAACGTGGAATATGGAACCTCTAACTGGATTGACGAATGGTCAGTTGATAACTCCGAGCCATTCTGAGTGATAGGATTAGTCTGAGCTATACTGAAAGGTTAATGATATATCGAACTTTCTTTACATATCTACTTAGGATTAGACTTAAAATCTGACCTTTTGATGTGGTTAAGAAGAATTAGATATGAGATTTAGAAGGAAAGAAGTCTTTCCAGTCTTTTTGAATTAACGTAGAAGGGTATCTCATTTGGTTAAACCTTTATGAAACTCCACCCAAAAGCTATTTCCTTGATCGAGATTAGATTTCCTTCGATTACCTTGTACAGAGAGTTAACTTGATTCTTTACTGAAAGGTTGTGCAAGCAGTTCTTTGGGATTTGGAGTAATGCTAAGGTTGATGGAATACGACGGGTTATAATACCTGGCGAATTGTTTGACCCTCAGCATTTATGACTTCGAAAGGTTTTATGTATACCAGTTCCGATAAGCCCTCTTTAGATCCGAAGGCTTTAGGCTACAAACTAGAGGTTGCCGAAAGGTTATGAAGACCGCCCAAGAAAGAATATCGTTGTTTCTGTTGGTTCGAACCTTTCAGAGGAACTGCACCTCAAAGTTGTGATTAAACCAGTAAAGATTAATGTAAACTGAAAAGAAAATGTACAAAACTTAAGACTTCCCTCTGATCCTTGAATGGACTTCTCTTTTATTAAATTTTCCCAACCACTACCTAATTAGGGTTAAAGAACTATGATTTTAGAAGTATAAGAATGGAACGAGGAAAAATTCTCCACTGAAACAGGACCCCTTGGGTCTTATTTATAGACCCCAGTGGCCATGCTTTCGTCATTATGCCTTCGGTTAGGTCGAAGGATTCCCTTCCTGTATACAGTTGCTAACCTTTCAACTTCATTGTAAGGTTTTCCTCTCACATGTCATCTTGGATCCTTGAGCGCTGCCGAAAGGTCTTTTCTTCTATTTGTTGTTATGAACCTTTTGTCCTTGCCGAAAGGTTTGTTATCTATACTATATGTGAACTCTTCGATGGAGTCAAAGTGTTCCTGGCTATTGGGAGCCCTTCGACTTTGTTGGAAGGCTTTTTTCACACGGATGTTGCCGAGGGCCGAACTTTCTTCGAACATTGTCTGAAGGTTTCCTTATGCTCTTTGTTGACTTATTATTGTCACCTTTATCTCTTACCCTTTGGCACCGTAGAAAGGTGTTTAGTAAGTGTCCCGACCGACTCAGAAGGCTATCTTGCTTTCGGAAGGGTTGTTATAGGGTGGCATGTCCTAATCTTGACTCCTTTACCTCCTTTAGAGGGTCATAATTTCTTGGATTCTGCGGAATAATACCCTCCGTCTCCAGTGAAAGGTCTGGAGTCACCTCATACTGCTGACTGCATCCCTTCGATCTCTTTGGAAGATCTAGTCTGGATTCTTCTTCTTCTATCCGTTGGTTGAGATCTTCTGACCTAAACGGAAGGTGAATTTTTCGAGTAATATTTTCCCCCCCTAATGCGAAGGGATGATCTTGACTTTTCAAGTAATCTTCTCTAAAATTTATAAATTCTACAGCATCATTTTCCTGCAAATGCATTTACCCAGTAGAAGTAAAAGATTTCCTTTAAACAACTTATCATTTTTTAATATAAATAGGTTACTTTCTAAACTCAATTTAAAATCTTTTTGACTATCCTTCCTATATACTCATTTTTCAGATAGGATTTAAAACTATACTTAATATTAAATTAACAAGTTAGCCTGGGATGCAATTAAGTATTATTATGGTAACTTTTGATATCCATTTTCATCCCATTGGAAGGGAATCATGGCTGCAATAATGAATTTGCTTTTCTTGAACCTTTCGTTAAGATCAGGAGGCACTTTTACCTCCACTCTCTTTCACTGTTTGAAGATCTAAATAACTTAATGGCTAAACCTTCTGGCTACAAGTCTTTATTGAGGTCCAAAGCTCTGAACCTTTTGATTTTTCTCTGTACAACATAACATCCTATAATAAGTTAACAAACACACAAACACATTTTTAGCTGGACAACATAACCTTACAAATTCAACTAAAATATTTAAATATTCACACACACACACACACACACACACACACATATTGCTCCGTATTACACTTTCCAAAATGATTTGTCAGTATTTACATAATCAAAATGACACTAACATCCTAAAATTAAACATCGAAGGTGATCAAAAACAGCAAGATGGTTTCTTTCTCTTCTTCCTACAACCCATTTGGAAATGGTGGAAGGTCTGGAACCAAATTGATGGGGTTGAGACCATGGGTTCAACCCAAAATGGTTGATAGGGCGGTAGATTATTAGGTAGTGGTTTTCTCCAGAAGCACCCAGATGGCCAAATCCATCCAGAATGTGCTTTTAGTCAGATCAAAAACAAAGAGTATGTTGCTTTTATGTGTGGATTAAGGAAATTAGGCTGTAGGTGGTTCACATTGCTGGATTGTGAACTGTTGACCTCCTCCACCTCTTGCGGTTGGTTCAACAAGCACAACACGAAGCAGCAGCAACAATGTGGTGCTTCCGCGTCGATAAAGTCGGGATGAATTTGGTGAAGATTGCAAGCAACCATGGGTGTTTCTCTCTTTTGTATAGTTCCTATTTTTTAGATATAAATGTTTATATAATAAGGATCAAAAGAAGAGGGAGAGGAAGATAAATGGATTTTGTCAGTGATTTTGGTGCAAAAAGCTAGACATTCTCTTTTGTTTTCTTGAGATCTCCACTAACGATTTTTGTCATTTATCGTTCCCTTTTTGATTTAAAAGCAAATGTTGATTAGGAATCATCTGATGTAGTTTTGCATATGATGCCCCTGGTTCGACCTTTTTTTAAAGAAGAGCGGCGAATTCTTAACCTTCCGCTGGATGACAAGTAGAAAGAGACCTTTTGGCTACTTCTATGTAAAGTGCACTTTTGACACTCAGCCATGAAACTTTAACACTTGAGTAAACTTCAGTAGGAGTTCACTTTGGTGTTTCCAATTTTATGTAAATTAGGACCTGATCTAAATCTTGGTGGGTGCTGCAATTTTTCCTTGAGCCAGACTATTTGTTTAAAAATTTCCTCAAATAGTTCAGGTGTTATAAGTACAACTTTATTTTCTAATTCTTCTCTAAGTCATCTCACATGAGTTGGGAGAATTATCACAAATAGATGAAAAGCAATTGTTTTGTGAATATATGTTTCTCATTATGTATTTTTGTTTGGCTTGTCTATATTATGTTATTCCAATCTACCCATTCCCCAAAATCATGCCGCCCTATTAGACCAACCTAGCCAATATGCTGTATAAGGGAAAGACTTCTTCCAAAATGGTTTAATACCGAAAACCCTAGGGTTAATAGCTTTTTTACATGGAACATTCTTACTCCTCACCTGGCTTATTTTGATGGTAGAAGAGTAAATTCTCTTAAAGGAACCTAGAATATTTTATTTGATATTGATTGAAGGTTATGCTACAATACCTTCCTAGTCGAGAGACAGAACTATAGAAAATACATGCTAGTTATCATTTTGAATGAGATTATTATATCTCATTATCAACAACAAGTCTCAGCAAGAAATCTACTCTAATATGTGTTCTTATTATTGAAATAAAGAAATTTTATTCCTGTTTTGCTTGTTGATATGGGAGACTCGAATAAGACTTGCTCTACCTTTCGAAGAACTTGCAATGACCTAGGATAGGTTAAGAATAGAGTTCAATCGAACCTAATTTTTCAAAAATCTTTTAGCTTCTAAGCTCAAATGCCATACTATTCAAAAATTTCTCTAAGGAAATTGAGATTTTTAAGCTAGATCTATAAGAAGAAAGAGGGGCTGAGATACATAAATTTTGAAGCATTTTATTGGCGGAGATACTTGCACTAATCTCAACTCGGAATGACCAAGCTTCATGAGAGGATAAATATTGGAAATAAAACTTTAAGTTAGCTTGGTACTACAATCCTCCAGAATTCATAATCGATAACTCGGTTTAGAGTGTTGATCCTATGATATTTGGGTTTTATACGAACGGTTGACCAAATCACAAGCATCTCATTATATATAGGACATATTTTCCATACCTTAATAAGGCCATGTAGCATCATGCAACGTGATATTTATAATATCATAAATACTACCTGTTTTGCTGCTTTTTGTCTGCACCTTGTTAATCTTAGATTCGGATATGCCCCTTGGAAATTGATGTGTTTCTCAACTTTCCATTTTAGTCTATGACTTCTCTCTTGATTAAGTAAATCCGAATTCCCTGCCATTTTGACTTTTCTACGAAACATGTAGCACATGGTATTCTTAATTGCTAGCTCAAAATTAACAAACAAACCTAAAAGGCATCATCTGCCAAGATTAGCAAATCATCGTGGCAACTATATGAAAAGGAATTCATTCAAAATGTTAAAGTCTCATCTTTATCTATAATGGTGGATGATTGTAGATTTAGCTCTTTTCACTTGTTCAGCATTCCTAAAAATAGTCAATATCGAGCTGCATACAATTCTCAAAATCTAACAATTACTAAATAAAGACCTTTAGAAGACATTTATGACTGGGATCTCGACATGGTAGTTTTTGGATTTATTCCATGTTATTGAGGGAATCTAAGAATAAAAGGGTTTGAAGTTCCCATTTACAGATTCTTTTGGCGGTAGTCTTTTTCCCAATAATATTCTTTGAATTGAGTCAAATTACTTGAAACACCCATAACTCTTAATATACCCAAAAGGATACATTAAAAGGCATGATGCGTTGTAGGTATAACTAAAGCTAATAGAGACTAAGATTCACAAGACAAATATAGATAAACAGCGGAAACATAAAATAATAACTTAATTAAAACAAAAATTCATAATTGCTTCATAAATAAGTCAAATACCGAATACCACATACATGTCTGAAAATCCAATATTTCTCATGAAACAAAATTAATAGTCTCAAAATCAGAGTACATAATATCGCTCATAATAAGCCAGTACATAGAATGAACAGAAGCAGAAAATAAAAGAAGTACATAATAGAAATCTCCTCCAAGAAAACTCCAAGCAGAAGCAATCTACCGACTTCTCCCTCGATTGCCTATGGGGAGGAGGGCATAGGGGAAAATAAAGAAGTGGGTCAGACTAAAAGTCTGGTGAATGATAGTAATTACTATAGTCTTTAAGCAAGAAAAAATTAATAGACACTACAATAGTTCTAGCATAAATAAGGCTAACAAAGGAAGCAGGAAAGGTATAACTAGAAATAACCATGACTAAATATTGCTCAATTTATAAGATAGGTTAAGTTGGATTGCTTGCACTTGTCCTTGAGTTCTTCTTTGATTAGGCTGACTTCCAAATCTATAATTAGGATGTAACTCTAATTCTAACTTTTTTGATCGGCCTGCTATGCTACAAACCTTACTGTGGACCAGACGCTACATAACTCCATACACATCGGCCAATGTTATTTACGAAAGATGCACAGAGCAACCACTGTGGATCCAGACAACATATATAGCTTCTATACAGAAGGTAATGGTGTCTACGAAAGACACCCATACTAAGCGCTTGAAACTCATAGCTAGTACTGAGCACACGAATGGAAGACGCACGCGTAACTGCCACCATGCCTACGCTACCTTTTGCTCCACCTATTGGGTCTTCTTATTATCTCAAACTCCAGCATAAGCGTGCCCCACATCCCACTTCAGGCTAACGTGAGATTACTATGTATGCATCAAAAATAGGGGATATGATGTTGGTATTGGCCCGTCATCTAAACAGTATCTAGTTACGCTCTTTATCCAAATTCCCAATGATTTGGACTTCTAATTAACCAATTGCCACCATTTTTAGCATAAGCGTGCCCTCATCTCACTTCAAGATAATGTGGGACCACCATTTTGTCTAATAAGGAATACTATTTGGTATAGGTCCTACTTTCATCTTTTCTTATTAACTAAGATAAATTATTTTAATTAATCCTTTACAATTTAACCCTACTATTTTTGCTTATTAATTTATCCTAAGTATTGAAATAAGCCTTCATTTGTTTTTTTTCTTATTATAACCTACGTTATAATCATATTTATTACTTAACCCAAGGTCTAAGTGTGAAAATAAGCTTCTTTCATTTTTGTACTCTTTTTAGTTATAATTCTAAGTTATAACTGGGCCAACCAATTTAATTCAGTCCAATTAACATCATAATTAGGTGTAATTTCAGTCCAACTCCATTTATACTATAGTCTTTGAAATTTACATCTTACATTCCATTATTTCAGTTTTCTTACAATTTAATCCATATTGCCGTTAATCTTATTCTAGTCCATACACGAAGAAAAAAGAGGAATAAAAGAAAACTGAAAATAGAAGAAAATCCAAAGCGTAGAATGAAGATGTAAATAATGTATAAATAACAGAGAATAAACTAAAATACTATAAATAAACTTTAAATAAATGGAAAATATATAACTAGGATAAATAAACTAAAATTAAAGAATAACTCAAAGGAAATAGACTGAAAATAATTCTAAAAACTATAAATAAACTACTGAAAAGGCTATTCCAAAATTCGTAGTAAAACTACAGCTATTGGAAACCCTAATATTTTAAATTACTTAAAGAAATCTTAAAATATTTACAATCACTCACCTCCGGTCCTAAGCTCTTCCTTTGGTCTTCTCGGATCCACTTGGTGTTGTAAAATAATTTAATTCATAATGATTTTTTCCTTTGAAAAAATTATTCCGTTTAGGGTCCTTCCTAGAAAGATGAACCCAATTGGAAAAAACCTAGAATGGGAATAAGTATTAGGTCTAGGGGTATATTTATAGGGGTAGAAGTGGATCTCAGATAGTTGGATTTGGGGATTGAATAGAATGGCGTCATAGGCTGAGTACGAGCCATCGGATGCAAAAATAAATGGACCGGATTGGTCAGAAGGATGCAAAACACGTCACCAATAGGCTCTGAAACATTCGAACGAACAAACATTTGTTCGTTCGTAAGTAACATAGGCGGTTCGACCGAGCGGTCAACCGCCTTGTTGCCCAAGTCGACCGGCCGATCGACCTGCCTATTCTTTTCTGCTTATTTTTTTTATTTTATAACTTGGTCATATTAGCTCGGTTTCTGACGTTCTATATATGGAAATTGACATGAAAATTACCATGGACATAATGGTGCAATTTTCGTGGCTTATTTATGATAATTTTAGAAAGTTGTTTTATTATTTAATTAATTAACGAATTCATTATTACAGGTTAAATTTTGGGTTGTTACATTCTCCCCTCCTTAAGGGATTTCGTCCCCAAAATCTCTAAGGATTAAAGAATGTACTATATGTTTTCATCCAATTCTACAACCAACTACTCAGCCATCAACCATCCATCCATTATCCTTAAATTTTCCTAATGCAGTTTATGATACTTATGCGATTAGTGTAGTGTAAATGTCCCTAACTAATGCAAAAGATTAGGCAGTCCACTGATTTAGTTGATCTATTTTTATGCAATCATGTCTGTGCCATGTATCCAAACGAATGCAAAAATTTCCTAATGATGCTGATAATTCTATATGCGTGCTACAAACATCATCCAAATGCAACATTCATGTGATAAACATTCGTTTATAGCAAATATGTAAATAAAACAAAAATGCGCACACATCCTTACGCATATGCTCTAGAGTCCTAGTCAGGCCAATCCCTAAAGAATAATAGTGCCTAGTGTAACTATATGCATCCATCAGCAAACACTAGCAACCACTATCGTACATTAATCATAACATGTTCTATTAACATGTTTATATCATATCCTACCATCCATAGGTCAAATCCTAAGTTCTACCCTCCTAAAGGTAACAAAGGTAAGAACCTATTCAAATATAAAGATGGAAAAAGGAATTATAAAACTTACTATCAAGAAGATGAGGATAGGAAGTATGAATCTTCTCTTCTGCTTCCCAAGTTGTGTTTGTAACATCATCTCTCCATTGCACCTTTACCAGTCGAACCTTCTTATCTCTTAGTCGCTTGATGTCTCTTCCAACAACCTTCCTGGGGATACGCCGAAGAAAAGCTTCCCTTTCTACCTCCAACTGACTAGGCTCTACAACCTCTGTGGATTCATGTAAGCACTTTTGCAAGTGTGAAACATGGAAAACGTCGTGCACTCCTACAAGCCTATCAGGTAGCCTTACTCGATAAGACATCTTCCCAACTCTCTACGTGATAGGGAATGGTCCAACAAATCTAGGTGCTAACTTTCCATTTGATACGAATCTTACCGTCTTCCTAAGCAGTGATACTTTGATAAAAACTAAGTCTCCAACCTCAAACTCTAAGTCACTCCTCTACTTGTTCGTATATGACTTTTGTCTGTCATGAACCATCTTCATTATTCGCGGGATCAAATCTAGCCTCTTAGAGGTCTCCCTAACTATATCGGCTCCTATAATAACTTCTCTGTAAATTCTATCCAACATGATGAGGACTTGCAAGGTTTCCCATATAAAGCCTCAAATGGTGCCATTCCTATACTTGTTTGGTAACTATTATTGTTTGCAAAATCAACCAATGGAAGATGCTCCTACCAAGTTCCTCCAAAGTACAAAATGCACATCCGTAGCAAATCCTCAAGCATCCTATTTACCCTCTCCACTATGTCTGGGGATGATAGGCCGTACTCAACCTAAGTTGCATTCCTAATGCCCCCAATAAGCTTCTCCAAAACTCACTAGTGAAAATGGGATCTCCATAACTAAAAAGTCTAGAAGGAACTCCGTGTAGATAGACTTTCTCTCGAATATACAAAGATGCCAAATATGAAGCCGTATGCTTACTCTTAATTGGGATGAACTGAGCACTCTTGGTCAATCTATCAACAGTCACCTAAATGCTAGTGTTCCCCTTCCTAGAACGGGGTAAACCAACATTGAAATCCAAGAAATACTGTCCCACTTCCACTTCCACTTCGGCACATCTAAGGGCTGAAGTAATCCACCGGGCTTCTACTACTTTGCTTTTACTCTTTGGCATATGAGACACTTAGTTATGAATTCCGCCACATCCTTCTTCATCACACCCTAAAAGAACATCCTCTTCATATCCTGATACATTTTATCACCACCCAGATGAATAGTCATACAGGAATAGTGCACCTCCTCCAAAACTGTTCTCAACAAGTCACTGGTGCACAGAAAACAAAGCCTCCCATCCCTTTTGAGCCACCCCCGCTATCTATGGAATAGCGCTGGAAATGTCTCGAGACCTCTCCTCGGCTAATCCTATCCATAATGTCCATGAGCTCTGAATCCTCCTGTTGCCTCGAGCCAATCTAATCCATAAGGTTAAGCCTCACCTCTAATGTCGCCAACAACCTTGGAGTAATGTCCGTAGAGGGCTTAAAATCAAAGGTAGAAATAAACTCCAAGCTCCTCGACTCTACGAATAGAGGACTAAGGTTGACTTTCTTTCTACTCAATGCATCCGCAACCACATTACCCTTGCCGGGGGTATAAGCTATCTCAAAATCATACGAGGCTAAAAAATCCATCCACTTTTTTTTTGCCTCAAGTTCAAGTCCTTATGCGAGAATAGGTAATTAAATGACTTGTGGTCGGTAAAATGCTCAAACCTCTTTCCAAGCAAGTAGTGCCTATAAGCCTTAAGTGCAGTAACTGTGGTAACCAACTCCAAATCATCGTAGTTAGTTTTTCTCATGCATCCTCAACTGCCTACTACAATAACACACTACCCTCCCTTCTTGCATCAACATCGATCCTAAACCCGTTCCAAATGCATCAGTGTATACAGTGAAAGGCTTAGCTTCGTCGGGCAAAACTAACACTGGTGCACTACTAAAGGCTCTCTTAAGCTTCGTGAAGGAATCCTAACAATCCATGTCCCACCCAAAAGCTTTATTCTTCATGGTAAGACGTGTGAGTGGTGTCGGAATCTTGGCAAAGTCCCTAATGAACTTCCTACAGTAGCCAGCCAAACTTAGGAAGCTCCTTACCTCGGCAACGTTCTTAGGTCCCTTCCAATCTTGCATTGGAATAACCTAGGCATGGTCAATAACCAAACCTTCCTTCTAGACTACGTGCCCCAAGAAACAAGCTTCCTCTCTCTGAAAATGAAACATTGAAAAATTGGCTCTCAAATGATGACTACGAAGAGTGCTAAGAAACTCTTGCAAAAGAAACGCATGCTCCTTCATATTCTTAGAAAATACCAAGATATCATCCACGAATACTACCATAAACTTATTTAGGACATCCCTAAAGACACAGCTCATCAAATTAATGAAATTGGCTAGAACATTAGTTAACCCAAAAGGCTTAACCAACCACTTGAAGAATCCGTTTGGTGTCCTAGAGGCAGTCTTGTCTGTACTTCATCAGCAACTCTAATCTGATGGAATCCCTTGGCTAAATCAAGCTAAGAGAAAACCAAAGAACCTACCAACTGGTCAAAAAGATCATCAATCCTAGGGAGTGGATATCGGTTCTTCTTGGTGGGCTTATTAAATTCCCTATAGCCCATGCATAGTGGCGAAGACGACTGGCGCTCCCCACTCTGATATGCTCCTGCTATTGAATCCCTTCACCAAAAGCTCATGAATCTGCTTGCTCAATTCTTTCCTCTCCCTAGGTGCCATATGCCTCACAGGTAATGCTATTAGCTTGGCATTCTCGTTCAAATAAATCCTGAAGTCAATCTCTCTCTTAGGGGCAGTCCCCAAACCTCTTTAAAGACATCTGCAAACTCTCTGACGATGGGAACCGAATGCAACTCTGATGACGAAGAATCGAGGTAATAGAGAAAACTCAACATGACTGACCCTTACTGGTCGTAAGATACTTCTAGAGTCCTACCACAGCAAGTCTCAAGTCTAACGACTCTCCTTTCGCAGTCTAATATAGCTCCAAATATGGATGGCCAATCCATCCCTAAGATTATTCCATACCTCGAGAATCCCGAAACATAGGCATCGCAATCAAATTCTTAACTAGGATAAAGATTTTCAAACCACTATAAACCATAGAAGTGTGTATATCCTTCTATGGGGTTTGAAACAATAGTGGGGTCTATTACTAATGATATTTCCAAGTGCAAACAATCTATTAGAGAAGTATAGATAAAAGAATGTGATGCTCCAGAGTCAAATAAAGTCCGAATGGTAAAATCAGATATAGAAATTAAACCTTCAACTGTGACTTTCCTACCTCTATCTAGAATGTTACTGGAAGGTGTTGTGTCTAATGCTTGAATCTGCGCAATTGCCACACTCGCTTCTTGGGGACAACTCCTACTCAAATGACTGGGCTGCCCACAAGTATAACACTTACCCTTCATCTTCTCCTTCCAGCAATCCTTGGTCATATGTCCAACATTCCCACGACTATGGCACTTTATTCCTTTCTTAATCTGCTTCTAAGGACCATCACATTTCTTCTTATTCTTTCCCCCACTTCTCCTTTGAACCTTTTGATTTAACGTCTTCTTTAGACTCTTCCTCCTTGAGTGTATCCGACATAAGTGCCACCTCGACCAAAGACTCATAAGTAGCTCCCATTAGTACATGAGTCAGCAATAATGCCTAAAGGGGTTGATTCAATCCCTTCACAAGCTTCATAGCTTTCTTGTGCGGCATGTTCACCAAATCATACCAAATCGTGACAACTCGTTGAATTGATCGATGTATTCCTTAGCAGACAAACTGCCTTGCTTCAAATTGATACCTCTCTAGCTGAACGCTCTCTTCCACCTGAGACACAAACTTCCTATCAAATCGCACCTATAATCCATCCCAAGTAACATTTCTACCCCCCAACTCGATTACCTCCCACAAATAAGATGCCTCCTCCTTTAGCTACCAAGCGGCTAACTGAAATCGCTGCTAACTATCCAATCCCAAAAGACCAAAAATCCTCTGTATCCATAAGCCAAGCTCTAGCCTCTACAAAAGTCTCCTTTCTAGAAAAAGTCTTCCTACCTAAACTCACAAAATCTTTTCAAAGCTTAGATAAATTTATGGCGGCAAGTGGGTTGATGGGATTGCCACCCGTTGGTGCAGGATTAGGCATAGGCCCGTGCACTATCGGAGTCGTGGCTTTTAAGTATCTACAAACCAGGCTGGGACTAGAATACCCTCGTGAAGTTTCGGCGCATCAGCCATTCTACGAAAAGAAAATGATAGTTTGGGAAAGAGCCAAAGGGAGGTTGAACTAGACTTATGAGGGGATTTTTGTAAAAATTCTTTTACACTTAAAAATCATTTCTAAAAGTTCATTTTTGAAAAATATTTTAAAAAAAGTTATTTTGAAAAATAATAATTTTTTGGGAATCCTATAACATAAGGCTTTGATACTAAATGAAGCACCCCACACTCCTTAATATACCCAAAAGGACACATCAAAAGACGTGGTGCATTGTATGTATAACTAAAGCTAACAGAAACTAAGATTCACATAATAAATATAGTTAAAAACAGCGTAATCTTAAAATAATAACTTAATTAAAACAAAACTTCATAATTTCTTCATAAATAAGTCAAATACCAAATACCACAAACATGTTTGAAAATCCAATGTCTCATGAAACAAAAACTCATAGTCTCAAAATTAGAGTACATAATATCCCTTATATTAAGCAAGCACATAGAAAGAACAGAAGATGAAAATAAAAGAAGTACATAGTAAAAGTCTCCTCCAAGAAAAATCCAAGAAGCAGCAATCTACTGACTTCTCCCTTGATTGCCTATGGGAGGAGGGTAGGGGAAAATAGAGGAATGGGTCAGATTAAAAGTCTGGTGAATGATAGTAATTACTAGAGTCTTTAAGCAAGATAAAAGTAATAGACTCTACAACAGTTCAAGCACAAATAAGAATAACAAAGGAAGTAGGAAAGAAATAATCTGGAAATAAGCACGATTAAATATTGCTCAATTTGTAAGGTAGGTTAACTTTAATTTTTTGCACTTGTCCTTAAGTTCTGCTTTGATTACGCTGAATTCCTAATCCTATAATTAGGATATAACCCTAATTCTACCCTTTTTATTTGGCCTGCTACTCCACAGACCTTACTGCGGAAAAGACTCTATGTAACTCCTTACACAGCAGCCAATGACATCTACAAAAGATGCATAGAGCAACCACTGTGGATCTGGACGACATATATAGCCTCTACACAGAAGGTATTGGTGTCTATGAAAGACACCCATGCTAAGCACTTGTAACTCATAGCAATTAATGAGCACCCGAATGGATGGCGCACGCATAACTGCCACCATGCCTATGATATCTGTTGCTCCACCTGTTGGGTCTTCTTATTACCTCAAACTCCAGCATAAGCGTGCCCCTCATCCCACTTCAGGCTAACGTTAGATCATCGTATGTCCATAGAAAATAGAGAAAATGCTATTGACTGGCCCGTCATCCAAACAATATCCAACTGCGCCCCTTATCTAAATTCCCCATGATTTAGACTTCTAATTGACCAATTACAACCATTTTTAGCATAAGCGTGCCCTCGTCTCACTTCAAGCTAATGTGGGACCACCGTTTTGTCAAATAGGGAATGTTATTTGGTATATGTCCTACCTTTATCTTTTTTTTTAAATTAGATAAATTATTTTAAATAAGCCTTTACAATTTATCCCTACTATCTTTGCTTATTAGTTTATCCTAAGTCTTAAAAAAAGCCTTATTATGTTTTTTCCTTATTATAACCTATATTATAATCATGCTAATTACTTGACCCATTGTCTAAGTGTGAAAATAAGCTTCTTTTAATTTTTACTCTTTTTAGTTATAATTCTAAGTTATAACTAGGTCAATCTTTTTAATTCAGTCCATTAACGTCATAATTAGGCGTAATTTAAGTCTAATTCCATTTATACTATAGTCTTTGAAATTTACATCTTGTATTCCATTATTTCAGTTTTCTTACAATTTAATCCATATTCACATTAATCCTATTCTAATCCATACGTGAAGAAGGAGGAGGAATAAAAGAAAACTGAAAATAGATGAAAATCCAAAGCATAGAAAGAAGATGAAAATAACGTATAAATAACAGTAAATAAACTAAAATACTGTAAATAAACTAAATAAATGAAAAGCTATAATTAATAGAAATAAACTAAAATTAAAGAATAGCTGAAAGGAATAAACTGAAAATACTTCTAAAAACTTTAAATAAACTACTGAATGGCTATTCCAAAAATCTTAGTAAAACTACAACTATTGGAAACCCTATTATTTTAGATTACTTAAAGAAATCTTAAAATAATTGTAATCACACACCTCCGGTCCTATGTTCTTCCTTTGGTCTTCCCAGATCCACTTGGTGTTGTAAAATAATTTAACTTATAACGATTTTCTCCTATGGAAAAATTATTTCGTTTAGGGTCCTTCCTAAAAAGGTGAACCTAATAGAAGAAAACGTAGAATGAGAAAAAGTGTTAGGTCTAAAGGTCTATTTATAGGGGTAGAAGTGGACCTTGGACGGTTGGATTTGGGGATTGAATAGGATGCAACCACGTCACAGGCTGAATAGGAGCCATCGGATGCAAAAATAGATGACCAGATTGGTTGGAAGAATACAAAACACGTCACCAATAGGCTTTGAAACGTTCGATTCATTCGTAAATAATTGAGGCAGGTCGACCGCATTGGTGCCCAGATCGAACGGTCAGTCGACCTACCTATATTTTTTTCTGCTTATTTTGTTTATTTTTTAACTTTGTCATATTTGCTCGGTTTCTGAAATTCTATATATGGAAATTGACCAGAAAATTACCATGGACACAATGGTACAACTTCTGTGTTTCAATTCTAATAATTTCACAAAGTTATTTTTTACCTAGTTAATTAACGAATTTATTATTACGGGTTAAATTTTGGGTTGTTACATTACTTGAGACGAGTAGATGTCCAAAGATTTTGTACCTAGATTAGGGCTTCCAATAATTAGTAGCCTTGGCTTCCAAACCTTTTGGTATTAACGATACTTTTATAAGATGTCATCGAACCCAGATTCGGGTATCAAGAAATATTAAAATAGCACGACAGTCGCTTCTTGGTATATTTTAATAATAAATGATGGAGAGTTAGAATGTCGATTTCAGTAAGAAAGGAATGTTGAAAAATCAAAATACCTTTCCTTGGTAATAAGAAAAATAAACCCACTGTATCATTTCCGATGATGGACGTTATAAGGACAAAATTTATATTTGCTGATATGAGACCGGGATCTTTAATTTGGAATAAATAATAAAATTTTAGAAAGCCGTCTGTGGTAATTATGTAATAGAGGTCTAGAATACCTTATGCGGCATTTGGTAATCAGTAGAAGACCAGGAATTAGCCATGGCAGTTAGCAAGAGAAGATCGGAATATCATTTTAGGCTATTTAGTATTGAAAGACCAGAGTGCCATTTTCAGAATTTCTTTTCTAGTCATAGAAATTTAGGGTACCATTAGCAGTGGGAGGTCAAAATACTATTTCCGATAATGAGTAATAGAAGATTAGAAATTCAACTTGGGGTTGATATGGAAATCTAGAAAATCATTTTTGATAAATAAAATGTTTCTTTCGAATATTTGATTGTAGATCCAGAACACCATTTTAGATGTTTAATGATAGACGTCCAGGATATGCCACTTTCAAGGCATCACTTTCAGATACTTAATAATAAAAGTCCCATAATACCATTTCGAGTAACAAGTAATTCAAGACTAGAATATCATTTATGGCAATAAGTAATAGAAGACGAGAATACCATTTCTAGCAATAAGTAGTAAAAGACCGGAATACCATTTTTGGCAATAAGTAGTTGAAGACCAGAATTCCCATCCGGTAGATGTTCATGAAGAGAAGTTGAAGAATTCTTTATAATTCTGTCTGTCGAATGTGCCATCTTCAGGCTTTGACGAAATCCTGCATGCTTTCACTTTCTCGGGCCCAAGTTTTCTTATCCTTTTGTCACTTCTTTTGGTTTATCTTAGGTAGGGAATCTTTTGTCCAATTTTTAAGCTTAATTAAACAGAGCCCATTTCAGGCTATTTTTCATTTTCGACATTACCGACCTTTTAATGGTTGTTATTCTTAAGCGATGCCAATTTCTAGCAGTGAAGATTTCAGGCATTGACTTTTCTTAGTCCGTCAGACATTTCATCTGGGTTTACGATTCGCTTGGCTAGCTTATTCTGAAGCAGGGCCCGAGGACTTACCGGACCTCCCTCCAGAAGGCGCCTTAACTTGGCCATAGCATGACGCGGTTAAGGGCTTGTTCGGTACCTTGGCCAGGCCATAGCTCGGCGGGATCAAGGGATTACCCATCCTCCCTCTAAGAGGTGCCTTATCCTGGTTATAGCGTGACGTAGAAATGGTTTGTGCCGCTTTAACCTAGCCAATTTCTATTTTGGCATGGATAAAGGCTTACGCCCTCCCTCCAAGTGGTGCCTTGGTCTAGCCATCTTGCCACGATCAAGGGCTTTCTACCATTTTAGGTAGTCCATGTTTAAGGAGAATTTCTACCTCGATCATGTAGATTTTTTCTTATTTTGAGAATAGAACCTTTATTCCATGACCTGATCAATCCTTTACATATTGCTTCATCTTTCCTTGTTTTAGAAAGTGTAGGACCATTTTCATGAGTACTTCACATTGATTAGTATCATGTCCATTTATGAGATAGAAGTCACAATATGCTCCTTTAGATCTTCTTTCAAACCTTGGTTTTTTTCGTTCGAGAAGGCCAATAATTCAATTCTTCCCTGGTTTTAATATAGATGCCTTCAATTGAGGTTGTAAGGTTATACTCTTTAAGAAGCATTGAATTTTGAGCCATCTTTGACTAGCGTCTAATTCTTTTACAACTTGGTTCAAATGCTTCTTTCTGAGGAGTAGGTTTTTGTCTTTATCACCCATTGTTCTTCTTTCAAGGGAATTACTTTCAGTCTTAAGGTTTCGGTTGGAAATTCCTTAATGATTCTTAAATTTCAACTGGGTAGTTCTTTTATCTTCCTTACTTCTTCAATTGGGAATTTTTCCCTATATTCACAGTTCTCACTTGAATGGCAAGCTCCATATATAATCTTACTCCACTTGTACGTGAAACCATCATGGTCCTTTATTATCTCTTTTTCAAAGATAATTCCCTGAGAGTATGACTGAATGGTTCTTCATATTCGGTTAGTAATGCTGTCATTTCAATTTATTCTCCCTCCAAGCGCAAAAATCGAGGTTGGCACTACATGAAAAGGGTTTAAGCTCCATTTATTAGGGTCATAAGAATCTGTCTTCTTTTTCTATATAATTTTTAACGCCTCAAGCCTTAGCCTTTGTTCCTCATCCTGATTGGAGTCTTTGATATTTACATAAGAAATCCTTGTCAGGTGTGGTTCGAAAGATCTTTGTTCTGACCTATTCAATCTTTTAAACATGATCAAACCAAAATAAGGGAAATTAATGTGAACCAGGGAATTCTCTCGTCAGGAATTCAATCAAGATGGAGGTTTGGCCCCTCCTTCTAGCGCCAAAAATGTGCACCAAATTTATGGTCAATACTCAAAAGAATCCAAGTAAAATAAGTTATTAGGAAAAGGTGGAATCTATAAAGGAACTGGTGAATGTTCAACTGATAACTCCGAGCTATTCTGAGTGATAGGATTGGTTTGAGCTATACCGAAAGGTTAATGATATATAGAACTTTCTTCACTTATCTGCTAAGGATTAGACTTAAAACCTGAACTTTCGAGGGGTCAAGAAGACTTAGATACGAGATTTAAAAGGAAAGAAGTCTTTTTGGTCATGTTGAATTAAGGTAGAGGGGTATCTAATTTGGTTAAACCTTTTTAAGACTCCGCCTGAAAGCTTTTTCCTTAACCAAGATTAGATTTCCTTGGATTACCTTATATAGAGAGTTAACTTGATTCTTTACTGAAAGGCCGGGCAAGCAGCTATTTAGGACTCCGAGTGATGCTAAGGTTGATGGGATACGACAGGTTATGATACTTGGCGAAAGGTTTGACCCTCAGGATTTATGACTCCGGAAGGTTTTATGTATACCAATTCTGATAAGCCCTCTTTAGATCCGAATGGTTTAGGCTACAAACCAGAGGTTGCCGAAGGGTTACAAAGACCGCCCAAGAAAGAATATTATTGTTTCTGTTGGCTCGAAGCTTTTAGAGGAACTGCGCTAGAAAGTTGTAATTAAACCAACAAAGATTATTGTAAACTGAAAAAAAAATGTACAAAACTTAAGACTTCCCTCTGATCCTTGAATGGACTTCTCTTTTCATTAAATATTCCTAATTCACTAGCAAATTAGGGTTATAGAACTATGATTTTATAAGTACAAGAATGGAATGAGGAAAAATTCACCCCTTACACATGACCCCATGGGTCTTATTTATAGATAACGGTGGCTACGGTTTCATCCTATGCCTTCGGTTAGGTCGAAGGGTTTCCTTCTCGTAATCATTGCTGACCTTTCGAGTTCGTTGAAATGTTTTCCTTTCACATGTCATCTTGGATCCTTGAGCGCCACCGAAAGGTCTTTTCTTCTATTTGTTATTATGAACCTTTTGTCCTTGCCGAAAGGTTTGCAATCTATATTGTATGTGAACCCTTCGGTGGTGTCGAAGGGTTCCTGGCTATTGGGAGCCCTTCAACTTTGTTGGAAGACTTCTTTTTACCCGGATGTTACCGAGGGTCGAAATTTCTTCGAAAAATTATTTGAAGGTTTCCTTATGCTCTTTGCTAACTTATTATTATCGCCTTCATCTCTCACCCTTTGGCACCACCGAAAGGTGTTAAGTAAGTGTCCCGACCGACGTGAATGGC
This sequence comes from Allium cepa, assembly GCA_030765085.1. NCBI lineage: Eukaryota > Viridiplantae > Streptophyta > Magnoliopsida > Asparagales > Amaryllidaceae > Allium > Allium cepa. The sequence continues at coordinate 204,301,001 of CM060934.1, read as the reverse complement.
CTATCTTGCTTTTAGGAGTGTTGTTATAGGGTGGCATGTCCTCGTCTTGACTCCTTTGCCTCCAAAGGGTTGGAATTTCTTGGATTCCATGGAAAAATACCTCGATCTCCAGCGAAAGGTCTGGAGCCACCTCATACTGCTGACCGCATCCCTTAGACCTCTTCGAAAGATCTGATCTGGATTCTTTTCCTTTTTTCCTTTGCTTGAGACCTGATGACCTAAGCGAAAGGTGAATATTTCGAGTAACACCTATGTTTGGTGTTTTTCAATTTTACCCCAAAAATCTTTATTTTGTGGTATTTAAAAATCGAGCGAAAGTGTAAGGTGCTAATTTTGGGTATTACAAAGAACATATTGTTGCAACTCTTCTTATTCTTAATTCCTTCCTTCCTTGCCATTTATATTCCTTGTTTACAATCTAGTAGCCATTCTTATTTCCTCCTTTTTTTCCTATAACTAGCCCCTTCTTTTTCCTTTTCCCTTTTACCGACTTTTCTAAAAATTGAAATCGATTCATACTCAATGCTTTTCCTCAATAAACTTTGATTTCTCAAAATTATTTTTTACTTGGTAATGATCTATTTGATACTAAACATATACCATTGATTTTTCTTTTACTATTCAGTTTAGATTAGCCACTTCTTGATTTTAAATTTTTAAGAGATTGATACTGTTAACTCTGATTACGATGTTTTCCTTAGTTTTGTACCTAATTCGTAATTTGGATCTGACTTTATTTACTTAGGTTATTGTTAATTGTTGGTGGGTTTCATTTTTAGTAGCTCCGATACTCATTTGTGCCAAGTTTAGTCTATATGCAATGGCTAATCTTTTGATGGGCCAATATGCGATGGCTCATCATTCGAAGGGTTCGATGAGTCATTATGTGGTGGATCAATACGAGAAAGGTATCATGAACTTTATATATGAAAACCTAATGCTTATCTTTCGACAACGCATATTTTGATGGGTCATCATACAATAGCTTAAAGCTGCCGCATGATGACTAATCATTCGACGGCTAGTTTTCATAAGTAATCTTTCATGCCATGGCTTTTTATTCGAAAGCTAACTGGCTTATTACACAATGGACCGTACTTGGAAATTAGTATTTAGAAGTAATTTAAAACGTAATTTCGGTTTATTTCCATTCACGGCCATTTTTCCAACCATGTCATGTACAAGAGCACAATTTTTTTCATTGAACATACACAGAAAGAAGTTATTCTACTACGGCAAATTGGTCCTTAACTTCAAATTCATGTCACATTTCCGTGGTATTTTGATATATTTGACAAGTGGTGTTTGTTTGAATTTTTTTTAACTGTAGGATTATAAGGTCGACAATATAATATTTATAATATAAAATATTAAAGAAAATCTATACTTATATACCTATATAAGTATGACATAATAATGGAACTCTATTAGTTAAGCATGCTACATGGTTTTGCTAAGTGTATATGCACTCCATGTAAAAAATGTTCTTCTAGGTAAGAGATGTTTCAATTATTTTTGATATACTAAATATTCCCACTTATTTAATGGTAATTAGTATTTTATCAGTGATTGATAAGTATCATTTGAGTAACCTTTAAATAACATTTAAATCACTTTAATGTAATATAATCTTAGTTTAACATTTAAGCAAAAAAATTATGGAATTGGAAGTTTTGTAATTTAAAAAGTTCACGCCTTGTTATTGAAGTTTTGTTTCTTACGATTAAAGTTTTGTTATTGTTGAATGTCATTATAGGTATTATGGCTAGAGGCAAGAAGAAAGCTCTCAAAGGATTGTCTAAATCCTCTAAGCTGAAGAACCCTTTAGAAGAAAAGTTTTGTACTTCTTATCAGTTTCATTTCACAGAGCAAGAAGTTGTTGATTCCGTGCTAAGACATTTTGGCATATCAAAAATTCAAAACTAGGGTTTAAGATCTTGATGATAGAATGTATGCCCTCCAGAAGAGTTTTTGCTTTCACTCTTATTCATATCTTTCAGTCTTGCTACTTGCTTTTTAACCCTATCATATCCAACATGTTATCTTTCCTTAAAATTAACCCAATCCAGTTGAACCCCAACTCCTACAACTATATCAATTATGTATTCATAATGTTTAAGGAAATAAAATTCGTAGACTTGTCCCCATCCATTTTATGCTCTGTGATTATAGAAAGAACCATTTACTACATTTTCCCTAGCGGTGCTAGAGTAATTTTTGATTTTGTTAATAAATCTAAGGACTAAAGCCATCGATTCATTTTTATAAGATGTTTTTCTCAAAAATCACTGGAAGATATGTTGTTCCTGGTAAGTTATTTTGCTATAACTAGTTTCATCACTTTATTATTTATACTAACTTCAATAATTTTTGTATTACGTCTTTTTTCTTTAACATTATTAGCTATCGAATCAAAGGACATTGATCCTAAGGTCTAACCAACCACCTTATTAAGTTTTAGGCAATCCCCTGATGATGAAGAAGAAAAGATGGGTTCAGAAACTATTGTTGCTGTCAAGCTTAATAATTTTACCTTAAACTCACTGATACAACATCCAACCTTTAACAGTCCTGGATACTCCCTAAGTTTCACCCATTTTTTACATCGAAGAAGACAATATTTTTCCTTGGCACTTGTCAAATAATGGACGTGCAACTGTTTCATGCTGCAGCTTTTTTGTGAGGCAACAATTCTTCCGATCTACATGCTTCATTAAAGGCTATTGGTAATTCACCACTCTAAAAGACTACTTCATCCTTTTTTCATTTCTACAGTAGAAGATATCCTGCATCAACCAAGGAAAGGAACCGATAAAGTCCTAGCGAGGTGACTACTTCTTTCGAGCCTCCTTTTAAGAAGCCTAAGGAGATTGACCCTGCTACGCTTTGCCATTAGCCTTTACGTCTAGCACTGACACTACTATGGTCATCCTTCAAGATCAAAGCCTATTTGTCAAATATTATTAGCTCTCCTCTTTGTGAATCTATGGCATTCCTTCAACAAGCTTTGAGGCTTAACTCTCCTTCTTTCGAGGATGTTCCTCCTTCTCATTCCAGGTTGCAAATCCCTTATGCTTTAAGTTTTGAGGAGTTATTAACGAGCATTCTCCACTCTCCTGCCACCATCCTGCCAAGCTCCTCACAAACTTCTTCACACTCCAAGGAAACTCTCACTTATCTCTTGCAACTTCTCATCTTGGTGTGGTTACTCTCTTCTTTTTACTTTGATGGGTTATGAGTTTTGATCATTTTTAATACTAATTCTATTTCATGACTATGCTCAAATGGAAAGGCATTTATTTAATTTCTAGCAATCATTCTTACTTTCCAATCAAGATATGCCTTCATTGTGGGAATTATAATCTTGATTTTTGAGAAGGTACTACTTTTGAGGCTCAACTTTCCGGCCTCCAATCCGACAATGAATCAACGTCAACTAAAAAGCCTGTATCTATGACCCTCTTGAACTTAGAAAAGAAAATAAGTTAATAATTAAAGGGTAAGATGAAAGTTTTAAAGGAAACTCACTCAAACTCTTTAATAACCCCCTGAAACAGATCTAAACTCCAATCCTTAAAAGGATTATTGAAACTTAGAACTATTCCAAAGCTAGCTGTTGGTTTTGGTAAAATGAAAAACATTATAGAGCTATCTATCTACTCTCTCAAAACTCACGGCGGCAGGATTAAAATAATAACAATAATAGTTCCCATTTATTTCAAGTCACTTTAAATGTCACAATGCATAATAACAACCATTATAACATTCTGTTCAAAAATACATTTTATGAGTACAATAGAAAAAACTTGAAAAGATAGATAATAACGACAACAAGCATCACTCTCACCATCTTCAAGCATCATCCTACTCTAACCTGTGTTGTAATGAGGAGGGAGTCAGAACAAAAAGTGTCTAGTGAATAAAAACCTCGAGCCTTATTATTTCGGTACTTGGGCAGTATACTCGAAAATAAGAATATGTCTTATGTATTAAAAAACATCTAATTCTTCATATAAGGTAAGGAGGCGAGCCTTAAAGCAACCACTTAATACCTTCCATTCCCGAAGCAGGTTTCTCAATCTCATAACTCATAACCAACGCCATAAATGTTTAACAATATGAGAGATATAACCCAAGCTATTTAATACCTTTAAATAGAAAATGGCAGATGGTGGCCATTTAAGACCTCAATAGAGGTAAGTCCCTAGTTTTTGATACCTATTCTTAAGGCGGACTCCACATAAGCATCTATCTATTGATATTACTCGAAAAAAATTTCGAACGGTAAATTCTTCCTATTTAAGTGAACCTTTTCGAGATATCCTTAATCGTTCCTAAATCGAACCCTAACCATTTAATACTTCATTCAGGGAAAAGAGGCGGGCCTTCAAACAACCATTTAAAATCTCTAAACCCTGAAGAAGGTCCTTCCTTTTGTGACCCGTACTCACGGTGACATCTCACATAATCAAACCATCCGTAGGCATTGGTAGTAAGATTAACTAGGCAAAATTTACCTACAGAATTGGGACTAACCTCGCATCATCATAGTTATTGATCATAGGTGATGTCCCTATGACTTAGTCAAATTTACAACACTCGTAATATATTATCACACCACACCGTGTTCATTTTTTCAGATATATAAGAATTCCTTCTTATTTTGCCTTAACAATCAATTACTTTCCTAAGGGGGATTTAATAACAATTATTACCTAATTAATTACGCAATTATACATTATAATTGTATGCTATTTGTAGTAATTAATATATAAATAAATACATACTTGTTATTTTCAATGTGCATGGAGATTACACCTTAACTAACGTTAACTATCAATTCCTTTAACAAATACAATGATACAAGTCTTTCTTTTCCATACTATATTTGGCATCAAATTTTCAATATCCATAACAAAGGATTTCGATATCCTTAACAAAGGTTTCAACAATTTTATCCAAAAACCGCAATAAGTAGACTTGTATATGATAAAATTTCAAGTCAATTTATCACATAATTCAATGGAAATAATCTCAAAACATAGAAACTGCAATTCCAGTTTCACTTCTATTCAACCCCTCTTTTATTAAGAATTAAACATTGGAATATTCGACTAAATTTCATATGCAAAAAATGATGTAAACTATAAATAAATTCATATTTCACACCCTATCCCTTAGTACAGACTTTATAACCAAATTAGAATTAAAGAGAAGTGGAATAGTATTTGAAATCACCAAAAACCACAAAAATTATATAATTCCAACAATTGAGAATTCCAACCAAAATTGACATTTCTAATTATTGGAGTTTTGGTTTTTACTTTATTTTATTTAATTTTTCATAAACCTAGAAGCCCTGAGGCATATTCAAATCCATAATATACCAATCAATTACTAAAATGGAAAAAATAAAATTTTCAATCATAATTGGACCTTAGCTTTGCTTCTCTTTGGATTTGACAGGCCTACAATATTCTCCTTCAGATCTCTTCCTTTTAATATACAACAAGAGATTTATGTATATATTAGATTCAGAAAGGTTCGAGAAGAATCAGTTTAGAAATTAAATAATAAACAAAAATAGGTATAGGATTTCTTACCTAAAACTTTAATGGAGTTTTCTAAATCTAAGAAGGGATGACTTGATAGAGCTTCGCTGATGCTCCCAAAATATTTGTGAATAAAAGTGAGGGGTCTATGTTCTTATTTATAAAGTGGAAATGCATCTAAACCATAAGATGAAAATAGATTAAAAATGGAAGAATCTAGGACGTTCATCCCTCCAAAAACCCAGCGGCCACACTAGATAGCGATCGACCGCTACTTATGCATTGGGCAACCATTAGAAGTTGACTGGTTTGGTCGAATGATCAACTACTCCCTCTTATTTTGGAGCAATTATTTGAAATGGTTGCTAAATATATTTTATTTCTTAATTATATTTTAACATTCACACTAACTTTAACATTTAATTAACCCCCAGTCTAATCACAATTATTTTTTGAGTTTTAAAATTTTGAATTAATTATATTCTAAACTTGAATTAGTAGTTTTGTTATTTGGCCTTTTGGCTCGGCTATATTAAGATTTATGGGACAATTTAGACTCGATGATAGACAAGTCAAGCAGCCTGGAGAGGTGATCACAAAGACCATAGATCAAGCATATACAATAGCATGCAAAACCAAGAGATACACTCTCTAGAATACTCAAAATATGGGTTTATGCCTTCCTCTAGGTAAGGGATCGAATCGGATCACTATGGCTATAAATGGCATGAATCAGCAATTCAACTTAATTGAAATCAATAAATATCTCCAAAAACATGAGGGCAGCTACGCAAACAAATCTAGAAACGCAAAGCTAGCATAGAGGGGGACCCACCATAAAGATCGCATGGCGCCACGTGGTAGGGATGATCGATTGGCCCGGATTGCTCCATATTGGGAATTAGACCTTGAAATATTCTAGGTGAGCTCATCTACATCTGGAAATTTTGCCAGCAAATTTTCAAGAAAATATTTGGTCGCTAACCCCTATAAATACAGAGAACATAGCTCATTTGAATGACCTTTACATGATTTTTTCTTTGTACACCATTGCATTCATGGGTTCCAAACCAATCTCTACTATACTCTGAAATTCAAGTGATTAAAAGAGGAATTTCACCAAAGTAGACATGGGCATTCAATGGCGAACTATTATATATCTACTTGTTGTTGTTTTTTATCTGTTTTCTGCTTGCTTACTCTGTTTTAATTTTGATTTCTTCTTTTATTTCTCTACATATAATCTATTGGCTGTTTTTTCCAACTATTAATGCAAATATTTTGATGCTTTCACTAAAAAGAAATTCTCAGCCTGAGTGGATATCATCATCTACTCATAGATTCCTATATCCAATAGATAGAACCGGATGTCTACCAATAAGTTTCCATTTCTACTTAGACTGGAAGAAGATATAGAAGGACGCCATTAGCCATCCTGGAGGAAAGTCTACTACTTCTCATGCTATTGAAGGCAATGACGATGCTAGTGTTAAACAACTCGATCAATATGTATAGTTGGCAGCTGCCGATACCCAGAATCCAACTGAATACATTACTAGAGCTGATTTTGAAGTTCTAACGAAGGAATTGATGGATAGCCATCAATAGCTCAACCAAAAAATCCTATAAATAAAGGGGATCAACATAGAGCCCTATAGCGGGATCAGCACTTAATCCTCTAATTAAGAGGGCTATCGGCATGCAAGTGGAAGAGCTTACTCTAGAGGTGCCATTACTAATCAAGGTGATAAAGCTTAGGCAAATGTGTATGAACCATGGTTGAGAAAAAATTACAGAACAACTACTAAGGAGATGGATCAAGAGCAAGATGAGCTAAGGAAACGTGGTATTGTCCAGAGGTTTAGTTGGGTCACTCACGTGAGGTGGAAAAAGACTACTGCTTGGCATTAAACACCAGACTTAACATCTATGCTGAGGCGACTAGTGAAAAAAAGTCAAGGCTTGAGCAATGATAATTAGGGACTCTCTAGAAGTTATACTTCATTCACTAACAACATTCAACATGCAAAATATCCATGGAGGTTCCATATGCCTACGACGTCTTCCTATACGGGAAAAACCAACCCCAGACAGCTTCTATTGAAGTATGAATGGCACATGGACTCCACCCAAACCACTGATGTAGTCAAGTGTAGGTGTTTTAATATTTTTCTAGCGGATGTTGCTTCCATGCAGTTTACTAAGCTACCACCGTGGTCAATCTCTTTAGTTTATGAGTTAATAAAGAAGTTCTTGGAGTAGTTCCATAGGTACACGACTTGACCGAAGGATGTACTGTCACTCTCTAGCTTAGTCCAGGCCCTGGGGAAGCCCCAGAAAGAACTACTAAAAAGGTTTAATACAGCTATTATAGAAGTTAGTAATCAGAATGATGATGCAACATTCATGGCAAAGATTAGGGAGTCTACCACGATTTCGAGTTTCGCGATTGGTTAGCGAAAAAGCCTCCTTCCACGTTGGATCGTTTCTTTGCAAAGGCAGCTCAGTTTCTGAGGAAAAAGGAAGCAAAGCGAACCAGAAAGATAGATGTTGCAGGCCTAAGCATCGACGGAGTACAAAGTAACGTGGCAGTGAAGCAGTTCGGTGATAGTTTTAGGACATTCAAATCAATGTTCAGAACAAACAAAATGAGTAGAAGAAAGGTGGCGATAGAAACCAGGACCAAAGATGGGATTCTAGGAGGGGAAAGCCGAGGATCCCATCATTTGATGCATACATGATGTCGGAAACATTGATAAAGTATGTTTATCTATCAACTTATAACATTATGCAACATGGGAAACCACTTTCGAAGGAACCGATAGAGAAGTAGAGACAGTCCAGAAAGTACTATAGATTTCTTAAATTATGGACATGCCACAGACAAGTGTCATCACCTCCGTGATGTTATTGAAAAGTTAATTCGAGAAAGAAAGTTGCAGTATTCGTTATAGCCCCATAGAATGGTAGGTAAGGGACATCGGGCCCAAATCGAGGACAAGCTCCTCCCAGTACTGAGGAACCTAGAGGGACAACAGGAAGACTATTTATTAATATCATTGTTGGAGGACCACATTCAATCTACAAAAGCTGGAATGAAATGAAGCATTACATGAACACTATTAGACATGTCGACATTGAATGTTCCTCAACACGTACGATGATGCTCCAGCAAAGCAGTAGTGAACTATGATAGATGACATCGTGTCTTGGAGTAGAGATGCAGACAAGGTGGAGGCCCCTATGATTGAGCCAATAGTGATCTCGGCCATGATCGATCTTGCTTTGGTAAGAAATATTCTGATTGATTGTGGAAGTTTTGTGAATATCATTTTCGAAAAGGCATATGACCAAATGTTATGGAAGCCGAAGATTTGAAATCATGTAAAGCCCGTATTAAATGCTTTAAAGGTATTACAACTAAAGCGATAGGCTATGTCGAGCTACCGGTGGAGTTAGAAGATGGCAGTCGAAGGAGAGCGTGAGTGTTTCCATTTGTTATGATGGATGTGGACTCTCCGTACAATGCTTTTTTAGGCCGATTGATCCTTGTTGAATTCAGAATAGCTATCGCCCCTTAGTGCTTAGTGCTAAAATTCCTAATCGAGAACTGCATGGGAATTGTTCATGAAGATATGGCAAATAGCCATGCCTGTTGTGCGGCTGAGTTGAGAGACACCCGGTGGAGAGAAAATGGAAAGGATCTAGAGAAGCCTCTCTACATCAAATTTAATGAAATTTAGCAATTAGCATCCGCTCCTCGGCTTAGGCCTAGAGTTGGTTCTGTAAAGATATAAACCCGAGAGATTAAGAATAGGAGCCTAAAGAAACTAAGGTTGCACCAGCAAGGCTGACGTTCGACATCACGGTCAGCCACGATGACCCATTACGGGTCCTGAAAAACAGATCACAGCTTAGTGCAATGATGATGAAGGAATCAGTTGTCGTTCCTCGAGTGAATTTTGATGTGTTCGCTTGGACCCATTCTAACATTATGGGATCTCGCCGATTATCATGAGCTATGCACGGAATATCGGCCCAAGGCATGTCCCAATGAAACAAAAGCTACGTGGCATGGATCCAAAGAGATCTACTGCACTTAAAGAGGAGGTGGATAAACTTAAGAACAATGAGTTTATCCATGATGCCCACTACTCGAAATGGGCATCTAATCCAGTTTTGGGGAGAAAAGCTAATGGAAAGTGGCGGACATGCATCGGTAACTCAAACTTGAAAAAGGCATGCCGGGAAAAGAACTTTCCACATCTGAGGATCGAATGGTTGGTAGACTCAACCATTGGAAATGAATTGCATTTATTCATAGACACGTACTCCGGATACAATCAGATTCCAATGCACGTCGTTGATCAGGACACACTAGCTTTATTACTGACATGGGATTATTCCAATACACTACGATGCCTTTTGGACTAAAGGATGCTAGAGCTACTTACCAGAGACTATTCAACCAGATATTCAAAGACCAGATCAAGCGATCGATGGAAGTATATATGGATGATGTGCTTGTAATGTCATGACGATGAAACGACCACATCAAAGACTTGGCGGAGATATTCAGCGTTCTTTGAAAATATGGAATGAAACTAGGTGTTATGTCAGGGAAATTCTTAGATTTCATCATTAGTTCTCATGGAATTAATGCCAAATCCAAGAAGATTCAAGCAATCAGAGATATTCAAGTGCCAAAGACAATCAAGCAAGTACAAAGCCTAAATGGGAAAGTTGTCGTCCTGAGTCAATTCATCTCAAGGGCCACTGATAAGTGCATCCCTTTCTTCGACTTGATTAGGAGAGGGAATAAGAATTTTGAATGGAGACATGATTGTATTGATGGTTTCATGCTCTAGTACATCAGTTAGAAAGGCCCCCTATACTTTCCAAGACACTGGATTATAAAGACTTGTATATTTACGTGGAAGTGTCGGTACATGCCATAAGTGCTACATTGTTGCACAAAGAGAATCGGATCCAGATGCCAGTATACTTTGAGAGCAAATGGTTGATAGGTGCTGAAAGAAACTATCTGAAGCTAGAAAAGCTTGCTTACTTCATGTCGATTGCATTAAGAAAGCTCCACCCTTATTTCCAAGCTCATCCCATCAATGTCTTCACCGACCAGCTGTTACGAAAGGTGCTACGACAACCTATGATGTCTGGAAGGTTATTTAAATGGAACATCAAATTGAGCCAGTTCAATATCACTTATCTCCCTCAAAGAGCTTTCCAAGGACAATCACCGGTAGACTTCATAGCTGAATTCACTTCCTAAGATGACTCCCTAAGGAGCAGTGAAGATCTTACCATCCAATGGAAGATATACACAGATGGACCATCCAATGGTCAGTATTTTTGTGCCAGAGTCTTAATAGCCATGAATATGAGGCTGAATACAAAGCCTTAATCATTGGGCTTAAACTGGCTAGAGTGTTGGGAGTAAAAGCTTTGTAAATATTTTGTGATTCCTAGTTAGTAGTAAACCAAGTCAGGGAGAATACTAAACCAAAGGAGTGCGACTTGCTCCTTACCCCAATCGAGTCCAAGAAACTAATTTCGAGCATTACAACATTACACACATCCTTAGAGAACAAAATGAAAAGGCCAAATTATTAGCCAAGCTAGCTAGTTTCAAGGATGCACAACAGATGGGTTTGGTCCTAGTTGAAGTACTCAACATTCCGAGCATTAACCATATGGAGATTGATTGATTCTAGAAAAGGAGCCTGAGAAGGAGTCGTGGATGACACCGATTAAAGGTTATTTGCAAAGAGAAATCCTTCACGGATGGAAGAATGAAAAACGATAGATCCTTTGTAAAGCTTTACGATACATTCTTTAAGAAGGAGTCATGTACAGGAAGTGTTTCTCCATTTCCCTTCTTTGTTGTATCACCAATAATGAAATCAAGCAAGTATTAAGAGAAGTCCGTGAAGGATAATGTGGAAATCTCACAGGGGGCAAACCCTTGCAAGGAAGATACTCTGTTATGGTTATTTCTGGCCAACTGCCAATGAGGCACAGCTGATTATGCTAGATGATGTGACAAGTGCCAAGTGTTGGCAAATACTCCGAGAGCCCCATCGACAAAACCCACTCATATAGTCAGTCCATGCTCGTTTGGTACTTGGGCTATTGACATCATCTAGCTTCTTGTCAATTTCCAAAGGTAGTGCGAAGCATGCCATCATTGTAGGTTGATTACTTCACTAAATGGACAGAAACCGAACCTTTCGTCGCTATCAGTATGAAGAAAGTATTCAATTTTGTTGTTCGAAACATTATCTGTCATTTTGGTCTCCCTCGAACAATCATAACTAACATCGAGATCCAACTCGGTAGTACTAAGTTCAATGACTTCTTTCACCAACATCATATCAAGAAAGGATTTGCAACAATTTCTCACCCCAAAGCTAATGGACAGGCCAAAGTTATTAATAAAATCATAAAGTCCATTCTGAAGAAGCGTTTGGAAAAGGCTAGACGCAAGTGAGTTGATAAACTCCCATCAGCGTTATGGCATACAAAACCACTCATAAGTCCATGACTGGATATACTTCATTCGCCCTTGCTTACGACTTTGAAGCCGTGATTCCTATAGAACTTGTAGTTCCTTCTCATTAAGTGACTTATTATGATCTTAAAATTAGTAGATCCTTTTGGAATATCTAAATATGGTCGATGAGAAGCATGAAGAAGCTAATTTGAGGGTGGTTGCACACTGAGTCGCCCGATATCTATAATGTAAAAGTCTGAACTAGGACCTTTGAAATTAGCGATCTTGTCCTGAAATGGATCTTTCTTAGCCCTACAAACATGAGTCTAAGATGGGAAGGACCGTATGTCATTAATTAGAAGCTTGGAAATGGAACTTTCAAGCCTACAACTCTCGATTGCATCACACTCCCTAGAGTATGGAATAGTGAGCATTTATAATGCTATTTCACTTAGTTTTGTTTCACTCGGTTGTATTTCATTTAGAATTTGCTTTTACAGTTTAATTCAAAGCCATGTAATAAGACAGACTCTGTTGCTTCCTTTTCAATTTGCAATAAACTCTAATGTTTGCCCCATATTTATGAATTGTATGTGCATAAAATAATTGTTGTGACATATGACCAACTTCATCTGTATATGCCTAATATAAACCGAAAAGCTCCTAGAACTTAGCTCCAAAAATGTAGGTCCATAGTCGAATTAAACCAAGTGAACGTGACTCAACCATTAATCCATTAATTCTCACCTGCAATCCGATGTGCTGAGTATAAAATGGATAATGGGTGTGACTCGACCATTCGTTAACAAACTCTATCTCTCGATTCGATGGGAAGAATGGAAAGTAAAAGTGGACGTGATACGATCAACCACTCTTTGAATTTTTCCTTAGATTAGGGGTAAGGGAATTAATCAAAGGAAATATGATTTGACCATTTCCCAAAACAGCTTTAGTCCATAAAGTGTAGGCTAAAATATATACATCAAATAGGTGTGATTGACTGCCCATCGACTAACTCTGATCACCAATGTCTGGATAAGAGTACAAATAAAATGAATGAGTGCGATCCGACTATTCATTCTCCAACTAAACCCAATAGGAGTATAAGCCCATCATGGATGGGACTCGACTGCCACGAACTAACTTTGTTAACCCAAGACGGGGGGTCAGAGTATAATCACTTAACAGCTGAACACGACTGCATACTATTATGGCCTGCACCTAGTGTTTGATGCAACCTAATCCCTCAACCGAAAGAAGGCCTTGAGATAGATTTTTCAAATCGATGCACGATGCGAAGCACGACCAAAAGACATTACAACTTGAATGACGAGCGATGAAGTAAAGGTACACTGAATGTAAAACATAACAGTTCAAACACTAAAACAAGTTTTATACAAAAGCTTAACAGAAATGAAAGAATTTTTATTCACATATTGGAACTTAGAAACTAAGTACTAGTTTATTTCAGAAACTAAAAATAAAAAATGGGGGCCGCATCCATTCAATTGCCGCTAAAAAAAAGAAACTAGCTACCTAGCTATGTGCCACCCAAGTCAGTTCGATGGCTACTTCTCCCTTTTTTGGGATTCTTCGGGGTGTTCTTTGAGGTGGATTCTTCGAAGCTACCCCCTCGTCCACATCCCTCTGACTCTCTTTTGCCCATGCCATCCTTAGGAGAAATGCTTTCAAAGGCAAAAGCAGTCTCACTTTGGAATACAAAAGTACCGACCTCCTTAGGAGTGATAGCCTCAAGCAGTATAACTTGGAGCAGAGTAATATCGACTTCGGCGCTTTCCTTTTTGGCTTACAAATCCATATCCTTCTTTCTGATTGCTCCTTCATGCTATGTTTATTGGTGTATTCAGAGGCATGGGTCACTACAACATCCTTTATTTCATCCTGGCTCTACTGGTCATTGGTCTTTTCTTCACTCAAATCCTATATGACTACATCATCCGGGCCGAGGACTCAATAGGTTGATCGATAGGAGTCACCTCTACAGTGATGGCCATAATGGACCCCTGGTCTATGCCTGCCATCCTAGGGTAACATCATCATTGGGAGCATGAACAGTTGGAACGGACCTATAATCTTATAAATACCAATGGGTAAGCCCAAGGCTATCGGTTGTGAGACATAAATCTTCTTGAACGTTACTTTCACCAGATTGGCCTTCGGTCATAGCTTGAGTGTCGCCTTCCAAAATCAAAGATATGCTAAAAGATCATGCATCCCTTGATGATTCGGATCGTAACCTGCATCCTTTTCCAAGGCACGAAAAATTGAAGCACTAGTTGCTTGAGTGGTAAAAGGGTCTTGGGAACCAGATCTCGAGGCTTCGCTGCCATCTTTTCCTTTTACGATGATCGTTGGATCACTAAGTAAACTGAGCCTAGCAGCGCTGAGTTCATCAGGCTCTTCATCGCGTAAGATTTTGCATATGAGCTCCTCATTATCCACTTCATCATCACCGAGGTACTTCTTTTTTAGATCTATAATATAGTCTCCAAGGAAGAAGAGGTTGTGATTCGTGAGGACACATGCATTGTAATATGCCAACAATGGATTGAACTCAACCATTATTTCTATCCGACCAGACTCCCTCGCCTCTTCCTTGAAGCTTCTATCTGCACAAGTTGTCTATTAGTCTCTATTTTAGCTTCGTGAGCCTCAACGATCTCCTCGCAATATAGTTGAGACAACAGCCAAGCCTCAAGATTTTCCTGCTTTTCCTTCTCAAGCTCCTTCTTAAGCTGTTTAATACAAAGGGCCAATGCATCACTGACTTTTTTCAGCATATCCTTCTCCTTTCGTAAAACATCTTTTCCAAGGGCGAAAGTACCATTACGATGAATGAAAATGTTCATTTTAGCTTGATGCACTTCCATCAAACTCTCGACAGCTTCAAAAGGCTCACTGGATTTTTCTTAGCATTGACCAGCTTTATACCCAACTACTTGACCTCCTCATCCAAGTACTTGATGATGACTTTATCGTGGATTTCTTCAAGAGTTGAGCAATCAATTTCGTGTTTCCTTTCCATCGAAACCTCAGAAATTCTCTCAACCACATGTAGAGTTGTACTATGCTCGACGTAGACATCATTACCGTAAGAGAGCATTATCACCTTGGCCTTTAGAGGAATTGAATGCAAAGCGAGAAAAAATTTGAACTTGTCAAAGCATAACTTAGGAAATATAGACTTGAGTTGAGACACCTTCTAAACAGCAGTGGCATCAAGAGTAGTTAAAGCGAAGAGGGACCATCTGTTGTGCTTATGTGTATCAGGATCTTCTGTGCTAGACTGGCATTTCGAAGATCGACGGACGTCGAAAGAACCCGATTGCTGCTCAGGCATAGTAGATAGAGTGGGAGCATGAGGATGCGACTTACTATTATGATGTGTAGTGGAGTGTTGACTGACACCCTTATGTTGAGAAGACTGAGATTTATTTATGCTTAGACGATGAGTCCTTGGATTAGTGGCTTCTCTCTCAGTCTTCTCCTCCTTCATGCACTTCTCTGTCTCGACTAGCGTCTGGACCTCTATTAGGCCTAAAAGAAGAGGGCTGGGAGTATGCTGATCTCTTCAAGTAACCATAGTTATAAGTGCATCCCATCGAGCCTGTAAATAAAATGAAAGCATATAAGAATCATTAGAGCTAAATGTGGATAAGTTTCATGTAGTGTAATGCACATGATCGTGAGTGTCCTAATGTTCCCCAATGAACTAGTTACTAGAGCTTCGCTCGTTGAAGTAATATCTACCATGCAAGTGGGAGGTATGTCAGCACTAAATCGGATAGGGGATTTAGAACCCCGGAGGTTGATTCATTGCAGAGAGCTAAACTGATACATTGCAGCAGAGGTTGACTTGGATTTCATGGTGACCTACCCTCTATGAAGCTTATAAATGAGCCTTTTTCTTCTTCTCTTTTCGGAGGTGGGAAGGTGTGGGTCTTAGGAGGATCTGACCGTAGGTTCATGACTTGAGCTTACATCATCACGGTTGGGCTCATTAGCACCGCCCCTCACTTTACCTTCCTCGACGACATCCTAAGCTCCGTCGGCCAGGGGCACGATAGGATCGACTTCGTCACCTCCCTGCCCAACGACATCTCTTCTTTATATAACTTCCTCCTTGGTGTTTCTTGGCAGTACTTTGTTATGACCTTCTTTTAGGATGCCGAAGACAAAACGAAGCTCACCGATAAGAAGAGATCTAAAGTCCCTATCCACCATCGTATATTTTTTAACATAGAAATTGCCTCAGTGTACATGTCATCGATAGGACATGGATGGCTGCCTGCAATGTTCAGTAAAAAAAAAACTTTAATTCATGATACGATTTGAATAAAAGCACTTAAAGTTAAGTTTGAAGCGACACTTACATCCTTCTAGCCACTGTCCTACAAAATCAAGTGGGCTACGCACATAGAACCATTTGTTTTTAAATGCCCTCGATTTGTTCCAAGCGTCCGCTACGACCTGGAAGTTAGTGACTGACTCGAGGAAAGTTTATAAGAGGTTTTCCTTTTACTACTTGAGGTTGTAAATGAATCTAATGTCTTCTAGAATTGGCTCATGACATAAGAATTTGAGAAATATCATATACGTGCAGTGTAGAAGCGCGTAGCTGTTCAAGTGCAGCTGAGCCAGTGCCAATCTTAAATAATGCTTTTCCGAATGAATGGATTAAAAGATGGAATGGAACCAGCCTAGCACATAAACTTGTTGAATATGGTAGCCCCTCTAGGAGTAAGTGAGCCCTATTGTTACGTGACAAGACTTGGAGAACCTCATATGGAATCCCATGGGTAATGCATAGCTTGCGGAGAGAGGCCTCATCGACCTTCGAAGCCACTAAATCCTCTGGATCATTAAGAATATGACCTTTTCTAGAGTGACAGGAGCTGGTTCGATCTCTACTTCTAAGTTCAAAGGAATTTCTGGCACCTAGCTGTTCAGATTGATGGCCTGGAGAGTTTCGAGTGGATATTGTTGCGGAGCTTGACTCAGCATCGGGATTTTCATAAGAAGAATTTTGTTTAGTACTCATAGCAGCTAAACGCTTTGAGCATTTGGAACCCATAGCAAGCAAACTCAGCACATAGTAATCTTTATAAAAATTAACATGTTCCTCCATGCTAAGTGTAAACTAGTGTGAATGGTGCAGTCTTGTTCAGTACAGAAATAAACTATTCATAATTAGAATGACGGCAGTGATGAGGCTCAGGGTCTCGGCCGAAGTGACCGTCATCGCTGACCATCCCAATCAGCTTTCGCATCAACGGTTGTGGATCTTATCTAAGCTCCAAACTTAGTTATCGGCATAGTAGACTGTGATATTTGAATCTAGGTATATATATACTTAAGTCATTTGCATTAGTATTCAAGTTAAAGTGCTAACATTATGTACGGGCCCCGTTCCAAAGTTCACGTTTTTAATTTTAAGTCCAACATTGGATACACAAACTTTCATGTCCAAGTTTGTTTCCCATGCTTATACCCCTAAGGAAGTGTTCAGGTTCATTCATGCATGCAAGTTTATGTAATCAAGTCTTAAAGTTCAAGTGTGCTCAAACAAGACTAAAAATCGCCTCTTCCTGGGCAAAGAGGATCGTGCCTTAGGCCATTTTGGACTCTAATACGCCTCAATTGATCCCTATTACCAACCGATCACTCCATGCAACTGATCCCACACTTTAGTTCATCTCCAATATACTAACACCGATCCCTACATTCACTCCTCATTCCTACGACCGATTCAACATTTACTGCAATTCCATTATTATCTTTCCCGACCTAGTAGTTGAACCAATCCCCTTACACTCTCTATCTCACGTCTTCCAACATCATCACAGCTCTGTTACTCCATGACCATCGATAAAATTCTAAGCAACCCATCGCCTTGTCACACTAGAACCCAAAAATCGCATGATATAAACCCACCTATGTATGTAAAATCAAATGAAACTGTGAGGCCAGGGGTCAAGTTAACTCAAGAAGGAGGAGGACAATGCGGGTTCGAGCTTGGATCTGGAATTGAATAGGCGATGTCGAAAACAAAATCGATTTGGGGTTGTGGTGGTGGTTTGTGGTTAAGTGGAACATTGGATCTATTACGGATTTGAAGGATTGATGGATTTCTCACAATCGAGGTTGGTAACGGTGGTATGAGGAAAATAACGGTTCGTAACGATTGCAAATTAAATGAAGCAAGTGACAAGGAATAAGCTAAGTCTATAGATTATAAATGAATGCAAGCCGCTCTCTTCGGATCCAAAACTTGGTTAGTCCAAATAAGTAAAGGGATTAGATTCGATCCGCCACATAAGGGATTTATGTAGATCCCCTACCAAAGCTCAAAAAAGAAAAAAAAGAGAAATGTTAATGGATGATGAAGAATATAGTAATGCAAACATATTTCAACTACATGATATTGGCAACGACCCATGAACATGCACACGTTTATACCCAACATTCAATTTCTTGAATGGACGTGAATTGAACTCTTACCTGGATTTATCAGAAAGGAAGTCATTTTAGATAGCCGAGGCATACTAAATTGATCGACGAGCTCAATGGAACCAAGCATTGGCAAAGGCCGAGGATTACACTTTGGATTTATATTGACAAAGCATTATGATGAATGAAGAGAGATACGACTCTTCGAAAAGGTAATTCCATGGAAGGATAACGACTATTCGAAAAACTAATTAGAATCCTTTATTGCGACTCTAACTTGCTTCGCTTCAAAGCATGTCATATTTAGAATAAGACGTACTTTGAGGGGCAAGTTTTATCCAACCTTTTGGCCTGGCTATATAGGTTGATTGGACAAGTTAATCTCAATGACATATAAGGCAAGCAACCCAAAGAGGTGATCACAGGGACTAGAAATCAAGCACAAACAATAGTGTGAAGCAACAATCAACCAAAGCCAATAGATGGACTCTCTAGAATACACTAAGTATGGATTTGTTCCTTCCCTTAGTCAGGGGATCAGATCAGATCACTATGGCTATGAACAGCATGAATTAGCAATTCGTCTCAACGGGAATCGATCTATGTCTCTAAAAAAATTAAGGCAACTATGCAAGCAACTCTGGAAAATTAAGCAAGCATAAAGGATGACCCACCATTACAATGGCATAGCACCACGTGGCAGGGAAGACCGATCAGCCTTGATCGCTCTATATTGGGAAATATTCTGGATGACCTCACCTACATCTGAACATTCCGCCGATAAATTTTTAGGAAGATATTCGGTCGTTTACCCAAATAAATACAGGGTTCATAGCTCATTTGAAGAATCTTTACAAGATTGTTTTCTTTATACACCATTATATTCATGGATTCTGATTCGATCCCTCTTGTACTCAAAACTTCAAATGGTTAAAAATGCTATTTCATTAAAATGGACGTAGGCATTCAATGCGGAAACATTATAAATCTGTTTGTCTTTGATTTTTTATCTATTTTCTGCCTGTTTCCTCTTATTTAATTTGATTTCTTATTTTTTTTCTCTACATATAATCTATTGGGTGTTTGTACCAACTTTGCTGTAAATAATTTTAAAACTGAAAACTTTAAATGCTCATAACTTCTTTGTTCTGGCTCGTTTTTAGCATATTATATATGAAAATTGATCAGCATTTTTCTACAAATGCAACATTAAACCTTTTATGTAAAATTTAAACTTTTGCAATATTTCCATTTTTACCATACATTAATAATTAAATTTATTTGACTCTAGTTGATTTTGTGGGGTGTTACAATCTTCCCTCTATAAAGGATTCTGTAACCGAAATCCTTCTAAGGATGAACATCGTAACGTGCAATAACATCCACGTTATAGAATCAAGTTATCTACACAATCCTCTACTCAACCAAAATGCAACGTGCTTATGTACTGCATACATGCAATAAATGAGCTCAATCCAAACGTATGCGTGTGATCATATCATGCAAGTATGTACACAAATACCCTAAATATTTAAAAAAATTACTACGTGGCTATAAAATGACTGTAAACTGGTGTAGCAACCATATTCTATGATCCAATCTAACACCACGATGCAACCAAAATCCTAATTTTGTAGAGAAAAGTTTAACAGCGAAAAGCTTAGGACGAGAAGTCCTCATGCCTCCAATTGGATTTTCTACCCATTATAATCAGGCCATTCTAATTTCTTTGTTATAGAGCTTCCTAGTTTCGTGCTCCACAATGCATGCAGTGGCATGGGATGCTATTGGTTCTACCTCAATACCCCTAATTGATTAGGCTCTACCAAAATTGTTATGTTATGAAGATATTTCCTCAAATGCAAAATGTTTAAAACGTCGTGGACTCCAACTTACAAGTTTTCTTATTTTTTCCAATATTGGGAAAGGCACAATAGACCTTGGTGCCAACTTTTCCAACTTTCCAAACCATGAAACCTTCACATGGTGCCTAACCAACTCTAACTTTTTGAATTCTTTTAACTCAAATCTGGTCTAAGTAGAATTTTGTCGGTGATTTCCCATCAATAATTTGGCGGTTTGCATGGCCTCTCATAAATTGCTTTAACGATGCCCTGTTAATCGTCTATTGGTGACTACTATTGTACAAGATTCCCACCAAAGGTCAGTGCCTCTCTTGATGTCCACCAAAGTCCATTATGTCAACACTCAACAAGTCCTCTAAGTTTCCATTAAGTCGTTCAGTTTGTCCATCGGTCATTGGTTGGTAAGCCGTGCTAAGATTTATCGAAGTTCATAAAATTAATGAAGTTCCCAAGGCTGCCAGCAAACTCCTTCAAAATTTGCTAGAAAATAAGGGGTCTTTATTACTAATAATGTTAATCGAAATTCCATGATGTAGAACTGCCTCCTTGATATGAATCTGTGCTAGAGACACTGTGGTTCTATTGCCCAAATGGGAATAAAAAGCCTCCCTCTCCTAGCGAATTTTTTGTTTTACCTTATTTTCATTCCTTGTACAATTAGAAATTTCACTTCACATGTCTATAAATTTTATATTTTTCTTATAGGTGGTAATTTATGAGCCAAAAAATACTTTTCCATAGATTTTAAAGTTTTGGGATTGAAACATTCATTTACTGCAGTTGCTAACCAAATTCCTCATTAACTTCCATTCTTACTTATGGTTTATCACTAGTAAGTATCCCATAAAATTTCCTTATTTACATTGCTTCTCAAAATGTATATATTTATCAAGTGCATTAACCCCATTCATAAAATCAAAACTGAATAAAATAGGGATATATCTTACACCATGTCATTCACTTTTACAATAACCAAGGGGGACAACTTGCGATTACAAACCAAAAACTCTAAAAGAAACTTTTGCTAGAAGCTACAATTTATCACCAATTGATATAAATGGCGTTGCGGCCCTAACACTTCTTGCTTAATTATGACTGGGATTTCTAATATGTTATTCCATTGTTACCCATTTTCCCTAATTTTTGCTTTTAGTTCTAATAAATGTGGTCTATCCATTGCTTCAGTTAATATACCGATAGAGATTGTCCATTATTACAAAAATTGGATCATTCCCAAGTAATCCTTATTTAAGTCCTTTAACTTTTCTAGATTGTAAAATTCATCCATTGCTCCAATTCAATTCTTCCATAAATGCTATATTGAGCTTCCCTAATCAATCCCCATTCGGTTTCTTTCCTCTCATTAGTTACAAACTGATTACCCATTAAATTTGTAATTAATATCCATAAATCCTAATCTTTAATTACTAACTAATACTTATATAGTCGTAGTTTATGCGGTTTATATATATATATATATTCATAGTTTTAATCGTTTGGCATGGTCATAGGGGTATACTAATTTCTAAACTAGAATTCATCTCTCCACAATTTTAAACTATTAGAGAAATTCTTAAAAAGGACTACTGTTACAATCTCCCATAAATTAACCACAAATGAGAGTTTTTCTTTGTTTGAATTTACAAAGAATTACTTATTTTCATTCATTAAGATAGATAGTGTAAATAAATGGAAAGGATACTCATATCCTACACATCTCTTTTCCTTTTTGGTGCATTTTTGTTGATTCAAATAATGCGCTTTTATACATATTTTGGAATATCGTAATTTATGGAAATTACATGAAAACCGATCCAAATAAAGTAAAACATGAAACGCTATATTCTAAGTTATCTAGGGAAACCTAATTTACAACCCATTTATAGATCTGGAATATTTTTACACTTTATCAACTTCTTCAAATAGAGGTTTGGGACTGATTTAAAACCACTTGAGCAGAATGTGCACTCAAGTCCCAATTTATTTATATCCTAAAAACATTAATCCATCCTACCTAGGTAGTGAACCTTATCTACGACAAAAAACTTTGCTACTATCTTTATGAAACCAATATTTTAGCAATATACAAAATAATTTTGAATAAATTATTTTCATACTAATAGATTTAATTTATTAAATTCAAAATCAGCCTTTATTGTCCCCTTTCTTATAAAACTAAAAACTTCACAAACTTGAAGTTCCAAATTCAGAATCTCCTCTTTGAAAATATAAACTAAGAAACTTCCGTCAGGAATTTAAAATTTCTTAGTTCCAAGGAAGAGAAAAATAGTTTCTTTTTTTATTTTTCCTAATCAAAGACTTGTTCTTTTAAATGTTAGCTTTTTAATTCATAGTATTCAAAAATTTCTTGGTTTTAAAAAAGTAACTATGAAAAACTCCCTTTACAATGACATACTATAATAAAAGCTTGCTCCTTTTGAAAATAGGATTTTTAACCCGAAACATTCATAAATTCAATTATTATTTCAGAATAATAGACTAAACATTTATTTTCCAAAGACTTTTCTAGTCACAAGACAGATATATTATTTTAAAATATACATCAACATCTATTGCTTTATTACTCAATACATAGTATCATTTAACCAAATACATTTTCTAACTTTGGTCATACTTCCATAATTTTTCACGATCCTTTTCTTTATCAAATCCAATTTATTTGATTTCCATTTTAAATCCAAA
This sequence comes from Allium cepa, assembly GCA_030765085.1. NCBI lineage: Eukaryota > Viridiplantae > Streptophyta > Magnoliopsida > Asparagales > Amaryllidaceae > Allium > Allium cepa. Next base: position 204,277,899 of record CM060934.1, on the reverse strand, counting down.
AATATTCTTATTCAAACAAGTTCTAAATCCAAAAAAGAAAAATGTATATCTAAAATTATATTTTTTACCTTATATATGAAAATATCTATCATTCATTACTTATCATCATTTAATTCCATTCTATTGTAGACAAAACATTTCGTACACTTTTAAACAATGGAAAAATGGAGTAGAAAATGATAACTTCGATCTTATTCCTATTATTCCTCTGCTATATAATTTATTACTATAAAAAAATTCCCAATGCTATTACTACCTAAATTTCAGCCACTATTCTCCATATGTTCTTATACCGGAATGTCCCTCCTACCTATCTTATCGGACGTTCTTATTCTTTTATTTCCTATTTTCCTATTTCATTTAGGAGTTATTTCCATTTATACAACCTTTTTAAAAAGAATTTTAACGAAAAGAACTTCCAAATTTATAAAGTAGAAGAAATCATATAGTAAATAGAAGAATTAAAATTGAAAAATCCAAAAATTGAAAATCTTTTTAATTTGACAAATTTTAAAATGAGAGGTTAACAAATCAAAACCTTCCTTTTTTCAACTTTTCAATTCACTAAATTTACATTTTAAAAATCATCCACCATTTTGTTTTAGAAATGTTTCACCACTTTTAAAATTACATCCTCTTTCCAACTTTTTACAAATGGTAATATATTTCCCAAGCCGTCTAAAATCACTCTCTGTCAAAACATTTCAACTTATAATACATAAGAACATCACTTAATAACTCTTGAAAAGCTCTTCCTAAACATTTGTGGAGTTTTCAAAAACTCTTTTGTCAGATTCTTTCTCATAGGGTAGGATTTAAAAATTGGCTTTAATTGTTCTTTCCTTTGAACTTTCCTAGTCAACCGTTTTTTTCAAATCTAGTTATCTTCTTGTGGTTATTAATGTATACCTTCCTATGGAAGCTTGTTTCATTCCCTCTTTATAACTCACTTATTAATTTTTACCAATATTCTGCTTTATACCACCTAATTAATTCTTTTATTCATTACCTCCATAAAAATCAATTTGTCCACACTAAATGGTTATTATCTTAATGGAAATTTTCTATAGACATTTACTTGCTTATTCAAATATTACCTATTTAACTTATTCCTTATCTTCCCATAATTACCTTAATGGTCCAATTAATCTATTTAATTTCTTGTAACTCCTCAATTATTGAACATTCACTGTTATCAAATTTTTAGAGTTACGACCTTTCCTTCTATATTTTTTTATAGGGTCTGCAATTATATGGAAATCTAGATTTAGAAAAGGAGTGAAGCATTATTTAGCTCTTAGGGTGCTTCCCTATGTTGTCATCATGCTCTTCTAAGTCCACTCCAACAATATGATCCCTGCTCCGTATGTAATCCGGGTATGAGTATAAATTTAAATCAATTTATTATTTTTTCCAACCCATATTCACTTCGTCTATCATTTTTTAAAAATGTTCGCAACTACTTATATAATCAGAATTCATAGGGTTAGGCATATTCAAAATACATATATTTATGGTAAAACTTTTCAAAAATAGCAAGTATGCCACTCATACGTATATTTTCACCTTGATTGGGTAACCTAAGCTCTGACATCAAATATAACCACCCATCTTGAAATAGGTCTAAATTCCAACCTAGAAAAGGCCTATCGAACTTAGACCCATTCCAAAGCTGGTTGTTGATTGGAAAAAAGAAAAACAATACAGAGCTATCTATCTTTTCTTTCACAACACACAACGGAAGGAGTAAATTATAATAACAATAATAATATCTATTCATTTCAAATGTCAAAATACATAACAACAATTACAACAATTACAACAATTTGTTCAAAAATACATTGTATGTGTCCTATACAAAATAACTTGAAAAGATATACACAACTACCGCAAGCTTCACTCTGCCCATCTTCAAGCATCATCAACTCCTTCTCAAACCCGTATTGTAATGAGGAGAGAATCAGAATAATAAATGTCCGATGAATAAAAACCTCGAGCTTAGTATTTCAGTACATAGGCAATATATTTCAAAATAAGAATTTTGTCTCACATATATGAAACCATTTAATACTTCATATAAGGAAAGGAGGTCGGCCTTCAAACAATTATTTAATACCTTCTATTCCGAAGCAGGTTTCCCAATCCCATAACCCATAACCATAGTCATAAATGTCTAATAATATGAGAAATAGAATCCAAGCTGCTTAAGACCTTTTGATGAAAAATAGGTAGACTCCGACCATTTAAGACCTCAATTAAGGTATCTCCCCATCATTTAATACATAATCCCAAAGTGGACTCCAGATAGGCATCTTTTTATCGGACATTGCATGAAAATCTCTTTGGACACTTAATAATTTCTATTGAAGCAGACCTTCCTGAGATATGCTTAACCGTGCCACACCCAATCCCTGACCATTTTATACTTTATTTGATGAAAGAGGTGGGCCCTCAAACAACCACATAATACCACCAAACCCCAAAGCAAGTCCTCCATCTTATAACCCGTACTCACTGTGAAGTCTCAATTATTCCGACCATTCGTAGGCAATGGCCGTCGGATTAAATGGCACACTTACCTTGCATAATTGTGACTAACCTTGTGTCATCATAATTACATATCATAGGTGTGTCCTCATGACTTAGTCATATTTACAACACTTGTATTATATTATCACAGCTCAACATGTTCATTATTTAAACTACAACAAAATTTGCTTTTAGTTGCAATTGTTGGCAGCGTTTCTAAGGTAAATGCTATTATTATTTTACCCTTTATTTTCCGCTTATACCTATAGCTACCAAAATCTCCCACCTACCCCGCCAATGCAAAAATATTTGTTGCATTTCAAAAGCCTTCCCCTTTCCTCTTCATTTAATAAAAATTCTCCAAGCCCCAATTACGTTTCCTCTATCGTCATCATCCCATTAATCTTCTCCATCATTAAACTCCTCTCATCGTAGTCAGTCGACTCCTCTTTCAATTTGCTACTCGCCTACGTCAATTTATAAGCCTTAAATCAATATGATTTCAGATAGGAAATTTTTGATTCTAGATGGATTTTATATTGTTCAATAAGGATTTCTATAAAAATCCTCTATTTGTCTATGTCAATTTAACAAACCCTAAATCGCATCGCACTCATTTGCGTCGATTTTACAAACCCTGAATAGCCACTCCTCTCCATCAATTTGATATACATAATTATATTGATACTAAACTATAATTTGTATGCAAATTATAATTTGTAGCTTATTTCTATAATTAGTTTTGACCCGATGTTCCTTATGGAATTGTTGTTTTTATTTAAAGTTGAAAATAATGCAAATTTATGTTAATAAATAAGAATGGTGTATTAATGATAATGCCCATCCAAGGCTAGACAAACTTAACCTCCTTTTCTTTGGAGGTTTAAATAATTCTAGTTGTAACAAAGGTCCAGGAGTATTCTGAACAATAAATTCCTAGTTTAGGAATTTTGAATGTTTATGACATGCTTTCACTGTATGGCATATTATATGGAACCTTTAATTCTTCTACAGTGACTGCAGTTGCAGCCAGTGAACAGAAAAAATAACACTTGGCCATTTTTAATCTCAGCTCCTACCTAATTCACTGAAATAATATCATCACTGTGAAATAATAGTATCTTATAGAAGAAAACATCCATGTTTTAATGAGTGGTTCTTCCTTTTAGTTGAAGCATTTTAGACGTTTTAAGTATAAAACTTAATATCCTTTTGTGAGAGAAAGAAGCACCCTTTTTCTTTTCTATTAAGTATTATTATAAATATTCATTCTATTTTTAAATGTTAGGCTTTAGATGTATATGATTCTTTATTATTTACTATATATGAAACCGAAAAGAGGAAAGGATAAGAAATTTTTATAGGAATATAGGAAAATATAACGTTGTGGAAAACAAGATATGGAATTTGTTCAATGCCAGTTTATAACAATTTTAAGAGGGATGTCGATGGTGTAATCTTGATAACATTTTGGTTTATATCCTCCAATGCAATTCTTTATCTCCTTTTTTTAAATGTTACTCTTTACTATATGTTCTTCCATTTTCAGGTATAGGTTAATTGATGCAGCTCAAGGAATAAATCGTACACGAGTTAAGGAAGCTTCGGGTTTAAACCTTAAGTCGTTCACGAGTCAACCAGGGGAGGCACGACCTAAGGAAAGTTCACTGGGTTTAGGTCGGTCACGACTCAAGGAAAAGGGAGTAGGTCGGCTACGACCTAAGGAAAATAGTGTAGGTCATCTACGACCTAACAAGTATGCAGAAGAAAGGAGTTCACGACCTAAGATAAGTCGTATACGACCTAACGACTTATGTTGAGTCACTGAATTTTGTACCGAAGATTGATAAGTCACTAGGGGATAAGTCGCGTACGATCTATCTTAAGTCGTGAGTCGAGGGCTATGGTGGTGCCGGGTGGTAACTCGTTGAGTCGTACATCGTCTTGTGTTGAGTCGTTATCTGTTTGTATTTTTTTACTTTGAGTCTTTGAGCCGTTGATTAATAAGTCAGTATGATGTTAATGAGTCGTGAGTCGGTCATGTGTGTGGTGATGTAACTGGTGAGTCGTGGTGTGTTAAGTCGCGTACGCCTTAGCTAAGTCGTAAGTCGTATACGACTTAAGGCTCAGGTCGAGAAACACTATAAATAGGGAGTGAGTTGTACATTTCAACTTGGTTGATTTTGGAATAAAATTTCTTGTTGATTGTTGTGTGCTTTCATCTTAAATTGGTAGTTGAGTGTAATCTCCTATCTCCACTTTCGGTTATTTGAGTGCGCTCGAATCAACGATTGTTGAAGCCGATTCTCGGAATCAAGTGCGCTTGATCAACGCTTGAAGAATTGAAGATCTTCTTTCACGGTATCGTGCGCGATCAACGTGTTAGAGATAGCTAGAATTCGGTATCTTCGGATCAACGAATTTGGGCATTTTGGTATTCATCAATCCACTGATTGCTACTTTCACCGATTGAAGTTTATTTTGATTAATCCGCTGCGTCAGTTTTGGTATCAGAGCTAGACTTAGCTAATCATAGCCAAGCCGAGACTTGGAGCCAATTTTTGAAGTTGAAGTTTGAAGTTGGAGTTCATCGTGTTCATCTTGAAGTTGCAACGAGTTTGAAGATTTTGATCCATTTCATTTTGGATCTAGAGTTGGAGAAGTGTTTGAATTTGAAGTTGCTTGGAGACCTTGAGCCAAGCCAAGTTAAGCCGTGAAGGGTGAAGGCCGTGCATCAGTTTGGTATCAGTTGAAGTAGGTGGCCGAGCCAAGTGCAGTTAAGCCGTGCTTTGTTGAGTTGAAGCCGACCTATTTTTGAGTCGTTGCTTGTTGCCGAGCTGAGTCAAGTGATAGTTGAGCCAAGTTGAATTGAGCCGTGATTTGTTTGACTTGTGTTGCTAGTTTGAAGTATTTGTTGAAGTATTTGAGATGTATTTGAAGTTTTTAAGAAGTTTTCAATCATGCCGCCTAGAAGAGCTAATCGTCATCAAAACGTTGAAGCTTTGCATAGAAGAGAAGAAGCCGAGCTTATGGAACAACGTATTAATGAGAAATTTAATGAAGGCATTGGAAAGTTAGAGAAGTTGATGAATGATTTGAATCAAACTCAAAGGAGGAGATCACCAAACTCGAACCATGGAGGAAACCGAGTTTCGCCATCCGTTACAGAAGCGAGGAGGGTATCACCGCATTCTTTTAGAGATAGAAGAGAAACATCAATTTCATCACGGAGAGATCATCAAGACTATGGACATGAAGAGAGAAGAAGTCAACGTGAATTTGACAATGAGGCGTATAGAGATGAAGAATGACATAGTCGAAGAAGCATGCATGAACGAAGGGATGATAATGGTCGAGATCGATGTGGGCGTACGTTTGGTTTTGATGAAGAGGGTGATAGAACTAGCATTCATTATCGAGATCGAGACCAAGTTCGAAATTCTTATCGGAATGTTGAAGAAGATCGTCGATGGGAATCGGGTATGAAGATGGAAATTCCAGAGTTTAAGGGTGGAATGGTAGCTGAAGAATTTCTTGATTGGGTGTCAAATGTGGAGGAAATCTTTGATTTCAAGGAGGTTCCGGAGAATCGAAGGGTGAAGTTAGTTGCTACTAGGTTGAGGGGGAGAGCTTTGGCATGGTGGCAGCAAACTAAACTTACGAGGGAGAGAATGGGGAAGTCAAAGATTGAGTCTTGGGATAAGATGAAGAAGTTGATGAGAGCTACTTTCTTACCTTACAACTACCAATCACTTATGTACCAGAGGTTGCAGAATCTGAGGCAAGGGACGAAGTCTGTTAGTGATTATGCTGATGAATTTTACCAACTCATTGCCAAGAATGATATTATGGAAACGGAAGAATAGCTAACTGCTAGATTCATTGGGGGATTGAGAATGTAGATCCAGGATATGGTTAATATGTTTGATCCTAGAACAGTAGCAGAGGCACATCAGAAAGCGTTGGCTTGGGAGAAGCAGGGAAGGCGTGGAGGTGGTGTGTTTACTAATTCCAATAATCACGTGAAGGGTGTTAGTGGGAGTTCTAATGTTCCTAAACCTGTCGGTAAGCCAGTGGTGAAGGAGGCTGAGAAGGCGAAGGTTAGCAGTGGTTTCAAATGTTATAACTGTCAGGAGTTGGGTCACAAAAGCAATGAATGTCCGAAGCCGAAGAAGAGAGCAATGGTTGCTGAGATCGAGGATGATGGTGAGGAGGCAGAATGTTCAAATGCACCTTATGTTGAGGAGGAAGAAGAATTGTCTGGAGATGAAGGTTGTAATTTGATGATGAGGAGATCTTGTCTTACACCAAAACAAGAGGAAGATTCTAGTTGGTTGAGAAGCAATATTTTCCAGTCGACATGCACTATTTTGGGAAGAGTTTGCAAGTTCGTTATTGATGCTGGAAGCTGTGACAATATTATCTCTACAGAAGCAGTAAGGAAGTTGAACTTGAAAACTGAGAAGCATCCTAAACCATACAAGCTAGCATGGTTAAGGAAGGGTGGTGAAGTGAAGGTGTGCCGAAGAGCTTGTGTTAATTTTTCTATTGGGAAGAAATACAAAGACGAAATTTGGTGTGACGTTGTAGACATGGATGTGTGTCATCTGTTGTTGGGTAGACCATGGCAGTTTGATAGAGCAGTACAACATGATGGTCGTGCTAATAGCTATAGTTTCATGTTCAAAGGTACTAAGATTACTTTAGTTCCTAAGAAGCAGCAACAGAAGGAAAGCAAGCTAGAAGAGATCGAAGAATTGAAAACTTTGCTATCTTTAAAGGAGTTTATTAAGGAAGTTGAAGATGAAGCTGAAGTCTATTTGTTGATTGGACGAGAGAGTCATGAAGAGGATGAAATTCCAGAAGAAGCAAAGCCAGTTTTGAAAGAATTTGAAGACGTATTTCCAGAAGAGTTGCCAAAGGAGTTACCGCCACTGAGGGACATTCAACATCAAATCGATCTTGTTCCGGGAGCAGTATTACCGCATAGACCACATTATCGAATGAGTCCGAAGGAACATGAGGAGTTACGAAGGCAAGTGGAAGAGTTATTAGAACAGGGACGTGTTCAGGAAAGCTTGAGTCCTTGTGCAGTACCAGCATTGTTGGTGCCGAAGAAGGATGGAACATGGAGAATGTGTACTGATAGTAGAGCTTTGAACAAGATTACTGTTCGCTACAGATTTCCTATGCCAAGGTTGGATGACTTGCTAGATCAGTTGAGTGGGGCTACTATCTTTCGAAGATTGATTTGAAGAGTGGATATCATCAGATTCGAATTAGACCGGGAGACGAATGGAAGACCGCGTTCAAGACAAGAGAAGGATTGTATGAATGGTTGATTATGTCGTTTGGTCTATCGAATGCACCTAGTACATTTATGCGAGTAATGAATCAAATCTTTAGACCGTACATTGGGAAGTTTGTTGTAGTTTACTTTGATGATATTCTGATTTATAGTGCGAGCACAGAGGAGCATGAAAAGCATTTGAGAAAGGTGTTAATTATTCTTCTTGAGGAACAATTTTATGCAGCTACGAAGAAATGTGTGTTCATGACTCGAAGTGTATTATTTTTGGGATATGTTGTATCTGAGAAGGGAATCCAGGTGGACCAGAGTAAAGTTGAAGCTATTAGAAATTGGCCACAGCCGAGAACTATCACCGAAGTTAGAAGTTTTCATGGATTGGCATCATTCTACCGAAGGTTCATTCCACATTTCAGTAGTGTGATGGCACCAGTCACTGATTGTATGAAAGGGAAGCAGTTTTCTTGGTCAGAGGAAGCAGGGGTTGCTTTTGAACGAATCAAAGAACTTTTGACGACAGCACCAATTCTTGTATTGCCAGATTTTCAGTTGTTGTTTGAGCTACACACTGATGCATCAAAGGTTGGGATTGGAGGAGTGTTGAGTCAAAGTGGGAGGCCAGTTGCTTATTTCAGTGAGAAGTTATCAGGGGCAAAGATGAGATATAGTACATACGATGTTGAGTTTTATGCTGTTGTGCAAGCTGTTAAGCACTGGAGACATTATCTATTTCAGAAAGAGTTTGTTCTTTACACTGATCATGAAGCGTTGAAGCATTTGCAGGGGCAGGATAAGATTTCAGCGAGACATGCATCGTGGATTGCTTATTTGCAGCAGTTTACTTTTGTTGTGAAGCACAAATCTGGGGTAACAAATCGTGTAGCTGATGCTTTGAGTAGGAGGAGTCATTTATTAACGATAATGAAAGTTGAAGTGACAGGGTTTGAATTATTGCCAGAGCTGATTGAAGAAGATCCTTACTTTGTGAAATTTGTTAAGAAAGTCAAGGAAGGAAGTACTGATGAATTTGTGTTGGTTGACGGTTTTCTGTTTAAAGGAAATCAGTTATGTATTCCAGAGAGCAGTTTGAGAATGAAGATTATCAAGGAATTACACGAAGAAGGACATGTGGGCCGTGATCGTACATTGCATTTGATTTCTCAAACTTACTTTTGGCCGTCGATGAGGAAAGAGGTTGAAAGGTTTGTGGAGAGATGTCATATTTGTCAGGTTTCGAAGGGAACAGCGACAAATGCAGGATTGTATATGCCGTTACCTGTACCAACTAAACCGTGGGTTGATATCAGCATGGATTTCGTTTTGGGTTTGCCTAGAACTCAAAGGGGAAATGATTCTATATTTGTTGTGGTGGACAGATTTTCGAAAATGGCGCATTTTATTGCTTGTAAGAAGACGGCGGATGCTATTCGAGTTGCTCAATTATTCTTTAAAGAAATCTATCGTTTACATGGATTGCCGGAGTCTATTGTTTCAGACAGGGATACCAGATTTTTGAGCCATTTTTGGTTAAGTTTGTGGAAGATGGTGGGAACCAAGCTGAAATTTAGTAGTGCTTATCATCCGCAAACTGATGGGCAGACAGAAGTTGTTAACAGATCATTGGGAAATTTGCTGCGGTGTCTTGTGAAGGACAATCTGAAGAGTTGAGACATGAAGTTATGCCAGGCAGAGTTTGCTCATAATCATACAGTGAATCGTAGTATGGGATTTAGTCCATTTCAGATCGTATATTCAAGTTTGCCAAGGGGACCGTTAGATTTGACAGTAGTACCACAACCGAAGGGGACGGTTAAACGAGCTGTAGACTTTGTTGATGGGTTAACTGAATGTCATAAAATCATTCAGGAACGATTGGAGAAAGAAAATGAGAAGTATAAGCAGACTGCAGATTTGAAGCGACGGAATGTTGAATTTAACGAAGGAGATTTGGTGTATGCTGTGTTAACGAAGGATCGTTTACCAATGGGCACTTATAACAAGTTGAAAGCCAGAAAAATTGGTCCTATAGAAGTTGTGAAACGGATTAATGAAAATGCTTATAAGTTGAAGCTACCGGAGGATGTATACACTTCTGACGTGTTCAATGTTAAGCATCTGGTACCATATTATGGAAATGAACAATCTGATGTAGAAGAATTTACAAATTCGAGGACGAATTTTTCTCAACCTGGGGAGGATGATGCAGCTCAAGGAAGAAATCGTACACGAGTTAAGGAAGCTTCGGGTTTAAACCTTAAGTCGTTCACGAGTCAACCAGGGGAGGCACGACCTAAGGAAAGTTCACTGGGTTTAGGTCGGTCACGACTCAAGGAAAAGGGAGTAGGTCGGCTACGACCTAAGGAAGATAGTGTAGGTCATCTACGACCTAACAAGTATGCAGAAGAAAGGAGTTCACGACCTAAGATAAGTCGTATACGACTTAACGACTTATGTTGAGTCACTGAATTTTGTACCGAAGATTGATAAGTCATTGGGGGATAAGTCGCGTACGATCTATCTTAAGTCGTGAGTCGAGGGCTATGGTGGTGCCGGGTGGTAACTCGTTGAGTCGTACATCGTCTTGTGTTGAGTCGTTATCTGTTTGTATTTTTTTACTTTGAGTCTTTGAGCCGTTGATTAATAAGTCAGTATGATGTTAAGTCAGCAACGACCTAAGTTGAGTCGTGAGTCGGTCATGTGTGTGGTGATGTAACTCGTGAGTCGTGGTGTGTTAAGTCGCGTACGCCTTAGCTAAGTCGTAAGTCGTATACGACTTAAGGCTCAGGTCGAGAAACACTATAAATAGGGAGTGAGTTGTACATTTCAACTTGGTTGATTTTGGAATAAAATTTCTTGTTGATTGCTGTGTGCTTTCATCTTAAATTGGTAGTTGAGTGTAATCTCCTATCTCCACTTTCGGTTATTCGAGTGCGCTCGAATCAACGATTGTTGAAGCCGATTCGCAGAATCAAGTGCGCTTGATCAACGCTTGAAGAATTGAAGATCTTCTTTCACGGTATCGTGCGCGATCAACGTGTTAGAGATAGCTAGAATTCGGTATCTTCGGATCAACGAATTTGGGCATTTTGGTATTCATCAATCCACCGATTGCTACTTTCACCGATTGAAGTTTATTTTGATTAATCCGCTGCGTCATTAATAGTTACACTACTGACTTTAGATATAACGTATTATCAGGCATGTGTTATTTATATTAAAACATGATAAGCTAGTTGACTTGGGTTGGTACATAAGTCACAGTTGATGAAATTACCAATGTTTATTAGCTTTGTTAACTAAGGAATACATAATATGAGTTTGGGAAGATAGCTCTGTTTACTAAAGTCTTCAATAAAAATTACTCGACTTTAGAAATAAATAATATTATAAACTATTAGAATTTGTAATTTTGCTAACAGATACCAAGACAAGAATACAAACACTTTTATTTAGAACAATCGTACAACTTAAACAGCGGTTAAAAGCGCAAAATGCATTTTGCATGTTTTGCGCCTAAACTATTTCCAACTAACGATCACATATAAATTAAGAAGATTAGCAGGATGTGAGCAAATGTCAGAATATTTCAGGCAGGGGCCTATTGACAAGAAAAGCCTTAAATAGCCTTAGTGATCTTGTAGTCTGTGAGAAAAGTGCTTCATGTGACGCCTCTAATAGTCGCGAATGTTAGCATGTCTCCATGCACTTAAGACCACCCTCCTACCTATATATTATACAACGTATGATTTTATTCTTCACAACAGGAGGACAAACTAGTAGTTGGTATTAAGTATCCGATTTCCGTTAAACCATACCCTGTATGGAACGGTTGGGTTGAGCCCTAACTCTTTTGCAAGTTTTTGTACCAAAGATAATCTAAGGCATCCTTCATTTGTGGTTTAACCAATGCTATTATGAATCACAAATCTTAAATACTTTCCACAATAATCGAAGACAAGAATATATGATATGCTCTGAATCATGAATCGACTAATGTAATTAATTTCGATTGTATCAGGTTGTTTGAGGTTTCTCCATTAGCAGCTAATCAGTTTTCATTCTTAAATGATTCAAACGTGCCTCCCAAGAAGAGTCCTAAACAAAAACCACATGTCATGTCGGTTTTTGTCATGGTAAGTTGTTTTCTAATCTTGTTTCTAAATGTCTAAACCATTGCATTATATAATATGCCAAGGCATAGACAAACTATATACCCATGGAAATTCATTATTCAGATTTTATATATTTAAATGGTTAGAACTTAGATTCTACCTTTAACTATACTTTCTTTCGATTTAAGCTAAAGTTTATCGGACGTTCACATTACGTGTAGTTTCTTGCACTCATGTATTAATCCGAAAATTGAAGGCAAAACAATTGAACCATTAATGGTTAAACCATTAAATGTTGTTGTAAGTTGTAGATTAACCATTTAATAGCATGAACTTACTTCTTATGTCATAATAAGCAGAAATTGCTCTTATATATTATGTAATGATAATAATAAGAAAATTTTTATTTTTATTTCACGAATTCAGACATGTGAATCGGCAGCTCAATTATGGAAACCGGGCAAGATAACAGTAAGAGAAACTACTCTAAAGACGTTGGGTAGCTCACACTTAAAATATGGTGTCGAGGATGAACATTTTAAGGTAAAAAATGCACTAAAGCTTAAAAATGAACAATACATAATCTTAGAATTGCCAAAAGAATAAGTAAAAAGGTTGACCCATGATGAAAATTATATTATTCTAGCCAATTAATTTGATGTGGTATATGGATGCACAGATGTATATTAACCGAAAAATGTATATTAACCAAAATGTATATTAACCAGAAGATGGTTGGCTCTCATAAGAAATTCTATTATTTGTTTCAAAAAAAGCCTATTTGTTATTGACATTGAAATATTAGTGGAATTGCAATAAAAACTTCATGAAAGTGGCTGAAATTGAACAAAGATGAATTTGGAAGGTTTGCAACAAAAAAAAAATAATGCCTAAAGTTAGTGCGGGAAAAGGTAATATATCTGTGACAGCATGGAGAAAAGAATCCTGTAGCAACCAATGTGACTTTAGTCTCTTTACCTATTGCAACTATCTGCAATACGTTTGCTGGAATTATTATGCGATTAATGTTATCGATCTCAACCTGTCACATAATTCAAAGTAATCTCTGTGTTGGTAACTTCTCTACACTTAGGATCTCCATTGTTAGGCTTCCTTATGAAATTAGGAATCATAGGTCAAAATTAAAAAATATGATTTTTTTTTTCTTTTCAAAATTATATGTTCACAAGTCTTGTATTATACTGACTTTTTTAAGTAAATGTCAAATCGAAATAGGTGACAACTATAAAATATCTGATCAATCAGGTTCTGTCAATAATTTTTGGGTGAAATTGCTTACATCCACATTGAATTCCTATTCATATCTGCACATATTGGTACTTAGTTGTTGTCTATTGATTTAATTTGCACTATATTGATATTCTACTATCTTTTAGTCGCTCTATATCATTCTTCAATCGATGGATCTGGTTGTAAATTCACCATCTATTTTGAGTCTTTGCCACAAATGAGGTGGTAGTTTCCGCTAGTATTTACCTTTGGCTTTCTGCTATTAACTAGTGTGAACCCGTGCTTCGCACATGGAGTGGCACAAATATAAGTAAACTAAATTTGCATAGTATATTTCATGGTCGCGGTGTCTGACAAATGCATTGGATGTTGGAATTCGTTGTTATGCTATATTCAATCAATGAATTTGGTATGTAGATCCAGTTGTGTATTTTTTGGTTGCAACTGCACAACATATTGTTTGAAGGCTAAGAGTTGGTAGGTCGTGCTGAAAGACAGCTAGAGAATCTACATACCAAATGAATGCAACTTAGCACTAATAGCAGGAAATGTCCAACTGACCGCATGCACCGTATTTTCTAATTTTATTTTACATATCATACAATGTTTATGCTTCATTAGGATTGTGATTTTGTCACCATGGACTGGTGAAACTTTTTACTGTAATTATAGATACTGAAGAGTGCAAAAGGTTCAATCACTGTCGAGCTCTGTAAACATGTTCCTCCTAAGATTGTGGACAAATTCCTTGAGTCGTAGTAAGCATATGCAATATTTAAACGTTAGATTTATCAAAATCGGACCAGTACGTAACATTGGAACAGTATAGGGTGGAGGAAATATGCAGTTAAATGGTTGTGTGACCTTTCTTTTTGCTGTATAACATAAAGGTTGTAGTATAATATGTGCTGTCAACTTTTTTTCCCTTTCTTAAAAATAGAATAAGATAAATGCAAAGAAGCAAAGCAGAAAGTGCCCATTTTTGGCAATGAAGCCAAAAGTTAAATCAGTTATCAAAGATATGCTGTATGAATAGATTAAGAAGACGACCATTTGTATATAAAATAAGAGGAGTTTGATTTTGGAAGATAGCATGTAGAATCAGTGTACGTTTTCATGCATTCTCACGGTAACAAAGGGAAATAAATATTTATGTCGTGTACGGAAAGAACTTAAAAGCTAGCACTGTATAGGTTAAGAGCTGGGGAAAAAATTACCAAAGATCGTAAACAAATCAATGCAGCACATAATTTATCCTAGAAGATAGCTTATACTAAACCCTACATTATTTTCACCCTTGTCTTGTATATGTCCCAAGAATTGTTGTTATCTTATCCACTTGAAAAGATTTTGCATGAGCTATTCCTGTACACAGTTGTACTGTTGTTAATATTACAGTGAAGAGAGAACAACTGGTCTATTAATGGTTGCAGTAAGTAGCATGGTGCTGTAGCAAGATGTTAAGCAAGTTGTATTGATATTTGTTGCTTAAGCTATTGTAAAGTAGAGTGTTACAGTAGGGGTATGTTAGATGTAAACCGTATTATGGTGAAAGGATTTTAAAATATTGCCTGTTCTTTCTAGGAGTTAAATCAACAAATAAAATAAGGATGTGGATCCGTTGCTTACTCGTATTATGTACGCCCGCAAGTGTGTGCGTGTGTTATATACCTCTTTCATTAAACTACATACTCAATTCGCTACCTTTTCAGTGTTGGAGCTGCACAATTCGAAATAAGTAAAAGAGTTTTTTAATATAGACTGGAGGTTACTTATGCAAAAAATATTAGTGTCCATACTTTGTCAAAAGGGTGATAAGTTTTCAACCAAGTAGTATGATACATGAAGGTTAACTGTTGAATATATCAAATTTAACTAAGGAACTTCTATTATGAAAATGCCAACTAAAGTAGCTGATCCTTTATGGTCAGTTCTATTGGTAAGTTAGGTGTTAACATTTTCTCCCGCCTTCTTTCTGCTATTCACTCTACAAACAACCAAGTAGATGATAGGAAAAAAGGATCATCTCTTAATTGTCATTGGAAAATGAAAATGTGAAGCAAAAATACTCAACTTATGGATGACAAAGTCTAGCATAACAGTTTTATTATAGGGAATAGAAAGTGAGCAAAATTTATGCAACACGATTGTCACGGTACCTTCATACTTAAAATCGACCCATTAGAGCCTCGCCCCTCCAACATTTATGCAACATGATGTTGGTAACCTTCAATCTTCAATTTCCTATGCATTGTGATGTTGTCTGTAAACTAACCAAAATTGTATGAGAAATACCAAATTGATTTCATTTTGTAGCAAACACAGTAATGTAGACCTAAAAAAAAGTTAGCACATACTGATAAAATCCTTGATATCCAAATTTGATCCAAACTACAGCAATACTGTTGTATCCACACATGAAACAGCCTAGTAATAATAGAAAAAATGTGAATTCATAATCAGTGTAGCGTGTAACTCAAATAAGCATAAAGAGTTGGTATTCTAAGTTTTTAACAGTGCAAACAAATTTCAAAATCAAGAAGTCTAAAGTTTCATAACATGCTCTACAGTATAGTTCTATAACAAAATGCACAGCAAAAAATTGAAAGCATAATGTCATGTTTAGTGCAGCTTGATTTTATTGCCAATATCTAAAATTTGTTTAAAACAGTGAATTTAGAATGTGGAAATACTCTGAAAACGAACTCAAACTGGGATGCAACTTATAACCAAAACTGGAGTCATTTTTTCTAATACGAAAAAGAGCAAATGAAGTTACATTTTTCATGAAAATAAAATTGAAATCAAAGGGACACATTTTTCGGTGAAAAATGAGGGGGAAAAAATCTAATTTTAAGCAAAAAAAATTTTATCTACTTAAAATTGAGGATTTTGAGAATGAGCAGAGAGTGGGAAATTTGTAACAATAAAAACAACTATGGTACATTATCCACTAAAAATTGAGGACATAATGACATAGCATGAATAATTGCCAAAAAATCGTATACATGCATAGAAATTTGAGAAGTCATTTTATAATTCAAGTTAAATTTCCAAAAAAATTCCCTGGAGCTGAAAATTTTATGACTGAGAAAAGTAGACAAAAATATTTTTGTCATTAAAATAATAACTATACAGTAACAAATGCACAATTATTTTCAAAGAAAAAGAAAAAAATAGATTCGAATCTTAATAGTGAAAAACCTTTTATTTTTTACAGGTTAAAATAGAAGTGAAGCCTAAATGTAGAAAACATGATTAGAACTGACTTCATGATTATACAGTATTTGTCTTCCTAATCATACTGTGTTTGTATTCACATTGTTGAAATTTGCGGCTCTTAAATTAAAAATATACGGTGCTTTCAAACTAAATTAAGTTTTTATTTTTATTTCTACTTCTGCGATTCTAGTTCCATTGCACATATCTGTTTTAGGCTTAGACCTCTCGTTTGTAAAAATATAAATATGATTTCATAAGGCAAGAAGATCAATTATTTCAGGTTTTGCACCATAAAATTGTAAATACTTGTAAATTCGCATGCATTAAATTTTAAAGCAATTTTTAAAATTTGTCGAATGCAAAGCACATACGGAATTTTTTTATATAAATACATGGTGTACAAATCAGAGTGAATTTTTTCAATAAAAAGCCGAGAAGTTTACGCCTAAAGAGAAGTAACCAATTAATATAGAGAGAAAGGAAAAAATAAATCTAAACAAAAAATACTTTTAATAGTTTGGGGCAAACACGATGCTTAAACACATTCAAGCTAAATGCTCAATACAACAAAGTAGTATGAAACTAATAATATTTTGAGTGGTGGAAAACATAAAGCGTGTATGTAAATGGAGAAGAAAGCTTGATCAAAATTAAAACTGTACATTGCCAGGCAAAATAACTTAGCTTTGTTTGGTAAATTCCCGATAAGCATAGTGTGTAATGACTGAATTGCTAGCATGGATTTATTGGAAGGTGCATTGCTTTTAAGAATGAGCAGATAATAGGAAATTTACAATCCTAACTTTAACAGCTAAAATGATCCTGGCACATTATTCACTCAGAATTGAGCGCCTACTGACACAGTATGAATAATTGCCAAATAAATCATATAGATGCATACGCATTCGAGAAGTCATTTTCTAATTTAAGTTAACTTGCAAAAATATTTCCCTAAGATCTAAAAATTTTATGAGTGAGAACAACAAAGCATGATTTTTTTTGTCATAAGACGGTAAATATACAATCACAAACACATACTTTATTGTTCAGCTGCAACTTTGAATGCCTAAATTTTATAAACATTACATATGTTATCAACGAAAAACATAAGAGAAAATGACATAATTTTTTACATTGAACAGGAGCAGTGAAATGGAGAGTTGCATACAGAACTCGGCTAATGAAGTAGAAGCCCAAAAAATATACGGCAGAAGCAAATATTTACAGTATGGAACAAATTCCAGTATGCGTGAAAGACGAAATTATGCAAATGTTTATTGTACCAATCATTTTATCAAAGCAAAGACGGTTGGAAAAAAACTAAAGATGGATAGGACACAGCTGGATAATATCACATTGAATTTTAGCTGCCAACCCTTTTACCTTGCACACTAAATAACTACGACATTGAGCTAATTTATATTCAAAGTTTACCTATCCTGTATTCAATTAGTTCATGTGTAAAGCACATACACATTCCCAATATACGAAGTTTTTTTGAAAGTTAGTGAATAATGCATTTGTATAATCATGCATCACACACTTTTGTATGTATGTTTTTTACATGAAACGGTCGTTGTTATGCAAAAATATTTACACGTGGGTATGCATTAAATTTTAATTTTGATTTTGCGGAATGTCATGAGAACCAACGTTCACTTGGGGGATGCAAACTTGTCAAATAAGTACCACAAACACTTGTTATAAAGTTGTTATTTTCGACTTTGATATCCTATTATTTATTGTCTACTGTAAATAAATTCGAAGTATTGGTTGTTAAACATTATCTACATAGGAGACATCAGATTTGTAATCGAAAAGTAAAAACGGTATCGCCTGGCAACCTAATACAGATAACCACTGCTGCAAATCAAGCGGAAACACAGTTTGCTCAACATGATTGGGTTAGGGTATTTTACCCCTGATAAAATTTTCTTTTCAAGATATTGTATATGCGTTATAAATGCATTTATATTGATGTACATTATAATTTTTATATTTACTGAAATGAAACCTGATATAGAAAAACAACTTGCATTCCGTTCATATGATACCCATTTAAGCATAAAGAGTTGGTATTTTTAGTTTTTAACTGTGCAAATAAGTTTCAAAATCATGAAGTCTAAAGTTTCATAACAAATTCAACAATATAGTTCTATAACAAAATGCATAGCAGAAAATGGCAAGCATAATGTCATGTTTAGTGTACCCAGATTTTATTGCCAATATCTAAAATTTATTTATACCAATGAACATAGAATATGGAACTACTTTGAAAACGAACTCAAATTGGGATGCAACTTATAACCAAAACAGCTATTTTTTTTAATACAAAAAACAGCAAACAAAGTTACATTTTCATGAAAATAAAATTGAAATCAAAGGAGACACTTATTTCCAGTAAAAAGGAAGAAAAAGGAAAAATTCGAATTTTAAGAGCGAAATTTTTTTTATCCACTAAAAATTGAGGATTTTGAGAATGAGCAGATATTGTGAAATTTGTAATCCTAATATTAACAGTAAAAACAACCGTGGTACATTATCCACTAAAAATTGAGGACATAATGACATAGCATGAATAGTTGTCAAAGAAACCGTATACGTGCACAATCATTTGAGAAGTCATTTAGTAATTCAAGTTAAATTTTCAAAAAGTTTCCCTAAAAGCTGAAATTTTTATAACTTAGAACAATAGACCAAAAATATTTTTGTCGTTAAAACAACATCTGTACAGTTACAAACATACACTTATTTTCAATGAAAAACGACCCAAAAAAATAGAATAGAATTTTAAAAGCAAAAAAAACTTTTATTTTTCACAACTTAAAATAGAAGTGAAGCCTAATTGCAAAAAACAGGATTAGAACTAAAATCGTGATATACTATGTTTATCTTGTTTGTCTTCCAAATTATACTGTGTTTGTATTTACATTGTTGAATTTGGCGGCTTTTAATTTAAAAATGTATGGTGCTATCAAACTAATTTAAGTTTTTTATTTGTACTTATAGGATTTTAGATCCATTGCCTACCTCTATTTCAGGTTAAACCTCTTATTTTAAAAAATATAACCATGATTTCATAAGGCAAGAAGGAAAATTATTTCAACTTTTTCACCATTAAATTGTAAATACTTGTAAATTCACAGGCATCATATTATAAAGCAATTTTAAAAATTTGATAAATGCAAAACACATACGGGAAAAAAGTTGGTAAATACACGGTATGCAAATCAGAGCGAAATTTTTTCAAAAAAATGCCGAGAAGTTGTAGCATAAAGAGAAGCAACCAATTAATGTACAGAGAAACAAAAATTAAATCTAAACTAAAAATACTTATAATAGTTTGGGGAAAACTTGGTACTTGAATACGCTTAAGTTAAATGCTCAATACAATAAAGTAGTATGAAATTAATAATATTTTGAGTGGTGGGAAACACAAAGCGTGTATGTAAACGGAAAAAGAAAGCTGGATCAAAATTAAAACAGTACATTCCCATGCAAAATAACTTAGCTTTGTTTGGTAAATCATATAGGCTCACATACATTCGAGCAGTCATTTTCTAATTTAAGTTAAATTGCCAAAAAATTTCCCTAAAAGATGAAAATTTGATGAGTGAGTATAGCAGAGCAAAAAAAAATTGTCACTAAAATGGTAAATGTATAGTCACAAGCACATACTTTATTGTGCAGCTGCAACCGGTAATGCCTAAATTTTATATAAACACTACATATGTTATCAATGGAGAGCATAAGAGAAAATGACATAATTTTTTATATTGAACGAGAGTAGGGAAATGGAGAATTGCATACAGAACTCAACTAATGAAGTAGAAGACTATAAAATATACGACAGAAGAAAATTATATTTATAATATGGAACAAATTTTCGTACGCGTGCAGGGCGAAATTATGCAAATGTTTGTTGGTACCAATCATTTTACCAAAGAAAAGATAGATGGAAAAAAATAAAGATGGACATGATACAATTGGTAATATCACATTGGATTTTAGCTGCCAACTGTTTTACCTTGCACACTAATTAACTGTTGCATTGAGCTAATTTATATTCAAAGTTATCTATCCTGTATTCAATTAATCTATGTGTAAAGCACATGCATATTCCCAATATATGAAGTTTTACTTGAAAGTTAGTGAACAATGCATTTGTATAATTATGCATCATACTAGTGTATAAGTTTTTTACATGAAACAATCGTTGTTATGCAAAAATATTTACACGTGACGATGCATTAAATTTTTATTTTTATTTTGTGGCCTATCATGAGAACCAATGTTCACTTAGGGGGATGCAAATTTGCCAAACAAATACCACAAACACTTGTTATAGAGTTGTCATTTCCGACTGTGATTTCTTGTTATTTACTGTCTACTATAAATAAATTCAAGGCATTGGTTATTAAACAAAATCTATATAGTAGACATCGGATTTGCAGTTGAAAAGTAAAAATGTTATTGCCTGTTAACCTAATACACATAACCATGCTGTAAATAAAGAAGAAACATAGTTTGTTCGACTTGATCAGGTCAGGGTATTTTACCCCTGATAAAATTGCCATTTCAAGATATTGTATATGCGTTATAAATGTATTCATCTTGGTGTCTACTATAAATTTTATACTGACTCAAATCAAACCTGATATAGCAAAACAACTTGCATTTAGTTTATATGATTCAAAAATAAGTCGCACAATTTACTTCCTTTATCAATGTTGACACTACTCTTGTGACGCCCCACTCCGAGAGCCTCGTTAACAAAGAGTATTACATAGATAATACTGTCGGCTAACGCGGACAATAGAGTATAATGGAAGCGACCACGTGTAATCTTACGTTAACTATTCACTAAATACGTCGAAAAGTAGATCTCATTAAAATTCGACCTATTCAATAAATATTTAAAGCAAAACTACAATGGCAATAGGATCTATCGGAAGAAAATATAACAACTCAAATGTAATTCACATCACAGAACAGTCGATCATAATATACACATAAACAGATACACAACAGAGTATACAAAATAATACATGTCAAGTGGTACAGGAGACCACAATATACAGACGAGACGAAAAAGTATAAATATCAGAGTTACAACAGATAAGGACCACTAAAGACGCTATAACAAAATGAAGATAGCGAATAGTCCATGCGGAAGCAAAATAGGCTAAGTCCAAAAGCACCTAACCTGAAACATCTCGGTCTGACCCGAGTATAAAATACACGGGTCAGTCTAGATAACAAATCAGTTAGATAAACTGAACAATAATAAACCTGCAAGGTCATACAGTATAACAAATATCTCTAGAGGAGATAACACAATCATCAACAAGAGATGAATCATATAGAACAAGCCTCATATCATCGGCAACATGTAGAAACAAAGGATACAAATATCCCAAAACAAGCCAAATGGCAAATAACAAATACCAATAAGGTATACAAGTTCCACAAGGTAATCGTTATACATCATGCGGCTCAAACAGACCAACACGATGGGCGATACCAAGGGAATATAATATCAATGAAACATATGATTGCTCGAGCTCAGTACTGTACAACAAGGATCCATAAGCCCGAAGGCTCCAAACCCAAGTATCACCCATGCGGCACATAAGGCCAACATCAGAGCAAAACTATATAGGGCAACAAACCCGAAGGCGCACACCCGAAGGCAACATACCCGAAGGCAACAAACCCAATATCACTCATGCGGCACATAAGGCCAACATCAGAGCGATACTTTATAGGGCAACAAACCGTAGTGGTGAAGGTCGAAGACCCAGTACTGGACACCACTAACTGGCGGAATGTGTCACAACTCTCGAAAAGGAATCCGAACAGTGTTAACGTGCGTCCCAT
Source organism: Allium cepa (assembly GCA_030765085.1). NCBI lineage: Eukaryota > Viridiplantae > Streptophyta > Magnoliopsida > Asparagales > Amaryllidaceae > Allium > Allium cepa. The sequence goes on along the minus strand of CM060934.1, from coordinate 204,255,597 downwards.
AACCACTCGTTCGCACTAAACGGTTTACTATCCGTCAGTCACTTTCACACTCAAAGCAGTACAAATTTACCTCATATCATCGGTAAACTAAACCCGAAGGTCAAAACAATCAATCGAATAGGTCGGGGATTAATCGAAAGGATAAACGCACAAATTCACGGTCCATGTTTTACCCAACCATTTAATCACCCTTCCACTTCGCTCGAAGTGCGAAAGTGTGTGTTTTAAATAGATTTTATAAATTGGAGAAACGAGCTTTTAAATGCAATTCGAGAGATTATTTTATAAAAAACCCGTGGATGAAGTCAAGTGCTATCCCGCCTTTTGGCAAGGCCGTGACACCAAGAACTCGACTAGAAACCAAGGACGGTTCGTCTTGAAGATCAGTTATACATAGGTCTACTATGGATGTCGGTAAAAAAAATTTTCGAATCCGGATCGAGCTACAATTTATATGACGTGACAAGCAAATCTGAGAAAGCCAATGTTCCAAATTTCAAGTCAATCGGAGTTCGTATGATCAAGATATTGATGGATCACAGTTGAGAAATCCAAAATTGCATCGATCATAACTTGAGATCTACAAGTCCAAATGCCACCAAATTTGGACAGGAGCCGTCTGGCAACCTAAGGAATGTTCACGCCAAATTTCAGCTCCATCGGATGAGTTCTTGATCGATTCGAAGTTGCTTCGTACCGATCACGGACCAACTTGCATCGATCATATCTCGAGATCTACAACTCCAAATGCCACCAAATTTGGACAGAAGCCAACTGGAAACCTAAGGAATGCTCATGCAAAATTTTAGCTCAATCTGATGAATTCTTGATCGATTCGAAATTGAGTTCGAATCGATCCCGGACCGAAAAACTCCAACTTGCATCCATCATAACTCGAGATCTACATGTCCAAATGATATGAAATTTTCACAGTAGCTTACCGCCAACATGAGGAATGTTCATGCCAAATTTTAGCTCAATCTGATGAATTCTTGATCGATTCGAAATTGAGTTCGAATCGATCCCGGACCGAAAAACTCCAACTTACGTCCACCATAACTCAAGATCTACATGTCCAAATGCTTTGAAATTTTCATAGTAGCTTACTGCCAATATGAGGAATGTTCATGCCAAATTTCAGCTCAATCTAATCAAATCTTGATCGATTCGAAATTGAGTTCGAATCGATCCCAGAACGGGCCCCAATTTCCTAAGGCTGGGCATGTGGGCCCCCTCACGTGCTAGAAGCGGTCTCCCCGGATTTTAGGCGAAATATCAGCCTCCTACACATATAAATAGGCCCCCTGGTCATTCAGAAAGGGGGTCGGAGAATTTTGAGAACAAAAGAGCGCCCGGACTCTACCACGTTCACTCCAGAACGCCTTACTGCCATTGATCTCGAATTTAAGCTTATTATCTGCTGTACTTCATTATCAAAAACTTGTAATCTTCAAGTATCAAGCAATAAAGTGATAAAACTTCATAGTGGACGTAGGCAACACGTCGAACCACTCTAAAACTCTGTGTTTCTGTGAATTTTCTTATATGTTTATTGGTGTGTTTGTTAGATCTGCTTCATTTTACACTTATTCTCTTCATTTTATCTCTTCAAACACATCCAAAGAGTGTTGTGCCCAATTTTGGTGCAAACACTTTGGTGCTTTCACTGAGAGAAACCCAGTTTTTCTCCCGTTCCTTGGATCTACTTTCGATATCGGATTGCATAAATCTAAGGAGAAGATCCAGATCTATCGTTCAATGGTTCCTTCTATTCTATTCAGATTGCTGCAGATCTAAGAGGAACCACATTCATCATGAATTTCGTACCCATGTTTTCGAACCCAGAAAATATGGTCATTTTCGAACCCATGTTTTCAAACCTAGAAAATATGGTCATTTTCGAACCCATGTTTTCGAACCCAGAAAATATGGTCATTTTCGTATCCATGTTTTCGAACCCAGAAAATATGGTCATTTTCGAACCCATGTTTTCGAACCCAGAAAATATGGTCATTTTCGAACTCATGTTTTCGAACCCAGAAAATATGGTCATTTTCGTATCCATGTTTTCGAACCCAGAAAATATGGTCATTTTCGAACCCATGTTTACGAACCCAGAAAATATGGTCATTTTCGAACCCATGTTTTCGAACCCATAAAATACAGTCATTTTCGTATCCATCCAAAGGTGGCTTCCTTCGCATCGACCTTGTTCGTAGCCCTCAGCAAGCATTCGTTCGAATCGATCAGGATGTGCCACTTCGTATCCATCAGAGAGCGCTACTTCGTATCCATCATGGAGCGCTACTTCGTATCCATCATGGAGCGCTACTTCGTATCCATCAGGGAGCGCTACTTCGTATCCATCCATCTGCCTCCAATTCGAATCGATACTAACATGTACTTCGTATCCATCCATCTGCCTCCATTTCGCATCGATACGCACATGCAGTTCGTATCCATCTATCTGCCTTTAATTCGATCCATCATTTAAGCGCTCGAACCATCGATGCGAACGAACATTTCGTATCCATCATTTAAAAAAAAAAAACCGGGTACGATCCAAATTTCCTAATTCGTATCCATCGTTTCCCCCCGAACCCTAGCCGCAGCGCAGAGCACCCGCATAGTTAATTCAAAGCTCAACTTAATCAACGAACATTCTAATCGTTCCATGACTGTACCGGACATAGGAGACTACAACAGCAATTGTTGAATTGCAATCGAGGAATGGGTATTGAAATACTATTCAACTGGTGCTCCCAGAGGCTGGAGAACCTAGCTAATATGGCAAGAACTAGAGTTGATTAATGTATCATGCTTCTAAGGTGGACTGCAACTTCCTCCAATTGACCAGATTTTAAAACTCCTAAACTAACAATTATGGTGCGATGGCTAGTATAACGACTACTCTGCCTTGTCTACTCGGCCAACTCGAAACATAGCTAGTCACTATTGAACCATCTTCGAATGCCCGCATCTTAATCATTCCACCTCCACATGACTAAAACCATGGCATACAATCTCAGGAGGACTTCCTTAATACGTTATACGGGCCTCCTTCCTGGTGAAAATCAGAAATAATCACCAATCTATGATCCCATCTTAATCTACTCACCATCCAACCGGCATTACCAACCACTCGAACGTTGGGCAATCGTGCATACGTCATTCGCTAGTATTACAGAAGCATGTAGCCATAAAACGAACTTGATAATGTTGACATTAGTATCTCTCCTAATCAGGACCCATTCATTGAAATCATCCTACATGCAAAATTTGTAGCAAAAATTCAGCATGCTGACTATGTCAGTGTAATATGGAAATTCAACCTCCGACACTATCTCATGAAGGGAGAATGGTGCATGGATTCCATGAAGAATGATGAATGCCATCAAATGCAAAATCCATGCTCTAAATCAGGAAGCTCCTCTTCTTTAGATGGCTACCGTGGATGTCAACGCCATAAGGCTGCTCTGGAAAGGATAACTCTAACAATATGTTCGAGCCCTATAAAACGAAGGGCCGAGAATCCCTGATCCCTATCAGTCACAAACTTTGGTCAAACTGAGCCACTTGCATTAGACTTCCAACAGAGAAGGGCTAGACTGAAGTGCAATAGCAAGCATACGACGCTGCTTCACACATCAATGAGATTTAATCCGATCTCTTTTGAATTAATTCTATTTCAATTTCGTTTATGTTGCGAAATATGACCAACTTGAATTAAACTACTTGCAAATGATGCAGGTAACCGAGTACTTAAGGATGGGTGCAAAACAACCTCCGTGTACTATGCTCAAATCATTGAGGTATCATTATGACGAGAATGATTCAACCACTCGTCGGCTGCTATATGCACCTGACTTAGGGGCAGGGTATTAAAGCAGAAAAGACTGAAAAGGTTGGGACTCCAGTACAAAGTGGATGCAACCGACCATCCACCCATTTGCCTATGCAGTTTAATTAGGAGATTTGAGAAAGACTTGTAGTTATATGTCCCAACAATGCACTCTCCATCTCGTACTTGAAGCTCGCCAAAATACTTATGCTTCTTCTGATGCCCAGTAGAATCAGAATCATACCAAGGGTGGACGTGACCGTCCATGCATCCAATCCTGCGTTGGACACTTGGGGTTTTTTTAAGAGCACATATTTATAGTGGATATGCTTTGACCATTCACTCCCCAGTTTGCATCAATGATTCGACATAACAATTATGCCTCAAACCGACTTTATCAAGGGCTAACCCTCAATTTATAGTCATCAACAACCGACTGCTTACTCGCTAATCATCATGAGCCATCATTCCAACTCTCTTCCTTAACTCGACTGGAAAAGCGCAAAGAGTAAAATGGATGTAGCTCGACCGTCTACTCTCCAACTCTTGCCCCCTAACTTAAGGGAAAATACACAACTCAAAGTAGATGTAGTTCAGCCATCCTCTCCTCTGCTCAAGCTCAAAGCTTGCCAGAACACTAATCTTACTCCTTAGGCTTGGCAGAAGCGGGATCCATATGAACACTGATGCGATTCATCCGTCCATAAACTAAGTCTCATCCTTCATTGATGGCAGATAAGTGGAAAGTAATCGAGATCCCACCGATCATTTGCTAAGCAAAACCCTCAACTCGGGGGCAAGCCATCGCATCAAAGGCTGAACCGGACCGACACACGACAGTCCTGCAATCAACTCTAGGTTCCCAGAGTGCGAACCGGAGTATAAACACTAACTCCACTTTCCCAGAGTGCGAATTGGAGTATAAACATCCAATAAATCGTTCCCAGAGTGCGAACGGACTCCAACTTCCCAGAGTGTGAATTGGAGTATAAACATCTAATAAATCGTTCCCAGAGTGTGAACGGACTCCAAATTCCCAGAGTGTGTATTGGAGTATAAACATCTAATAAATCGTTCCCAGAGTGCGAATGGACTCCAACTCCCCAGAGTGTGAATTGGAGTATAAACATCCAATAAATCGTTCCCAGAGTGCGAACTGACTCCAACTTCCCAGAGTGAGAATTGGAGTATAGACATCCAATAAATCGATCCCAGAGTGTGAACGGACTCCAAATTCCCGGAGTGCGAATTGGAGTATAATCATCAAATCCATCGTTCCCAGAGTGTGAACGAATTCCTAAAAAGCCCAAATAGGTGTGACTGACCATCTATCGGCTGACTCCAACTTCCCAGAGTGTGAATTGGAGTATAAACATCTATTCCAGGTTCCCGGAGTGCGAACCAACCCATCAATGCGGACTCCAAATTCCCAGAGTGTGAATTGGAGTATAAACATCAAATCCATCATTCCCAGAGTGTGAACGAATTCCTAAAAAGCCCAAATAAGTGTGACTGACCATCTATCGGCTGACTCCAACTTCCCAGAGTGTGAATTGGAGTATAAACATCTATTCCAGGTTTCCGGAGTGCGAACCAACCCATTAATGCAGACTCCAAGTTCCCAAAGCATGAATTGGAGTAAAACATATATTTCAGGTTCCCGGAGCGTGAACTGAAGCATCCGTGCTAACTCCAAGTTCCCAAAGCATGAATTGGAGTAAAACATATATTACAGGTTCCCGAAGCGTGAACCGAAGCATCCGTGCTAACTCCAAGTTCCCAAAGCATGAATTGGAGTATAAACATAAATTACAGGTTCCCGGAGCGCGAACCGAAGCATTTGTGCTAACTCCAAGTTTCCAACGCATGAATTGGAGTATAAACATACATTATAGGTTCCCGGAGCGCAAACCGAAGCACCCACGCTAACTCCAAATTCCCAGAGCGTGAAGTGGAGTATAAACATCAACTAACTCCATATTCCCAGAGCGCGAAGTGGAGTATAAACATCAATTCCAAGTTCCCGGAGCGTGAACCAAAATATACGTGCCAACTCCAGATTCTCAGAGTGCGAACTAGAGTATAAACATCAACTAACTCCAAATTCCCAGAGTGTGAATTGGAGTATAAACATCAACTCTAGGTTCCTAGAGTGCGAACCGGAGTATAAACACTAACTCCAGATTCCCAAAGTGCGAACTGGAGTGTAAACATCAAATAACTCCAGATTCCCGGAGTGCGAACCGGAGTATAAACATCAGCACACTCCAGATTCCTAGAGTGCGAACTAGAGTATAAACATCCACAAACTCCAGATTCTTAGAGTGCGAACTGGAGTATAAACATCAACTAACTCCAGATTCCCAGAGTGCGAACTGGAGTATAAACATCAACTAAATCCAGTCCCGAGAGCGCAGACTGGAGTATAAATACCAAACGGATTTGACTGACAACCCATCAACCAACTCCAGTCCTCAAAGCTAGAATTGGAATATAAATATCAGTAGGGATGCGATTCGACTGTCCATCTATCAACTCTGATCCCGCGGCAAGTCCTGTAGACAAAAAGTGGATGTGATTAAACCATCCGCTTTTCTATCTTCCCTTAACATGGGGGCATACTTATCATTAAAAATCGAATGCTCCGACCATCTAGCATAAAGCGGGCATGACATGGCCGTTCATGCATCAACACTTATCCCCGGCATGGGACCTATAACATAATCTTATAGGGATGCACTCCAACCCAGCAAGACAAGATTTCTTCCTTGATTAGACAGGGAGATGTAGATTCGCAAAACGGACCTAGCTGAACATCTTATTCCAAATGGATGTGATTACCCATCCTACCGCAAATGAACATGACATAACCGTTCATTCGCTAATTCTGGCCAATGATCTGGCGGGTTGTGCATGCAACGTGGCCGGATATGACCCAACCATCCGCCAATTAGCTCCTTTCTCCAAAATCATAAGGAGGAACATCAAATTAAAGTTGTCGCAATGTGACCGGCTACACTTCGACATTCGCCATTGACTAGTGCCAGAGGAATTAATCGAGGAAAATGTGGTTCGACCATTTTTTGCTAAAATTATTAGTCCCCAGAGTGTGGACAGGGATGTAAATATCAAATAGGTGTGACTAATGGCCCTTCAACTAACTCTCATATCCGGAGTACGACTACGAGCGTAGACAAATGAATGAATGCGATCCGACCATTCATTCACCAACTCCGACCAAAAGTGGAAGGGAGGAATATAAACTCGCTACAGGTGCAATTAGACTGTCCACAAACTAACTCTACGACTGTGGCAGAATAACAAATCATTGAAAAGAAGAGAAAGGTGACTCGCTACATCGCTAGCTTAGCATCCTTTACAACTTAAGGCAATGACTGCAAGGAGGCCTTAATGCTAACCAAGTAAAATGATTCCCGAAGTTACGAGGAGCCAATTATATCGTACCGCGAGATCGACGGGCAATATCGATCTGCACCTTTCATATCATAGCAAAGGATCGATAGGCAATGAGGTCCGTATATTCTACATTGTGTCGCTAAATCGACGGCCAATATTGATCCTCTTCGACTACAATTCGATGTGACCCGAGCACCCATCGAATACCTTCGACCACCAGAGCATGGATAGAACCACGAATGAGTGTGACTTGACCATTCGTCCTCCGTCGCCTTCCATCGATCCGCCAGGAAGTGCATGAGACTGGATGAGCATGACCTGACTGCATTTGAGCTGACTTTGTCCCTAGATCTGATGGGATAACGTAAATCGAAACGGACGTAGTTGATCACCTAACTCCAAAAGAATGCAATGCGACCATTCATTCTTTGGCTCTTAACCAAATCTGACAAAACGAGCAATTCAAAACAAGTACAACCTAAATGTCCGCGCACCGATTCTTACCCTCAGTTCGAGAAAGCATCAACCCTGCATTGGATCTTACTGGACGATTCACTCTTCAATTTTTGCCCGGAGTATGACGACATAAGCAGCAAAGTGAATGTCGATGAGGCAACGAAGTATTCTACCTAGAGGAAAGAACTAGGACAGAAAGCATAATATGGCATGGCTCGGCCTTCCATCGGTTAACTCGATATCATTGTTCAATGGGATAGAGTGCGAAATTGAAGCGAACATTACCTACCTTGCTGCTTATCGAGATATTCCCCAGACTTGGGGGCATGCACGAGAAATGAGATGAATATAATTTGATCTTTTATCAAACAACTCTAGCTCTTACGGCTTGGACTACAGTATAAACACAGCAGAAGCTAGGCTCGATCATTCGCATAATACATTCATCAACCCGAGATTGGGGGGCATGAATGTGATCATCCAAGAACTGGATATGACTATTCAATCCTATAGCTCGTGCCTAGTATTCATAACAACTTTAAGTTACGACCGAAAGGATGCTTAGAGATACAATCATCAGATCGACGCCTGGACTTATGAGAAACTAATCATCATTCTGACCCTTCTGATGAGCAATGGATTGCAAGTACATTGAATGGAAAGCGCATTGCTCGGAAACACAAGTAGATTCCAACCAGCTATGCTGCAGCATGCGACACAAGGCTAAACTCTACTATGCCTTTAATTCCACATCCCTACGAGCCTGATCATTTACCATTGCAAATCAGCACATGAAGTGCCTACAACCCATCACAGGTATTGTAGATCAAATCACAACTCTTCGCAAGGATGATGCAAGAGTCAACTGCATTGCTCCAGGTGAATTTGATATGTCCGCTTGGACTCGATCTCATATATACATATGGACCCTCACCAACTATTGAGAACCTTGCATTAAATATCAACCCGAAGCATGTCTCGGTGAATAAAAACGAAGCGACACGGATCTAGAAAGATCTGGTGCACTAAAGGAGGAGGCGAATCTACTCAAAGCCAATAGGTTTATCCATGATGCGCTCTACCCAAAATGAGTATCCAATCCTTTACTTACGAAAGAAACAAATGGAAAGTGGCGGACGTACGTCGACTACTCAGATTTGCACGAGGCATGGCGAAGCATAGCTTTCCATACCTAATGATCAGCCAACTAATTGACTCGATCATCAGACATGAATTACTCTCATCCATGTACGCAAAATACCAAATAAAATCAGATATTGAATCATGTCCCAGACAAGGAATACAACTGTTTCGTTACTGACCTGAGCCTATAGTGCTATGCTGCAATCCATGGATTCAAACTTGAGAATGCTTATGCTACTTACCAAAAGACGATTAATAGATCATTCGAAAATTAGATCGGCCGATCAATGAAAGTATATGTGGTTAATATGCTCGTGAGATCACGACCATCAAGCGACCGCATCGATCACAACTTCCAACAAGAAGATGATAAATGTTTAACAAGTTAAATGGAACTATTCAGAGTGAAGATGGAAGTTTTCAAAGCACGTCATGTTCACACAAGACGTACTTTGGGGGGCAAATGTTATCCCGCCTTTTGGCAAGGCCGTGACACCAAGAACTCGACTAGAAACCAAGGACGGTTCGTCTTGAAGATCAGTTATACATAGGTCTACTATGGATGTCGATAAAAAATATTTTCGAATCCGGATCGAGCTACAATTTATATGGCGTGACAAGCAAATCTGAGAAAGCCAATGTTCCAAATTTCAAGTCAATCGGAGTTCGTATGCTTAAGATATTGATGGATCACGGTTGAGAAATCCAAAATTGCATCGATCATAACTTGAGATCTACAAGTCCAAATGCCACCAAATTTGGACAGGAGCCGTCTGGCAACATAAGCAATGTTCACGCCAAATTTCAGCTCTATCGGATGAGTTCTTGATCGATTTGAAGTTGCTTCGTACCGATCACGGACCAACTTGCATCGATCATATCTCGAGATCTACAACTCCAAATGCCACCAAATTTGTACAGAAGCCAACTGGAAACCTAAGGAATGCTCATGCAAAATTTTAGCTCAATCTGATGAATTCTTGATCGATTCGAAATTGAGTTCGAATCGATCCCGGACCGAAAAACTCCAACTTGCATCCATCATAACTCGAGATCTACATGTCCAAATGCTATGAAATTTTCACAGTAGCTTACTGCCAACATGAGGAATGTTCATGCCAAATTTTAGCTCAATCTGATGAATTCTTGATCGATTCGAAATTGAGTTCGAATCGATCCCGGACCGAAAAACTCCAACTTGCGTCCACCATAACTCAAGATCTACATGTCCAAATGCTTTGAAATTTTCACAGTAGCTTACTGCCAATATGAGGAATGTTCATGCCAAATTTCAGCTCAATCTGATCAAATCTTGATCGATTCGAAATTGAGTTCGAATCGATCCCGGAACGGGCCTCAATTTCCTAAGGCTGGGCATGTGGGCCCCCTCACGTGCTAGAAGCGGTCTCCTCGGATTTTAGGCGAAATATCAGCCTCCTACACCTATAAATAGAGCCCCTGGTCATTCAGAAAGGGGGTCGGAGAATTTTGAGAACAAAAGAGCGCCCGGACTCTGCCACATTCACTCCAGAACGCCATTACTGCCATTGATCTCGAATTTAAGCTTATTATCTGCTGTACTTCGTTATCAAAAACTTGTAATCTTCAAGTATCAAGCAATAAAGTGATAAAACTTCATAGTGGACGTAGGCAACACGCCGAACCACTCTAAAACTCTGTGTTTCTGTGAATTTTCTTATATGTTTATTGGTGTGTTTGTTAGATCTGCTTCATTTTACACTTATTCTCTTCATTTTATCTCTTCAAACACATCCGAAGAGTGTTGTGTCCAATTTTGGTGCAAACATCAAGAGTAAGTTATCAAAGTCAAATATGCAATAACAACCACTAAAAAGCAACTTGAATCGATAAAATCCGAAAAACAAATCAAAATATGCAAAAATAGGCAAAACAGGAAGAACAGAGCAGGTCGGTCGACCGGACTACAGGGCTCGGTCGGCCGGCCAGATGCAGGAAACAAAATATGGCTCGAGGCAGCAGGTCGGTCGACCGGCCCAGGGCGCTCGGTCGGCCGAACCTGATGAATTTGCACTTCCTGCCCTATTTCAATGAAAATGCAAATTCTTTCTAAATCCAAAGCAATGGCACATGCATATTTGTTAGGAAATCATACCCAACATCAATGATAGCAAGAGAGGTAGATGTGAGTTAAAAACTCACCTTTTTACACAAAACAAAGAAGATGAAGAAGCACAAATGCAAGGAATCAACCAACTACACTCCACTTCAACACTACAAGCTTCAATCTAGAATCAAAGCAAGTATTTCCTAAGTTAGGGTTAGGAAATTACTGAAATTGAAGAGGAGAAGAGATGGAGAAGATGGAGATGAACTTACCAATGGATTCCCTTTGATTTTGGAGCAAGAATCAAGTTTACAAGAAGAAACTAGGGCTTGCTAATTTCTATTTCCAATTCCTTTCACCCATTTCAGTTTTTAAGCTTAAGTTTTTAAGAAATGAATAAGTGAATGAGAGGAGTGGCTAAGCTAGAGTATTAGTTAAGCTAGTGGGCTGAACCCAAACCCAAAACCCAATAGAAAAGGGTCAAAATTTCACAAACTCCAAACATATCAAAGATTATGCTCAAAAAGATCGCAAACGCCATTTTGGAACCAATGGAGGTGGTTTCGAGTTCCAATTCGGACATCTGCAGAAAGTAACATTTCGGACCCTAAAAATCCGAATAACGACGCTATATTTAAATCAAACATTTAAATATGAAATCGTTAAATATGCGGGTTGTTACAGATCTCCCCTCTTTACAAAATTGTGTCCCCGCAATTCCTAGAGACGATATTTGGAACAACTACATACTTACAACATTCAAAAGAAAAAGGAAATAAGTTAGAACGAAAAGATAATCTCACCATCGACAAGCAAAGATAGAAAACCTGGATAAGATCGCTCGATATACTCTCTGGTTTCCCAAGTATAGTCATTGGGATTAGCGGACCATTGAACTTTAACGACCGGCACGTCCTTATTCCGAAGGTGTCGCACCTCCGTGTCAAGCACGCGAATAGGTTGCTGTACAATAGATAAGTCCGGTGAGATCTCAAGCTCTTGAAACTCAGGAGAAGTAATAACAGAATCCGACTCCCGAAGACACTTCAGAAGTTGCGAGACGTGAAACACGTCATGAATGCCAGATAAATGAGCTGGAAGTGAAACTCGATAAGCCACAGGGCCAATACGTTCAGTAATAGAAAACGGTCCTATATAACGAGGAGCCAATTTCCCAGTCGCACTGAAACGCATAACCCCTTTCAAAGGAGAAACACGAATAAAAACAAGATCACCAATCGAGAACTCGAGAGGCTTCCTACGGTTATCCGCGTAGGATTTCTGGCAACTCTGTGCCTCTTTCATTCTCAACCGGATAAGATCAATCTTCTCGGAAGAATCACGAATAAAGTCCGGGCCAAGAATAAGCTTCTCTCCAAATTCCAACCAACAAGAAGGTGATCGGCATGGCCTTCCGTATAAAGCTTCGAAAGGAGCCATACCAATACTAGACTGAAAACTATTGTTGTAGGAGAATTCTACAAGAGGTAGGTGATCCTCCCAACTACCACCGAAATCAAAGATACAAATACGGAGAAGATCTTCCAAGATACGATTCACCCGTTCAGTCTGTCCGTCAGACTGCGGATGATAAGCTGTACTAAAATTAAGCTTTGTTCCCAAAGCTTGCTGAAGACTCTTCCAAAAATGACTCATGAATAAAGGATCACGGTCACTCACAATAGAACTAGGAACACCGTGAAGTCTCACGATTTCCTTGATATACAACTTAGCCAAATGCGAAACAGTCCTATTAGACATAATAGGGACGAAATGAGCAGACTTAGAAAGGCGATCAACAATAACCCAAATGCTAGAATGCCCTGATCTCGAACGAGCTAGGCCGTCAGTGAAGTCCATAGAAATTTGATCCCACTTCCACAATGGAATCTCAAGAGGCTGAAGAAGACCAGAAGGACGCTGATGTTCGGCCTTCATACATTGACAAGTCATGCAATTACTCACATAACTCGCCACATCGCGCTTCATACCTTCCCAATAGTAAAGGCGACGCATATCGGCATACATCTTACTACCACCAGGATGAATGGTATACTTAGAACGATGGCAATCATCAAGAATATCATGCCTAAGCACAGAATCAGAAGGCACAACAAGACGGTTCTTCTTACGAAGACACCCATGAGAATCAATGCTAAAATCCCGCAACGCCTCATCACGGGATTCAGTCTCACAAAGCTGAATAAGATGCAACAAATCAGGATCACGCCGTTGGGCATCGGCAATATGATCCAATAAAACAGGTCGAGCTCCCAAACTAAATAATAGAATAGGAGAATCAGAAGATGAATCTCGATCACGAATTTCACAAAAAGATAGAGTCTCAAGAATATCCCATTCGGCAAGCATCATGGAAATAACAGCCGAATGTTTGCGACTAAGCGCATCTGCAACACGATTACCCTTACCAGGGGTATACTGGATATCAAAGTCATAAGAAGCAAGAAATATGAGCCAACGCTGTTGTCTCATATTGAGTTCCTTCTGAGTGAACAAATACTTCAAAGATTTATGATCGGTATAGAGAATGAAGTGCTCGCCTAATAAATAGTGTCGCCAAATCTTCAAAGCAAAGACAATGGCAGCTAACTCAAGATCATGAGTGGCATGACGAACTTCATTCGGACGTAGTTGCCTAGAAGCATAAGCAACTACCCGATCTCTCTGCATAAGCATGTTGAATATGCGCTTATATGATTTTTGTTTGATGATAATAAACATATATACATTCGTTTAAATGTATTTGATAATATACTATTTTATTTTTTTTCACAGATTAAATAAATATTTGCAGAATAAAATAAATAACACGAAATTTGAATTCAAACGAATATTTTATTCAAACAAATATTTATTACATCTTTGAATAGTACAATTTCAAGCTCTCACTATACATATACAATTTTGATTACAATTTCATCACATTTCATATTTACAATTCACCTCACTACATATCACTCACACTCGTATTTATCTTCAACTGCATTCCAATTTGAATCCAGCATCTGAGAAATCTGCAAAAATATTCACTAACGCAGTAAAATTGAAAATAAAATATTTTTGCAATTCAAAATAAAAGATGATTTTGAAAACATTGTTTGCCTCAGTTATTTGGGTCGTTCTTCATAATTTAAATTTGAATTCATCATACACGAACAACTTATGACATACACAGTATATTACTGTATATGCCACAAGGCCGTGCACACCGATATATACACTTGATTGATTTACAGGGACAGGTGAGCACAGGTCAAACCCAAATAAAAAAGTCGGGTTCAACTCACGTGCAATAATATAAATGTCACAATTCTTAGCACAAGGTCAAACCCGAGTGTTTGAAACTGGATTCAACACAAGTGCAACTGCAAATGCACACATGAATGCAATGATCAAAGTATGCATGTATACTTATCGACCAGCAGCAACATGGACCACAGCTGTTACTCAACTCAGTGATACAAAAGACAATGCACCAGACAAGACTACACCAGAGGCAACACATGCAACAGAGACCAGGCTACACATTATCAAACTGGAACGAAGTGATGAACCAACAAATGCAACAAACTCAAATGTCCAGTTACAATACAACAAGGCAACAGTGCAGTTGCAACATAGGTGACACAAGTGTTACAAGACAAGATGCAGTGGTACATGACCATCAAGATAAACCAATGAACCAACTGTGCATATATGAAAGCATGATACAAAGTGAACCAGTGCCAGGTCAAACAGTGTACAACATCAACTACAAATCAAATGCAAGCAGTGGCAAGCTACAGGCCAAACAATCCCAAACTAATCAAAATCAACATCATGTTGTACAATTGAATTTCAAGTTCGACCAAAGTCAACAAGACAAGTCACTGGAATGAACATACCAAATAAACCAACACAGCTGCAGTGGACAGCATCAGTATGCAAGAGAACAAAGACCAAGTGAAGCATCTGTGAAGTTTCTGAAGACTCAAATGAACATACCAAATGCAAACTCAGGTGGTACATGAACACAGTGATGGCCGAGCAACTGATGTATACAAATACACTGATTAAATGCAACACTGGCTGCAAGGATCAACGAATTGGATGAACAAAACTCGAGTGCATCGGTGAAAGTGCAGACCAAATGCAAAATGCAACAGTGAATAGCATGGCAATGTGTCAAAGCATTTGTGTCAAAGCAAACAATGTCGAATACATAAACAAGTGTAGCATCTGTTACAGTAAAAAAAAAGAGGAAAAGTGCAGAGATGAACGCAAATAAGGATGCAGACGTGCCATAGAATCAATGCCATGTAAAGTCGAAAGCAACAATGGATGAACGAGATTCAACAACGCAAAAATCATTGACCAAGTTAAAATTCAAAGCCGAGAAAATTCAAACCAAGTCAAGAATTCCAAGCCGTGGTCATCACGTAATGATTCAATACCGTGAATGTTAAGCAACCAAAATATATACGTGAATTGAAGAAGTCAGCAATCATCTCAAACATCCAAGCTAAAATCAACGGCCGAACAAATTAATTGACAAATTCAAATCAATCTATACGAACGCAAAAATAGGAATTGGATTCCTATATAAAACCCTACATCATCATCGGCAATGATTCATTGAGTTCAAGCACGAAAAATCAAAAGAAGAAAAAGGCACAAATTACATACCGGAGAAATCGAACTCAATCATCAAAGAACCGAAGTGAGCAACAACCAGAAATCAATCGAGCAAGGCAAATCTTGAACAATCATAGATTCGATCGAAGTAGTAACGGTTCTTCAAAGCCCTAATTTGAATCACGAACGAAAGCCCTAAAATTGAAAGAGGAACGGCCACCATTGTATACGCAACCAAACAAAGCAAAGAAAATAAAGAGACGGGTCGAATTGAAGAAAGGGCCGGCCTATTGTTTTAAAAGGGAGAAATATTTTTATAGGGGTTTTTAATTAGGGTTTAATTTTAATTTGCTTTTTAATTTGTAATTTTCCTTTTTAAACCGTTTTAATTTTCTAGTCGTGTGACTAGGGTGCAAACTACGGTGTGTAGTTTGGGAATTTGCAACTCGGTAGTTGAGTTGTGGTCAAGGTTTTGAGCGTAGAGTTAGATTAGTCAATAGCGGTGTATAGCGAGTTTACGTGTGTAGGCGAGGGACTATCTAATTTCTAGTAGAAACCTTGGGGGCAGCACGTAG
Source organism: Allium cepa (assembly GCA_030765085.1). Lineage (NCBI taxonomy): Eukaryota > Viridiplantae > Streptophyta > Magnoliopsida > Asparagales > Amaryllidaceae > Allium > Allium cepa. Next base: position 204,239,444 of record CM060934.1, on the reverse strand, counting down.
GCAGGGTTTTGCCGAAGCTGGGTAAATTCTGTGTTGTTCTGTTTTATTCTGTTATTTATATTCTGCGATATCTGTGCTGCTATTCTGTGATCTGAATTGAAATTAATTTATAAGCTTCTGCGATTAATTTTTAATAATTTACACTATCACCCTATTCACCCCCCTCTAGGGTGAAATCGATCCTACAAAGCACAGCACCGAGACCACTACCACAAGCATCGGTGTAGACAACAAGATCATGATTCCCTTCGGGAACCACAAGAATAGGAGCATTAGTGAGAAGTTCTTTCAATGTCTGAAAGGAAGCTTCACACTTGTCAGACCAAATAAAACGAATGCCTTTCCGGGTAAGGCTTGTGAGAGGAAGAACAACACGGGAAAAATCCTTGATGAATCGACGGTAATAACCCGCCAATCCAAGAAAACTGCGGATCTCATGAACATTCTCAGGCCTTTCCCAATTTTGAATAGCTTCTATCTTCGATGGATCGACAGAAACGCCATCGGAAGATACCACATGGCCTAAGAACTTAACCTTATTCTCCCAAAAATGGCATTTGGAGAATTTGGCTTTAAGCTGATGACGACGGAGAGTACTCAAGACAATTCTCAAGTGATTAGCATGCTCGGCTTCAGACTTAGAATAAATAAGGATATCATCAATGAAGACAAGGACAAACTTATCGAGATATTCCCGGAATACCCGATTCATGAGATCAACAAAGAAAGCAGGAGCGATCATCAAACCAAACGGCATAACGAGCCACTCAAAAGAACCATAACGAGTGCGGAAAGCGGTAAGAGGTATGCTATCCTCCGCGACTCGTAATTGATGAAAACCTGTGGCAAGGTCAAGTTGAGAAAAGACCTCAGCACCACTCAATAGATCGAACATGTCATCGATCCTAGGCAATGGATACCTATTTCTGATGGTTAACTCGTTAAGCTTGCGATAATCAATGCAAAGCCTAAGAGTTCCATTAGATTTCTTCACAAAGACGACCGCGGATCCCCACGGAGAAAAACTAGACCGAATCAATTGCTTGGATTCAAGCTCTAAAAGCTGCTTCTTAAGTTCCTCATTTTCCTTTGTAGGCATCCTCGTGGGAGGACGACTAACTGGCTGCGCGCCTGGAATGAGATCAATGCGGAACTTCATTGCCCGTTTGGGTGGCAAACCCGATACAGGCTCAAAAACATCAAAAAAGTCACAAGCAATAGGAATACGAGATATGTCCTCATCATCTCGCGAATCAAGAGAATATAAAGCCATCTCGGAATTATGCACATCCCGAAGAATAAGAGATAACTGAGAAGGCGAATCAGGATGACAAAGATATAAAATTCTCTCGGAACAAATAATCCTGGCATCGTACCTCACTAGCCAGTCCATACCAAAAATCATATCAAAACCTAAATGAGAAACAACGTGAAAATTCGCAGGGAAAGAAAAGCCACATAAAACAATCTCAATATCATCACAAAACAAGCTAAGGGTCGCGGATCTCCCAATAGGATTCGCAATCCTTAAAGAAGTAACCATACAAGAAACATCCAAAGATAAATCATCTACAAGCTTCTTCGATACAAAAGAATGTGAAGCACCCGTATCGAAAAGAACTCGTATACTATGATCATGAAATAGAATTGAACCCTCCAAAATAGATGGAGACATACCTTTGGATTGAGATGAACCTCCAGAAACATTAGCCACATTGAGCTTGCCAGATTTTGCATTAGCAGGAGCAGTAGGACAAGCTGAAACATGATGACCTTCCTTCTTGCAATAGCGACAGAAGAGAGGCTTTGGACAAGCTCGAATTATGTGGTCGGGAGAACCACAATTGAAACACTTCCGGATGAAAGGTGTTCCAGCAGACTGAGATTGAGGATTAGCACCAACAGTCTTCTTCTTCTTAGAAGGAAAAGACCTCTTTTGAAACGGAAACTGCTTCTTGTTGTGGTTCTTGGAAACCTCAACATCCTCACCACTATCACACTCCTTCTCGACAGCTTCGAGATGAAGTGCCGAATCAACCAATTCCTCGAAAGAATGTTTAAGCTGGAGCAATAAGGACTTCTTAAGATATTTCTTAAGACCAGAGACAAACTTCAAATTGTTCTTGTAAGAAGTGCTAATGAATTCAAGATCATACTTAGATAAGGCCTCAAAAGATGCAACATACTCAGAAACAGAAGATTTCCCTTGCTTCAACTTAAGGAAGCGACGGGTCAATAAAACTTTTTCAGATTCAGGAACGAACTTGAGTTCAAATCGTTCCCGAAACTGAGTCCAAGAAAGGGTAGACTCATCAATCTCGGCTATAAGAAGCTCATACCAATCAAGAGCACTCTCTTGTAATAAGCTAGAAGTTACAAGAACTCTATCATGGTCAGAAAGATCCATGCGAGAAAAGATATGTTCGCATGTGCAAAACCAAGCTTGGACTTCAAGAACGGATTCGGAACCCTTAAATGGTTTTCCTCCAAGATGAGCAAAATCACTGCACTGACGTGCAAAAGCAGACTTGCGAGGTGGAGACACTCGAGGAGGAACGGGAGGCTGAGTGCTCCTAAACAACTCCATAAACTGATCGGCAGACATATAAACGCCATCCGGATGTGAGCCACTAGATTGCCCAGCATCCGAACGTCGACCTCTGCCTCTTCCAGACATAAGCTGAAAGCCAAGATAAGGAAAAGATTATTCACAAGGTAGATATTTCAATATGTGATACTACGGAATAGAAATGCATTCCTAGACGTATTCCCAAACTCTATCTAACCTTGATGGAATAAAGAAACACGATGATTCAAAGATTTGTATCCCTTGTACACTTTGATGTACCGTAATATGTGCATCTATTCTATGTTTATCATATTTTGTTCTGAACTCAGCTCTGATAACACGCTGTGACTCCCCACTCCGAGAGCCTCGTTAACAAAGAGTACTACATAGATAATACTGTCGGCTAACGCGGACAATAGAGTATAATGGAAGCGACCATGTGTAATCTTACCTTAACTATTCACTAAATACGTCGAAAAGTAGAATCTCATTAAAATTCGACCTATTCAATAAATATTTAAAGCAAAACTACAATGGCTATAGGATCTATCAGAAGAAAATATAACAAATCAAATGTAATTCACATCACAGAACAGTCGATCATAATATACACATAAACAGATACACAACAGAGTATATAAAATAATACATGTCAAGTGGTATAGGAGACCACAATATACAGACGAGACAAAAAAGTATAAATATCAGAGTTACAACAGATAAGGACCACTAAAGACGCTATAACAAAATGAAGCTAGCGAATAGTCCATGCGGAAGCAAAATAGGCTAAGTCCAAAAGCACCTAACCTGAAACATCTCGGTCTGACCCGAGTATAAAATACCCGGGTCAGTCTAGATAACAAATCAGTTAGATAAACTGAACAATAATAAACCTGCAAGGTCATACAGTATAACAAATATCTCTAGAGGAGATAACACAATCATCAACAAGAGATGAATCATATAGAACAAGCCTCATATCATCGGCAACATATAGAAACAAAGGATACAAATATCCCAAAACAAGCCAAATGGCAAATAACAAATACCAATAAGGTATATAAGTTCCACAAGGTAATCGTTATACATCATGCGGCTCAAACAGACCAACACGATGGGCGATACCAAGGGAATATAATATCAATGAAACATATGATTGCTCGAGCTCAGTACTGTACAACAAGGATCCATAAGCCCGAAGGCTCCAAACCCAAGTATCACCCATGCGGCACATAAGGCCAACATCAGAGCGAAACTATATAGGGCAACAAACCCGAAGGCACACACCCGAAGGCAACATACCAAAAGGCAACAAACCCAATATCACTCATGCGGCACATAAGGCCAACATCGGAGCGATACTTTATAGGGCAACAAACCGTAGTGGTGAAGGTCGAAGACCCAGTACTGGACACCACTAACTGGCGGAATGTGTCACAACTCTCGAAAAGGAATCCGAACAGTGTTAACGTGCGTCCCATAACCACTCGTTCGCACTAAACGGTTTACTATCCGTCAGTCACTTTCACACTCAAAGCAGTACAAATTTACCTCATATCATCGGTAAACTAAACCCGAAGGTCAAAACAATCAATCGAATAGGTCGGGGATTAATCGAAAGGATAAACGCACAGATTCATGGTCCGTGTTTTGCCCAACCATTTAATCACCCTTCCACTTCGCTCGAAGTGCGAAAGTGTGTGTTTTAAATAGATTTTATAAATTGGAGAAACGAGCTTTTAAATGCGATTCGAGAGATTATTTTATAAAAAACCCGTGGATGAAGTCAAGAGTAAGTTATCAAAGTCAAATATGCAATAACAACCAATAAAAAGCAACTTGAATCAATAAAATCCGGAAAACAAATCAAACTATGCAAAAATAGGCAAAACAGGCAGAACAGAGCAGGTCGGTCGATCGGACTACAGGGCTCGATCGGCCGGCCAGATGCAGGAAACAAAATATGGCTCGGGGAAGCAGGTCGGTCGACCGGCCCAGGGCGCTCGGTCGGCCGAACCTGATGAATTTGCACTTCCTGCCCTATTTCAATGAAAATGCAAATTCTTTCTAAATCCAAAGCAACGGCACATGCATATTTGTTAGGAAATCATACCCAACATTCAATGATAGCAAGAGAGGTAGATGTGAGTTAAAAACTCACCTTTTTACACAAAACAAAGAAGATGAAGAAGCACAAATGCAAGGAATCAACCAACTACACTCCACTTCAACACTACAAGCTTCAATCTAGAATCAAAGCAAGTATTTCCTAAGTTAGGGTTAGGAAATTACTGAAATTGAAGAGGAGAAGAGATGGAGAAGATGGAGATGAACTTACCAATGGATTTCCTTTGATTTTGGAGCAAGAATCAAGTTTTGCAAGAAGAAACTAGGACTTGCTAATTTCTATTTCCAATTCCTTTCCCCCATTTCAGTTTTTAAGCTTAAGTTTTTAAGAAATGAATAAGTGAATGAGAGGAGTGGCTAAGCTAGAGTATTAGTTCAGCTAGTGGGCTGAACCCAAACCCAAAACCCAATAGAAAAAGGGTCAAAATTTCACAAACTCCAAACATATCAAATATTATACTCAAAAAGATCGCAAACGCCATTTTGGAACCAATGGAGGTGGTTTCGAGTTCCAATTCGGCCATTTGCAGAAAGTAACATTTCGGACCCCAAAAATCTGAATAACGACGCTATATTTAAATCAAACATTTAAATATAAAATCGTTAAATATGCGGGTTGTTACAGCTCTGTTTATGTATTTTATTATTTTCAACAAAAAGTGTAAAAACAAATAGTTGATTGAGACGGATAAGTTGTGGCCATTCCCACATTCTTAGGAAGAATTTCCTCCAAGCAATTCATCTTAACTGAATTAAATATACTATTATCAATATTAAATGTTGATGAGCTTGAGGTGTTCAAAGGAAATCTCTGTTGACAGGATGATTAATTGCTTACTTCAAGGACAAGTAATAAACAAACAGGAAGGAGAAACTGAATACAAAAACATACGACTTATTCCTATACTGACAGCATAGTGTAAAATGCAAATAAATTAGCAAACCAAAAACAAATGCAAAATAGCTGCAAGCGGTTCATCTATATCTCATAACATACTCAATATGCAGAAAAGACAGCGCTGGTAGCAGAAGATGTCTGGAACAGGCAGAAGAACGAATGGTGCTAAAACCAAACAGCGGAAGAAAGGCCCGTATCTGGCTTTTGGGGAAAGATGAAATATAAAGGAGAACAAGTAGCAATAGGAACTCGTTTTACTATTTAAAAATAAAAAGGGAAAAGGGACGATTACTTCTAGGATTTGAGTTGGATGACATGGGGAGCAAAGGCGATGGAAATCAGGGCGACATAGGAAGATAGTAGGCGAAGGCGCCAGAAAGGGCGGACAACCGGGGCAAAACTGGAAAGTACCTAATCGAAGAACACCTTAAGTGGAGGAAAGGGGAAAAATTGAGGGGAGTGGCGGCGTTTCTATTGTTTACGAGAAAGGAGGGGGAAGGAGAGAGGAAGGTCATAAAAGGAAAAAATGAACAGCGATGTTCCATTTCACAAAAAATCTAGGGGGCTTCTGTGCCCTTGAAACCAAACACAGTAATAATATAATAGTACAGACAAAGAGAATATATTGCATAGAAATTCAATCGTTGTTGTTTTAAATGTGTTAGCTTTTAAATTTGCTTGAGAAAGAGGGAGAGGGATGCATGCCGCTTCTAAATATAATAAACTAAATCATACTTCAAATCACAGATATTAGATATAGTATTCTTATTAATGTTTTATGTGTCAAACTTGCTTATTTACAGGAGCTTATGAGCCATATTTGTAATGTAACGACCCGCGAATCCGTACCCACTGAGTCAACACTATTCTACAACAATCAACTCAAGTTGCACAGAAATACGAACCATTTAGGTTTAAGAAGAAGAGGTAGAAGAAGAGAAAACAAAATCAACATCAGAATCTAACCATCGCAGCGGAATAAAATATAATAGATAGTAAATAATCTTTACTCAAAATCAAATATATCTGTTTACATACATTACATCATCAGAGTACATCAATCACAGCGCACATCAATAACATACAATGGATACACAACAACTCAACAGCGGAATATATATATATATATATATACAAGTACGAATGTACGTATCGTAAATCCAGCTCGTCTCCTGAGATCCATAGCATCATACCCTGTATCCTGTAATACTCGGTCTGACCCGAGCATTATAGTTAAATAACACCCGAGTCGGTCTGGAATACCAGCGTGAGGAAATCACACCCAATTTGATTATTAAAGTTTCAAAAATCATTTGAAAACAAAGCATCTCGTAAGACCACGCCACAAATAAACATGTCGGGTTTTTACCTTGCGATAGCTAAAACAATTTTTATATAAATCCTCTGATATTATAATAGGGTCTATATACAAGTACTTATAAAATAGCCGAAATTGTTACATTCATTAAATTCCAGCTACTAGCCACAGAGTGGGTAATACAAACAAAACTCGTACAGGGCTCGTAGGGAGAATGGATTTCCAACTAATGACTAGGCACTGGGGTACCACCTGTCACAGTACGGGGCCTAGATCACCGTACCGAGGAGTACGCCCGCTCCCCTGCAACACAAGGCCGGGACTACCCCTTACTGGATAATCCAGAGTGAGATCACCCCGCGGTTGGGATCAGCAACCGCCCACTAAGCCGAAATAAAAAGGGACATCTAGACTGGAATGATCTCACCCTGCTTGGGTGCTACCCACCTAGCCTTGCTGCATAACCCCTGATTTTCAGTCTTTCCCATTTGATGAGGCTTGAGGCTAAGCGTTACCTTTTTAGAACTTATTCCTTAGAATGCCCATCGTCCACCTGACGATGTTTCGCAAGCATTCATCCATACAAGTCCGTCCCGGGTTCGAACGGAACCGAAGGCCCTATTCCTACTACATCCATTTTGGAAATATCCTCAGGATTAGTAGCGACTAGCCCTTGCACATCACTGCTCCATCTTCGACTCTGAAATTGTTTCCACGAAACGTACAAACCGGATCGAAGTGGTTTTCGAGAAATAAATCTCGATCCCGGTCTCTTCGAAACGATCAACGCAGTTGGCCAATATTGATAGTCGGTTATTTAACTATCAATTAATATTCACAAACATCCATCCAACAAATAATTTTTCCCATATTATTTATTTATCTCAAAGATATCTTCCCAAAATATGTGTTTACTTTTCAAACTCCTTTGAAAACAGTTTCAAGGCTATCTGCCTTCTCAGAATAAATTTCAAGTATTTTTATTTCTTCTGGAATCACCAAGCACAAAACTAGATTTTTCTAAGTTAATTTAAAACACTTTACCTTTAAAAATATATTTTTAAAACATTCAAGTTAAAATTACTTAAATAATTTGTTAAAAATACATACTATATGAATATTTGAAAATAAGGTTACTTAATAAAATATAAAACTAGGTTTACACTTTCAAACAAAATACTAAGTCACTTTTATATAATTACTACTATAATAGATTAAGAGAAATACTTACTTTAGAGTTTAAATATTAGAAATAATAAATTTTCAAAACATACCCTTTAAAAACAAATTTTAAACTATTAACTTATATTTAAAAATTTACTTTGAAAACGCACTTGGTTACCCAGGAAGAAATTTCCAATCTCATTCACTTAAATCAATTCTCCAAATTGATTCCCAATTTATTACATTTGAAATAAATATCTTCTTTCTTAATTCATTTTAAAATTCATTAATTATGGACTTTATTACCTTATTATTTCCCTTTGATTTTAAATCTTCTTAACTGAAATATACGAATTTCAGTTTTTCTCAATTTCTTCTTTATCCTTTTTCAAAAAATTTAAATCTTAAACTTAAAATAAAAGCTTTGTTCTATTAATTAATAACACTGAAGTTTACATTTCATTAACTTTCTGTTTATTCAACTTTCCTTTCTATATATAAGATTTATTTATTAGAATCTTACAGTTACTTTATTTCTTTGCTAATTCGTTCTTAAATTTATATAATTATTTAGTTACAAATTTACTTATTTTATTTCCAGAATTCAATTTATTTATTTTTAGTAATTCATTATACCCAATTAAATCCAATCGAACATAGCATTCAATATTCCAATATCATTCATCATATAATATCAATTAATCACAACAAAGGGTATTAAACAATTTAAATAAATGTTGGGGATCCAGTTGGATCCCTCGAACCTGTTTTCTCTGCATCCACAGATGTTAGCACAATATAATATGCCATACCATAACACATCAATCAATTCAACCATTCAAACAATTATTTAAATTTTATCATTTAAATTTAAATATAACTGAGTGAGATTAACTCACCTTTGCTTTTTATTTTGCAATCCACTCCAGTTTCGACTGGTTTTCCCCACAATTTAAGACCTTGTATAAATATTAGATTGTTAAATTAATATTCGAACTAATCGTGAAATCAATTTTCCGTTTTAATAAAGTTAACTTTGCATCCGAATCAAATTTTGACTAATGATTTAATTTTTTAAATTACCTTCCTATAACCAACCATATCTTAATTACTAAGTACTTCAATAGGTTAAACAATCTAGTCTTTTTAATATAGTAGTTAAAAGTGTGATTATATTATATTTTCTTTTTGAACTACCTATATAAAATTATAAAATAGTCTATGTAGATTCTAAAAAAAATCTAATTTATCTAAACCTTTAAATGCCTTTTTAAAAAAAAATCCATATCATCATATAAGGATTTTCTAAAACCTTTAATCTGTTTTCTGTAAAACAAAAATTCTCTAACAGTATGCATATTACTTTTAAATGCTTAAAAAAATTAAGCTAATACCTCAATGCCCCTAGAAAAAGAACACAGTGACCCATCACCGTACGCTCGACCAAACACTACCGAAAGTCCATCACCCTTTTCCCCTCTAAGTCGCTGCACCGACACTGCCCTACATCCTCTCGTGCGAGCACGCGCACGCGACGCTCCAGCAAATTGAGACTCGAAACCCTAAATCGATCTCGAATTCGCGACCTCTATCAAACTCGCGTTGCCGCAGTTCGACTCATAGCAGCTCGAATGCCCTACCTCCACACGAAAGCGTGCTCCTCTGATCCCATGCGATGACGATGACGCTGAACCCCTCTCCCACAAACGCGATTTCAATTGAGTTGCCGAACGAAATCGCGCGGCCATCGCTTTTTTTTTGAACTCGATTAATTTAGGGTTCTGTCCATTTTATTTTTCACGGAGAGGCATAGGGTTAGGCTTTGAAAGAGGTAAAGGGTTTCGGCCTTCCTGAACGATTCGAAGCATCGGCCATTAATTTATAAACGAACTGTCTTGGGTTTTTTTTCTTTTTTTCAAGACGAAGGGGCTTTTGATAAAAAGTGACGAACGATGGTGTATACTGGAAGATAAAAGAAGCGTGCTGAGGAATGAATAAGGATGGCATATAGAAGAAGCTTAATTAATTAAATTTCATTAGTTTATTATAAATTAAATTCTCAACACGTTTATATATCGTACACTCACATACTAACTCCAATCAATACGAAATTTGAAATCCGATAACAGTTCTATATTACGGACTCAATGGAACTGGTTTCGTCGTATTCCGAGACTGTGCCTCGGAAGGCTATTTTTAAATTCAATTTAAACGATATAAAATTTAAAACTGAACAAATCACTGTTAATTTCAATTTTACTACCTCTATTATCCTCAGTATTATCAATATAAATTTTTCAAGCCTTCAAATTATTTTTAACAGACTTAAAACTCTAGATTCAACAAGTTACCCAACTTTGAATTATTTATTTCAATAGTTTTAAATTATCAAATAAATGGTGATATTCGAAATTCAAGTTAAAATTATTGTGTTGAATATTTAACATCAATTAAATATCCCGATTTTAAATGCTCGAAAATTCCGGGTCGTCACATGTAACAATTGAAATTGCTAATTTTTTTTCCTGTAAACAGGTTTACAAAATAGATAAATCTGTTACTGAACTTATAAGGTTATTTATTTTTTCGAAAGCAAGATTTTCAAACACCCTTTATGCAATTTATTAAGCCTTTGTGTACAACCATCGCTCTTTAGCCACAATAAAGAAATGCAATAGTTATTCAAATATAAAACATCCTATACGCTGCATACTATATATTGATTATGCTTACCAAAATCAACTTACCAGTTCAATTATATATAGCATGTTCATGGTTTTTGTTTCTTCAGATTTGTAGGGAATGCTTTTATATCATATTTGAGGAGGAGATCCACCAAGTTATCATGAACAATAGCTTATTCAAACCTGGAGAAAGAATCACAATAGGCGCTTCAGGAGGAAAGGCGGGCAATGTTCTTTCCAATACATATCCAGTCTGTATTTGGTTTTTAGAGAAAAAAGTTAACCTTAACAATATTATGACTCTTGCGAAAACTGTTTAATGTCAATAATTGTTCAAAAAAATGAGATTAATGTGTTTAGTTTAATGGACATATGTAACGACCCGTAAATTTCGTGAATTTAATTGGGTTAAATTAATAAGTTTTGTAATTAAATTTAGTAGAAATAAAAAAAAACTTATAAATTAATAATGAAATGAAGGCTAAAATAAAATATATGAATGGTAATCAAATCCTTTATTTGTAATATGAATAAAATTTCAATAAATAAAATGGTGTAAGTATTGTACCTGTATATAGGGTGAATTGAATAAATCCTATTTATTGGAACCTTGTTTATTGATATGCGAATGCATAATAAATGAGTTATTACAAGAGATTGAAATTTAAATAGAATTCTAATAAATGATAATAACGGAAACGGAATACAATCAATGTAGGTAATTGGTAATTACAATGTTGTTGAAAGTAATAAACGTTTCTTTGTTGATAATTTATAACATAACGGAAAGAGTAAATGTACTCATTAGAATATAACTTGCAATTGGATAGGGATTTAAGTAACAATGTTAATGCAAGGTAATTAATGCTAAATTTAAGTCAATAATAATGAATAGGGATTAATTCAAAATTTGTAACATATATCATAAATTACCTGCTTATTTGAAAATGGAATTTGAATCTGTAATAATCGATAATAGAATAAATAAATGTTACACTAATGAAAAATGAAATAATTAAATGGTGAGTAAATTATAGGATCGTATTTATTGTAAGCGTTATTTTAATAATTATGCTTTATTGTGAAATTAATACGGGAAGATGTAAGGTAATAACTAGGGAAGTAATACATTATAAATTGATTATGACCTATACTTAAGTGTAAGTTAAAAGTTGAAATTGAATCTAATCAATTAAATTGGAAACTTATTGTAATAAATTAGATTCAATTTATAATAAAGAGGTTAGTTTGAGCAACTGAAACACATACTATAAAAGGGTAAATTAGGGTACTTTAAATTGGAACGGGAATTGATTTTGTAACAGCCCAAATTTTAGCAATATTTTATTCTTTATTTATAAATCTGGGGTTTTATTTCTCGAAAATTTGATTGTCTAAATTTAATTATAAATAATCACCCATGATTTTTATTAGTGTGAAAATTCTAAAATTCTTATTTTGGTTAAAACTTAACATTTTTTTTGAAGTTGTAAATCTTTAAATTTTTAATTTTTAATCTTTTGGTTTAATTTAATATATTATTAACAACGTTTATTTCACCTTTTGTTCTTTAAAAAAAATTGATTTTATACTTTTAAAAATTTAATATTTAATTTCTTAGTAAATGTGTAAACAAATCATATTTTTATATAAGTAATAAATTTCCAAAACTTTGTGTATAAATAAACTGTTTAATTTCGTGTTTAAAAGGCGCGTTATTTGATAGAATAAATAATGTATATACACGTATAAGAAAAGGTATAAAATTTAAATCCGTTATTTTCATTTTTTTGGGACAAAAATCACTGCGCCTATTGTACGCATTCTAATTTTATTCACTTTCCTTTTACTCACCTGATTTAATAGGAACGTTATTTACAAATTTTATAACTGTTCACCTTTTTAATTTCTTGCCATTGTTCCCATCAACGCGAGCTTTAAATTTTAAACGCATTCAATATTGTTTAAAAATCTTATTCCAAAATCTAATCTTAGCTGACCGTTTCTTCTGCTTTAATTTTGAAACTCATTTGCTTAAAATTTGTTAAAAATCTAGTAACCGTGTATAACAAGAAAAATCAGTGCTCAATCAAAATCATGGCTTTTTTTAAAATCAATATCTTATTTCTTGCCTATAACAGCTCATTAAAAATCAACGCTAGTTTAATTTTCTTTCCATTTCAAAGCAAGTTGATTTATTGTCGTTCTTTCTTCTCCTTAAATCACGCTACCACTCTGATCAAACCTATATAACTCACGTAAATATTCATTTCTCAAAAAAAATTATTTTTCTAACCTTTCCTTTCCTACGCTCCCTGTTTCCATTTCTTTCTTTATAACCAATCATTATATATGTACACTACAGCTGGAGAGTTATAAACGTATAAACTTAGAAACGTTTTGTATTTAATAAAAATTTAAAGCTTACCTTTAATTGTGACTTTTCTCTTTCCTTCCGTTCAAATTTAAACGCGCATCAAACAATTGCTTTAATAAATATTGCAGAACCAATGCACAGACGTTATCAATTTCATTTTATGGTGGTACGTTTTTTTACGTTTCCTACCGTTTAAATTTTAAATAATTTACTTTTATAGGTCAGCTGAATCAAGCAACGTGACCGTTGCTGTTTATTTCTTTTATTAATTGCTATAATTATTTTCACCAAATCAAGGGTTGACCGTTACAATCACTTTTATTTATTTATTCACTTAAAATTTGGTTGCCTATTCATTTTCTTCCGTTATATTTGCCTGAAAACATGCGGTTCATCCCTATTTATTTTCGCTTTCACTTCTCTTTTCTCTCGATCTGTTCGTTCCCCTCCCTACTTTTCTTTGAAAAAAGAAAAAGCAAACTGAAGCATGCGGCTGTTACCATTATTTGCATCCGCCACTTCACCTTTCTTCCAAACCTCCTCATCAAATGAAACCCAACACCTCGCCTTCCGGTTGCTTCTGTTTAATCGATGAGGTATGGGCGTATAAGCACATATATGTTTTGATTTATATTCGTAATTACATGTTTTTTTTTTGTTTTTTTGTTTTTGTTTTGTTAGTTGTGATATACATACTATTTATATAAGTATTGAATACTATTTTTTCAAAAGTTTATTTTCATAACACGACAGTGTATATTTATATATAGTTTCTATTTGATCTCCCTCACAGCTTATAAGTCATGTTAATATGTTGAATTATGTATGCGACATTTTGAAGGGAACATACTATGAAATAAGTATCTTTCATTTTTAATAAGAATATATATATATATATATATATATATATTGTATTTTATATTTTAATATAGGTCAGCTTCTATTTGTTGATATCAGGTTTCCTAAAATATGGTTATTCGCTTATGTAAGTCATATATTTGTTTTGTTACAAACTATATGAAATACTTTAATATATGTATATTATGCGGTTTGTTACCATATGGCTTTCTATGTGGTACTCACTTATTTGGTTGATGATTGTATATATTTTGTTACAGTATTATATTTATACTATTTTGGATTTAAGATGATTCTATAAATACTCTACTTTATAAATTATTTTAATACACATGTATAATTTGGAAATTTATATAGGTTGAATATAATATGTTATTGAATGTAAAAATATGGATGGATTTAAATTATATATATATAACATTTAATATATATAGAAATAGTTATATATATAAAAAAAAGTTTTCTTTTAGGTATTCATATTTAAGCATTTATTTTATCTGTTTGAGAATATTTATATACTAGTTATATAAGTTTAGTATAAAGGTGTTAGTATATATATATATTTTTTAAGTGTATGTTGATTTTAAAAAAATGTAAGCTTGATTTATTTATTTATTTACATGTTTGAAAAACATGTTAATTAAATTTGTGATGTTTGAACTTAGAATATAAATTGCATATGTGTATATATAGTTATAGGTGGTTATAAAAGTTCGCTTATACCATTTATCTTCATCGTTCCAATTCTGGTCTGATCCGTTTCAACAATTCGAGCCAATCAGCTTTGATCGTTGAATTCGTGTCGATTTTTCTTTGCTTGGATTTGAAATTTAATTTCAGTGTCTGTATTAGTGTGTGTATCCGTGTCTCCTTCTATATTCTCTAGCCTCGAAAGGTGAGCAATCACTCATGATTAACATTTTTTTATTCATTAAATTTGATTTCAATTGAAACGACAATTGAAATATGCAGCTGTAGTTATTTAAATTTGTTATATATGCTATTATCTGTAACTGTTCACCTGCAGGATATGACACCATATCCTGTTGTTTATATTATATCATTATTGATGATATATGCCTGTTATTTTATTTTATTTTCTGTTATCACTCCGCAAGTTCCCTGTAGTTTAGAAATCACTATGGGTTGAAATGATACATACCCGAACAGACTTTAGAATAGGAGAAAATCGTTATGGATTGAAATGATAAACCCAAGCGATTTTCATTCAATTGAATTTGGGATTACGGGTTGAAATGATATCCACCCGTATATATTTAGTATACGGATTGAAATGATAAATATCCGTAGCACTTGACTATATGATAGAAATATATTCATACACCGTTGGTCCATATAAATATTTTGAAAATAATTTCTATAAATTTGGAAAGAAATATATGGTTTAATAAATTTGATTCTTAAGATATTATATAAATGAAAATTGTATATATATATTAAGTAGTAATATTTGATTTAAATTAGATTGATTTAATACATATAATATGGTTAAGTATTTATGTAAATGTATATTTCAAATAGATTCTCTTGTAATAAATTGAATAATTAAGATCGGGAGATAAATTTAGGTTTATAAAAATGGTATTTAAATAAGGATTTATTTAGTTAAACCGATTTGAAATTTTTGAATGTGAAATTTAAAGGGTACGATTTTATAACTGGATTTTTGATTTAAGTGATTTAATGAATATTTCACGTTTAAATAAATTAAAGAAAATATTGAGTAAAATGTAATTTAAAATTACTTAAATGATATTGAATCTAATAAGGGAGTATTTCAAGACTAAATAAAAATGAGGGTAAATCGAGATCTATATGAAACTGTTATATAGAACATTTAAATATTAAAGCCTTGAACTATATTGGAATTTAAATGGTTTATGTTGAGATTCGGATATGTATTTGAAATCAACGTAGTTGAGTTTGTTATTTAGCAACTAAATTGAATTAAAATGAAAATTTAGGTTGAACTAAATTTGAATTTATTATTCAGAAAACTAAATTGAATGAAAATTTAGATGAAACGTTGAATACTTAAAGTTTTGAAATATATGGAAATATAAAGGGGTATTTGTGATTATAAATCCGAATTTGAGATTGATAAAATTTAAGTGGTTATAGAAATTGAGTTGAATTTAAATTGATAAATTAAGATTGAATTTAATTTGAATGGGAAGGTCGGGTTGATGTTGGAACGATTTGTTAAGTTGAGGAAACTGAAAATACTTTACTGTATAAATTATTTAATATATATAAATACTATTTTGCGAAATATAGAGATATTTGAAGTGAAAATGAGATTTGGTTTTGAAGTATAAATTAAGCTGAAATGACCACAGTGTTATAGTGCATATTTCTACCTTGTAGAAAGTTCCATGGACCCTTAGAGGATGGTTATCCCAAACATCCTTTAAGTTATTTGTATTTCAGTTGATATTTCACTTGAGTTGGATTTATTGATATAAGAATGTTAATCCTGACTCGAGTTTTTTGTGTTTTGCTTTACGCTCGGGTTAGACTGAGTGATACAACATTTGAGACTCACCTTTGGAGTTCGGAGCTTCATTTGGAAATCCAACTATCGATTCAAATTCCAGCCTTTCCAGTTGATTGGTGCAGAGAAGTCATCTGTTGCATTGGAGACTTCACTGCATTTGAACTATTCGGTTGTATTTTTCTAACTCTGATGTATATAGTAGCTTCATGAACTACTATTTATCTATTCCGCTGCATTATATTACTCTATGATCTGTGATTGATTTATTTACTGTATATTTTAAGTTTTGCCAAATTTTAATTAACAATTCGGTATTTTGAATTATTCAAGTCGTATATGTATGGTTTTATTGTCGATTTGAATGGTCCAAAACAGCGGGTCGTTACAGTTGGTATCAGAGCTTTGGCTCTAGGCAAAACTTAGCATATATGGTAAATTTATTTACAGAATCACTTTCTCTCGAGTTGAATCTCTTCCTTTTGAATCAATTTCCTTTGAATTTTGGAATGTCCCTCGGTTCCGAAATTCATTCTGTCTCTCCCTATTTATATTCGTTTGATTTCGGAGTATCCTATAACTCCACTGAATGATTTGTAAAGGGGGTGAAAACTCCTTTTCAATTAGCATTGACTCACCGAAGATTTCTGTATCCTCGGTTTACGATGCTGCTATATCTTGTTATGCCGAATTCTATATCTCCGGCGATCGAATGTCGAATTGCCTCAGAATTCTACACCGATCTAATTTTGGAATCACGGTTGACTGGTAAAGGTCGACCGCGATTTATAGAAGTATATCCATCTTCTATTTTGTAATTTAATTATCTCATCTTCGATCGAGTCTATCTTCGAATCAGGATTCTATTGATTGGAGTTCCTTAAAATTAAATCGCTATCTTTGTTTTGAAATCCTTTCTTGAATCATCCTTTGAAAATCGGGTTTTGTTTGTACTACCGAAATTTTATTTTGATAACTATGATTTTTTTATATATATAAAAGTGAAAATGTTTTCGATAAGGATTGTATACCTATATATATAAAGCAAATAAGAAATGTTATTCTATATAAAAAGGTTTTGAAAGGATTTGAAATTTTGAAAAATTATAAGAAATTGATTTATATAAAAATGATTTATAACTGTAGAGTTAAATTGGAAATTCGAGAATTAAATTCCGGTATTTTGAAATTGGTTTTAAGATTTTGGAAAATATATATAAAAATAATACGATTTAAAAGTATTTTTCCGAATAAGAAATGTTTCAAATGAGTTCGAATGAATTCCAATAATTTTGAAGAAATTTCAAAGAAGTTTTCAAGAAAGTAGAAGTCCAGAACTCACTTATGTCGCTGGAAAATAATTTCGTTGATGAGTGCACGTATCATCGACATTGATTTTCGAGTTCTAGAGTGGGGGAGATGCCACTTTAATGGCTTCGCTATGCAAGTGTAAAACCGTTTTTGATTTCAAATTCCGAAGCATAATTTGATATTTTAGAAAGATATAAGTATATATTTGAAACAATTAAAATGAGACCGGTGTTCAGTCCTCGAGTTTCGCATTTAATAATTGATTTATTGTTGATTTTCAACTCTTGAATTGAAAATTTGATTTCCCTAACTATTTTGAATGTTTGAACACTTCCAAATCGAGATTAAATTTTCAAAGCTAAGAAATTTCGAAGAGTATAAAATGTTTGATAAAGAATATAAATTTAGTTTTGAAATGTTTTGGAAAAAAAATAGTTGAATAATGGTTTTCAGAAAGGTAAATTGGATATTTCACATAGAAATAGATAGTTTAAAAGTTAAAAAAAAGGATAATTATAAATTTGGAAACCATTTTGAGTATAATTGATTTTGGGAAAATATTTGGTTTTGAAATTAAATTCGAATTAAAAACTAGTACTTATATGGTGATTTTTGGAAATGAATTTGTTTGACTTGAATTATTTTAATTTGGAAAATGGGATAATTTTCTAAACCTGTTATTTTGGGAACTTTGAAATTTAGATATTTAATTTGGAAGAAAATTTGGTTAAATCATATATGTTTTTGAAACTGAATTGATATTGAAATGATTTGAAATGTGAGAACCTTATATTATTAAGCACTTGATTTAGGAGTGATCGAACTTATATAAAATGGATTGTATAAGTATGAAGTTGATTTGAAATCTATTGATTTGAACAGTACTCAATTTGGAAAGAGATTTTATATAATCGAAGTCCATATAAGTATGACTTGATCAACTATTGATTTTGGAAAGTATTCGATTTGGGAAAAATGGAATCCTATATATATGGACTTCATATAAGTACGATATTTGAAAGTGATTTGAAAAGGTACTATATGATATATATTTTCGAAGTAAAGATATGGAAAGTGCCTTCTGTTTGATATCCTCTTTGTGGCCACATCGTGGATTCATTCTATCGATATTATTCTCTCTGATTTTTGGTTTTCCGGATGTAATACTCGAGTGTTCCCACGGTGGCGTAACCCATGGTTTTTTTTTCTCTCGCAACTGCATAGCGCAATTGCCTGGCTGAGTCTGGCCTAGGGGTACAGATTGTTTCCTGGGGGATCCAGGCGTTACCATTGTGTATCCTGCAATCTGTGTAGGTCGCAAATAGTAGCGAAACTGCCTGACTGAGACAGTCTAGGGGTACGGATTGTTTCTTGGGGGACCCAGGCATAACCATTGTGTATCCTGCACTCTACTAGTCATCATGGCGTAACTTGATGGGCTGAGAAAGCTTACGGATACGGATTGTTTCCTGGGGGATCCAGGCGTAACCATTGTGTATCTGCGAACCATGGTCAGACAAAGGTTTTGGTTTGGTTGTTTTGTTTGGATTGTACTTTCCATATCTTTTTTAAGGGTTTTTCAAGTATTTTCACTGGGTGTTGAAACAAGTCTACTAAGTACTTGAAGAATTCTAGCTTTGCGCCTGATCAACGCATGGCCAGAGTCTGCAAGAACGAGGATAAACTTGTTGAAACATCGAGTTATAAAAGTATTTTCGAAAGGAAAATCTATTTCGATATAATAGTATTTTATTAAAGTATTATTATAAAGGTATTTATTATAAAAGTATTTTTCCCAACAAAGAAATTTTGAATTAATATTTGAAATTTAAATTATTATGGTTCTAGATTAATTATTCGTGCCCGATACTATTCCTTGCATCTACCTTATCTGCTCAGTTTAGTTATTCACCTTGATTCTGTTTTCCAAATCTACCTTCCTTCCTTGTTGGATATATCCATTTTAAATATTGCTTATTTGTATACTACATTGTTTAATAGAAAATTTAATGTTATTAATATTTTGAAGTTATTAATTTAATAAAACATGTTTAAATAAAACGATTATTGATGTATCTATAATGTTGAAAGTATATTAAGATTTCCATGTGAAGTTTTCAAATGAATATTTCGAGTAAAATTTACATAATTTTAAAATTTATTGTTTATCTTGCTTTCAATCTATTTTCTTTCTAGTTGTTTTAATTCTCCTACCTCCTTCTTTTTCGGGGACGAAAAGTTTTGAGTGAGGGAGAGTGTAACAGTCCAAATTTTAGCAATATTTTATTCTTTATTAATAACTCTGGGGTTTTATTTTTTGAAAATTTGATTTTCTAAATTTAATTTTAAATAATCACCCAAGAATTTTATTAGTGTGAAAATTCTAAAATTCTTATTTTGGTTAACACTTAACATTTTTTTTGAAGTTATAAATCTTTAAATTTTTAATCTTTTGGTTTAATTTAATATATTCGTAACAACGTTTATTTCACCTTTTGTTCTTTAAAAAAATTGATTTTATACTTTTAAAAATTTAATATTTTACATTTTACTTATATAAATTTTTGAATATAAATTTCTTAGTAAATGTGTAAACAAATCATATTTTTATATAAATAATAAATTTCCAAAACTTTGTGCATAAATAAACTGTTTAATTTCACGTTTAAAAGGCGCGTTATTTGATAGAATAAATAATGTATATACACATACAAGAAAAGGTATAAAATTTAAATCCGTTATTTTCATTTTTTTGGACAAAAATCACTGCGTCTGTTGCACGCATTCTAATTTTATTCACTTTCCTTTTACTCTCATGATTTAATAGGAACGTTATTTACAAATTTTGTAACCGTTCGACTTTTTAATTTCTTGCCATTGTTCCCATCAACGCGAGCTTCAAATTTTAAACGCATCCAATATTGTTTAAAAATCTTATTCCAAAATCTAATCTTAGCTGACCGTTTCTTTTGCTTTAATTTCAAAACCCATTTGCTTAAAGTTTGTTAAAAATCTAGTAACCGTGTATAACAAGAAAAATCAGTGCTTAATCAAAATCGTGGCCTTTTTTTTAAATCAATATCTTATTTCTTGCCTATAACTGCTCATTAAAAATCAACGCTAGTTTAATTTCCTTTCCATTTCAAAGCAAGTTGATTTATTGCCGTTCTTTCTTCTCCTTAAATCACGCTACCTCTCTGATCAAACCTATATAACTCACGCAAATATTCATTTCTCAACAAAATTTTATTTTTCTAACCTTTCCTTTCCTACGCTCCCTGTTTCCACTTCTTTCTTTATGACCATTCATTATATATATACGCTACAGCTGTAAAGTTATAAACATATAAACTTAGAAACGTTTTGTATTTCTTAAAAATTTAAAGTTTACCTTTAATTGTGACTTTTCTCTTTCCTTCCGTTCAAATTTAAACGCGCATCAATCAATTGCTTTAATAAATATTGCAGAACCATGCACAGACGTTATCAATTTCATTTTATGGTGGTACGTTTTTTTACGTTTCCTACCGTTTAAATTTTAAATAATTTGCTTTTATGGGTCAGCTGAATCAAGCAACGTGACCGTTGCTATTTATTTCTTTTATTAATTGCTACAATTATTTTCACCAAATCAAGGGTTGACCGTTACAATCACTTTTATTTATTTATTCACTTAAAATTTTGTTGCCTATTCATTTTCTTCCGTTATATTTGCCTGAAAACATGCGGTTCATCCCTATTTATTTTCGCTTTCACTTCTCTTTTCTCTAGATCTGTTCGTTCCCTTCCCTACTTTTCTTCGGGAAAAAAAAGCAAACTGAAGCATGCGGCTGTCACCTTTATTTGCATCCGCCACTTCACCTTTCTTCCAAACCTCCTCATCAAATGAAACCCATCACCTCGCCTTCCGGTTGCTTCTGTTTGATCAGTGAGGTATAGGCGTATAAGCACATATATGTTTTGATTTATATTCGTAATTACATGTTTTTTTTGTTTTTTTTTGTTTTTTTGTTAGTTGTGATATACATACTATTTATATAGGTATTGAATACTATTTTTTTTTAAAGTTTATTTCCATAACATGACAGTGTATATTTATATATAGTTTCTATTCGATCTTCCTCACAGCTTATAAGTCATGTTAATATTTTGAATTATGTATGCGACATTTTGAAGGGAACATACTATAAAATAAGTATCTTTCATTTTTAATAAGAATATATATATATATATATATATATATATATATATATATATTGTGTTTTATATTTTAATATGGCTCAGCTTCTATTTGTTGATATTAGGTTTCCTATAATATGGTTATTCGCTTATGTAAGTCATGTATTTGTTTTGTTGCAGACTATATAAAATACTTTAATATATGTATATTATGTGGTTTGTTACCATATGGGTTTGTATGTGGTACTGACTTATTTAGTTGATGATTATATATATTGTGTTACAGTATTATATTTATACTATTTTGGATTTAAGATGATTCTATAAATACTCTACTTTATAAATTATTTTAATACACATATATAATTTGGAAACTTATATAGGTTGAATATAATATGTTATTGAATGTAAAAATATGGATAGATTTAAATTATATATATATATATATAACATTTAATATATATAGAAATAGTTATATATATATATATATATAAAGTTTTCTTTTAGGTATTCATATTTAAACATTTATTTTATCTGTTTGAGAATATATATATATACTAGTTATATAAGTTTAGTATAAAGGTTTTAGTATTTTTTTTTTAAGTGTATGTTGATTTTAAAAAAAAAAGTAAGCTTTATTTATTTATTTATTTATTTATATGTTTGAAAAACATGTAAATTAAATTTATGATGTTTGAACTTAGAATATAAATTTCATATGTGTATATATAGTTATAGGTGGTTATGAAAGTTCGCTTATACCATTATCTTCATCATTCCAATTCTGATCTGATCTATTTCATCAATTCGAGCCAATCAGCTTTGATCTTTGAATTCATGCCGATTTTGCTTTGCTTCGATTTGAAATTTAATTTCAGTGTCTGTATCAGTGTGCGTATCCGTGTCTCCTTCTATATTCTCTAGCTTCGAAAGTTGAGCAATCACTCACGATTAACATTTTTTTATTCATTAAATTTGATTTCAATTGAAACGACAATTGAAGTATGCTGCTGTAGTTATTTAAATTTGTTATATATGCTATTATTTGTAACTATTCACCTGCGGGATATGACACCATATCCTGTTGTTTATATTATATTGTTACTGATGATATATGCCTGTTATTTTATTGTATTTTTTGTTATCACTCTGCAAGTTCCCTGTAGTTTAGAAATCACTGTGGGTTGAAATGATACATACCCGAAAAGACTTTAGAATAGGAGAAAATCGTTATGGGTTGAAATGATAAACCCAAGCGATTTTCATTTGATTGAATTTGGGATTACAGGTTGAAATGATATCCACCCGTATATATTTAGTATACGGATTGAAATGATAAATATCCGTAGCACTTGACTATATGATAGGAAATATATACAGACATCGTTGGTCCATATAAATATTTTGAAAATAATTTCTATAATTTTGGAAAGAAATATATGGTTTAATAAATTTGATTCTTAAGATATTATATAAATGAAAATTGTATATATAGATTTAGTAGCAATATTTGATTTAAATTAGATTGATTTAATACATATAATATGGTTAAGTATTTATGTAAATCTATATTTCAAATAGATTCTCTTGTAAAAAATTGAATAATTAAGATTGGGAGATAAATTTGGGTTTATAAAAATGGTATTTAAATAAGGATTTATTTAATTAAATCGATTTGGAATTTTTGAATAGGAAATTTAAAGGGTATGATTTTAGAACTGGATTTTTGATTTAAGTGATTTAATGAATATTTCACGTTTAAATAAATTAAAGAAAATATTGAGTAAAATGTAATTTAAGGTTACTTAAATGATATTGAATCTAATAAGGGAGTATTTCAAGACTAAATAATAATGAGGTTAAATCGAGATCTATATGAAACTGTTATATAGAACATTTAAATATTAAAGCCTTGAACTATATTGGAATTTAAATGGTTTATGTTGAGATTCAGATCTGTATTTGAAATCAACGTAGTTGAATTTGTTATTTAGCAACTAAATTGAATTAAAATGAAAATTTAGGTTGAACTAAATTTGAATTTATTATTCAGAAAACTAAATTGAATGAAAATTTAGATGAAACGTTGAATACTTAAAGTTTTGAAATATATGGAAATATAAAGGGGTATTTGTGATTATAAATCCGAATTTGAGATCGATAAGTGGTTATTTTAGAAATTGAGTTGAATTTAAATTGATAAATTGAGATTGAATTTGATTTGAATGGGAAGGTCGGGTTGATGTTGGAACGATTTGTTAAGTCGAGGAAATTGAAAATACTTTACTGTATAAATTATTTAATATATATAAATACTATCTTGGAAAATATAGAGATATTTGAAGTGAAAATGAGATTTGGTTTTGAAGTATAAATTAAGCTGAAATGACCACGGTGTTATAGTGTATATTTCTACCTTGTAGAAAGTTCCATGGACCCTTAGAGGATGGTTATCCCAAACATCCTTTAAGTTATTTGTATTTCAGTTGATATTTCACTTGAGTTGGATTTATTGATATAAGAATGTTAATCCTGACTCGAGTGTTTTGTGTTTTGCTTTGCGCTCGGGTCAGATTGAGTGATACAGCATTTGAGACTCACCTTTGGAGTTCGGAGCTTCATCTGGAAATCCAACTATCGATTCAGATTCCAGCCTTTCCAGTTGATTGGTGCAGAGAAGTCATCTGTTGCATTGGAGACTTCACTGCATTTGAACTATTCGGTTGTATTTTTCTAACTCTGATGTATATAGTAGCTTCATGAACTACTATTCTTTATCTATTCCACTGCATTATATTACTCTGTGATCTGTGATTGATTTATTTACTGTATATTTTAAATTTTGCCAAATTTTAATTAACAATTCGGTATTTTGAATTATTCAAGTCGGATATGTATGGTTTTATTATCGATTTGAATGGTCCAAAACAGCGGGTCGTTACAGATTTAAATAATTATAAATAATTAAGTAAATCAAGAAGATGAAGTTTATGAATTATTGAATTTGAATCTCTAATAGTGAGTTAATTTGTTAATTTATAATAGTTGGACTTATTGAAATAAATGAAATCATTGATTCATTTAATTTAATAGAATTATTAGAAAGTTAATTTATAATTTTGAATTTAATCATCTAAATTTACATTTTTTTTTTAATTTGTTTAAAATCATTGTAAATGATTGAGGAATCATAAGTGATAAAAAAATTCAATTCTGAAACTGAAATATAAAATTTGGATTTACTTACTAATTCTTAATTTATTTAATTAATATAAAAATAGCCATTTTTTTCACGGACTCAGATTTCGACGAAACCAGTTTCATCGGATCCGTATCGGTGAATTATTGTAGGGTTTTAAGTTTCGTAGCGATCGGACTTGTCGTTTGATCGTAGAATGCGAAACACCTTGAATTCGATTTAATTGGAATCAATTTGAAAATATTGATTTCAGCATAACTTCTTCATACGATGGAATTTGGACGCGAAATTTTTTCCATCGCATTCAGAATATTTTTAAACACCTATTGTGATATATGGCTTGACCCAATTTCGTTCTGGAGTCGAAACAGGCTTTTTTGGGCAAATTATCGTTCAGCACGTTAGTTTATCGGATCCATATACTCTATTTCTAACCTACCTATATAAACCCAGTTATAAACCCTAGACTCCATCTATTTTAATTTGTTTGTGCGTTCATTTCCTCAGCTCCTCCTCTTCCCAATGGCTGCAAACCAAACCCTAGATCAAGTGACAATTTCAAAATCAAAATTCAAAAATTTAAAGTCCTCAGAAAAATCTCAAAAAATTATATGTTGATGCTCTTGACGAGCATAATTCAATGGTGAAATTCATTTTTCGATTTGGGTTGAGGTTTGACCAGAAATTGAGCACTTAGCCTCGGCCGTTCGTTTTGGTTCTTTTTAAATTCAACGGTGGATTTGCGGCGAGGGGACGATCGGGGGTCATTGGTGCGAAGAGGATGGCAAGCGGTTTCGATCGGTGGCCTTGGTTCACCTCGAAGGTGGATGGATCACTGGAAAAGGGGCGATTATGGTTCGGCCCCATAGAGGCGGCATAGGCCCAAAAGCACGATCGGAGGTGGCGACTTCATAGGCGTGGAGGCGGCTGGTCATGGCAAGGTGGATGGCATGCTCTGATCATCGGTGAGGAGGACGTAGGTCGTGCTATTGGAGGTCAAAGGGGGCGTTGACTGGCGGCTTCAAACGTTCGCGACCTGTAGATATAAATTAGGGTTTCTGTGCTTCTGTCGCACGCGTAAAAAAAATATGGGGCGACGTGGCTTTTAAATATTGGTTAGTTTTATTTTTATTTTATTTTGTTTTCAAACGATTCGAATCGCTATAACTTTTACACACGCTATCCATTTCACTCGCACTTTTTTTGTTAGGATCGTAATAAAATTTCGGATTTGTTGACGTTGGTTTGGACAAATTTGGAGACCGATGAATTTTTGGAATTAAATTCAATTTAAATTCAAAAGGTGAGTGTTTTAACCCACTCACAACTTCTAAAATTTCTTATGTTCGTTAAGTTGATTTAAGATATGAGTAGAAATTTATTTATGACTGTTTGACATGTTTTATTCATCATCTCAGTTAAATCGCATTTATTTAATTTAACTGTTGATTAATTTTTATTTTTGCATATAAATTGACAGTTAGAATTTATTTATTTGTATATAAACTGCTAGTTAAATAGTTACTAAATTTATTACTGAGTATAAAATGTTAGTTAATACTTGCTATTTATTACCAGTTATATTTTATATGCTCTATATTGATGTTTGTTTAAATTGGATGATGATTTGTAATAAATGGTTGACGATTGATATTTGGATGAATGAATGTTTATTTATATTAACTTCAAGGGGTTATGCATTTCATTTCATTCGGGATTGCAGTTTGAAATGATATTCAACCTCATTTTTATTATTAAATTATGGATTGA
Organism: Allium cepa; assembly: GCA_030765085.1. Lineage (NCBI taxonomy): Eukaryota > Viridiplantae > Streptophyta > Magnoliopsida > Asparagales > Amaryllidaceae > Allium > Allium cepa. The sequence continues at coordinate 204,212,475 of CM060934.1, read as the reverse complement.
AATGATAAATATCTGTATCACTTGATCATAGGGTAGAAATTTATATACAGGCACCGTGGTATATATATAAAATTATTTTTTTTGAAAGGATTTTATGGTTTTGGATAGGATACGGTTTAATAAATATTAATTTTTGAACTTATATAAAATCTTATTTTATGTACATATATGGTTAAATTATTGAATTTAAGCTGTGTATAAATTTGTTAAATAAAATAAACAAGATGAATAATGGAGTTTGATTATTTATATTATATGGTTAAGTACATATGAGAATATATAGAGTTTTTAATGTTTTAAATCAATTTGTATTGGGAGTTAAGTTGAAATTTCATTTGAAATCAAGCTTAATTAAGAATTTAACTTCATAAGTTGATGTAGAATTTATTAACTTAAAATTTAAAATGTATGATATTTATAACTGAAATTTTATTCAAGATGGAATAAATGAATATTTCTAGTATAAATAAATTGGAGGAAATTTTGACAGTTAAAAGTAATTTGAGTTTTATTTAAAATGATTTCGGATTTATTATGCCAATATTTCAAAATAAATAATAGGACTTTAAATTGTTAAATAGAAATTTCCAACCTTAGTTCCAATTGTTTAATATTCAAAGTTTGAAATACATTGAAACTGAAGTGGTTTATTGAAACTGAAAGAGATTTTAAATTTATGAATTTTGACTTAATCTTAAATAAAATAAATGTTAAGTTGCGGAAATTATTTTATTTTATAAAGCAATATAAAATCAACTATTTTATTTTATATACTGTTGAATATCCAAAACCATTGAAGTTTTAGAAGTTATGGTTTTAAAGCTATGAATTTTGAAGTATTATGTTTTGAAAGTTATAATCCAAATGTTTGGTTTTCAGATATTATAAAATTTAAGCAGTATGATTTTGGAAAAGAAATATATTTTAAATAAAAATGATATTATTGATTTGGGTTTTATAAAAATAATATCGAAATGAGTTGTTTTCGAAATGGGAATGATATCGTAATTATGGGTTTTGAAATGTATAATTATTTTCTAGTTTTAAAGTATAAACTATTTTAAAGACCGTGGTGTTATAATAACGTTTGGTTGTTGAAGAGACCGGGATCGGAAGTTGTCATACTCTCTGCTAACCCCGAAATCCACTTTAACAACCGTGTACACGGTGGAGATTCCAGAATGAAGTAGGATGGTGGTGGCGTTTCCTTTAAGGTAAATACGTGGACCCGACTTCCGTGAGTTGGCATAGGGTGGCTAAAAACGGAGCGATCGATGGGTTAATAAGGTAGCACCTTTGATCGGACACATTCCTTTGATATTATACTTTGACTTTGGATTGATTCGGTGGCCAATTTTGATTTTATTTGGGGGTGTGGCTCGAGGTGGGCGGTAGCTGCGCGCTACGCGTTACCACCGACCCGGAAGCGTAATTGGTATATCTACCCAGGCATTGCCTAGTTGTACTGTGTCACCTACCCTATCGCGCCTTGTACGAGTTTTTATTTGTGTCGTACCTATGGAGTATCCTCTTGTAGCCTCCCGATCAGGAGGTATTATGGTACTGTATAGACTATTGGCATTATTTGTGTTAAGGGCTATATGGGTAACCCCTTAACGCTATTAAAAAGTAAGTTTATTTTACAAATAGACACTATTGTAATAGCGCAGTATACTATATAGTAAATAGTTTAACGGATCCTTAGGAGATGTAAATCTCGAGCATCTCTTGAGTTACTGCACTCATATTTATTTCTGTTAATTTAACTCACATAAGATCTTTTAGTTCTGACTCGAGTGTTTTGTCTTTTCAAATTCGCTCGGGTCAGTCCGAGCGTTTCAGGATCGAAGACTTTAGATCTGGGGGACGAAGACGGAGATTTCTACTACTATTATTAATTATATTCCACTACACTATTTAATTCCGCTGCATTGATTATGATTGGTATGTGAACTCTGATATTTATTATATAATGACGAATCAAATGTTTGTAAATAGTTTATGAACTATACATTTATTATTATATTTTATCCTTCCGCTGTGAGATTCTATTTTGTTTTTCTTTCCCTGTTTTTTCCTTATTTACCCCATAACAATCCGCCCTTCCGTATGGTTTGAATTGGCACGTGTGTCGATTTAAAGCGTGCGAAAAGGCGGGATGTTACATCTGGTATCAAAGCTTTGGTTTAGCGATAAACCTTAGCTTTGAGGGGCTTGACTCTTTACTAATAGGGTAGTAATACCCTATGGGAGTCGCTGAGTGTGTATATATGAAAGAGCGTATTTGTTAGTGTTATAAAAAGATTTTAATATTGTGTTAATCTGTTCCGTTTTGTATTTATAAATACTTGTTGATGCATGGGACGCTGTGACATCAATAAAGATTTCTAAACACTTAATAGGACAGACCGACATAATATTTGTTTTTAATATAGGTGAATGAAATAAATTTTGCCTATTATATTTTCTATATATAAAATAAAAAATTTCAAATGATATCGATATTTGGCTGCAATAGATTGGTTGTTAGGTAATAAAGTGTATAAATAATAATAGAAATAAGATTGAAAAATAAAACAAATGAAATTTGGAAATTTAGAACTTAAGTTCCGGGGTTTTGAAATTTTTTTTGAATGATTTTGAAATATAAATAATAATATTATTAAAAGAAGTATTTTTAGATATAAATATTTCAATATAACTCGGAAGAATTATTTTAAAGAAGATTTTGGAGAAAATAAGTTTGTACTTTCCTCTGTGTCGCTGGAAAATAATTTCGGTGATGGCAGCCGCATCATCGACTTTCATTTTCGAGTTTCGAAGGGAAAGGCCACTGTAGTAGTTTTACTACAGATTCATTTTGAAAAATATATATAAATTTTTAATTTTTTTAAATATAATTAGAGATATATAAGTTGTAAGAATATATTTATCTATTATTTTAAAATAAATTGAAATTTAACCCGGTATTAAATTCTTAAATTTCCATTAATTAATTATTTCAATTATTGTAGTAAAATGAAAGGTAAGTAATTAATAATTGAAACCTCTAATTTAGGTAAGATATTTAAGGCTAAGTTATAAAGGAAATAAAAAGAAAGTTGAAATTGTAACTTATAAGGAAAAGGTAAAAATTTATTGAACAATGAATTAATTAAAAGAAATGGGAAACTTGTATAACTTTCAATTACATTCTTTAAAAGCATATATATAACTTACCATATATTAAAAGTTTAAATATTAATAAGAGGATGTAATAGATATTATACAAGAAATAAACTTGAGGTAACGAAAGTAATTAATGAAATTCTTTAATAAACAAGGATTTGATGTTGTAATTGTTGTAAACTTAAGTTACAATTGGAATTTTACTATATTTAAATATAATTAAAGGTAAGTATCATAAATAGATGACTATAAACTTAAGTGAATGTTAAAGTTAATTATTTTAATAAACAGAAAGATGAATACTGTAAATAAATAAGGTTAAGCAGTGAATAAATGAATGTAAAATAATAAAAGGAAAATTCATGATATGAATAAGTGAAAAATTCTGGTAGAAATAAAGTGAATAATTGTAAGTAATAAATGAAAAAAAATTAAGTAATCACTGAATGAATGAAAGAAAGGAAATCAAACAACTAATGTATGAAATAAAATTAATAATAAGTTAATTTGATTTGTTAGTAGGAATTGGTGTTTGGTTATGGTTGTTGGGTAAGATACTTTAAAATTTGGATTTGGGTGAATGAATAATCTATTTAGTTTTATCTAAGACTGTTGAGTAAATGATGCGCTAGTAGTTTATTCTTCATTCCGTACAATATAAAAGTTTTGAACTCGAACAACTATTTGTTTGTTTGATTGTATAATTATTTTGTATTTGTTGTGTATGCTGGTTGTTGAAATTGTTGGTTATTGTATTCATTTGTTGTTAGTGATTGAAACCACTTAAATATTTCACTTTATATAAATTATTTTGAAAATGTTTTTCCAAACTTTATTTATTCAAGTATAAAAAGATATATATAAAATAGGTATATTTTATTTAAAGTAATAAATTTTGTAAATTATTGTTTATAAGTTAATATTTGAATAAGATATATTGTTATTTAATTCTTCCTTCTCCTTTCTTTTTCCTTTTCGAGGACGAAAAGTTTTGAGTGGGGGAGAGTGTAACGGCCCATAGATTTCATGAATTTAATTGGGTTAAATTAATTAGTTTTGTAATTAAATTTAGTAGAAATAAAATAAAAAACTTATAAATTAATATTGAAATGAAGGCTAAAATAAAATATATGAATGGTAATTAAAGCCTTTATTTGTAATATGAATAAAATTTCAATAAATAAAATGGTGTAAGTATTGTACCTGTATATAGGGTGAATTGAATAAATCCTATTTATTGGAACCTTGTTTATTGATATGCGAATGCATAATAAATGAGTTATTACAAGAGATTGAAATTTAAATAGAATTCTAATAAATGATAATAATGGAAAACGTATACAATCAATGTAGGTAATTGGTAATTACAATGTTGTTGAATGTAATAAACGTTTCTTTGTTGATAATTTATAACATAACGGAAAGAGTAAATGTACTCGTTAGAATATAAATTGCAATTGGATAGGGATTTTAAGTAACAATGTTAATGCAAGGTAATTAATGCTAAATTTAAGTCAATAATAATGAATAGTGATTAATTCAAAATTTGTAACATATATCATAAATTACCTGCTTATTTGTAAATGGAATTTGAATCTGTAATAAGTGATAATAGAATAAATAAATATTACACTAATGAAAAATGAAATTATTAAATGTTGAGTAAATTATAGGATCGTATTTAATATAAGCGTTATTTTAATAATTATGATTAATTGTGAAATTAATACGGAAAGATTTAAGGTAATAACTAGGGAAGTAATACGTTATAAATTGATTATGACCAATACTTAAGTGTAAGTTAAAAGTTGAAATTGAATCTAATCCATTAAATTGGAAACTTATTGTAATAAATTGGATTCAATTTATAATAAAGAGGTTAGTTTGAGAAACTGAAATACATACTATAAAAGGGTAAATTAGGTTACTTTAAATTTAAACGGGAATTGATTTAAATAATTATAAATAAATAAGTAAATCAAGAAGATGAAGTTTATGAATTATTGAATTTGAATCTCTAATCGCGAGTTAATTTGTTAATTTATAATAGTTGGACTTATTGAAATAAATGAAATCATTAATTCATTTAATTTAATAGAATTACTAGAAAGTTAATATATAATTTTGAATTTAATCATCTAAATTTACATTTTTAAATTTGTTTAAAATCATTGTAAATGATTGTGGAATCATAAGTGATAAAATTTTCCAATTCTGAAACCGAAATATAAAATTTGAATTTATTTACTAATTCTTAATTTATTTAATTAATATAAAAATAGCCATTTTTGTCACGGACTCGAATTTCGACGAAACAAGATTCATCGGATCCGTATCGGTGAATTATTATAGGGTTTCAAGTTTCGTAGCGATCGGACTTGTCGTTTGATCGTACGAACGCGAAACGCCTTGAAATTGATTTAATTGGAATCAATTTGAAAATATTGATTTCAGCATAACTTCTTCATACGATGGAATTTGGACGTGATACTTTTTCCATCGTGTGCAGAATATTTTTAAACACCTATTGTGATATATGGCTTGACCTAATTTCGTTCCGGAGTCGAAACGGACTTTTTTGGGCAAATTATCGTTCAGCACGTTAGTTTATCGGATCCATATACTCTATTTCTAACCTACCTATATAAACCCAGTTATAAACCCTAGGCTCCATCTATTTTCATTTATTTGCGCGTTCATTTCCTTAGCTCCTCCTCTTCCCAATGGCTGCAAACCAAACCCTAGATCAAATGACAATTTCAAAATCAAAAGTCAAAAATTTAAAGTCCTCGGAAAAATCTCAAAAAATTATATGTTGATGCTCTTGACGAGCATAATTCAATGATGAAATTCGTTTTTCGATTCGGGTTGAGGTTTGACCAGAAATTGAGCACTTAGCCTCGGCCGTTCGTTTTGGTTCTTTTTAAATTCAACGGTGGATTTGCGGCGAGGGGACGATCGGGGGTCATGGGTGCGAAGAGGATGGCAAGCAGTTTCGATCGGTGGTCTTGGTTCACCACGAAGGTGGTTGGATCATTGGAAAAGGGGCAATTAGGGTTTGGCCCCATAGCGGCGGCGGCGGCACAAAAGCACGATCGGAGGTGGCGACTTCATAGGCGTGGAGGCGGCTGGTCGTGGCAAGGTGGATGGCATGCTCTGATCATCGGTAAGGAGGACGTAGGTCGTGCTATTAGAGGTCAAAGGGGGCGTTGACTGGTGGCTTCAAGCGTTCGCGACCTGTAGATATAAATTAGGGTTTCTGTGCTTTTGTCGCACACGCAAAAAAAAAGGGGTGACGTGGCTTTTAAATATTGGTTAGTTTTATTTTTATTTTATTTTGTTTTCAAACAATTCGAATCGCTATAACTTTTACACACGTTGTCCGTTTCACGCGCAATGTTTTTTTTAGGATCGTAATAAAATTCTGGATCTGTTGACGCTGGTTTGGACAAATTTGGAGACCGTCAAATTTTTGGATTTAAATTCAATTTAAATTCAAAAGGTGAGTGTTTTAACCCACTCACAACTTCTAAAATTTCTTATGCTCGTTAAATTGATTTAAGATATGAGTAGAAATTTATTTATGACTATTTGACATGTTTTATTCATCATCTCAGTTAAATCGCATTTATTTAATTTAACTGTTAATTAATTATTATTTTTGCATATAAATTGACAGTTAGAATTTATCTATTTGTATATAAACTGCTAGTTAAACAGTTATTAACTTTATTACTGAATATAAACTGTTAGTTAATACCTGTTATTTATTACCTGTTATATTTTATACGCCCTATATTGATGTTTGTTTAAATTGGATGATGATTTGTAATAAATGGTTGACGATTGATATTTGGATGAATGAATGTTCATTTATATTAACTGCAAGGTGTTATGCATTTCATTTCATTCGGGATTGTGGTTTGAAATGATACACAACCTCATTTTTATTATTAAATTGTGGATTGAAATGATAAATATCCGTATCACTTGACCATAGGGTAGAAAATTATATACAGGCACCGCGGTATATATATAATATTATTTTTTTGTAAGGATTTTATGGTTTTTGATAGGATACGATTTAATAAATATTAATTTTTGACCTTATATAAAATCTTATTTTATGTACATATATGGTTAAATTATTGAATTTAAGCTATGTATAAATTTGTTAAATAAAATAAACAAGATGAATAATGGAGTTTGATTATTTATATTATATGGTTAAGTACATGTTAAGATATTGAGAATATATAGAGTTTTTAATGTTTTAAATCAATTTATATTGGGAGTTAAGTTGAAATTTCATTTGGAATCAAGCTTAATTAAGAATTTAACTTCATAAGTTGATGTAGAATTTATTAACTTGAAATTTTAAAAGGTATGATATTTATAACTGAAATTTTATTCAAGATGGATTAAATGAATATTTCTAGCATAAATAAATTGGAGGAAATTTTGACAGCTAAAAGTAATTTGAGTGTTATTTAAAATGATTTCGGATTTATTATGCCAATATTTCAAAATAAATAATAGGACTTTAAATTATTGAATAGAAATCTCCAACCTTAGTTCCAATTGTTTAATATTCAAAGTTTGAAATATATTGAAACTGAAGTGGTTTATTGAAACCGAAAGCGATTTAAAATTTATGGATTTTGACCTAATCTTAAATGAAATAAATGGTAAGTCGCGGAAATTATTTTATTTTATAAAGTAATATAAAATCAACTATTTTATTCTATATACTGTTGAATATCCAAAACCATTCAAGTTTTAGAAGTTATGGTTTTAAAGCTATGAATTTTGAAGTATTATGTTTTGAAAGTTATAATCCAAATGTTTGGTTTTCAGATATTATAAATTTTGAGCAGTATGATTTTGGAAAAGAAATATATTTGAAATAAAAATGATATTATTGATTTGGGTTTTATAAAAATAATATCGCAATGAGTTGTTTTCGAAATGGGTATGATATCGTATTTATGGGTTTTGAAATGGATAATTATTTTTTAATTTTAAAGTATAAACTATTTTAAAGACCACGGTGTTATAATAACATTTGGTTGTTGAAGAGACAGGGATCAGAAGTTGTCATACTCTTTGCCAACCCCGAAAACCACTTTAACAACCGTGTACGCGGTGGAGATTACAGAATGAAGTAGGATGGTGATGGCGTTTCCTTTAAGGTAAATACGTGGACCCGACTCCCGTGAGCTGGCATAAGGTGTCTAAAACAGGAGCGATCGACGGGTTAATAAGGTAGCACCTTTGATCGGGCACATCTCTTCGATATTATACTTTGACTTTGGATTGATTCGGTGGCCACTTTTGATTTTATTTGGGGGTGTGGCTCGAGGTGGGCGGTAGCTGCGTGCTACGCGTTACCACCGACCCGGAAGCGTAATTGGTATATCTACCGTGGCATTGCCTAGTTGTGTCGTATCACCTACCCAATCGCGCCTTGTACGAATTTCTATTTGTGTCGTACCTATGGAGTATCCTCTGGTAGCCTCCCGATCAGGAGGTATTACGGTACTGTATAGACTATTGGCATTATTGTGTTAAGGGCTATATGGGTAACCCCTTAACGCTATTAAAAAGTAAGTTTATTTTACAAATAGACACTATTGTAATAGCTCAATATACTATATAGTAAATAGTTTAACGGATCCTTAGGAGATGTAAATCCCGAGCATCTCTTGAGTTACTGCACTCATATTTATTTATGTTAATTTAAATCACATAAGATCTTTTAGTTCTGACTCGAGTGTTTTGTCTTTTCAAATTCGCTCGGGTCAGTCCGAGCGTTTCAGGATCGAAGACTTTAGATCTGGAGGACGAAGACAGAGATTTCTACTATTATTATTAATATTATTCCACTACACTATTTAATTCCGCCGCATTGATTATGATTGGTATGTGAACTCTGATATTTATTGTATAAAGAAGAATCAAATGTTTGTAAACAGTTTATGAACTATACATTTATTATTATATTTTATCCTTCCACTGTGAGATTCTATTTTGTTTTTTTTCCCTGTTTTTTCCTTATTTACCCCATAAAAATTCGCCCTTTCGTATGGTTTGAATTGGCACGTGTGTCGATTTAAAGCGTGCGAAAAGGCGGGACGTTACAACATAAGTTATTTCTAAGTGTAGACCGTTAAAGGTAGCAACTCTACCACGTGTGTAATTCTATTTGTTCCTAATGTGCATATGCATGTCTACATCTGTAGTAATTTGATTTACTTGCACAGAAAAAAGTTTTAAGCGTTGTTTTATCTAATATGTCTATATTAGAGATTTATATAACCAATCGTATCTCCATCGAGATAGTACCATATTATTATGGTTGGCAGATGATTATAATTGGAAGGGGACATGAGTCATCACATGCTAGCTTTTCTAGATAATTTTCCTCGGGTACGTTTACATCATTTGTCAGAAAATTGTATATCCTACAACCACATTACTGAAAGCTGTTATGTTACTATTTGGTGTGCATGTAATCTATATTATTTCTAAACATTTACAATACATAGTATTTACTGGTTCCATCTAACATTAGATAGTTATAATTTTTCCATATCATCCACTTTGTTCTATATTTATAGTTATTTAATGCTGCTCAGAGCAACTATATTTGCTAATGACTTTGTTTCATTTGTACAGATTCAATTGTGCTTGCCTATGTATTATCACAATCAGCAGGCATCATAATGGTCTCAATTTATTTCTATTGTCAGTTGATGAAGGGATTACTAGATATAGAGATGACTCCCTAGAAACCGTTAAGCGCAATGCAATTCAATTAACTTATATTATGTTAGCACCTTTGACATTTTTGGGTTAACAATCCAACATTGCTTAATTTGTTCTCCTTACATTTGTATTTTTTCAATGCTCATGAGTGCAGTATGGATTGCCGTTAAAAGTAGTCTCTTATAGGGATTTATACAGATGGACAATGGATGAAATAGTTAAAGCTATTGGGTTGAAAAATAATTGCAAATTTTATGGTGTTTTCCGCCATCAGGTATGTAACAGCGCCTTGTGGAAATGTCTTATTTGATCATATATACACATTATTGGTACACAACACATGCACACACATATGAATTCATATTTGTATATACTTGAATATATATTCATGTCAAATATTATTAGAATGTAACCTCAAACTCTTTATCATCATCATCTTCTTCTTCTTCTTCTTCTTCTTTTTGATTGATTGTTTGCCATATAGTTGAACTAGTAATTGGAAATGAAGAATCTCAAAAATGAAGCCTCAAAGCGTGCTTTAGAAATTATGTGACGCCCCACCTCTATACCCACGCTAGCGAATAACATTACGGTGAATGTTGTCAACTAGCACGGAGAATAAGGCTGTTGAGGAGCGACCATCCGTGTAATTGCTTTGTGCGAGCATCGATATGTAAGATAGTATAGCATGCAATTCTTTTCAAGTGGAAATCCGACATGCCGACACAAACTCAAACCTACTACACAGTGGCTATAATATCTTCGGAAACAAATATAGAAATAAACATAACACAAATCAGTTACAGATAATTCATATCACAATGGCGGAAATAGATATGAATATTACACATGAAAGTGTACATCAGAGTAGTTGTCAAACAATATCCACAATATCAAAGAGAATAGATACAAGTGCTAGACAAAAGAATAAGTATACATCATAAAGTCTGTATCTCAAATGTATACAACAAAAAAACTACTAAACTTAAGTAGTTAGCCAAAAGATCAGATGAAAATCCGATAAGAAGTCAAGCAGAAACACCTGTAGTATCTCAGTCTGACCCGAGTATTATTTAAGAAGAAAATAATAAACGGATCAGTCTAGCTATAAATATCAGATGAAGTGATATATAATAAGAGATATGACATAAACATATAATAATCCCAATGCCAAGCTGTGATAAATAAGTAATTGAAAATCAACAAGAGATTAATCAATATCACAATAATCTACTCAAGATAAAAAGGAATGTCATACTCCTAATCTTATTCACCAAACCACAATAAATGACATATATATCAATGCCCAACGTATAAGTTGGTGAAACATAAATTCCAGAAATCAACACACGAAATCCAGAAATCACAATAAAAAGGAACAACGACGTCGTACAGCGGGACATCCGATGAACCAAATCACAATCAAAGGGAACAACGATGTCGTACAGCGGGACATCCGATGAACCAAAACACAATCAAAGGGAACAACGATGTCGTACAGCGGGACATCCGATGAACCAAAAACTCTAAGACATTGCTCAATGCTAGTCTAAAACATAAGATGATCGCCATGATCAAAGAGAAGTGTCGATTACAGTAAGCTAGTAAATATATGAGCTTAGCTTCATGTCCCATAACCACTAGCTTAACTTAAATATTTACGAACAAATTGTAGATCTCCACTAGAAAATTGTCACAAGAGATTCAATCGAACAAGTCCAAGAATTAACCGACGAAGTAAACGCAAGCGTTCCATACCACTCGTTTTACTAAGTCGTTTAATTAGATTTCTCATATGAGTGAGGTAAAGGTTTGTATATACTAATAGATTGGAAATGGGTTTGAGAAAACGAGCTTTGTAATGAAATAGTGTTGAAATCATTTGAAGAAAGAGTTTTGATATTTACTACTAGTATAGAAAACCTTTATATTTTAAAGTGACAAATCATAGAAGAAGATTGTAGGAACAATCAATCACTAAGATTCACATTCGAAAACGTGAATAAAATCCAAAGAAATCGATATCAAATCCATCAAAGTGGATATATCTAAAATTCCCAAAGAATAGGTCATCAACGTCAATAAATGACAACAACAAAAGGGAGACAACACGAATCGATTAAAGTTGGATATTCAAACGAATTAGCGAAATAGGCTAATCTGGCAAAAAGTAGTGTAACAGCCCTAGTTTTCAGATATTTATTTCTTTTAATTGTTTTAATTTTGAAATATGTTTTATATAAATTGTGTTTAACAATATAGGTTAATTATTTAATTGGAAGATATATTCTATAAAATTGTATATGTCAATAAAATTTAATGATAACTGTGGAAATTTAGGCTATGTTTAAACTGTTAAATTTCGCGTTTAAAAGACGCGTCAATTTTAGGGTATAAGCAACGTAATAAAACGTGTGTTTCTAAAATGATATTTTTACAGAAATTTTTGATGTTTTAAACTGCGTCTGTTTAACGTAGTGTAAAAATCATATTTTCATATTAATTTGAAGAAAAATATCAGTCAGTAACTTTATAGCAACCGGTACTCTGTTAACTAACAGTCTGATTTTCAATAAACTTGTATACGTTTTCCACTCTTATAGCCAACATAAATATTTACCATTTCATTTATTGTTTTCAAAACTAAAAAAAATCAAAATGTATATATGAAATGAGATGGACACAAAGTAACGAACAAACATTAAAACCAGACATATATTCATTGCATACGTTTTTTTTGCTTTGCCTTAAGTTTGGCCAGTTCATACATTTGATACAAATCAAAACTTATGTAAATATAAATGAATCATCATCTTTTACTCATGCTATCAATACGTGAGAAACTGTTGAATTCAAAATTTGATAATCCATAAATCACGCAAGCTCTAAGTAACGTATTATCAACCTTTGCTCTGCTTCATCAGTCATCAACCTATAATCACGCATTTATATTTATAACTGAAGAGAAATCATATGAGTCAACATTCAACATAAAACTGATACATCTTTTCTCTTCCCCTGATCTCGCCAGGTATCACATCTATTAAAAATGTAACGTTCAAACTTTATTAACAAAGCATATGTCACGCAAGCATTGATAAAAACTGTGTAACGTTTGCATTTGCCTTCTTTCACCTCTACTCTTTTCAAATGCCGTACATTTATGGCAGCACTCAACATATTCTCTGATCTAGTGCCTTCATTTATGTTGCATACGTTCCTTTCTTTTGCCATTTCTCTCCCCTAAGATCACGCAAGCTTTAAAAATTTAGAAGTAACCTCTGTTCGTACCAAATACACCAAACCCTTTCATCACGCAAAAATATAACTCTGGTCTTATAAACATCATCAAGTTCCAAATTTAAAACCTCTGGCCTTAAATACATTAGATACATTTTTGATCTCTCGGCCTCATCTGATATTCCAAAACGTTCAAACAAATTTTAACTGGAAACCCTTCATTTCCATTCTTCTTTGCTTTAATCACGCGCAGCATTTATCAAAGAAAAACTGACATGTTTATTTACCTTCAATTCGAAAGCCGCTACCTATATATTTATACCCACCCCATCAGTTCCTTCCACATTTTGACTATCTCTCTGGTTTCATCTCATCATCAGGTAATGATCTTGTTTTTCCTTTCTTCAGTTCTTTTTCCCGTCTGCCTTGCTCGGCCACTCAGTGTTTGTTTAGGCCATGACACATCACTTGTCTGCATATTTTTATCAAAGATCTGGGTTTGAGTTGCATGAACTAAGTTGGAAATATGGGACTAGGATGTGAGTTTTCAGTTGCATTTGTGGCATAAACATAGTTGGCATATGTATATATATACTGTGACATATGTCATAAACTTATCTTCATATTTTTCCAAAAACCTGCGTTATAGGTTGCAGCATCTAAAGGGAGAACATTATAAAGGAATTTCTTTGTTTCAAATCTGGGAAGTACAAATCAGAAGTGGGTGTACATGTTCAAGCTGACCTGAGTTGATTTATAGAATAACTGGAAGTAGTTGTAGATGGTTAGATGTATGATTCATAGTTCAGTTAGTTGTTTAAAGTTAGTAGTAAGTCTGGCAGCTGATATAGATCTTAGTTTCAGTGGCTTCAAGATGTAAAACAGAGGGCAATAGGTGATTTAGTAAGTGAATTTTTGGATTGCAGTTAGGAGTAGTCTACCTTTATGAAAGGATTGGGGCGGTGCATGCTGTGCACAGTGTGTCAGTAAGACATGCACAGGGGTCAGGGAATAGCTTGCATTTGTGTTGAGTGGTCTGCATGCATTTATATTGGGTCTAGGATAATTTTTCAGTTGCATTTATATAAGAAAAAGGTGGTCTGTTTGTAGAGGAGAAGGGTCATAATTCATTTTTCCTTTTTCTCTGACATTGAAGATCTGCACAGAATGGTGGCTCTGGGTTTATGCATGACTAGAGTGAAATGATGATGCTAAATAGAAGTAAGGGTAGATGCTTAGTTAAGGACAGTGAGTTGTAGGAGTTAATGATTTCAGACTTTTGGACAGAGGATTTAGAACATGCTTTTGGTTTAGAAGCATGCAAAACTGAAGAAAGGCAGTGGTTTAGGTTTCAGTGTTTGGTGGAAATGTTCTCGAAAGACATAGCAGATTTACTCGAAGTTTTGGATGGAATGGCTCGAAGCAAGTGTATTATTTCCCCGAAGCTTCAGCATATTTTTCTCAAAGTAATTTTTTTAGGTGACTCGGGTGGTTGGATTTCCTCCTGCCTGTTGCAGTTTTGAACTAGAAGTGGATTTAGGAAAAAAAAAAAAAAAAAAAAAAAGAAAAAAAAAAAAAAAAAGAGAAAAAAAAAAAAAAAAAAAACATGATACATAGGGAAGTTGATAGGAATGAGTGAAGAAAGTATGTATTACTGTTGTAGAGAGAAAGAGAGAAGAGTTTGAGTAGGTATCACTGCATGTCAGTTTGTCTCGAGGCAACTAACTGGTTTACTCGAAGCAACGTTGGGATTTTCCCGAAGCAACTCCCTGGATGACTCGAAGTGGATGATGGTGTGACTCGAAGCACTGAGTCTGTTTGAACAAGTGGTCTGGAAACTTGATTTAAGCGAAAGATTTGAAACCCAGTTTTGTAATATATATAAGTTAAACTGGAATTTGCAAAGCAAAAGAAAAAAAAAATGGATAAAGTTTGGAACTGGTAAGCATAGGTTGGACCCAGATAGAGAAGAAGTGAAAATTTGATTTAAAGTAGAGGCAGAGTTATAAGCATGAGAAAGTGTTGGCGTGAGTGTGTGCATGTACACGTGTAAATTGAAATTTTAAGTGTGCACGTGTACATGTGTATCACGACATAAAGTAGGAAAACGTCCCCAATTTTGCTTAGCTTGACTTTAGGAAATTTTGTCGAAAATTTTTTTGGGGTTAAAACACGGTGGAGTGGTCGAGCAAGTCAAATCAATCTCCATTCTATTTTAAATCTTTTCTGGACCGTAAATTCTAAAGTCGTGTATTCTATATTTTACTTTTGTTCTAGATTTGAATCTAGGCGACATCCGAGAAATTTTATCGTTACCCTCTGTCAGTCTGTACCGGAAAATCGTCGTTTTTGAATTCAAATTTTCTGCAACTTTCAGGTGAGTATTTCTCACCAGACATACGTATTTATATTTTAGTAAATTATTGCAAGTGTATGTGTAAAATTGTATTTCACTATTATCTGTCTGTAGTGTAATATAGCATGATGGACCCCATTTAACTGACACCTCATCAGTTATTTATATGTTGTATTATATCTGCAGTTATATTATGTTATTGTCTATTTACTGCTTAAATCACACTGCAAGTTCCCTGTTAAATATACATTGTTATGGGCTGAAATGATAGGCCTAATTGATTATTATTGTTCATCTATTCTGTTAACTGCTATAAATTAACTTGGGATTGCGGGTTTGAAATGATAGAACCCGGGATATTTGTAAATTACGGATTGAAATGATATAAATCCGTATCACTTGACCTAGGATAGAAAACTATATACAGGCCCGTGGTCCTTATAATATTTTCTGAAATATTTAAAATTATTTTGGAAGTTAAATATTTGATTTAATATCTTTAAAGGATTTTATATTGATTTTGAATGAGCTATAAATGTTAATAAATAAATAAATAAATAATTTATATTTGGAAATATTTATTATGTTAAACAATCTACTACAACATTTAAATGCTGTCTTTTTGAAATTGGACTAGTTTCACCCGTAACTTTAGGTAGCATTTCCTAAGTGCTACAGAATCTAGAATTTGATTGTTTTAAAATTTATGGAATTTGATAAATTTTATTTTATGTTAAGTTTTGGAAAATCTTAAAGTATGATATTTATAACTGGATTTTCCTTAATAAATTCAAGACGAATATTCTTGTATTAAGCAAATTTTGAAATTATTTAATGGCTAAAATCTGGAGTTTATTATGGAATTTATGGGAATATTCAAGATAAATAATAAAACATTGAATTGTTGAAAGAATAAAGTCCAAACTTAGTTTTGAATAGTAAATACTCCAATTGAATATATATATATAGGAATTGAAATGGTTTTGGGAACATAAAGTGATATTTAAATTATGGTTTAAAACTTTAAATAAAGAAATATATTTGTAAAGCTATGTAAATGATCTTCTTTACAAAGTAACCATAAAGTTAAACCATTTATTCTATATACCGTTGAATGTCCAAACCATTGTGTTTGGGAGTTATGGTTTAAAGTAAAATTTCCAATATATTATGTTTTGAAGGGATAATTCAAATATTTGGTTTCCAGATATTAATAATTTTAAACAGTATGGTTTTGGAAAGAATTATATTTGAATATAACGATATCCTATTGTTTTGGGTTTTAAAATGATATCGTATCTATAGTTTTGAAATGAAAATGTTTATTCTGATTTAAAGTATAAACTGTTTTTAAATAACCACGGGTTATAATAACGTTTGGTTGGCAAAGAGACCGGGATCGGATATGGACATACTCTCTGTCGATACCGAAAACCACTTTGACAACCGTGTACGCGGTGGAGATTCCAGAATGAAGTAGGATGGTGGTGACGGTTTCTTGAAAGGTATATACGCGGACCCGACTCCCGTGAGTTGGCATAAGGTGGCTAAAACAGGAGCGATTCTCGGATTAATGAGGTAGCTCCTCTGATCGAACGCACTTCTTCGTTTGCCATTCTATTACTTTTGTGATTGTTTGGTGCGCACCTTTGATTTGGGAGTGTTGTTCGAGGTGGGCGGTTGCTGCGGCTTCGCGTTACCACCGGCCCGGATAGCAATTGGTATATCTACCCTGGCATTGCCTAGTTGTGCCGTGTCACCTACCATATCGAGCCTTGTACGAGTTTGGTTTTCTCCCGTAGCCCGTGTGGTATCCTCTAGTTGCTTCCCGAGTAGGAGGAGCTATGATATTGGATGGACTACTGGGACTATTACGTGTTAAGGGCTATATGGGTAACCCCTTAATGCTAAGAAATAAGTATGTTTACTTTATAAATAGACACTATTATAATAGCGCAATATACTACATAGTAAATAGTTTAACGGATCCTTAGAGGATGGGCGATCCCAAGCATCCTTTAAGTTACTTGCTATATATTACAGTACACTTGATTTAGCTTACATTATATAAGTATGTATGTCCTGACTCGAGTATTTTGTTTTATTGTACGCTCGGGTCAGCCTGAGTTGCAGCTTCAGTTTCTTCTCCGTAGCTAGGACACTCAGTAGATTATGCGTGCTGCTGGAAGTTGTTTCAGCCTTTATCTTTTCTGGAACTCAAGACCTTTGAAGACTCTATCTCTATTTATGTCTTGCATTGTATTGAGTATTATAGACAATGTAAGTTCTGTTTGTAAAGTTGTATAAGTGGCTTCATGAACCACTGTATCATTTTATATTCCGCTGCGAGATTCTGATATCTGTGTATGTGATTCTGTGATTTATTTATTGTATATTCTGAGTTTTTGCCAAATTTATTCTACAACGCAGTATTTTGAACAATTCAAAGTCCGACATGTGCGGATGCGAAGGGTTGAAAATACTGGGTCGTTACATTTGGTATCAGAGCCAGGTTCTAGGCAAAACTTAGAATGTAAAGTAAATTTGATTATAGAATCACATTCATCCGAGTTTGAATCTCTTTCTCTTCGAATTTTGGAACATTCTCTATGGTTCCAAAGTTCATTCGTGTCCCTCACTTTTCGTCTTCTTTAGATTCTGGAGTATCCCATAACTCTACTTCGGAGGATCTTTATAGTGAATTGGCGGTCCCGCCATTATTCTAATAAAGGGGTGAAACTCCTTTACCAATAGCATTGATTCACCAGAGGTTTATATTTATCCTCGGTTTATATACTAGTATCTTTAGTTATTCCGAACCCTATCTCTTCGGATCAAGTGTAGATTTACTCAACCACACCGATCTGACTCTTTAAAGTCACGGATGACCAGATCAAGGTTGTCCGCGATTTATATAGACTTACCCAGTTTCCTTATTCTGATTTTTATCATCGGATCTTCTGATTTCAACTTATCTTGAATTCTATTTGATTTGAGTTCATCAAAATTTAAATCTTTATCTTTGTTTTGAAAAATTTATTTCTATATGTAAAGATAAAATCTAATATTATATATATATAAGTATAATTTTCAGAATTTTTATAATTAATTTAAATAGTTTGATTTATTTATGGTTTGTAAACCATGTGTTTGTCTAATAAATAATTTGATATAAACAATGGTCATAAATTAATTTAGAAACCGAAATGAATTTAAAACAAGAACTTGAGAATTCAATTTCCGATGATTTCAAATCTTGTGTTTAAAATTTTAAAGGATATATTATTTAAAGTATATTCGAATAGAAATTTGTTTCCAAAGAAATTTTAAAATTAGTGCTTTTCTCTTTGTCGCTGGGAAATAATTTCGGTGATGACTACAACATCATCGACATTCATTTTCGAGTTTCGAAGTGAAAGACCATTCTGTAGTCTGGCTACAGTATTACCTTGAGATTTTAATTGATTAAATTTCTAAATTATGACTTAATATATATAGATATATAATTTAAATTTGATTTGACATATTTTATCTCTAAATGGTTTGAAGGGAATCAGAAATTTAATTTCTTAAAGTTTACCTTGAAAAATAAAACAAAATTTTGAATAAGGAATTTTAATTAGAGATAATTGAATTTGAAAGTTTTAGTTGTATAATACTCAATTTCATTCAATATAACTTACCTTGATTTTCAAAAGTTAACAATGTAATTGGATAATATACAATATAAAAAGGATTTTATAAATAAAATTTGAGTGGTTATAATAAATGGTATACACTTAAATTTTAATTATAAAAGATTAATAGGAGGTAAATAAGGAAAAAGGAATTTAAGGAATTTATTTAAATAACCTAATAAGCAAAGTTGATTTAATATGGAACCTTAAATCTAACTGAGAAATTTAATAAAGGTTATTTTCTAAAATGGATAATTATGATTTAAATAGTTAAGATGTATGTTAATATCACTGAAATTTGATAATTGAGAATTTGGTCTTCAAATGAAAATTTCAAGTATAACTTATTAAAGGAATATCTTATAAAATAGGTATTTCAAATATGGGTTAGGTTATTTGTTAAAAATTAAGAGTTAAGTAAAATAAGGAACTTTGACTTAATAAATGAAGTTGGACATTCCATGCATAAAAGTTGTTTTATAAAATATAAGTAAATAATATCCAAATAAAAATTTCAGAAATAGAACTGATTGGAAATACTATTATATCTACTATAGCATATTATAAGTGCTGCTGTTCTAAAAATAAAATGTTTTGGAAAATTTATAATTAAATAAATGAAATATTTTAAGGGTGTTATGATTTTAGTAGTATGTTTTCCAAATGATAATATTTATAAATTTAATGACTTTCAAAGTATTATGATTTCAAAAGAATTATGATTTCAAAGTTATTATCCTATTTTGTTTAAAAACTATCTTTGAGTGTCCTTGGTTTTCCTATCTGCTACAGAATGGGGAGGCTATTGCTTATACCAGTCTGTTTAGAAATCTTTCTATAATCTTTGAAATCTTTGTTACTCATCGGGACCCGAGCACCGTTTATCACCCAGAGCCTGACAGTCAAACCGAAAAAGGTAAACCGATTCTAGTGGATCTTTTCGTTCTTCAAATACCGGAACTATTCGTTTAAGATTCTTGTTTATCTAGCTTATCTTTTTTGTTTCTCTTCTTTCGCTCCTTTTCGAGGACGAAAAGTTCTTAAGTGGGGGAGAGTGTAACAGCCCTAGTTTTCAGATATTTATTTCTTTTAATTGTTTTAATTTTGAAATATGTTTTATATAAATTGTGTTTAACAATATAGGTTAATTATTTAATTGGAAGATATATTCTATAAAATTGTATATGTCAATAAAATTTAATGATAACTGTGGAAATTTAGGCTATGTTTAAACTGTTAAATTTCGCGTTTAAAAGACGCGTCAATTTTAGGGTATAAGCAACGTAATAAAACGTGTGTTTCTAAAATGATATTTTTACAGAAATTTTTGATGTTTTAAACTGCGTCTGTTTAACGTAGTGTAAAAATCATATTTTCATATTAATTTGAAGAAAAATATCAGTCAGTAACTTTATAGCAACCGGTACTCTGTTAACTAACAGTCTGATTTTCAATAAACTTGTATACGTTTTCCACTCTTATAGCCAACATAAATATTTACCATTTCATTTATTGTTTTCAAAACTAAAAAAAATCAAAATGTATATATGAAATGAGATGGACACAAAGTAACGAACAAACATTAAAACCAGACATATATTCATTGCATACGTTTTTTTTGCTTTGCCTTAAGTTTGGCCAGTTCATACATTTGATACAAATCAAAACTTATGTAAATATAAATGAATCATCATCTTTTACTCATGCTATCAATACGTGAGAAACTGTTGAATTCAAAATTTGATAATCCATAAATCACGCAAGCTCTAAGTAACGTATTATCAACCTTTGCTCTGCTTCATCAGTCATCAACCTATAATCACGCATTTATATTTATAACTGAAGAGAAATCATATGAGTCAACATTCAACATAAAACTGATACATCTTTTCTCTTCCCCTGATCTCGCCAGGTATCACATCTATTAAAAATGTAACGTTCAAACTTTATTAACAAAGCATATGTCACGCAAGCATTGATAAAAACTGTGTAACGTTTGCATTTGCCTTCTTTCACCTCTACTCTTTTCAAATGCCGTACATTTATGGCAGCACTCAACATATTCTCTGATCTAGTGCCTTCATTTATGTTGCATACGTTCCTTTCTTTTGCCATTTCTCTCCCCTAAGATCACGCAAGCTTTAAAAATTTAGAAGTAACCTCTGTTCGTACCAAATACACCAAACCCTTTCATCACGCAAAAATATAACTCTGGTCTTATAAACATCATCAAGTTCCAAATTTAAAACCTCTGGCCTTAAATACATTAGATACATTTTTGATCTCTCGGCCTCATCTGATATTCCAAAACGTTCAAACAAATTTTAACTGGAAACCCTTCATTTCCATTCTTCTTTGCTTTAATCACGCGCAGCATTTATCAAAGAAAAACTGACATGTTTATTTACCTTCAATTCGAAAGCCGCTACCTATATATTTATACCCACCCCATCAGTTCCTTCCACATTTTGACTATCTCTCTGGTTTCATCTCATCATCAGGTAATGATCTTGTTTTTCCTTTCTTCAGTTCTTTTTCCCGTCTGCCTTGCTCGGCCACTCAGTGTTTGTTTAGGCCATGACACATCACTTGTCTGCATATTTTTATCAAAGATCTGGGTTTGAGTTGCATGAACTAAGTTGGAAAATATGGGACTAGGATGTGAGTTTTCAGTTGCATTTGTGGCATAAACATAGTTGGCATATGTATATATATACTGTGACATATGTCATAAACTTATCTTCATATTTTTCCAAAAACCTGCGTTATAGGTTGCAGCATCTAAAGGGAGAACATTATAAAGGAATTTCTTTGTTTCAAATCTGGGAAGTACAAATCAGAAGTGGGTGTACATGTTCAAGCTGACCTGAGTTGATTTATAGAATAACTGGAAGTAGTTGTAGATGGTTAGATGTATGATTCATAGTTCAGTTAGTTGTTTAAAGTTAGTAGTAAGTCTGGCAGCTGATATAGATCTTAGTTTCAGTGGCTTCAAGATGTAAAACAGAGGGCAATAGGTGATTTAGTAAGTGAATTTTTGGATTGCAGTTAGGAGTAGTCTACCTTTATGAAAGGATTGGGGCGGTGCATGCTGTGCACAGTGTGTCAGTAAGACATGCACAGGGGTCAGGGAATAGCTTGCATTTGTGTTGAGTGGTCTGCATGCATTTATATTGGGTCTAGGATAATTTTTCAGTTGCATTTATATAAGAAAAAGGTGGTCTGTTTGTAGAGGAGAAGGGTCATAATTCATTTTTCCTTTTTCTCTGACATTGAAGATCTGCACAGAATGGTGGCTCTGGGTTTATGCATGACTAGAGTGAAATGATGATGCTAAATAGAAGTAAGGGTAGATGCTTAGTTAAGGACAGTGAGTTGTAGGAGTTAATGATTTCAGACTTTTGGACAGAGGATTTAGAACATGCTTTTGGTTTAGAAGCATGCAAAACTGAAGAAAGGCAGTGGTTTAGGTTTCAGTGTTTGGTGGAAATGTTCTCGAAAGACATAGCAGATTTACTCGAAGTTTTGGATGGAATGGCTCGAAGCAAGTGTATTATTTCCCCGAAGCTTCAGCATATTTTTCTCAAAGTAATTTTTTTAGGTGACTCGGGTGGTTGGATTTCCTCCTGCCTGTTGCAGTTTTGAACTAGAAGTGGATTTAGGAAAAAAAAAAAAAAAAAAAAAGAAAAAAAAAAAAAAAAAGAGAAAAAAAAAAAAAAAAAAAAAAAACATGATACATAGGGAAGTTGATAGGAATGAGTGAAGAAAGTATGTATTACTGTTGTAGAGAGAAAGAGAGAAGAGTTTGAGTAGGTATCACTGCATGTCAGTTTGTCTCGAGGCAACTAACTGGTTTACTCGAAGCAACGTTGGGATTTTCCCGAAGCAACTCCCTGGATGACTCGAAGTGGATGATGGTGTGACTCGAAGCACTGAGTCTGTTTGAACAAGTGGTCTGGAAACTTGATTTAAGCGAAAGATTTGAAACCCAGTTTTGTAATATATATAAGTTAAACTGGAATTTGCAAAGCAAAAGAAAAAAAAAATGGATAAAGTTTGGAACTGGTAAGCATAGGTTGGACCCAGATAGAGAAGAAGTGAAAATTTGATTTAAAGTAGAGGCAGAGTTATAAGCATGAGAAAGTGTTGGCGTGAGTGTGTGCATGTACACGTGTAAATTGAAATTTTAAGTGTGCACGTGTACATGTGTATCACGACATAAAGTAGGAAAACGTCCCCAATTTTGCTTAGCCTGACTTTAGGAAATTTTGTCGAAAATTTTTTTGGGGTTAAAACACGGTGGAGTGGTCGAGCAAGTCAAATCAATCTCCATTCTATTTTAAATCTTTTCTGGACCGTAAATTCTAAAGTCGTGTATTCTATATTTTACTTTTGTTCTAGATTTGAATCTAGGCGACATCCGAGAAATTTTATCGTTACCCTCTGTCAGTCTGTACCGGAAAATCGTCGTTTTTGAATTCAAATTTTCTGCAACTTTCAGGTGAGTATTTCTCACCAGACATACGTATTTATATTTTAGTAAATTATTGCAAGTGTATGTGTAAAATTGTATTTCACTATTATCTGTCTGTAGTGTAATATAGCATGATGGACCCCATTTAACTGACACCTCATCAGTTATTTATATGTTGTATTATATCTGCAGTTATATTATGTTATTGTCTATTTACTGCTTAAATCACACTGCAAGTTCCCTGTTAAATATACATTGTTATGGGCTGAAATGATAGGCCTAATTGATTATTATTGTTCATCTATTCTGTTAACTGCTATAAATTAACTTGGGATTGCGGGTTTGAAATGATAGAACCCGGGATATTTGTAAATTACGGATTGAAATGATATAAATCCGTATCACTTGACCTAGGATAGAAAACTATATACAGGCCCGTGGTCCTTATAATATTTTCTGAAATATTTAAAATTATTTTGGAAGTTAAATATTTGATTTAATATCTTTAAAGGATTTTATATTGATTTTGAATGAGCTATAAATGTTAATAAATAAATAAATAAATAATTTATATTTGGAAATATTTATTATGTTAAACAATCTACTACAACATTTAAATGCTGTCTTTTTGAAATTGGACTAGTTTCACCCGTAACTTTAGGTAGCATTTCCTAAGTGCTACAGAATCTAGAATTTGATTGTTTTAAAATTTATGGAATTTGATAAATTTTATTTTATGTTAAGTTTTGGAAAATCTTAAAGTATGATATTTATAACTGGATTTTCCTTAATAAATTCAAGACGAATATTCTTGTATTAAGCAAATTTTGAAATTATTTAATGGCTAAAATCTGGAGTTTATTATGGAATTTATGGGAATATTCAAGATAAATAATAAAACATTGAATTGTTGAAAGAATAAAGTCCAAACTTAGTTTTGAATAGTAAATACTCCAATTGAATATATATATATAGGAATTGAAATGGTTTTGGGAACATAAAGTGATATTTAAATTATGGTTTAAAACTTTAAATAAAGAAATATATTTGTAAAGCTATGTAAATGATCTTCTTTACAAAGTAACCATAAAGTTAAACCATTTATTCTATATACCGTTGAATGTCCAAACCATTGTGTTTGGGAGTTATGGTTTAAAGTAAAATTTCCAATATATTATGTTTTGAAGGGATAATTCAAATATTTGGTTTCCAGATATTAATAATTTTAAACAGTATGGTTTTGGAAAGAATTATATTTGAATATAACGATATCCTATTGTTTTGGGTTTTAAAATGATATCGTATCTATAGTTTTGAAATGAAAATGTTTATTCTGATTTAAAGTATAAACTGTTTTTAAATAACCACGGGTTATAATAACGTTTGGTTGGCAAAGAGACCGGGATCGGATATGGACATACTCTCTGTCGATACCGAAAACCACTTTGACAACCGTGTACGCGGTGGAGATTCCAGAATGAAGTAGGATGGTGGTGACGGTTTCTTGAAAGGTATATACGCGGACCCGACTCCCGTGAGTTGGCATAAGGTGGCTAAAACAGGAGCGATTCTCGGATTAATGAGGTAGCTCCTCTGATCGAACGCACTTCTTCGTTTGCCATTCTATTACTTTTGTGATTGTTTGGTGCGCACCTTTGATTTGGGAGTGTTGTTCGAGGTGGGCGGTTGCTGCGGCTTCGCGTTACCACCGGCCCGGATAGCAATTGGTATATCTACCCTGGCATTGCCTAGTTGTGCCGTGTCACCTACCATATCGAGCCTTGTACGAGTTTGGTTTTCTCCCGTAGCCCGTGTGGTATCCTCTAGTTGCTTCCCGAGTAGGAGGAGCTATGATATTGGATGGACTACTGGGACTATTACGTGTTAAGGGCTATATGGGTAACCCCTTAATGCTAAGAAATAAGTATGTTTACTTTATAAATAGACACTATTATAATAGCGCAATATACTACATAGTAAATAGTTTAACGGATCCTTAGAGGATGGGCGATCCCAAGCATCCTTTAAGTTACTTGCTATATATTACAGTACACTTGATTTAGCTTACATTATATAAGTATGTATGTCCTGACTCGAGTATTTTGTTTTATTGTACGCTCGGGTCAGCCTGAGTTGCAGCTTCAGTTTCTTCTCCGTAGCTAGGACACTCAGTAGATTATGCGTGCTGCTGGAAGTTGTTTCAGCCTTTATCTTTTCTGGAACTCAAGACCTTTGAAGACTCTATCTCTATTTATGTCTTGCATTGTATTGAGTATTATAGACAATGTAAGTTCTGTTTGTAAAGTTGTATAAGTGGCTTCATGAACCACTGTATCATTTTATATTCCGCTGCGAGATTCTGATATCTGTGTATGTGATTCTGTGATTTATTTATTGTATATTCTGAGTTTTTGCCAAATTTATTCTACAACGCAGTATTTTGAACAATTCAAAGTCCGACATGTGCGGATGCGAAGGGTTGAAAATACTGGGTCGTTACAAGTAGCAGGTCGGTCGACCGGACTCCCTAAGTCGGTCGACCGAACCAGGGGTTGGAAGTGCTCGGGGCACCAGGTCGGTCGACCGGCCCAGGGGGCTCGGCCGGCCGAAGCCTGTAACCAGCACTTCCAAACAGAGGCAGGAAGTGCCTGTACTACAGGTCGGTCGACCGGCCCAGGGGGCTCGGTCGGACGAACCTGTATACTTGCACTTCCTACCCTATTTCAAAGGAGGTGCAAATCCCGACCAAATTGCAATCGCACGAGCAACGGCGCTAATGGTTTATGCCAATCGACTACCCGGCCCTATAAGCTCCTCGATGCATCACCAAAAACATGTTCAAACATCAAAGTTAGGATTTTAACGAATTGAACTCAAAACACTAAAAATTGGAATATTCACAAAAGCAATCCAAATCAAAATCAAATGCACATGAATAAGTGTTAGGAATTCATACCTAACAATAGAAGAGAATTATAAGCATAGATGTGAGATTAAAAATCTCACCTTTGAACCCAAACAATAGAAGAAGAAGCTTGAAAGCAAGCTAAGATCAATTCCTCTTCAATCTCAACACTAGAAGCTTGAATCTAAGCTCAAATGAAGAACATTCCCTAAGTTAGGTTTAGGAAATTTCTGAAATTGGAAGGAGAATAAGTTGGAGAAGAAGAAGGAGATACTTACCAATGGGTTCTCTTGAGTTTGGAGCAAGAAGATGGATTTGCTAATGGAAACTAGGGCTTAGGAATTTCAAATTCTTTTTCTCTTCCCCCATTTTTACTTGAGCTTGAGTATTAGGAAAATAGAAAAGAAGTAAATGAAGAGGAGAGGGGTTGGGACTGAATACATAAGTGGGCTCAGCCCAAACCAAAACCCTAAGTGAAAAGTAGCAAAATTCAACTTTCTCCAAACATATCGAAGCTTATACTCAAAAAGGTCACAAACGACATTTTGAACTCAATGGGGGTGGTCTCGAGTCCTAATTCAGTTGTTTGCAAAAAGTAGCTTTTCGGACTAAAATCCGACTAACGATAAAATATTTAAATAAAATATTTAAATATAAAATCGATAAATATGCGGGTTGTTACAGACTCCCCTCCTTAAAGAAATTGCGTCCTCGCAATACTTAAGAGGAAAATAAGAAGTAACAACCATGGAAGCATATCAACACAAAAGAAAATTTGAAATAGGAAGTTCACCATAAAGTGCACGAAAGAGTTAGCAAGAAATCTGGTGAAACTTCAATTTCCATAATATTACCGGGCTCAAGAATGAAAATCGGAATCCCTAAGGCATTTCCGTAGATAAAAGACATGGAGAAAGTCAAGAATAGCAGAAAATTGAGCCGGTGCAACGGCGTAGTACGAAAACGGTACGCCCGAGGAACTAGAAACTCAAATAATTTGGGACATCAGCGTAGTACGAAAATGGTACGTCCAATGAACCAAAGCGAAGACATTGATGTAGTACAAACGGTACATCCAATGAATCGAATAGCAAAGACATTGATGTAGTACAACGGTACATCCAATGAATCGAATAGCAAAGACATTGATGTAGTACAACGGTACATCCAATGAATCGAATAGCAAAGACATTGATGTAGTACAACGGTACATCCAATGAATCGAATAGCAAAGACATTGATGTAGTACAACGGTACATCCAATGAATCGAATAGCAAAGACATTGATGTAGTACAACGGTACATCCAATGAATCGAATAGCAAAGACATTGATGTAGTACAACGGTACATCCAATGAATCGAATAGCAAAGACATTGATGTAGTACAACGGTACATCCAATGAATCGAATAGCAAAGACATTGATGTAGTACAACGGTACATCCAATGAATCAAATAGCAAAGACATTGATGTAGTACAACGGTACATCCAATGAACGGTCCTATTGGCTCCTCGATGCATCACCAAAAACAAGTTCAAACATCAAAGTTAGGATTTTTAACGAATTGAACTCAAAACACTAAAAATTGGAATATTCACAAAAGCAATCCAAATCAAAATCCAATGCACATGACTAAGTGTTAGGAATTCATACCTAACAATAGAAGAGAATTATAAGCATAGATGTGAGATTAAAAATCTTACCTTTGAACCCAAACAAAAGAAGAAGAAGCTTGAAAGCAAGCTAAGATCAATTCCTCTTCAATCTCAACACTAGAAGCTTGAATCTAAGCTCAAATGAAGAACATTCCCTAAGTTAGGTTTAGGAAATTTCTGAAATTGGAAGGAGAATAAGTTGGAGAAGAAGAAGGAGATACTTACCAATGGGTTCTCTTGAGTTTGGAGCAAGAAGATGGATTTGCTAATGGAAACTAGGGCTTAGGAATTTCTAATTCTTTTTCTCTTCCCCCATTTTTGCTTGAGCTTGAGTGTTAGGAAAATAGAAAAGAAGTGAATGAAGAGGAGAGGGGTTGGGACTGAATACATAAGTGGGCTCAGCCCAAACCAAAACCCTAAATGAAAAGTAGCAAAATTCAACTTTCTCCAAACATATCGAAGCTTATACTCAAAAAGGTCGCAAACGGCATTTTGAACTTAATGGGGGTGGTCTCGAGTCCTAATTCGACTGTTTGCAAAAAGTAGCTTTTCGGACTAAAATTCGACCAACGATAAAATATTTAAATAAAATATTTAAATATAAAATCGATAAATATGCGGGTTGTTACAAATTACTTCATAGGAACTGTGTTTTTTCCTAAAAATATTTTTGTTCCTGCTTTCCCTATGCACACAAAAGTTAAGGACTCGTGTTATGGTTTGTTCTGTGTAGCGTGTGATTTCGTTGCATTTTTACCATTATTGACAATGCAGATTTGTTTATTGTTATGTTTATGCTGACAAATCCCTTGTCATTGTTGATCAATAATTATTTCTTACATGTATCTTAATAATAGACATTATAAGCATTGATGTAACTTGGAGGTGAATTTTTTTCGAACTAAATTAATTATTAGCAAATATTTTTTATGTTGTTGACATTGGGTTGGCAGAGAGCAGAGATACCCTTGTATGTGTGAACCACCACTACTTGGTGTTTAAATGTGCTGGCTTTGTCATTTCTTGCCATATGGTGTTGGTTCTCACACACAAAAGAATCTCTACTCTATTATTTGCTAGAGTAGGCTTTCTAAGTTAGCCTATGAAAAATCATTGTTTGAAACATAGAGGGAGGGAAATTAAATACTCAGCCTTAAGGGGATTTGAACGGTAGGTAATCATAACTAATTTTAGGATATGGATAAAGAATAAAGATGTTAAGAATGTTATTTAAGTATATTCATAACTTATCACGAGATGAGTTATAAAGATTGTTTTAACTATTTAAACAATTACAGTGATTGAGTAATATGTTAGTGTGATTAAAAGAGTATGTGTAACTGAGAGATGAGTGTAAGTAGTTTTTTATATACTTATAGCTTAGTTGTCACTTCATTTAGTTGCAATCTCAGACACAACAATCTTCTTTTAGTTGCAATTGTTGCTCAAGTGAATATATGTATTCATTTAAGTATACTCATTTAAGTGGCCCAAACTAGAGAACTACAAATACTACAATATGGTTCATCTTCCTCTTAAACAGGCTAAGCTATCTGAGGTCACTTGGATATATGAATTAGGATCGTCTACTTTTGGATCACTTGCAATGAATTCTTTCAGAGAAAATGGTATGTGTTACCTATATCTTTTGTACTATTGGTTTCACTGTGAAACTTTTTCTCTTGCCTCTTTCTATAGATTCAGCCTAATGCTTGCTTATAATCTCTGTTTATATTCTTGATTAAACTATATTTTTGCAGTCATTTGTTGCTTATTTGATGGATATGTGATCGCTCTCAGTTCAGAAGGATATGTCACTTGGAAGGTACACATTCTTTCATAGTCTTAGATTCTTCTTATTACACTTAACGTCTGCTGGAGTAAGCATGAGTATCTAAATCCCTTAAAAAAATAAGATAAAACACATGAATTTGCTACACGTAAGATGAAAATTATAAATGTGTAAAATACATTGTAATAGAATTAAACTTTTCAAGTGTCATCTTTGATTGATTACAGCCACTCTTTATGTCAAGGGAAAATTTTATAATCAAGTTTTGGAAAAGAAAAAAATATATTATAAGGATAGGCATTACTACAAAGCCTGCAAACTTGTGTACCGATACCTAAGAAGGCCAGTTCTATTTGACAATTAAAATTCACTTAACATACTCCAACAAATTTACAAAATCTATATACATCAGATTTTACGTAACTTACACCATATTTTAACAATATTACTCCAACCTTCTATATTACTCCTAGCTTCTTCATCTTTCAAATTTTCAGTACCCTAAACAAATTCTAGCACTGACTCAAATCAACTTGAATCATTTTAAACAACCTTAACTTTTGCAAAAAATGGGATGATATTCTTAGAGAAATGGACATGGTACAGCTGTTGAACCAGTTTGTTGTGTTTGAGATTTTGAATTCAAGTTACGGTGATTTTTGTTTAATGCTGCAAGAGCTCTTAAAGTAAATGTTTTAGTCTTGTATATTTTACTTGCTATAATTCATTTTTAATCTCGGTGTATTTTGTTATGGTAATTGATATCACATTTATTAATATCGAACCTACTATTGACGTTAAAATCACCATTGTTATAATTATAGCCAATATTTTCTCTACTTTTCAGTTTATCAAAACTGATTTGAATTAGGTTGAATTATAATAGCGGCATTTCTATTTTTCCCTATTCCCCTATTCTATCTATTTATTAACCGATTTAACTACGGAATCACCTATCTTTTTAGTTATGTAATTGTTACCATGAAAAATCACCTATAACTGTTGATCATGTTTAAGGATTCTATATAATCTGCGCTTAAAAAATCAAAATTAGAAAAATGTGAATTAAAGTGATAATTGATACAAATTGCTAATTATATCAAGGGTATATATAGTTTATAATTAAGAAAATGGTTTAAGGTATATAAATTAAAAACTTAAAAGGAAGAGAGATGGGAAATTTTGAAGTTGCAAAGTTGCCTTTTTTACAGAACAACAAAATTTGCAATTACGTTATTTGTTAAAGTACCCTTTTAATTTTCAACAAAGGTCGACGTTCTTCAACCAGTAACATAGTTACATAAGGATATTGAGAAATGGTAGCTAGCATGTAGATTCATTGATCATATTAAAACTGGGTTACTTAAACAACACCAAATGAGCTAGGATTAATTAGCCAATTCAAAATCAATTAATTACACATTGGTAAAATTAAAGAACTTGTCAATTACAGCCTATAATTAATTACACTTAAATTATACATCTAGCAACAAATTAGAAGTCGGGATCCAAAACATATATCTAATAATAATTCATGTTAAAACCTTTGGTGGTAAAAGAAGCAAACTTACGTTCCTACTTGGTGCACTAAAATGGATGTTACCCGTTCAATTTTTTATATAAAACATTCATCCCAATCCTTTAATTCATGACCAAGTAAACAACAGAAGTTACATAACTAATATCATGACCTGAGCTATGAATTGTTGTGAACTTGATGGCTTGATTGTTAATGTGCTTGTTTGAATAATAATCAACTAATATTGTTTGAATGTTACTTGATAATTCATGGCAAATTTTTATTATTGATTATCAACCTTGTTTATAGGTAATTAGCTATTTCAAAGTGAAGACCATCAGAAACAATGGACATGACTTCAATTGTTATATGTATTATGATATTTAATAATACTGGTTGTGTAATCTTGTTTGTGGATGCTTGTGGTATGTGAATTTTCTTATTTTGTCAAATAACTATTATCTAAATGGTTATGGACATTATACATATGTGATTAACGTGTTCTTAATTATTTGAATATGATGATTATATTATTGATTGACTGTTGGTTTGAATATGGTAATTATACGATTGTTGCTGATTTTAAAATGACTATTATGTAACTGGTTGCTGGAAATAATATAAGCCATTAATAGTATATAGTAGCATTTAAAATATGTTACAAAATAGTCAATACCTTTTAGTAGCTTTTTACAAATGCTACAGAAACAAATGTAAAATACCACCTACATTTATAGTGGCATAAAATAAATTCAACGAAACATTTTTAGTAGCACAAAATAAACGTTGAAGAAAATCAAAGAATGATCCAAGCAACTAAAAATGTTAGTTTTGGTAGGGTTATGTAAACACTGTAGAAAACCTTTAGTAGCGTATAAAAAACACTGTTATACTGAAACATTTTGTAGCGTTTATTAAAACGCAACCAAAAAAAGTCATACTTTTAGTTGCGCGACCTGTAGTAGCGTACTTTAAAACGCTACTAAAAATTTTGGTAGCGTTTTTCCAACGCTACTAAAGGTCTTTTCTGGTGTAGTCTTAGGCTACACAAGAATTCCTTCTTATTTTGCCTTAATAATAAATTACTTTTCTACAGGGATTTAATAACAGTTATTAATTAACTAGGCAATTATACGTTATAATTGTACACTATTTACGATAATCGATATATAAATAAATATGCACTTATTATTTTCTATGCATGTGGAGATTACGCCCTAGCTAACGTTAAATTTCAATTCATTTAACCACAATAATGATACTGGTCCTTCTTTTCCATATTATCAATGACACCAAATTTTCAATATTCATAACAAGTGATTTCAATATCCTTAACAAAGGATTTAGCATTTATATCTAAGAGCTACAATAAGCAAACTTGTATATAATAAAATTTCAAATCAATCTATCAAATCGAATTAGTGGAAATAATCTCAAAATATAGAAATTATATTTCAATTTCAACTTCAATTCAACCACTCTTTTATTACGAATTAAAAATTGGAATATTCTACTAAAATTCATAAGGAATAAAGGCGTAAATTACGAATAAATTTTTACTTTACATCCCATTTCTTAATAGAGATATTATAATCAAATTCAATCTAAATTGGATTTGAATATAATTTGAAATCACCAAAAAGAAAAAATTATACAATTCCAACAGTTCGATGTAAACGATTGAGAATACCGACAGCAATTGACATTATGAATTAAAGCAGTCTTAGAGGGTTTAATTCTATTTTATTTTTCGTAAACCTGAGACCCCTAAAACATATTGAAATCCATAATATACAAACTAATTACTAAAATAGAAAGATTAATATTTCCACTCATAGTTTGTCTTTAGCTTTGCTTCTCTTTGGATTTGAAACACCCATTATAATATCATTAAGATCTCTTCGTTTTTATATATACAAGAGATTTGCGTATATATTATATTCAAAAAGGTTGGAGGAGAAGAGGTTAAGAAATTAAATAAATAAAAATGATTGTTATATAGAATTTCTTACTAGAAACCCTAATGGAGTTTTCCAAATCTAAGTAGAGATGAACCGACAGAGCTTCGTTGATGCCTTTAAAATATTTATGAATAAAAGTGAGGTGTCTAGGGTTTTATTTATAAGAGTTGAAACGTACCAAAACCGTATGATGAAAATAGGTTAAAAAGAAAAGAATCGAGGACATTTATTGCTTCAAAAACCCTAGGTCCAACTCTAGGTAACAATCGACTGTCGCACGTGCATAGGTCGATCGGTTGGGTTGAATAGTCGACCGCCACCCTTATTTTAGAGCATTTATTTACTACCATTTTGAATTTATTTTATTCCTAAGTTATATTTTAACGTTCGTGTTAACTTTAACATTTAAATAAACCCAAGTCTAATCATAGTAAATTTCTGAATTTCAAATTTAAGAATTAATTAATTAATTTGAATTTGAATTATATTACTTCAAACCTGAAAATTCAAACGCTTATAACTTCTTCGTTCGAGCTTTGTTTTCAGCATATTATATATGGAAATTGATTATAATTTTACTACGACCACAAAGGTAAAACTCAAATGGTCAAATTACAACTTTTTAAAATTTTCATTTCTACCACTACCTTAATTTTTTGATTTATAAACCTTTGGTTGAGTTTACGAGGTGTTACAGACTCAGTAGGAAATTTCTGATTTTAAATTAACCTCGACTTGCATCCTCGTTCTAGAAAAAGAGTTAAACAAAAGGAACCTTTCTATTGGTGCGCGATGTCAAATCCAAATTTTCTTCCTTCTTGAATGATGTTCACCCTCGATGGAACGATTAGAGTTTGGAGGTTGTCCTATTGACTACTTATCGAGATAACATTGACTGCCCTTTGTTTCATGCGACGAGAATAAATAAAAAAAGAAAATTTGATATACTCTTAGATCGCAACTTAAAGGATTATTTCGAGTTTGAGTATGAGGTTTCTATTGATCCTACTAAATTTCTAGCCTTTGACGATCTCCTATTAGGTGACAATGATGATGAATCGAAGAGTGTTGGGGAAGATAAGTCTGGCGATAATAACGATGATGACGAGAACAACAGGGGTGATGGTGTCGATGATTTTGCTCGAAATAGTTCACCGAGAAAGGTAGGAATGATGTTTCAAATCAAGGTGGATTTGGACCCCCTAAGATCCAAGTCACACATCTTGTTTCCCTTCTTTTAATGTTGATAAAGGGCCCGATAAAACTACCTCTCCTATAAATCCCTTTGGTTGATCAATGTGTCCTGAGCCAAGTGGACTTCGTTAATTTTCTTCTGAAGCTCCTTAAGTTTAATCATCAATCCAAGCATCGCAGTGAGTCCTCCATAGGTAAATTTTCTCTTGTTTATCGTTCTTTAGTTCATTTTGCTTTGCATGTAATAGTTCTTAATATAACTTAATTACCCATGTAGAAGGACAAATAGGAAGTATGCAGAGACTATTCGATAAAAAGAGAGGAAAATTTAAGAATTAATAGAGAAGGGAAGAGGTTATGCAAGAATTTAAATGACTCAAATGAGAAATTTATGAGGCTATTAAAATATCTTAAGTTCCTTGATGTTACACCTCATAAATTTAATGATAATTAATAAGTCTCAGAATTGGAATATGAGCAAATCTAGGAATTTAGCCATGAAACTTGCACTATTGCATTCATGGTTATTTTCTAAGCAACTTTCATATTTTGAGTTTTACGATCGAAGTTCAAACGAAAAAGTTATAAGTGTTTGAAGTTTCCAATGTGAAAATAATTAACAATGAAAAACAAATAACATTAAATACGGAACCCCACCAGTTGACCCCCTTGTTGGACCATTTAATCGCTAGCAGTCGACCTCCTATTGGGTGGCGGTTGACCGGTTCGAACGTTGCAGTTAGGGTTTGAACCTTAGCCAATGAACTGGATTTAATCATTTTAATCTAAAAGTTATGATTTATTCATGCGCTGCAAATAAATGTCTAACCCTACTTCTCTTTCTATATTTTCTTATCCAAACAGCAAAGCTCCACCATTTTCTCTTCTTCACTACTTTTAGTAATTATAAAATATCATATACAACTATATAATTGGAGAAGAGTAGCAAATAAAAGAGAAGAAGAGAAGGAGCAAATCAAGTACTATGAACAAACGTAATTTTATAATTATAAGTCTATATTCCCCTTAACTCCAAACATCTTCTCAAATCTGTAATTTTAATAGTAAGTATACATTTTGTTATACATATTCTATTGGATTCGAAAGGAAAAGGAGTCAAGTAAAGAAATGGATTCAGATTTGGAGATTTAGAAAACATAAAGGGTGAATGGGAAATTATATGACTTATTTACAACATTGAAATTTATAACATTGGATTTTATTTAGTTATTTTTGCTAAATAACATCCGACGAATTATAGGCTTAAAAATGTATAGGATTATCGCTTACACATTCAATAAAATAGGTAATTGGAATATAAATAGTATGTATAACCTAATCTATAAATTTGAACTCAGTCCAAAATATTTAGAATGTTTGTTTATTCTAGGTCTATAATTAAGTTGTAATTTAGGTAGTCATAGTTGACCAGGAATGTGGAATTTTATGTTTTGATTTATTTAGAGGGATTTCTGTGTCATTTCTTATTCGATTCCAAAATATGTATAAAATAACACCATTTGAATTAACAAAGGATATACTAAAATGAGAAAGAGATGTGCAAAATACACATATTCCTTTCCGTAATTTGCATGGTCTATTTTAATAAAAAAACGAAATAAGAAGAAATTAGGGAAAAGGACAAACATTGACAAAAAATTAGGCTGAAGGACATGAAGTTTTATTTTTAGGCTGAAAGACAATTGCTAGTTATAAATAGCATTATATTCAACTTTTACACTACACAACATACTAATTGTATCTAGCATTATATTCAGTTTTACACTTTACAAAATACTAGTTATAACTAGCATTGTCATTCAGTCTAAAAAACAAACTTGTTGTACTTCAGCCTAATTTTTTAACTTTGTTTGTGCCTATTTTCTTACAAGAAATAATTCCTTATAGTTTCAAACGAAGCAAAGATCTTACTTTTGGTTAATTTATAAAAAGTTATAATGGTTATTCTTTTGAAAAGGCAACTTTGATAAATTAGAACATGGAAAGTAATTTTTCTAGTTTAGAAATTAACAATTAGAAATATAAATAAATAATTTCAAAAATAAAAATATATAAATAGTGTAATTTACGATGATATTCGTGTTGGTTATTAACATCATTGTAATTATAGGACTAGGATTTATGGGCACTAATTATAGATTTAATGTGCAATAAATTTGTCATTAATAGAGAGTTGAAAAGGAATTAAATGAGGACTGATTAGAGATTTTAATATGGAATTTATTAGGAAACTAAATAGGCATAATAGATGGATTTTGAAATTGGTAAATAGATTAAATGAGGATTGATTATAGATAGTCCAATTTTTACATAAATGACCAGTTATTACGGGTAAAAGACATTTATTTGATATTACAAAGAAACCAAAGCCTAAGCATATAAATTAGGAATAATTACATAGAAAACAAATAATATTTAATACTATTAAATAAATGTAGAAGGAAATATAATTTTCATAGTAGAAAATTATATAGCTTCAATTATATGTTTAGAACAAGCGTGAATTAGTGAGCTTAGCCCAATACTTAGGCTTTAGCTGATTTGTTTGGTTTATTGAGTTAGCATGCAAGTTTAGCAGGGTTACACAACGTAATTCTGCCCTTCACCTAGAAGTTACCATTAGTTGTTTATACTTACTTGTGATGTGAGATATCTCCAACGATAGGACCGATGGAGAAGGGATATGCATAGGATGTAGGACATACTACTATGATGGAGATATTAAGCAGCTATTATAAGATTTGTCTCCTCCGTATTTAGGGAGTATTAAATGGCTATGGTTAGCGCTTAGGCATGTTAGTGGACATCTCGGGGAGGGACTGGTTTGGATTTAAGGAATTAAGTACCTATTGCAGAGACTGCCTCTCCTATAAAGAAGCATTAAATGGCCTGAAAAGATTCTTTGCGATGTCAACTAGATAGTAACAGAGTGGAGTCAGCCTTGGGATAGGTATTAAATGATGGAGGCCTGCCTAAAGTGATGGTATTAAATGGCTAGAGTCTGCCTAGTTCCTATTGACAGGGTATTAAGTGGCTTGGGTGCTATCTATTACAATTTTAGGAATGATTGTCAGTAGTTGCATGGGATTAGGAAGTGCATTTGGCCTACATTTGAGGGTAGGTTATAGAGGGTAGACGCGCTAGTAATATCTCAATTATTTTAAAGCCTTATCTAGGTGCCATCAATCTTTTCAGAATCGATCGACTAGCGATTTTTGTTGTGGATGGCCCGCTTTGGGGACTAAGGTATTAAGTTGCCATTGCGGGGTCCACTCTCTTCCTATTTAAGAAGTATTATGTGACGACCCGTCTTTCAATACCCAGAAAGACGTATCATCAATAAGAAAAGAAAGAGATAGAAATGGTAAAGATAGAAAGAAAAGAACAACAATCATCAGAATCTCACAGCGGAAACGAACAAAATATAATATTACACATATCCATTACATAGTTTACATATCAGAGTACACAAAATAATATGTCTTCATTACATTTGACATTTATAAAGGTCTGCTAAACCATACAACCCAAAATACAACATCAAAAGTCACTACAGCGGATAGCGATAGATTAGTACGCCTGGCCTCCAGCTTCCAAAACATTTGCTAATCCCAACCTAATTACTTCGCTACTCATAAAAATTTGAGTACCCAAGAGTATATGAAAAACAAAATAAACTCCGGTCAGACATGGGTCTAGTGTGAGTAAATCAGTTAAAGTTGTTTAACTTTAAAATCATTTTGTAAACAAAAGGTATCACGTAAGACTCCCCACAAATATGTACGGGTAAGTTTTTACCTTACGCTAACCAAAACATTTGATAGGAAATCCAGTGATATTACAATAGGGTCTAGGGTTTTCAAATAAATAGAAAATAGCCGAAATTATTACATGATTAAATTCCAGCTACTAGCCACAAAAGTGGGTAATACAATCAAAACCGAAGGGTCTCGTACGAAAAATGGGTATCCATCAATGGCAGGGCTACTGGGGTACCGCCCGTCACAGTACGGGGCCTAGATCACCGTATCGAGGAGCCACCCTAACTACCCTGCAACACAAGGCCGGAACCATCCTTTACTGGACAACTTCGAACAAGACAACCCCGCAGTTGTGGCCAACAACTGCCCACACAGCCGAAATAATAAGGGACTTCTAGACAGGGGAAAATCTCATCCTACTTGGACATGACCTACTTAGCCTTGTTGCACCTCCCCTGTTTTAGCCATTCCCAGTTGATGAGGCTTGAGGCTACGATTACCTTTAGAGAACACATCTCTTAGAATGCTCATCGTCCACCTGACGATGTTCTGAAAGCATTCAATCTATACAAGTTCGTTCCGGGTTCGAATGAAACCGAAGGCATTATCTCGTTACACTCATTTTGGAATCACCCTCAGAGTTAACGACCATAACCCTTGCATTCTTAAAACTCCATCTCGATCTTCCTTTGAGCTGTCACGACCTAACGTTTAACTTGGATCGATGTGGTTTCCGGAAAAATCAAATTTGATTCCCGATCTCGGTCTCATCGAAATCCAAACGTGTCTTAAAGGACAAGTTGTTTAAATATTTAAACAATTCAATTCAATTCAATTTTAAACATTGAATCCACACAGCATTATCCACTGATAATAACAATCATCCAACTCAGATATATACAAATCTCATCATAGAATATCTCAACTATCATTCAACAGATATCAACCATATTCAGGTATTCAATTTAAACAATCATCCATAAGCAAGCACTTCTTTAATTCATATTAAAATTAATTTAATTAATTAAAATTCAATTAATTACTTAAGAATTAAGCACATTACCTTGCTCAACCAATCATTAATAATTAATCACAATCATTAAATTAATTAATCATTTCTTAATTATCCTCATTATTAATTAATTAATCTTTAATTAATTAACAATCCCTTAATTAACTATTAATTAATTACTATAATTATTCATTAATTAAAACTTGATTTAAAATTTATCATTCCTTAATTGGTTATTAAGTAACCCTTAATTTATAATTAATTAACCTTAATTAATTACAAATTTTAAATTAATTTATCTTAATTACTTAATTAATTATAAATTAATTATCCTTAATTATTTAATTAATTAAATCTTAATCACTAATTAATTATCTATTAATTATAAATTAATTAATATTTAATTACTTTATTAATTAACTCTAATCAATCAATTAATTAATTCTTAATTACTAATTAATTAACCACTTATCACTTAATTAATTAGTTACTAATTACTTATTAATTAATCTTTAATTATTTAATTAGTTAATTATTATTTAATTTAATTCTTAATTATCAAATTATAAATCCCTAATCAATTAATTAAACCTTAATTTATAATTAATTAATCTAAAATAATGAATTAAATTAACCTTGAATACTTTATTAATTAAAATAAACTTTAATTTCAAAACTTAATTAATTTTCAAAACAAAACAATTTAACTAATTACTAAAAATTATTACATAATTAAAACATTCCACTTTGTTTAAAACTAATTACCCTTTTAAAAGTTAACTTAAATGAATATAAAATTCATTTTTGAACTTAACTATCAAATTATAAAATACTCCCAATTAAAATGTTAAATATTTAACAAAGTAGTTTAATTAAAATCTTAAAGTTTTAAAACTTAAACCGCTTTGGAAACCTGATTAAAGCATTATTGGTTCGGGTTCGAACGACCCAAACTCAAGCACTCAAACTCATCCTCTTCTTTCCCCTTTCCATTCCTTAACCAAGCTGTAACTCAAAATATACCCACCTGGAAGAATCAACAGCACAAAATTCCCAGGCACGAAACAACTTAACCCCGAGCCCTACACGAGCCAAAACCCAAATGACCCGTACGTTGCTTCGAGTTACCCCGTCCCACCACACTCACTGACACAATAACGGTCTCGTGCACGTGCATGACTCGCCAAAGCCGTCGCCACCATCCACGACACCACGTGCAGACCTCACATCAACCAACGACATGTCTCCGGCCTTCAATCCCAAATTACACGAGCAAAATCAAAATATAATTGCTCGAACCCATCAGCCAGTATAACTTCTCATCAGAAAATCCCCTTCACCCCACAACGTCGACCACTGATCACTTCGAGATTCCGGCTACAACATCGTACGACCCTGACGTAGCTTCGCCCCAAACCACTCGCGACTCGATCCATCCCTTCGTCCCAGTTAGTCCTATTTCGAACGCGAACTAAAACACAGCACAAACCCTAGTGTCCCAAATTTCGAATCCCCTTATGATTAATTACCACATCCACTATTTTTCTCAAGTTAATCCATCTACAATACAACTTCGCCACAAATTTCAACGCCTAAAACCATCACAGTCACCTGAATTTACTCAAAGTCCACTTTCAGGTTATCAACAAAATTCTCCTTCAATTCCAATTTAAAAATTCTGAATTTTGCCTTAGAAATCATATTATACGAAGTAGATTCAAGATGCAAACATGATTCAACAAAATTCCATACATGATTTTATCATGATATTGAAAATTTCCACTGTATTATCCTGATACAGAAGCTTTCAAACAATTTCTTTTTTTTTGAATAAGTTTTTAAACCTTAATTCTTATTTTAATAAACTTACTTCAAACTTAACAATGATTCGTTAAATAAATTTTGAAGCTTCTGCTTAAATTTTTACTCTGTAACTTGAATTTAAAGTGAAGTGTCAGCAAATTGAACATGCACAGTTACAAAACAATATAAACACCAATTTCATCCATATATTTATACATGCAAGACATTCACTAACTCAAAAATTTCACATGCACAACTTTATTTTACTTAAATTTCTGATAAAAAGAAATTTACTCACTTGATTTGTTTTTAAGCAGAGACCAATTAATTCTGGAAAATGACTGCAGTTTTTAACTTAAAATTGCTTGATCCAATTGTTTGCTTGATGATGCTTTCAATCTTTAAATAAACCAGCACTAATGATGGAAGAACTTTGAATTTTCTTTCAGAAATTTGACTCTTCGGGAAACCTTGGTTTGCAGATTCCTAATGTATATTAATATGCAAATTTTCTCTGTAATTTGCTTTGCATATTGAAGTTTTAGAAATGAGGCTAGAATGTTTGATGAATTTTGGTTAAAGTTGAAAGATTTAAAGAATTTTTTAGATTTTTTAATGAGGAGTGTAATTTTTTCTTGCTTTAGAAAATTTGAATGAGAAAATTGGAGAAAGAATAGGAAATAGTTTTTTTATAGAAAAATTTTGTTTTTATAAAAATTTTAAAGAAAATAATTTAAAAACTTTGGCACTTGTCACTATACCTTGTTAACTTCTTAACACATGTTTTATTGGTGTGATTTAAGTTTAAACAAGTGTACTTTTCATGCAAAAAATTTTTTTAAATGTTTTTACTAATTGATTTTCTAAATTTAAATACATTTCTAATTCATATAAAATCAATTCTTCTTAAAGAAATAAATATAAATCAAATGTTATATCCTAAATAAAATCATGAAAATACCCTTTTAAAATCAAAGTATAATTTAGAATAAAATCAACCTATTTTCGAATCTTTTAATTTAACAAATCAAATTCAATTTAAATTTTCAAATTCAATTTAAAAATCAAATTGATATGAATATAATTTTAACAAATTCATTACCCTTTTGTATATATAGATTTGAATTAAAGTCAATATACATTTACAACCTATTTATTTATTATTGTTTTAAAATAACAATTTATCAACTTAAATTAATTTATTACAAAGATTATCATATTTAAATTAGGTTTGAAATTCCGGAATATCACATTCCTCCCCCCTTAAAAGAATTTCGTCCCCGAAATTTAAACAAAAGATAATCCAAAATTTCATTTTATTCAACACTTCAAGCATACATATCATCCATACATAAGAAATCAACAACAAAACATCCAAACAACAATACATCTAATACAAACACCACTAGCTATCCGGACACATATCTGGATAAGCCTTCCAAAAACTATCCAGAGTCTCCCAGGTCTGGGATCCTCACTCCACTGGACTTTAACAAGCTTTACTGTCTTGCTTCTGAGTTGCCTCTCCTCTTGATCGACAATTCGAACAGGATGTCTGACAACTGATAAGTCCGGCTCAACCTCTAAGTCTTCCTGCACAGCTGGTTCTACAAAAAGAGATGGATCGTGCACATATTTCCGTACATGAGATACGTGAAAAACATTGTGAATTCCAGCCATCCGGACTGGCAATTCAATCCTGTATGCTACGGCACCAATCCTCTCGAGTACTTGGAACGGACCAATGTATCTCGGAGCGAGTTTCCCTGTCTTCCCAAATCTTACGGCTACTTTAATAGGGGAAACTTTGACAAAGACTAAATCACCAATCTTGAACTCCAATTGTCTTCGTCTTTTATCTGCATATTTATTTTGACGATCCTGAGCAGCTCTCATCCTTTGCTTGATAAGCTCGACTTTAGCAGATGCTTCACGGATCAGATATGGTCTAAGCACAATACGGTCTTTCGACTCTATCCAACAAGCTAGGGATCTACACGGCCTTCCATACAGTGCTTCATAAGGAGCCATCTTGATACTTGCTTGGTAATTGTTATTATAAGAGAGTTCCACTAGATGTAGATAGTCTTCCCACGATCCACCAAAATCCAATACACAGGCTCTCAGCATGTCTTCTAGAATTCGATTAAGCCTCTTCGTATGCCCATCTGTTTGGGGATGATATGCTGCACTCAATCTCAAACTTGTTCCCATAGCTGATTGCAATGCCTCCCAGAATTTGCTGGTGAAGATAGGATCTCGATCACTTACAATACTGACTGGAACGCCATGCAATCTGACTATCTCTTTCAAGAAAATTTCTGCCGGTGAAGCTGCAGTACGGGTTGCCTTAACTGGTATAAAATGGGCGCTTTTGGTTAAACGATCCACAATTACCCATATTCCTTCATTTCCCTTCTTTGTTCTAGGAAAACCGTCGATGAAGTCCATCGAAATCATCTCCCACTTCCACATCGGGACCTCCAAAGGTTGTAACAAACCGGCTGGCTTCTGCTGATCTCCTTTAACTTGCTGGCAGATTGCACAACTATTAACGAATCTAGTAATATCCTTCTTCATGCCCGGCCACCAGAAAATCCTTCGCATATCCTTATACATCTTTGATATTCCTGGATGGATATTTAATCTGGAGCGATGACTTTCAGATAAGACTTTCTGCTTCAATTCCTTGAAATTTGGAACATAGATCCTTCCGTTGATCCTTAGTGTCCCTTGGTCATCAATCTCAAAACTAGGACACTGACCCTTCTTAACTCTTCTGATGATTCTTCTTAATTTACTATCAGATTCCTTCTTGCTCGAAATCATTTCCAGAAGAGACGGAACCACTTCCAAAAGAAATAGAACTGCATTTCTGCTAAGAGCGTCTGCCACAACATTCGCCTTTCCCGGGGTATACAGAATATCCAAATCATACGATGCCAAGAACTCGACCTATCGCTGCTGTCTTAGATTAAGATCTTTTTGAGAGAAAAGATGTTTCAACGTTTTGTGATCCGTGAATAACTCAAACTTTTCTCCTAAAAGATAGCGCCTCTAGATTTTTAAAGCAAAAACAATGGCAGCTCTAGATCATGCGTAGCGTTGTTCGTCTTATGTGGCTTCAATTGTCGACTCGCATACGCAATTACCCTACCATTCTGCATAAGCACTGCT
Source organism: Allium cepa (assembly GCA_030765085.1). Lineage (NCBI taxonomy): Eukaryota > Viridiplantae > Streptophyta > Magnoliopsida > Asparagales > Amaryllidaceae > Allium > Allium cepa. The sequence goes on along the minus strand of CM060934.1, from coordinate 204,167,990 downwards.
CCCAATCCAACAATACAGGCATCAGTATACACTTCAAACTTGCTCTTTCCATCTGGAATAGCCAATACAGGAGCACTTGTCAACCTTGCCTTCGGATTCTGAAAAGCTTCTTCACATTCAGGTGTCCACTTGAATTTAGCCCACTTCCTTGTCAGCTTTGTTAGGTGAGAAGAGATCTTAGAATAATCCTTAATCAACTTCCTGTAGTAACCGGCCAATCCCAGAAAACTGCGAACTTCTGTTGGTGTCCGAGGCTGCTTCCACTCTAGAATAGTCTCAACTTTAGCTGGATCTATAGAGATTCCCTTACCAGAAACAATGTGCCCCAAAATTTTTACTTCTGATTTCCAAAAATAACACTTAGAGAACTTCGCCTTCAGAACGTGCCTTCTCAGAGTTTCCAAAACTATTCTCAAGTGTTGCTTGTGCTCTTCTTCCAACTTAGAGTAAACCAAGATATCATCAATGAACACCAAAACAAACTTATTCAAAACATCTCTAAAGACTCGGTTCATCAGATCTACAAAGTAGGCAGGAGCGTTGGTTAACCCGAAAGGCATAACCAACCACTCATAGAAACAATTAGGTCCTCTACATGCAGTTAAGGGAATACTGTCCTCATCTACCCTTAACTGATGGAAACCTGATGCTAAATCTAACTGAGAAAAGACTGATGCTCCATGAAGCTGGTCGAAGAGATCATCAATACAAGGAAGAGGATACTTATTCTGAATGGTCACTTTGTTCAATTCACGATAGTCTACACAGAACCTTAGCGACCCATCCGACTTGGTGACAAAAACTGCAGTAGAGCCCCAACAAGAAAAACTTGGTCTAATCAAACCCTTCCCTAACAGATCTTGAGTTTTCTTCACTAGTTCCTCCCTTTCCCTTGGATCCATCCTCCTACTAGGTTGAATTACGGGTACTGCTCCAGGAACCAAATCTATAGGAAACTCTATTTCTCGGTGCGGTGGCAAACACTTAACTTCCTCGAATACGTCAGAGAAATCCCGGACTACTTCAATATCTTCAACCTCCTCTTGAGAAGTCTCAACTCCATGTAAAAGACTACTAAAGTGAATTCCAGAGTTATCACGCATTACTCTGGCAATCCTACCCTGATCAGTTTCCAATGAAACTGTTCTCTCATCACAATTTAAAACAGCCTTATATTTGTCAAGCCAATCCATTCCTAATATAAGGTCAAAACCCTTAAAATCCAATACATAAGGGTCATAGGAAAAACTATGGGATAGATAGGAGATTCTCAAATCCTTAGAGATCCTATCTAACTTGGTTACCCCTCCTATAGGATTAGATACATATATGGGATTGTCTACGGTACTAGGGGTAAGAAAGAAATTCTCTACACTTTCTAGAGAAATAAAACTTAAAGAAGCACCAGAATCAAACAAGACTTTAATATATTTTCTATTTAAAAGTAAGGTACCTTCTAAAACTCCTTTGCCCTTAGATGGGTTTGATGGTGCACCTTCTAAAGCAAATACTTTGTTCTGCTGGACTTTATGAAGGAGCGGGCAATCTTTAATCATGTGTCCCGGTTGATGGAAGTTAAAGCAAAGAGACTTCTGTACTAAAGCTGACCCTGGTCCACTATAATGATGTCGCTGCTACTGTTGCTTTCTTTCTTGAGGACGGTGATTTGCCAAATGTCCTACTTGATTACAATTATAGCATTTTCGGGGCCCATTGTTGTTTCCAGACTTTTTCTTGTTTTGCTTCTTCCAATTAGGATTGAATTTTCTTTTATTAGGGTTGGAAGAATTTCCTCCAGATGCAGCTACTCGCGCCTCAGATCTTTTGTTCATCAAGTCTTCATATCTTAACGCCATATCAATAAGCTCCACAAAAGACCCTTTCAAATGTGCTGTCATTCTTTCATGATACTCTGGCCTCAACCCTTGGACAAACATCTCGTTCTTCTTAAGAGGGGTATCTATAACTCTTGGACTATAGCAAGATAACTCGTTGAATTTTGTCTCGTATTCAGCTATAGATATGTTTCCTTGTTTCAGATTCAGAAAATATTGATAAAGACGAGTTCTCCCTGCAGCAGGCATGAACTTCTCCTCAAACATCTCCTTAAACTCTTCCCAAGACATATCGTCTTCCGAGACATTAGCAGTCACTGAATTCCACCAGACTGCGGCACCGCCTTGTAACTGCCACAAAGCCATTATTCTCTTCTGCTCATCCGATAACCTCATGCTCTTAAAGATTTTCTCACACGAGCGAAGCCATGCTTGGACTTCTATTATAGTTTCTGACCCTTGAAACGGCTTTCCTCCAAGATTAACAAAGTCCTTGCATATTGCAGCAAAACTGACTGGAGACGATACTGGATTAACAGCCTTATTATCAGTCTGCCCTCTCCTATTACTGGTTGATGCACTTCCTACAACCCTTCCCCTTCGGCCTCTTGAACTCATTCTGGCTACCTGAATAGGTAACCCAGTTAATTCAGATAGGGATATAGTTATATAAGAAAAATTACAAATATGCACTCTCAAGATAGATACTTTTCCAGACCCTAGGTGTTTCTCAACCTTGCTTTGATACCAACTGTGACGACCCGTCTTTCAATACCCAGAAAGACTATCATCAATAAGAAAAGAAAGAGACAGAAATAGAAAAGATAGAAAGAAAAGAACAACGATCATCAGAATCTCACAGCGGAAACGAACAAAATATAATATTACACATATCCATTACATTGTTTACATATCAGAGTACACAAAATAATATGTCTTCATTACATTTGACATTTACAAAGGTCTGCTAAACCATACAACCCAAAATACAACATCAAAAGTCACTATAGCGGATGGAGATAGATAAGTACGCCTGGACTCCAGCACCAGCTTCCAAAACATTTGCTAATCCCAACCTAATTACTTGGCTACTCATAAAAATTTGAGCGCCCAAGAGTTTATGAAAAAGAAAATAAACTCCGAGTCAGACATGGGTCTGGTGTGAGTAAATCAGTTAAAGTTGTTTAATTTTAAAATCATTTTGTAAACAAAAGGTATCACGTAAGACTCCCCACAAATAAATATGGGTAAGTTTTTACCTTACGCCAACCAAAATATTTGATAGGAAATCCAGTGATATTATAATAGGGTCTAGGGTTTTCAAATAAATAGAAAATAGCCGAAATTGTTACATGATTAAATTCCAACTACTAGCCACAAAAGTGGGTAATACAATCAAAACCGTAGGGTCTCGTAGGGAAAATGGGTTTCCATCAATGGCAGGGCTATTGGGGTACCGCCCGTCACAGTATGGGGCCTAGATCACCGTAACGAGGAGCCACCCTAACTCCCCTACAATACATGGCCGAAACCATCCCTTACTGGACAGCTCCGAACAAGACAACCCCGCAGTTGTGGCCAACAACTGTCCACACAGCCGAAATAATAAGGGACATCTAGACAGGGGAAAATCTCGTCCTACTTGGGCATGACCCACTTAGCCTTGCTACACCTCCCCTGGTTTAGCCATTCCCGGTTGATGAGGCTTGAGGCTACAATTACCTTCAGAGAACACATCTCTTAGAATGCTCATCGTCCACCTGACGATGTTCTGAAAGCATTCGATCCATACAAGTTCGTTCCGGGTTCGAACGAAACCGAAGGCATTATCTCGTTACACTCATTTTGGAATCACCCTCAGAGTTAACGACAATAACCCTTGCATTCTAAAAACTCCATCTCGATCTTCCTTTGAGATGTCACGACCTAACGGTTAACTTGGACCGATGTGGCTTTCGGAAAAATCAAATTTGATTCCTGATCCCGGTCTCATCGAAATCCAAACGTGTCTTAAAAGCCAAGTTGTTTAAATATTTAAACAATTCAATTCAATTCGGTTTTAAACATTGAATCCATAAAGCATTATCCACAGATAATAACAATCATCCAACTCAGATATATACAAATCACATCATAGAATATCTCAACTATCATTCAACAGATATCAACCATATTCAGATATTCAATTTAAACAATCATCCATAAGCAAGCACTTCTTTAATTCATATTAAAATTAATTTAATTAATTAAAATTAAATTAATTACTTAAGAATTAATCACATTACCTTGCTCAACCACTCATTAATTAATTAATCACAATCATCTAATTAATTAATCACTTCTTAATTATCCTCATTATTAATTAATTAATCTTTAATTAATAAACAGTCCTTTAATTAACTATTAATTAATTACTATAATTATTCATTAATTAAAACTTGATTTAAAATTTATCATTCCTTAATTGGTTGTTAATTAACCCTTAATTTATAATAAATTAACCTTAATTAATTACAAATTTTAAATTAATTTATATTAATTACTTAATTAATTATAAATTAATTATCCTTAATTATTTAATTAATTAAATCTTAACCACTAATTAATTATCTATTAATTATAAATTAATAAATGTTTAATTACTTTATTAATTAACTCTAATCAATTAATTAATTAATTCTTAACTACTAATTAATTAATCACTTATCACTTAATTAATTAGTTACTAATTAATTATTAACTAATATTAAATTATTTAATTAGTTAGTTATTAGTTATTATTTAATTTAATTCTTAATTATCAAATTATAAATCCCTAATCAATTAATTAAACCTTAATTTATAATTAATCAATCTAAAATTATGAATTAAATTAACCTTGAATACTTTATTAATTAAAATAAACTTTAATTCAAACTTAATTAATTTTGAAAACAAAACAATTTAATTAATTACTAAAAATTATTACATAATTAAAACATTCCACTTTGTTTAAAACTAATTACCCTTTTAAAAATTAACTTAAATGAATATAAAATCATTTTTGAACTTGACTATCAAATTATAAAATACTTCCAATTAAAATGTTAAATATTTAACAAAGTAGTTTAATTAAAATCTTAAAGTTTTAAAACTTAAACCACTTTGGAAACCTGATTAAAGCATTACTGGTTCGGGTTCGAACGACCCAAACTCAAACACTCAAACTCATCCTCTTCTTTCCCCTTTCCATTCCTTAACAAAGCTGTAACTCAAAATTTACCCACCTGGAAGAATCAACAGCACAAAATTCCCAGGCACGAAACAATTTAACCCCGAGCCCTACACGAGCCAAAACCCAAACGACTCGTACGTTGCTTCGATTTACCCCGTCCCACCACACTCACTGACACGATCACGGTCTCGTGCACGTGCACGACTCGCCGACGCCGTCGCCACCATCGACGACGCCATGCGCAGACCCCACATCAACCAACGACACGTCTCCGGCCTTCAATCCCCAATTACACGAGCTAAATCAAAATATGATTGCTCGAACCCATCAGCTGGTATAACCACTCATCAGAATGTCCCCTTCACCCTACAACGTCGACCACTGATCACTTCGAGATTCCGGCCACAACATTTTACGACCCTGACGCAGCTTCGCCCCAAACCACTCGCGACTCGATCCATCCCTTCGTCCCCAGTTAGTCCTATTTCGAACGCGAACAAGAACACAGCACAAACCCTAGTCTCCCCAATTTCGAATCCCCTAATGATTAATTATCACATCCACTATTTTTATCAAGTTAATCCATCTACAATACAACTTCGCCCCAAATTTCAAAGCCTAAAACCATCACAGTCACCTGAATTTGCTCAAAGTCCACTTTCAGGTTATTAACAAAATTCTCCTTCAATTCCAATTTAAAAATTCTAAATTTTTCCTTAAAAATCATGTTATACGAAGTAGATTCAAGATGCAAACATGATTCAACAAAATTCCATACATGGTTTTATCATGATATTAAAAATTTCCACTGTATTATCCTGATACAGAAGATTTCAAACAAATTTCTTTTTTTTGAATAAGTTTTTAAACCTTAATTCTTATTTTAATAAACTTACTTCAAACATAACAATGATTCGTTAAATAAATTTTGAAGCTTCTGCTTAAATTTTTACTCTGTAACTTGAATTTACAGTGAAGCATCAGCAAATTGAACATGCACAGTTATAAAACAATATAAACACCAATTTCATCCATATATTTATACATGCAAGACATTCACTAACTCAAAAATTTCACATGCACAACTTTACTTTACTTAAATTTCTGATAAAAAGAAATTTACTCACCTGAAAGTATTTTAAGCAGAGATCAATTAATTCTGGAAAATGACTATAGTTTTTAACTTAAAATTATTTGATCCAATTGTTTGCTTGATGATTCTTTCAATCTTTAAATAAACCAGCACTAATAATGGAAGAACTTTGAATTTTCGTTTAGAAATTTGATTCTTTAGGAAACCTTGATTTGCATATTCCTAGTGTATAATAATATGCAGATTTTCTCCGTAATCTGCTTTACAGATTGAAGTTTTAGAAATGAGGATAGAATGTTTGATGAATTTTGGTTAAAGTTGAAAGATTTGAATTTTTCAGATTTGTTAATGAGGAGTGTGATTTTTTCTTGCTTTAGAAAATTTGAATGAGGAAATTGGAGAAAGAATAGGAAATAGTTTTTTTTTAGAGAAAAATTTTGTTTTTATAAAAATTTTAAAGAAAATAAATTAAAAACTTTGACACTTGTCACTATACCTTGTTAACTTCTTAACACTTGTTTTATTGGTGTGATTTAAATTTAAACAAGTGTACTTTTCATGCAAAAAGAAATTTAAAATGTTTTTACTAATTGATTTTCTAAATTTAAATACATTTCTAATTCATATAAAATCAATTCTTCTTAAAGAAATAAATATAAATCAAATGTTATATCCTAAATAAAATCATGAAAATACCCTTTTAAAATCAAAGTATAATTTAGAATAAAATCAACCTATTTTTGAATCTTTTAATTTAACAAATCAAATTCAAATTAAATTTTCAAATTCAATTTAAAAATCAAATTGATATGAATATAATTTTAACAAATTCATTTACCTTTTGTATATATAGATTTTAATTAAAATCAATATACATTTACAACCTATTTATTTATTATTGTTTTAAAATAACAATTTATCAACTTAAATTAATTTATTACAAAGATTATCATATTTAAATTGGGTTTGAAATTTCGGAATATCACATATTACGTGGTCGGGGTTTTGTTTAGTGTAATGGTTAAATATATTTGTGGATAGGCATGTACTTATAGTTGTACCTTGGAGAAGGTTAGGTTAGACATATCGTATGCGTATATAATTTTTAATGGATTAGCTGTAAATAATTAACATAACACTTAAATGGAAACCAATCGACATAAATTAATGAGATGGGTAAGTATGTAATTTTTCAATCATCAGAAAATTATTCTGACCCTCCTCCTCATAACAACCCTTAGGTTAGATTTAGAAGGACTAAATACTGGAGCAAGAAGGGAAATGCAGATGGTGAAGTCTTCTTATTTATGCTTGGTGCATACAAAGAAACTAAATATTCAAGGAATGATATTACAAGGTAGCAGCCCTAGTCAATACATATGTTCTATTACATTTCTCAATTTTGCGGTGAGTCTATATTATTCACTCTTTGATATGCTTGCACTAAACCAGAAAAGTCCATTCGTGGCCTTGTAAAATTGCTGCCAAAACTTTTAGTAGCTTTTCGGTAAACCCTGCAATACAACATGCAACTAAGAGTCTGAAACTTTTTGAAGTTGTAGAAACACTACCAAAACTTGACCTATTGTAGGGTTTTAAAACCGCTACAAAAAGTTTTAGACTTTTAGGTGCATGTCGTATCGTGGTGTTTACTGAAACATTACTAAAAATTTTGGTAGCGTTTTATCGACGCAAAAAAGTCATATCGCAACTATTTACATTTATTTCCGCAGCGTTTATAAAACGCTGGTAAAAGTAATTAACTGTTTTGTAGCATACTATGCATACTACCATTTCCTGTTAATGGCTTGTACCATTTCCCACCATCGCTCTCATAATAGTCTAATTAAAACCAACAACGAGTCACATAATTGTTGTATTCAAATCAACAATTAATCAATCAATCACATAATCATGTATTCAAACAGTTGAAAAAACACGTTCATCACATAATCAAATATACTATCTTTCTCATAATAGTTTTTTCAACAAAATGAGAAAATTCACATAAAATCCATAACCATTCATAAACAAGTTTACATAACAAGTGCTAACAAAATGTTATAGTATATATAACAATTAAAGCCATGTTCATTACTTGATTACCCATAATTCTTTGCTGCAGTTGGCCTTTTCTCTATAGAGTTAATTACTTGTAGACAAGTTTAACAATCAATAGATGATTATGAAACTGTTTTGCATATTTAAATCATATCAAACATTCTCAGTTAAATTCTATTAAATTTAAATAATTTTTATAAAATTTAGTTATCTTAGTTAAATTTTTATAAAACTTGGTTAATTTTACAATAAACTTATTTACTTTTTAGAAACTTATTAACTTAGTTAAATTTAATAAAATTTAATTAATTTGTACAATGGGGCATTTCACTAGAAGGACAAACTTTGCAGTCCAATTAGTTTCTAGGACACACATCCATAGAAATTAATTTCATGGCCAACGTCAGTAGCATAATTACTTTTAAGGACAAATTAAGCAGTCCAATTACTTTCAAGGACAAAATTTCATAGGTTTTTAGGCCCTTAGAAATTAATTATTTTTCATTTTGTCCTTAAAAGTAACTATTTTAGTTGTGTGTCCTAGAAACTAATTGCACTTGCTAAAGAGGCCGTTGTGGCTAATTTCCACTTGTATAAATTTAATTAATTTTTATAAAACATAGTTAAATTATATAAAAATTTGTTAATTTTTGAAATTTTGGTTAATCTTTAAAATTTTGATTAATTTTTATAAAAATTTGTTAAATTTTATAAAGCTCGGTTAACTTATTTATAACTTTATTTATATTAACTAAAAATTATTAATTATCTCAATTGTTAAAACTTAAATGTCATAACTTATAGCTTATATTTTAATTAACTTATACTTATAAATTATCTCAAACTTAAATTTGCTCAACTTAGGTAACTTTTATAAATTATCTCAAACTTATAAATTTTTCATAAACTTAGTTAATTTATTATTATTATTGTAAACTTAGTTATATTATTATTATTATTATTGTAAACTTAATTAATTTTTTTAAAACTTACTTATTATTTTATAGAACTAAGTTAACTTAGTTAATTTTATAAACTTGGTTTTATTTATTGTTGTTGTTATTAGTTATAAAACTTAGTTGACTTGGTTAATTTATTATTATTATAAACTTAGTTAACTTTTATCAAACTATAGTTTGTTATTATTATAAACTTAGTTATTTTTTTTACCAAACTTAGTTTATTATTATTATAAAGTTGTTAATTTTTGTAATGATTAGTTACTTTTATAAACGTATTTTTATAAAATTAAGTTAATTTATTCAAATATTGTTTATTATTATTATTATTAAACTTATAAATTATATTAATTGCCAAAACTTATAATATTTTTTATAAGCTTAGTTGTTTTATTATTATTATTACTGTAAACTTGGTTATTTTATTATTATTATTATAAACTTAGTTAATTTTATAAATTTATTTAACTTCTTATTTAACTTAGTTGATTTTTATAAACTTAGTTTTTGTCATTATTGTTGTTGATTATAACACTTAATTGACTTAGTTAATTTATTATTATTATAAGCATGGTTAATTTTTATCAAAATATTATTATCATTGTTATTATTATTATAAACTCGATTATTTTTTTTATCAAACTTAGTTTATTATTACTACTACTATTATCACAACCATTATTATAAAGTTGTTAATTTTTATAAAACTTAGTTAATTTATTCAATCTGTTGTTTATTGTTATTATCATAAACATAGCTAATTTTTATAAACTTTGTTAATGCTTATCAAACTTAGTTAATTTTTTTACTAGAGCTATTAATAGCAACATATCGTGTACATTTCATATTCATTTATTTAGTAGGTCTGTGGGTGTGGCATAATAACATAATATTGGTACAACGGTATTATATGATTTATCATCCATGAATCTTTGCTTCACAGTTCCAGTTTTGGTTTCCAAGAATAGCTTGATTTATCATCTATGAAATATAACAAAATTCAACAGACTGAAGTTAAAGAACTTGTATAGGTACATGTGTAATTGATGTTTATAAAGAAAACGATGTATAAAGAAGAAAAAACCCAACACTAGGACTCCAAAAGATGGTACTTTAATTTGCAACTCCAAAATTTGATGATAGAAGGTGATTTGAATGATTAGATTTGGTAGAAATATCTAACCTGAACTGAAATTGCACCAGGAAAAGGATACAAGGTGATTCGAATAACTCAATTTTAAGAAAGCTCTTAAGCAGTTTTTGAAAAGCAAGAGCAAAGAGCTCACTTTATTAACTAATGAAATATTACAACCAAAGAAAATGACCTACAAGCAAAAACAATTACACAACCATGACCAGATTACAAATCAAGACTAGATTACACCCAACCACACTATGACCAGATTACAACCATGAACACATACATGACCAGAATATAATTAGAGAAATTGACTTACAACCATGACCAGATTACAAACAGAAAAAAGGCTTAAACATCAAACAACAGTTACATAACAACTACATTGGAATAACAAGGCAGCAGCATTGAAACCAAGAAATCAAGATGGCTTCAGGAAAGAAAAGCAATGCAAGCAAAACCTAAGCCACCAAACAGAATAACCATCAGCATATAAGGCTTCACTCTGTAAATTCTTCACTCTGAAAATGCTTCACTCTGTAAATGCTTCACCAAACAGACATAACAGGCAACTTCCATATGAAAAACAGCATAACAGTGAAAGCTTCACTCTGTAAATGCTTTCAGAAACCTCTCTTGCCAAACTTAAAAAGAATCAGTAAACAGCAAAGTGAACAACTGAGAACTATAAAGAAAATAATAATAATCTTAACAAGTATCAGTTCTTAAAAACCAAAGAATATTCCTGTGAATCTGAGCAAACAATTGTGAGGAATTCCTTATACTGTTACCAAAAATTCTATTATTTCTCTCTTGCCATACTACATAAACCAATCTTTTAAGCATCTTTAGCAGAAGCTTTGTCTGACTTGATTTCCATCTAGTTGCCTTGAAGATATTGAACTATTCAATAGGACTTAAAGTTGAAGGTTTGTAAAATCCACAAGATGATAATAATCTATACCAGATTTGAAAAACAAAAGGACACTCAAAGAATAAATGTGTGTTACATTCTATACCAGTCTTACAAAAAACACACATATTCTCTGAGATAATACCAATTCTACAAAGTTTATCCTTGGTATTTAATGCATTAGCCATCACTTTCCATAACAGTAAATTTTCTTTAGCACTGCCACCTATTTTCCAAATTCTTGTATACCATGGAAAAAGAGAACCATTATCACAGAGAAATTTGTAAACAAGCTTAATTGAAAAAGTCTTCCCAGACCATACTAGCACATTATTAGATCTTAATGTAGGATATTTTGAAATGATGTTCCATAATTGTCTTAATTGAAAAGAGCTTGTGTAAGGCAAAACTAAATTGCCATCATGAATAAAATCAACAACCTTAGCCTGTTCAACTATACCAGAAATATTTCTCAAATTGTAATCAACAATTGAACTAAGGATTAAGCCTTGTTTAGACCAGGGAGAGTGCCAAAAAGACAAGTCCTTAATTAGATCATGATTACATTGAATTAAAGGAATAAATGTTTCTCTAAGCTTCAAAATACACCTCCAACTCCAACTACAACTTTGAGGAATTGGCATAGTCCAAAAAATTTTCCTACCAATAAGATTATGATTAACCCATTGTGACCGAAGATTGTTGTCAGATGTAAAAATTTTATTGAAATAGACAGATATAGCAGCTCTGTTCCATTGAAAGATATTTGTTATTCCAAGACCACCATGTTTCTTTGCTTCAAAAAGTTTATAGAAAGAAATTGGAATTAATTTCCTAGTAAATGGATCACCATGCCATAAGAATTTATTAAGAGCGCTAGTAATCATATTAATAAGCTTAGCTGGAAGAATATAATGCCTTGTCCAATATGTAGTCATGGCTACAGCTATTGACTGAACTATGGTTAGCCTACCAGCTTGTGAAAGTTTTCCAACAGGCCATAAGTGAAGTTTTTCAATGATCTTTTCAAACAGTGGCATGCAATCTTGCTTAGTAATTCTAGATTTAATCAAAGGCAGACCCAAATAGAAAGAATTTCTAGGCAGTTCTTGAAGAACAGAAAGATTAATAATAGCATTCTTATCCAATGGACTTAATCCAGCAACTAAAATATTAGATTTAGCCAAATTAATTTGAAGTCCAGTGATAGAGTGAAAAAGCTTCAGAGTTGAGAGAATGCATTGAATATTATCATGAGTGGGCTTTGTAAAAACAACCAAGTCATCAGCAAAAAGGAGATGAGTAATAAGTGGTTGCTTACATTTTGGATGCAACTGAAAAACTCCTTTAAAAACAAGTTCCTTGAACATAGAATTAAGAAGCTCCATGACAATTATAAACAAATAGGCAGAAATAGGGTCACCTTGCCTAACACCATGTTTACCCTTAAAATAACCATATAGACCACCATCTCTCAAAATAGAATACATAGGAGAAGAAATACAAGTATAAATCCAAGCTAAGAATGGTTTTGGAAAATTCATTTTGGACATAACTGCTAAAATAGAATTCCAATGCACAGAATCAAAAGCCTTCCTAATATCTAATTTTAACATACACCTTGGAGAAATGGTTTTCCTTTCATAACCAAACAACAATTATTGAGTCAATAAAATGTTATCACTAATAGATCTACCAGTGATGTAAGCAGCTTGATTAATGGAGATAATAGATGGCAGTACAAGTTGAAGTCTGTTAGCTAAAATCTTTGAGATGATCTTATAGATGATATTACAACATGAAATAGGCCTAAAATCAGTGACAGATGTTGGATTTACAATTTTAGGAATCAAAGCTATTGCAGTAGCAGATAAACCAGCAGGAAGCTTGTTATGAAGAAAAAAGAATTTGATTGCCTTAACAATATCTGGTCCAATAATATTCCAACTATGTTGAATGAAATAAGCATTATAGCCATCCGGTCCTCCACAACTATTACTATCCAAACTGAACACCGCATTCCTAATTTCATCTTCAGTTATTATACTAATCAGAGAATTGTTTAGTGCATTGTCACTTCCGAGTTTTTGTCCAAGTGCATTCTCAACGCTAGCCATTTCAAGTACGATTCTCACCATTTCAAGTACTTATAATTTGATGCTCCATGAAAACTCCCGAGATGGCAGAAACATCATCTAGATTTGTACGGTATATTTAAATAAGTTACCAACGCTGTTGACATTAATATTCTACATCCAAGTTAAGAGGAAAATATTAGCGATCTCTGAATGAAGCATTCATGAGGTTTACTACTGAATCCATGAACTGCATAAAAAATACAAATACACTATGTCATCAACTACCATATGAAAGTTATCGAGCATGGACAAGCTTATAAAAAATGCCTTGATGGATAGTATATCCTCTATCATATTCTACTGTTAGACAGAAGGTATTATTTTGGTTCCATCTATATCCCAAGGGGAAAAACACCCACACCATAAGAATAATACAACACCGTTGTAATAAATGGTGAAGTCCATATAGTTCATAGAAATGACCATACTTACAACCATGTACAGTTTTTAGAAGGATTTCTGGTGCCAAATAAATTGGTGTGCCAACTGCATAAAACTTCCTTTTCTCTCGTTAATTTAATTTTTCAAATTCGGCTACCTAAGGTTCTTCTTCACCCAGCAGTGATGTCCCCCTAATAAAAGACCTGATAAATCGTCTATAATATTTATGAGACCAACTTTGAATGTCCAAAATCAGCTAACAATACAAGGTAGGCAAGTAGATTGCCAATGATAATATTAACAAATACAAGTTACTTTATAGGATAAAATTATTTTACACAATCCTAAAGTGGTGCTACATAATATCAGTGTATTAATACTGTTTTAAAAGAGCAAGAAAATAATAGGTAATAGCATCCCATCAATATCAAAGTCCGGTAAGGAATTGAGGATTGTGACGACTCGGAATTTTGGAGATTTGAAATTGGAAAATTTAAAATGATTTTAAATATTTAAAAGGTTAATTTTAATTTAAATTTCAAATATCTCCATTTATTGGATAATTAAATTATTGAATTTAATAAGTGGAAACTGGGTAAAGTATTGAATCTGGAATTTAAAGCATGTAAAAAAATTTCAATGGCTTATAAAATTTATACTATTAGTACAGAAGTTGATAGAACTTTTAAAATTAAATTTAAAAGTATTGTGTTCAGTTTTGAAAATATATCGTGTAAATTGACATTTAAAAATAGCATTCCGAGGCACAGTCTTGGATTTCGACGAAACCAGTTTCGTTGGATCCGTAATATTTTATTATTGTCGTATTTAAATTTTTGTAGCGTTTGGAGTTAGGTGGCCGTATGATATATAAATGCGCTGAAATCTACATCTAAAATTTAATATAATAATTAAGTCCAAAAAACTATCTTCTCCATACGGTCGAATTAGGACTCAAAACCCTTTCCATTGCGTTTGAAACAGGGGTATAACATATGAACGCCAGGCGGCATGCCTCGGTGGAAGTCGAAATTTTAAGTTACGATTTCGAGATAATTTAAATTTAAATATATATATGTATATATTGTTGATTGACATATATCAACGTCGGACCTTTTTGGCCTTCATCTCAAAGGACGTTGTAGCTTGGAAATTCCTACACGTAAAGAATTTCATGCACGCCAACCCCTCTTAAAAGAACACGTCTCCCTCTTAAAAGAACACGTCTCCTGCATCATCTAACATGTGCATTTTTCTTGTTTCCTTAATACTTTTTAAAACGTAAAACAGTCGAAAATATACAGAAAGGAAAAAAGAGGAGATTAATGGCCGAACGATTTTTTTCTCTTCAAGTTAGAAATCGCGACTTTCCTTTCAAATTTAAGATTCGTAATCAAACAAGTTCGATCGATAATCAAAATAGGGAAAGGAATCACGCGTCCTTCTGCTGTTAAACCTTATCGAGTCGATTCTGTGATTGCGGGTTGGTTCGTGCATCGGTGGAAAGGGGATTGCGAGCGAGCTAGGGCGGTGATGCAAGATGGAGCTCGAGGTCACGGTCGAACGGCTTGGGGCTGTTCGATTTAGGGAGTGGAGGTAGGATTGATGACGACTGGTCGCGAGCTGGATGCGATTGGCGATGGGGTTTTGGTCGCGATTTTGCGATGTCGACGAAGGAGTGGGGCGCGGCAGTCCACGCGAGCATGATTTGGAGGAGATGGCGCAGGCATTTTTGGATTTGGGGAAGAAGCTGCTTGTTGGGCCGGTTCGATTTTAAGGGTATGGGCTCTGTTTCTATTATACAAAAATACATATAAACGTACATTCATATTTCAATTTATATATATATAATTATATATATGGGAAGACAATATATATATATATATATATATATATATATATACACAGGATTTTGGGAAAAAGGTAGATTTTTTTAAATGTTTGAAGGATTTATATAAAAAAATTGATTTTGGAATCTCTATATACTATTATATAAGTATATATTGGTAGTTTCAAAAAGGAAAATAAATATACATATATGCGTTTTAAATTTACTAGTTTGTTTTAGAAGAAAGTATTATGATGATTAACTTGTTAATTAACTTATTTAATTATTTTAGCCACTATAAACTATTCAAGGGGAAATTAGTTTAAATTAAATTAGTAAATAGTAATTGTCTGTTCGATTATTTAAAATGCTCATAAAACATGTAATGTTTATACAAGGTCTAAAATAGTGGAGTGGCAAGCCGATTTGGAGTGGACTACAAACAATAAAATCAAAGGTGAGTTAATCTCACTCAACTTGGAATTTATGTAATTAATTTTAAGTAGTAAAATTAATTATTGGTTGATGGGTTGAATTTGATGATTATTACCAGTTTGGGTGATATTATATATATTGTAGTGTGTATAAATATATATATTGAAGTGATTGATATTCCCGCATTATATAGCGAATGAGACCCCATGCGCCCTGTGTAATAGCGTATGACCCTTATACCGCGATCCCCCTCGAAGTGGATTGTTAGTTTTATATTGTGCTAACATCTGCGGATGCAGGGAAACAGGTTGGAGGGATCCAACTGGATTCCTCAAAATATTGGAACTTATTTTCATATTCGGTGATATATTTTATTTGATAACCTATGATAGATTATATTGATTATGTTGGGAATTGAAAATATTGAATGCTATGAGTTTGCTGAATATATTTTGGGTATATTGAGATATCAAAAATGTAAAGATTGGATTTTGAAGGAAAATAAAGAGGGAATTCTAAGTAAAGTAAATATAGTGAAATTGGATAAATTAAAGGAATGAATTTGGGAAAGAATAAAAGTTTGATATTAAAATCTTATCGAATAAATTTCGAGTATGAAAAAAAAAGATTTTTGAATAAATGGAAATAATTAATTTTTGATGACTTAAGTTATGTTGTTTAAAAATTAAAGAAATCAATTTGAATTAAGGATTTCAAATGGTTTGGGGAAAATAAAGGGAGAATTTTAAAATGAAGTATGAAATTGATATTTCATATTTAAATAAGATTTTAAATCGTAATAAAAGGATGAATCTGAAATTAATGGGTTTTGGAATAGATTTGGGTTAGTAAAGGAATTTATTTTAAAATGGAGTTAATTTTGGAAATCGATTTGGGAATCGATTAAGTGTTGAAACTGTGATTGAAAAGAGAATGAGATTATAGAATTTATAAACGGGGTTTATAAATAAAGTGAATATTTAACATTTATAAATCAAGTGAATATTTAGATAATTTGGAAGTATAAATTCATGGTGGGAATTTATATGGAAAGGGTGATTTGTTTTAAAAATAAATAGTGGTTTATTTTTAAAAGTGTGGAAAAGAAAATTTATGGGATTGGGACGTAAATTAAACTGAAATAAATCGAGCAGGATTTATAAATGATTAGATGGCTATATTTAAATGGAAATTGTATTTCCCTGAAAAGCCAAGTATATTTTCAAAGAAAGATTTCCAAGTATAAATTAGAGGTTTTAAAGTGGTTTTAAAAGAATGTTTTAGAAATAAATCATTACTAAGTGGTTTAAAAATATTTAAAAGTAAATAGTTATTAAGTTAATTATATAAGTAAATTATTTTAAAGGTTTAACTAGTATTATGATTTAAAGGATAATTATTTAATATTTATACCTTATAGAATAACTTTTATTCTAAAGTTAGTTTTGGCTTAAGTTTTACATGAGAAATTATTATAAAATTTCATAATTAGTATTTAAAATAAAGTGTTCTAAGTAGTTTTTATTTTAAATGTTTTAAAGTATATATTTTTGGATAAAGTGATTTAAATTATTTATAAATCTAAAGTATTAAGACTTGGTTATTTTCAGTGGAAACAAAACAATCGGGTGGAAATTTATTCCGCGAGAGAAAAAGTGATTTGAAAACTAATTTTAAAGGGTTAATGTGTAGAAAAATATCTTGCGAAGATATTTTGAAATAAATAATTTGGAAAATTATTAAGGATCGATGGTTGTTTGTGGATGTTATTTGATAGTTAAATAACCGACTATCAATAGTGGTTAATGCGTTAATCGTTTCAAAGAGACTGAAATCGGATTTAATTATCCGAAACCACTTCGATCCGCTTTGAACGTTTGCGAATGAAGACCGTGAAGATGATAAAGACATTGATTCGGTTTGTTCTGACCCTGGGCAACTTGTATGGATGAATGCAATCAGACCACCGTCAGGGGGACGATAAGCTTTCTAAGTGAATGTGTGTTAGGTAACACATAGCCCCAAGACTCATCAATCGGGAATGGCTAAAACAAGTTAGGTGCAGCAAGGCTAAGTGGTTAGCAACTAATTAGGGTAAGGTCATCCCTGTCTAGATGTCCCTTTTTATTCGGTTGTGTGGGTGGTTGTTGATCCCAACCG
The DNA here is from genome assembly GCA_030765085.1 of Allium cepa. Lineage (NCBI taxonomy): Eukaryota > Viridiplantae > Streptophyta > Magnoliopsida > Asparagales > Amaryllidaceae > Allium > Allium cepa. Next base: position 204,149,835 of record CM060934.1, on the reverse strand, counting down.
CGGGGTGATCTTATTCGGACTACCCAGTAATGGGTAGCTCCGGTCTTGTGTTGCAAGGGATCGGGAGGGATTCTCGGTACGTTGATCTAGATCAAGTACTGTGACGGGCAGTAGCCCAGTAGCCCTGCCATTGTATGGAATCCAATCTCCAATAAGCGACTGTACAGTTTTGATTATGCCCAACTATGCTGGAACGTGAGATGCAAACATTTCAGCTAGATTCTATTTTACTTTCAATCGACACTTATAATATCAGACGAATTTGATAGAAAATGTTTTGGTTATTATAAGGTAATAACCCGACATGTTTATTTGTGGCGTGGTCTTACGAAATACCTTTGATTTCAAAGGATTTTGAAAACTTTAATAATCCAATTGGATGTGTTTTCTTACGTTGGTTTTCCAAACTGACTTGGGGGTTATTTTACTATAATGCTCGGGTCAGACCGAGTATTATAGATACATGATGAGATGCTGTGGAGCTCTGGAGACGAGTTGGATGGCGAGACGTATCACACGTACTTGATGTATATTCCGCTGTGCAGTATAAGTTATGTATTCAGTTGTGTGGGGACAAGTTGATATAACTGTCAAGTATTTTTCTATTGATTGTGCTGTACTCTGATGATGTAATGTATAAAACAGATATAGTTCTTTTTGTATAAAGATCAGTTATTATCTATTATATATTGTTCCGCTGTGATTGTGAGATTCTAATGTTGTTTTGTTTTCTCTTCTTTTACCTCCTTCTTCTTTAACCTTAGTGGTTTGTATTCGTCCACTTTGAGTTGATCTGAGGGAGAATATTGTCGACTGAAAGGGATACGGATTTGCGAGCCGTTACAGTGGTGTCAGAGCTGAAAGTTAAGCGAGAACCTTGGCTTTGCTGAGAATTACTCATTAGAGATAGAGTCAGTAGTACTCTAGAATGAGTTTGAGTGTATTAATAGATATAAGCACGTATTTGTTAGTGAATATAAATTTTTTTATATTGTGTTGACTTATTGGTTAAGTGTTTATGAATTCTAGTCGGTACAGTTTGGACAACTATGTCGATAATGATTTCTAAACACTTAAAATAGGCAAACCGACATAGTATTGTTTTGAAATAGGGTAATTGAAATTGCTTAAAATTATTTTTGTATATAATAATAAATATTTTTTTTAAGTTATCATAAGAATATATGGTTGCTTGGTTGTTAAGAAGTGATAATATTAAGCTATTATCATTATTGTTACGAGAATTAAATAAGAAATTGAAATCATGAACAAAAGCCAAGGAAATAAATTCATATAACATAATAAAATTTTAAATGTGAATTATAAATGTGATTTATAATTGGAAGGAGATAAAATTCCAGAGTATTATTTGACTATAAATTGAAGGGTTTGAAATTTTGAAATTTGGGAAATTTAGTTTCCTTTGGGTTGAAAATGATTTTCAAAAAGGCTTTGGAAAAATAATAGCGATATTATTTCATAAATATTTTTGAATTGAATATGAAATCTGGTGAGATTCGGAATTGAAAATATTTGAAAATATTTTGGAATGAATAAAGCAATGAGCTTACTTCAGTCGCTGGAAAATAACTTCGATGATGACTGCAGCATCATCGATGTTCATTTTCGAGTTTCCAAGAGAGGAATTGCTGCCTAAATGTTTTAAAATTTGAGTTTTTGCAAAGTTGGGTTGGTTTTAAAATTCAATATATAATTTGATACCAAAGGATTTTGGATATAGTTGATTTCAAAGGCGATTTTGAAATGTTGAGAAATTGTTTAAAACTCTACGAGTTTAATTAAAAATATTTATGGAGATATAAATAATTTTGGGAACTTATAAAATTTGAAATTGTTAGAATAAAATAAAATTTAACATAAATAAGAGTTAAACCAAAAATAAGTATGAAAACGAAATAAGTTATTAAGATTGTAAAAAAAATGGGTAGAGGAACAAACGAATTTTCATTTGTAAGAAAATGAATTGAAAATTAATATTGAAATTCAATATGAATTATGAAGTTGAAGAATTAGTTCGAAGCAGACTAAAATAATTAAAGTTCGGAAAGAAAATCCATTGAGATTTAAAATAAATTGGTAAGTGGAACTAATTAAAGAAATGATTAATTAAATATGGTTTGAGATGAGACAAATAGAATGTAATGTTTAAAAATGAAAGGTAAATTGAATTCATATGGAATTGGAGATCCAATTCGAATAAAAATAGATATAAACCAAAATGGTGAAGTGAAAATAAATATAAGAAGTGTGTAACTATTCATATTAAATTTAAGAAAGGGATGGTGAAATTCTTAAGTAAATTTGGTTTTGGGAAAAATATTCCAAGTTAATATTTGAATGAAGATTTAATAAAAGTGGTGAAAAGGAAAGCTTTGGATAAGTGGATGAAAATCAAAATAAAGGTGAATAAAAGAAAGTTGATTTAGCTAATAATTAGTGGAGATAAATATATAGGATGTACGTATATTATTCTATTCGCATAACGATTTGATCCAGATTTGAGCATAGAATTTCGAGATGGTGATATCGATCCGACTTAGGATTTTTCATTCGATTTTCGACGGCGAACCCTGGATATGGATTTTTGATTGGTTTTGAAATTCTCTATCAAAGTATATGTCTATGCAAGTAGAATAACAAAATCTGATCAAGAAACCATATCTGAGTCCGCACTAGGAAGTCGGGTGGACGATACTAGTTCGGAAGTGAAATTGTGTGATCGAGTGAGTGATCAGATTTGATATTGCGTACGGGTGATATATGTATATCGTACATGCTTGAATGAAATAGGTATTGAAAATTTTGAAAAGAAATGAATTAAATGATTTTGAATTCTATGATTGGATATTATTGCTAAGTAGGATATATATTGTTTTAAAAGCAAAATGTAAAATTGGTTTGGTTTCAAAGGATAAATTTGAATTTGCCGATAAAAAGGTATGTGTTTAAATTGTCATATGAAATTTGATGGTTTTCTGATCTAGCCACTAGGCATTGGTTTCTTTTGAAGTTGGGGGACCCGTAGAGGCATTTTGTGGTTGTACCGATCTAGCCGCGCAGAGGAGATGCTGACGAAATTTTTCGAAAATTTAGGGAGTTAGAAAATTTTGATAATTTAAAATTTTGTTTTAAATTTAAATTTGAGTAAGTAATATTGTTTGGAAACTATTGAAGAGTTTGGAAAGTTAGTAAGGGTGATAGTGTGACTTTAATAAAAAGATTATTTTGGAGAGTCATTGAAAACCTTTTGGTTTTGGGAGGTTATTAAAAACTATTTGGATTGGGAAAATAGTTAACGGGTTATGGTTCATTCTTCTTAACTAGTAATTTCGAGGACGAAATTCTTTTAAAGAGGGAGAAATGCGACGACCTAGAATTTTGGACATTTGAAATTTGAATATTTAAATTGATTTTAAATATTTAAAAGGTTAATTTTAACGTAAATTTCAAATATCTCCATTTATTGGATAATTAAATTATTGAATTAATAAGTGGAAATTGGGTAAATTATTGAATCTGGAATTTAGAGCTTGTTAAAAATATTGCAATGGCTTATAAAATTTATATTAATAGTACTGAAGGTGATAGAACTTTTAAAATTGAATTTAAAAGTATTATGTTCAGCTTTGAAAATATATCGTTTAAATTGACATTTAAAAAATAGCCTTCCGAGGCACAGTCTCGGATTTCGAGAAACCAATTCCATTGGATCCATAATATTGTATTATTATTGGATTTAAATTTTTGTACAATTTGGAGTTATCGGGTGGCCCTAGGATATATAAACGCACTGAAATCTATATCGAAAATTCAATATAGTAATTGAGTCCAAAAAGCTATCTTCTCCATACACTCGAATTATGACACGAAACTTTTTCCATTACGTTCTAAATAGGGTTATAACATTATGAACGCCTGGCGGCACGCCTCGGTAGGAGGTCGAAATTTTAAGTTACGATTTCTAGACAACTTAAATTTAAATTTAAATATACATATATATAGAGATTTTTCTGATTGACATATACCAACATCAGACCATTTTGGTCTTCATCTCAAATGACGTTGTAGCTTGGAAATTCCTACACGTAAAGAATTTCATGCACGCCAACTCCTTTTAAAAGAAACTTCTCCTGCATCATCTAACACGTGCATTTTTCTTGTTTCCTTTATGCTTTTTAAAACATAAAACAGTCGAAAATATACAGAATGGAAGAAAAAAGAAGACTAATGGTCGAACGATTTCTTTTCTTTTCAAGATAGAAATCGCGGCTTTCCTTTCAAATTTAAGATTTGTAATCAAACAAGTTCGTTCGATAATCAACAGAGAGAAGGAAATCATGCATCCTTCTACCGTTAAACCTTCTCGAATCGATTCTGAGGTCGCGGGTTGGTTCGTGTGACGGTGGTAGGGATTGCGAGCAATCTAGGGCGGCAATGCAAGATGGAGCTCGAGGTCACGATAAAAGGGCTTGGGGATGTTCGATTTAGGGAGTGGAGATAGAATTGATGACTAGTCGCGAGCTAGATGCGGTCGGCGACGGGGTTTTGGTCGCAGTTTCGCGATGTCATGAAGGAATGGGGCGCGTTAGTGCACGCAAGCACGATTTGAAGGAGCTTGCGCAGGCATTTTTGGATTTGGGGAAGAAGCTGCTTGCTAGGCCAGTTCGATTTTAAGGGTATGGGCTCTGTTTCTATTATACAAAAAATATATAAAGATATATTCATATGTATGTATGTATGTATGTATGTATGTATGTATGGGCAAACAGTAAAAATATATATATATATATATATATAAACAGGATTTTGGAAAAAAGGTAGATTTTTTTAAATTTTGAAGGATTTATATAAAAATTGATTTTGGAATCTCTATAGACTATTTTATAAGTATATGTAGGTAGTTTCAAAAAGGAAAATAAATATACATATATACATTTTAAATTTACTAGTTTGTTTTAGAATAAAGTATTATGATAATTAACTAGTTAATTAACCTATTTAATTATTTTAGCCACAAAAACTATTCAAAAGGAAATTATTTTAAATTAAATTAATACATATTAATTGACTGTTCGATTATTTAAAATGTTAATAAAGCATGTAATGTTTATACAAGGCCTAAAATAGTTGAGAGGCAAACCGATTTGGAGCGGATTGCAAATAGTAAAATCAAAGGTGAGTTAATCTCATTCAACTTGGAATTTATGGAATTAGTTTTAAGTAGTAAAATTAATTATTGGTTAATGGTTGAATTTGATGATTATTATCAATTTGGGTGATATTATATATATATAATATATATATATATATATATATATATATATATATATATATTAGAGTGATTGATATTCCCGCATTATATAGCAGATGAGGCCCTATGCGCTCCGCATAATAGCGGATGACCCTTATACCGCGATATCCCCCTCGAAGTGGGATTGGTATTTTTATATTATTCTAACATCTAGGGATGTAGGAAAACAGGTTCGAGGGATCCAACTGGATTCCTCAAAATATAGGAATTTATTTTCATATTCGATGATATGTTTTATTTGATAATCTGTGATAGATTATATTGATTATATTGAATTGAAAATATAGAATGTTATGGGTTTGCTGAATATATTTTGGGTATATTGAGAAATCAAAAATATAAAGATTGGATTTTAAAGGAAAATAAAGAGGGAATTCTAGGTAAAGGAAATATAGTGAAATTGAATAAATTAAAGGAATGAATTTGGGAAAGAATAAAAGTTTGATTTTAAAATCCTATCGACTAAATTTCAAGTATGGAAAAAAAAAGATTTTTGAATAAATGGAAATAGTGAAATTTTGAGGACCTAAGTTATACTGTTTAAAAATTAAAGAAATTAATTTAAATTCAGGCTTTCAAATGGTTTGGGGGAAATAAAGGGAGAATTTTGAAATGAAGTATGAAATTGATATTTTAGATTTAAATAAGATTTTAAATCGTAATAAAAGGATGGATATGAAATTGATAGGTTTTGGAATAGATTTGGGTCAGTAAAGGAATTTATTTTAAAATGGAACTAATTTGGAAAATCAATTTGGGAAGCGATTAAGTGTTGAAACTGGGATTAAAAAGAGAATGAGATTATGGAATTTAAAAATGGGGTTTTTAAATAAAGCGAATATTTATCTGTGGATAATTTGGAAGTATAAATTCATGGTGGGAATGTTTAAGGAAAGGGTAATTTGTTTTAAAAATAAATAGTGGTTTATTTTTAAAAGTGTGGAAAAGAAAATTTACGGGATTGGGACGTAAATTAAACCAGAATAAATCGAGCACGATTTATAAATGATTAGATGGCTATATTTAAATGGAAAGTGTATTTCACTGAAAAGCTAAGTTTATTTTCAAAGAAAGATTTTCAAATATAAGTTGGAGGTTTTAAAGTGGTTTTAAAAGAATGTTTTTGAAAGAAATTATTATTTAGTGGTTTTAAAATTTTGAAAAGTAAATATTTATTAAGTTAATTATATAAGTAAATTATTTTAAAGGTTTAACTAGTATTATGATTTAAAGGATAATTATTTAATATTTATACCTTATAGAATAAATTTTATTTAAAGTTGGTTTTGGCTTAAGTTTTACATGAGAAATTATTATAAATTTCAATAACTAGTATTTTAAATAAAGTGTTATAAGTATTTTTTATTTTAAGTGTTTTAAAGTGTATTTTTTGGATAAAGTGATTTAAATTATTTAAAAATCAAAAGTACTAAGACTTGGTGATTTTCAATGGAAATAAAAAAATTGGGTGGAAATTTATTCTGCAAGACAAAAGTGATTTGAAAACTATTTTCAAAGGGTTGAAGTGTAGAAAAAAATCTTGCGAAGATATTTTGGAATAAATAATTTAGGAAATTATTAAGGACTGATGGTTGTTTGTGGATGTTATTTGATAGTCAAATAAACGACTATCAATAGTGGCCAATGCGCTGATCGTTTCGAAGAGTCCGGGATCGGATTTAATTATCCGAAAACCACTTCGATTCGATTTGAACGTTTACGAATGAAGGCAGTGAAGATGATGATGACGGTGATTCGAGTTGTCCAGACCCAGGGCAACTTGTATGGATGAATGATATCAGACCATCGTCAAGGGGACGTGAGCATTCTAAGTGAATGTGCGCTAAAAAGGTAACGCATAGTCTCGAGCCTCATCAACCGGAAATGGCTAAAACAGGGGAGGTGCAGCAAGGCTAAGTGGCTAGCAACCAATTAGGGTAAGGTCATCCCTGTCTAGATGTCCCTTTTTATTCGGCTGTGTGGGTGGTTGCTGATCCAAACCGCAGGGTGATCTTATTTGGACTATCCAGTAAGGGGTAGCTCCGATCTTGTGTTGCAAGGGATTAGGAGGGATCCTTAGTACGCTGATCTAGACCAGGTAATGTGACGGACGGTACCCTACTAGCCCTGCTATTGTATGGAATCCAATCTCCAATAAGCGCCTGTACGGTTTTGATTGTACCCAACTATGCTAGAACATGAGATGCAAGCATTTCAGGTAGATTCTATTTTACTTTCAATAGACACTATTATAATATCAAATGAATCTGATAGAAAATGTTTTGGTTATCGTAAGGTAATAACCTGACATGTTTATTTATGTCGTGATTTTACGAGATACCTTTGATTTCAAAGGATTTTGAAAACTTCAATAATCCAATTGGACAATTTTTCTCACGCTGGTTTTCCAGACTGACTCGAGTGTTATTTTACGATAATGCTCGGGTTAGGCCGAGTATTAAAGATACAAGATGAGATGCTGTGGAGCTCACGCGACGAGCTGGATGGTGAGACGTATCACACGTACTTGATGTATATTCCGCTATGCACTATTAGCTATGTATTCAGTTGTGTGGAGAAAAGTTAATATAACTATTCTGCATTTTGCTATTGATTTTGTTGTACTTTAATGATGTAATGTATAAAACAGATATAGTTCTTTTTGTATAAAGATCAGTTATTATCTATTATATATTGTTACGCTGCGATTGTAAGATTCTGATGTTGTTTTGTTTTCTCTTCTTCTACCTCCTTCTTCTTTAACCCTAATGGTTTGTATTCCGTCCACTTTGAGGTTATCTGATGGAGAATATTGTCGACTCAAAGGGGTACAGATTTGCAGGCCGTTACAAGGGTTATTAAAAAAGTACACATTATATGTATGGCGGCCATTATTATTGAAATACGTAACATGGGTATATTGGAGACTGAATTGCAAAAAACTCGGTCAATTAATCTTATATCAAACAACATAATTGTTGTTACTGTTATACCTTAATATGGCTATCATGTACCATTAATAACTTGTCCAATTTTGAAACTCGATGTACCACTCACAAGGAATGTAGATATTCTAAAGCAAGAACTTGAAAAAGAGTTTGTAGAGTGAGTAAAATGCATTTTATACATTTTTCTATCAAAAGAATTTAACTTGAAAGTTCGGTTATATACACACAAGCAACATCTTCGTCTAAGCAACCTAAATTCCCTAGCGATGAATACAGTTCTCCACTATCTAAGCATTCCATCACAAGATAATAATTTTCTCGATAAGTAAATGAATAATAAAGCATATCTTATCAAGTTGATATACCCCATAAAAGAAAGATCGGTTGAAAGCATTCATGAAAAAAACATAAATAAACAGTATCCATGACCAATTCTTAACAAAAAAGGGTTTCAGACTTATGTTAAATTATCTCATTCAGCCGATATGCTTTCCACAGCATTTTTGCAAATCATGTCTTCTTTTTTAAGAACTTGCATAGAAATTTTATAGATGTGAGTGGAATGGATAAACTAATTTCACAAGCCATCACCATGGTAGTGGAATGCAATCGAATAAGTACCATTCAATAAACATACTGAAAGTTCGATTCCTAATCACCATGAAAATAACTTGAAATAGGTAAACAATATTGTTATTCATTGGGACATACCTTAATAATAAATAAACAGGCTGAAAGTTCAATAATTGATCACCATGAAAATAACTTGAAATAGGAAAATAATGTTATTCATTGGGATTGTAACGACCGAAATTTTCGACCTCGAAAATTTCGACAGTAATACGTTCACTATAGAGGTGTCGAGCATCCGAACATCGGAAATTCCAGATTGTTAGGGTTAAGAAGAAAGAGGTAGAAGAAGAAACTGAAAACAAAACACAGAATCTCACATTCACAATGGATTAAAATATAATATCAAATAATAGCATTTATGCAAAGAAAAGCCGTATCTGTCAATTTATATACAATACATCAATGTACAACCATACACACATAAACTGGACAGTTATAATTAACTTGTCCCATAATACAAACAATGATACACAGCGAGATATACTCTATACGTTCCTGCCATCAACTCGCCACCTGAGCTTCCAAATGTCCCTATATGAAAATCAATAATACTTGGTCTGACCCAAGCATTACAACATAGTAACACCCGGGTCAGGCTGAAAACCAGCATGAGTAAACCCAAATAATTTGAAATGCTAAGTTATGAAACATAGTTGCAAACTAGGGTAACTCATACCTCATTATGAATTCTTATCTTGTTATAATCAATACCTACTTCACAAAATTATATCTAAGAATTGTTACTCGGTTTAAATGGCCATGTTGCTTCAATTGTTTCATTCCAGCCTGTTTGATTCTACAATCAAAATTCATAAAGAATTATTGTAGTTACTAATCGAAGTGGTTTCGGGTATTTGTTGATACCCGACCCCGGTCCCTTCGAATCTAATGTCATCTTTAATCCAAGTTGTTCAAGTGAAACGATTCAAATTTAAATACAGGATGCCTACACACAGCAATACATCACCGATAAATACCCCACATTATCACAGTTCAATCCAACATATGATATCATAGAACATCAAAACTTTATCAGACTAAAGACATTAATTCAAACTTCAATACAATTTTAATCATCTATAAGCAAGATTAATTTGTCACCCAATCTAATAAATTTAATTAACACAAAATAAATTAATTTCCTTTAAATCCTGCTTAATTAACATTAGTTAAACAACTTAATTAATTATTAAAATTAATTTATTCTTATTTAATCAATTTAATCATTCACATTAATTAACCTTTAATTACTTACATTAATAATCACATTAATTAATGATTCTTTAATTATAATTAATGAATTACCCCTTAAGTAATTTTCATTAAGCAATTACCCTTTTATTACATTAATTAATTATTCTTTAGTTACTGATTAATGATCCTTAATTACTAATTAATTAATCTCTAATTATTAATTAATTAATCCTTTAATTGTTGATTAATTATATTTAATAATTAATTAGCCTTTAATTATTTAAATAAATTAATTATCCTTTAATTATATTAGTTAAGTATCTTTAATTAATTTCATTAGGCAATTATCCCTTAATTGCTTACTTAATCACATGCTTTTATTTTTAAAACAAATAGACGTTTAATTAAATAATTACTTAGTATTTAATTATTCAATACTAAATCGATTTACTTTAAAAAATTATTCTTGTTTAATAATGCTTTGAAAACTTGTTACCAAATTTACTATTGTTATGGAACTTGGTTAATACTTTGGAATCTTGTTTATCTTCTTTTATTTAAGCTTAGCTAACATATAAAAGAACCCGAACCATGACCTCAAATTCCCGATTCCAACTCCACCAAATCACATCACTTCCCACTCGATAAAACTCGAGTACGACTCAAGACTGACCCGAAGCATTCCTTTCTTCCCCGAAACTCTTGCAACACTACTATCATCAGATACGAGATGACCCCTGTGCACGTGTACGCCGGCGATGATCCACCGAGTTCCCCACCAACCATCTTCACAACCCACGTCTGGCCACCGTACTAATTCTATCTACCCAGAATTCTCAATTTCGACCCAGATTAAAATCTTGAACTCACGAACACAAGAAGGAATGAACGAACCACCCTCAAACACCTCGTCTTCGCCATTCCAACCACCATCAACCACCATATTCCGTCGAATTTAGCGCCACGACCTCCTCTTTACTTTACCCCTAGACCGCACCCTTCCCTTATCTCCTCACCATCGCCATTGATGCCGAACTGAAGCCCAAAGTTCCCATTGTTAAACCCTATTTCCCCCACGAGCCGTCACCAAACTATTTAGTTGAGTGAACTACCATTTTTCCTGTGCTCCTCCCCCTTCGAACCTTCTCCTGACCAAGCCCAAACCCCCAACGTTGGTCGCCTCACCGAAATTTGATTTAATACCCAATTCCATTTAACTTTCGATTTCTTCCTCCATATTTAAATAAAAACCCTCAAATCAAGTCAAAAATTCAAGTTTTCCCAATACGAATCTAGTGCTGTAATCCAATCATAGAATTTAGATGATCGGTTTTATGATTTAAAAAGAGTTTCACTGTAATTTTTTATTTTCGAAATATTTACTTAATATATTTACTTGAAACTATTTTTAAAAATGAATTTACATTTTTACAACCATTTTCTCTTTTATGATCATAGCCAGAAAAAGATTGGAAAGAAAGGAAATGATTTTTGAATTTGATTTGGTCTGTAAACTAAGAACAGAGGTGTATATATATATACAGAGGCATACAGAGGATTTCTCAGTGATTCAACTATATTTCCAAACAAAATACATCTATACATCCATACAAATCATATTATTACCAAAATTTTATCACATGCACAAGTAAATAATGATGAATTTAACTTAACAGTTTAAAGTTTGCTCACTGTTTTATGAAAAATAGAGAACAGTTTCTATGCTTGATCTGGAACTGTTGAATTTGAAATGATCTGAAGCTGATCTCTGAATTGAATCTTCTTGTTATTTGATCACATTGAAAATAGTTGAAGTTAACCTTGAATCTTCTCAGGTTGAAAACTGATGTTTTGAAGTGTTGTAGTTTTGATTTTCTTTTTAGTTTAGTTTTTTATGTTGAAGAAAAAAGAAAGAAAGGATTTGAGAAATTATGTATAGCCTGCTTTTATTCTCTAAATACTTATTAATATATTTAAAATTTTAAAATAAAATTGCTTTCCACTTTTTTAATTGCAATATACTAAGCTTACACATGTATTTTGCATGAGTTCATTATTTTACAAATGTTAAATGTATGTATTATTATCTTACAAGTGTTTAAACTCTTATTCTATTAATTACTTATGTTTTATAAATTATGAATCATGTTTTTATTAATTACTATATGTATTTATATTTATTTTTGTGTGCAATGTTTTATTATAAATTTATATATAAACCACATTTAGGAAATGTATGTTTCAAAAAGAAAGTATATTTAAACCTTTTTATTAAAATTTATTCAAATTTTGAAATATAACATATTAAGTGTTTTAAATATATAGAGCTTATCTTTAAATGTCTCTTTGAGATTTTTTCAAATCCAAACTATAGCTTTCACATCACAATATATATTTATATACATATATATTGTAATTAGAAATATCCTATGTAAATTTTGACATTATATATATATATATATATATATATATATATATCCACACATTTACAAACTTCCATATATTCAACTCCTCATGGCATATATACACACACATTATACACACTTATATACCTATATATGTATATACTTATAATTTCAAATATTAAAAAGTTTTGCATATATCTATTTATATAAATTCATTAATTTCATATAAGGTTTATCATTTTATAATTCAACACTTATTATGGTTTCAAATCCATTTATATACATCCAGGTATTTTTAATTATCTGAATTTTATTTATTTACCTAAATAAATTAGTATCTCAAAAGTAAAACCCGGTTAAATCTCTAATTATCAGATGTCTAAAAATCCGGGTTATCACATTCCTTCCCCTTAGAATCTTTTCGTCCTCGAAAAGGTACGAAGCCATGATTGATTAAAATGCTTATTATCAGTCAAATTACTCTTTGATCATTTTCAACTATAAACTCTTTTATTAAGAATTTTTAAAACACTTTAAAATCTATATAATATTACCAAAATTGTTTTATAAAAATACTTTTTATAACTCGATGTCTCAACAAGTCCTTCCTTCATTCTTACAGAATTTCAGTCATACGTTGATCAAGCGTAGGACTGAAAATCTATAAGTACTTGGTAAATCTGTTTTCAACACCCAGTGAAAATACTTTGAAAACATTTATGAAAATATAGAAAACAATTTTTGAGAATATAGGAAACATTTTTGGTGAGAATGCTCTGGAAATCATAACCCCTTCCACGGTGGCAGTTAACCCAATGGTTACTTTGCCATCCTGGCAAAATCCGTAGAAAACTGTAGGCACTCCGCTCCCCTCGATTACGCCATGGAACCCGCCAAAGATTGCAGCTACACCCGGGTTTTATGTCGCCATCATGGCAAAAACCCATGTAAGTGTAGGCATCAGCACTCTCGAATTTCGCCGCCAAATTAGACTTCGCCACTTCTACATATATCGCAGACTACTTCAGTCGAGTCCTAATGTAGCCTGTAGGCACTCACTGCCACATGAATTTCGCTATGTCTTCATAGATCGCAGTCTACCAATGTTACGTTGCCATCACGGCAAAATCAAACGTAGACCGTTGGCTCTTAATGCCACACGACTTCGGCTATGGTCCACAGTAGATCGCAGTGATCAAGTTACACTATCGTCTTAGCATAACCCTAATGTCTCTGTTGGCATCAGCGCCCTCGACTTTCGCTACCCACGCACAATCCTCAGGAACTTCAATTTGTCCGGACTTCCTCCCAGGATCAATTTTAGAGCCTCCCCCTTAGGGCTCAAGGAAGAACCACCCCTAGATCTCATATAGATTCATTTCATAGGAGCGCGTTTTTCCCCATAGCCAATCTCAAAATATTTTATACTATACACATATAATATCTTCAAATCATACCCTTTATAATTCACATAAAAAATCTCCTTTACACAAAATCGATATCTCAAAACGATAGTTCCAAACTTGGCTTTCCAAATTTCCAAAATTGATTTTTTCCAAAAATCAAAAGCCTTTCCAGAATCCATGGGTTCCAAAACCTTTTTCCAAAATCATTCTCATCAAAACATTCATTTATATATAGATATATATAATCTTGAAAAATATTTGGACTACTTCATATTTATATAAGTTACCTTTATACTACAAATATTTTTCAAAGATCTTTTCTTCTACCTATAGATTCAACAAGGGGAGTTTATCATATATAAAAATATATATACATATATATACTTCATTTATGCCCAATCAAATATTCAAGTTTGATTTCTTTAAAAAGTTATTTGCTCCACTACTTGTTTTTTATAAAATGAATTTCAGTTCTAGTGATATCCAACTTCCGCTTTTATTCATCATATACTTTTCAAAATACACTTCTCCATTTCAAAAATCAATTTTACATTTCCTTTCAAAATCTTCAATATCTATTTCATTCAAGCATGTACGATGTACATATATTGCCTGTACGCAATATCTAATTCGATCGCTCCTCGTTCACATAATTTCTCTTTCGAACTAGTATCATCCACCCGACTTCCTAGTGTGGACTCAGATCTAGTTCCTTGATCAGAAACCATCATTCTCCTTGCATAGCCCTAACTATGATGGAGAATTTCCAGTACCAATCAAAAATTCATATCCAGTGTTCGCTGTCGAAAATCAAGTGAAAAATCCCAACTCGGATCAATATACTATCTCAAAATTCTGCGCTCGAAACTGGATCAAATCATTATACGAATAGAATAACATACATACATCCAACATATCATTTTCATTGATTATTAGCTAAATCAATTTTCTTTCTATTCACCTTCATTTTGATTCTATTCACTTATTCACAACAGCTTCCGTTCTTGTTTCAATTGGTATTTAATTATAAACAGTTTGCGCTCTGACCAGCTTGAATTTAGAAAATAGCTTGAAAAAAAGTTTAAAATAGATAAGTAGTTGTAAAATAGTAATTAGTTGTAAAATAGCAGTAAAATAGTATAAGATAGTTTGGGTTTTAAACAGAAAGGTTGTATAGTAAATAGCTAGGAAAATAGGTTTAAAATAGTTTGTACTAAAACAATTTATTCAAAAATAGTTTCAGAGTCAAACTGGTTCAGTTTCCCAATTTCCCATTCCAATCATTCTTCAATTTCCACTTCCATTTAAATTGATTCAATTTCAATTTAATTTGAATTAACTTCAATTCCATTCCCAAATTCAAATCAATTCCCATTTGAATTTTAAACTTATTCAACTTCAATCTCTCATCCAATTAATTCAATTCAAATTTACTTCGGGTGAGCGTGAGTGTTATTTTATGTTAATAGTTAAAGTTTTAACAAGTTTAAAAAAGGAAGTCTCGGGCTGGACTCGGGTAAGAACTGGGTTGAACCCCAAGTAAATTTATAAAAGTTTAAAATATAAATAAAGGAAAGTTTTAAAACTTAAAATAAATCAAGTTTAAACAAATTTTAAAATCAATTTTAATAAATGTTTTTAAATAATTGATTTAAGGAAGTTATATGATTTATTTTACTTAAATTGATTTAGTCGAATTCTTAAGTTATTTTAAACTTAATTTAAAAATATAATTAAATAGTTAAATTAAAAGATAAAATGTTTTAAATTTATGTGTTAATGATAATTGAATAATTAATAAAGATAAATGTTTTATCCTAAATTTAACTAAGATTTTGGGTAATAACAGATTAATTAAATTAATGAAATAATTAAAGAGAAATTAATTAATTAATGAGTAAGGATTAATTAGTTAATAATTAAGGTTTGTAAATTAATCTCTGTAATTAAGGATTAATTAATTGGTAATTAGGATTAATTAATTTGTAATTAAAGATTAATAAATTAATAATTAATAATTTATTAATTAATAATTAGGGTTAATTAATTATTGATTCTGAATTAGTTAATTAATAATTAATGAATAATCAATCAGTAATTAAAGATTAATTAATTTTCGAAAATTTCGGGTCGTTACAAGGATACACCTTAATAGCAAATAGGTCGCCTGTTGTTCTTCTCTTTGCCAAAGACACAGCCAAACATCCCTTGGCTGATAGGCTTTAGTGTCTTAAAGACATCAATAGAAGTTTTATCTTTGTGTATTGGGTGCACACGACTTCTGCAACAGCCCGCATTTTTACGATTGAATATTTAAATAATTTATTTTAATGTTTTATCGTTAGTCGGATTTTAGTCCGAAAAGCTACTTTTTGCATACGGTTGAATTAGGACTCCGGACCACTTCCTTTGGGTCCAAAACGCCGTTTGCGATCTTTTTGAGTATAAACTTTGATATGTTTGGAGTTAGTGGAATTTTGCCACTTTTTCACTTTGGGCTTTGGGTTTAGTTTAGCCCATTAGCCTAAACTATTAACTCTAGCTCAACCCCCTCTTCCCTTCATAACTTCACTTTCATTTCCTAACACTCAAGCTTCATCAAAAATGGAGGGAGGAATGGGAAATTAAAACTTCAAACCCTAGTTCATTTGCAAATCCAACATCTAACTCCAAATTCAAAGAGAAGCCATTGATTCAAGCTTCTTATGTTGAGATTTGTGACAACCGACTTTCTTACCATAGAAAATTGCATCATTTTTAAGAAAGAAAGGGATAGAAAAGAGAAAAGAAAGAAGAGAAGAAAGAAACAACATCAGAATCTAACAGCGGAACGAATAAACTATATTAATAACATAGATATTACATAGTTTACAACCATATCAGAGTTACACAGATATACAACACATACTAGATAGTTATAAACACCTGTTTAGTTTTACAACTAAATACAGCACAAGAAAGAACTCAAAGACAACAACTCAGAGACAACACAGAACACACAACGGAATACTAGATATCTAACGCAGAAGCCTCCTACTCCATTGCTCCTCCACAATTCGTCAAAGCTAACCTGAATCCTAACCTGAATTCCCTTGACTACTCATAAAAATTTGAGTATCCAAGAGTTTATGAAAAATAAAAATAAACTCCAGGTCAGACATGGGTCTGGTGTGAGTAACAGGTTAAAGTTGCTTAACTTTTAAAAAAACTTTTGAAAAGAAAGGTATCACGTAAGACTTCCCACACATAAACATGGAAAAGTTTTTACCTTACGCTAACCAAAACATTTGATAGGCAATCAGACGATATTATAATAGTGTCTAGGGTTTTCAAATAAATAAGAAATAGCCGAAATTGTTACATGATTAAATTCCAGCTACTAGCCACAAAAGTGGGTAATACAATCAAAACCGTTGGCACTTATTGGATTTTGGATTCCATACAATGGCAGGGCTACTGGGGTACCGCCCGTCACAGTACGTGGCCTAGATCACCATACCGAGGAGCCACCCTAACTCCCCTGCAACACAAGGCCGGACCCATTCCTTACTGAATAGTTCCGAACAAGATAACCCCGACGGTTGGAGCTCAAAACCGTCCACACAGCCGAAATAAAAGGGACCTCTAGACAGGGGTAAATCTCGCTCTCCAGTGGGTGCGACCCACGAAGCCTTGCTGCACCTCCCTGTTTTAGCCATTCCCAGTTGATGAGGCTTGTGGCTACGATTACCTTTATAGAATATATCATCTTAGAATGCTCATCGTCCACCTAACAATGTTCTGAAAGCATTCAATCCATACAAGTTCGTTCCGGGTTCGAACGAAACCGAAGGCATTATCTCGTTACACTCGTTTTGGAATCACCCTCAGAGTTAACGATGATAACCCTTGCACTCTAAACCACCATCTCGAATCTATAAGTACTATTCCGTCAACTCATTACGGAATCACCCACAGAGTTATACTGACTCATAGTCCTTACACCTCGAGTCTTCACAAGCTCCACTTTGATTCACGACCTAACGTTATTTGGAATCGATGTTGTTTTCGGATATCCAAATATGGAAACCTGATCCCGGTCTCATCGAAATCCAAAGCGTGTCTTTTAAGTCCAAGTTGTTTTAAAGGTTTAAAACAATTCAACTATCTATATACATTCAGATAGATAACTTATAAATCATAACTGATAATCAACATTATCACATAACAGGTAACCCACATTATCAATATCAAATAGATATTCCATATAATACCATCACAATAGATAACCTATGTTATCATCACAATACAATCAAGACATTCATACCACACAATATCATTCATCTAATTACTGAGATCACAAAGCATCCAAGACAATCAATGACATCCATCCATACATAAGCAAGGATTCACTCATACCACAATATAATTAATTTAAAATGAATTAAATTAACTATCTCTATCTCTAATTAATTTAAAATGAATTAAATTAATTACCCCATCTTTAATTAATTTAAAATAAATTAAATTAATTACTTCATCAAATTATAACTTGCTTTCTCAATCATTTTATTGATTACAATCAGTTAATTAATCATTATTAATTACCTTAATTAATCACTTTTGATTAATTATCCTTGATTATATTCATGTAATTATCCTTAATTAATTCCACAAATTAATTCTTCTTAAACAAACAGTAATTAACCTTTAATTATTTCAATTAATTAATTAATCATAATTAATTACATTTATCCTTAATTAATTACATTAATTAATTACCTTTAATTGATCTTAATTAATCAACTTTAATTACATCATTAATTAAAATAATTAATGATCTTTAATTATTCCTTAAATTAATTACCTTAAGTGATTAACTCATAATTTTTAATCATCCAGATTAATTACATCTAGTTATTAACTAACTTAATTACTTTATTAACACAAATTTAACTATTCCTTAATTAGTTCCTTAATTAATCCCTTGATTAATTAATAAGTAATTAAACCAAATTACTTCATACTTAAACATCTCCACTTAATTACAACCATGTAATTATTAATTAATTACTTAACTAAGTAAATTTCCAAATCATTAATTGCATTAAGTAATTATCTTTAAAACCAAAGTGTTTAAAATTAATTAAACTTAATTAATTAAAATAAACAATCATATTAACTAAATTAATTACATTAAGTAATTAATTTCTTAACTACTTTTAGTAATTATACTCAAACCATTCACAATTGATTATTATTAAATTAATTAATTTAATTAATTATAAAAAAATTAACTATATTAATTAATTGTTAAATAATCCTGGTTAATGACCTTCATTAACCCTTCTCTAATTATTTTCTTTAAGTAATTAACTTAAATTAATTACAAATTAAATTATCTTTAATCATTCATTAATTAAAGTTAATTAATCTTGATTTAAAACTTAATCACATAACCATTAATATTCATTCATCATTAATTTAATTTTTTAATTAATGATCTTAATTATAAATTGATTAATCATTAATCACTTATTAATTCCAAATTTAATTAATGAATTAAATTAATTCATTAATCTTAATTACCTTGTTAATTAATTCTAAAACATAAATCTTAATTTAAAACTTTAAGATAAAACATAACTTAATTATGTTTTAAACAATTTAATTAAATCAAAGTACCCTTGAAATTACTTTAAACTTCCATTTAAAATACAAGTTTAAATTAAAAATAATTTAAACTTAACAAAGTTTGAAAATTTTAAAACTTATTTAAAATTCCAAGACAAAACAAAAGTTTGACTTAAAAATGAAATCATAAGAAATTTGAAGTTAAATCCATTTCAAAATTTTGGAAATTCAATTCATTCTTAGTTTAAACTTTCAAATTTAAATCTTCTTTTTAAAATTTAGAATTTCCAGATTTAAAATTAATCTGTAAATCTTACTCATATTTTGAAAACCTTAATATTTAAAGTTTTAAACTATTTACCAAAATGAAATAGTTAATTAAGATAAATTTTGAAACTTTTATTTTATTTTAAAAACTGGGATTTAAATTCAAATTAGAAATTCAAACTTGAATTAAATTTTAAACCTAAACCTTACTTAAAACCTAAAACTACAGATTTTAAAAGTTTAAAACCCAGATTTAAAAAAAAAGAAACAGGTTTTCAAAACATGGAATTTACAGTTTAACACGAGAAACTCAAATCCTACTTCGAGTTATCCTCCCATTTACTCCGAGTTTCCTATCTACCTGCTTCGAGCCATCTTCAAAGATTCCCTGCAACATCCCATACCCAAAAATAGTTCACCAGAAAAACTTGTCGCCGTGCATATGCACGGCGACCACCGCCTCTTCTCATCATCACAGATGATCCACCACTTCCAGAAAACCCACGAATGCCCTAACTTCATCTCCAGATCGAACAAAATCAAAGCAATCAAAATTTGCCCCTAAATTTCAAAACCTGGAAATTTTTTACAGGTTTCTATTCAAACCTGTCAATATCCATTCCAAGTCGCTCCGACCACCTGAGGTCCACCCATTCCAACCTCGAGCTCCTTCATTCATCAACTACACGCTCACCAAAAACCAAAACACTCGATCAATCATCCAGATCGAACAGGCCCCTTCCATAAAACCTATCAAAACTAGGGCTAAATACTGGAAACCAAAACGGCATTCACCCTAATCAATTATATTCACATTTCTGATTTTACTAAAAATCTATGTTCCTTTTACTATAACTCAGAAGAATTGTATGTTTCCTCAAGTATCAGATTGCAAGTATTGCTCAAATTCATAATTTTGGTTCAAGAACCAACTGTAAATGAAACATACACCTAAAAATACCAATACTTGATTTAAAAATCAAGTTCCAGTTTATAGTTTTGATTTGTATTACTGAATTATCATATTAGTTAGATTGGGTTTGAATAAAATTAAACATGCATGATGTTTCTAAAATTTACAGAGTCAAAAATAAAACAAGTTTATTATCCTAAATAAAATCTAACACTTTATTTAGGATATACTACAAGTTCTGTTTGAAAATTTGCATCTAAACAGGGATTAGATCTTGAGTTCATAAATTTTAAATTATATCTTTAAGTCTGAAATCAAGATCAGGAAAGAATTCATCACTAGCAAGCAGGCATTCAAACTCATACATATATACAGACATTTCATCATACTCATCAGTAAACAATTCAAGCAACTATATCATTTTAAATTAGTTCTTAAAATAAATTGTTACTCACCTTAATGCAAAGCTCAGTTGTCCCTTTTGAAATTTGCAGAAAAGAATGCAGACTTTATAAAAATGGAGGTGTGCTTTCTCTGATTTTTAAATCTGAGTTGAACTTTGATGAAATGCTCATGATCCATACTCTAATCACTTGCATGCAGATGCTAGTTTCCCATATGCATGCAGATGTAGATGCAACTGCTAAATTTCCCAAACACATGCAGATGCTCTTTCATCCCCAGGTTTAAAACAGAGTGCAGAAAGAGAAAAAAACAATGTGCAGGCTCTTCTTTGATTTTGAGGAAGTGTAGATTTTATTTTTAGGAAGTGAATATGTAGATTTGCTTGAAGAGGTGAATCAACATAGATTTTCTGTTGAATTTTGCAGACATCTTTTGATTTCGAGATGAAGGTGGATTAGTACAGGTATTTGAAGGGCTTAGATATGAGGAGTTTATGATTTTGAATGTGGTTTAGATGAATTTATGTATGCAGATTTGAACAGGATGTATGTATGCAGGTTTGAACAGGGTTTTGATGAATTTGTATATGCAGATTTTTGTGGATTGTTAATATGAAAATGATTTAGATTTTAAAAGTTTGAAGATTTTCTTTAGTTAAGGAAAAATGAACATGCAATATGAAATGAAGATGCAAACTAACTAATGTATTTTCAGATTTAAGGAAATAAAAGAAAAATTAAAACTAATTTAACACTTGTCAAACTATTAATGTGAAATTTGAACACTTGTTATAAGAATGCTTATGAATGCAACACATGTTTTTCCTTTAAAGGTAATTAGTATTTATTTACAAGCTAAAGTGTGTATTAACTTAATTTAACTTGTTAGTTTATTTTAAAATATGTGTATAAAATTATAAATGAAATAAGAACAAATCAAGTTTACAAATAAACTTATACATATTAAAAATTAAAACAATTAAACAATTTAAAATTCATACTTTTGAACTTAAATTCAAACTAAATTCAAAATCAAACAATTTCAAATTAAGTTGTGTATATGAATTCAATTTTGAAATAACAACTACAAATTCTTATTCAAAACTTATTTATAAAGACAATACAATATCAATATTGTTTTTATAAATCTCTTACCATTCAATTAAAATCATTTTACCAGAAATTATATTTTTATTAAATAAATAATCCATTTTTATTAAGTCATGAAATCATTTTGTTGAATTTATTCTATATTTAAAACTAAATCTAATTTAATTTAAAACATTTCAATATTTTTCTTTTCGATTTTAAAATCATATATTTATTTATGAAATAGATATTAAAAATCAATACTAATTTAAAATAAAATTTTCCATATCAAAATGTCTGTATTAGAATTTTAAAACATGATTATTAAATTTAAACCAAAATCATTTATTTAACTTTGAAAAACCTAAATATTAAATAAAACAAATTTTCCAAATTATAAAAACTAGAAAATATGTTCTACTTATTAAAATTAAAACAAATGCTAATCTATTTAAAATATAAACCAAATATTTATTTATAAATAGAAATCAATTTATTATTTGTAAAAGATAAAATAACCAATTTAAATATTTATTGAAGAAGATTATTAAATCTATTTGAATAATTATTAACAGATTATCAATATCAATTTAATTTTCAATACAGATTATTAAATTGATATTGTTAAAAATTCCGGGATATTACAAGATTGAAGTGTGATTGATTCTTCCTTTGCTTTCAAGCTTCTTCTTCATTGATTTTGTGTAAAGGTGATATTATTATCTCACATCTTTGTCTATAACTATCTTTGATTGTTGGGTATGAATTCCTAACACTTTTTCATATGCATTTCCTCTTGGTTTGGATTGAATTAGTGAAAATCCCAATTTTTAGTGTTTTGGGTTCAAATCTTAAAAATCCTAACTTTGATGATTGAACACGTTTTTGGTGATGCATCGAGGAGCCAATATGACCGGGTAGTTGATGGGCGTAATCCCCAAGCGTCCGTGCTCGATCGGTTGCAAATTGAGAGAGTTTTTGCATTTCTGTTGCTTAGGTCGTTCGGCCTGCACACATATCTCTCGGCCTGCAGTTAGGTCGCACCAACATAGGTCGCGCCATACTTAGGTCGTTCCTTAACTTAGGTCGCTCGGCCATGTGTTAGGTTGTTCCATCTTAAGTCGCTCGGCCTTCTCTCACAACTTAGGTCATTCCACCCTTTTGGTCGCTCGGCTTGGTTGCACCACTTAGGTCGCTCGGCCTGCTTGCATCTTAGGTTGTTCCAGTACTTAAGTCGCTCGGCCATATGTTAAGCCGCATCCCTTAGGTCGCACCTCCTTAAGTCACTCTGCCCCCTTTAGGTCGCTAACCTTTAGGTCGCACCCCTTAGGTCGCACCTCCTTAACTACCCACTATAGGTCGCACCCCATAGGTCGCGCGGTTTGCTCTTATGCTATAGGTCGGCTATGTTAAGTCGCTCGGCCTGTTAAGCCACACCTGCTATATCTCGCAACCATTGGGTCGCGGCATTCCTTAGGTCGCTTGCATTTATGTCGCGCTATGTGTTAAGTCGCACTTGCTTTAAGCCGCATGCTACTCCTAAGGTCGCTTGCACCTTAGGTCGCGCCATTCAGCCGCATCTCTTAGGTCGCTCGGCCAGCTGCTATGGGTCGCGTCATGCTTTAGGTCGCAACCATTTAGGTCGCTCGGCCTGTTATGCCGCTAGCTCCTTGGGTCGCATCACTTAGATCGTATGCCGTGGAGTCGCGTGTGTTGAGTCCCCTTCGTCAGTAGTTTGATCGGGATACTATGACCTCTGATTTCTTGTGTTGAATTATGTTACGTCGTAAGTCGTGGCTGTTAAGTCGCAAGGGTATTTCCACCTTGATGGAATTGGAATTGAATTCTTTGGATTTTATTTACGTCTTCGAATGTGAATTTTCGTGATTTGTAGTTTCTACAATCATTTTTGTGATTTGTCACTTTAAAAATATGAAGGTTTCATTACTAGCAGCAAATATCAAAACTCCTTCAACAAAAAGATTTCAACCCTATTTTTATTACGAAGCTCGTTTCTTAAAACCATTTTCCAATCTACTATTATATACAAACCTTTATCACATTCGTACGAGAAATCTAATTAAACGGCTTTGTAACGCTAGGCCATTTTTTGTCCACGAATGCCGACATCAATACGTCCACTATATCAACTGTCGAGCAATCGAAGGCCGGAAAACCGTACCGTTATGGTTAAAGAAGAAGAAAAAGATAGAAGAAGAGAGAAAAGATAGGACAGAACAGAAAACAGCAGAACAACATCAGAATCTCACAATCACAGCGGAACAACGTATAATAGATAAATGAATAATCTTTAAACAAAGAACTATGTCAGTTATTACATTACATCACATTACATTACATTTCATTATCATAGCGTACAACAACAAACAGATGAAAAGAAATACTATATACTAGTTATACGCCATGCCATCCAGCTTGCCTCCAGCAACTCCTGAATTCCAGAATATCCTGGTAAACCTTAACTCTTGACTGCCCGTGTGGAAATTGGTGGGCACCCAGAGTTTAGGAAGGAAAGCAATAAACTCCGAGTCAGTCATGTGACTGGTGTGAGAACTCAAAATAGTTTACTTATCTTTAAAATCAAAATAGAGGAATATTTTTAAAGTCAATTTGCAATGCTTTTAAAAATGAGACTACCATAAGGCCTCCCGCGCACACACACAATGCAAACGCAGAATCGGAGGAGATTTCTCCTTATGATAGTCAAAGATGCTTGATACGCATTAAAAAGAACATTTGATATTATTACTAGTGCATAGTGTAGAAAATATTTCTAAAATAAAGATATAAATCTTAGCCAACATACGACCGTTATCGTATGCCTAATATAGCTACCATGTTCAATAGAAGGTTACCGCCACATTCCATGGCAGGTTCTACAACTAAAACCGTACAAGTCTCGTATTGATTCTTTGGATTTCCAACAAATGGTCAGGCCAAGGAACTTCCCATTGCCACATGAGAACGCCTCTGGAAGGACGTCCCCGAGAACCTAACCGGATCTCTGCCAACACAAGGCCGGGTTACCTTTCAAACTAGGTAACAACTGACACGAGTATGCCATCCCCTGGTCCTTTGGGACCTTTATCCGAGCGCTCGTAACCAACATCACACTGTAATAAATAAAGTGTTTCAACATGAGTAAGTATCTGGGCTCCATACCATGATACCACCCTTTTGCAGAAGGAAATGCACATACCCTAAGGGGCGCTACCCCCAATAACCTTGCCGCATCTTTCCTGTTTTGACCATTCCGGGGTGTGAGGCTCGACGAAGTCTCGTCCACAAAGCTACGCTTTATACAAAAGCTGTGCTTTGGGTCAACAAATGATCAAAGAAATGATCACAAAGATAAGTAATCAAACAAATGATCATATCACAAATGATCAAACAATGATCATTTCACAGCAACACTCAGCATGTCACATTACCAAATTGGGAATATATCGCTGATAACCTTCAACTACATAACCTCTGAGCTCGTACGTCTCAGAGAAGGGTGTTAAGCTAAGAGAATAAATTCTCCGCCACCAACAGAAATATATTTGAAAGAAATCAGCTTTATATCTTAATTTGTAATGTCAGACATACCATCCATACAAGTCTGTTCCGGGCTCGAACAGAACCGAAGGCACTTACAAAGAAGTCCTTGCAATCCGGATATCCACAATCCTGATCGGATTCCCCATCACATATGGAGAACTCTATACCGGAGCAACTCGGTGCAGAGTCAATCGACAGGTCATCCTATCGCTCTCGCAAATACCCGGTCTTCAACACCGGTCTTCAAATGCTATCCATAACGTCTTTTCACATATTCGAAATGGGTTATACGACCCCAAGGTCCTTTCCCGGTTAACCCGAATAGTGAGCGCTTATTTAAAAATAAATATGGCATTCAATTTCAAGCAAATCACAACAAATACCTATTCAAAGGTAAATATTAATAGTCGGTTATTGAACGATCAATGGATATGCACAACATCACCAGATTCCAAATAATTTTCCAAATTATTTATTTCCCAAAAATATCTTTACAAGTTATAAAATTTTCAATACTTCAAAAATAAATCGATATTTATTTTTAAACAAATTCCCCTTTCTTTTATAAATTCCATAGTGAATTTACATTCCAAAATATCTACGAATATACGATTTCAATTATTCATTTTCAACTTATCTTCAAAAAGATAAATTCTCAAAATATTCACTTTATATTGGAAAACATTTCCATACTTATTTAATAAGTAATTCACAAATCTTTTTATTTTCTACACTTGGAAAATATTCAATATACTTAAATCTAAATTAAGTATATATTTCATTCTTTAAGGAAATCACTCTCTTAAACATATTTATTTGGGCCAAAACGAATGTTGCGTAAAACATCGTTACGACAACCCAAAATCACCAGTATTGGGATTCGAAATTAAAATAGATATATAAATCCCAATACTATACAAAACATTTCCTTTCTGAAATCATTTACTATAACAACAGTGTTATAGTCCACCATTTCCTTCTATTTCTCGAAAACGTCTATTTCAACAATGAATGTTGAAATCTATGGTTTCGAATCTTAACACATTTAAAACATCGTTAGATCATTTAATTCTATTTAAAACATCACCTCCAAAACATTTTCTTTAACATAATATTCACTATCCAAAACGTGAATATATTTCATTAACCAACTTCATCATTTCTATTCATTTTATTTCAAAGGATTATTCACTATCTAAAACGTGAATATAACTCCATTAATAAGTTACAACAATTTACTTATCAAAATAAGTCGTTTGCGAATTTATAAAACAATGTTTATAAATTCCATTCCTATTTGTTTTATAACAACTTCCTTTTATAAATCTCCTTTATTAACCTATTCAATTTATAACTCAATTATATACGGAAAGTCCATATTATAAGTTAAATGCTTATAATTTATTTGTTTGCAAAATCGTTCCTTTAACTTCCCAAATTATAAATCTTATAACTTATAAGATTCATTTATTTACCCAAATCTACTCCTTTAATAACTTTACAAATTTTATAAACCTACTGCTTATAAAATTCCATTTATAACTTCACCGTTTATAATTCTATAAATTTCATTCATTTATGAAATTCATTCACAATTCATTCTAACACTTATAAAAACTCGTTTTATAATTCCAATATTTTTAATTTACAAATATCTATTTATAAATATTTTATATAAATCAATTTATACTACTATTCAAAATGTCTTTAAACTCCTTTATAATTTCATCATTCTCTTTGATTTATAAAATAATCAAATTTTATAAATCCTACATTTTAACTTTTTATAATAAATTCAAAAATCCCAATTTAAATTATTTTGTAAAATCATTAACCCCATATTTTCAAAAATCAACTTTTAACTATATTTCTCAAAAATCAAAATTTTATAACATTAAAATTTATACGTTTTTTTATTTAAAATGAATCAATTCCAAAAAATATTTTATAAACGTATACTTTCAAAAAATCACTTTAAAAATCCTTTTAACATTCCAAAATTTGGCCCAATGATGCTACATACCAAATAGTCAATCACGACAACAACGATATCATATATCGATATGATAATCAACGAATATCAAAATATCCATAATCAAATAAATACTGCTGAGGAATCCAGTTGGATCCCACCAACCTGTTTTCCTGCATCCAAAGATGTTAGCACAATACCGATTCCGTTCCAGTACGAAATTATCGTGGTATATAGGATTTAAAATATTATCCGCTATTATACGGCGCAATAGGGTCTCATCCGCTATATAATGTGAGTAAATCAACTCCAAGTACATAAATAATACCAATTTCACTGTACTGTGAAATATTCGCGGTATATGTTTTTAATAAATAACATCCGCTTACTAACGGCGCATAATGTCTATTTTAACAATCAATAGATAACAATCACCATTCAAACATACATTCAAGAATTTTAAATATAACTATTTAAAATTAAAATCGAAACCGATTCGATTGAGTGAGAAGTTCTCACCTTGATTTCAATTTCGTTTTAGCGATTTATTCTGAATAAAATTAAACGGACGTTTAATTTTACCCAAAATTCTCACTAACTCCAAACGACTCCAATGTAATTCCATAGTGTAGTGCTCGTCCATACGATTCCAACGCAACTGGTTTCGTGCGTTTTCGACCTCATATGAAAAAGATACGAATTTTAGAAGTTACACGAATTTATAATTATAATTTACAACACATTTTCTTTATTTTTTTTAAACCTAAGTAGATCATCACCGTCCATCACTTGCTCTAGATCACAGCCGCCCCTTTTGTTTTCTTCCATCTTCGTATGCTCCAGGTGATGAACACGCACGAAACCATTTAGAGGCCGAACTAGGGTTAATTTTCGCGACCTCCTCGTCGACATCCACCACGATCAGAAGCTTCCATCTTGAAGAGCATCTCCTCCTCTACCTTCGGCATGAATAGCCTGCAGCTCGGCCACCTGTAGCTCCTCGATTTGCGTGCGCAACTAGAGGCCATCGGCCCCTCCTAGCTCCCTCCACGTCGCGCCGTTTTCGATCAACTCCGCATAGATTCGAAGCTCCCATCGTGCTCTCCAATTTGTTAGTTGATGACTTCGGCCAAATGTTTACGGATTAGAAGATTTTGAGGAGGAAAGGAACGAAAATTCTGGCCATTAATATTATATGGAGGTGGCGGCTAGGTTTCTGAAACCCTAGGTTTTATTTTTTTGCAAATTTATGAAGAGGGGGGCTTATATAGAAAAATACGCGAACACTATTCATCCCGGATTTTCCGAACTCCAAACGAAGCGTGCCGGTTGGCGTTTCTAAGGTTTATCCCGCATTCCGAACACAATGGAACGTGTTTCGGAAGCTAATTCGGTCATCCACGCGAGTTATGGCATTAAACGTTCGATTTAAAATTAAATCGGTTAAACGATTTTCTAGGCGTTTTAGTTTGCACCGGACAAACGGTAAATCCAATTGACACGAAATTTGAAACCATATAATAATATCATATTACGGATCCGATGAAACTGATTTCGTCGAAATCCGAGACTTTTTGAAAAATGGCTATTTTAACTCGTCAAATTAATATTAAAACAATTTCGATGCGTTTCGAGCTGCCACGATCAAACGAAAACTCCGATTGCTACGAAAATTGAAATCCGATAATAACAAACTATTACGGATCCAATGGAACTAGTTTCGTCCAATTCTGAGACTGTTCGAAAAACGGCTAATTTCACTAGTCGATTAAATATTAAAATATTCAATTTTCACAATTAAACTTTAAATTCAATTTTAAAAGTTCTACAACATCATTCTAACTCCAACATGATATAATAAAACTTTACAAATCATTTTTAATCATATTTAAACCAATTCTCAATTATTTCTTTATTTTCACTATTAAATTATCGATTTAGTTATTCAACTAAATCCAATTATTCGAAATAAAATTTATTCGACTTATAATTTCACTTATTAATATTTAAAATTAATTAAATATTCAAATTTTAATTAAATAAAATTCTGGGTCGTTACAGGCTTAGTAAAACAAGTGGTATGAAACGCTTGCGTTTACTTCGCCGGTTAATTTTTGGACTTGTTTGATTTCTCTTATGACAATTTTCGGGTGGAGATCTATAATTTGTTCGTAAATATTTAAGTTAAGCTAGTGGTTATGGGACATGAAGCCAAGCTTATATATTTACTAGCTTACTTTAATTGACACTTCTCGATGACCGTTGATGATCATTTTTGTGATTTAGACTAGCAAATGTGCGATGTCTCTTTGTCTACGAGGGAGACTAAACCTCGTTTCTGTGGAGCTTCGGCTCAATTTGTTGGGGTAGCGACACATGGTCTTCGGGCCATTTTGTGGAGCTTCGGCTCAAAAATAAATGGTTAGCAACCATGGAATGGCGTTCCATTTTGTGATACACGTGTTGGTGAGTTTTCATGCTCTCGTTTTGAGAAAGGCCTCCCCCTTTTTGTGATTTCTGGATTTCCATTAATGATTTCTATAATTTTGTGTTTCGCCAATTTTTGTGATTTACATTGATAAGTCTTATTAATATTTGTGCATTGGTGGATTTGTGTGTCATTAACTTTTATGATTGGCATTGATTTTATTGTCAATATTTATGGTTTGGTGAATATAAATGAAGAGTATGACATTCCTTTTGATCTTTGAGAAGATTCTTGTGATATTGATTAATCCCTAGTTGATTTTCAATTGCATACTTATCACGGTATGGCTTTATGGTTATCATATGCTTATGTCATATCTCTTATTCTATATCATTTTATCTGATATTTATAGCTAGAATGATCCGTTTATTATTTTCTTATTAAATAATACTCGGGTCAGACCGAGATGTTACAGGTGCTTCTACTTGACTTCACATCTGGGATTATCACCTTGACTTTTGGCTAACTACTCAGATTAGTAGTTTTTTGTTGTATACATTTGAGATATAGACTCATTGATGTATCCATATTCTTTTGTCTAGCACTTGTAGCTATTCTTTTGTGATATTGTGGATCTTGTCTGACCACTACTCTGATGAACACTTTTATGTTATATATTCATATCTATTTCTGCCTTTGTGATATGGATGTCTGTGACTGATTTGTGTTATGTTTATTTCTATATTTGTTTCCAAAGAATATATATAGCCACCGCGTAGTAGCTTTGAGTTTGTATCGGTATGTCGGATTTCCTCCTGAAACCAGATGCATGTTGTACTATCTGACATATCGGTGCTCGCACAAAGCAATTACGCGGATGGTCGCTCCTCAACAGCCTTATTCTCCGTGTAAGTTGACGGCATTACCCCGTAGTGTCCTTGGCTAGAGTGGGTATAGAGGCGGGGCGTCACAACTTGGTATCAGAGCGAAACTTCAGAACAATGTAGAATAATCTAGCAAGGATCATCGTCCTAAGTCCATCTTAGGAGCCGTGCTTTAGGATTTAATTCCAGTCTTCGTACCAATTCATCCTATTTTCTTTATGATTCCTTATTTTATCTATCAAGATTGCTTGATATCCATTTGGTGAATAACCTTTTTCTTCTTCTACCTTTCTTTCAAGATGAAGAGAAATGGTTAGACCTGTCCGTCCCAGCGCCGGTCAATCTAGTGCTACTCCCAAGATGGAGTATTTATGTCTGCCCAGCAGCTTCTTGATTTAGTAAGGAATGCTCAAGCAGCCGGATCTAATCCGGAGTCTACTCACCCTAAGTCGTGATTTGCACGTTTCTGCAGCGATTATACCAATTTGGGTGGGAAGCCATTCAAAGGTTCTGAAACTATTATTGAAGTCCAGGCTTGGCGAGAACATGCGATCGAATCTTTTCTTACATGAATCTTATTGATCTTAATTGTGTTCAGGTGGCCTCTAGTACGCTCCAAGAAAGAGCATTAGATTGGTACGAGCTTCTTATTTCTGAAATAAATGAAGCGTATCTTACTTGGGAGAAATTCCGGGAACGCTTCGAATAAAATTTGTGCCAGAAGCTGAGAAGGTGACTTTGGCTCGCCGTTTCATTGACCTTGTTCAAGGAGAATCCTCTGTGGCAGACTATGTCGCATCATTCGAGTCACTTTCTAAATATGGGGTCGAGTACATAAAACCCCATTGAAGAAAAACCAAAGATTTGTCTATGGCTTGAACAAAAATCTCAAGAAGCCATTGCTTCTAAAGTTAGAAGTTTCTTTTGATCAACTCATTGATATCGCTCTTCGTCTTGAAGAGGCCGATAATGAGAGTGATGTTGAAGTTATGAGTGCCAAACCAAACTTCAACAATAAGAAAAGGCCTAATAAGTCAAGGGTCCTTATCCCAACAATAAGAAAGGGAAGCAAGCCTCTCCGGCAACCAAGACTTCTACCTCAAGTGGTGGGCAATGCTACAACTGTGGTTCTCAGGACCATTATGTGAATAAGTGTTCAAAGCCCCGAGCTTGTCGCTATTGAAAAAGCCCGGATCATTATTTATCTTCTTGTCCCAAACTTCAAGGCAAGAAGAAGGGAAAGCTTAATGTTTCTCAAGCCCCTGGCAACACATCTCGTGGTCAATGTATTTCTCATTCTATCCTTGATAGCATTATTTTATTTCATAATCACCTTATTCGAGTTCTTTTTGATACGGGTGCGTCCCATTCTTTTATATCGAAAGAACTTGTTAATACTTTTTCTTTAAGTGTTGTTGCTTTAATGACTTCTTTGAGAATTGCGAACCCGGTTGGTGGATCCACAACAATCAGTTTATTGTGTAAAGTTGTCGAGATTATTTTGTGTGATTTTTCTTTCCGAGCCGATTTGCATGTTATGCGCTACTTAGGCTTTGGAATGATTTTGGGAATGGATTGGCTTAACCACTATAAAGCTCAAATCCTTTGTCCTGAGCGGACTATTCATCTTCGACATTCTCAATCTGTTAAGCAGATTTCTATTGATCTTAAAGATTCGGATTCCATCTTGGTTGCATCTTTATATTCTTTAAATCCTCATGATGACGATAATGATGATGAGGAAGATATTATTTCTCTTATTCACGTTGTTCGTGAATTTTCCGACATATTTGAGCCCGTTTTAGGATTACCACCTAAGCGAGCAATTGAGTTCAAAATTAATCTCATCCCTGTAGCTCAACCTATTACTCATCCTCCTTATCGCATGTCCAATAAAGAAAATGAGGAGATGCACAAACAATTATCCGAATTGGAGACAAAGCAATTTATTCGCTCTAGTTCCTCGCCTTGGGGAGCTTCGGTTATTTTTGTGAAGAAATCCGATGGTACACTCAGGCTTTGCGTTGACTACCACAAGCTTAATGATCTTACTATTAAGAATAAATACCCTTTACCTCGGATTGATGATCTATTCGATCAACTTAGTGGTGCTAGAGTCTTTTCACAATTAGCTTAGCTACCAGTTTTCATCAGCTTCGTATTACAGAGGATAGCATTCCTTTGACATCTTTCCATACTCGTTATGGATCTTATGAATGGTTTGTTATGCCATTTGGTTTAACGAATGCTCCGGCTTATTTCGTTGACCTTATGAATAGAGTTTTCAAAGACTTCCTCGATCGGTTTGTCCTCATCTTTATTGATGATATTCTTGTGTATTCAAAAACCGAGGAGGAGCATGAAAAGCATCTTCGGATTGTGTTGGAAACTCTTAGGAGTAATCAATTAAAAGCAAAATTTTCTAAATGCCACTTTTGGCAATCTAGTGTGAAGTTTCTCGGTCATATTATTTCTGAATCCAGAATTTCCATGGATCCTTCAAAGATTGAAGCGATTCAAAATTGGAAGAGACCGGAGAGTGTGATGGAGATTCGTAGTTTCCTTGGATTGGCAGGTTATTACCATCATTTTATAAAAGACTTTTCAAAAATTTCCGTGCCGCTTACTAGTTTGACAAAGAAGGGAGTTAAATACATTTGGTCAGACAAATGTGAAGCTTCTTTTCAGAAATTAAAAGAACTCCTTTCTGATGCTCCTATTCTTGTGATTACCAAGGGAAATCAAGATTTTATTGTTTATACCGATGCTTGTCGCATTGGTTTGGGTGTCGTTCTTATGCAAAGAGAACGTATTATTGCTTATGCTTCTAGGCAATTGAAACCAGCCGAGACTACATATGCCACTCATGATTTAGAGCTTGCGGTTATTGTTTTCGCCCTTCGTATTTGGCGTCATTATCTTTTGGGCGAAAAATTTATTCTTTACGCTGATCATAAATCTTTGAAGTATCTATTTTCTAAAAAGGAACTTAATATGCGTCAACAACGTTGGCTCGAATTTCTTGTAGCTTATAATCTTGATATTCTTTATACTCCCGGAAAGGGAAATCGTGTTGCCGATGCACTTAATCTCAAGCAACAAGCGGTTGTTTCTATGACGATATCCGAATGGAATGATCTCGGAATTCTATCCACTTGTGAGATTCGAGATCGTGTTTCCGATTTATGTTCATCTCTTGTTTTGTGTAGCCTTGAGGCTCATCCTTCTCTTTTAGACCGCATTCATGAAGCTCAAAGGCTAGATTCCGAATTGGCTCTTCTTGGCCAAAATTTTAGGGATAAAATCGATATTGAAGGTTTGAAAGACTTTGTTATTGATTCTCGTGGCGACATTCGAAAATTTGGTAGACTTATCGTGTCAAATATTAGTAATTTTCGTAAAGACATTTTAGAAGATCCTCATCGTTCTAAATTTACCATTCATCCGGTAGTAATAAAATGTATGCGGACATGAAGCGACTTTATTATTGGGAGGGAATGAAATCTGATATTGCTAACTTTGTTAAGTGTTGCATGACTTGCCAACTTGTCAAGGCCGAACATCAAAGGCCTGGTGGGTTATTGCAACCTTTAGAAATTCCAATTTGGAAGTGGGACCGAATTTCCATGGATTTTATAGACGGCCTTCCCCGTTCTCGTTCGGGACATGATAGCTTATGATAGTCGATAGACTTACTAAATCCGCCCATTTTATTTCCGTTCGGTCCAATCAAACCGTTCCTCTCTTGGCCAAACTCTTTATTAAAGAAATTGTAAAATTGCATGGAGTTCCTTCTTCTATTGTTAGTGATGGTGATCCATTGTTTACAAGTGGATTTTGGAAGAGTCTTCAAAAAGCTTTGGGAACGAAGCTTAATTTTAGCACCGCTTATCATCCTCAGTCCGATGGATAAACCAAGCGCGTGAATCAAACTCTTGAAGATCTTCTTCGTGCATGTGTTCTTGATTTTGGTGGAAGTTGGGAAGATCAAATTTCTCTTGTTGAGTTTTCCTATAATAATAGCTTCCAATATAGTATTGGTATGGCACCTTTCGAGGCACTCTATGGAAGACCATGCCGATCTCCTTCTTGTTGGCCTGAGGCCGGTGAGAAGCTGGATTTAGGTCCAGATTTTATTCGTGATTCCAAAGAGAAGATTGACCTTATTCGTCATAGGATGAAAGAAGCCTAGAGTAGACAAAAATCCTATGCCGATAACCAGAGAAGGAAATTAGAATTTTCTGTGGAAGATCTTGTGTTTATTCATGTTTCACCTATGAAGGGTGTTGTACGTTTCAGTCGATCGGGAAAGTTAGCGCCTCGATATATTGGGCCATTTCCTATCACCGAACGTATTGGTTCGGTGGCTTATCGCCTTTTATTAGCAACTCGGTTTTCTGCTATTCATGACGTGTTTCACGTTTCTCAATTACGGAAATGACTTCGAGATTCTGATTCTATTCTTGAGCCCGTTGTTGTGGAAGAAATTGAAGTTTCGCCTAATTTAACTTATGAGCAACATCCTATTCGCATTATTGCTTCGGAGGTCAAACGCCTTCGAAATAAAGATGTTCCGCTTGTTAAAGTTCAATGGTCCTCAAATCCTAAGGATTGCTCTTGGGAATCTAGAGAGTTCATCGAGCGAACACATCTGGACTTACTTTCCCGTGCTCTTTGAGGTGAATTTCTTATTTCAAATTTCTTTTGTGTTGATATGCTTTCATGGTTGTTACCTTATATTTTCTTCTTAAATATTGCGAGGACGCAATTTCTTTAAGGAGGGGAGTCTGTAACAACCCGCATATTTTATGATTGAATATTTATATATTTTATTTTAATATTTTATCGTTAGTCGGATTTTAGTCCGAAAATCTACTTTTTGCATACGGTTGAATTAGGACTCCGGACCACTTCCATTGGGTCCAAAACGCCGTTTTCAATCTTTTTGAGTATAAACTTTGATATGCTTGGAGTAAGTGGAATTTTGCCACGTTTTCACTTTGGGCTTTGGGTTTGGTTTAGCCCATTAGCCTAAACTATTAACTCTAGCTCAACCCCCTCTTCCCTTCATAACTTCACTTTCGTTTCCTAACACTCAAGCTTCATCAAAAATGGAGGGAGGAATGAGAAATTAAAACTCCAAGCCCTAGTTCATTTGCAAATCCAACATCTAACTCCAAATTCAAAGAGAAGCCATTGATTCAAACTTCTTGTGTTGAGATTGAAGTGTGGTTGATTCTTCCTTTGCTTTCAAGCTTCTTCTTCGTTGATTTTGTGTAAAGGTGAGATTTTTATCTCACATCTTTCTCTATAACTATATTTGATTATTGGGCATGAATTCCTAACACTTTTTCATATGCACTTGCTCATGGTTTGGATTAAATTGGTGAAAATCCCAATTTTAAGTGTTTTGGGTTCAAATCTTCAAAAATACTAACTTTGATGATTGAACACGTTTTTGGTTATGCATCGAGGAGCCAATAGGACGGGTAGTCGATGGGCGTAATCCCCTAGCGTCCATGCTCGATCGGTTGCAAATTGAGAGGTTGCATTTCTGTTGCTTAGGTCGTTTGGCCTGCACACATATCTCTCGGCCTGCAGTTAGGTCGCACCAAAATAAGTCGCGCCATACTTAGGTCGTTCCTTAACTTAGGTCGCTCGGCCATGTGTTAGGTCGTTCCATCTTAAGTCGCTCGGCCTTCTCTCACAACTTTGGTCGTTCCACCCTTTATGTCGCTCGTCTTGGTCGCACCACTTAGGTCGCTTAGCCTTCTTGCATCTTAGGTCGTTCCAGTACTTAGGTCGCTCGGCCATATGTTAAGTCGCATCCCTTAGGTCGCACCTCCTTAAGTCACTCTGCCCCCTTTAGGTCGCTGACCTTTAGGTCGCACCTCCTTAACTGCCCCCTTTAGGTCGTTGACCTTTAGGTCGCACCCCATAGGTCGCGCGGTTTTCTCTTATGCTATAGGTCGGCTATGTTAGGTCGCTCGGCCTGTTAAGTCACACCTGCTATATCTCGCAACCATTGGGTCATGCCATTCCTTAGGTCGCTTTCAGTTAGGTTGTGCCATGTGTTAAGTCGCACCTGCTTTAAGCCGCATGCTACTCCTAAGGTCGCTAGCACCTTAGGTCGCGCCATTCAGCCGCATCTCTTAGGTCGCTAGGCCAGCTGCTATGGGTCACGTCATGCTTTAGGTCGCAACCATTTAGGTCGCTCAACCTGTTATGCCGCTAGCTCCTTGGGTCGCATCACTTAGGTCGTATGTCGTGGAGTCGCGTGTGTTGAGCTGCCGATTTCTTGTGTTGAATTATGTTACGTCGTAAGTCGTGGCTGTTAAGTCGCAAGGGTATTTCCACCTTGATGGAATTGGAATTGAATTCTTTGGATTTTATTCATGTCTTCGAACATGAATTTTCATGATTTATTATTTCTACAATCATTTTTGTGATTTGTCGCTTTAAAAATATGAAGGTTTCAATACTAGCAGTAAATATCAAAACTCCTTTAACAAAACGATTTCATCACTATTTTTATTATGAAGCTCGTTTTTTAAAACCATTTTCCAATCTACTAGTATATACAAACCTTTATCTCATTCGTACCAGAAATCTAATTAAACGACTTAGTGAAACAAGTGTTTTGAAACGCTTGCGTTTACTTCGCCGGTTAATTTTTGGACTTGTTCGATTGAATCTCTTGGGACAATTTTCGAGTGGAGATCTACAATTTGTTCATAAATATTTAAGTTAAGCTAGTGGTTATGGGACATGAAGCTAAGCTTATATATTTAATAGCTTACTTTAATTGACACTTCTTGATGACCATTGATGATCATTTTTGTGATTTAGACTAGCAAATGTGCGATGTCTCTTTGTCTACGAGGGAGACTAAACCCCGTTTCTGTGGAGCTTCGGCTCAATTTGGTGGGGTAGCAACCCAAGGTCTTCGGGCCGTTTTGTGGAGCTTCGGCTCAAAAATAAATGGTTAGCAACCTTGGAATAGTGTTCCATTTTGTGATACACGTGTTGATAAGTTTTCATGCTCCCGTTTTGTGATAGGCCTCCTCATTTTTGTGATTTCTGGATTTCCATTGATAATTTCTAGAATTTTGTGTTTCACCAATTTTTGTGATTTATATTGATAAGTCTTATCAATATCTGTGCATTGGTGGATTTGTGTGTCATTAACTTTTGTGATTGGCATTGATATTATTGTCAATGTTTATGGTTTGGTGAATATAAATAAAGAGTATGACATTCCTTTTGATCTTTGAGAAGATTCTTGTGATATTGATTATTCCTCATTGATTTTCAATTGCATACTTATCACAGTATGGCTTTATGGTTATCATATGCTTATGTCATATCTCTTATTCTATATCATTTTATCTGATATTTATAGCTAGACTGATCCGTTTATTAGTTTCTTATTAAATAATACTCGGGTCAGACCGAGATGTTACAGGTGCTTCTGCTTGACTTCACATCTGGGATTATCACCCTGACTTTTGGCTAACTACTTAGATTAGTAGTTTTTTGTTGTATACATTTGAGATATAGACTCATTGATGTATCCATATTCTTTTGTCTAGCACTTGTAGCTATTCTTTTGTGATATTGTGGATCTTGTGTGACCACTACTCTGATGAACACTTTTATGTGTTATATATTCATATCTATTTCCGCCTTTGTGATATGGATGTCTGTGACTGATTTGTGTTATGTTTATTTCTATATTTGTTTCCGAAGAATATATATAGCCACCGGTAGTAGCTTTGAGTTTGTATCAGTATGTCGGATTTCCTCTTGAAACCAGATGCATGTTGTATTATCTGACATATCGGTGCTCGCACAAAGCAATTACGCGGATGGTCGCTCCTCAACAGCCTTATTCTCCGTGCTAGTTGACGGCATTACCCCGTAGTGTCCTTGGCTAGAATGGGTATAGAGGTGGGGCGTCATAACTTCAATGTTGAAATTGATACCGAGATCCCCAAAATTGAGAAGCCCTAACCATCGGAGATGAAGAAGAAGGAGTTGCAGAGGAAGAGATGTAGGCAAAACCCTAGAGAAGAATCTAAAATCATATTGCGATAGATGAAGAAGAAGTGTACGGTGATGATTTTGGAAGCTAGGTCTTCGTTCGTTCGGTGAAGTAGTTTGAATTAGCTGCCGCTCTAAATTGCCGAGCGATGGAGGAAGACAGAACGAGATTTCTCGTTCGGTGGTGAGTTTGTTCCGAGGAAGTACTTTAATTTGGAGCGGTCAAGAAGGCCGAACGAAATCATAGTGTTGGAGCAGTGAAGAAGACCGAATGAAATATTTCGTTCAAAAATTTGGTAGTGCCGTACAAAATATTTCGTTCTGTATTTGCCAATCCAATTAAGAAGATGCATATGCAGTTCTAAATTTTTCACTCGACGTTTTGCCAAACCAAAATCCAAGTGATGCATGCCTAACCAGGACTATTGAACCAAATTGTGTCGGACCAGATGAATGTCGAACCAAACCCTAGGGCTGCTATATAGCAGCTACCCCTTCTCATTTCTTCACTCTATAAATAAAGGAGCTTCTGGACAATAATGGCAGCAAAAATTGAGAGCTAATTTCTGTCAATTTCAGAGCCGTCCTAGAGACCTAAAACTTTATAGAATTTTGTCTGTATTGTTAATTCTTCTTATGTATAGCCTCCAAAAATGAATCAATCTTGTAACTCTAATCTTTCGGTGATTAATAAAATCTCCTCCCCAAGTGGACGTATACTGCCTAGAGGTAGTGGAACCATTATAAATACTGGTGTTATTTATTTTTCTGCAATGCATAGATCTATGACTGTCTGTTTTGGTGTTCATCTTTTGTTTGTTCCATCTTACTACAATCACGATCCAGTTGTTTTCCGCTGCGTTGGGTTTTTTATTCCCTTAGACTGATCATCTGAAGGGATTTTCCCCAACATGCAATATATGAGGGACATCTTGCAGTTTATTTCTATATTTCTATGTCATTTTTCTACTTGCAATATAAGTTTTCATCTAATTGTTTAAATTTAAATTGCCGCTTTCAATTTCTATTTTTATTTTCTATCCAAATAGTTTCTGTTCAATATTTCCATGACATAAAGCTTTAAAATTATCATGTTTAGCACAAAAATTTTACTTTATATTATATATTGTTTTCTACTTTCAATTTATTTTGCTGAAGTAGGATATCAAGTTTTCGCTAGGGAAACTAGAAATCCTAGATCTGTACCTGCCCCAGACTATCTATAAATTATGCTATGGTGGACAAAATAGTATATATTTTTTTTTTTCAAATTGTGCTTTTTGAATTCTCTGGTAACTAAACTCCTTAATGAATGAACGTGTATAATATAAACAAAAGTTAATACAACGCCTAAACATCTTTGAAGATAATGTAAACTATAATGCGCATTTTCATAATACCGCAATATTGTTAGGGAAACATTATACCTATTTTATTTTTCCTATGTACAGATTTTAAATATGTTAAAACAACTATTGATGGACTCATATAGATAAAGATACTTTGGTTAAATTATACAAACACTACACCAAAACAGGCAAATTCTAACATTTATAAGTGTGCTCGGGTCAGGCCGAGTATTACTGATTTTCAGGTAAGAACGTTCTGGAGCTTAGGAGGCGAGCTGGATAGCTGGAACGTAT
Organism: Allium cepa; assembly: GCA_030765085.1. NCBI lineage: Eukaryota > Viridiplantae > Streptophyta > Magnoliopsida > Asparagales > Amaryllidaceae > Allium > Allium cepa. Next base: position 204,109,097 of record CM060934.1, on the reverse strand, counting down.
GGAGTGTTTACCGTTGTGATATATTATTGTACAATTAGGACAGGTTCTTTTAAACTGTCCAGTATTGTGTGATGGTTGTAACTCTGATGTATAAAAATATAAGTGTAATGATACAGTTCTTCTTTGTAAAACTATTATTTATGTGATATTATATTTTATCCGCTGCGAATGTGAGATTCTGAGTTTGAGTTTTCAATTTCTTCTTCCTTCTCTTTCTTCTTTTCACTAACTATCTGGAATTTTCAGGATCGAAATTTCTGGGTCGTTACAAATAATTTCAGTAAAACTTTTTAAGTATTACTAATGGACTGTGGGAATGGAGTGACCAAATTTGTAACACTTATAAGTGTTATAAACATACGTATTACTAACACTTATAAATGTTGGTACCTAAATATATGGTAACGCTTATAAGTGTTGGTAACGAAATATACGGTAACACTTATAAGTGTTGGTACAGAAATATACGGTAACGCTTATAAGTGTTGGTAACGAAATATACGGTAACACTTATAAGTGTTGGTACAGAAATATACGGTAACGCTTATAAGTGTTGGAAAATGATTATTTAGTAACATATATATATATATATATATATATATATATACCAAAACTTAAACGCAAAGTTTAAATATAAACACTCTGCAAATAATGCTTTCCATATCACAAATAATTCATCATATATATTCAATGCAAAGTTTAAACGCTCTACAAATGTAGTATAATATATCATAAATAATCATTTACATATTTCAAATACCACAACGTCATATATTCAGATATTATTACAACATAAGCTTCAAAAAAAATTTCGTTACATAAACAATCGAAACCGAAACTTCACCAGTCTCCAAAATCAAGCATCGCCTGAACCAATTACCGCTATTCCGGCTACCATCGCCAGTTGCCTTCAACTACAGTCAAACTGCCTTCTACAACGGCGCATCAATCACAGTCAAACTACCTTCTACAACTGCATATCAGCCTTGATCATCACTACTCACTGCATATATCATCTACATCCTATTTCCTCGCTCCAGTCCACCACTACACCGGACAAACTGTTCACCTGAAACCATCTACCATCTAGCCACTTGCTTACTAACTTTTGAATCAGACCACCCCTATACAGTTTAAGAACCATCAACCATTGTTGCATATACAGTGAGCATTCATCTGCTACCTCCATCTCATCTCCACATACACATTCACTACGAATTGCCACATTCACCAATACAACTTCAAACGAATAACATACTGTTCAGATCATCACCCCACACGACAACTCCCACTGACCACACTGCCTTACATTTCACAACAGCAACACCCTCTGCCCACAAACCATCACCACTTTACAAGCAGCCACCATTACCATTCATTTAAACTTCAACACAATGCACATACATTTATGAATCACCATCATCTTAAAATTACAACCCAAGCATTCAACAGTTCAACACTTCGACTTACCTGTTTCATCATTACTTACCTGTTCAAATTGCAATCCCTTTCACCTATTCCATCATCACTTACCTTCCAGTCACCTGCTATCACATAAATTCCATTACCACTCATGAAATCTACACTCACCATCACCTCTGCCTAACCACAGTCCTACATCAAAACACACCCCAACCTGTCATCAATTATCACCCATTGACAACATTGACAACCGTACTTGCTTGCTGCACCATTCAATTCAACAAACTCACTACCATACTTCACTGCAACAACCTATAACTGCACTGCAACATACATTTCTACTCTTGTCAATTCACACTCATGACCAATATACCAAATTGACTTCAGCGTTTAACCTCATCTCGGCATCACTCGATCACTTTTCCTCACCGCGACAATCTCCCTTGACCATCAGAACTCCCCTCTACCGTCCACACCCGACGATTTATCTATAGTGCATTCAACAACCAGTACCAACTCGAACAAGTTGTTGTGTAATTCTGTGTATAATCATACTAGAAGAGAAGTTGCTAGTAGATGAATACTAACAACGAATTGAATTTATACTTGAATTACCTCTACTTCTAAGTTTGACTACAGATCTTCATGATGAATAGGACCAAGAGGTCCAAGAGGCATAGCACTGTATTCAAATCCACTTTGAGCATCTATAGATTGTGTATATGAAAAAATTAATGTATGCATTGTAAATAAAAAAGCAAATAAAAAAAATTTCAAGAAGAAGGAACATATAGATCACCTATATTATCTCTTTCATTAGCTGCCTCCTGTAGATAGAAACAAATAATTGGTAAGTAAGGCATTGATCAAAACAAAAGCAAAAATGATGATACAATGTATTTTACCATCATTGCGATTGTTTCTTTCTTCCATGTATCCACGCCTCTTTTAAATGCTCTATAAGATGTAACTATAAAACACCACAAAAGAAATTTAAGTTTCACTTTCAACCCCTGAAAAATATAAGTCTATAAAACCAAGTAAATTACCCACAAGAAAATAAAACAATTAGGAGGACCGTAACTAACCAATCAGGGAATACAATAAAGCATTATGGTAACAGATTTCATGTTGTTTGTGATATCTTAGTGCATAAGGCGTTTCCCCTTTGTATGTATCTGAAGTTTGGATATGTCTGAAGTATGTATGTATGTTTGTCTGAAATTTATACATAGATCTGAACTTTGGATAGGAAAGTTCTTGCCGTTTAAGGTCATGAAAACAGTGGTCATCAAAATGAAGTTATGTTATGCTTGGCCTAACAATTATGTACTTCTTCTAGTTTTTCAAGCATAACTTGATGTTTCTTTAATTTAGGCCTTCAGGCATTAATTTAGGCCTTCAGGCATTTATATGCCCATCAGGTATACTAAGAATCATTGATTGAAGATCTTTATGTATAAACATAGTACATGTTAATGGGTTTTTCTAAGAATAAATGAATTAGAGCATGTTCACAGTAAATAACTTTATAGAAACTGCAGTCATAGCCGGAAGACTGCATTACTTACAATCACATATATGCTTGAAAGTTATACACATTTGAAAGCTTAATATAAATAATATACATGTGCAAATCCGTGCATAGTAAAAGAACGCAATTATAATACTCATGCATTCGCAAGTGTGGCCTAAATTCTCATTCTTTTGATACCCAGTTACCTTTTGAAGCCATTCAGATGAATTAAACAAATGAAATCGTGCCCAAGTGATGCTTCCTGCGTTGCTATTATTAGTAACTTACCTGATTATATACGTTCATTTAAAAATAGTGCACACTGGAGACAATAAATAAATAAATAAATAAATTATACACATAGTACAATAACCGTTTTGAAGATTTAACAATATATCTAGTTCTCCATATGCTTTCTTCTCCACCTGCTTAAAATTTTGCAGATATTCTTCTTTATGAACCTACTTTGGACACATTAAAAATCGAGAGATTCAATATGTGATACATATTAGGAAACTGGTATATTTCAAATTCATATGCACACTCTGTTGTTGTAAAATTTCAAGTAAACTTTCACATTTGAGAGCTAATATTCTTAAGACTTAAATACATGAAACTTCATATTCTCTTTTGGATCTAACATTTTTTAAGATCAGAAGCATTTAGGGTTCTGTATATCTAACTACCGCAAAATTCAAAAGTCGGGAAACTATAAATCCTTGTGAACCTGAGTCGCACTTATGATGGTAAGATTTATATTCACATATCTAACAATGAGACGTATGTGTTTTATATAAGCCTAGGTATATGGAACTCATGCGTATACTTAAAATCTTCTACTTTTACAAAGCAAAATATACTTTAAATTTACATATAAAATCAGAATACCATGGGACTTGATGTTCTGAAATGGTCTGTGTAAGAAATAATTTGAAACCTTGGTACATGAGGTCAAACTAAATCTATAATTGAAATTAGAACTAAATATACTTAAAGATTCGTAGACATGGAACTAATTATAAAAAAAATCAAATTCTTTTAAAACTTACCGTTTGCAATTGATAATGAATTAAAATATATCATCTTAGTATTTTAGAAAATGGATGCTCGTATGAAACCAATAACCATCTAAGAGCCTTAAGATCTTGAAATTGAAAGTTCATGTACCCCAAACTGACTAAGCATGAGTGTATAAAATTGAAGTTTATTCAAAAACTTGTTTTCTAAGCAAAAATTTGATACATAATAGGTATAAAATCGGCTTATATCAAAATCAGTATATGCCAAATCATATTGAGGTATATCCGAGTTGAAGTTGCATATATCTAAAATTATACTTTAAAACATTAAAGTTGTATTTATTTGAAACTAATCGTACTTTTGAAACTTAGATTTTCTCAGAACTCGAACCTTGTGTAGTCAAGGCTACATTATTCAAGACTTTGACTCCAAAATCTGACTTATATTGCATGCATTTTAAGACTCGTTTTATGTACAGGGATAAGCATGAACTTGCATACATGAAACTGCATTTACCCAAAAGCTTTTTGCAAATGAGAAGTTTGTCAATCTTTAAGTTTCATTTCTCTTAAATCATAGATTCATACATTAAAACTCGAGTTCACCTGAAGCTTGCTTTCCTATGAGCTTGACACTTTCAATAGACAGACAAGAATCATAAGGTCGTTTAAATTCACATACCTGCACCTTTCAACATGAGAGTAAATGAACTATAATGCTAACTTGTAAACTCCAGGGCTCACATCCTTCTCTTTTACCTTCTTGCATTATTTAACTTATTTCAACGAGAACTATAATGCTTGCTCCCTGATTCTGTACTATTTCACTTCTATTTCCGAAACTATCACCACAGCCTACATAAAAAAATGCAGATTTAATTAAACATAAAACCGAACTTATTAGATAAGATGACTATAATACTTACATCAGCGGAGTATATCATGTCATCAATTTCTGGACTATAGAAACAATAACAGTGACATCATCAATCTTGCCGCGAGTCAAAGATGGATAACCAGCAATACAAGCAGCATCAGCGAAAGGGCTTCTTGCATATGCAGACCGACCTACATCTTGCGCTCTCAGTGCCAAAAATTATGCAATTTCCTGATAAACAAATAAAAATATTATTACGATAAATTATCACTTTTCATTAACTTGATATATTGACCTAAAGATTAAAAGCTCATACCGTTATCGATTCCTAGACATCATCGATTCCTGCAATCACCTGACATCATCGATTCCTTCTCGAAGCCTTAGTCTTAAGTCGCTTGATGTTAGATGGCTCGACTGGAGATGACGCGCCACAGGGGAACCCTAGTCTTAAACCGCTCGATGTTAGATGGCCGAAGTTTTGATCTATCGATGCCGGTGAAGGAATGAGAATGGAAAGCGTTAGAAAATAGCCATGGAATGCGCGAAGGGGAACCCTAATCTAATTAAAAATTATGCGGCCGATAGTGGTGATGGAAGGGGAAAGCATTAGAAAATGCTACATACAGAAGATTACATAAAGGTCCAATTTTTAGTGAGTTATTTACAAACTTACCAACTGTTCTAACACTTTTTTGTATTGTAAATTATAACTATGTGTTGGAAAGTTTATAAAAAAACATAATTTATATTTTCCAACACTTTTTCAGGTATTCTAACACTTTTTTGTTAGTAGGTTGTAACATTTATAAGTGTTAGAAATTAGCAAATATAAAATGTTGCAAAATCACTATTTTGGTGTAGTGAAAGCAATTATTAGAGATAGCTTACAAACAAATACTATAAAATATAAACCAAATTAACTCAAGATAATACTAGTAGCTTTTTGCAATTAAAATATATATTCATAAACAAACATGTTGCAATAAAAAAATTACCCTAAAAGATAAAATATATAAAGTGCTAAGATGTTCTTAATTATATTTGCTAGCCAATTAACCCATTTAGGAATCCAATTTCCTATCAACCTCAAAGACACATCCTCAATGAAGTGGTTGCATGTTTATGACAACAAATTGAATGTATCCCCATGGTACTCTATGCGAACATTTTCAATGAATTCCCTGAACATAATAGGAGGTACATTTAGAAAACCTAGTAGAATAGAACATCTAAAGGAAAACCCCGGACAACATTTTGGTTCTACATCAAACGTTCCACTTGTGGGAATTACATAACTCCAAAACCGTACTCCATTCCATATACTATTATATCATAATCGACTAGCAAAGCTTCAATAATGAAAGTCACGACGTTGCTGATCTATTTAAATGTATTTCTATGTGCAAGGAAAGAAAACCCCAAAATTTTGGGTTGTTGACTTTATTCCTCCTAAATGTTATTTTTCTGGTGTACTAAAACAGATAGCACGGTACAATAAACTCGTCGCACAAGTTTATCGATTAGAATTCCACTACATTGGAATTATGTATTAGATAATTGTAACAATAAGTTACATTGTAAATAAATTGCAACAATAACGTCATACTATTGTAAGAAATAGTACAACTTATAAACGGGAAAGATTACAGAGAATCTAACCAGTATATAAAGGAAATTTCAACTGAGGCTTGTCGTAACAATTTCCTTAAGAATTTTATTTCAAAATTCTCCCAAGATACAACAGACGTAATCTGCACGAGATTGTAATGAGTATGTCAACTCTGTGATATATATGGAATATTGAGCAGTAGAGCAAAGAAGTAGAAGAAATTAGATTGGAATGGGATGAGAATGTGATCAATATTCTCTCCTATTTATAATTTCGTCCGCATCCCTTCAAACAGTTGCGTCCGCCAGACGGGTCGCACCCATTGCCTTTTGGTCGCTGCTGTTCGTTAACGGGTCGCACCCGCCTGCTACTGGTTTGCATCTGCTCGCGTCCAACAGTTCGCACCCGCTCGCATCGCACCGTCCGGTACTGTATGCACCGTATCTGCTTCAAGCGGGTCGCACCCGCTCGCGTTCGGCCGCACCTGTTCTGTTTGCTTCTAACGGGTCGCACCCGCTACTGTTTGCGCCTATTCAATCCGCGTCCGCTTCCGAACAGATCTGCATCTGTTCGTATGGCCAGCAACTATCAGAAAGCCCGGTCCAGTTTGCAGTAAAAATACGAGTATCATATTAGACCCAAACCCGGTCCGGCCCGGTTCGGTTCGGTCGGACGGACGGCGGCGGCGCGCGATCGTGTGTGGTGGAGATGCATGATCTCCCTCCTCACAACGAAGCATACATTTGGGAGCCCAGGCCCCCAACCTCCTCATGAGAAAAGCATATATAAACCAATATAGCTTTCAAAAATTTGGCGATGTGGGACTTTGTATATTTCCATTCATTCTACCTTTAGGAATTTCAACAATCCCCCACATGAATGATAATATACATATCCCCCACGCGAAGCGAAATATCACAGACTACATATGGAATAATGCTTTATCGTGGATAAGTAGATATTTCACTTTGAACTTTCCCTAGTTAAAATCGGATCTACTTGGCTAATCGGTGAATTATTTCATCTTGAACCGTCGGCCTTTATTATATATCCAGACAATAAGCTTTACGAAGCATTGATTCCCTTCTCATCCAATCTCTTGGTTGTGTTCATTTTGGTCCTGAACATTACTTGGTTCTTCGAGTGTTATAGAGAATTTAAAGCCTTGTAAAATTCTCATAGAGCGACCCAGCTCACACTTACATAGGTGATCGCAACCATTAAGAGTATCCTACAAATACCCCACTTGTTATTTCTAAGATATGGTCATCATTAAAAAACATAGTTTTAACCTATTAATACTTCTGTAGGCATACATTTATATTGTGCACCATAGGAATGGAGTTGGACTATGTCCACGTAAATGCATTACGTCTTGAGTTACTCAGAACTGGTTTGCCTATTGATCCTAGTCTGTGGGATCTCCAGTTGCTAGGATAGGTTTCCGTATAAGGTAACTCTTATTGGTTTTGGCTTTTAAACCCATTCCCCTCGATGCACAGTTAACTTTCTCTCTTGATAAACCTTTAGTAAATGGATCTGATAGGTTATCATTTGTTCTCACATAATATATGGAAATTGTTCCATTTGAGAGTAACTGCCTAACCGTGTTATGGCGTCGACGAATATGTTGTGACTTTCTAATGTACACAAAGTTGTGCGCTCTACTTAGCGCATCTTGGTTATCACAGCGTATACATATGGCCGGTACAGGCTTAGGCCAAAATGGAATATCTTCTAAAAAGTGACGAAGACATTCTGCTTCTTCGCCTGCTTTATCTAATGCAATGAACTCTGATTCCATAGTGGATCGAGCTATGCATGTTTGTTTAGTAGATTTCCATGACACTGCTGCCCCTGCTAGGGTAAAGACATAACCACTTGTTGATTTTGATTCCTCTGAATCTGCAATCCAGTTTGCATCACTATATCCTTCTAAGACGGCAGGATATTTTCCATAATGTACGGAATAGGTAGTGGTATTTTTTAAATATCCAAGCACTCTCATTAGTGCTTTCCAGTGTTCCTTCCCCGGATTGCTCGTATACCTGCTTAATCGACTTACTGCATAAGCTATATCTGGTCTTGTGCAATTCATGAGATACATGAGACATCCTATTACACGAGAATATTCTAGTTGAATTACACTCTCATCAGTGTTTTTATGCAGTACTTCTAATGGATTAAAAGGTGTATTTACTCCTTTAATTCCAAAGTTTTAGAATCTTTCAATCACTTTTTCTACATAATGTGAGTGAGATAACTCAATTCCATTAGGTGTTCTTATTATTTTTATTCCCAAAATAACATCTACAACACCCAAGTCTTTCATGTCGAAATTGTTGATCAACATTTTCTTTATGGTCTCAATTACCTGAATATTAGCATATCGTCCACATATAGACAGATCATCACATATGATTGTCCAAGTTTTTATAATAAACACATTTGTCACATTAATTTATACGAAAACCATATCTCATCATGACACTATCAAATTTTGCGTGCCATTGCTTTGGAGCTTGTTTTAGTCCGTATAATGATTTGACTAATCTACAGACTTTGTTTTCATTTCCTTTGGAAATAAATCCCTCAGGTTGCTCCATGTAAATATCCTCATCAAGATTTCCATTTAAGAATGTTGTTTTTACATACATCCGATGAATCTCTAGATTATAGATGGATGCAATTGCTATTAGCATTCTTATAGAGGTTATTTGTGTTACCGGCGAATATGTATCAAAAAAGTCTACTCCTTCTTTTTGACGATATCCTTTGGCTACTAATCTGGCTTTATACTTGTCGATAGAGCCATGTACTTTCATTTTCTTCTTGAAAATCCATTTGCAGCCAATTGATTTTATTCCTGGTGGAATATCAATAATTTCTCAAGTTTTATTACTTAGAATTGAATCAATCTCACTTTGGATTGCTTCTTTCCAACATGAGGATTCAGAAGATGACATTGCTTCCTTGTATGTTTGAGGTTCGTGCTCTAATACATATGTAAAAAAGTCTGAACCAAATGTTTTGGAAGTTCTAACCCTTACACTTATTCTTGGTTCAGCATCCTCAATTTCATGATGAGTTTCATCTTCATGCGAATCGTTTGATTCTTCCCTTGTCCTTTTTGGGACCTTATTTCCTTCATTCCTTTTGTGCGGAAACACATCTTCAAAGAATGAGGCATCTCTTGATTCCATGATTGTATTTACATGAATATCAGTTATATCATATTTGAATACCAAAAATCTGTAGGCACTACTATTTTGGGCTGGCCCAAGATAATAACAAGCTACTGTTTTTTGTCCAAGTTTGACTCTCTTGGGAGGCGGAACTAGAACTTTTGCCAAGCACCCCCACACTTTAAGGTATTTAAAGCTTGGTTTGTGTCCTTTCCATATCTCATATGGAATTGTTCCTATTTTATTGTGAGGAACCTTATTTAATATATGATTAGACATATTTAGTGCTTCCCCCCACAAGTTCGTCGGTAGACCAAAAGTTAAAAGCATTGCATTAATCATATCTTTTAACGTTCTATTCTTCCTCTCGGCTACACCATTTTGTTGTGATGAATATGGAGCTGTTGTTTGATGAATTATTCCATTTTCTTCACAGAATTGTTCGAATGGTGATTCATACTCTCCACCTCGATCAGATCTTAATACCTTGATCTTTTTATTTAACTGATTTTCTACCTCAACCTTGTATTTTATAAACGCTGTTATTTCTTCATCTTTACTATTTAAAAGATATACATAGCAATATCGCGTATAATCGTCAATAAAAGTAATGAAATACTTTTTCCCACCTCTTGTAGGTAGTGATTTAAAATCACATAAATCTGTATGTACCAAACATAATGGTTCGGTGCTTCTGTCAATAGATTTAAATGGTTGTTTGACCATTTTTGCTTCTACACATGTCTCATATTTGTTGTTCTTATCTACTTGGAATTTTGGAATTAATCCCAAGTTTGATAATGTTTTCATTTTGTGGAAATTTATGTGTCCCAATCTATCATGCTAAAGTAAAATTTCGTGCTCAAGCAAATAAGAAACTTCAATTTTATTAATAGCACAATCTGAATACATATTTTTGTTGCCGACAACGGCTACATTTGCCTTAAATAGGCCATCACATAAATATCCCCTTTCTATATACATTCCAGCTTTGGACAGAACCATCTTATCTGACTCAAACACCATCTTGAATCCCTTCTTTGATAGGACTGCACCAGAGATGAGATTCTTGCGTATGTCTGGAACGTGGAGCACGTCATTCAACTTAACGGTTTTTCCAGAAGTAAACTTGAGGGTTACTGTGCCACTGCCTTCGATCATAGATACTGTAGAATTACCCATATAGAGTTTTTCTTCATGATCGAATTTCTTGTATGTAGAGAACATGGATTTCTCAAAACAAACATGACGAGTAGCGCCTGTATCTACCCAACATCGGTTAGGATTTTGAACCAGATTGCATTCAGAAATAACCGCTGAAAAGTTGGACTTATCCATTTTCATGTTGTCAACTGTTGCCATCTCTGTTTTAGTAAAACAGTAAAATTCTTAAGATGTTATTTGTCTAGTGTACTAAAACAGATAGCACAGTACAATAAACTCGTCGCACAAATTTATCGATTAGAATTCCACTACAATGGAATTCTGTATTAGATAATTGTAACAATAAGTTAAATAAATTGCAATAATAACGTTATACTATTGTAAGAAATAGTACAACTTATAAACGGGAAAGATTACAGAGAATCTAAGCAGTATATAAAGGAAATTTCGTCTAAGGCTTGTCGTAACAATTTTCTTTAGAATTTTATTTCAAAATTCTCCCAAGATACAACAGACGTAATCTGCACGAGATTGTAAAGAGTATGTCAACTCTGTGATATATATGCAACATTGAGCAGTAGAGCAAAGAAGCAGAAGAAATTAGATTAGAATGTAATGAGAATGTGATCAATATTCTCTCCTATTTATAATTTCGTCCGCATCCCTTCAAACAGTCGCGTCCGCTTGACGGGTCGCACCCGTTGCCTTTTGGTCGCTGCTTTTCGTTAACGGGTCGCACCCGCCTGCTACTGGTTTGCATCTGCTCGCGTCCAACAGTTCGCACCCGCTCGCATCGCACCGCCTGGTACTGTATGCGCCGCACCTGTTCTGTTTGTAGTAAAAATACGAGTATCATATTAGACCCAAACCCAGCCCGGTTCGGTCGGACGGACGGCGGCGGCGCGCGTATGTGGTGGAGATGAATGATCTCCTTCCTCACAACGAAGCATACATTTGGGAGTCCCAGGCCCCCAACCTCCTCTTGAGAAAAGCATATATAAACCAATATAGCTTTCAACAATTTGGCGATGCGGGACTTTGTATATTTCCATTCATTCTACCTTTAGGAATTCCAACACTAAATTGGTAGTTTGAAAACGTTATTTTGTACAGTCAAGTTGAAAGTATGTACAGTAACCATGGTTCAAAATTCCGGCGGAATTACGGTGATTCCGTTCCGGTTGCGATCAAAATTTTGTTTCCGATCTAAATTCCGGATTTGATATCCAAATATTGAAAAAAAATTGTAAAAAAATAAAAAAAAATACGACAAACATATAGCAATTAAAAAAGAAAAGCAAATTAAATAGGACGATAAATAAATTGACAAAAAATCATGTGCATGGATAAAAAAAGTTGTTATATTTTTGTTAATTTACATCGAATCATAATAAAATTTTCAAAAATTGACCAAAATTTTAAAATCTCAAATGAGCAATACAGACTTTTAAACAATTGTTTTTTAATCAAAGTGTATTTTATATGTAATTTAAAAAATGTACTATAAATTTATGAAAGTATTGAACATTTATTAGCGCAAATAACAAATCAAAGCAAAAATGTACCGGAATTAGAAAACAGGAATTAAAACGGAACTTTCGAAATTTTCGAAATGGAACCGAAAATTTTAAAATTACCAATGACCGGAACGGAAACATAAAACGAAATTTCGAACCTTGACAATAACAGATGAATAATGGTAGTTTCTAACTTTTCTTACTTGATAAAACTTTAATATTGCCAATTTACATCATATGTGATTTTGGAGCGATTAGAATTGCCAGTTTAGGTCATTTTTCATACTTGTATATTTAAGCAGGCTATCTTCCAACTGCCTCGCTCCATCTTTGCTACCGTCGCGGCCTACCTCATGATGCCAGCCTATATTGACACAACATCTGCTTTATGATTTTAAACGACGAACTGCAAAAAGAATCATAAATACAATCGCTTCCAATGCGAACACTTGCACAATGACCAGTTCAGTAAGCTTGGTCTATTATTGTAACAATGACGATGATCTCTTAAAATACAATGTCATCATCTTTGTGGACCTTGTGCCCATGTCGCAGCCGGTTTGAAGCACTCTCAGGTCATCCAAATCTTGCAGCGACCATAGTACAACTAAGTTCAGGCCACCAAACTATCAGATAGTGAGAAATATTCTATTAAATGTCTAATTCCTAGCCCTTCATCTTTTGACTTTCTCTTTGTACACAACCTGCATGCACGTAGTGTGACATGCATAGTAATGTACAGATGCACAGGGCCGGTCCTAGGAGTTGTGGTGCCTAAAGCCAGAAGTGAAAACAACACCCTTACGTAGAAACTAATGCTATTACCATTAATTCAGCCATCAAAGTAATTTATATTGTTTATAAATGAGAAAAGGAAAAAATTAATTTTATCATATGTTAGACCTACTCAACTGAAATAGACTGTAATTTTACGTCACTACAAAAATCTCAAAAGTAGGCTATCAAGTGAAAGTTATGGCTATTCAGCCATTGAGGTATCTAATTCACGTCAACAAACATCCAAGTTTGCAGTTAAGTACTGAAGTTGAAATGAATACTTTATAAATTAATGAATTAGTTTTAGTAAGTAGTAAATAATGTACAAATTACAATACAATTATAAAATTGAAATTATTAAATTGAATTTCCTGTTTTGGATTGTAAATTTGTAATGGTAGCTTCTAACCTTCAAGTTCAAGCTTCAAGCAAATCAAGCCTTAGTTCGTGAATCGAGATGGAGGAGCAGAGGCCGCGAGTCGAGATAGAGAGCGGAGCTGTGCCCTAGTTTGTGAATCGCAAATCAAGATGGAAGAGGAAATCACAAATCGAGATGGAGGAGCTGTGCGGCTCTGTGCCCTAGCTGTGATTTCAAATTTTTTTTTTAATGGTTGTACACGAAAATATTTTGGTGCCCTGCTAGTTTTGATGCCCTAAGCGGTCGCTTCTCTCGCTTTGGGGAAGGGCCGGGCCTGCAGATGCACAGCCCCCAACCCTACAGTTCTGCCACTACGATGAACTTTCTCCGCTTAACTGCTGCAGTCATTCATTCGGCTTTGGTTGTATACATAAACAGTCCGCTATAGCCTTATCGTCTTACTTCCCCTTGTTATCAACAGCCAGTTACTCGCCCCATTATCCAACCACGACTGTTGCTTTGTTTCCCGACCCCCGGTCCTTTGATCTTTCAGGCCTAACCCTTCCATTTTCCTCCAAAACTTATTATCATCACTTTTGGGAAGTCCTCTGGTCATTCCACTAAATAATTTATAGTATTGAACTAAACATAAGTCGAGCACAAACAGTACGCCATTTTTTCTCGTACCAAATCTTGAAGTCAGCTTAGCAAATATGGGCCTGAGTGGCTTAACAAGCATGAGTTATACACCGAATTTGAACAATTTTGAAAACTCAATGAATAAATAAGAAGCTCACCGACGCAGTGTGGCGAGAGAGGTTAAGAACTGAAGCGATGTTGTGGAGGCAGTAGGTTGGATAGATACTAAAGTGGTGATGGGAGGAGGTTCTAAGCTGAAGACAAAACAAGGTATGTTGTTTTATGAAATATGATTAAGAGAATTTACTTTCTGTTTTGGATTGAGAGAATCTTATTTTATGGTTTTAGGTGATTCCAGCAAAAGACGCGAGGGAACGAAAACAATAAAGGAGGAGAGCGAAAAAGATTTGTCAGTCTTCTAAAATGTTGGGTGGGACTAGTCCAGTAGCGTTCATTTTTTTTAGTTTGTTTTATTTATTACATCAACGGATGCATTTGATGATTATGTGCTTTTATATAATGCATCCAATAACATATTTTCTTATAGCGCTGTGTTTATTACAGAACTAACGATCCATTCACTAATAAACTTGTATTTCGATTTAGTCGAAATTTGGACCCATTAAAATTGTGGGTTGTTAGACTTGTTATCTGAGCTTAGGTTAGACGATTACAGGAAGTAGGATATGCTAACAGATCATATTTGTAATTTTTACTTATAATTATATACAAATTATATGCCTAACCCTATAAATTCCAACTTCATAAGTTGTTGCAACCATATTTCAAAAGGATGCCCAAGACGACTATGAATTGGAAAAGTAAATAGTGTTAAATTTATACTCTTACCCCCCCTCCCTCAATTAACCTATATGGCAGTGGTTTTATCATAACGAGTGGGCCAAGACGAGCATGAGCACGACATATAAAAGACTCTTGGAGGTTGTATGGTACCTGACTCTTTTGTTGGTCCTAGACTAATTTACGATTGTGGATTTTGATGGATTGCCAATTGAAGATTCACATTTCCTCCAATTGGATTGGAGATAAGAACCTATATGTGCAAGCATCTAGAAGTATAGAATGATAGAGTGGAGCATGATGTGAAGAAGGAATGAAGCAAGTTTCCACAAAAAGGTGTGCGTTAATCACCATTAACTAGATTTTTGATGATGATTGAGTAGGGAAGAAAAAAAATCCAAAAGGAAGGATAATTGAAGTCCATTTCTATGTCTAAGCTCATGTCAAAGAATTTGATAAAAAGGTTTTTGAGAACTCCTTGAAATGTTTTGAATGGGTTATTCAATGGGTTTATTGGGACGTTGTTGTTTGGAAAAAGCAAACTCGTATTCTAAAATTTTGCTGAGTAAAAAATATTTGATTTAAAGGTTTTTGGTAAAAAGGGTTTTTCATTTTTGGAATTCTTTGTTTAAAATTTGTTGAGTGAAATTTTTTTCTATTTAAAGACTTTTAATAAAGGGGTATTTCGTTTTTGAAATAAATGTAAAATAGTGTATAAGTTGGGGTTGATGATTTTTCCTATTGTGTAAATTTGGAATTTCTATTTTAAAATCCTCTTTAGGAGATGGATAAATGGAAATGGTACTTGATTTAGATAAGGAATAGAGAATAGAAATGTAAGATCATCGGAAAATTTAGATAGAAATAGCATTAGGAATACACACACACACACACACACACACACACACACACGGCTGGTAATCTAGTTAGAAATAATATAGTAGAAAAATTATAGGAATAGGATAGGATGAACGGATAAATTCCAATTATATATATGTATTTTCTTATATACATTTGAAAGATGTTTAGATTACACATATCTTTTAGAAGCCCCTCCCTTATGCTATGAAAATCACCATCAAAGGTGGAACCGGAGATAACATGAGTATAGGAAAATTATTGGATGAAAGCTACCCTTTTCTACTCCGCTTTTCATTAAGTTTTTGAATGTTTTGAATAAAATCCCTACTTTGAAAAGAAATAAATCTCTTTTATAGAAAGTCCTTAAAAAGGTAAAATCGTTAGGAAAGGGAAAATTTCCAGGTTCCATTTTGAAACTAAGTAATTTTTGAATTTAGTAAAAAAAGAAATTGCTAAGTTTATATCTTTGAAGGCAAAAGTTTTGGATTAGGTACTTCATGATTGCAAAGTTTTAATTATATAAAGAATGATGCTAACCAAAACAATTTTTAATATGGAGTAGATAGGGATCACTACTTAGATAATACAGGGTAAGGGCTTGGCTATGAATGCTCGTAGGGTAGCAGCAATGAATCTCCATTGGATACAAGGAATGTTAGTATGAAACTAGGAACGTTTTATTGGAAATGTGTGAAAGCCATAAGAAGGATTTTCAAAGGAATGGTGAAGGTACCAAGGTACAATTTTACGAGTCCCATGGTATACTCACATGAAGGATCAAGGATGTAGAGGAAGTAAATGCATAAGTTTGAGTATATCAAGAGATTTTGATTTATAGAAGATAGTAGTATGGTTGAAGAAGAGAGTAGTGAGCATCAAATACACATAAAGGTCGTTGGTTGACTCAAAGTTGAAGAAAGAAAGATAGGTGGTAGAAAGTTATTCCACTAATCTAATTTTCTGATGGGTTATCCTAAATGTGCATAGTTCATATTTCTTTTCCACTTTATTATAGGATTGCATAATTTATCCCAAATTGGATACAATGATTAAAGTAATGGATGGACGCATTGATGAAGAGCGAAGAAAGAGAGTTAATGAGGGTGGGTTATAGTGGAATAGCATACTACGGATGTCCATCTTATTTTAGTGAGGAGTGTTAGGGCTGTAACATCGGTAACACCAGCCGACGAGGAATGGTAGCTTCCAGCAATTTTTTTTAAGATGGGTTGTAATCGCTAGTTGTCTCCCTTATGTTATTAGAAAAGCAAACAATATTGTATGGGATATGTTCCGTCTTTATCACTATGTTGACTTGATGGACAGGATTAGACCGCTATATAAATATAGATATATTCGAAAATAATGCAAAGAAGGAGATCTCATAAGTATGCTTAACTAGCAAAAATAATGTAGGTAAGACTGGAAGTTTATAAAATAAATTAGAAAATTAAGTTAGTAACTAGAAATTAAAAATGCTTTAATCCCAACAACCTTAAGAGTTTGTGAGAAATATATATTAGCGAATAGAGAATGGGAAAAGATTAATGCGAAATAACAGATAATTATTCATATGCCTTAAAAGCTAAAATTTATGAAAAATTTTGTAGGCAGTTTCTTGTTCAAATTTAATTACACAATACAAGGGTCGATCATATATATTAGCTTATAGGCTGACATAGCCTAATTTTTTTAAGGATGAAGTGGCAATTGTTTTGAAAAAAAAATTTCGAATGCTTATGACATTTTTTATTTAAATGCTTTTGCGAAGTTGAGTTGGAATGATTCTGGGAAGTTAATTCAAGTGCTTTTAAAAAAATTGGTGTTTAAATGTTTTTGGTAATTTTATTTTTAAAATATTTTGCAAGTTCAATTGGAAAGGGAAAATATTTTTAATGGAAAATGAAAAGTTTTCAATTTTTTAATGCTATATGCTTAGGGCCGGTCCACTTGTTAGCGAATGTGAATTTTACCCTACGAAGAGGGTGACAACATACAAAACATATATAATAATAAGGGAAAAGGCTGTTTTAGCTTTATAATTTTTATTTTCGTACCCTATTAATAGTAATAAAAAGCTTGTGCTTACGATAATTACACTATAACATCCAAAAATAAACCTCTTTATGCAATTTATAATTGGAAAACATGGAAAAAATTTAAGGGCAAAAGAGAAAGTTGCATGGTATAACAGAATATGATTCCATGAGAAGGGTGGAATTATAAAATTTTCCATTTGAATTCCTTTTCCTATAAAGGGGTGTAGATTCAAAAACTATATATTCAAGATTTTTAGATGTTAAAAATTGTGTGCTAAGTTTTGGATGGTAGGGATTGGATGCAAAATTGGATGTACCATATTTCTAGTAGAAGGAGTGTGGAAATTATTATGTGAAAAAGGATTTTTGAAAACTTGCATACCTATAAAACTGCCACTATATTTAGGTTGTTTACGTCATACTTCAAAATGTTTTCAAAAAAATGCATTTATATAGGAGGCGTCGATTTAGAGTCATTCTGGATACGCGTTTATAGGTTATGATACACCATGCACTTTCACACACTTGACTGCAAAATTGGTTAGACACTAATTGGTTGATTATTTAGATTGGTTGTGCATTTTGTTACATGATTCAACCCTTAAGAAATTCAAGGTCAAAATTCTTTTAATGGGTTAGAATGCAACACCTCGTAAAATTAACGATAATTAATAAATTATTAATAAGGCTCCAAAAATGGAATCTATGCAGATGTTGGAATTTGACCAAAAAATTGCACTATTAAGTTCATGGTAATTTTCTAAGCAACTTTCATATTTGGAGTTTCAAGATCGTAGCTCAAGAAACTTTTATCAGCGGTTGAATTATCCAAAGTGAAAATATTAAAAATGAAACAGGAAATAAATAATGTTAAATACGCGACTCCATCAATCAACCTTCTCCTTGGGCCGGTCGCCCGCTAGTAGTCGGCCGCCTATAGGGGAGTGCTTGATCGGTTTTAGCGTAGTGGTTAGGGTTTGAACCTTGGCCAACAGCTTAAATTTAATTACTTTAATCTAACGATTATGATTGATTCATGCGTCTATAACAAAAGGTCTAACCCCTCACTTCACTTCTCATATTTTCTTATCTAAACAACAAAGCTCTATCATTTTTTCTTTTCCGCTACTTATAAAAATTATAAAAACTATATATTAATATATAATTGGAGAAGGGTAGAAAATAAAAGAGAACAAAAGAAGGAGTGAATCAATACTATGGAAAAATGTCATTTTTATAATTATAAATCAGTGTTCCCCTTAACTCAAAATCTCTTCGCAAATCTCTAGTTCTAAGAAAAGTACATACCTTGTTGTACATATTCAATTGGACTAGAAAGGAAAAGGAGTCAAATAAAGGAATGCATTCAGATTTGGAAAGCTTAAAAGGTGAGTGGAAAATTATATAATTTATTTATAACATTGAAATTTATATCATTGGTTTTATTTAATTATTATGCCTAAATAAGATCTAATGTAATGTAGTCTTAAAATAAATCTATAGGAATATCATCTACACATTCAATAAAATAGATAATTGGAGTAGAAATAGTATTTGCAACCTAATTTGAAAATTTGAATTCAGTCCCAAATATTTATAATTGTAGAATGTTTGTTTGTTCCAGATCTTTAATTAGGTTGTAAATAAGGTTGCCCTGGTAGACTTGGAATGTGAATTTCTATATTTCGATTTATTTGGAGCGGGTTCCATGTAATTTTCATATATTATCCAATTTTAAAATATGTATAAAAACACATCACTTGAATTATTAAGTGATATACCAAAAAGGCAAGAGATTAAATACTGATGTGGGACATCTCCAACCATAGGGCTTGTGGGGAAGGGATATGTGTAGATTGTAGGACCTACCTCTAAGACGGAGGTATTAAGTAGTTATTATAAGGTCCACCTCCTCCCTACTTAGGAAGTATTAAATGGCCGGGGTTGGTAGTTAAGCATCGTAGTGGATATCTCGGGAAGGGTCCGCTTCGGGTTTGAGGTATTAAATAGTTATTATAGGGTCCGCCTCTCCCATAAAGAAGTATTAAGTGGCCTGATGAGATTCCTTATGATGTCAGATAGATAATATCAAAGAGGAGTCAGCCTTTGGATAGGTATTAAATAACAGGGACCTGCTTAAAATTTAAGTATTAAATGGTCAGAGTCTGCTTAGTACCCATTGAAAAGGTATTAAGTTGCTTAGGTGCTATCCCTTACATTATTAGGACATAATTGATGGTTGTTACATGGGTCGAGGAGTATCCTTTGGCCTATAGTTGAGGGAAAGTTGCAAAGTTGAGATGCATTAGTAATATGACAACTATTATAAAACCTTGTCTCGATGTCATTGGTCTCTATAGTTAGAACCGATTGACTAATAGTTGTGTTACGGAGGGCCCACTTTAAGGATGAGGTATTAAATAGCATTTATAGGGTTCGCCTCCTCTATATTTAATAAGTATTTAGTGGTTGGGGTTTTAGGTAGTTGAACGGTTAGACATATGTACGGATAGACATATACTTTTATAATTATAACTTAGAGAAGGTTAGGTTAGACATATCGTATATGCATTTAAGATTTACAGATTAGCCATAAATAATAGATGTAATACTTAAATGGAAACCAATCGGCATAAATTAATGGAATGGGTAAAGTATGTAATTTTTCGATCACTAGAATGTTGTTCTGACGCCTCCTCCTCATAATGGCCTATAGGTTAGAATTAGAAGGAAACTGGAGCAAGATGAGAACTTCAAATGGTGAAGACTTTTTATTCATAGTCGATGCTAACAAGACAACTAAATATCCAAGGAATGATATTTCAAGATAGCGGCCTCAGTCGTTATATATGTTCTATTATCATTCTCAATTCGACTATGATTCTATATTAATCGCTCTTTGATGTGCTTGTGTTTATTGCAGGTTACCATAACCAATGATCTGTACTCTAATGGATTTGAATATGATTTATTCCAAATTTAGACCCATTAAGGTGTGGGTTATTACATTTAGTAATGGAGCTTAGATTAGTCGATTATAGGAATTAGGATACACTGAGAGAATATATTTGTATTTTTATCTGTAGATAAATTGTACTCCTAAATTCATAAACTCCAACTATACAAGTTGTTGCACGATATTTTGAAAGGATGGGTGAGGCGACTATAAGTTGGAAAAGAAAATAGAATTAAATTTATACTCCTACCCCAATTACCCCATGGGGCAAAGTTGGTATCATATGGAATAGGCCTAAAAGAGCATGAACATAACATATAGTAGAATCCTACGGGCTAAATATTACTTGACTCTTTTGTTGGGCCAAGACTACCTTATGATTGTAGATTTTGCTGGATCTTCCGATTAAAGATGCACGTATTATCTAAATAGATAGGAGATAAGAACCTATATGTTGTGAGTATCCAGAAGTTAGGAATGAAAGGAGTGGAGCAAGATATGAAAAGTAGTGGAGCAAGTTCCCGCAAAAAGGTATGCATTCACCATATGAAGATTCCTAGACTTTTGATGAAGATTGAGTGGGGAAGAACAAAAGTCCAAAAGGAAGGACAAAAAAAATCCATTTCCGTGTCCAATTCCATGTCAAATAATTTGATAAAAATGTTTTTGAGAATTGTTTAAAATGTTTTGAATGATTTTTTCAAAGAGTTGACTGGAAAGTTGTTGTTCGAAAAAACCAAGGAAATTTGAAAATTCATTGAGTCAAATAATTTTGATTCAAAGGTTTTCGATAAAAAAGGTTTTTCATTTTTGGTTTAAAATTGGTTTAGTAAAAAAAAATTCAATTTAGAGGTTATTGATAAATGCATATTTCTTTTTTGAAATAAATGTAAAATAGAGTGTAGGTTGGGGTCGATGATTTTTCCTGTTCTAAAAATATTGAATTTCCATTTTAAAATTATTTTTAAAGGTGGATAAATGGAAATGGTATTTGATTTAGATGAGGCATAAAGAATAGAAGGGTCAGAAATGTTGATAATTTAGATAGAAATAGCATTAGGAATATATATACAAAAAATAGAATTATTAATCTAGTTAGAAATAATAGTGTTAAAAATAATATAAATGGGATAGGAAGAATGGATAAATTCCATGGATATATAGTAATGGTGGATATACTTTGGATAGATGTTGCAGTTACGCATATCTTTTAGAAGTCCCTCTCTTGTGCTATGAAAATCTCTATTAGAGGTGGAAGCTGAGATAGCATGAGTATAGGAAAATAATAGGATGAAAGTTTTATATATCTACTCCACTTTTCATTATTTAAAATTTATAAAAGATGCTTTTAAAAAATGTGTTTTGGTATGATAACCGAGTTTTCGAATGTTTTGAGTTGAAATCCTACTTTTAAAAGAAGTAAATCTCTATTGCAAAAAGTCCTTAAAAAGGTAAAATCGTTAGAAAAGGGAAAATTTTCATGTTTCCTTTTTGGAACCTAGTAAATTTTGAATTTAATAAAAATAGTATCTACGTTTATATTTTTAAAGATAAATTGTTTGGATTAGATACTTCAAGATTGTGAATTTTTAGTTTTATAAAGAATTGTGAAAACCAACGATGTTTTTAATATGGAGTGGATAAGGATCACAACTAAGATAATACGGGGTAAAGGTTTTAGGCTATGAATAAAATAGCTACAAATGCTTGTACAGTAGTCAGAAGGAATCCCCATTGAATATAAGGAATGTTAGTATGAGACAAGGAATATTTTATTGAAGATGTGTGGAAGCTATGAGAATAACCCTCAAAGGAATAGTATAGGGTACAAAGTATAATTTGTTGAGTCCCATGGTATACTCACATGAAGGATCAAGTAAGTAATAACCAAAGATTAAGGATACCATCAAGAGATTTTGATTTAGATAAGATAGTGGTATGGTTGGAGAAGAGAGTAGTGAGTGTCAAACACACCACACGAAGGACGTTGGTTGACTCAAAGCTGAAGAAGGCAATGTGCGTGGTAAGAAAGTTATTCCACTAAACCAATTTGCTAATGAGCTATTCTAAATGTGCATAGTTCATATTTTTTACCCATTTCATTACGGGGATTCACAATTTATCCTATAATTGGATATAATGATCGAAGTAATGGATGCACTACATTGATGTGAAACTAAGAAGGAGAGTTAAGGAAGGTGGGTGATAGTGGAATCTGTGTAGTTAATGCCCCTCTATTACCCCGCTACAACCCCGTTATATCTCATAGCGGATTTCTACCGCTACGATTTTTCCATATAGCCCTAAAATATAGCCTTTCCGCTTTAATCCCCGCTATTTCCGCTATATCCCGCTATTTCCGCTATATCTTTTTCAATAAAATGAATTGAAAAATTGCATTTATACATTATAAAATTATGAAACTAATCATGTTTGATTTAATTTTTAATATATTTTCAGAAATGAAAATACTCTAATATTCTACCAAATTTAATTATGTTATATAGCAGTTTTTCATTTATTTAAAGTATATTCGCACATGTTTTTATTTAAAATTATTTATGTATTATTTATAATTCAATTGAATGATAATTTATCATTTAATTACCATTTACATATTTGTAAAAACATTAAGTATGAGTTTTATATGCTATTTTAGAGCCATCCGCTATATTCCGCTATATTCTCGTTGTATCCCTGCTATGACATTTTGCACCTCCAACGCTTTGAATCTACCGAGCGCATTAACTGCACAGAGTGGAATGACATATAAGGAATGTCCATCTTATTTAATATGGAGTGTTAGGACCATATAACATTATTAACACCAGTAGATGATGAATGATAAGTTCCAACAAAGCTTTCTTTTAGGGTCTTTGGGTTGTAATCGCTAGTTTTTGTCCTTAGGTTATTAGACAAACGTATGGAATGGTATGAGATATGATCATGTTTTATCAATGTGTCGAATTGATGGATGAGATTACACTGGTACATAAATATAAATACATTAGAAAATGGTGCAAATAAGGTCATAAGGATAGTTATCTAGCGATAACAATGTAGGTGGGACTGGAAGTTTATAAAATAAATCAAGAAATTAAGTTAGTAGCTAAATTAAAAATGATTTAATCCCAAAAACTTTAAGATTTTGGGAAAAATTAATTTTAGTAAGAGGAGGATAGGGAAAAATCATTGTGAAATTGCAGGTCATTATCTCAATGCCTTAAAATTTAAAATTTATGAATACGCTTGAGGTAGTTTGTTGTTCTAGAATAAAGGAATAGTTTCTCCAAATCTAAGATTAACTGAACGTTTCTATGGTCAATCATATACATTAGCTCATATACTGAGTCCCAATTACTTAAAGAAGTAGCTTGATTGTTTTAAGGATGAAGTAGCTAATATTTTGAGAAAAAAATTATATTCAAATAAATGAAATTTCTTGTTTGAATGCTTTTAAGAAGTTGAGTTCAAATGTTTTTGGAAAGTTTTGTTCAAGTGCTTTGAAAAAAAGTGGTGTATAAATGCTTTTTGGAATTTGAATTTTAAACTATTTGCAAGTCTGATTGGAAAGAGAAAATGATTTTTGATGGAAAATGAAAAGTTTTCAAATTTTCTATGCCATATACTTAACGTTGGATAGATTGATGTGTTAGTGGTTGTAATTTTACTATTCAACAAGGGTGAGAGTGTACAAACATAAATAATAACAAGATAAAGGGCTATTTTATCTCTAGAATTTCTATTTCCTTACAATTTTGATAGTAAACACAAAAGTGTGCTGAGAATAATTACGCCTTAAAATCCAAAAATAAACCTTCTGAGGCAAATTGTATATTGAAAGGTTGGAAACTTTGGGGGCAAAAGAGAATATTCCAAGGTAAAATGGAACAGATATCTAAAATAAGGGTGGAGTTGTAAACATATTCATCTGATTTCCTTTTCCAATATAAGAGTATAGATTCAGAAATAGGTTTTTCAAAATCGTTAGATGTTAAAATTGTGTGCTAGTTTTGGACGGTAGGGATTGGATGCAAAACTGGTTTAGCAGTGAATTCTTTTAGTTTATTTATTGTACAATGAGTAATAATAATAAAACTATATGGGACTTAATTATGAAAACCTCTTTTAGAAATGTAATTAAATTACGTAAATGCTTTAGAATGAGTTAGATAATTTGAACTTTACTAATTAAAACAAAATAAGAAGTTTTGTTTCATAAGGTGTTTGAAAGTAATAAGTATATCCAAAGTTTTTGAGAAACCATTTCTTATATCGAAAATTAAAGTTATTTACTTTTAAACCATAAATTCTTATTGGATTTTATTAAACTTAGCCTTTGGCTATTTAAACACTATTTTTGAAAATTTTTGTGACTTTTTGGATTTGAAGAAAACTTTATGAAAAAAATATTTTGAAAACCTTAATTGTATAATATGGAGAATCCTAACAATCTAATTAGTGTTATTGATTGTTTTAAATACTTCCAATGCTTCATCAAATATGGTATAACACACTGAATAGAATATTTGAGTGGAATTTACAAAACCATTTGCGAATACATGGATTTCACCGGGTAGTATGGGTTACTTGGGTTAAATTCTTGTGATTGCTTTTAGGAAGGTATTTAACACTTTATGGTTGTATTCTCTTTAGTGTTCGGCATGAGATTAGCGAATCTATAAGACTATATAATTCAAATTTTTCAGTGGTACCTGAAATAAGTAAGATTTATATGCTTCTAGTAAATACTTGAATTTCACCAGATAGTATGGGATGTTTTGGTTAAGTTCGTGTGATTTTTATGAATGATAGTGTTTGGTACTTTAGAGATTACTCTCTTTTGGTGTTTGGCTAGGGCCAATTGATTCTTAAGAAGTATACTCCTTGATTTTTATACACGATCCTTGTGATCGGGTAAGATTTGATTTTTCTAGACTATGGAAGAACATAATCTGTAAACGGGTTTTGTGATAAGTTAAAATTACACTATGAATCAAGAAGTTATGTCTATAAAAAAATCCTTGAATTAATCCACAACTTTTGAATAAGATTAATTAAATTAGAAATGATAAGCATTTTGAATAGAGAAAATTATTATAGTAAACATAGATATGAAGATTAAATTTAAAACTGATTTGAAAATTTACTATTAAGAACCTCTTTCGGGTTATAACCTTTATTTGATTAGTTAAAGATCGAAATTAGTAAATTTAAAATTCCTTAAACAAATTAAATATTTTTGAAACTTTGAGAATTCAAATAATTATCAGAGTTTATCTCAAATAAATATTAATCAAATAGCTAATGGGAAAATTTAAATAGAGAACTCTTAATCATTTGAATGTAGATAAAATCTTAGAAATCTAACTGATGTTGTATTTTGACTTGGGCAGGAGCCAAGGGGATCATATCTACCTTGATGAAAATTTTCTATTGTTGATAGTTTCTAAACTGATATCGGTATGACTCTTTTTGAAAATTTTTCTAGGAAATCATATCAACAACTCTCTTATTGTCTTAAGTTAGGAAAAAACATTGATCTTCAGTCCCGACTCTATTTGTGGATCTTTTTGTAAGATCTTGGAAATTTCTATTGGAAATAGAATCTTATTCATGTTTCTTTCTTGTTGGATGACTGATATTTCAACCAATTAGGGACATTGACTCTTTGATATTTGTGACCATACCCAACCGTTGAGTGTAGTGGCCTTGTTGCTTACTGAGCTTTTGTACCTATCCAGTTTGTTAGCATTCATAGTGTCCTTCATAGATCGAACTCATCCTGTGTATTTCCTTAAGTTATTAATGAGGATTCTCTTACTTTGAGCTATCCCTCGATTATAACTCAATCTCCTTCAAGAATATCCATTCTAAGTAGTTTGTTACAGATATTTCCCTCAAGGAAATTGCGGGGATGCAAGTTTTGTAAGGGGAAAGTGTGTAACGACCCTGGTACAAATTACCTAACATTAATTCTAAAATATGATTTAGAAATTATCTTAATCAATTTTAAGATGAATTTGGCGAATTTTAATTGTTAATTATCAAATTGAAATAGATATGGGATTAACTAAATTGGATATTTCATAAAAGGTCCTTTTGTGTAACTTAAATCTTATATTTGTCAATATAAGAATAATATGTGAAAATTAGAATTTAATAAACTATATGGAAAATTATTTTATTATTAAGATGAATATAAATTACATTCACTTGATGATTTGTAACATCTCGCCTTTTTGTACGTTTTAAATCGACGATAAACCACACACGTCAGACTCGAACCATATAGAAGGACGGATTGTTATTGGGGTGAATAAGAAAAGCAGAGAAAGGAAAAAAATAGAGTCTCACAGCGGAACGATAAAACATAAGAATCAAATAACAGTTCATGAAGCCATTTTACAAAACATTTGATTACACTTATACAATACATATCAAAGTTATGTTCGTCGACGGAAATTCTATCGGTTTAGAAAACCGTCGAACGAATTTGAATTAAAAATAACCGCAAGCGCACGGTGTACGAATGTAGCACGTGGCGAATACGGGTCGATCCGCAGGGAATTGATGATTTTAAAATTCTACTCAATCAAATTAACCAAAGTTGGAAGAGTGATTAACTAAAAAAATGACAAAAGAAAATAGATAAAAATATGAGAGCGTTAAGACAATTTAGAGGCAATTTCCACTCTCTAGATCACATAAATCAACAAATTGAAGTTATGATCTCTCTTTTCTTGTCATTAGTGAATTAGTTGATGTGCTTATTATAAGTATGGTATATTTGTGCTATTAATTAGCTCAATATAAACCATCAAACTATAACACAACCACTAATACACATTTAACTCTCATGAAATATGACAACAAGTTGAAATAGAAATCTATTTTAAGCATAGCCTATTAACTATTGTTTAGAAATATAGGCTATCAAATTTCAATTTCAACATTCACTTCTTTGCCATAGTCATATTTAGATGAAGAGGCAATTTGTGTTATGTTTGTTTAAGCATAGCCTATTTGTTATGAACAACATAGACTATCAAATTCAAAGCTAAACAACATCATTAAACCACTTCAAGTGTTTCCATTAAAGCACAAAAAGAGAGTATAAACATCATAATGTTGCATCTACATACTAGAGAGCTTCATTACCCCTAAATTGTAGGGATTAAGCTCTCATATTTGCTATCAAATCAACAAATGTAGAAAGCAACATGAAAGCAAAAAGAAAGGAAAATGAAAGCTAATGGAAAAGACAACTATTCTAATTGCATAAAGGAAAATCTACACTACTTGCATAAAAGGAAATGAACATGTAATTAAAAAGAAATAATAATTAACATTGCATAAAAGAAAAGAATTACATAAGAGAAGAAATGGCTAAGTAGCCATGAAAAGAGAAAGAGAGTTTTCTTTTATTTTCTAAACTAAAACTAACTAACTAAGAGGAAGATATGGCTACATGAAACATAAGGGGTATTTATACAAGTTAGAAACCCTAATCCATAATTTGGGAAATGCCCAAAATGCCCTTTAGGAAGTGTGGAGGCCAAGTAATCATTAACATGTCTTAATCCCCCATTAAATGTACATGAAACCATTAACTCCATAAACATGTGCATTAGCCTTTAATTTATACATCAATGTAGGTGGGTAGGTGGGGTCCTCCATTATCTTCACTTTGAATTATTTCCATCTTCATTCCTTTGTATTGATTTTGTGCATGCATATCTTCATTAAACCACTTGTAAAAGTCACCAAATTTCCTACAAAAAACATAGAAAATTCTAAGTAAATTTTCACAATTTAATAAATGCACAAATATGACCATTTCACCCTTGTATGAAGATGAATGTGTGACAATTTGGAATAATTTGAATTTTTGGTTTAAACAAGTTAAAACACCTGATATGATCATTTATTTAATTCAAATAGATTAAATATGGTGGTAAAAATATGCACATTTACGTGCACATCAAGTTACACATACCAGAGAATAACAAATAATGCAGCGGAATAGTATGAATGTAGTGGAATGATATAATAAATAATAGTAACACAATCTTCGTCTTCGTCCTCCAGAAATAAGGTCTTCAAATCCTGAAATGCTTAGGCTGACCCGAGCAAATTGAAAGGACAAAACACTCGAGTCAGAACTAAAAGATCTTATGTAAGTTAAATCAACAGTAAAATATGAGTAGAACGACATCAGAGATATTTATAGAATTTGACATCTCCTATCCAGTGTCAAACGTGAGTGCAATAGCTTAAGAGATGCTCGGGATTCACATCTCTCAAGGATCTGTTAAACTATTTACTATGTAGTAATATACGCTATTATAATAGTGTCTAAAGTAAAGTATAATGTATTGAAAATAGAGTTAAGGCTTTACATTTTCCACCTTAACACACTTTTATATTCGCATAGTCTATACAGTACCGTAATCTTGTCAGTCCGTGAGATGATGGTTTTGATGAAAACAACCTTAGAATTATAAAATATAAATACTAACAGTGTAAGTTTAGATATATATATATATATATATATGTATATGTATATATATCTAAACTTACACTGTTAGTATTTATATTTTATAATTCTAAGGTTGTTATATATATATATATATATATATATATATATATATATATATATGCAGGATTTAACCATGCATGTAACAAGAATGAAGACTGTACAATATAGAGATTTAAGATATCAAGATTGAAGACTCATGAGTATCAAGATTATCAAGAGTTCAAGTAATTTATTATTTTTTAGAAATTTTGTTAAAACTCCTAGAAAAGCACTAGCATCTTAAAATCCAATTTATTCGTGGAATGGAATCCACTTCGAGCCTGTTAAAGGGATGGAACCCTAAGTAGGATGGAACCTACGAAAAATCTAGTGGAACATTGATTTGTATCCGCTAACTTTTTATTCAAAATGTTTTTTCAAAATTATATCTTGTTTTCAAAATGATTTCAAAACCTTCCTTTTAAAAAAGAATCAAAATCATCTATCCTGATTTCAAATACTTTTAGCCTCAAAATAATCTTGAATTTCAAAATCAAATTATCCTTGGTTTTAAACTATCTTTTAAAATAAAAGTATATTTAATTTTTTAATATTTATAAATTTAGATTTAAATATAAAATTATAGTAAAATTTTATATATACCAAAATATTATTCTATATATTTATTTATGTATTTCAACTATATTTAAGTATTTTTATAAAAGTTTAAAATAGTTTTAAAATAAGATAAATGTTATTTTCAAAGAAAAACAAAACGTTAAAAATTCATTTGGGATGTCGACATGCCCAAGTGCCCCATGTCGACATAGTGTCAATTGAGTTCAAAATTTAAATTTCATAAGAAGTGTCTATTCGTCATAACTCTTCACGAATGGACATGGCTGTTGTTCCTCTATAAATAGGGGTTGGTTGCAACGAATTTCAACATATATTTTCTGGTTTTCTACTCCTCTTCTTCTTCCACATTTCTATATACATATTCTTGCCATTACTCTGCCGAAATCAACATTGAATCTAACTAGATTATCTCTGGTTTGATTCTTTATCACTATCTCAACAAGTTCCTCAGTGCTATTCAAAGTTATAGGCTTTTTGTAATCAACTTAGCGAGAAAAGGTGTGATTGTAGCCTTGGAAATCAATCAAGCGAGATAAGGGGTGATTGTAGCTTTGGGAAATAAATTGGGTGAACTTGTTGCTCGAGAAATTCGGTGTGTTCTTTCCTTTACTGCTTTTACTTTATATTTGCGTCTATGTTTGATTCTTTGGTTATATCTATGTCTGAATATTGCATACATTTGTATTTAAATTAACAAAAACTCAAAAAGATTTAACAATTCTCTTAAACACTATTCACCCCCCTCTAGTGTTATCCTAGCCTTAAGATCCTTAATCTGCATTTCTCAATTTGGTATCAGAGCAAGGTTTTCAAAGTTTAATAATCTGATTTTTGAAAAAAGCTTTAAAATGGCTATGTTTGTTAATACTAGTTTAGAAATATTCAGATCATTATTGTCTTTTGAGTCTGCATATAACCAATGTTCAAATTCAAATTGTCTACCAAATTGTTTGATGAGCAGAAATCATGCTTTATGGCTATTGAGGAATCAATACACAACGGAGAAATTGTGCAGATCAGAAAGGACAAATGGATACTAAATTGTGGATGTTCTAGACACATGACTGGCAATCCAGATATGTTAAATGATATAATATACAAAGACGGAGGACTGGTTAACTTTGGAGACAATTCAAAAGGATATGTGATTGGCATCGGCAAAGTCATAACTCTGAAACTCCTAATATTACTAATGTTTTGCTAGTTAAAAATCTGAAACATAATCTGCTAAGTATAAGTCAACTTTGCGGTAAAGGATATAAAATTATATGTGAAAAAGATAAATGTCACATTGAAGATAACAATTCAACCATAATATTTGAGGGAGTTAGGAAAAAGAATATTTGTATTCTTAGTATGAAAGTTCAAAATGATAACTTATGTCTTTTGGCAAATTCAAGTGACCCTTGAATTTGGGATAAGAGATTTGGGCATTTGAATTTCAAACTCTTATCTAGACTATCAAAACATGATCTAGTAAGAGATCTCCCTAAAATGAATTTTAAAGTAGATAGTCTATGTGATGCATGTCAATTAGGAAAACTTAGAAAAAGTTCCTTTAAATTAATAGATATGATTTCAACTTCAAAACCTCTTGAATTACTTCATCTTGATTGTAACAACACACATATTTTACGATTGAATATTTAAATATTTTATTTAAATATTTTATCGTTAGTAAGATTTTAGTCCAAAAAGTTACTTTTTGCATACGGTCGAATTAGGACTCGAAACTACTTCCATTGGGTCCAAAACACCGTTTGCGATCTTTTTGAGTATAAACTTTGATATGTTTGGAGTTAGTGGAATTTTGCAACTTTTTCACTTTGGGCTTTGGGTTTGGTTTAGCCCATTAGCCTAAACTATTAATTCTAGCTCAACCCCCTTCCCTTCATAACTTCACTTTCATTTTCTA
The DNA here is from genome assembly GCA_030765085.1 of Allium cepa. NCBI lineage: Eukaryota > Viridiplantae > Streptophyta > Magnoliopsida > Asparagales > Amaryllidaceae > Allium > Allium cepa. Next base: position 204,077,279 of record CM060934.1, on the reverse strand, counting down.
ACACTAAAGCTTCATCAAAAATGGAGGAAGGAATGGAAAATTAAAACTCCAAGCTCTAGTTCATTGCAAATCCAACGTCTGACTCCAAATTCAAAGAGAAGCCATTGACTCTTCTATTGATTTCAAGCTTCTTCTTCATTAATTTTGTGTAAAGGTGAGATTTTTATCTCACATCTTTGTCTATAACTATCTTTGATTGTTGGGTATGGATTCCTAACATCTATTCATACGCATTTTCTCTTGGTTTGGATTGAATTGGTGAAAATCCCAATTTTTAGCATTTTGGGTTCAAATCTTTAAAAAATCCAATCTTTGATGTTTGAACACGTTTTTGGTGATACATCGAGCAACCAATAGGACCGGGTAGCCGATAGGCGTAATCCCCTAGCTTTCATGCTCGTCCAGTTGCAAAATTGAGAGAGTTTAGCACTTTTGCCCCTTAGGTCGTTCGGCCTGCACCGTATAAGCCCCTCGGCCTGCAGCTAGTTCGCACGCTCCTTAGGTCGCAACAAGTTAGGTCTTTCCCCCTTAGGTCGCTCGAACATGTTATGCCGCTAGTGCCTTAGGTCGCTCAGCCATACTATGCCACTAGCCCCATAGGTCGTTTCGTCCCTAGGCCGCTCGGCCTGTTAGGTCGTTCAACCCCATAAGCCGCTCAACCATGATAAGTCGCGCCTGCATTAAGTTGCAACCCCTTAGGTCGCTCACCACCTAAAGTCGCTCAACAGTTAGGTCGCGCCATGGATTAGTCGCGCCATGCTTGGTCGCTTGTGTTAGGTCGCTCGGCCCATTGGGTCGCACCATTCCTTAGGTCGCTCGCCCTGCACTTATGCCGCTACCACTTAGGTCATTTGCACTGTTGAGTCGCACCATTCCTTGGGTCGCTCGCCCCTGCACTTGTGCCGCTACCTCTTAGGTCGCTCATCTGCTAGGTCGCGCCGTGTCGAGTCGCAAGGGTATTTCCACTTTGGTGAATTTGGAATCGAATTCTTTGGATTTCATTCACGTCTTCGTATGTGAATTTTTGTGATTTGATCATTTCTACGATCCTTTTTGTGATTTGTCATTTTAAAAATATACAAACCTTTACCTCACTCGTACGAGAAATCTATTTAAACGGCTTCGTAAAACAAGTAGTATGAAACGCTTGCGTTTACTTCGTCAGTTAATTCTTGGACTTGTTCGATTGAATCTCTTGTGACAATTTTCGAGGGAAGATCTATAATTTGTTTGTAAATATTTAAGTTAAGCTAGTGGTTATGGGACATGAAGCTAAGCTTATATATTTACTAACTTACTGTAATTGACACTTCTTAATGATCATTGATGATCATTTTTGTGATTTAGACTAGCAAATGTGCGATGTCTCTTTGTCTACGAGGGAGACTAAACCCCGTTTCTGTGGAGCTTCGGCTCAATTTGGTGGGGTAGCGACCCATGGTCTTCGGGCCGTTTTGTGGAGCTTCGGCTCAAAAATTAATGGTTAGCAACCATGGAATAGCGTTCCATTTTGTGATACACGTGTTGGTGAGTTTTCATGCTCCCGTTTTGTGATAGGCCTCCCCCTTTTTGTGATTTCTGGATTTCCATTTATAATTTCTAGAATTTTGTGTTTCACCAATTTTCATGATTTACATTGATAAGTCTTATCAATATTTGTGCATTGGTGAATGTGTGTCATTAACTTTTGTGATTGGCATTGGTATTATTGTCAATATTTATAGTTTGGTGATTTGGGAAATATAGAGTATGACATTCTCTTTTATCTTTGAGAAGATTCTTGTGATATTGATTAATCTCTTGTTGATTTTCAATTACATACTTATCACAGTATGGTTTATGGTTATCATATGTTTATGTCATATCTCTTATTTTATATAATTTTATATGATATTTATAGCTAGACTGATCCGTTTATTATTTTCTTATTAAATAATACTTGGGTGAGACCGAGATGTTACAGGTGCTTCTGCTTGACTACATTTGGGATTATCACCCTGAATTTTGGCTAACTACTTAGATTAGTAGTTTTTGTTGTATACATTTGAGATATAGACTCATTGATGTATCCATATTCTTTTGTCTAGCACTTGTAGCTATTCTTTTGTGATATTGTGGATCTTGTTTGACCACTACTCTGATGTACACTTTTACGTGTTATATATTCATATCTATTTCCGCCTTTGTGATATGGATGTCTGTGACTGATTGTGTTATGTTAATTTCTATACTTGTTTCCGAGGAATATATATAGCCACTGCGTAGTAGCTTTGAGTTTGTATCGGTACGTCGGATTTCCTCCTGAAAACAAATGTATGTTGTACTAACTGACATATCGGTGCTCGCACAAAGCAATTACATGGATGGTCACTCCTCAATAGCCTTATTCTCCACGCTAGTTGACGGCATTACACCGCAGTGTCCTTGGCTAGCGTGGGTATAGAGGTGGGGCGTCACAGCTTGGTATCAGAGTCAATCTTCGGAACAATGTAGAATAATCTTGCAAGGATCATCGTCCTAAGTCCATCTTAGGAGTCATGCTTTAGGATTTAATTCGAGTCTTCGTACCGATTCATCCTATTTTCTTTATGATTCCTGTTTATCTATCGAGATTGCTTGATATGCATTTGGTGAATAACCTTATCCTTCTTTCTTTCTTTCTTTCTTTCAAAAGGAAGAGAAATGGTTAGACCTGGCCGTCCCAGCGCCGGTCAATCTCGTGCTACTCCCCAAGATGGAGTATTTATGTCTGCCCCGTAGCTTCTTGATCTAGTAAGGAATGCTCAAGCAGCCGGATCTAGTCCGGAGTCTACTCACCCTAGGTCTGGATTTGCATGTTTGTGCAGCGATTATACCAATTTGGGTGGAAAGCCATTCAAAGGTTCTGAAGCTATTATTGAAGTCCAGGCTTGGCTGAGAACGTGCGATCGAATCTTTTCTCGCATGAATCTTATTGATCTTCACCGTGTTCAGGTGGCCTCTAGTATGCTCCACGAAAGAGCATTAGATTGGTATGAGCTTCTGATTTCTGAAATAAATGAAGTGGATCTTACTTGGGAAAAATTCCGAGAACGCGTCGAATTAAAATTTGTGCCAGAAGCTGAGAAGGTGACGTTGGCTCGCCGTTTCATTGACCTTGTTCAAGGTGAATCTTCCGTGGCAGATTATGTCGCATCCTTCGAGTCACATTCTAAATATGGGGTCGAATACGTAAATACCACATTGAAGAAGAACCAAAGATTTGTTTATGGCTTGAATAAAAATCTCAAGAAGCCATTACTTCTAAAATTAGAAGTTTCTTTTGATCAACTTGTTGATATCGCTCTTCGACTTGAAGAGGTAGATATAGAAAGTGATGTTGAAGTTATGGGTACCAAACCGAACTTCAACAACAAGAAAAGGCCTAATAAATTCAAGGGTCCTTATCCCAACAATAAGAAAGGGAAGCAAGCCTCTCTGGCAACTAAGACTCTACCTTAAGTAGTGGGCAATGCTACAACTGTGGTTCTAAGGACCATTATGCGAACAATTGTTCAAAGCCTCGTGCTTGTCGCTATTGCAAAAGCCCGGATCATTATTTATCTTCTTGTCCCAAACTTCAAAATAGGAAGGAGGGAAAGCTTAATGTTGCTCAAGCCCCTGGCAACACATCTCATGGTAAAGGTATTTCTCATTCTGTCCTTGATGGCATTATTTTATTTCGTAATCATCCTATTCGAGTTCTTTTTGATACAGGTGCGTCCCATTCTTTTATTTCAAAAGAACTTGTTGATACTTTTTCTTTGGGTGTTTTGTGTTTACTGACTTCTTTGAGAATTGCGAATCCGGTTGGTGGATCCGCAACAATCAGTTTATTATGTAAAGATGTCGAGATTATTTTGTGTGATTTTTCTTTCCGAGCCGATTTGCATGTTATGCGCTACTTAGGCTTTGGAATGATTTTGGGAATGGATTGGCTTGATCGCTATGAAGCCCAAATCCTATGTCCTGAGCGGACTATTCATCTTCGACATCCTCAATCTGTTAAGCAGATTTCTATTGATTTTAAAGATTCGGATTCCAGCTTGGTTGCATCTTTATATTCTTTAAATCCTCATGATGACGATAATGACGATGAGGAAGATATTATTTCTCTTATTCACGTTGTTCGTGAATTTTCCGACATATTTGAGCCCGTTTTAGGATTACCACCTCAGCGAGCAATTGAGTTCAAAATTAATCTCATCCCTGGTGCTCAGCCTGTCACTCGTCCTCCTTATCGCATGTCCAACAAAGAAAATGAGGAGATACGCAAACAATTATCTGAATTGGAGACGAAGCAATTTATTCGCTCTAGTTCCTCGCCTTGGGGAGCTTCGGCTATTTTTGTGAAGAAATCCGATGGTACACTTAGGCTTTGCATTGACTACCGCAAGCTTAATGATCTTACAATCAAAAATAAATATTCTTTATGTCGGATTGAGGATCTATTCGATCAACTTAGTGGTGCTAAAATCTTTTCACAATTAGATCTAGCTACCGGTTTTCATCAGCTTCGTATTGCAGAGGATAGTATTCCTTTGACATCATTCCGTACTCGTTATGGATCTTATAAATGGCTTGTTATGCCATTTGGGTTAACGAATGCTCCGGCTTATTTCGTTGACCTTATGAATAGAGTTTTCAAAGACTTCCTCGATCGGTTTGTTCTCATCTTTATTGATGACATTCTTGTGTATTTAAATACGGAGGAGGAGCGTGAAAAGCATCTTCGGATTGTGTTGGAAACTCTTAGGAGCAATCAATTGAGAGCAAAATTTTCTAAACGCCACTTTTGGCAATCTTGTGTGAAGTTTCTTCGTCACATTATTTCTGAATCCAGAATATCCGTGGATCCTTCAAAGATTGAAGCGATTCAAAATTGGAAGAGACCGGAGAGTGTGACGAAGATTCTTAGTTTTCTCGGATTGGCAGGCTATTACCGTCGTTTCATAAAGGACTTTTCAAAAATTTATGTGCCTCTTACTAATCTGACAAAGAAGGGAGTGAAATATATTTGGTCGGACAAATGTGAAGCTTCTTTTTAGAAATTAAAAGAACTCCTTTTCGACGCTCCTATTCTTGTGATTCCCGAGGGAAACCAAGATTTTATTGTTATACCGATGCTAGTCGCATTGGTTTGGGTGCCGTTCTTATGCAAAGAGAATGTGTAATTGCTTATGCTTCTAGGCAATTGAAGCCTACTGAGACTAGATATGCCACTAATGATTTAGAGCTCGCGGCTATTGTTTTCGCCCTTCGTATTTGGCGTCATTATCTTTTGGCAGAAAAATTTATTCTTCATACTGATCATAAATCCTTGAAGTATCTATTTTCTCAAAAGGAACTTAATTTGCGTTAACAACGTTGCCTCGAATTTCTTGCAGCTTATGATCTTGATATTCTTTATACCTCCGGAAAGGGAAATCGTGTTGCCGATGCACTTAGTCGTAAGCAACAAGCGGTTGTTTCTATGATGATATCCAAATGGAATGATCTCGGAACTCTATCCACTTGTGAGATTCGAGATAATGTTTCCGATTTATGTTCATCTCTTGTTTTATGTAGCCTTGAGGCCCATCCTTCTCTTTTAGACCGCATTCTTGAAGCTCAAAAGGTAGATCCCGAATTGGCTTTTCTTGGCCAAAATCTTAGGGATAAAATTGATATTGAAGGTTTGAAAGACTTTGATATTGATTCTCGTGACGGTATTCGAAAATTTGGTAGACTTATTGTGCTAAATATTAGTAATCTTTGTAAAGACATTTTAGAAGATTCTCAACGTTCTAAATTTAACATTCATCCCGGTAGTGGTAAAATGTACGCGGACATGAAGTGACTTTATTATTGGGAGGGAATGAAATCTGATGTTGCTAACTTTGTTAAGTGTTGCATGACTTGCCAACTCATTAAGTCCGAACACTAAAGGCCCAGTGGATTATTGCAACCTTTAGAAATTCCAATTTGGAAGTGGGACCAAATTTTCATGGATTTTATAGACGGCCTTCCCCGTTCTCGTTTGGGTCATGATAGCTTATGGGTGATAGTCGATAGACTTACTAAATCCGTCCATTTAATTCCTGTTCGGTCCAATCGAACCGTGCCCCTTTTGGCCAAACTCTTTATCAAAGAAATTATCAAATTGCATGGAGTTCCTACTTCTATTGTTAGAGATCGTGATCCATTGTTTACTAGTGGATTTTGGAATCAAAAAGCTTTGGGAACGAAGCTTAATTTTAGCCCCGCTTATCATCCCCAGTCCGATGGACAAACTGAGCGTGTGAATCAAACTCTTAAAGATCTTCTTCGTGCATGTGTTCTTGATTTTGGTGGAAGTTGGGAAGATCATATTTCTCTTGTTGAGTTTTCCTATAATAATGGCTTCCAATCTAGTATTGGTATGGCACCTTTTGAGGCACTCTATGGAAGACCATGCCGATCTCCTTCTTTCTGGCTTGAGGCTGGTGAGAAGCTGGTTTTAGGTCCAGATTTTATTCGTGATTCCACAGAAAAGATTGACCTTATTCGTCATAGGATGAAAGAAGCCCAAAGTTGACAAAAATCCTATGCCGATAACCGAAGAAGGAAATTAGAATTTTCTGTGGGAGATCTTGTCTTTATTCGTGTTTCACCTATGAAGGGTGTTATACGTTTCAGTCGATCGGGAAAATTAGAGCCTCGATATATTGGACCATTTCCCATCACCGAACGTGTTGGTTCCGTGGCTTATCGCCTTTTACTATTGGCTCAGTTTTTTGCTATTCATGACGTGTTTCACGTTTCTCAATTACGAAAATTCCTTCGAGATTCTGATTCTATTCTTGAGCCTGGTGTTGTGGAAGAAATTGAAGTTTCACCTAATTTAACTTATGAGCAACATCTTATTCGTATTATTGCTTCGGAGGTCAAACGCCTTCGAAATAAAGATGTTCCGCTTGTTAAAGTTCAATGGTCCTCAAATCCTAAGGACTGCTCTTGGGAATCTAGAGAATTCATCGAGCGAACACATTCGGACTTACTTTCTCGTGCTCTATAAGGTGAATTTCTTATTTCAAATTTCGTTTGTGTTGATATGCTTTCATGGTTGTTACCTTGTATTTTCTTCTTAAATATTGGAAGGACGCAATTTCTTTAAGGAGGGGAGTCTGTAACAACCCGCATATTTTATGATTGAATATTTAAATATTTTATTTTAATAATTTATCGTTAGTCAGATTTTAGTCCGAAAAGTTACTTTTTGCATACAGTCGAATTAGGACTCGAAACCACTTCCATTGGGTCCAAAACACCATTTGCGATCTTTTTGAGTATAAACTTTGATATGTTTGGAGTTAGTGGAATTTTGCCACTTTTTCACTTTGGGCTTTGGGTTTGGTTTAGCCCATTAGCCTAAACTATTAATTCTAGCTCAATCCCCTTCCCTTCATAACTTCACTTTCATTTCCTAACACTAAAGTTTCATCAAAAATGGAGGAAGGAATGGAAAATTAAAACTCCAAGCTCTAGTTCATTGCAAATCCAACGTCTAACTCCAAATTCAAAGAGAAGCCGTTGATTCTTTCATTGATTTCAAGCTTCTTCTTCATTGATTTTATGTAAAAGTGAGATTTTTATCTCACATCTTTGTCTATAACTATCTTTGATTGTTGGGTATGGATTCCTAACACCTATTCATATGCATTTGCTCTTGGTTTGGATTGAATTGGTGAAAATCCTAATTTTTAGTGTTTTGGGTTCAAATCATAAAAAAATCCAATCTTCGGTGTTTGAACACGTTTTTGGTGATACATCGAGGAGCCAATAGGACCGGCTAGCCTATGCCCCATAGGTCGTTCGGCCTGCACCCTATAAGCCCCTCAGCCTGCAGCTAGCTTGCACGCTCCTTAGGTCGCGAAAAGTTAGGTCGTTCCCCCGTAGGTCGCTCGGCCATGTTATGCCGCTAGTGCCTTAGGTCGCTCGGCCATGCTATGCCACTAGCCCCTTAGGTCGTTTCGTCCCTAGGTCGCTCGGCCTGTTAGGTCGTTCCACCGCATAAGCCGCTCAACCATGATAAGTCGCGTCTGCATTAAGTTGCAACCCCTTAGGTCGCTCACCACCTTAATTCGCTCTGCAGTTAGGCCGCGCCATGGATTGGTCGCGCCATGCTTGGTCGCTTGTGTTAGGTCGCTCGGCCCATTAGGTCGCACCATTCCTTAGGTCGCTCGCCCTGCACTTATGCCGCTACCACTTAGGTTGTTTGCACTGTTGAGTCGCACCATTCCTTAGGTCGCTCGCCCCTGCACTTATGCCGCTACCTCTTAGGTCGCTCATCTGCTAGGTTGCGCCATGTCGAGTCACAAGGGTATATCCACTTTGATGAATTTGAAATCGAATTCTTTGGATTTCATTCACGTCTTCGTATGTGAATTTTTGTGATTTGATCGTTTTTACGATCATTTTGGTGATTTGTCAATTTAAAAATATACAAACCTTTACCTCACTCGTACGAGAAATCTAATTAAACGGCTTCGTAAAACAAGTAGTATGGAACGCTTGAGTTTGCTTCGTCGGTTAATTCTTGGACTTGTTCGATTGAATCTCTGGTGACAATTTTCGAGGGGAGATCTGCAATTTGTTCGTAAATATTTAAGTTAAGCTAGTGGTTATGGGACATGAAGCTAAGATTATATATTTACTAGCTTACTGTAATTGACACTTCTTAATGATCGTTGATGATCATTTCTGTGATTTAGACTAGCAAATGTGCGATGTCTCTTTGTCTACAAGGGAGACTAAACCCCGTTTCTGTGGTGCTTCGGCTCAATTTGGTGGGGTAGCGACCCATGGTTTTCGGGCCGTTTTGTGGAGCTTCGGCTCAAAAATTAATGGTTAGCACCCATGGAATAGCGTTGCATTTTGTGACACACGTGTCGGTGAGTTTTCATGCTCCTATTTTGTGATAGGCCTCCTCCTTTTTGTGATTTCTAGATTTCCATTGATGATTTCTAGAATTTTGTGTTTCACCAATTTTCGTGATTTACATTGATAAGTCTTATCAATATTTGTGCATTGGTGAATTTGTGTGTCATTAACTTTTGTGATTGGCATTGATATTATTGTCAATATTTATAGTTTGGTGATTTGGGAAATATAGAGTATGACATTCTTTTTGATCTTTGAGAAGATTCTTGTGATATTGATTAATCTCTTGTTGATTTTCAATTACATACTTATCACAGTATGGTTTATGGTTATCATATGTTTATGTCATATCTCTTATTTTATATCATTTTATCTGATATTTATAGCTAGACTGATCCGTTTATTATTTTCTTATTAAATAATACTCGGGTCAGACCGAGTGTTGCAGGTGCTTCTCCTTGACTACACATCTGGGATTATCACCCTGACTTTTGGTTAACTACTTAGATTAGTAGTTTTTGTTGTATACATTTGAGATATAGACTCATTGATGAATCCATATTCTTTTGTCTAGCACTTGTAGCTATTCTTTTGTGATATTGTGGATCTTGTTTGACCACTACTCTGATGTACACTTTTATGTGTTATATATTCATATCTATTTCCGCCTTTGTGATATGGATGTCTGTGACTGATTGTGTTATGTTTATTTCTATACTTGTTTCCGAGGAATATATATAGCCACTGCATAGTAGCTTTGAGTTTGTATTGGTATGTCGGATTTCCTCTTGAAAACAAACGTATGTTGTATCTGACATATCGGTGCTCGCACAAAGCAATTATGCGGATGGTCGCTCCTCAACAGCCTTATTCTCCACGCTAGTTGACGGCATTACACCGTAGTGTCCTTGGCTAGCGTGGGTATAGAGGTGGGGCGTCACATTGATTTATTTGGTCCATCTTAGATTCTGTCAATAAATCATAGTAAATATGGTTTTGTAATTGTAGACGATTATTCTAGATTTACATGGACTATATTTTTGAAACATAAAAGTGATGCTTTTGAATTTTTTAAGAACTTTACAAAAAGGATTCAAAATCAACTTTCTCTAAAAATTACAACCATTCGTAGTGATCACGGTGGTGAATTTGAAAATGAAAAGTTTGAGGAATTCTGCAATAAAAAAGGAATAACTCACAATTTTTCATTTCCGAGAACTCCAAACAAAACGGAGTAGTAGAACGTAAAAATATGACGATTCAAGAGTGTGCGAGAACTATGCTTTCAAACATTAAATTACCAAAGAATTTTTGGGCAGAAGCAGTTGCTACCCCCTGTTATATTTTAAATAGAGTTTTAGTTAGACCTTTAACTAATAAGACTTCTTATGAACTTCTTCACTCAAAGAAACCTAAAGTATCTTATTTTAGAATTTTTGGAAGTAAATGTTTTATTTTATATACTAAAGATAACATAGATAAATTTGATCCTAAATCTGACGAAGGTATCTTTATCGGATATTCTAATAGAAGTAAAGCGTAGAGAGTATTTAATTTAAGAACTAACACCATCGAAGAAACAATGCATGTGTCATTAGATGAAAATTTCAAAAATTTTGAAGATACAAATGATGAAGATGATTTAATTACCCAAAATCAAGAGTCAACAGAAACTAATAATGAAATTAATCATTCTAAAACAAGGACTAAACTTTCAAAAGATAATCCTATTGAAAATATACTAGGAGATATGCAATCTGTAGTTAAAACTAGAAATCAACTAAGTCAAATGAGTAATGTAGCTTTTATACCAACTATTGAATCCAAAAATCCAAAAGAAGCATCAACTGATGTTTCATGGATTTTGGCTATGCAAGAAGAACCAAATCAATTTACTGGAAATGATGTTTGGGAACTTGTTCCTTGACCAGAAAATAAAACTATATTGGAACTAAATGGGTTTATAAAAATAAAATGAATGAACTAGGAGAGGTAGTTAGAAATAAAGCACGTTTAGTTGCTCAAGGTTTTTGTCAAGAAGAAGGAATAGATTTTGATGAAACCTTTGCTCCTGTAGCAAGATTAGAAGCCATTAGGATTCTCCTTGTTTTCGCAAATTATAATAATTTCAAATTATATCAAATGGATGTTAAAAGTGCCTTTATAAAAGAGGAAGTATATGTTGAACAACCACCACTTTTTGAAAATGAAAAATTACCTAATCATGTTTACAAACTTAAGAAAGCTTTATATAGCCTAAAACAAGATCCTAGAGCCTGGTATGATAGACTAAGATCTTACTTATTATAATTAAATTTTGAAATTGATAAAGTAGATAATACTCTTTTTATTAAAAGAAATAAAAATGATATTCAACTAGTACAAGTCTATGTAGATGATATCATTTTTGGATCAACTAATTTTTAAATGAATAAAAAAAAGTTTTGAAATAATGACAAAAGAGTTTGAGATGAGCCATATGGGTGAATTAAACTTCTTTTTAGGATTAAAAAAACAATTAGATAATGATATCTTTATTAGTCAAGAAAAATATGCTAAAGACCTAATTAACAAATTTGGTTTGACTACTGCGAGTGGAAAATCCACTCCCATGGCAACCAATGAGTACCTTAGTAAAGAAGATCTCTCGAAAGATGTAGATACAAAGTTAATAGAGGAATGGTTGGATCACTACTCTATATTACTGCTAGTAGACCTGATATCATGCATAACGTTTGCCTCTGTGCAAGATATCAATCCCAACCTAAAGAGACCCACTTAAAAGCCGTGAAACGTATCATAAGATATGTTAAACACACTTCTGACTATGGCTTATTTTACCCTAAAAATGATTCATTTGATTTAATATCTTACCGTGATGCTGATTATGTTGGTTGTAAATCAGACCGAAAAAGTACAAGTGGAACTTGTCAATTTTTAGGGCATTCTCTGATTTCCAAGTTTAGTAAAAAGTAAAACACGGTTTCTTTATCAACAATTGAAGCAGAGTATATTTCTGTTGATTTGGCTTGTTCTCAAGTAATATATATGCAACAAACTTTAAAAGATTATGATTTAAATATTTCAAAATCACCCATTTATTGTGATAATACTAGTGCGATAAATTTATCCAAAAATACTACTCAACGTGCTCGAACTAAACATATTGATATCATACATCATTTTCTTAGGGATAATATAAGTAAGGAAGTAATCACTCTAGAATATATCAATTCTGAGAATCAAATTGCTAATACATTAACAAAACCATTAAATGAATCTATATTTACTAAATTAAGAAGAGAATTAGGTATTTGTTCATTAACTAAAATATGAAATATAGATAACAAAGTATAATTAAAAATTAAATCAAAATAAATCAACTAATTAAAATTTAAAGGACCATGTCGACATACCCCCCAACCCATGTCAACATATAACATTTTTTATTTTTAAATTTTTTCCCACCAAAATTCAAAATAATTGGTTATATATTCTTCTCATTTTTGAAATTTTGTTCATTCTTTCTGTAATCTGTTTATTCTATCCTCTGAAATCAAATAATCAATGGCCTCCTCTTCAAAATCAAACAAAAATTCTACCTTTTCGTTTCCTTCTCCCACTTCTGGTACATTTCAACGTACTACTCTCGCCCGTGTGACTAAAATAGAGGATTCTCTGAAGGATGCACTTCAGTTAATGACTGAAATCCAAGTAATGCAACTTCGAATGGCCAAGGAACAAGAGAGGCAAGGAAAAATCCTTAGGAATTTGCAAAAATTTCTAATGGACAATCATGCTAACCCAATCCTAATTGATGAAGACTCTTCGAGAGATCAAGAACAAGTGGCCAGCGAAGAAGAAGAAGAAGAACCCATGGAAGAAACGCATGCGGAAGATGGTGATAAGGTCGTTTGCGTTAGTGAAGTATGTTTTGAAAAAATTGGGAATCTTGCTGAACAACGTGGAAATTTATGTTTCCATTATCCAAACTGTTCGATTCATAGATCTCCTATGTTCAAAAACACACATTTGTTTCTTCTCTTTCTTTACCATTGTTGTATTTTCCTTCTTACATTTCCCACGAAAAATGTAAATATAACTATATTATTAATAAATAAATTGTATTCTTATATGTGTTATTCCCTATTAATATATATAACTATATGGTTATTATATACTTAGAATAGTCAGTAGTTTAGGATTAGGTTTATTATTAGATCTAAGTGTTGATTGTTTATGATAACACTATCATTATAATCACATGTCATAGAGTATTAGATTTAGGGGGAGTTATATAGTTTGGTGTTATTTAGTTTAGAGTTTGTTTTTTGTTGATGACAAAGGGGGAGAAGTATAAAATGGAGTAGTTAGGCATAGATTAAGGGGGAGTTATTAGGATAGAAGTAATATTTTATAAACAAAGGCTGTCATCATCAAAAGGGGGGAGATTGTTAGTCCGTGAGATGATGGTTTCGATGAAAACAACCTTAGAATAGATTATAAAATATAAATATTAACAGTATAAGTTTAGATATATATGTATATGCAGGATTTAACCATGCTAGTAACAAGAATGAAGATTGTACAGTATAGGGATTTAAGATATCAAAATTGAAGACTCATGAGTATCAAGATTATCAAGAGTTCAAGAGTTCAAGCAATTTATTATTTTTTAGAAATTTTGTTAAAACTCCTAGAAAGCCCTGGCATCTTAAAATCCAATTTACTAGTGGAATGGACTCCACTTCGATCCTGTTAAAGGGATGGAACCCTAAGTAGGATGGAACCTATGAAAAATCTAGTAGAACATTGTTTTGTATTCGCTAACTTTTTATTCAAAATGATTTTTCAAAATAATATCTTGTTTTCAAAATGATTTCAAAACCTTACTTTTAAAAAAGAATCAAAAACATCTATCCTAATTTCAAATACTTTTAGCCTCAAAATAACCTTGAATTTCAGAATCAAATTATCCTTGGTGTTAAACTACCTTTTAAAATAAAAGTATATTTAATTTTTTAATATTTATATATTTAGATTTAAATATAAAATTATAGTAAAATTTTATATATACCAAAATATTATTCTATATATTTATTTATGCATTTCAACTATATTTAAGTATATTTATAAATGTTTAAAATAGTTTTAAAATAAGATAAAGGTTATTTTCAAAGAAAAACAAAACATCAAAAATTCCTTTGGGATATCGACATGCCCAAGTACCCCATGTCGATATAGTGTCAGTTGAGTTCAAAATTTATATTTCAAAAGAAGTGTCTATTCATCATAACTCTTCACGAATGGACATAGCTGTTGTTCCTCTATAAATAGGGGTTGGCTTCAATGAATTTCAACATATATTTTCTGGTTTTTCACTCCTCTTCTTCTTCCACATTTCTATATACATATTCTTACCATTACTCTGCCGAAATCACATTGAATCTAACTAGATTATCTCTGGTTTGATTCTCTATCACTATCTCAACAAGATCCTCGGTGCTATTAATAGTTATAGGCTTTTTGTAATTAACTTAGCGAGAAAAGGGGTGATTTTAGCCTTGGAAATCAATCAAGCGAGATAAGGTGTGATTGTAGCCTTGGGAAATCAATTGGGTGAACTTGTTTCTCAAAAAATCAAGTATCTCTACTGCGACGACCCACATTTCAAACGATTTAAAACGACAATAATCCACACATGTCCGACTTAAACAATCCGGAACGTAGATAATCAATGGGATTAAGTAAGAAAAATAAGAAAAAAAGAAGAAAACAAAACACAGAATCTCACAGCGGAAACGATAAAATATAATAATCAAATAAACAATTCAAAATTTGATTATTATACGTCTGATTATAATCTCTAAACATTTATCAGATTTGAATTTACACATCAGGAAGAAATAATCAATACAACAGAAAGCATGACCGGGGCTAGTAATAACAGTAATATACAGAAATTCCATCTTCGTCCCCCAGAGAATAGTCTTCAATACTCATGAAAAAACTCAGGACTGACCCGAGCGTAATGAAAAGACAAACCACTCGAGTCAGGACTAAAATACTCTTATGTAAGTCAAATCAATATCATAAATATGCATGCAATAACTTAAGAGATGTTACAGGATTTTCCATCTCCTAAGGATCCGTTAAACTATTTATATATAATAGTTTACGCTATAATAGATAATGTCTATTAGTAAAGTAAATATCAAAATAGCATTAAGGCTTTACATTGATCCACCTTAACATATTTTACAGTTTTAAACCAAAATCGTAATGGGCGCGTATAGGGATAAATATGACAAGGCACGTGAGGAAATGCCCAAGGTAGGATTCTACAGTTTACCCTTCCTGGCTGGTCGTAACCCATCCGTGGCCGACCGCGACAATCAATCCAAACGAAAAATAAGGTGCACCCATCGAATTCGAAATCACAATAATAATACGAGGGATCAACGTCTCTAGAGGTAGCTAACCTCAATGGCTAGACATAGGCTCCTGTTTTAGTCATTTTAATTGTAACACGAATGTCAAGGCTATCCATCATCGTACTCCTACTTCATTCCAGTAAACGTCGCCAATTCAATCACTACATTCTGGATATCATCCACCGCGTACACGGTTGTCAAAGTGGTTCCAATATTGAAAGAGAGTATTTCAATAAGAGGCCCGTACTCTTTAACAACCAATTGTCATTTTACATACCCGTTGGTACTTTTATATTTCGAAAACAATTCGTACTTCATATCAAAATATCATATTCATTTCAAAATCAAATTCATTTCGAAATCATCATATTTACTAAAATATATACAATATCCATTTCAAAATCATCATATTCGCTTCAAAATCAAATCCATTTTTGAAATCATCATATTCACCTTGAAACCATACTTTATTTCAAATGTTCATTCAATTTAATATATCGATTTGACTTCAAAACTTGATTCAAATTAAAATTTTGGCTATAATTCACTTTAACCCAATTCGCATTTAAATCCAAGATTTGAATATAAACATCCACACTTTAACCAGCTTGAATTTTAGAAAATAATTTAAATAGTTTTGAATTAGTTAAATAGTTAAAATAATTTAATTGAAAATAGTTTGAGTAATAAAAATAGTTAATATAGTAAAATAGTTTGAAAAATTAAAATAATTTGAATATTAAAGAATATAGATTTTAAACTATTTATACTAAAAATATTCAAAAAAATATTTATTTTAAATTCAAGCCAGTTCACTTTCCAAAACTTCAATCCAAATCAGTTCCAATTTCCATTTCGATTTAATCGATTCGATTACAATTTCAAGTCGATTGTTAATTCGATTCCAAGTTAATTTCAATGCCAATTCCCAATTTATTTCAAACTCCAATTCAAAATTAATTTAAATTCCAATCTGAAATTAATTTAAATTCCAAATCCTAAATTAATTTAAATTCCAATCCCAAATTAGTACCATTTCTATTTATATCAATTACAAGTTCGATTTCCAAAAATATCGGTTTAGAACACTCAAATCAAACTTTCCTTATATTAAATTTTAAATCCCAATCTTAAAATATAATGAAATTCCAAACTCAATTTCAAATATCATACTAGATCACCTTTTACTTAGAAACATTCAAAGTTCAATAAAAAGTCCAATCTTTTAAACAAATCAATGTCTAAAACCCACATCATATTCTGACTTCCACTTAAAAATCTCAACTTCGATTATTTAAACAAATTTCGCTTCAACTTTTAAATTTCAACATTCCGAGTTCCAATTCAAAAATAATTCAATTTCCATAAATTCAATTTTATTCATTAGAACCAAATCATTGAAAAAAATTCAAATCAAAATTCTAAAATCATTTAATTTAATCATCCGGTGTCCATATATAATTTCTATCATATGGCCAAGAGAATCATTATTTCAATTTAATTTTCAAGGACGGATATATATCATTTCAATCCAAAATAAACGTCATTTCAAACTATTTCTTAATTTATTCGAAATAATTTAATTTACAATTTTATATACTGTAAATAATATACGAAGTGATAATAGAGTATATCAAAATTACTAACCATTTAATCATTCAAATATCAACCAAACAGTCAATAATCACAACAATCAGCCAATTATTGAAAATTAGGGATTTTACTTACAATTAAATTCTAATTGAATTTAACTATCAATTCAAAGGCTTTCAATAAATTCAGATGTCGAGTTAAATATCGATTTAAATTTATCCAACAACCATCAATAAATTTAAATTACTTTACGATAAAAAAATTACTAACATAATGGTAAATAGTCAAACTTGAGTGTAAAACACTCACCTTTTATTTGAAACCGAAAATAATTCAGTTTCAAACAAAATTCTTGATCCGCTCTATGCTATAGACGACGTCAGTACGGTTGCAATGCAATTTCCCTTCCACATCAAACCTCATACGAACAAGACATGTTATAATTAATATAACGGTAATTATAACTTTTTTTAACAACAAAATTAACAATACCTAATGTAACAACCCTAGATTTTGCTTATATTTTTAAATTTAATTTATTTTTATTTTAAGTTATTTTAAGTTTTTTATTTCAAACATTTCATTTTTAAATATAAATGTTGACTATTAAGTGATTTATAGTTCAAACTAGTATAATTTGAATATTTTACTATAAAGTGAATTTCTAGTCAAACTGTTCAAACTTTGACTTCTAAACATCAAATTTAAATTATTTTAAATCTTAAATTTTATATTTTTTTATGAAAATAGATGTAATAACTTGAACACTGCTTTCCGTTTCGTTGAAAACGGAGTTAAATTGTAAAAGTTATGTACATTTCAATTTTGAGTGTAATTTGATTTATTTAACAATTTTGTCTGTTTTAAATTATATAAATTATATTTTCTTTGTCATATTTTATTTTAATATGTGTTAATATGTTATTTTATGTATATTTTTGTCTTTTAATATTTTTGAAGTGATAGTATAATTTTTCTAAAGTTTACTTGAATTTATTTCAATTTTTAAAGCCTAGTTTCCATTTCTCTGCTAATTTCTTCATTAAATTATATTTAATTAAAATATTTTTTTAATTCATTTTTATTTTGTGTTCTTATCTTTATTTATAAATATTTTTCAAGTACATAAAGATTTTCTAAAGTTCATTTGAATTTGTTTCAAATTTATAAAGCCTAGTTATGTGTATATTGCCATTTTCTTTATTTATTTGATTTTATTTAAATTTATTTATTTCTTTTTCTTATTTATTTTATTTTCTGAATTTATTTATCTTTATTATCAGCCTTGTTATGTATTTATAAATTTAAAATATATTTGTGGAAATTTGAAAAGGCTTGAAACTCTTTATCTTCTTTTGACTTTTTCTCTTTCACCTCTTCATTTTCCCAACATACATCATTTATTTTTATTTTATTTTCCGTATGTTTCTTCATCCTCTCAGCCACTTTCTCATTTTTCACGTGGATCTCAAATCCATTTCTCATTTCAAAAAAATACGGCAATTGCTTGAAGGAGTTGAGGTAAATTTCACCTTCTTCTTTCTTTGTTTTTTTACTTTTCTATTTGAATTTTGTACTTGTTCTCACCTTTATAGCTTGGCTCCTCCTCAACCAGATCTAACCTGACCTCTACCACCCCTTTTCTCTGACAATCACCCACCCTATTTCATCACCAAGGCAGGCCGAGCCCATCCATGGCAAGGAGCACCGCCAAAATCCACTTAGACCATCACATATGTTGCAAACCGAGCTACTTTTGCATCCCGCTCCTGCTACCACCTCTAGCCGCCACATCCTCCACCACCACCACCTCTGACCTGACCTCCACCCTCTGCCACATCACCCACCACCACCTGTACCACTGGTTGGGCCCACCTAGCCTCTGGCCGAGCACATTAGGAGCTTAGAGATGAAGTTGTTGCCTTGTATTTGCCTTGTTTTTGTAAATTGTTGCACCTATTTTCATCACCATTCAAATCAACCTGGGCCGACCACTATAGATCCAAACCCAGCACCAAATTCATGTCTTGGCTGAGCTTATCCAACCTATAACAGATCCATATGAAGTTGAGAACAATTGCGATGAATTTGACATCGTTTTGGGCTTTGATTTCTAGTGTTGTTCTAGCGTAATTCGTGTTGAAACTTATATAAGGTTGCATTGTTTTGTGTAAATGTTTGAACAAGTCTAATTGCTTTGACTCTCCACTCTCAAGTCATATCCATGTCATCGTGCCTTCATTGTGCTGTGTTGTGTGCTTTGGTGGATATCTCCAGCTCAGAACAGGTGAGTTAGTCTCATAAGACAATTTGTACTTATATAACTAGTAAACTGACCCCTTTTGAATCTGTAAAATGCATTATCATGTTACACCTGCTATACTATGATCATATGATGTTCACCCATGCTTAAACACCAATTATGTCATTTTTTACTGTTATATTATGATGTTCTGTTATTTATATCAGTTTATCACACTGCAACTTCCCTTTAGATTAGAATCACTATGGGTTGAAATGATATATACCCGAACGGACTTTAGAATAAGGAAAAATCGTTATGGGCTGAAACGATAGGCCTGAATGATTATCAATTATTTTCATTTACTTGGGAATATGGATTTGAAATGATAAAACCCGGATTTTTCTTTGTAAATTACGGGTTGAAATGATATATTACCCGTATCACTTTACCTAGCGTAGAAAATTATATACAAACCCGTAGTTAAAATATGTTTTTCTAAAAATTTTCAAATATTTTAGAAATGTAAATATTACTATAGTTTGATTTAAAATTAATTAAAAATAATTTTTTAAAAGTATTATTGATTTTCTGGAAATTTATAAGTTAAATAAATTATGGAAAAGTTAGAAAATCTGAATGTAAGTTATTTTGAAAATTTTGATTTAATTATAATTGGAAATTAAATTAAATATGAAATTATGATAAATTTATGATAATTTGAATTTAAAATGAATTTAATGTGATTTTATAATATATTAATGATTTTTGAATAAAGTTAAAATGTGAAATGAGTGATTATTTAAGTTAAAATTTTAAAACATAACCAAAATGGGGATTTGTGAATTTGGCTTAAAAGTGAATATTAAGTTAAGTAAATAAATTTGAGATTAAGTCATATTTTGAAATTTTAAAATTAAGTGTTAATTTGAAATTTAATTCAATGAATTTAAAATTGAATGTTGAAATTTAATAAGTGAATTATTAGTAAATCTTGATTTTTGAATGGAAATTTAACTTTATAAAATCATGAACTTAAGGAAAATTAAATGATGTTTATAAATGTGAAAATGTATGATTTTATAAGAAAAAAATGTTTTAAATAAAAATATAATTGGTTGTGAAATTATATTGAATATATGAAGTTAATTAACTGTATTTTTGAAATGATATTAATTGCAATGTAAATGATATTACAGCATTTATAAATGTTGTAGTTGATGATAATGAACTAAAAAGCTAAATTGAATTAAAGGCTATTATAGCATTTTTGTAAGTGCTAATTTTTTTTAATTTAACTAAGTTTATTTGATATTTAAGTAAACTCTATTACAACATTTAAAAATGCTGTCTTTAGTGAAATTGAACTGTTTTGAATGTAACTTTCCGTAGCGTTTTCTAAATGCTGCGAAAAGTGAATTTTCATTGTTTTGATAAACTTAAGTGAATAAATGAACTTTAAAATTTGAAAATTTTGGAAATTTAATAATTTAATTATTAAATGTAATACTTCATTTTTGATTTAAATGAAGTAATTTGATTTGAAATATAAACTGTTTTGAAATGTGAGTTGAAATGGTATTTTAAATTGAATGAAATGAACAATGATTTGAAATGTGGTTTCGAAAAGATATGATATTTTGATATATTAAAATGGTTGGAAATGAAGTTTTGTAAAGATACGATATTTTGATATATTAAAATGATTGGAAATGAAGTTTTGTAAAGATATGATATTTTGATATATTAAAATGATTGGAAATGAAGTTTTGTAAAGATATGATATTTTTATATATTAAAATGATTGGAAATAAAGTTTAGTAAAGATATGATATTTTGATATATTAAATTGATTGGAAATGAAGTTTAGTAAGATATGATATTTTGATATATTATGAAACGACCCGCAAATCTGCACCCCTTGAGTTGACACTATTCTACCTAAATCAACTCAAGTTGTACAGAAATACGAACCATTTGGGTTAAAGAAGAAGAGGTAGAAGAGAAAATAGAAACAACAACAGAATCTAACCATCGCAGCGGAATAAAATATAATAGATAATAATGATCTTTACTCAAAATCAAATATATCTGTTTATATATTACATCATCAGAGTACATCAATCACAACTCAACATCAATATCATACAAATGGATACACAACAACTCAACACAGCGGAATATATACATAAACAAATACGAGAGTACGTATCGTCATCCTGCTCGTCTCCTGAACTCCACAGCATCACATCCTGTATCCTTTAATACTCGGTCTGACACGAGAATTACAGTTAAATAACACCCGAGTCAGTTTGGAATACCAACGTGAGAAAATCACACTCAATAGATTTTTTTAAAGTTTCAAAAATCCTTTGAAAACCAAAGCATCTCGTAAGACGATGCCACAAATAAACATGTCGGGTTTTTACCTTACGATAGCTAAAAACGATTTTTATAGAAATCCCCTGATATTATAATAGGGTCTATATGCAAATACTTATAAAATATCCGAAATTGTTACATGATTAAATTCCAGCTACAAGCCACAGTGTGGGTAATACAAACAAAACTCGTACAAGGCACGTAGGGAGAATGGATTTCCAACTAATGACTAGGCACTGGGGTACCACCTGTCACAGTACGGGGCCTAGATCACCGTACCGAGGAGTACGCCCCCTCCCCTGCAACACAAGACCGGGACTACCCCTTACTGGATAATCCCGAGTGAGATCATCCCGCGGTTGGGATCAGCAACCGCCCACTAAGCCGAAATAAATAGGGACATCTAGACTGGAATGACCTCACCTTGCTTGGGTGCTACCCACCTAGCCTAGCTGCATAACCCCTGATTTTCAGTCATTCCCATTTGATGAGGCTTGAGGCTAAGCATTACCTTTTTAGAACATATCCCTTAGAATGCCCATCGTCCACCTGATGATGTTTTGTAAACATTCGTCCACACAAGTCCGTCCTGGGTCCGAACGGAACCGAAGGCACTATTCCTACTACATCCATTTTGGAAATATCCTCAGGATTAGTAGCGACTAGCCCTTGCACTTCACTGCTCCATCTTCGAATCCAAACTCGTTTCCACGAAACGTATAAACCGGATCGAAGTGGTTTTCGAGAAATAAATCTCGATCCCGGTCTCTTCGAAACGATCAACGTATTTGTCCAATATTGATAGTTGGTGATTTAACTATCAATTAATATTCACAGACAAACATCATCCAATAAATAATTTCCCAAATTATTTATTTATCTCAAAATATCTTTACAAGATATATTTTCACTTTTCAAACTTCTTGAAAACAGTTTCAAACTATCTACCTTCTCAGAATAAATTCCAAGTATTTTTATTTCTTCTGGAATCACCAAGCACAAAACTTTAGATTTTTATTTTTAAAATATTAAAACGCTTTACTTTGAAATATACTCAAAAATATTTAAGTTAAAACTACTTCAATAATGTTGTAAAAATACATATTATATGAATATTTGAAAATAAAGATACTTAATAAAATATAAAACTAGGTTTTCACTTTTAAAAACAAACTACTAAGTCACTCTTTAAAATAATTACTGCTATAATAGATTAAAAGGAAATACTTACTTTTAGAATTTAAATATTTAAAAAGAATATATTTTCCAAAACTTGCTTTTTAAAAATAACTTTAAAACTTTTAATTTATATTGAAAACGTTCTTGGTTATCCAGAGAAATTTCTAACTTCAATCACTTAAATCAATTTCCCAAATTGATTTCCAATTTACTCCCTTTGAAATAAATTTCTTTACTTACTCAGTTCATTTCAAAATTCGTTAATTATGGATTTTATTTTTATTATTATTATTTTCCGTTTGATTTTAAATCTTTTTAACTGAAATATACAAATTTCAGATTTTTCCCAATTCTCCTTTATGCTTTCAATAATTTAAATCTCAAATTTTAAATAAATGTTTTGTTCTTATAAAATAATAACACTGAAGTTTAAAATTCATTAATCACCTGTTTATTCATAAATTTCCATTCTATACTCTAGATCTATTTATTCGAATCTTAAAGTCACTTTATTTCTTTCCGATTCATTTTTAAATTTATTCAAATTTCCTAAAATTATTTTACATACACATTCACTTATTTTATTTTGTTTCCAAAATCCAATTTATATATTTTGGAATTTCATTATACCCAATTATATCCAATCAAACCACAACATTCAATATTCCAATATAATTCATCATAGAATATCAAATAAATCACAACAGCGGGTATTAAATAATTTAAATAAATATTAAGGGATCCAGTCGGATCCCTCCAACCTGTTTTTCCCTGCATCCACAGATGTTAGCACAACATAAAATACCAATCCCAAAATATACCATACTATAGCACATCAATCAATTCAACCATTCAAACAATTATTTAAATTTAATTATTTAAATTTAAAATTTAACTGAGTAAGATTAACTCACCTTTTAACTTTGCATGCAAATTATTTCCAATCCGGCTTGATTCTCCACAATTTGGACCTTGAATAAACATTAGATGATTTTTATTAATGTTCGAATAAATCGAATAATTTGAGTTCCATTTATAAATTTAATTCCCAATGATTTTTTTTAAAGCAAACTAGCAAATTAAAATACGTAAGCGTATATTTATTTTATTTTGAAATCCTTTATATATATACACATACTTATAAGAAATTATTTATATAGATAACAATCTAACTTCACATAACTTTAACACATTTTAAAAATCCGTATATATATTTTCAAATCTGACCTATTATATATATATATATATACACACCCTATTTTACTCTTATATTTAAATCAAGATATGCAAGTAATAATTAACTTTTGGACTAATTTTTTTCAACACCTGCCTTCATATATTTTCTGTTTACTTTTATAAAATAAAACATGTCTGGGTATCTATGTGTATATATATATATATAATTTAACTTAAAACAGAATCCACATCTTCTGTAATTATATATATTTTTCTTTTCTGTTTATATATATATATATATAAATTTAAGTTAAAATAGGAGAAATAAAAATAGAGAATACCTCAAAATCGCCATCACCTCCATCTGACGAATCGATCGCATCTATCACGACCGACCTCAGCCCAGGCGAACCCTAGAATTGCCAATCGCCATCTCGAGACGCCACAACTCTTGGTCGTCCTTCCCTGCCAGTGAATTCCTCACGTGCATTCATGCTTGGGCCCCTCCTCCACGTCGAAGATGCTGAAATCCCATAATCACGATTGCGTCACTGACAGCTCGCAAACGTAGACCTCCCTACTGCTTCGAGTTTGGATCCTGGCCATGAATCCCAGGGTTTTGGTTTCGAACGAACGAAAAAATAAAAAGGGGATTTGAATTCGATTCTGGAAAATAAAGAAATGAGGAGCGCCATTGTTATTTCATAGCAACAGATTTTATTCTAATTTTTTTTTAATTTTTTTCCTCCAAGATTTGAAGGTAAGGCTTGGCTTATTAAAAACACAAAAGGGGGAGATTGCGTGCCTCGAACGTCTGCGTGATGTTTATAAAAGTGGGAACACGATGGAAAAGAAGTCGGCTTGCTTAGGAAGGATTTCGGCTGAAGAAAAGGTTGACAAGAAAGAATATTATATATATATATATATATATTTTATCTCAATTAAATTTGCAGCGCATTTACTTATCGTACGCTCGCACAACAACTCCAATCACTATGAAATTTAAAATCCGATAATAATTCAATATTACGGACCCAATGGAACTGGTTTCGTCGAATTCCGAGACTGTGCCTCGGAAGGCTATTTTAAATTCAATTTAAACGATATAAAATTTCAAAACTTTAACAAACCATTTTTAAATTTGATTTCTACACTTCTATTCTCTTCAGTATTATCAATAAAAAATTTACAAGCCTTCAAATTATTTTTAACAGGCCTAAAACTTCAGATTCAACATTTTATACAATTTTAAATTATTTAATTTAATAATTTAATTAACAATTAATAGTGATATTTGAATTCAAGTTAAAATTATTCCATTGAATATTTAAGTCAATTAAATATTCTGATTTTAAAAGCTCGAAAATTACGGGTCGTCACATTCCTCCCCCCTTAAAAGAATTTCGTCCCCGAAATTACTAGTTAGGAAGAATGGTCCAATACCCATTTATTTATCCTCAAAACCAAACAATTCAACATCCTACTAATTATCATTTATAAAGACACATTACCATACTTACTAACTTCCCCAACTTTCCCATAGTTTCAAACAATATTACTTACTCAATCATTCAAATTTCAATTTTAAATCAAATTTAAAATTAACAGAATTTCTCAGAAATATTCTAACTCTCTAAATTTTCGAAAAATTTCGCCCGCGTCTCCTTTGCGCGGCTAGCTCGGTACAACTACAAAATGGCTCTACGGCCTCCCAAATCCAAAAAGAAAACAAAAAACCAACTGGCTAGATCCAAAAACCCAATCAAATCTCATATAGAATTTTAAACACATACCTTTTAGTCGGGCAATTCTAATTTATTATCTGAAATCAAAACCAATTCTCTTTTCCCTTTTTCATACCTGCATATCCTGTTTAGCAATAATATCCAATCACAACATTCAAAAACATTTATTGACTTCTTTTACACATTTTGAATATTTGTTTTACTTAAGCCCATACGATGTACCTATATCATTTGTATGCAATACCGAATCCGATCGCTTACTCGATCACACAATCTCACTTCCGAACTAATATCGTCCACCCGACTTTCTAGTGCGGACTCAGATCTGGTTTCTTGGTCAGAAACCGTCATTCTCCTTGCATAGTCATAACTATGATAGAGGACTCCCAGAATCAATCAAAATTCCATATCCAGGTTCGCCATCGAAAATCGAGTGAAAATTCTAACTCGGATCGATATAACTATGCGAATAAAATAACAAACGTACATCCTACGTATACATTCCAATTGATTATCAATTATATCAACTTCCTTTTTATTCACATTTATTTTGATTGTTATTCACTTATTCACAATTCCCACAGTCACAAATATCAGTTTCAACCTTAATTCAATTATTCACTTAACATACTTTCACTACCAAATTTACTTAAGAATTCATTATTCTCTCCTTAAGTTCAATATAAATATTTTACATATTTCTTACATTTATTTTCACTTTATAATTGAAGTTTATATTCATTACCATTCACTTTGCCCTTACAATTCCATTTAAATCCAATTTGACTTCCACCTTGAATATCGAATTAGTTTCACTTACTAATTAATTTAAATCTCACACTAAATGTTTATTTGCAAACTTTTCTTTCTTTAATCCCTTCGATTCCACTTACTTTACATTCACAGTTAAAATAGATTTCAATATTCAGTGTCAAATTCTATTAGCTTAGCAAATTTAAATCATTTGTCATTAATGAAAATTTTCAAAAATTTTCAAAAAAAATTCTAACTCCCAAAATTTTCGAAATTTTTTGGCAGAGTCTCCTTTGTACGGAGGAGCTTTTACAATTTGATAAGAGATATAAATATATATACATCGACCCACACGGTCGGAAAACAGAAAAATGGTTCATATTTCCTATTTGTATTGCGTAGGCGTACCTTACTTAGCATTTTAAAGCAAGCAGCTATTTATTTAAGCAATTAGCGCAGTTGAAACCAGTCAACCGCTTCCAAAAACCTGTACTTACTCAACTTAAACATGTCAGTGTCAAATATACAAGGTTTATTAACATTTCACTTTATTGTAAATAACTAAAACATGCATTCTATAAATAGTGCATATTATATACTTCCATAAGCACAAATGAAATATTTCGACACTTATTTTGAATGCTTCCAAACAATATTCAAACCATCCTATTCAATTTAAATGATTTCACAATTCTCTTACTTAATTTAAATTCATTTTAAGTCCAAGCAAACTCATTTAAATTGAATTGATTTCCAAAAGCAATCTAACTCCCATTTTTATTCCAAGTCAAATTCTCATTAATATAACTTAAGTTAATTAACTCAATTACTAATTTCATTTACCAAACAAGTTTTATTTAAAACCATTTCATAAAACTTGACACAACTATTTCACAATTTATACTTAAATCAATCTTTTATTCAAATATTACTTAAGTTATTTTATCTTTTTCCGTCAAGTTATTTCAACTTTTAAAGTTATTTCAACTTTTAACTCAAGTTATATATATTTTATAAGCATTTTCCAATTTAAATCCTTAATTGATTTCAATTACCAATCAATTTTGATGCCATTTCATTAAATCCCAAGGGTTTACAATTTAATTTCTTACATTAAGTTTATTTTTAATCTAAACAAGCTTATATTCAATTCAATTGATTTCAAAATCAGTTTTATTGTTTATATTAACTCATAAATTTTTATACAATCTCATTTGCGTTAACGACAACTATTTTTATGCCAATCCAATGATGTTCACTTGGTAGAATATCCATTCTAGTTT
This sequence comes from Allium cepa, assembly GCA_030765085.1. Classification (NCBI taxonomy): domain Eukaryota; kingdom Viridiplantae; phylum Streptophyta; class Magnoliopsida; order Asparagales; family Amaryllidaceae; genus Allium; species Allium cepa. The sequence goes on along the minus strand of CM060934.1, from coordinate 204,049,573 downwards.
ATTTTACATTCCTTATTCACATTTATTTCATTTGAATCCATTTATTAATATTGGAACATTTCATATTAATTACATCAAATACTCATTCCATAATTCATTTACAAGCCAAACATTTGTCACTGCAAATTGATATTCAACTTACATTTAATCAATATTTGATTTTTATTTCAAAATCTCTTTATCTATTTTACTGGAGTTCAACTTATTTATCTTATAATTTAAGTTTTGGATTTTCATTCACTATCATTATTTCGCTTACAAATTCTTTTCATTTTATAATGAGGCCATTTCTAATTTATCTATTCTTAGATTTTTATTTGCAATATAAATCATTTTTATGTTAACTAAAATTCATTCAACTTCAACTCAAATTTAATTCACTTACAATTTCAAGTTGAATTTCCATTAATAACTCAAACTTCACTTTCAAATTCTATCATTTATTCACAACTCAAATTTCATCAACCAATTTGAGTTCCATTTCCAAATTCCATTAATCAATCAAGTAGTCTATTTAAAATTTTACCCTATATTTGACTTTTATTCCAAAAATCACTCTAACCGTTTTACTCGAGTTCAATCTATTTTATATTAAAAAATTTTGGATTATATTTATTGTGACGCCCCACCTCTATACCCACGCTAGCCAAGAACACTACGGAGTAGTGCTGTCAGCTAGCATGGAGAATAAGGCTGTTGAGGAGCGACCATCCATGTAATTGCTTATCACACGGTGGCTATAAATAATCTTCGAAAACAAACATAGAAATAATCATAACATAAATCAGTCACAGATATCCATATCACAAAGGCGGAAGAAGATATGAATATATAACTAACACATGAAAGTGTACATCAGAGTAGTGGTCCATAAGATCCACGATAATACAAAAGAATAGCAACACGTGCTATACAAAAGAATACAACTATGAGTCTATATCTCAAGTGTATACAACAAAAACTGCTAATCTAAACATTTAGCCAAAAGTCAGAGTGATGAATCCCTGGGAAGAAGTCAAGCAGAAGCACCTGTAACATCTCGGTCTTACCCGAGTATTATTTAAGAAAATAATAAACGGGTCAGTCTAGCTATAAATATCAGAAGACATGATATAACATAAAAGATATGGCATAAACATAAAATATCCATAATGACATACCACCATAAGTATGTAAATAATGATCAACAGAAGATCAATCAATAAGAGATAATCAATATCACAAGAATCTTCTCAAAGATTCGGAAAGGGCATCATGCCCCAAACTTGTACTCATAACAAGTCAATGACATAAATTCTAGAAATCAATGCAAGAAGTCCAGAAATCATAGAAAAGAGAAAGAGGCCTATCACATGACGGTCCGAAGACCAAGGGGAGCTACCCCACATGTGTGAATGGAATCACACAGATTAAGGTCCAGACTAACCAAAAAGCAAAAAGGTATGTGTGAGTGGAATCACACAAGTGGTGTCTAGTCTAACCTCGCAACAAGAGACATCGCACAGTTGCTAGTCTAAATCATCAGAATGATCGTCATGATCAACGAGAAGTGTCAATTACACTAAGCTAGTAAATATAGAAGTTTAGCTTCATGTCCCATAACCACTTGCTTAACTTAAATATTTACGAACAAACTGTAAATCTTCACTAATAAAATTGTCACAAGAGGTTCAATCGAACAAGTCTAAGAATTAACCGACGAAGTGAACGCAAGCGTTTCATACCACTTGTTTTACTAAGTCGTTTAATTAGATTTCTTATCCGAGTGAGGTAAAGGTTTGTATATACTAATAGATTGGAAAACGGTTTAAGAAAAGAGCTTTGTTGTTAAAAATAGAGTCGAAATTGTTTGTTAAAAGAATTTTGATATTTACTACTAGTATTGAAACCTTTATATTATAAAGTGACAAAACACAGAAGCAATTGTAGAAACAATCAGTCACAAAAATCGCATACGGAGATGTGAATAAAATCCAAGGAAATCAGCTCAATGTTTTTCAGATAAGATCCCCTACGGAAGGGGGGTCCGGGGGGGTGGCAACCCCCCAAGGTGGGGATGCGGGGGCAACGCCACCGCTTACGGGGTTCGACCTGCCCGGTCAGGTCGCGGGGGTCCAGGGGGCAGTGCCCCTGGCGGGGTGCGGGGCAGCGCCCCGACCAAAACGGTACGACCTAGTGAAGACAAAATGAGGTCTAACGACCTAAGGGTCTAAGGGGTCACGCGAACTATCGGGATAAGGTCCAACGACCTATGAGTTAAAGGTCCAACGACCTATTGGGTTATAAGGTCATACGACCTAACGACTCAAGGGTCTAACGACCTAATGACTCAAGAGTCTAACGACCTAAGGTATTCGCGACTTAACGGGTTATAGGCCTAACGACCTAACAGGGTTCACGACCTAAGGTATTCGCGACTTAACGGGTTATAGGCCTAACGACCTAACAGGGTTCACGACCTAAGGTATTCGCGAACGTCCTACTGCTTAAGGCTTAACTCGCGAACGACCTACGGCTTAAGGCCTAACTCGCGAACGACCTACGGCTTAAGGCCTAACTCGTGAGCGACCTATGACTTAAGGCTTAACTCGCGAACGACCTACGGCTTAAGGCCTAACTCGTGAGCGACCTACGACTTAAGGCTTAACTCGTGAGCGACCTACGACTTAAGGCTTAACTCGCGAGCGACCTAACTCCGAAGTGCCAATACTTCCAGAATGACCTAAATCCCTGCGACCTATGGTACTAACTCGCGAGCGACCTAACGAGTTAACTCGTGAGCGACCTAATTCCGAAGTGCCAATTCTTCTAGAACGACCTAAAGCCCTACGACCTACGACCCAGTGACCTTGCGACCTATCACCGAACGAGTCAAGTGGCCAGAACGAGCTAAGTGCAGGAAATTTCCAAAAATGCTAAAAATTGGGGTTTTTCGCCAATCCAATCTAAACCAAAGGCAAATGTGCATGCAAAAGTGATAGGGAATCATTCCCAACAGTCCAATACGGTTATAGACTAGAATCGTGAAATAAAAATCTCACCTTTGCACCAAATATCAATGAAAATGAAGTTTTAAGCAAGCAAGAATCAATCCTTCTTCTATCTAAGCACAAGAAGCTTGAATCCAATGTTTTCTTCTTGAATTTGGAGTAGAAAGATGGATTGCAATTGAATTTGAGTTTTGGAATTTTAATTTCCCATTCCCTCCACCATTAATGCCAAAGCTTGATTAGTTAGGAAATTTATGAAGAGTGAGGAGAAGAGGGTTGGAACTTGGGCTTAATAGGCTAAACTAACCCAAAGTCCAAAGCGGGAAAAGTTAGTGAAATTTCACTAACTCCAAACCTATCGATGTTTATACTTAAAAAGGTTGTAAACGGCATTTCGAACTCAATGGAAGTGGTCACGAGTCCTAATTTGATCGTTTGCAAAAAGTAACTTTTCGGACCAAAATCCGATTAACGAGTTAATATTTAAATAAAATATTTAAATACAAACTCGATAAATATGCGGGTTGTTACATTTATTATCATTATAAGCAATTTTATTTGGCCTATTTATTTTGCTTCCAAATTTTATAAATCACAACTTATTCATATTCATATTTCATCTATTTACAATCAATCCCATTCACATTTTACTTTTAACTCGGAATTATACCTTTGTTTAGCCAATATATTTTTATTTTTCCATAAACATTTAAAATAATGTAACAACCCGATATTTTCGTCAATTTTCAAATTGAAGTTTTTAAAATTTAAATTACAAATGGTTACAAAGTTTGAGGGGCTTTGATTTTTTTTTAAATAGTGGTTCATTTGTTTTGGTTTCGGTCCAAACTTTGGTTTTCAGTAGTTTGTTGATAAACGTTCGATCTCTGTAGTGTTTACTTGGTTTTCCATAGCGTACCTGTGAATTAAGAACAATGCTATCAGAAAGTGTGAATAATTTTTATAACAATCAAATTGCACTTACTATTAAACGAACAAGCTAAACCCTTCACTAAATTATTTATTAAATATAAACCAGCCCAACCAAACTGCCTCTCCCATTTCAGCCCAAAGTATTAAATTATAAAACTTAATCAAATCGCAACTCATTTCTCAGCCCAGCCCACAATCCCCCTTTTTAATTCATTTATCTTATTCGTTCGTTTGCTAACCTAAAACCACCGAAACAAAAATTATGGCGGCCTCTCTCTCACTCGTTTGTCCAAATTTAGGGCTTCGGTTGATAGCTTCGTTCGTCTTCGCTCGAATTCTGGCCGGCTTCCCCTAAATTCGTCGACAATATGAGTAATCCCTACTCACATCTAATTCAAATTCATTGTTTGGTGATTTTGTGTTCGACCTTGAATTTTTGTATCTGACTTCGGCCATTCGATTTTGTTTCCAAGTTGATGATTTCACTGATTTATTTTTGTTTTGAGCTTGACCCATTTATTGGCCGTTGACGATGGGGTTTATATAGCGATTGATTTTGTATTATTTCATATATTTCGTATATATTTATTTTGAATTTCGGTTTTAATAATTCAAATGCTGTGAATTTTTAGCACATGAATTTGTGATATCTTTTGATATAGTTTGAAACTTTGATTGAACATACGCGTAAATATTTTTCCTTTGCTATTTTACGACCAATTTGTACGGCTTCACCTGTATTTGCTTTTCTTATGTACCATTGCCTTGATTCTTTTTGGTCACCGATTTCACCTGAGTATTTACGTTATGTTCACTTGCTTATGTTGTGTAGTTATCCTTCAATCACTACTACACTTTTGAGCAAACATCATCACGAAATTCCACTACTATTAGGTGTATCCACTATTGCATTCCTGTATATGCTTTGAGTCATATTAGCAGTGCTTTGAACTGTTAGCATTTGGTTAAAAAAAATCTGATTTATTGGTGACCTTGTTATTGTTGGATTGGCTTGTTTACTTCGGCCAATTTGATTAAAGTACTGGTGATTTGTTTGAACTGAACCATACAGTTCCATGTTGATGAATTCTGGTGCTTTTGTTCATTTTCAGCTTCAAAAAAAAAAATTGGCATGTCTGCATCCATATATGCATTCATCCTTGCACTGACTAGTTTTACTGTTGCATATATGTTATATCTTTTGTGCACTTGGTTTGTGATTCAAGTCCATTGCTTTCACTGCCCACTGCTATCACATGCATTCACCACACCTCTTCTTCATACAACACACTTGTAGTTGAAGTATTCTTCGAGTTTGATCATTCATTGCAGCTGCCTTGACTATTTGAGACAGTTTGCATACCTGTTTCATGTAGTATTGGGCATATGTAGGTTGTGTTCATGAGGATCCATTGATGATGCATGTGTTTATTTTATATATGAGCTGTTGTCAAATTACATACATGCGCGATTATGCATCCACCACGTCCCTGACCAGTTCAACATATTCTTTGATGTTGAGCCACTGTCTTCACTGTAATATGTCTTCAATTATAACATGTCCAGTGGTCTAGTTGTATCATTGTTGTATCTTGGGCGCAGTTGATTGTAACCTATGGTTCATTGTTGTTTATGATTTCGGCCTGCACATGTTCTGTGGCATGCATATTGCCATATTGTTGCAGTCATGAGTCTTGTTCATGCATTCTTGGCTCTGGTTAGATGTGCAGCTTGTAGATGCTGTTTATACATGTACATGCTCCACTGCCGTGTATTGTTTGCATTCATATTCTTGCTTGTACATCACCATATATCTGTTGCATTTATTGGTCTGTTTGCATATTTCACATGCTTGACCCTTGCATATGCTCTTTGATACATGTTAGAGCTGACTGTGTCATTTTCTTAGTGCATTAGTTTGCACTGTGCATTGGTTTGGACTTGCAGTTTGAGTTGCAGATTCATGTTGCATTTTCCCTGTATGTTTGGAGTCTCTGTTCGACCATATTGATAGTATTTGGTCTGGACATTGTTGTATTGTGAATTGTACATTGATTTGTACATTGAGTTGAATCCAGCTTAAACACTTGGGTTTGACCTTGTGCTCGTTTGTGAACTTTCATTGGGCTTTTGTGTAATTTATCACCGTAGTGGCAGGGCAGTGCACGCAGGCGTGAACTGCAGCCACACGGTATTGAGTTTTTGGGTACGACATCACTATAATGGCAAGGCAGTGCACGCAAGCGTGAACTGCAGCCACACGGTATGGTTTTGTGATATTCTATTTTGTTTTGATTTATTAATCTTTTGCGTAGTTCATGTGCTGTAGTGGCGAGGCAGTACACGCGTGCGTGTACTGCAGCCCTACTCATCTTAATATTTTAATTGATATTTCAATGGTTCGAACTGTTCTGTTTATTTCAATTCAATATTCTGAATTGCATTCTGATTTGGTTTAGTTACTGTCGTCTATTCATTATTTGATTATTATTGCTTCTGTGCACTAATAACTGAGTTTGAATTAGACTGACCCGAGTATTATTTTCTTTTGAATTTAATACTCGGGTCAGACCGAGTATTTCAGGTTGTAGATATTCTGCTTTGGGTTGCTGCTAGAGCTATGAAGTTCTTTCATATCTTTTGGAGTAGTCGTCGTCATTTGTAGTAGTCTATAAAATTGTATAGGGAGATATGTGTTCATGTATATTAAATACGTTAATGTACTTGTATATGTAACTTCCTTAGTCGACTGTTGTAGTTGTATCATATGTACCGTGTGAATGTATTGTAACTGACATCAGTTATTTTATATATATATGAGACTTTCTGTTTCATCTGTGTTCCGCATTTATATTATCTGTGTTGTTATTTTATATTTACTGTTCTAAACTATTTGAACCATCGTAGTTCGTTTTATACTGGAATTGGGGTATTTCGATGGGAGGAAAATAAATCAGAGATGAAAAATGAAAGAATATATAAATATATATACCACTCCTATCGAGATAACCAATACTAGTGTAAGGCCTAACTATTGATGGCCTCTCCTCAACAGCCTTATTCTCCGTGCTAGTTGACAGCACTACACCGTAGTGTTCTTGGCTAGCGCGGGTATAGAGGTGGGGCGTCACAGCTTGGTATCAGAGCCTGGGGTTTAGAACAAATATAAAACGTAACTTAGATAGTACATGTGTTACAACTATTTGTCGGCGTTTTATCTCTCATATTTGCATATGATTGTTTTTGATTGTTAGGTATGAATTCCTAACGCTTATTCATATGCATTTGATTTTTGAATTTTTGTGTTATCGGCTTTGATTTGATTTAGCCGATGATTGATTTTGTTCGAATCTCAGCGATTCTGAACTAGATATTTTATGTTTTCCTCGGCTTGATTTCCATTCGACTTCGGTCACTTTGTTTTTGAGAAATTTCTAATTTCTTGATTTCCACGACTCTGATTTTGTTTGCCGTTGAATTCTTTGATTATGATGTTGAATCGTTTTGTACTCTATTATGGCCATTAATTGTTGACTTCGACATTGACTTGATTTTTATTTTTGTTGAAGTCATTTATGCATTTATGCTCGTTCTGCTTCGTTATCCCATTTGTTAATCGATTCTTCTTTTCCGATTAGATGATATCTCCTTTGTCGACTTTGAATACTTCTATTTCTGGAATTTTTGGATATTCCTACTTTGATGGATTTAGAATCGAATTCTTTGGATTTTATTCACGTCTTCGAAGGTGAATTTTAGTGAATTGATTTGGTTTCCAAATTTAATCGATTCTTGTTAATTTCCCGATTTATTGCTATCATTTATTAGCAACTTTGATAACATTTTCTTCGGGATTTTCGTGAACATACTTTTGGATGGATACAGTATCGATTTCTTTGGATTCTATTCACGTCTTCGTATGTGAATTCTTGTGGTTGATTGTTTCTGCAATCATTTTTGTGATTTGTCACTTTAAAATAATAATAATATATAAACGTTTTAATACTAGTAGTAATTATCAAAACTCTTTTATCAAAATGTTTTCAACTCTATTTTCAATATCAAAATCTTTTCCTAAACCGTTTTCCGATCTATTAGAATATACAAACCTTTATTTCACTCGTATGGTAATTAAACGGCTTAGCAAAACAAGTGGTATGAAACGCTTGCGTTTACTTCGTCGGTTAATTTTTGGACTTGTTCGATTGAACCACTTGTGACATTTTTCTAGTGAAGATCTACAGTTTGTTCGTAAATATTTAAGTTAAGCTAGTGGTTATGGGACATGAAGCTAAACTTTTATATTCACTAGCTTAGTGTAATTGACACTTCTCGTTGATCTTGATGATCGCCTTATGAAATAGACTAGCAATTGCGCGATGTCTCTTTCATTGCGAGGTTAGACTAGACACCACTTGTGTGATTCGATTCACACATACCTTTCTGCTTTTTGGTTAGTCTTGACCTCAATCTGTGTGATTCCATTCACACATGCTTAGTGTAATTGACACCCCTCGTTGATCATGATGATCGTTCTGATGGTCAGACTAGACACCACTTGTGTGGTTCCATTCACACATACCTTTCTGCTTTTTGGTTAGTCTTGACCTCAATCTGTGTGATTCCATTCACACATGCGGGGTAGCTCCCCATGGTCTTCGGACCGTCATGTGATAGGCCTCTTTCCCTTTTTCTGTGATTTCTAGATTCCTTATGTTGATTTCTGGAAATTTTATGCTTCACCTATTCTTGTGCATTGGTGAATTCATATGTTATTAATTTGTCATGAGTACAAATTTGGGGTATGTTACCTCTTTGGATCTTTGAGAAGATTCTTGTGATATTGATTATCTCTTATCGGTTGATCTCCTGTTGATCATTATTTACATACTTATAGTAGTATGTCATTATGGATATTTCATATTTATGCCATACCCCTCATCGGTTGATCTCCTGTTGATCATTATTTACATACTTATAGTAGTATGTCATTATGGATATTTTATGTTATGCCATATCTTTTATTCTATGTCATACTCTGTTCGAGTTTTTATACTCCGTTCGAGTTTTCATACTCCGTTCGAGTTCTCATACTCTTATCTTGTGATTTCTGGATTTCTTGTGTAGATTTCTAGAATTTGTGCTTCACCAACTTTCGTGATTTCTATTGATAAGTTTTATCAAATCTTGTGCAATGGTGAATTCGTGTGTTATTGACTTGTTATGAATACAAGTTTAGGGTATGATATCCCTTTCTATCTTTGAGAAGATTCTTGTGACACTTTTGATGAACGAAAATTCATTGGTATTATATTTTGATGCCAATTATTTCGATGAAATTTTGACGTATGTCGAAGTTGCTACTGACATTGCTATTTTAATCACGTGTTTTAAAAAATTTGTTATTCTTCAAAATATTTCAAAATATAAATCAAAATTGTTTTCAAAATTTTTACGATTTGCGCTTTCAAAAGAATGAGGAAGCGAATTAAACGTTTCAGAAAAATCGAGGACTATGACCCCTTTCTTTTACTGATTCGCTTAATTCCGGACTTGTCCGTTTGAGAACGTAAAATGTTATTTATTTAAAATACACAATTTTGCACTTTCAAGGAAACGATGAAGTGAATTAAACGATTTAGTAAAACTCGTGGTTATGGGTCATGTGCGTTTGCTATTTCGGTTAATTTCGGACTCGTTAATTGAAAATTTGTGATTTCTGATTATCGCTTGTGATAATCAGATAATTGAGATTTGATTATCAATTGTGATAATTAAATATTTATGATTTCTGATTATAGTTTTTGATAATCAGATATTTATTGTTTCTAATTATCGTTTGTGATAATTAGATATTTGTGGTTTAATTATCGTTTGTGATAATTAAACATTTGCGATTTGAGTTTTGATTATCAATTGTGATAATTAAATATTTGTGATTTAAGATTGATTTTCGATTTTGATAATCGAATACTTGTTGATTTGATTATCGTTTTTGATAATCGAATATTTGTGATTAGAGATTTCTGAATTATCTATTGATAATTAGATTTTGTTGATAATTTGTGAATTTCTTTTATGAAATTAAAAGAATTCTTTGGCGTTTATATTGTACTACGTCGGTGTACCGACTCAATTTTCTGCTATTCATGATGTTTTCCACGTCTTCCAATTACGGAAATGCCTTAGGGATTTCCAATTTCTATTCTTGAGCAATCTTATATTCACATCATTGCTTCGGGGGTGTAGCACCTTCGAAATATAGATGTTTCTCTTGTTGAGATTCTCAATGGTTCTCAAATTCTATGGGTTTCTCTTAGGAATCCAAAGAATTCATCGAGCAAACATGTTCAGGCTTTCTCTTTCATGCTCTATATGGTGAACTTTCTATTTCTAACTTCTTTATCGTATGATGATGTTCTTTATGGTTGTTACCATTTGTCCATTTGTTCCTTAAGATTGCGAGGACGCAATTTCTTTAAGGAAGGTAGTCTGTAACAACCCGATATTTTGGTCAATTTTCAAATTGAAGTTTTTAAAATTTAAATTACAAATGGTTACAAAGTTTGAGGGGCTTTGATTTTTTTTTAAATAGTGGTTCATTTGTTTTGGTTTCGGTCCAAACTTTGGTTTTCAGTAGTTTGTTGATAAACGTTCGATCTCTGTAGTGTTTACTTGGTTTTCCATAGCGTACCTGTGAATTAAGAACAATGCTATCAGAAAGTGTGAATAATTTTTATAACAATCAAATTGCACTTACTATTAAACGAACAAGCTAAACCCTTCACTAAATTATTTATTAAATATAAACCAGCCCAACCAAACTGCCTCTCCCATTTCAGCCCAAAGTATTAAATTATAAAACTTAATCAAATCGCAACTCATTTCTCAGCCCAGCCCACAATCCCCCTTTTTAATTCATTTATCTTATTCGTTCGTTTGCTAACCTAAAACCACCGAAACAAAAATTATGGCGGCCTCTCTCTCACTCGTTTGTCCAAATTTAGGGCTTCGGTTGATAGCTTCGTTCGTCTTCGCTCGAATTCTGGCCGGCTTCCCCTAAATTCGTCGACAATGTGAGTAATCCCTACTCACATCTAATTCAAATTCATTGTTTGGTGATTTTGTGTTCGGCCTTGAATTTTTGTATCTGACTTCGGCCATTCGATTTTGTTTCCAAGTTGATGATTTCACTGATTTATTTTTGTTTTGAGCTTGACCCATTTATTGGCCGTTGACGATGGGGTTTATATAGCGATTGATTTTGTATTATTTCATATATTTCGTATATATTTATTTTGAATTTCGGTTTTAATAATTCAAATGCTGTGAATTTTTAGCACATGAATTTGTGATATCTTTTGATATAGTTTGAAACTTTGATTGAACATACGCGTAAATATTTTTCCTTTGCTATTTTACGACCAATTTGTACGGCTTCACCTGTATTTGCTTTTCTTATGTACCATTGCCTTGATTCTTTTTGGTCACCGATTTCACCTGAGTATTTACGTTATGTTCACTTGCTTATGTTGTGTAGTTATCCTTCAATCACTACTACACTTTTGAGCAAACATCATCACGAAATTCCACTACTATTAGGTGTATCCACTATTGCATTCCTGTATATGCTTTGAGTCATATTAGCAGTGCTTTGAACTGTTAGCATTTGGTTAAAAAAAATCTGATTTATTGGTGACCTTGTTATTGTTGGATTGGCTTGTTTACTTCGGCCAATTTGATTAAAGTGCTGGTGATTTGTTTGAACTGAACCATACAGTTCCATGTTGATGAATTCTGGTGCTTTTGTTCATTTTCAGCTTCAAAAAAAAAATTGGCATGTCTGCATCCATATATGCATTCATCCTTGCACTGACTAGTTTTACTGTTGCATATATGTTATATCTTTTGTGCACTTGGTTTGTGATTCAAGTCCATTGCTTTCACTGCCCACTGCTATCACATGCATTCACCACACCTCTTCTTCATACAACACACTTGTAGTTGAAGTATTCTTCGAGTTTGATCATTCATTGCAGCTGCCTTGACTATTTGAGACAGTTTGCATACCTGTTTCATGTAGTATTGGGCATATGTAGGTTGTGTTCATGAGGATCCATTGATGATGCATGTGTTTATTTTATATATGAGCTGTTGTCAAATTACATACATGCGCGATTATGCATCCACCACGTCCCTGACCAGTTCAACATATTCTTTGATGTTGAGCCACTGTCTTCACTGTAATATGTCTTCAATTATAACATGTCCAGTGGTCTAGTTGTATCATTGTTGTATCTTGGGCGCAGTTGATTGTAACCTATGGTTCATTGTTGTTTATGATTTCGGCCTGCACATGTTCTGTGGCATGCATATTGCCATATTGTTGCAGTCATGAGTCTTGTTCATGCATTCTTGGCTCTGGTTAGATGTGCAGCTTGTAGATGCTGTTTATACATGTACATGCTCCACTGCCGTGTATTGTTTGCATTCATATTCTTGCTTGTACATCACCATATATCTGTTGCATTTATTGGTCTGTTTGCATATTTCACATGCTTGACCCTTGCATATGCTCTTTGATACATGTTAGAGCTGACTGTGTCATTTTCTTAGTGCATTAGTTTGCACTGTGCATTGGTTTGGACTTGCAGTTTGAGTTGCAGATTCATGTTGCATTTTCCCTGTATGTTTGGAGTCTCTGTTCGACCATATTGATAGTATTTGGTCTGGACATTGTTGTATTGTGAATTGTACATTGATTTGTACATTGAGTTGAATCCAGCTTAAACGCTTGGGTTTGACCTTGTGCTCGTTTGTGAACTTTCATTGGGCTTTTGTGTAATTTATCACAGTAGTGGCAGGGCAGTGCACGCAGGCGTGAACTGCAGCCACACGATATTGAGTTTTTGGGTACGACATCACTATAGTGGCAAGGCAGTGCACGCAAGCGTGAACTGCAGCCACACGGTATGGTTTTGTGATATTCTATTTTGTTTTGATTTATTAATCTTTTGCGTAGTTCATGTGCTGTAGTGGCGAGGCAGTACACGCGTGCGTGTACTGCAGCCCTACTCATCTTAATATTTTAATTGATATTTCAATGGTTCGAACTATTCTGTTTATTTCAATTCAATATTCTGAATTGCATTCTGATTTGGTTTAGTTACTGTCGTCTATTCATTATTTGATTATTATTGCTTCTGTGCACTAATAACTGAGTTTGAATTAGACTGACCCGAGTATTATTTTCTTTTGAATTTAATACTCGGGTCAAACCGAGTATTTCAGGTTGTAGATATTCTGCTTTGGGTTGCTGCTAGAGCTATGAAGTTCTTTCATATCTTTTGGAGTAGTCGTCGTCATTTGTAGTAGTCTGTAAAATTGTATAGGGAGATATGTGTTCATGTATATTAAATACGTTAATGTACTTGTATATGTAACTTCCTTAGTCGACTGTTGTAGTTGTATCATATGTACCGTGTGAATGTATTGTAACTGACATCAGTTATTTTATATATATATGAGACTTTCTATTTCATCTGTGTTCCGCATTTATATTATCTGTGTTGTTATTTTATATTTACTGTTCTAAACTATTTGAACCATCGTAGTTCGTTTTATACTGGAATTGGGGTATTTCGTTGGGAGGAAAATAAATCAGAGATGAAAAATGAAAGAATATATAAATATATATACCACTCCTATCGAGATAACCAATACTAGTGTAAGGCCTAACTATTGATGGCCGCTCCTCAACAGCCTTATTCTCCGTGCTAGTTGACAGCACTACACCGTAGTGTTCTTGGCTAGCGCGGGTATAGAGGTAGGGCGTCACAAATAAGATTCCAGAGTTTAAACAATTTTCCAAAATTTCAGTATCACCTTAGAATTAAACTATATCCAAAATTATTTGGCAAATTCATTTATTCCTTAATTTCAAAACCAAACCCAGCTCACAAACAATTCCAATTTAAAACAACTTGGTAGAAATTTCTCTTCTAGAACTCAAAAATGAACTCCGATGATGCTGCAGTCATCATCGAAATTATTTTCCAGTGATCGAAAGAGAACTAGATGCTTTTATCTCTTTAAAATCCCTTTCAGATATTTTTAAATCCAAATCTCCCCATATTCAATTCCAATTCAAAAATATTCCCGAAATAACACCACTATTATTTCTCCAAAACTTTTGAAAACCATTTCCAAATCCAAAGGAATTTAAACCCCTTTTCCAAAATTCCAAATTTGAAATCCATCCAATTTATACTCCAACATTACTCTGGGATTTTATTTCCAATGTTAAATCACATTCATAGTTTATATTTACAAATTTCCCTAGAGGTTTATTTCAATTTATAAATTACATTTATAATCTATATTTCAAATCCCATTTGTTATACAAATTTATTCTTCAACTTTGGTTATAAGTTTTCAATTCTTTATTCAATTTCTACATAATAGTGTTAATAATTTAATATTATCATTACTTAACAATCAGGCATCCAAATACTATAATACTTTACAAAAATTATATTCTTTTTCTATACTAAAATAATTTGGGTAAAATTATTTCATTTACCCTACTTTAAAACAATACTATGTCGAATTGTTCTACTCAAGTGTTTAGAGATCCCTATCAATAACGTTAATTACTCGTATTGACCAGAATCCATAAACTACTCAATAAACCAATCAACACAATATAAAATCATCTTATATTCACTAACAAATACGCGCTCATATCTATTAATACACTCAAACTCATTCTAGAGTACTATTGACTCTATTTCAATGAGTAATTCCCACCAGAGCCAAGGTTATCGCTAACCTATGCTCCGATACCAAGTGAAACGACCCGCAAATCCGCACCCCTTGAGTTAACACTATTTTACCTAAATCAACTCAAGTTGTACAAAAATACGAATCATTTGGGTTAAAGAAGAAGAGGTAAAAGAGAAAATAGAAACAACAACAGAATCTAACCATCGCAGCGGAATAAAATATAATAGATAATAATGATCTTTACTCAAAATCAAATATATCTGTTTATATATTACATCATCAGAGTACATCAATCACAGCTCAACATCAATATCATACAAATGGATACACAACAACTCAACACAACGAAATATATACATAAACGAATACGATAGTACGTATCGTCATCTTGCTCGTCTCCTGAGCTACACAGCATCACATCCTGTATCCTATAATACTCGGTCTGACCCGAGCATTACAGTTAAATAACACCCGAGTCAGTCTGGTATACCAGCGTGAGAAAATCACACTCAATTGATTTTTTTAAGGTTTCAAAAATCCTTTGAAAACCAAAGCATCTCATAAGACCACGCCACAAATAAACATGTCGGGTTTTTTACCTTATGATAGCTAAAACGATTTTTATAGAAATCCCTTGATATTATAATAGGGTCTATATACAAATACTTATAAAATAGCCGAAATTGTTACATGATTAAATTCCAGATACTAGCCACAGTGTGGGTAATACAAACAAAACTCATACAAGGCACGTAGGAAGAATGGATTTCCAACTAATGACTAGGTACTAGGGTACCACCTGTCACAGTACGGGGCCTAGGTCACCGTACCGAGGAGTACGCCCGCTCCCCTGCAACACAAGACTGGGACTACCCCTTACTGGATAATCCCGAGTGAGATCACCCCGCGGTTGGGATCAGCAACCGCCCACTAAGCCGAAATAAAAAGGGACATCTAGACTGGAATGACCTCACCCTGCTTGGGTGCTACCCACCTAGCCTTGCTGCATAACTCCTGATTTTCAGTCATTCCCATTTGATGAGGCTTGAGGCTAAGCATTACCTTTTTAGAACATATCCCTTAGAATGCCCATCGTCCACCTGACGATGTTTCGCAAACATTCGTCCATATAAGTTCGTCCCGGTTCCGAACGGAACCGAAGGCACTATTCCTACTACATCCATTTTGAAAATATCCTCAGGATTAGTAGCGACTAGCCCTTGCACTTCACTGCTACATCTTCGAATCCAAAATCTTTTCCACGAAACGTACAAATCGGATCGAAGTGGTTTTCGAGAAATAAATATCGGTCCCGGTCTCTTCAAAACGATTAACGTATTTGTCCAATATTGATAGTCGGTGATTTAACTATCAATTAATATTCACATACAACCATCATCCAATAAATAATTTCCCAAATTATTTATTTATCTCAAAATATCTTTACAAGATATATTTTCACTTTTCAAACTTCTTGAAAACAGTGTCAATCTATCTGCCTTCTCGGAATAAATTCCAAGTATTTTTATTTCTTCTGGAATCACCAAGCACAAAACTTTAGATTTTTATTTTTAAAATATTAAAACGCTTTACTTTGAAATTTAATCAAAAATATTTAAGTTAAAACCACTTCAATAATTTTGTAAAAATGCATATTATATGAATATTTGAAAATAAAGTTACTTAATAAAATATAAAACTAGGTTTTCACTTTTAAAAACAAACTACTAACTCACTCTTTAAAATAATTACTGCTATAATAGATTAAAAGGAAATACTTACTTTTAGAATTTAAATATTTAGAAAGAATATATTTTCCAAAACTTGCTTGTTAAAAATAACTTTAAAACTTTTAATTTATATTGAAAACGTACTTGGTTATCCAGAGATAATTTCTAACTTCAATCACTTAAATCAATTTCCCAAATTGATTTCCAATTTACTCCCTTTGAAATAAATTTCTTTACTTACTCAGTTCATTTCAAAATTCGTTAATTATGGATTTTATTTTTATTATTATTATTTTCCATTTGATTTTAAATCTTTTTAACTGAAATATACAAATTTCATATTTTTCCCAATTCTCCTTTAAGCTTTCAATAATTTAAATCGTAAATTTTAAATAAATGTTTTGTTCTTATAAAATAATAAAACTGAAGTTTAAAATTCATTAACTACCTATTTATTCAAAAATTTCCTTTCTATACTCTAGATCTATTTATTACAATCTTAAAGTCACTTTATTTCTTTCCGATTCATTTTTAAATTTATTCAAATTTCCTAAAATTATTTTACTTACACATTCACTTATTTTATTTTCTTTACAAAATCCAATTTATATATTTTGGAAATTCATTATACCCAATTATATCCAATCAAACCATAACATTCAATATTCCAATATAATTCATCATAGAATATCAAATAAATCACAACAGCGGGTATTAAATAATTTAAATAAATATTGAGGGATCCAGTCGGATCCCTCCAACCTGTTTTTCCTTGCATCCACATATGTTAGCACAACATAAGATATCAATCCCAAAATATACCATACTATAGCACATCAATCAATTCAACCATTCAAACAATTATTTAAATTTAATTATTTGAATTTAAAATTTAACCGAGTGAGATTAACTCACCTTTTAACTTTGCATGCAAATTATTTCCAATCCGGCTTGATTCTCCACAATTTGGACCTTGAATAAACATTAGATGTTTTTTATTAATGTTCGAATAAATCAAATAATTTGATTTCCATTTATAAATTTAATTCCCAATGATTTTATTTTTAAAGCAAACTAGCAAATTAAAATACGTAAGCGTATATTTATTTTATTTTGAAATCCTTTATATATATACATACTTATAAGAAATTATTTATATAGATAACAATCTAACTTCACATAACTTTAACACATTTTAAAAATCCGTATATATATTTTCAAACCTGACCTATTATATATATACCCTATTTTACTCTTATATTTAAATCAAGATATGCAAGTAATAATTAACTTCTGGACTAATTTTTTTTCAACACCGCCTTCATATATTTTCTGTTTACTTTTACAAACTAAAACATGTCTAGGTATCTATGTGTGTGTGTGTATATATATATATATATATATAATTTAACTTAAAACAGAATCCACATCTTCTGTAATTATATATAATTTTCTTTTCTGTTTATATATATATATATATATATATATATATATATAAATTTAAGTTAAATTAGGAGAAATAAAAATAGAGAATACCTCAAAATCGCCATCACCTCCATCTGATGAATCGATCGCATCTATCACGATCGACCTCAGCCCAGGCGAACCCTAGAATTGCCAATCACCATCTCGAGACGCCACAACTCTTGGTTGTCCTTCCCTGCTAGTGAATTCCTCACGTGCGTTCACGCCTGGGCCCCTCCTCCACATCGAAGATGCTGAAATCCCAAAATCACGATTGCTTCACTGACAGCTCGCGAACGTACACCTCCCTACTGCTTCGAGTTTGGATCCTGGCCATGAATCCCAGAGTTTTGGTTTTGAACGAACGAAAAAATAAAAAGGGGATTTGAATTCGATTCTGGAAAATAAAGAAATGAGGAGCGCCATTGTTATTTCATAGCAACAGATTTTATTCTAAATTTTTTTAATTTTTTTCTCCAAGATTTGAAGGTAAGGCTTGGCTTATTAAAAACACAAAAGGGGGAGATTGCGTGCCTCGAACGTCTGCGCGATGTTTATAAAAGAGGGAACACGATGGAAAAGAAGTCAGCTTGCTTAGGAAGGATTTCGGCTGAAGAAAAGGTTGACAAGAAAGAATATTATATATATATATATATATATATATATTTTATCTCAATTAAATTTGCAGCGCATTTACTTATCGTACGCTCGCACAACAACTCCAATCACTATGAAATTTGAAATCCGATAATAATTCAATATTACGGACCCAATGGAACTGGTTTCGTCGAATTCCGAGACTGTACCTCGGAAGGCTATTTTAAATTCAATTTAACGATATAAAATTTCAAAACTTTAACAAACCATTTTTAAATTTGATTTCGACACTTCTATTCTCTTCAGTATTATCAATAAAAAATTTACAAGCCTTCAAATTATTTTTAACAGACTTAAAACTTCAGATTCAACATTTTACTCAATTTTAAATTATTTAATTCAATAATTTAATTAATAATTAATAGTGATATTTGAATTCAAGTTAAAATTATTCCATTGAATATTTAAGTCAATTAAATATTCTGATTTTAAAAGCTCGAAAATTACGGGTCATCGCATATTAAAATGATTGGAAATGAAGTTTTGTAAAGATATCATATTTTAATATATTGAAATGATTTGACATGAAGTTTTGGAAAGATATGATGTTTTTGAAATGGTTTGGAATTAATTTAATCTTTATTTTGATAAAGATTTGGATTTGAAATGATATTCTGTTTTGAAGTATTAATACCATTTTAAATTATAACTACGGGTTATAATAACGATTGGTTGGCAAAAAAACCGGGATCAGATATCTGGCATACTCTCTGTCGATACCGAAAACCACTTTGACAACCGTGTACACGATGAAGATTCCAGAATGAAGTAGGATGGTGGCGACGTTCTTGAGGTATATTACGTGAACCCAACTCCTATGAGTTAGCATAAGGTGGCTAAAACATGAGCGATCTCGGGCCAAGTGAGGTCATTCCTCCGATCGGACACATTCCTTCGATACTATACTCTTACTGGTGATTGATTAGATGGCCATCCTCCGATTTTGATTGGGAGTGTGTTTCGAGGTGGGCGTATGTGGCTGTTGCGTTACCACCAGCCCCTCTGCGTGATTGGTATATCCACCCTGGCATTGCCTTGTGTGCCGTGTCACCTACCATATCGAGCCTTTACTACGAGTTTGTTTTCCTCCCGTATCCCATGGAGTATTTAGGGTAGTCTCTCGGAGATATGCTGATACTGGATGGACTACTAGGACTATTATGTGTGAAGGGTGATATGGGTAGCCCGGAACGCTATTCAAAAGTAAGTTTATTTTACTGTAGACATTATTATAATAGCGAAATATTACTACATAGTAAATAGTTTAACGGATCCTTAGAGGATGGGCGGTCCCAGGCATCCTTTAAGTTACTTGTACCTTATTACAATTCACTTGAGTTGGTTTACATTATATAAGTATATATTGTCCTGACTCGAGTGTTTGTATTTTTATTTACGCTCGGGTCAGCCTGAGTTATTCACAGATTTGGATTCCACTTTCTAGAGATTGGAATCGCTGGAGATTATCTGCTTATCTAGTTTTATCTATTCCAGTTCTGTTGTCTATTTAGCTTGTACTCGGTTATCATCTTGAGGCTTCTGTTGTACTTTATTTCTTCTGTTGTATTTTATTTAACTCTGATATATTTATATAGTAGCTTCATGAACTACTATTTCTTTTACTTCCGCTGCATTATTAAATACTCTGTGTCTATGATCTGTGATTATTATTTACTGTATGTTCTGAGATTTGCCAAATTTTATTTACAATGCGGTATTTTGAGCAATTCAAGTCCGACATGTGCGGATGCGAATGGTTGAAAATACCTGGTTGTTACACCTAATCTCTTCGCTGACAAGATCTGCAACTTCAAGAACATCACCATTTGATGGCTAACAACAAATCGCGACCATCTATTTTGACAAGCCTCCAAGACCGATTGGACCCCATCAGGCTCCGCCTCCGATGTGCCTGCGTCGTCTCCTTCGCTTCCTTCCCCTAACACGTGCACGCGACACGAACACCGCTGCCATAACTTCTCCCTTAATTGCGCATGTACAAAACCCTATAGTCGACTCGCCTAGTTCACCGTCGTCCGGAGTCGCCCTCCCTCACGATCGCAGGCGCCGCTGCATGCGATTCGATCGCAATTTTAGTTGTTTTGTTTTTTTTCAATCGCGCATTGTTTGATTTTTTTCTCTTTTTTTTATTTGGTGATTCATTTCATTTTTTTCAAGTCGACCTGTTTGATATAAATAAGAGGAGAGAGGTAGTTACGGCCCAAACGTGGGAGGTGTTGAGATATTTATTAATATTATATTAAAATAATAAGAAATATCCGATTCGATTGGACCGTGAATCACGAACTCCAAACGAAGCATGCCGCTTGTCATTCATAATGTTTAACCCTCATTCCAAACACAATGGAACTAGTTCCAATATGTAATTTGATCGTATGCGAAAGATAGCATTTCAAAGTCGATTTTTTTAATTAAATTCGAAATTAAATTTCTACACGTTTCAAGCTTGCACGGCCAAATGACAAGTCCGATCGCTACGAAAATTGAAATCCAATAATAATTCACTACTACGGATCCGAGAAACTTGTTTCTTCGAAATCCGAGACAGTGGTCAAAATAGCTATTTTTACTCGTTAGTTAGAATATAAAATTTCAAATTTCAAATTATTCACATCTAAATCCAATTTTAAATATTAACCATCTTCGTTCATATTTTGAATTACATTAAATTAAATTCTGATATCATTTTACATCGTCTTAAATTCAGAATCAAATTATTCAAATAATTTCCAAAATTAAATTTTATACAATTCAATTATCCGATGAACCAATATAAATAAATCATTAAATTTTACTTCTAACCATTTTATCCATTAATTACATTAAATTTACTAATTTAAAATAGCTGAAAATACGGGTCATTACATACTCCCCCACTCAAAACTTTTCGTCCTTGAAAAGGCGGCAGGTAAAGAATTTAACATACAATAATTTTATTTAAAACAATCACTTATAAAACGTAACAATCTTATTTGCAAAACTAATACAACGCTTCAACTACACCACTCCGATGTTAGTTTTACGGGAAATATAACTTACCTATATAAACAAGCTATACAAAAAATTTAAAACTCCAAAAAAATTTCTAACACCCAATTTCATGGAAAATTTCGGCAGAGTCTCCTTTGCGCGGCTCGATCGGAAATATTTTGCAATTCAATATATAACAATAATTAATAAATATATATCAAATATATATCTTATCTCAATGATGAGGCATCCCAAAGGGTAAAAATATAAAATCGCAGTATTTAATCCGAGATACGACCTTATTATTAATAATAAGAGCGAGTTCGCTCGTATTAAGCAAGCAAAAGCATATAAATCCCCGTACACATCCAAACGATCTTCGTTTGTACCCATCTCACTCAATTCGGAATGTTAGTCACTTGTAATGATAAAGGAATATGTATAAGTCTAACATAAGCATTTAACATGGATTTTGAATCCAAACAACACAAACAATCACAAATACATAACATACAACAATCATATGCAATCAAAACGGCAATAACATTGGTTTGCAACACAAGAAACCATCCAACTATCAATATCCATCAAACTAATCCAATTTAATTTATAACCATGTGAATAGTATTATCGATGTCAACTTTTAATTTATTCCATTCATTCCTTATTAACATTCATTTCATTAACATGTTAATTGATTCATTTCAATTTATTTGCATTCAATCAACTTTTATTCAATTAGATTCACATTTAATTAATTTTTCATTCAATTCACTTACTTCTAATTGATTTGCATGCACTTATCAATGTTAACTAATTCACATTCTATTGATTTGCACAAGGTGATAGTTACATTCATTTTTTCTTTCTTCACTTTCATTATTTCATTTCAATAATTCAAATAATTAATTACATTTAGTTAATTTAATCCATACCACATTCTATATATTTAAAATAGATTCACATTCACTTATTAATACTCATTCGTTAATCATATAAGGGATTTATAATCAATTCATTTTCTTTTTATGCAATTCAGTTTGTGAAATTCCAATTTGTTTTATTTATACACACACACACCCCTATTTCATATAAATTCATTTGATGAATCATTTATAAAATTATTCTGCTTAGTATATCCTCCCTTTTATTATACTAACATCATAAATAATTTATACAACACAATCAGGGTTGTTATTATTACTACATATTTTAAATTATTATTAATTTATCGATTTGCTTCATTTATTAAAATTCATATTATTAATTTACTAAAGTAAATTTAATTTACATCATAATTCATATTAGTAATTTTTCATTCACCATTAATTTTATTCAATTTCTCTTAGGTTAAACTTCAATTGACATTACATTCCCTTAACATTTTTCATATTCAATTAGTTACCATTCAATTTTATTGAAACTCAATCTATTTGTATTAAATTTATTTACATTCAGTTTACATTAAATTCAATAGCTCGTATTAATTTTGTTTACACTCGTTTATTTTATTTAATTACTTACACAATTTAAAATTTTCATTTCATTTAAAAATTCAAGTTTGTATTCATTTGGTTAATTCATTCTATAACTTAAATGAAATTGATTCACTTTACTCATTTATCTACACTTAATATCTAATTCAATTTTTATTTAATATTAATTAAACTTCATTTCAATTTTAATCCATCCCTCATTTTATTTAATCTTATTCAAGTTAAATTTTCTTATGGTTCTCATTTTACAAAATTTAAAATTTGTTTCTAGCTCATTAATTCTCAGATCTATATGTTATACAGTTTATTCATTCAAAATTCCATTTTGTTAATTTATCAACTTCATTTCACTAACTTAACTTTTCTAACTCCATTTAATTTAACAATGCTAAGCCAATTTATTTTATTTCATATATCTCAAGTTCAAATTTATTTTTTCTGCTTAATTAAAACGTTTAACCATTTTAAAATTTTCCTTTGCTTACCTATTCAAATCTACAAGTTATAACTTCTTCTTTTTATTCCTATTCAAATTTACAAGTTACAACTCATTTCTTATACACTATTTTTAAATTATAAGTTCAAACAATTTTCCTATATTTACTAAATCATACTTAGAATATTTTTCACAATCAAAACGTGTATTGGTCGAAAAATAAATTTATTTTGGTAGCAATTTTCACTCAAAAACTCGAAAATAACACTGGCGATGTTGCAGTCATCCCCAGAATTATTTCCCAGTAACCAAGCTGTAACAGCCCAAATTTTTTTAACAAGTATTTTTCACATGTATTTTAAAAACTTTGGGGTTTATTTAAAGTGATTAAAAATAAAAATAAAAAAAATTGACCAAATTTTTAATTAAATAATAAATCTCTGAAATTTTGACATGGTTAAGAATTAACTTTAATTTGGAAATTTGGGTTTTTGTCGAAGATGGTAAATAACTTAATTTCTAGCAAAATCAAGTTTTAATTAAGAAAACATTAATAGCTTAGGTGGTTAAGACATCTGGGCTATTCACGACAGGTCACGAGTTCGAGTCTTAGCACGGTCAGAATTTCGAAAAAAAATTTAGTGTATAAATGAACTGAGTAATTACGCGTTAAAAAGGGCGCTTAAATTTAGGGAATATATATATATATATATATATATATATATATATATAAGAAAACATATAGAATTTTAATCCGTTATTTCGGTATATTTTGGGCATAAAATATTATGGCTATGGTACACATTCTTAAAAATATGACCTTAGTGTAAATGAGTAAATTTATCAGTGGCATGTGTTTTAGAGGGAAGGAATATTCTAGCATTCAAATCAAATATGTTGCCTCTAAATTCAACGCATTACTTTAAAAATTTGATTTCCATAGATTTTTTTTTCATTCAACAAAATTTATTTCTTGCATTTTTCAAAACACAATTTTCTCCTAAATCCCAGTCATGCGCAGTATCCATTCTCCTATCTGTTTGCCTATTTCATATGCATTTTTCTCTTTACTCATATTTCTTACGTTATTTTTCTCTTTCCAGTAAAATTTACTTCCCAATTTTTATATATATTAATTTGATTAAATCATTTCCTAAAAGTCTAAACATAAACTGAAAGTTTTGAAGTTTTTAAATTTTGTTAAAAGACAACTCAAATTCGCAATGTTAATAAAAAATGAATTTTGCATATTTAAAATACAAAAATTGTAAGCGAATTTAATTTAAGTAATAACTTTGTAAAATTCAGTGTTTTACAGACTGTTAAATTTCGCATTTAAAAAGGGCATGCATTGTAATGATATAAGTAACGTAAAAATGTATAAATTAAAAATGTTATTTTTGCATAAATTTTGGGCGTAAGGTAATGCGTCAGTTTGGCGTATTTTAAAAATCATATTTATATCTATATGGATTAAAATATGAGCCAGTAGTTTTATAGTAAACGTTACCTTTTCCATAGCTTTCAATTGGGTTTTAATTTTTGTATATGACTTTTTCATTCCAAAATCTTTGCCAATTCTTGCCGTTTCATTTAATAAAGATCAAAATTTCATATAGCTGATCACGTAACTATTAAATGGTATAAAATGTTGAAATCAAATTTTCATAAATTGGCAGCATAAATCACGCATATAAAATAACGTTCAAACTAAAGAAACTGGAAAGTAATCAACGCATGCATTCAAATCTGTCCTTGAAGTAGCATCCAAAGCAAATTAATACTTGCTGATTCTTTGTATATAAATCTCTCAGACTATAAAAATAGCACGCAACTTTTAATTGGAAAAATATATATAACGTTACAATCAATTTTCGTATAACTGGCAATAATAAATCACGCAACTTTCTGGCCTGCCTAAATGTTTATTATCACTTGCCATTCTTGCCTGCTTGTTTGGTCCCCTATATTTCGCAAGCCTTATCCATGAATACATAAGAAAGAATTTTATAAATTAAGAATCAATCTCTTGCCTAAATTCACGTATCATTCTAGGAATTCATTAAATCAAAATTTTGTATAGTTGGGAGAATTTCAAATTTCATTCGAATTTGTCTATTCAGTTCAAAGCAAATTATATTTGATTACTGTTTTCCTATAATCACGCAAGCCTCCCATATATATTATTGTGCAACTCGCAACTCAGAAGATCTCACGTGCCTTCATAACTCTCAACTTGTTTTCTTATATATATATAAAGCCTCACACAAAAACTTTATATTGCATCTAAAATTTGCCTTCGTTCTTCTTGAGAAATTGCACAGGTATGGCCACACCTTGCATTTATTTATTTTTTTCTTCTTCTTGTTTCATTTGGTCCAATGTCCAAATTACTCGGCTGCTCCACCGCCTGTCCTTGCCACATCTCCTTTTTCCCTCTCTGATCTATTTTGACATACATGTCAGATTGTTGTAGGAAGACAAGCTTAGTGTGACGCCCCACCACTATACCCACGCTAGCCAAGAACACTACGGTGTAGTGCTGTAGACTAGCACGGAGAATAAGGCAGTTGAGGAGCGACCATTCGTGTAATTGCTTTGTGCGAGCACCGATATGTGAGATAGTAAAAACGTGCATTTCATTTCAGGAGGAAATCCGACATGCCGATGCAAACACAAAGCTACTACACAGTGGCTATAATAGTCTAGGACAAAATATAAACTAATAACACAGATAATATGAATGCGGAACACAGATGAAACAGAAAATCTCATATACATATATAATAACCGATGTCAGTTACAATACATTTGACACAGTACATGTGATACAGCAACAACAATCGACTCAGGAAGTTAAATATACAAGTACATTATCGACTAACATACATGAATACATATCAACCTATACTATGACTCAACAACTCCAAAAGATATGAAAAGTCTTCATAGCTCAAGCAGCATCCCAAAGCAGAATGTCTACAACCTGAAAATACTCGGCCTGACCCGAGTATTAAATTTCAAAAGAAAATAATACTCGAGTCAGTCTAATTCAAACTCAGTTATTAATGCACGGAAGCAATAATAATTAAATAATAAATAGATGACAGTCACAGAAATAAATTTACCTATCCGATTCTTAAATAAGAAATCAGATAACGGTAAATATAACGCGAACCAATTCAAATCAATTGGAACATCAATTAAAAGGTCAACACGAGTAGGGCTGCAGTATACGCACGCGTATACTGCCTCGCCACTACAACATATGGAATACGAAACAGATCGATAATTCAAAAGCAAAATAAATAATAATAAAACCAATACCGTGTGGTTGCAGTTCACGCTTGCGTGCACTGCCGTGCCACTACTGTGATGATGTACCCATTGAATACCGTGTGGCTGCAGTTCACGCTTGCGTGCACTGCCTTGCCACTATAGTGATGATGTACCCAATGAAAATTCACAAGCATCGCCGCGAATGTCATAAGGCCGAGTGTCGATTAAATTGGAGAGACAAATGCGAGGTCAAGCCTAATGAATTTAGGCTCAACACAAGGCGATGAGCAAAGTAGCAAGTCATGTACACGAAAACAAAACCAAGAAACATATAAATGCACATGAACAAGTACTGTGCATATACAATTGCACATAAACAAGTGTAGTACAATGACTGGACTAGCAAATGTAGTAAACAAGAGATGCAGGCAACAAGTGCACCAGTAGAACAAGTTGAAACAAAGTGCACAAGCGTCTCGACCTAAAACAGAAACAAGGGGAACAAGTGCAACACAGTTCACCTAAATACCCAACCCAATTGAACCCAGTGAATGCACAAAGGGTAGCATCTGCGCCACAACCAACTGCAATGTCAAAGAATTGATATGGATTGACACTGGGGCAAGTAACTATCAGATGAAAGAGAGTAGGCATGAATTTCAATGCAATATGAACTTACAACAGGAGACTACAAGGTGAACCAGCAAAAGCATGGTACCAGTTCAACTCAAAAACAACATGAATGACACAATACATAAAGCACGAAGACTCTAATGACCCTGTGCATAAAGGCAGGGGTTCAAACTGCATGAACACAGCTGTGTGTAAGTGAGGGCACCAACAATATGGCACAACAGCACACCACAGAAGAAGGCAGTCAAAACAATGCTCAGGTAACCCAAAGCAGTGAACAACACTGTCCCTAACACAAAAAACCCAATAAAATACATAACAGTCCAATATGACATGGACAGTGGAAAATATGACACCAAGCTCAAGAAATTCAAGTGCTGGCACAACAAATTCGAACATACATATATACATATATGTGTAAACACATACATATCTATATCAGATGAAACCGGGTAACAATCAATCGTATATATACATACGCGAATGAATATATATATAAAGCAATGCCACAGAGATATGGGACTGCAGAGGGCCGAGCATTGAAAATGTTTCAAAGCCAAAGCCAAAAAGAAATATGCAGTTCAACAAAAATCAAGTTAAACTGAGTACAGTTCAATGCAAAAACAGGACCAGACCAACATATGAAATATGAATATGTACATGAAGTAAACATATACATATATGTGTGCAGTCAGTTCAAGTCTAACCAAACAGTGAACCTCAAAATCGAAATGAGACAGTAATGCAAGCAATGCCACAATATGTCTCAGAAATTATCCATATGCAATGAAGACAGTATTTGAAACTGAGATCGAAATATATAATGTTAAACAACTCGAAGTCAAGTGATAAAAATCAGGTTTAAAAAGTCAGTACTGAAGTTCAGATGGAAATCAAGTTGAAGCCATGTTCAATAGAAATTGAAGTCATGGTAGCCACAAAAATCACAGCCGAAGCTTAGTGTTGTTAACCAAAACAATGCAACACTCCAATGATCGGAGAATCGAGATAACCAGAGAACAAGTTTAAACAAATTCAAGTGGCCAAAATCAATCAGATCAATACCAAAGAAATGGTAAAAATCGAACTACCCAAAATCAAGTGATTGAAGTCACAAAAACTGAAGCCGTGGGTGATTAGGAATCATCAAAACAATTTCGACATTCAAACAAAAATAAACAGTCGAACGCGAGATGAATTAGATGTGAGCGAATGGTCACTCACCTTCTCACAAGTCGAAGCAGCTGGAGCAAGCTACGAGGAAT
Organism: Allium cepa; assembly: GCA_030765085.1. Taxonomy (NCBI): domain Eukaryota; kingdom Viridiplantae; phylum Streptophyta; class Magnoliopsida; order Asparagales; family Amaryllidaceae; genus Allium; species Allium cepa. The sequence continues at coordinate 204,020,914 of CM060934.1, read as the reverse complement.
CAATCGATCAAGGCGACACGCAAAACATCACTGGATCGATCGAATTAAAGCCGGCGAATTCAAGCCCTAATTTCCAGAGCAGAGAGAACGAAAGGAACGACCGCCATTATTTTCGTGATTTGGTTAGGGTTGGTGAACGAATGAAAAATGGATAAAGGGGGAGGGGAATGGGTTTTTACCCATGTAAATTTTTACGGCCCAATAATAAAAGGACCACTATTTAATTTTTAAACCCATCAACCTTTTTAACAATTTTATAAAAGAATTTTAATTCAAATTTAAAAACTTCAAATGGAAATTTGTGTCAATATTAATCGTTTAATGTCGATTGTAAATCGACGCGAAATACCGGGTTGTTACAGACTTCCCTCCTTAAAGAAATTGCGTCCTCGCAATCATAAGGAATAAATGGACAAAAGGTAACAATCGTAAAAGCATGTCATCATAAAATGACGAAATTTGAAAATAAGAAGTTCACCATATAGAGCATGAAAGAGAAAGCCTGATCGTGTTTGCTCGATGAATTCTCTGGATTCCAAAGTGAAATTCATAGGATTTGAGAACCACTGAACTATCACGAGAAGAACATCTTTATTTCGAAGGTGCTGAACCCCCGAAACATTGATGTGAATAGAATGTTGCTCAAAGTCAAATCTGGTGAAACTTCAATTTCTTCAATAATACCGGGCTCAAGAATAAAATCGAAATCCCTAAGGCATTTTCGTAAAAGGAAGACGCATGAAACACGTCATGAATAACAGAAAATTGAGCCGATAATAAGAGGCGATAAGCCAAGAAACCAATACGTTCAGTGATAGGAAATGGCCCAATATATCGAGGCACTAACTTTCCCAACCGACTGAAACGCACAACACCTATCATAGGTGAAACACGAATAATTTGGAACAACAGCGTAGTACAATAACGATACGCTAGATGAATCAAAGCTTCATTAATTCGGAACGCCGACGTAGTACAAAACGGTACGTCCAATGAACCGATCAACATAAAAGAACATCAGACGTAAGTCCATAAAGGAAATGAGACGAAGCTCAATAAAATGAAATACATCAAAACGTCCGATGAACTTGGTAAAAAGATGATTCCATTCGGACATCATCAAAGAAACAACCACTTGTTGCCTACGAATAAGTGTATCGGCAACACGATTTCCCATCCGGGAGTGGTAAATAATATCAAGATCATGAGATATATAAGAAACTCGAGTCAACGTGGTTGACGCAAATCATGTTCCTTATGAGAAAATAAATATTCCCAAGATTCATGATCAGGGTAGAGAACAAATTTCTCACCCAAAATAATGATGCCAAATTTTTAAGTACGAAATCAATAGCCAAGAGCACTAGATCATGAGTAGCATATCTAGTCTCAATAGGCATTAATGATTTAGAAACACAAGAGACAGCACGTTCTCTTTTGCAAGAGAATGGTATGTAAACCAACACGATTAGCATTGGTACTAACGATAGAGTCTTGGTTCCCTCGGGAATCACAAGAATAGAAGTGTCGGAAAAGAGTTGTTTTAAATAATATTCTTTCCCGAAAAGCTAAAACTTTCGAAATTTACAATTTACATTATGTAATTATCTTTTCAGACGAATTTACATTTAAAAATTCAATTTACTGTGTCTGATTGTCTCATCAAAGCGTCTAAGAGATTCCTATCGATAACGTTGTTCAAGCGCATCGACCAGAATTCTTAAAGCACTCAATAGGAAATACAATCACAAAATATTCTCTTAATTTCATAAAAGTAATTTACAAATTTTCACCCTCAAACGGACAAGTCCGGAATTAAACGAATCAGTAAAAGAAAGGGGTCATAGTCCTCGATTTTGCTGAAACGTTTAAATCGCTTCCTCATTCTTTTGAAAGCGTAAACTATAAAAATTTTGAAAACGATTTTTATTTTGAAACAATTTTTAAAACACGTGATTAAAACAGCGATATCAGTAGCAACTTCGATAAGTGGATTTTCATTTATCAAAAGTGTCACAAGAATCTTCTCAAAGATAGAAAGGGATATCATACCCTAAACTTGTATTCATAACAAGTCAATAACACACGAATTCACCAATGCACAAGAATTGATAAAACTTATCAATAGAAATCACGAAAATTGGTGAAGCACAAATTCTAGAAATCTACACAAGAAATCCAGAAATCACAAGATAAGAGTATGAAAACTCGAACGGGAGTATGAAAACTCGAATGAGAGTGAAAACTCGAACGGAGTATGAAAACTCGAAGGAGAGTATGAAAACTCAAACGGAGTAAGAAAAATCGAAGGAGAGTATGAAAAACTCGAACGGAGTATGAAAACTCGAAGGAGAGTATGAAAACTCGAACAGAGTATGAAAACTCGAAGGAGAGTATGAAAACTCAAACGGAGTATGAAAACTCGAAGGAGAGTATGAAAACTCAAACGGAGTATGAAAACTCGAAGGAGAGTATGAAAACTCAAACGGAGTATGAAAACTCGAAGGAGAGTATGAAAACTCACCTACACGCGAGCATGAAAATTCATCAACACATGTTACGCATAACGAGAACGGGAGCACGAAAACTCACCTACACGCGAGCATGAAAACTCATCAGCACATGTAACGCAAAGCGAGAACGGGAGCACGAAAACTCACCTACATGCGAGCATGAAAACTCACCAACACGTGCAATGCAAAGCGAGAACGGGAGCACGGAATCTCACCTACACGTGAGCATGAAAATCACCAACACATGCAACGCAAAGCGAGAACGGGAGCACGGAATCTCACCTACACGCGAGCATGAAAATCATCAACACGGGCAACGCAAAGCGAGAACGGGAGCACGGAATCTCACCTACCCATGAGCATGAAAATCACCAACACGTGCAACGCAAAGCGAGAACGGGAGCACGGAATCTCACCTACACATAAGTATGAAAATCACCAACACGTGCAACGCATAACGAGACGCTATCTCATGGTTGCAAGCCATTAATTTTAACACACGAATGGCCCGAAGACCGTGGGGCGCTACCCCACATGTGTGAGTCGGAATCACACAGATTGAGGTCTAGACTAACCAAAATTCAAAAAGGTATGTGTGAGTGGAATCACACAAATGGTGTCTAGTCTAACCTCGCAAACAAAAGGAAAGTATGTGTGAATGAAATCACACAAATGGTGTCTAGACAATCCTCAAAGCCCAAGAGATATGTGTGAGACGAAATCACACCGATGAGGCCTAGTCTAACCGAAAAGGTATGTGTGAACGAAATCACACAAATGGTGTCTAGACAATCCTCAAAGCCCAAGAGATATGTGTGAGACGAAATCACACTGATGAGGCCTAGTCTAACCGTAAAAATGATCGTCATGATCAACGAGAAGTGTCAATTACACTAAGTTAGTAAATATAAAAGTTTAGCTTCATGTCCCATAACCACTTGCTTAACTTAAATATTTACGAACAAATTGTAAATCTTCACTAGAAAATTGTCACATGAGGTTCAATCGAACAAGTCCAAGAATTAACCGACGAAGCAAACGCAAGCGTTTCATACCACTTGTTTTACTAAGCCGTTTAATTAGATTTCTCATCCGAGTGAGGTAAAGGCTTGTATATACTAATAGGTTAGAAAACGGTTTGAGAAAAAGAGTTTTGTATTGAAAATAGAGTTGAAAACATTTTGATAAAAGAGTTTTGATATTTACTACTAGTATTGAAACCTTTATATTTTTAAAGTGACAAATCACAAAAATGATTGTAGAAACAATCAATCACAAGAATTCACATACGAAGACGTGAATAGAATCCAAAGAAATCGATACCGAATTCATCGAAAGGTATGTTCACAAAAATCCCGAAGAAAAGGTCATCAAAGTTGCTAATAAATGATAGCAACAAATCGGGAAATAATCAAGAATCGATTAAATTCGAAAACCAAATCAATTCACTAAGATTCACATTCGAAGACGTGAATAAAATCCAAAGAATTTGATTCCAATCCATCAAAGTAGGAATACCCAAAAATTCCTGAAATAGAAGTTATCAAAGTCGACAAAGGTGATAACAACTAATCGAAAAGAAGAATCGATCAACAATTGGAAAAACAAAGCAAAACGAGCATAAGTGCTTGAATGACTTTAGCAAAAGTAAAAGTCAAGTCAATGTCGATATCGACAAGGCAAAGTCCAAGACAATTTCTTTTATACTAAAGAAATTTTAAAACTATCAGAGAGAGGCACATGAAAACCAACAAACCATGGATAAACAGACAGAGTCGACAATTGAAATGCAATATGTCGGATAAACAAACAGAGTCGACAATTGAAATGCAATTTGTCTCAAAGATTGATACCCAAAACCCAATTGTATGGAGACTGCATTAAGTACACGAATCAGAGATAAGAATGCATATATACAGCAGTTCGAATAAACAATGCGAGTTTAAATCGAAGTGGGTACGAGTTGCAGCAATATGCAACTTGGTATAGCATATACACAAGGATACTTAGCAGTGCATACTCGAATGAGTAAGTGCAACAGAGAATAGCAGCAATGCTCATGAATAAGGGTTAAGAATTCATACCTAACAAATCAAAGATGATCTTAGGCAAAGATGAGAAATAACACATCGACAAATAGTTGTAACACATGTTCCATCTAAGTTATGTTTTATATTTGTTCTAAACCCCAGGCTCTGATACCAAGCTGTGACGCCCCACCTCTATACCCACGCTAGCCAAGAACACTACGGTGTAGTGCTGTCGACTAGCACGGAGAATAAGGCTGTTGAGGAGCGACCATCCGTGTAATTGCTTTGTGCGAGCACCGATATGTCAGATAGTAAAAACGTGCATTTCATTTCAGGAGGAAATCCGACATGCCGATGCAAACTCAAAGCTACTACACAGTGGCTATAATAGTCTAGGACAAAATATAAACTAATAACACAGATAATATGAATGCGGAACACAGATGAAACAGAAAATCTCATATACATATATAATAACCGATGTCAATTACAATACATTTGACACGGTACATGTGATACAGCAACAACAGTCGACTCAGGAAGTTAAATATACAAGTACATTATCGACTAATATACATGAATACATATTAACCTATACTATGACTCGACAACTCCAAAAGATATGAAAAGTCTTCATAGCTCAAGCAGCATCCCAAAGCAGAATGTCTACAACCTGAAAATACTCGGCCTGACCCGAGTATTAAATTTCAAAAGAAAATAATACTCGGGTCAGTCTAATTCAAACTCAGTTATTAATGCACAGAAGCAATAATAATTAAATAATAAATAGATGACAGTCACATAAATAAATTTACCTATCCGATTCTTAAATAAGAAATCGGATAACGGTAAATATAACGCGAACCAATTCAAATCAATTGGAACATCAATTAAAAGGTCAACACGAGTAGGGCTGCAGTATACGCACGCGTATACTGCCTCGCCACTACAACATATGGAATACGAAACAGATCGATAATTCAAAAGCAAAATAAATAATAATAAAACCAATACCGTGTGGCTGCAGTTCACGCTTGCGTGCACTGCCGTGCCACTACTGTGATGATGTACCCATTGAATACCGTGTGGCTGCAGTTCACGCTTGCGTGCACTGCCTTGCCACTATAGTGATGATGTACCCAATGAAAATTCACAAGCATCGCCGCGAATGTCATAAGGCCGAGTGTCGATTAAATTGGAGAGACAAATGCGAGGTCAAGCCTAATGAATTTAGGCTCAACACAAGGCGATGAGCAAAGTAGCAAGTCATGTACACGAAAACAAAACCAAGAAACATATAAATGCACATGAACAAGTACTGTGCATATACAATTGCACATAAACAAGTGTAGTACAATGGCTGGACTAGCAAATGTAGTAAACAAGAGATGCAGGCAACAAGTGCACCAGCAGAACAAGTTGAAACAAAGTGCACAAGCATCTCGACCTAAAACAGAAACAAGGGGAACAAGTGCAACACAGTTCACCTAAATACCCAACCCAATTGAACCCAGTGAATGCACAAAGGGTAGCATCTGCGCCACAACCAACTGCAATGTCAAAGAATTGATATGGATTGACACTGGGGCAAGTAACTATCAGATGAAAGAGAGTAGGCATGAATTTCAATGCAATAGGAACTTACAACAGGAGACTACAAGGTGAACCAGCAAAAGCATGGTACCAGTTCAACTCAAAAACAACATGAATGACACAATACATAAAGCACGAAGACTCTAATGACCCTGTGCATAAAGGCAGGGGTTCAAACTGCATGAACACAGCTGTGTGTAAGTGAGGGCACCAACAATATGGCACAACAGCACACCACAGAAGAAGGCAGTCAAAACAATGCTCAGGTAATCCAAAGCAGTGAACAACACTGTCCCTAACACAAAAAACCCAATAAAATACATAACAGTCCAATATGACATGGACAGTGGAAAATATGACACCAAGCTCAAGAAATTCAAGTGCTGGCACAACAAATTCGAACATATATATATACATATATGTGTAAACACATACATATCTATATCAGATGAAACCGGGTAACAATCAATCGTATATATACATACGCGAATGAATATATATATAAAGCAATGCCACAGAGATATGGGACTGCAGAGGGCCGAGCATTGAAAATGTTTCAAAGCCAAAGCCAAAAAGAAATATGCAGTTCAACAAAAATCAAGTGAAACTGAGTACAGTTCAATGCAAAAACAGGACCAGACCAACATATGAAATATGAATATGTACATGCAGTAAACATATACATATATGTGTGCAGTCAGTTCAAGTCTAACCAAACAGTGAACCTCAAAATCGAAATGAGACAGTAATGCAAGCAATGCCACAATATGTCTCAGAAATTATCCATATGCAATGAAGACAGTATTTGAAACTGAGATCGAAATATATAATGTTAAACAACTCGAAGTCAAGTGATAAAAATCAGGTTTAAAAAGTCAGTACTGAAGTTCAGATGGAAATCAAGTTGAAGCCATGTTCAATAGAAATTGAAGTCATGGTAGCCACAAAAATCACAGCCGAAGCTTAGTGTTGTTAACCAAAACAATGCAACACTCCAATGATCGGAGAATCGAGATAACCAGAGAACAAGTTTAAACAAATTCAAGTGGCCAAAGTCAATCAGATCAATACCAAAGAAATGGTAAAAATCGAACTACCCAAAATCAAGTGATTGAAGTCACAAAAACTGAAGCCGTGGGTGATTAGGAATCATCAAAACAATTTCGACATTCAAACAAAAATAAACAGTCGAACGCGATATGAATTAGATGTGAGCGAATGGTCACTCACCTTCTCACAAGTCGAAGCAGCTGGAGCAAGCTACGAGGAATAAATCGATCAAGGCGACACGCAAAACATCATTGGATCGATCGAATTAAAGCCGGCGACTTCAAGCCCTAATTTCCAGAGCAGAGAGAACGAAAGGAACGACCGCCATTATTTTCGTGATTTGGTTAGGGTTGGTGAACGAATGAAAAATGGATAAAGGGGGAGGGGAACGGGTTTTTACCCATGTAAATTTTTACGGCCCAATAATAAAAGGACCACTATTTAATTTTTAAACCCATTAACCTTTTTAACAATTTTATAAAAGAATTTTAATTCAAATTTAAAAACTTCAAATGGAAATTTGTTTCAATATTAATCGTTTAATGTCGATTGTAAATCGACGCGAAATACCGGGTTGTTACACTTAGTATCCTTCTTTTGAATTCTATAGAAAATGCATGCATTCCTGTAGTTGTGGCCACTTGAACTTCTTGCGTGAGTCTTTTTTTTATATGAATTGCTTGAGTGTGTCATCTTTGAAAAAAAATGGTAACAAACAAAACTAATATCCTTCATTTGCATACACTTACACGTGCAAAATCACTTTGTTTCAGCAGATAGGTAGAACTTTTTATTACCTAAATTATTTCCAAAATATGCAGTGACTTGTATATTTTGAGTGCATGCTTACGGGGTTTAAAATAGGCAAGCAGACCGTGACATTTATTTAGTTTGTATCACCTTGTTTTGTGATTTCATGCATGAGTCATTTTAATAAAATGTTAAAAAAAAAGTATATTTTCATTTGCATCTCCGGAAAAAAAAAAAGAAAAAAAATGCATGTTTTAAAAGATGAGGTAGGAGTGGCTGTGCTATGTTGCGTGTTCAAGTTTTGGGAACCAACATGCTTCACTTTTATTTAACGTGATTTTTTATACAGAGAAAGAAAAAAAGAAAAAAAAAGAAGAAAAAAAGAAATATATATATATATATATATATTAGTTACAAATTTCACTGTTTTCAATTTCTGAAGAATTTTAGTGTACGCCACCTGTTTGTAGAAAGGGAATAACGTATTGTGTGCACCTTTTTCTTTCCATCTTTTGCCTAAAACTTTCCACTATAATTTTCATGGGTACGTAAATAGTTAAGATTTCGCTACCTGGCCTTGAGAACGTGGGCAAGTCGAGTAGTGCGAGTGGTCGAGTCAAGTCAAATTCTATTCGTTCCAGTTGTTTCGAAAATTTTGCTTTGACCGTAATTTTAAAAGTCGCGTATTTGGTATTTGGATCTTATTTTAGATTTGAATCAAGGCGTGGCATCCGCGGAAACCTAATCGTGCCATTTGTACGATCCTTTAACAAGTGGTAAAATCGTTTGAATCTGATTATCTGCAGTTTAAGGTGAGTGTTTCTCACCAGACAAACATACCTATATTTCTGTGAATTATCGCAAGTGTATTTGTAAAATTTTTATTAAATTTTATCTGTCTGTAATATAACATATGATGTTAAACCCCATTTTAAATTGACACCTCATCAGTTGTTTATCTGTTGTAATATAGTTGCAGTTATATTATTTTATGCTTATTTACTGTTAAATCATCACTGCAAGTTCCCTGTAAATTGAGATCGTTCTAGGCTGAAATGATAGGCCTGAACGACAATTATTATCCATATATTTATTTAATTGTTTAAATTTGATTTGTTAACTTGGGATTGCGGGTTTGAAATGATAGAACCCGGGGTTTTGTAAATTGCGGATTGAAATGATATAAATCTGTATCACTTGACCTAGGCTAGAAAACTATATACAGACCCGTGGTTTATATAATGTTTTTCTGAAATATTTTATATTTATTTTAAAATGGAAGTTTATAATATTCTGGTTTAAATATATTTAAAGGATTTTTATAAGATTTATAATGATTTTGAATGAGTTAAAAATGTTAAATAAATAAATAAATGTTTAAATAAATTTTGGAATATAACTTATTTTGGGAATTTGTGAATTTTGTTAAGAATAAGGTTTCAGTTAAGTAAATAATTGATAAAAAGTTATATTTTGGTATTTAAAACTTGATGGTTAAGTTAATAGTCTATTACAGCACTTTAATGCTGTCTTTTATAAACGAAATATTTTAACCTATAGACTTTAGGTAGCATTTCATAAGTGCTACAGAAACTGGGATTTTGATTATTTAAAAATAAATTTATGGAAATAATCTTTGGGGAAATGGGTTTAAATTTTGGAAGTTAATATGTAATTAATAAAAATAAGGAATTGACTTTGAATGGTTTTAAATGGAAGAATTTAATTTAAAAAAAAAGGGTGAGAAAAAGGCAATCATTTCCAAAAATAAATTGAATAGACTTAAATGTACCATTTTATAAAATGACTAATGTTTAAAAACAATATTTTGATATTGAAGGTATTTGAAATTTATTTTGATTTCAAAATATAAATACCATTTTTAAAAAGTTGTAACCACGGGTTATAATAACGTTTGGTTGTTAAAGAGACCGGGATCAGATATCTGGCATACTCTCTGTCGATACCGAAAACCACTTTGACAACCGTGTACGTGGTGGAGATTCCAGAATGAAGTAGGATGGTGGTGACGTTTTCTTTAAGGTAAATACGTGGACCAGACTCCCGTGAGTTGGCATTAGGTGGCTAAAACAGGAGCGACTGAAGGATTAATGAGGTAGCACCTCTGATCGGACGCACTTCCTCGTATGCCATTCTATTACTTTGGTGATTTTTTTGGTGCGCACCTTTGATTTGGGAGTGTTGTTCGAGGTGGGCGGCAGCTACGTGCTGCGCGTTTCCATCGGTCCGGAAGCGTAATTGGTATATCTACCCTGACATTGCCTAGTTGTGCCGTGTCACCTACCATAGCGAGCCTTGTACGAGTTTGGTTTTCTCCCGTAGCCCGTGTGGTATCCTCTGGTGGCTTCCCGATCAGGAGGGACTATGATATTGGATGGACTGCTGGGACTATTACGTGTTAAGGTGGAAAATGTAAAGCCTTAACGCTATTTAAAAGTAAGTTTATTTTACTAATAGACATTATTATAATAGCGAAATATTACTACATAGTAAATAGTTTAACAGATCCTTAGAGAATGGGCGGTCCCAAGCATTCTTTAAGTTACTTGCTTTATATTACAGTACACTTGAATTAGCTTACACTATATAAGTATGTATGTCCTGACTCGAGTGTTTATGTTTTATTTTACGCTCGGGTCAGCCTGAGTTGCAGTTCAGTCATCATCCCGGAGCTAGGACTTCTGTAGATCCTTTCAAGTAGTTGGCTTCTTTCTGTCCGTTATCTTATTTATGAAATCAAGACTTTGGGATTTTTGGATTTTCTATTTGATGATTTAAACTATATTTGGGATGGAAGACTTTGTAAATTGTATTTGTTGAGACTATTTATAGTGGCTTCATGAACCACTAAGTATTTTTAAATTCCGCTGCGAGTATTCTGATTCTGTGTTTGTGATTCTGTGATTAATTATTTACTGTATATTTTGACATTTGCCAAATTTTAAATTACAACGCGGCAGTTTGAATAATTCAAGTCCGACATGAGCGGATGCGAATGGTTGAAAATACCGGGTCGTTACATTTGGTATCAGAGCTTTGGCTCTAGGCAAAACTTAGAATGTATGGTAAAATTGATTTACAGAATCACTTTCATTTGAGCTTGAACCTCTTCCTTTTCAAATTTTGAAACGTTCCCTGCAGTTCCGAAGTTCATCCGTGTCCCTCACTATTCATTTTCTTTCGATTTCTGGAGTATCCCATAATTCCATTTCGGATGATCTTTAAAGTGAATTGGCGGTCTCGCCAATATTCTAATAAAGGGGTGAAACTCCTTTACAATTAGCATTGATTCACCAGAGATTTATATTTATCCTCGGTTTAGATGCTAGTATCTTTGGTTATTCTGAACTTTATTTCTTCAGATCGAATGTAGATTTACCCTAGAAAATCCACATCGATCTGACTCTTTAAGTCACGATTGACCAGGTTAAGGTTGCCCGCGATTTATATAAACTTATCTAGTTCCTTGTTCTGTTATGTAAACATCGGATCTTCTGATTCCAATTTATCTTTAAATCAAAATTCTCTTTGATTTAAATCCATCAAATTTGAATCTCTATCCTTGTTTTGAAAAATTCATTCCTATATTTGGGAAAAAACTAATATTATTCATATAAGTATAATTTTCAGAATTTAACTAGTTGTTTAGAGATAGAAGTGTTTGATTTTATTTATGGTTCTGTAAACCATTGGTTTTGTCTTATATAAATAATTGAACTATAAAACATGGTTATAAATTTATTTGGAAACAGAAATGAATTTAAAACAAGAATTTATGAATTTAATTTCTGATAGTTTCAAACCTTGTGTTTAAAGTCTTAAAAGGATATATTATTATTTAAATTATTTTCGAATATAAATTTGTTTCCAAAGAATTTTTAAAGTTTTAAAAATTAGTGCTCTTCTCTTTGTCGTTGAAAAATAATTTCGGTGATGACTACAACATCATCGACATTCATTTTCGAGTATCGAAGTAAAGAGACCACGTTGTAGCTTTGCTTCAAAAATTTAATTGATTTGAATTTCTAAATGTGACTTAATTTATAATATATATAGATATATGATTTAAATTTGATTTGACATATGCAATATGTATGTATTTACTTATCTCTAAAGGGTTTGAAGTTAATTGGAAATTTAATTCATAAATTTATGTTAAAAGGTGATTCTAATGATAAAATAAAGTCAAATTCTGAATGAATATTTAAACTTGAATAATAGAATTGGAAATTTTTTACTTGTATAATTGCATGCCAATACAACTTACCTAAATCATTCAGAAATTAACTATGTAATTGGATAATGTACAATAGAAAAGGATTTTATAAATAAAATTTGAGTGGTTATAATAAATGTTATACACTTAAAGTTTCAGTTACAACAAGACAAATAGAGGTAAATAGAAATAAAATAATAATTGAATAATATACAATATCAAATGGCGGTAAAGGAAATTTAGAAATATATTGGAATAGTTATATTAAATATAATCTACTTAATATGTGCGATAAGATATATTAAGTAGAATATATTTAATAATAATCTGGAATAAAGAAGAATTAAATTTGTTGAATAAAAGATGATTATTATAAATAACTATACAAATTTCTGATTTTAGAAAATAATTGGATAATAAGATAATTAATTTGGAAATAGTTAAGATTGATTTAACTTCTGTAAAAATCAAATGAATTAAATCAATTATTGAATATTAATTAATTTAAATTGAATTTATATGGTTTAGATATTGAGAAAAATATTTGACATAGATGAGAAAAATATTGAGAGAAATAAATTTAATTATAGTTTGCAATAAAGAAGAAACTAAATGGGAATTTAGTTTATTTTGGGAAATGGTAAATTTACTTTAAAAATTAAGTTAAGTTACCATTTCAAATTTGGACTAAAATTAAACATTTTAAATTAGAATGTTATAATACCTTGTGTAAAATTTGGAAAAAAAAATGAATGTTTTTTTTAAGTGTAGGGATATTATACAAGTAAATATGTAAATAAATAAATGTTAAAATTTTAAGTATAAATAGATGAAATCAATGATTAATTTAAAATTGAATTTTTATTGTTTAGATTAATGATTCTAATTTAGTTTCAATTTATTTTTCTTTCAGGTTGTTTCTATTCCCCTACCTTCTTCCTTTTCGAGGACGAAAAGTTCTGAGTGGGGGAGAGTGTAACAGCCCAAATTTTTTTAACAAGTATTTTTCACTTGTATTTTAAAAACTTTGGGGTTTATTTAAAGTGATTAAAAATAAAACTAAAAAACAATTGACCAAATTTTTAATTAAATAATAAATCTCTGAAATTTTGACATGGTTAAGAATTAACTTTAATTTGGAAATTTGGGTTTTTGTCGAAGATGGTAAATAACTTAATTTCTAGCAAAATCAAGTTTTAATTAAGAAAACATTAATAGCTTAGGTGGTTAAGACATCTGGGCTATTCACGACAGGTCACGAGTTCGCGTCTCAGCACGGTCAGAATTTCAAACTATTTTTAGTGTATAAATGAACTGGGTAATTACGCCTTAAAAAGGGCGCGTAAGTTTAGGGAATAAATACCGTGTGTGTGTGTGTGTGTGTGTGTGTGTGTGTGTATAAATATAAGAAAACGTATAGAATTTTAATCCGTTATTTCGGTATATTTTGGGCATAAAATATTATGGCTATGGTACACATTCTTAAAAATATGACCTTAGTGTAAATGAGTAAATTTATCAGTGGCATGTGTTTTAGAGGGAAGGAATATTCTAGCATTCAAATCAAATATTTTGCCTCTAAATTCAACGCATTACTTTAAAAATTTGATTTCCATAGATTTTTTTTCATTCAACAAAATTTATTTCTTGCATTTTTCAAAACACAATTTTCTCCTAAATCTCAGTCATGCGCAGTATCCATTCTCCTATCTGTTTGCCTATTTCATATGCGTTTTTCTCTTTACTCATATTTTCTTACGTTATTTTTCTCTTTCCAGTAAAATTTACTTCCCAATTTATATATATATATATATATATTAATTTGATTAAGTCATTTCCTAAAAGTCTAAACATAAACTGAAAGTTTTGAAGTTTTTAAATTTTGTTAAAAGACAACTCAAATTCGCAATGTTAATAAAAAATGAATTTTGTATATTTAAAATACAAAAATTGTAAGCGAATTTAATTCAAGTAATAACTTTGTAAAATTCAGTGTTTTACAGACTGTTAAATTTCGCATTTAAAAAGGGCATGCATTGTAATGATATAAGTAACGTAAAAATGTATAAATTAAAAATGTTATTTTTGCATAAATTTTGGGCGTATGGTAATACATCAGTTTGGCGTATTTTAAAAATCATATTTATATCTATATGGATTAAAATATCAGCCAGTAGTTTTATAGTAAACGTTACCTTTTCCATAGCTTTCAATTGGGTTCATTCCAAAATCTTTGCCAATTCTTGCCGTTTAATTTAATAAAGATCAAAATTTCATATAGCTGATCACACAACTATTAAATGGTATAAAATGTTGAAATCAAATTTTCATAAATTGGCAGCATAAATCACGCATATAAAATAACGTTCAAACTAAAGAAACTGGAAAGTAATCAACGCATGCATTCAAATCTGTCCTTGAAGTAGCATCCAAAGAAAATTAATACTTGCTGATTCTTTGTATATAAATCTCTCAGACTATAAAAATAACACGCAACTTTTAATTGGAAAAATATATATAACGTTACAATCAATTTTCATATAACTAGCAATAATAAATCACGCAACTTTCTGGTCTGCCTAAATGTTTATTATCACTTGCCATTCTTGCCTGCTTGTTTGGTCCCCTATATTTCGCAAGCCTTATCCATGAATACATAAGAAAGAATTTTATAAATTAAGAATCAATCTCTTGCCTAAATTCATGCATCATTCTAGGAATTCATTAATCAAAATTTTGTATAGCTGGGAGAATTTCAAATTTCATTCGAATTTGTCTATTCAGTTCAAAGCAAATTATATTTGATTACTGTTTTCCTACAATCACGCAAGCTTCCCATATATATTATTGTGCAACTCGCATCTCAGAAGATCTCACGTGCCTTCATAACTCTCAACTTGTTTTCTTATATATATATAAAGCCTCACACAATAACTTTATATTGCATCTAAAATTTGCCTTCGTTCTTCTTGAGAAATTGCACAGGTATGGCCACACCTTGCTTTTATTTATTTTGTTCTTCTTCTTGTTTCATTTGGTCCAATGTCCACACCACTCGGCTGCTCCACCACCTGTCCTTGCCACATCTCCTTTTTCCCTCTCTGATCTATTTTGACATACATGTCAGATTGTTGTAGGAAGACAAGCTTAGTATCCTTCTTTTGAATTCTATAGAAAATGCATGCATTCCTGTAGTTGTGGCCACTTGAACTTCTTGCGTGAGTCTTTTTTTATATGAATTGCTAGTGTGTCATGTTTGAAAAAAAATGGTAACAAACAAAACTAATATCCTTCATTTGCATACACTTACACGTGCAAAATCACGTTTGTTTCAGCAGATAGGTAGAACTTTTTATTACCTAAATTATTTCCAAAATATGCAGTGACTTGTATATTTTGAGTGCATGCTTACGGGGTTTTAAATAGGCAAGCAGACCGTGACATTTATTTAGTTTGTATCATCTTGTTTTGTGAATTCATGCATGAGTCATTTTAATAAAATGTTAAAAAATAAAAGTATATTTTCATTTGCATCTCCGGAAAAAAAAAAGAAAAAAAAAAGAAAAAAAATGCATGTTTTAAAAGATGAGGTAGGAGTGGCTGTGCTATGTTGCGTGTTCAAGTTTTGGGAACCAACATGCTTCACTTTTATTTAACGTGATTTTTCATACAGAGAAAGAAAAAAAGAAAAAAAAAGAAGAAAAAAAGAAAATATATATATATATATATATATATTAGTTACAAATTTCACTGTTTTCAATTTCTGAAGAATTTTAGTGTACGCCACCTGTTTGTAGAAAGCGAATAACTAATTGTGTCCATCTTTTTCTTTCCAGCTTTTGCCTAAAACTTTCCACTATAATTTTCATGGGTACGTAAATAGTTAAGATTTCACTACCTGGCCTTGAGAACGTGGGCAAGTCGAGTAGTGGGAGTGGTCGAGTCAAGTCAAATTCTATTCGTTCCGGTTGTTTCGAAAATTTTGCTTTGACCGTAATTTTAAAAGTCGCGTATTTGGTATTTGGATCTTATTTTAGATTTGAATCAAGGCGTGGCATCCGCGGAAACCTAATCGTGCAATTTGTACGATCCTTTAACAAGTGGTAAAATCGTTTGAATCTGATTATCTGCAGTTTAAGATGAGTATTTCTCACCAGACAAACATACCTATATTTCTGTGAATTATCGCAAGTGTATTTGTAAAAATTTTATTAAATTTTATCTGTATGTAATATAACGTATGATGTTAAACCCCATTTTAAATTGACACCTCATCAGTTGTTTATCTGTTGTAATATAGTTGCAGTTATATTATTTAATGCTTATTTACTGTTAAATCATCACTGCAAGTTCCCTGCAAATTGAGATCGTTATAGGCTGAAATGATAGGCCTAAACGACAATTATTATCCATATATTTATTTAATTGTTTAAATTTGATTTGTTAACTTGGGATTACGGGTTTGAAATGATAGAACCCGGGGTTTTGTAAATTGCGGATTGAAATGATATAAATCCGTATCACTTGACCTAGGCTAGAAAACTGTATACAGACCCATGGTTTATATAATGTTTTTCTGAAATATTTTAAATTTATTTTAAAATGGAAGTTTATAATATTCTGGTTTAAATATATTTAAAGGATTTTTATAAGATTTATAATGATTTTGAATGAGTTAAAAATGTTAAATAAATAAATAAATGTTTAAATAAATTTTGGAATATAACTTATTTTGGGAATTTCTGAATTTTATTAAAAATAAGGTTTCAGTTAAGTAAATAATTGACAAAAAGTTATATTTGGGTATTTAAAACTTGATGGTTAAGTTAATAGTCTATTACAGCACTTTAATGCTGTCTTTTATAAACGAACTGATTTAACCTATAGACTTTAGGTAGCATCTCATAAGTGCTAAAGAAACTGGGATTTTGATTATTTAAAAATAAATTTAAGGAAATAATCTTTGGGGAAATGGGTTTAAATTTTGGAAGTTAATATGTAATTAATAAAAATAAGGAATTGACTTTGAATGGTTTTAAATGGAAGAATATAATTTTAAAAAAAAGGGGTGAGAAGAAGGCAATCAATTCCTAAAATAAATTGAATAGACTTAAATGGACCATTTTATAAAATGACTAATGTTTAAAAACAATATTTTGATATTGAAGGTATTTGAAATTTATTTTGATTTCAAAATATAAATACCATTTTTAAAAAGTTGTAACCACGGGTTATAATAGCGTTTGGTTGTTAAAGAGACCGGGATCGGATACTGGCATACTCTCTGTCGATACCGAAAACCACTTTGACAACCGTGTACGCGGTGGAGATTCCAGAATGAAGTAGGATGGTGGTGACGTTTTCTTTAAGGTAAATACGTGGACCCGACTCTCGTGAGTTGGCATAAGGTGGCTAAAACAGGAGCGATTGACGGATTGATGAGGTAGCACCTCTGATCGGACGCACTTCTTCGTATGCCATTCTATTACTTTGGTGATTGTTTTGGTGCGCACCTTTGATTTGGGAGTGTTGTTCGAGGTGGGCGGCAGTTGCGCGCTGCGCGTTTCCATCGGTCCGGAAGCGTAATTGGTATATCTACCCTGGCATTGCCTAGTTGTGCCGTGTCACCTACCATAGCGAGCCTTGTACGAGTTTGGTTTTCTCCCGTAGCCCGTGTGGTATCCTCTGGTGGCTTCCCGATCAGGAGGGACTATGATATTGGATGGACTGCTGGGACTATTACGTGTTAAGGTGGAAAATGTAAAGCCTTAACGCTATTTAAAAGTAAGTTTATTTTACTAATAGACATTATTATAATAGCGAAATATTACTACATAGTAAATAGTTTAACGGATCCTTAGAGAATGGGCGGTCCCAAGCATTCTTTAAGTTACTTGCTTTATATTACAGTACACTTGAATTAGCTTACACTATATAAGTATGTATGTCCTGACTCGAGTGTTTATGTTTTATTTTACGCTCGGGTCAGCCTGAGTTGCAGTTCAGTCATCATCCCGGAGCTAGGACTTCTGTAGATCCTTTCAAGTAGCTGGCTTCTTTCTGTCCGTTATCTTATTTATGAAATCAAGACTTTGGGATTTTTGGATTTTCTATTTGATGATTTAAACTATATTTGGGATGGAAGACTTTGTAAATTGTATTTGTTGAGACTATTTATAGTGGCTTCATGAACCACTAAGTATTTTTAAATTCCGCTGCGAGTATTCTGATTCTGTGTTTGTGATTCTGTGATTAATTATTTACTGTATATTTTGACATTTGCCAAATTTTAAATTACAACGCGGCAGTTTGAATAATTCAAGTCCGACATGAGCGGATGCGAATGGTTGAAAATACCGGGTCGTTACATTTGGTATCAGAGCTTTGGCTCTAGGCAAAACTTAGAATGTATGGTAAAATTGATTTACAGAATCACTTTCATTTGAGCTTGAACCTCTTCCTTTTCAAATTTTGAAACGTTCCCTGCAGTTCCGAAGTTCATCCGTGTCCCTCACTATTCATTTTCTTTCGATTTCTGGAGTATCCCATAATTCCATTTCGGATGATCTTTAAAGTGAATTGGCGGTCTCGCCAATATTCTAATAAAGGGGTGAAACTCCTTTACAATTAGCATTGATTCACCAGAGATTTATATTTATCCTCGGTTTAGATGCTAGTATCTTTGGTTATTCTGAACTTTATTTCTTCAGATCGAATGTAGATTTACCCTAGAAAATCCACATCGATCTGACTCTTTAAGTCACGGTTGACCAGGTTAAGGTTGCCCGCGATTTATATAAACTTATCTAGTTCCTTGTTCTGTTATGTAAACATCGGATCTTCTGATTCCAATTTATCTTTAAATCAAAATTCTCTTTGATTTAAATCCATCAAATTTGAATCTCTATCCTTGTTTTGAAAAATTCATTCCTATATTTGGGAAAAAACTAATATTATTCATATAAGTATAATTTTCAGAATTTAACTAGTTGTTTAGAGATAGAAGTGTTTGATTTTATTTATGGTTCTGTAAACCATTGGTTTTGTCTTATATAAATAATTGAACTATAAAACATGGTTATAAATTTATTTGGAAACAGAAATGAATTTAAAACAAGAATTTATGAATTTAATTTCTGATAGTTTCAAACCTTGTGTTTAAAGTCTTAAAAGGATATATTATTATTTAAATTATTTTCGAATATAAATTTGTTTCCAAAGAATTTTTAAAGTTTTAAAAATTAGTGCTCTTCTCTTTGTCGCTGAAAAATAATTTCGGTGATGACTACAACATCATCGACATTCATTTTCGAGTATCGAAGTAAAGAGACCACGTTGTAGCTTTGCTTCAAAAATTTAATTGATTTAAATTTCTAAATGTGACTTAATTTATAATATATATAGATATATGATTTAAATTTGATTTGACATATGCAATATGTATGTATTTACTTATCTCTAAAGGGTTTGAAGTTAATTGGAAATTTAATTCATAAATTTATGTTAAAAGGTGATTCTAATGATAAAATAAAGTCAAATTCTGAATGAATATTTAAACTTGAATAATAGAATTGGAAAATTTTTACTTGTATAATTGCATGCCAATACAACTTACCTAAATCATTCAGAAATTAACTATGTAATTGGATAATGTACAATAGAAAAGGATTTTATAAATAAAATTTGAGTGGTTATAATAAATGTTATACACTTAAAGTTTCAGTTACAACAAGAAAAATAGAGGTAAATAGAAATAAAATAATAATTGAATAATATACAATATCAAATGGCGGTAAAGGAAATTTAGAAATATATTGGAATAGTTATATTAAATATAATCTACTTAATATGTGCGATAAGATATATTAAGTAGAATATATTTAATAATAATCTGGAATAAAGAAGAATTAAATTTGTTGAATAAAAGATGATTATTATAAATAACTATACAAATTTCTGATTTTAGAAAATAATTGGATAATAAGATAATTAATTTGGAAATAGTTAAGATTGATTTAACTTCTGTAAAAATCAAATGAATTAAATCAATTATTGAATATTAATTAATTTAAATTGAATTTATATGGTTTAGATATTGAGAAAAATATTTGACATAGATGAGAAAAATATTAAGAGAAATAAATTTAATTATAGTTTGCAATAAAGAAGAAACTAAATGGGAATTTAGTTTATTTTGGGAAATGGTAAATTTACTTTAAAAATTAAGTTAAGTTACCATTTCAAATTTGGACTAAAATTAAACATTTTAAATTAGAATGTTATAATACCTTGTGTAAAATTTGAAAAAAAAAATGAATGTTCTTTTTAAGTGTAGGGATATTATACAAGTAAATATGTAAATAAATAAATGTTAAAATTTTAAGTATAAATAGATGAAATCAATGATTAATTTAAAATTGAATTTTTATTGTTTAGATTAATGATTCTAATTTGAGTTTCAATTTATTTTTCTTTCAGGTTGTTTCTATTCCCCTACCTTCTTCCTTTTCGAGGACGAAAAGTTCTGAGTGGGGGAGAGTGTAACAGCCCAAATTTTTGTAACAAGTATTTTTCACTTGTATTTTAAAAACTTTGGGGTTTATTTAAAGTGATTAAAAATAAAACTAAAAAACAATTGACCAAATTTTTAATTAAATAATAAATCTCTGAAATTTTGACATGGTTAAGAATTAACTTTAATTTGGAAATTTGGGTTTTTGTCGAAGATGGTAAATAACTTAATTTCTAGCAAAATCAAGTTTTAATAAAGAAAACATTAATAGCTTAGGTGGTTAAGACATCTGGGCTATTCACGACAGGTCACAAGTTCGAGTCTCAGCACGGTCAGAATTTCAAACTATTTTTAGTGTATAAATGAACTGGTTAATTACGCGTTAAAAAGGGCGCGTAAGTTTAGGGAATAAATACCGTGTGTGTGTGTGTGTGTGTGTGTGTGTGTGTGTGTGTGTGTATAAATATAAGAAAACGTATAGAATTTTAATCCGTTATTTCGGTATATTTTGGGCATAAAATATTATGGCTATGGTACACATTCTTAAAAATATGACCTTAGTGTAAATGAGTAAATTTATCAATGGCATGTGTTTTAGAGGGAAGGAATATTCTAGCATTCAAATCAAATATGTTGCCTCTAAATTCAACGCATTACTTTAAAAATTTGATTTCCATAGATTTTTTTTCATTCAACAAAATTTATTTCTTGCATTTTTCAAAACACAATTTTCTCCTAAATCTCAGTCATGCGCAGTATCCATTCTCCTATCTGTTTGCCTATTTCATATGCGTTTTTCTCTTTACTCATATTTTCTTACGTTATTTTTCTCTTTCCAGTAAAATTTACTTCCCAATTTATATATATATATATATTAATTTGATTAAGTCATTTCCTAAAAGTCTAAACATAAACTGAAAGTTTTGAAGTTTTTAAATTTTGTTAAAAGACAACTCAAATTCGCAATGTTAATAAAAAATGAATTTTGTATATTTAAAATACAAAAATTGTAAGCGAATTTAATTCAAGTAATAACTTTGTAAAATTCAGTGTTTTACAGACTGTTAAATTTCGCATTTAAAAAGGGCATGCATTGTAATGATATAAGTAACGTAAAAATGTATAAATTAAAAATGTTATTTTTGCATAAATTTTGGGCGTATGGTAATACATCAGTTTGGCGTATTTTAAAAATCATATTTATATCTATATGGATTAAAATATCAGCCAGTAGTTTTATAGTAAACGTTACCTTTTCCATAGCTTTCAATTGGGTTCATTCCAAAATCTTTGCCAATTCTTGCCGTTTAATTTAATAAAGATCAAAATTTCATATAGTTGATCACACAACTATTAAATGGTATAAAATGTTGAAATCAAATTTTCATAAATTGGCAGCATAAAGCACGCATATAAAATAACGTTCAAACTAAAGAAACTGGAAAGTAATCAACGCATGCATTCAAATCTGTCCTTGAAGTAGCATCCAAAGAAAATTAATACTTGCTGATTCTTTGTATATAAATCTCTCAGACTATAAAAATAACACGCAACTTTTAATTGGAAAAATATATATAACGTTACAATCAATTTTCGTATAACTAGCAATAATAAATCACGCAACTTTCTGGTCTGCCTAAATGTTTATTATCACTTGCCATTCTTGCCTGCTTGTTTGGTCCGCTATATTTCGCAAGCCTTATCCATGAATACATAAGAAAGAATTTTATAAATTAAGAATCAATCTCTTGCCTAAATTCATGCATCATTCTAGGAATTCATTAATCAAAATTTTGTATAGCTGGGAGAATTTCAAATTTCATTCGAATTTGTCTATTCAGTTCAAAGCAAATTATATTTGATTACTGTTTTCCTATAATCACGCAAGCTTCCCATATATATTATTGTGCAACTCGCATCTCAGAAGATCTCACGTGCCTTCATAACTCTCAACTTGTTTTCTTATATATATATAAAGCCTCACACAAAAACTTTATATTGCATCTAAAATTTGCCTTCGTTCTTCTTGAGAAATTGCACAGGTATGGCCACACCTTGCTTTTATTTATTTTGTTCTTCTTCTTGTTTCATTTGGTCCAATGTCCACACCACTCGGCTGCTCCACCACCTGTCCTTGCCACATCTCCTTTTTCCCTCTCTGATCTATTTTGACATACATGTCAGATTGTTGTAGGAAGACAAGCTTAGTATCCTTCTTTTGAATTCTATAGAAAATGCATGCATTCCTGTAGTTGTGGCCACTTGAACTTCTTGCGTGAGTCTTTTTTTTATATGAATTGCTAGTGTGTCATCTTTGAAAAAAAATGGTAACAAACAAAACTAATATCCTTCATTTGCATACACTTACACGTGCAAAATCACGTTTGTTTCAGCAGATAGGTAGAACTTTTTATTACCTAAATTATTTCCAAAATATGCAGTGACTTGTATATTTTGAGTGCATGCTTACGGGGTTTTAAATAGGCAAGCAGACCGTGACATTTATTTAGTTTGTATCATCTTGTTTTGTGAATTCATGCATGAGTCATTTTAATAAAATGTTAAAAAATAAAAGTATATTTTCATTTGCATCTCCGGAAAAAAAAAAGAAAAAAAAAAGAAAAAAAATGCATGTTTTAAAAGATGAGGTAGGAGTGGCCGTGCTATGTTGCGTGTTCAAGTTTTGGGAACCAACATGCTTCACTTTTATTTAACGTGATTTTTCATACAGAGAAAGAAAAAAAGAAAAAAAAAGAAGAAAAAAAGAAAATATATATATATATATATTAGTTACAAATTTCACTATTTTCAATTTCTGAAGAATTTTAGTGTACGCCACCTGTTTGTAGAAAGCGAATAACTAATTGTGTCCATCTTTTTCTTTCCAGCTTTTGCCTAAAACTTTCCACTATAATTTTCATGGGTACGTAAATAGTTAAGATTTCACTACCTGGCCTTGAGAACGTGGGCAAGTCGAGTAGTGGGAGTGGTCGAGTCAAGTCAAATTCTATTCGTTCCGGTTGTTTCGAAAATTTTGCTTTGACCGTAATTTTAAAAGTCGCGTATTTGGTATTTGGATCTTATTTTAGATTTGAATCAAGGCGTGGCATCCGCGGAAACCTAATCGTGCAATTTGTACGATCCTTTAACAAGTGGTAAAATCGTTTGAATCTGATTATCTGCAGTTTAAGATGAGTATTTCTCACCAGACAAACATACCTATATTTCTGTGAATTATCGCAAGTGTATTTGTAAAAATTTTATTAAATTTTATCTGTATGTAATATAACGTATGATGTTAAACCCCATTTTAAATTGACACCTCATCAGTTGTTTATCTGTTGTAATATAGTTGCAGTTATATTATTTAATGCTTATTTACTGTTAAATCATCACTGCAAGTTCCCTGCAAATTGAGATCGTTATAGGCTGAAATGATAGGCCTAAACGACAATTATTATCCATATATTTATTTAATTGTTTAAATTTGATTTGTTAACTTGGGATTACGGGTTTGAAATGATAGAACCCGGGGTTTTGTAAATTGCGGATTGAAATGATATAAATCCGTATCACTTGACCTAGGCTAGAAAACTGTATACAGACCCATGGTTTATATAATGTTTTTCTGAAATATTTTAAATTTATTTTAAAATGGAAGTTTATAATATTCTGGTTTAAATATATTTAAAGGATTTTTATAAGATTTATAATGATTTTGAATGAGTTAAAAATGTTAAATAAATAAATAAATGTTTAAATAAATTTTGGAATATAACTTATTTTGGGAATTTCTGAATTTTGTTAAAAATAAGGTTTCAGTTAAGTAAATAATTGACAAAAAGTTATATTTGGGTATTTAAAACTTGATGGTTAAGTTAATAGTCTATTACAGCACTTTAATGCTGTCTTTTATAAACGAACTGTTTTAACCTATAGACTTTAGGTAGCATTTCATAAGTGCTAAAGAAACTGGGATTTTGATTATTTAAAAATAAATTTAAGGAAATAATCTTTGGGGAAATGGGTTTAAATTTTGGAAGTTAATATGTAATTAATAAAAATAAGGAATTGACTTTGAATGGTTTTAAATGGAAGAATATAGTTTTAAAAAAAAGGGTGAGAAGAAGGCAATCAATTCCTAAAATAAATTGAATAGACTTAAATGGACCATTTTATAAAATGACTAATGTTTAAAAACAATATTTTGATATTGAAGGTATTTGAAATTTATTTTGATTTCAAAATATAAATACCATTTTTAAAAAGTTGTAACCACGGGTTATAATAGCGTTTGGTTGTTAAAGAGACCGGGATCGGATACTGGCATACTCTCTGTCGATACCGAAAACCACTTTGACAACCGTGTACGCGGTGGAGATTCCAGAATGAAGTAGGATGGTGGTGACGTTTTCTTTAAGGTAAATACGTGGACCCGACTCCCGTGAGTTGGCATAAGGTGGCTAAAACAGGAGCGATTGACGGATTGATGAGGTAGCACCTCTGATCGGACGCACTTCTTCGTATGCCATTCTATTACTTTGGTGATTGTTTTGGTGCGCACCTTTGATTTGGGAGTGTTGTTCGAGGTGGGCGGCAGTTGCGCGCTGCGCGTTTCCATCGGTCCGGAAGCGTAATTGGTATATCTACCCTGGCATTGCCTAGTTGTGCCGTGTCACCTACCATAGCGAGCCTTGTACAAGTTTGGTTTTCTCCCGTAGCCCGTGTGGTATCCTCTGGTGGCTTCCCGATCAGGAGGGACTATGATATTGGATGGACTGCTGGGACTATTACGTGTTAAGGTGGAAAATGTAAAGCCTTAACGCTATTTAAAAGTAAGTTTATTTTACTAATAGACATTATTATAATAGCGAAATATTACTACATAGTAAATAGTTTAACGGATCCTTAGAGAATGGGCGGTCCCAAGCATTCTTTAAGTTACTTGCTTTATATTACAGTACACTTGAATTAGCTTACACTATATAAGTATGTATGTCCTGACTCGAGTGTTTATGTTTTATTTTACGCTCGGGTCAGCCTGAGTTGCAGTTCAGTCATCATCCCGGAGCTAGGACTTCTGTAGATCCTTTCAAGTAGCTGGCTTCTTTCTGTCCGTTATCTTATTT
Source organism: Allium cepa (assembly GCA_030765085.1). Classification (NCBI taxonomy): domain Eukaryota; kingdom Viridiplantae; phylum Streptophyta; class Magnoliopsida; order Asparagales; family Amaryllidaceae; genus Allium; species Allium cepa. Next base: position 203,995,100 of record CM060934.1, on the reverse strand, counting down.
ATGAAATCAAGACTTTGGGATTTTTGGATTTTCTATTTGATGATTTAAACTATATTTGGGATGGAAGACTTTGTAAATTGTATTTGTTGAGACTATTTATAGTGGCTTCATGAACCACTAAGTATTTTTAAATTCCGCTGCGAGTAATCTGATTCTGTGATTAATTATTTACTGTATATTTTGAGATTTGCCAAATTTTAAATTACAACACGGTAGTTTGAACAATTCAAGTCCGACATGAGCAGATGCGAATGGTTGAAAATACCGGGTCGTTACACAAGCGAATTTAATGCTTTTATTTTCTTCACAAAATCTTTTTAAAATATTTTTATAGCTAAAACTCTTCCAAATAATAATATTTATTAATTTTTAAGGCTTTGAAAAACAAATTTGAAAACAAAAGGATTTTAAATTCCAAAATTCTCAATTTTTAAAATTATTTCTATACATAAGTTAGATTATAGTATACTTATACAAATTTTCTTAGCTTATTATCGAAATATTCCATTAATTTACAAGTTGGTCATTCTAAACAATTCTTATTGCAATTATATTTCAATTCAATTTAATTATCCATGCATTATAAAATAAAATTCACTAGTATTCATTTTATTTTTAATTCAATCGATAATCGTTGATAATTAAATATTATCATTTCTTTGAAAATCGCTTTATATATATATGTGTGTATGTATGTATGTATGTATGTATGTATGTATGTATGTATACAACATAATTTAGGTAAAAATATTTTATTTACCCGATTTTAAAAAACATTATGTCGACTTGCCTCGTTTAAGTATTTAGAAACCCCTATCGATGACACGACGTCCCACACATCGACCAGAATTCATAAACAACTCAAAGGATAAGTAAACACAATATAAATCATTTTGTAACAGTAATAAGTACGCTCTCTCATATATATTCACTCAAACAGACCCATTCTAGGGTATTACTACCCAATCTCTAATGAGTCAAACCGCACAAAGCCAAGGTTATCGCTAAACCTTTGCTCTGATACCAACCGCGACGACCCACATTTCAAAAGTTTTAAATCGACAATAATCCACACATATACGACTTAAACAATCTGGAACATAGATAATCAATGAGGTCAAGTAAGAAAAATAAGAAACGAAGAAGAAAACAAAACACAGAATCTCACAGCGGAAATGATAAAATATAATAATCAAATAAACAATTCAAAAGTTGTTTACTATACATCTGATTATAATCTATACACATTTATCGGAGTTATATCTACACATCAGGAATAAATAATCAATACAACAGAATAGCGCCATGGGGGGTAATAATAATAGTAATATACCAAAATTCCATCTTCGTCCTCCAGAGAATAGTCTTCGATACTCTAAAAAAACTCAGGACTGACCCGAGCGTAATGAAAAGACAAACCACTCGAGTCAGGACTAAAATACTCTTATGTAAGTCAAATCAATATCATAAATATGCATGCAATAACTTAAGAGATGTTATGGGATTTTCCATCATCTAAAGATCTGTTAAACTATTTATATATAATAGTTTACGCTATAATAGATAATGTCTATCAGTAAAATAAATATCAAAATAGTATTAAGACTTTACATTGATCAACCTTAGCACATTTTACAGTTTTAAACCAAAATCGTAATGGGCGTGTATAGGGATAAATATGACAAGGCATGTGAGGCAATGCCCAAGGAAGGATTCTACCAGTTTACCCTCTCTGGCTAGTCGTAACCCATCCGTGGCCGACCGTGACAATCAATCCAAACGACAAATAAGGTGCACCCATCGAATCCGAAATCACAATAATAATACGAGGGATCAACGTCGCTAGAGGTAACTAACCTGTGACGCCCCACCTCTATACCCACGCTAGCCAAGAACATTACAGAGTAGTGCTGTTAACTAGCACATAGAATAAGGCTGTTGAGGAGCGACCATCCATGTAATTGCTTATCACACGGTGGCTATAAATAATCTTCGAAAACAAACATAGAAATAAGCATAACACAAATCAGTCACAGCATCCATATCACAGAGGCGGAAGAAGATATGAATATATAACTAACACATGAAAGTGTACATCGGAGTAGTGGTCAAAGAGATCCACAATAATACAAAAGAATAGCAACACATGCTATACAAAAGAATACAACTATGAGTCTATGTCTCAAGTGTATACAACAAAAACTGGTAATCTAAATAGTTAGCCAAAAGTCAGAGTAGAAAATCCCGGGAAGAAGTCAAGCAGAAGCACCTGTAACATCCCGGTCTGACCCGAGTATTATTTAAGAAAATAATAAACGGATCAGTCTAGCTATAAATATCAGATGACATGGTATAAAATAAAAGATATGGCATAACATAAAATATCCATACTGACATACTACTATAAGTATGCAAATGATGATCAACAGAAGATCAATCAATAAGAGATAAATCGATATCACAAGAATCTTCTCAAAGATCCAAAGAGGGCATCATACCCTAAACTTGTACTCATAACAAGTCAATGACATAAATTCAAGAAATCAACACAAGAAATCCAAAAATCACAGAAAAAGGGAAAGAGGCCTATCACATGACGGTCCGAAGACCATGGGGAGCTACCCCATATGTGTGAGTCGAAATCACACAGATGAGGTCTAGACTAACCAAAAATCAAAAAGGTATGTGTGAGTGAAATCACACAAGTGGTGTCTAGTCTAACCTTGCAAACAAAAACGTATGTGTGAGTGAAATCACACAAGTGGTGTCTAGACTAACCAAGAAGGTAAAAAGGTATGTGTGAATGAAATCACACAAGTGGTGCCTAGTCTAACCAAGCAAACAAGAGACATCGCACAATTGCTAGTCTAAATCATAAGAATGATCGTCATGATCAACGAGAAGTGTCAATTACACTAAGCTAGTAAATATAAAAGTTTAGCTTCATGTCCCATAACCACTTGCTTAACTTAAATATTTACGAACAAACTGTAAATCTTCACTAGAAAATTGTCACAAGAGGTTCAATCGAACAAGTCCAAGAATTAACCGACGAAGCAAACGCAAGGGTTTCATACCACTTGTTTTACTAAGCCGTTTAATTAGATTTCTCATCCGAGTGAGGTAAAAGTTTGCATATATTAATAGATTGGAAACGGGTTAAGAAAAGAGCTTTGTTATTAAAAATAGAGTTGAAATCCTTTTATTGAAAGAGTTTTGATATTTACTACTAGTTTTGAAACCTTTATATTTTAAAGTGACCAATCACAGAAGCGATTGTAGAAACAATCAATCACAAAGATCACATTCGGAGATGTGATAAAAATCCAAGGAAATCAGCTCAGCAAGTTCTGTTGAATGTTTTTCATATAAGATCCCCTACGGAGGGGGGGTCCGGGGGGTGGCAACCCCCCAAGGTGGGGGTGCGGGGGCAACGCCACCGCTACGGGCTCCAGGGGGCAGCGCCCCGTCCAAAACGGTACGACCTAGTGAAGACAAAATGAGGTCTAACGACCTAAGGGTCTAACGGGTCAAGCGAACTATCGGGATAAGGTCCAACGACCTACGAGTTAAAGGTCCAACGACCTATAGGGTTATAAGGTCACACGACCTAACGAGCTATGGCCAAACGACCTAGTAATGGTAGTAAGGTTGAGCGACCTAAAGGTTTAACCGGTCAAGCAACCTAAGGAAGGTAAGGTCTAACGACCTAACGCTCGCGACCTAACGGTCTAAAGGCTAAACGACCTAACGACTCAAGGGTCTAACGACCTAACGACTCATGGGTCTAACGACCTAACGACTCAAGGGTCTAACGACCTAAAAGTATAAAGGTCATGCGACCTATCGGTTTAAGAGGCGAGCGACCTAAGTGTTACGACCTAAGAGTCGAACGACTTAAGGGTGATGCGACCTACGACCTAAGCTCAAATGCGAGCTATGAGCTAGCGACCTAGCGAAGTGAGTGAGGCCGAGCGACCTACGACCTATCCCCACACGACCTAACTCCAAACACACCAAAAATGGCCAGAACGACCTAGTGTTGACTCGCGAGCGACCCAACTGAAGCGACCTAACTCCGAACGTGCCAAAAACGACCAGAACGACCTAACAGCAGTTTCTCACCAAAAATGCTAAAATTTGGAGTTTTTCGCCAATCCAATCCAACCCAAATGCAAATGTGCATGCTAAAGTGATAGGGAATCATTCCCAACAGTCCAATATAGTTATAGACTAGAATCGTGAGATAAAAATCTCACCTTTGCACTAAAATTTATGAAGATGAAGCTTGAAAGCAAGGAGAAGCAATCCAAAGCTTGAATCCAATATCTTCTACTTGAATTTGGAGTTGAATGTTGGAGTTGCAATTGAATTTGAGCTTGGAGTTTTAATTTCCCATTCTCTTCACCATTAATGCCAAAGCTTGGGTTAGTTAGGAAATTTATGAAGAGTGAGGAGAAGGGGGTTGGAACTTGGGCTTAATAGGCTAAACTAACCCAAAGTCCAAAGCGGGAAAAGTTAGTGAAATTTCACTAACTCCAAACCTATCGATGTTTATACTTAAAAAAGTTGTAAACGGCATTTCGAACTCAATGGAAGTGGTCTCGAGTCCTAATTTGACCGTTTGCAAAAAGTAGCTTTTCGAACCAAAATCCGATTAACGATTTAATATTTAAATAAAATATTTAAATATAAACTCGATAAATATGCGGGTTGTTACATAACCTCAATGGCCAGACATAGGCTCCTGTTTTAGTCATTTTAACTAACCTCAATGGCTAATTCAACCACTACATTCTGGATATCATCCACCGCGTACATGGTTGTCAAAGTGGTTCCAATAATGAAAGAGAGTATTCAATAAGAGGCCCCAGTCTCTTTAACAACCAACCGTCATTTTACATACCGGTTGGTACTTTTACATTTCGAAAACAATTCGTATTTGATATCAAAATATCATATTCGTTTCAAAATCAAATTCATTTCGAAATCATCATATTTACTCAAAATATACCATATCCATTTTAAAATCATCATATTCGCTTCAAAATCAAATCCATTTTTGAAATCATCATATTCTCTTTAAACCATACTTTATTTCAAATGTTCATTCAATTTAATATATCGATTTCACTTCAAAACTTGATTCGAATCAAAATTTTGGTTAAGACTCACTTTAACCCAATTCGCATTTAAATCCAAGATTTGAATATAAACATTCCACCCTTTAACCGGTTTGAATTTTAGAAAATAATTTAAAAAGTTTTGAATTAGTTAAATAGTTAAAATAATTTAATAGAAAATAGTTTGAGTAATAAAAATAGTTAATATAGTAAAATTGTTTGGAAAGTTAAAATAATTTGAATATTTAAAGAATATATGTTTTAAACCATTTAAACTAAAAATATTCAAAAAAATATTTATTTTAAATTCAAGCCAGATCACTTTCCAAATCTTCAATTCAAATCAGTTCCAATTTCCATTTCGATTTAATAGGTTCGATTACAATTTCAAGTTGACTTTTAATTCGATTCCAAATTAGTTTCAATGCCAATTCCCAATTTATTTCAAACTCCAATTCCAAATTAATTTAAATTCCAATCTAAAATTAATTTAAATTCCAAATCTTAAATTAATTTAAATTCCAATCCCGAATTTATACCATTTGTATTTATATCAATTAAAAGTTCGATTTCCAAAAATATTGGTTTAGAACACTCAAATCAAACTTTCCTTATATTTAATTTTAAATCCCAATCTTAAAATATAATGAAATTCCAAACTCAATTTCAAATATCATACTAGATCGCCTTTTACTTAGAAACATTCAAAGTTCAATAAAAAGTCCAATCTTTTAAACAGATCAATTTTCTAAAACCCACATCATATCCCGACTTCTACTTAAAAATCTCAACTTCGGTTATTTAAACAAAATCTGTTTCAACTTTTAAATTTCAACATTTCGAGTTCCAATTCAAAAATAATTCAATTTCCATAAATTCAATTCTTTTCTTTAGAACCAAATCATTAGAAAAATTTCAAATCAAAATTTTAAAATCATTTAATTTAATCATCCGGTATCCGTATATAATTTCTATCCTATGGCCAAGAGAATCATTATTTCAATTTAATTTTCAAGGACGGATATATATCATTTCAATCCAAAATAAATGTCATTACAACCTATTTCTTAATTTATTCAAAACAATTTAATTTACAGTTTAATATACTGTAAATAATATACAGGGTGATAATAGAGTATACAAAATAGTTAACCATTTAATCATTCAAATATCAACCAATTTCCATTCATCACAATCAATCAATCAAACAGTCAATAACCACAACAATCAACCAATTATTGAAAATCAGGGATTTTACTAGCAGTTAAATTCTAATTGAATTTAACTATCAATTCAAAGGGTATCAATAAATTCAGATGTCGAGTTAAATGTCAATTTAATCTATCCAACAACGATCAATAAATTAAATACTTCACGATAAAAAAAATTTACTAACATAAAAGTAAAATAGTCAAACTTGAGTGTAAAACACTCACCTTTTATTTGAAGCAACCACCCACCTCAAATTTGAGGTATATTGCGTGCAGCTACCGCCCACCTCGAGCCACACCCCAAATCGAAATCAAAGTGGACACTAAATCAATCCAAAAGTCAGAGCATAATATTGAAGGGATGTGTCCGAAAAAAGGTGCTACCTTCTTAGTCGGTCAATCACTCCTATTTTAGCCACCTTATGCCAACTCATGAGAGTCGGGTCCACGTATATACCTCAAAGAAACGCCGCCATCATCCTACTTCATTCTTGAATCTCCACCGCGTACACGGATGTCAAAGTGGTTTTCGGTATCGACAGAGAGTATGGCCATATCCGATCCCGGTCTCTTTACCAACCAATCGTTATTATAACACGGTGGTCATTTCAAAATAATTTTACTTCGAAACCATAATATAATATCCACTTCAAAACCATATAAATACAATATCATTTCCATTTCAAAAACCCAAAGCAATATGATATCATTGTTATAAAACCCAAATCAATATAATATCATTTTTATTTCGAATATATCTCTTTTCCAAAATCATAGCACTTTTAAATTTAAAATATTTCGAAACCAAATGCTTGAAATATAACCTTTCAAAACATAATACTTCGAATTTCATAGCTTCTAAACCATAACTTCCAAAACTTAAATGATTTGGATATTCAAACAGTATATAAAATAAAATAGTTTGAATTTTAAATTTACTTTATAAAGTAAAATAATTTCCTCGACTTCACAATTTTATTCACTTTAAATTATGTCTCAATTCATAACTTTCAACTCACTTTCAGTTTCAATAAACCATCTCAATTTCAATATATTTCAAACTTTAAATATTAAACAATTTCAAAACTAAGGTTGATAATTACGATTCAACAATTCAATGTTCTATTATTTAGTTTTGAAATATTTGCATAATAAATCCATTATCATTCAAATAAAACTCAACAAATAACTAAATATTTCCTTCAATTTATTTATACTTGAGATATTCGTTTAATTCATCTTAAACCAAGTTCCAGTTATAAAAATCATACCTTTAAATCTCAATTTTATTTAATTTCAAATCAATTTCATATTTATCTTCCCACCCTATTCTCATTTAAGTTATTATAAACTTCAGAAATATAATAAATACTTAACCATTTATATCTTAATAAAATCAAACTTTATTATTAAACTTCTTTTATACTTTAAACCAATTTTATACATAGTTTAAAACCAAGGATTTAACTATATATAAAATAACATTTATAAAATATCCAAATCAATATCTCATAAAACCATATTTCTTCACAAAACCAGAGAAAATCATTTCAAAATAATTTTATATATAGACCACGGTGTATGTATATAATTTTCTACCCTATGATCAAGTGATACAGATATTTATCATTTCAATCCGAAATTTAAAATAAAAATACGATTATATATCATTTCAAACCATATAGTAGGGCGGATTGTTATTAGGGTGAATAAGAAAAGCAGAGAAAGGAAAAAACAAAATAGAATCTCACAGCGGAACGATAATAATGAAATAAAAGTTCATGAAGCTGTTTTACAAAACATTTGATTATACTTATACAATACATATCAGAGTTAGACATACTAGAGAATAACAAATAATACAGTGGAACAATATGAATGTAGTGGAATGATATAATAAATAATAGTAACACAATCTTCGTCTTTGTCTTCAAATCCTAAAATGCTCAGGCTGACCCGAGCGAATTGAAAGGACAAAATATTCGAGTCGGAACTAGAAGATCTTATGTAAGTTAAATCAACAGTAAAGTATGAGTGGAACGGCGTCAAAGATATTTACGGGATTTGGCATCTCCTATCTAGTGTCAAACGTGAGTGCAGTAACTTAAGATATGCTCGAGATTCACATCTCCTAAGGATCCTTTAAACTATTTACTATATAGTAATATACACTATTATAATAGTGTCCATAGTAAAGTATAATGTATTGAAAATAGCACTAAGGCTTTACATTTTCAATCTTAACACACTTTTATATTCCCATAGTCTATACAGTACTGTAATCTCCCGTACTGGGCGTCATCAAAGGGCATTCCGTAGGTGTGGTACAAAACAAAATCATATAAGGTGCGCTTGGGTAGGTGACACAGCACAACTAGGCAATGCCAGAGTAGATATACCATTTACGCTTCCGAGCCGGTGGTAACGCATAGCGCGCAGCTACCGCTTACCTCAAGCCACACCCCCAAATCAAAATCAAAGTGGCTATCGAATCAATCCAAAAGTCAGAGTATAATATTGAAGGGATGTGTCCGATAAAAGGTAATACCTTCTAAGCCCGTCAATCGCTCCTAATTTAATAACCCTATGCAAACTCACGGGAGTTAGGTCCACGTATATACCTAAAAGGAACGCCGCCACCATCCTGCTTCATTTTGGAATCTCCACTGCGTACACGGTTGTCAAAGTGGTTTTCGATATCGATAGAGAGTATGCCCATATCCGATACCGGTCTCTTTGCCAACCAATCGTTATTATAACACCATGGTCATTTCAAAATAATTTTACTTCGAAACCATAATATAATATCCACTTCAAAACCATATAAATACGATATCATCATTTCAAAAACCCAAAGCAATGTGATATCATCGTTATAAAACCAAAATCAATATAATATCATTTTTATTTCAAATATATCACTTTTCCAAAATCATAACACTTTCAAATTTAAAATTTCGAAACCAAACACTTGAAATATAACCTTTCAAAACATAATACTTCGAATTTCATAGCTTCTAAACCATAACTTCCAAAACTTAAATGGTTTGGAAATTCAAACAGTATATAAAATAAAATAGTTTGAATTTTAAATTTACTTTATAAAGTAAAATAATTTCCTCGACTTCACAGTTTTATTCACTTTAAATTTAGTCCCAATTCATAACTTTCAACTCACTTTCAGTTTCAATAAACCATCTCAATTTCAATATATTTCAAACTTTATGTATTAAATAAATTCAAAACTAAGGTTGATAATTACGTTTCAACAATTCAATGTCCTATTATTTAGTTTTGAAATATTTGCATAATAAATCCATTATCATTTGAATAAAACTCAAATTGCAAATAACTAAATATTTCCTTCAATTTATTTATACTTGAAATATTCGTTTAATTCATCTTAAACCAAATTCCAGTTATAAAAGTCATACCTTTAAAATATCAATTTTATTAAATTTCAAATTAATTTCATATTTATCTTCCCACCCTATTCTCATTTAAGTTATTATAAACTCCAGAAATATAATAAATACTTAACCATATTATATCTTAATGAAATTAAACTTTATTATTAAACTTCTTTTATACATTAAACCAATTTTATACATAGTTTGAAACCAAGGATTTAATATATATAAAATTACATTTATAAAATATCCAAATCAATATCTCATAAAACCATATATTTCTTCACAAAACCATAGAAAATCATTTCAAAATATTTTTATATATAGACCACGGTGCCTGTATATAATTTTCTACCCTATGGTCAAGTGATACGGATATTTATCATTTCAATCCGAAATTTAAAATTAAGATACGGTTATATATCATTTCAAACCGCAATCCCGAATGAAATAAAAATGCATAACAACTTGCAGTTTATAATAATATATAATACAACATCCATTCATCCAATATCAATCATCAACCATTTAACACAATCATCATCCAATTCAAATAATAACATCAATATATAACAGATAATAAACAATAGGTATTTACTGACAGTTTATATTCAATAATAAATTAAAAAACCATTTAACTGGAAGTTTATATGCAAAAATAAATTAACAACAATTTAATTCAATAAACTCAATTTAACTGGGATGATGATTAAAAATATGCCAAACAGTCATAAATGAATTTCAAATCACATCAGAAATTAATTTAACACATGTAAGAAATTTTAGAAGTTGTGAGTGGGTTAAAACACTCACCTTTTGAATTTAAATTGAATTTAAATTCAATTTAAACCCAAAATTTGAACAGTCTCAGAATTGGTCCAAACTAGTACCAAAATTACCGAAATTCCAATACGAACCTAATGGAGAAAACTGCATGTGAAACGGACCTCATATGTAAAAGTTATAGCAATTAGAACATGTTGAAATCAAAATTAAATTAAAACAGAATAAATAAATTAACCCTCTATACCTTGCCACGTCAGCATACAGTCGAAATCGCGCACGAGAATCCTAGTCCCTCCCTTGCCGTTCGAAATCGCGCACGAGAATCCTAGTGCCGATCGAAATCACGCACGATACAGTCATAGCTGCCACTCCCTTGCCGTTGACGGAGCATTCGCCGCCATCATTTACATCTGACCCATGATCTGGCCTCGCCAACGGCCAAGCTACCTCCGACCGACCCTCCGTTGACCGTGCGTCCACCTACAGCCATCTCGAACGGAAAAAAAGCCTCCGTTCAACTTCTAATTGTGAAAATTCCTGGCACCGTCGAAGCGAAGTAAACCCATGGATCTGCAACTCTCGATCCCCTCTACACTCCCATACATCCGAATTGTTCCCTCGTCACAGATCCTCCGTCAAAACCAACAACCCAAAATGGATGGCTGTGGATAAACGGTTAATTTCTGGTTAAACCATGATCCAAAAAGAAAAACAAATCTAAGATTTGGGTTGCGCTCGTCGAGAGCTTCAAATCAATATATAATTCGATATTATTTGAGGAGTTTGAAATTTCGGCTTTGAATTAGATTTGAAATTGCAATTAGATCTAGAATTTGATTGTCGGCCATTGAAAAGGAGAGACAACTGAATTGTATGTACAGAAATGAGGAATGGAGGGCTGCTAGGGTTTATAACAGGATATATATAGGCAGGGTTGAAAATAAAAAAGAACGGATCAGATTGGTTAGGATCGTTGAACGAATAATGGCCCAAAAAGCCTGTTCTGACTCCGGAACGTAATTGGTCAACCCATATGTCAAAATAGACGTTTTTAAATATTTTAAACTCGATGGAACAGGTTTCATGTCCAAATTCCATAATATGAGGAAGTTATGCTAAAATCAAATTATTTCAAATTGATTTCAATTGATTTCAGTTTAATTGATTTCAAGGCATTTCAAGCCCGCACGATCAAACGACAAGCCCGATCGCTACGAAACTTGAAATCCTACTATAATTCACCGTTACGGATCTGAGGAATCTTTTTTCGTCGACATCCGAGTCAGTAGCCAAAATGGCTATTTTCCAGTTAATTAATTAAATAAATATTAAATTAATAAAATCAAATCTTAAATTCCACTTTCAAAATTTACAATTTTTATCATTTTTTATTTCTTAAACAATTACAATCCTTTAAACAATTCAGATATCAATTTAAAGTTGATAAATTTACCCATTACCGTATTTAGTTTCAAATTTTTATAAATTTATTAATTATCAACTGAAATCTCAATAAATCCATTTATTTGATTTAAAATCTTGCTATTCAATAAATTGACATCTTATGGGTATAGTTAACATTGATTTATATTACGTTTCATTGATATATGTTTCCTTTCATATTAATTCCCATTAACGTAATATTTTATTTCATTTAGTTTCAATAATTATTATAACCCTATTACGTTTCCTCTTATTTATTTTCATTATTACATCACAACTTTTATTAATAATTCCCTAATTTTTATTTTCTTCAATATTAAATTTCAAAAATCTTATTAAATTAACAATTTTAATTATTGAAAATTTATGGGTCGTTACAATCCCCCCACTCAAAACATTACGTCCCCGAAAAGGTAAAAGAAGGGAAAAGAAAAAATTAAATAAACAATACATTTTATCCGAAAATATTAGCTTTATAGACAATAAATTTACAAAATTAATTAATTTAAATAAGATATACAAATTTATAACCATAAAATCGTTTTATACTCAAATGAATAAAATTTGGAAAATATTTTTCAAAAATTTCTAAGTCCAAAATTTACGAAAAATTTCGGTAGAGTCTCCTTTGTACGGAGAGGCTCGGGAGAAATTATAATATCAAATATAACAAAATATCACATATAATTTCCGAAAAAAATATGTCCCAACACGGGAAAACAATATAATAATGCTATAAACCGTAATCCAAAATCGTACCTATTTGTTGGGCAATTGACGCTTATTTTATGAAACCAAAAGCAGTAGCAATTGCTTCCATAACCTGTATTTCACTTATATAATCCAAAAGAGTTAACAATTATATAAAATGAAATGTTTAAAGTTGTTTTAACGACTAACAAACAAATAATATAAACAACAATCACTTGCAACAAAGCATACGACCATCACATAAAGTCAACACAAATCAATATCCATTCATATCAAACCAAACAAATAGTTGTTCGGGTTCAAAACTTTAAATTGTACAGAATGAAATATAAACCATTAAGTGCACCATTTACTCAACAGTCTTAGGTGAAACTAAATAGATTATTCATACATCCAAACAATTTTAAAGTATCCTTGCGCAAACAACCATAAACCAAACAAACAACAATTTCAAACAATAGATCAAGTTTATTCTTCAATTTCATTTCATACATTTGTTGTTTGATTTTCTTTTTATTCATATAGTGGTTTATCTTTTTATTTTACATTATTTCTTGCAAATTTTCATTTATTGCTTACAAATATTCGTTTTCATTTATTTATAGTATTCATGTTTAATTCAATTTCTTTGCATATTGATTTACTTAAGTTTATAACCTTATACGTGCAATACTTACTTCCTATTACCATTATTACAGTAACATTTCAATTATAATTTAAGTTCACAACAATTACAACATCAAATTCTTATTTATAAAAGAATTTCATCAAATACTTTCATTACCTCAAGTTTTACTTGTAAAATTTCCCATTACATTTTCATTTAACATTTAACCTTTTAATAGTTGGTAAGTTATATATGTGTGTTAAAGAATGCAAATTGAAAAATTATACAAGTTTACCTCATTAATATAATGTTCAATAATTTTATCTTTTTCCTTATAAGTTACAATATTCAACTCGCTGGTAATTTCATTTATACCTAGCATCTAATTCTTTTATTTTAATTAGAGGTTCCAATTATTAATTAGTTACATTTCATTTCTCTACAATAATTAAACTATTTATTAGCGGAAATTTAAGAACTAAAATACCGGGTTAAAATTTTAAATCATTTTAAATTAATAGATAAATATATACTTACAACTTATACATCCAATTATATTTAAAACAATTTAAAATTTACATATGTTTATCAAAATTAATCTGTAGTAAAACTACTACAGTGGCCTTACCACTTCGAAACTCGAAAATGAATGTCGATGATGCGTGCAGTCATCACCAAAATTATTTTCCAACGACAGAGAGGGGAGTACAGAACTTATTTCTTCCAAAGTTTCTTTAAAGCAATTCTTTCAAATCATATTGAAATATTTATGTCAGAAAATACTTCTACATAATATTAATATATTCCAAAATCCTTTGAAAGAAATTTAAATATCCTGGAACTTAAGTTCTAAAATTTCAAATTTTCATTTATTTTATTTTCTTCAAACTTGGTTTCCAATCAATATTTATAAATTTTACTACCTAACAACCAATATAATACAACCAAATATAACCTTTTATAAAATTTATTTCTTTATAGATAGAAAATATAATAGGAAAATTATTTTATTTACCTACATTTCAAAACCAATATTGTGTCGGTCTGTCCTATTAAGTGTTTAGAAATCCCTATTGATGTCATAGCGTCCTATGCATCAACTGGAATTTATAAATACAAAACGGAACAAATTAATACAATATCAAGACCATTTTATAACACTAACAAATACGCTCTCTCATATATACGCTCATTGACTCATCGTAGGGTATTACTACCCTGTAATAAAGAGCCAGACCCCATAAAGCTAAGTCTTATTTCTAAACCAAAGCTCTGATACCAGATGTAACATCCCGCCTTTTTGTACTTTCTAAATCGACGATAAACCACACACGTCAGACTCAAACCATACAGAAGGGCGGATTGTTATTTGGGTGAATGAGAGAAACATAGAAAGGAAAAAACAAAACAGAATATCACAGCGGAACAATAAAATATAATAATCAAATGACAGTCCATGAAGCTATTTTACAAAACATTTGATTATACTTATACAATACATATCATAGTTACACATACCAGAGAATAACAAATAATGCAGCGGAACACTATGAATGTAGTGGAATGATATAATAAATAATAGTAACGCAATCTTCGTCTTTGTCCTTCAGAAATAAGGTCTTCAAATCCTCAAATGCTCAGGCTGACCCGAGCGAATTGTAGGGACAAAACACTCTAGTCAGAACTAAAAGATCTTATGTAAGTTAAATAAACAGTAAAATGTGAGTGGAACGGTGTCAGAGATATTACAGGATTTGACATCTTCTATCCAGTGTCAAACGTGAGTGTAGTAACTTAAGAGATGTTTGGAATTCACATCTCCTAAGAATCCGTTAAACTATTTACCGTGTAGTAATATACACTATTATAATAGGGTCTAAAGTAAAGTATAATGTATTGAAAATAGCGTTAAGGCTTTACATTTTCCACCTTAACACACTTTTATATTCCCATAGTCTATACAGTACCGTAATTTCCCCCGTACTGGGCGTCGTCAAAGGGCACTCCATAGGTATGGTACAAAACAAAATCATATAAGGTGCGCTAGGGTAGGTGACACGGCACAACTAGGCAATGCCAGGGTAGATATACCAATTACGCTTCCGGGGCGGTGGTAATGCATAGCGCGCAGCCACCGCCTATCTCGAGCCACACCCCCAAATCAAAATCAAAGTGGCCACCGAATCAATCCAAAAGTCAGAGTACAATATCGAAGGGATGTGTCCGATAAAAGGTGCTACCTTCTTAGCCCGTCGATTGTTCCTCATTTAGCCACTCTATGCCAACTCATGAGAGTCGGGTCCATGTATATACCTCAAAGGAACGCCACCGCCGTCGTACTTCGTTTTGGAATCTCCACCGCATACACGGTTGTCAAAGTGGTTTTCGATATCGACACCTTCATCTTTCTAAATGAATTGAGGCCCGGCCCGGCTCGCGTAGAGAGTATGCCCATATTCAATCCCGGTTCCTTTGCCAACCAATCATTATTATAACACCATGGTCATTTCAAAATAATTTTACTTCGAAACCATAATATAATATCCATTTAAAAACCATATAAATACGATATCATTTCCATTTCAAAAACCCAAAGCAATATGATATCATTGTTATAAAACCCAAATCAATATAGTATCAATTTTATTTCAAATATATCTCTTTTGCAAAATCATAGCACTTTCAAATTTAAAATATTTCGAAACCAAACGCTTGAAATATAACCTTCCAAAACATAATACTTCGAATTTCATAGCCTCTAAACCATAACTTCCGAAACTTAAATGGTTTGGATATTCAAACACTATATAAAATAAAATAGTTTGAAATTTAAATTTACTTTATAAAGTAAAATAATTTCCTCGACTTCACAATTTTATTCACTTTAAATTAAGTCTCAATTCATAACTTTCAACTCACTTTCAGTTTCAATAAACCATCTCAATTCCAATATATTTCAAACTTTAAGTATTAAACAATTTCAAAACTAAGGTTGATAATTACGATTCAACAATTCAATGTTCTATTATTTAGTTTTGAAATATTTAAAATCCATTATCATTTAAATAAAACTCAAATTGCAAATAACTAAATATTTCCTTCAATTTATTTATACTCGAAATATTCGTTTAATTCATCTTAAACCAAATTCCAGTTATAAAAATCATAGCTTTAAAATCTCAATTTGTTAAATTTCAAATCAATTTCATATTTATCTTCCGACCATATTCTCATTTAAATTATTATAAACTCTAGAATATAATAAATACTTAACCATATTTTATCTTAATAAAATCAAACTTTATTACTAAATTTCTTTTATACTTTAAACCAATTTTATACATAGTTTAAAACCAAGGATTTAACTATATATAAAATAACATTTATGAAATATCCAAATCAATATCTCATGAAACCATATATTTCTTCACAAAACCATAGAAAATC
The DNA here is from genome assembly GCA_030765085.1 of Allium cepa. Classification (NCBI taxonomy): domain Eukaryota; kingdom Viridiplantae; phylum Streptophyta; class Magnoliopsida; order Asparagales; family Amaryllidaceae; genus Allium; species Allium cepa. The sequence continues at coordinate 203,978,362 of CM060934.1, read as the reverse complement.
ATTTCAAAATATTTTTATATATAGACCGTGGTGTCTGTATATAATTTTCCACCCTACGGTCAAGTGATACAGATATTTATCCTTTCAATCCAAAATTTAAAATAAAAATACGGTTATATACCATTTCAAACTACAATCCCAAATGAAATAAAAATACATAACAACTTGCAATTTATAATAATATATAATACAACATCCATTCATCCAATATCAATCATCAACCATTTATCACAATCATCATCCAATTCAAACAATAACATCAGTATATAACAGGTAATAAAAAATAGGTATTTACCGATAGTTTATATTCAATAATAAATTAAACAACTATTAACTTGAAGTTTATATGCAAAAATAAATTAACAACAATTTAATTCAATAAACTCAATTTAACTGGGATGATGATTAAAAATATGCCAAACAATCATAAATGAATTTCAAATCACATCAGAAATTAATTTAACACACATAAGAAATCTTAGAAGCTGTGAGTGGGTTAAAACACTCACCTTTTGAACTTAAATTGAATTTAAATTCAATTTGTAACATCCTAAAATTTTTAATTTAAATTTTGTAAGTTATTAATTATTTGTAATTTAATTTTGAAAGTTTCAAAACAAAATAAAATATTATTAATATTAAATCAAACAAAAATATATAACAAACAAGGATTTTTGTCAAACCATAAAATATATATATATATATATATATAATAAAAAATAAAATAAACATATGTATATGTTAAAGTTATATGTAAATATGGATACATCAAACAAGTTGATATATGTGAATTTTGTGCATGTAAATTTGTAAACCAAGAAATAAACAAAGACATATCAATAAGACAAAAATCTGCACAGTAAAACAAAAATTTGTACTTACAAAAAAAATAAAATAGGATTATATGTTAAAAAAGTGGGAACATAAGCAATTAATGCTATCTATTCTTAAGCCTAAATCATGATCATTTCAACACATACACAAGGTCAGCCGAAATATATGAAAATCATTTCAATTTCAACAAAAAAATTCTTTGAACAAATATTAGTCAACAAAAGAAAAAAAATATCTGATCAAAGAAAAAGGTTGTACCAGTAAAACCTCCCCTTAGTACAAACCTGTTTCTTTTATATATACACATCCTTTACTCCAGTTTGTTCAAACAACTTAGCTAAGTCAGAAAAAGAAAAAATAGTAAAACATCACCTTATTTTACAAACCCAAGCATCATTCAAGATTAAAACAGGGAAAAAGAAATCAAATTACATTTTTTTTAAAGACAATTCAAGTGCTCTCTGTTTTAGAACTTTTCAAGTGAGTAAATCTTTTTGAATTTGGATTTTAAACTTGTTATTTGAAGTTATGCTTGAATGTATGCGAAGAATGCTTGCATAAGTGTATATTTGTATATGTACATATCTGGAAGTTATAAAACTTTAGTTATGTTCCTTACTTACATGTATCAAACCTGTTCAAGAAAAGAAAATCAATCAACTTCCATCCCTCTAATTCGTTGCAGGTATTATGAACTAATGAAACATGTTTTTTCTTACTTTTTTTTCAAGTTTTAAAATTTAAGTTAAGCAAATTTAATCAAAGATTTTCTGGGAATATGAAAAATACAGAAAAAACTCAATATATGTCGAAATCCAACCATCATGTTTTTTGGTTTAAGTTATATCATCAGAATCGTTTTTGAAATTAACGATTTTTAAAGGTAGAATCAAAATTTTTAGTTGTGGATTTCGGGAACAGTTACTTCTGAATGAAAAATTGGGTTTTGACCAATTTTAGGTGATCGAAGGCGTTTTGGGAGTCGTGGCTTGCAATGGAGGTGGAAGGGCCTACAATGAGTCGGGGAAAAATACTCGTAGGTGTTCCAATTCACCGTGGTGACGGCGGCGAGGGGATTTAATTTTTAACCCTAATTTTTGTGGTGGTCGTAAAAATGGTCACTGGGGCTTCGTGCGTGCATCGAGTTGCACGTGGCCTTGAGAGGTGATAGCTGGGTAGGTGATGGAGTCGTGGCCGGAGGCTCGTGTTTTCCGGTGACCTTTGGCGTCAGAGCGAGGTGGATTTGTGGGTCGAGCTTCAACCCAGTTTTGAGTCAAATGACTCTTTTGCAAATTTACTGACGCTATGGATTTCTGGGTGGTGTGAATGTTTGGTGAGATGATCGTCGACTCGATGGGGGCCGGAGCTTCGACCGGAGGCGGCGAATTCAACTATGCTTGTGCATGGTACAAATTTTTGTATCAGTAGAGGGTTTTGGGGAAGAAGGGTATGGACTAGAAGCAAGCATGGGAAAACCGTGGGGTGGCTCGAGTACCAATTCGAGTAAAAATTCTGGGGCGCTAGGTCAAAATACTTAGAAAAACTTTAGGTGAAAATTTTTGTCACTCGGGTTGATTTTTGAAATAACCAAAAGAAAACGAGAAAAACTCTCGTGCATGACTCGAAGTGAGTCTCGAGATCAATCTATAAAACAGTTTTTTCTTTAGAAAATTTTCAAACTTTTAAAGAATTTTAACCATGTTTTAAATTTATGCCTTTGACTTAAGTTGAATAAATCAAGGATTTAAGTGAGATGTTTTTTTAATAATTGAAATTTTAATTTATTTAATTTTTGATACATCATTTTATAAAGTCCCTTATAATAAATAATGTAATTTAAAAGAAAAATAAAATGAAATGTTGTTTAAAAACTAAATCTTAGCCTTTTAAGGTATCTAATGTGATAAAAGTAATTTACTGAACAAGATTTAAAAAGATAATCAAAACAATTCAATTATCTTTTTAGTTTATTTAAACGATTAATGGTTTGTTAATATAATTTCTTAAGAAATAATTACTTTGTTAATTAATTAATATTAAAGTTTAAATTAATCGATAATTAATATTTAATTAATGAATAATTAAGATAATTAATTAAGAGGTGATTAATAAATGAAGGTGATTAACACTTAATTAATAGTAATTAATGATAATAAATCATTGATTAAAGATTTCTAATGAAAATAACTATGTGGTCAATAAATTTGAAACCACATGAGTTATTCATCTTAATTGAAGATGTTTTGATTGTGCTTGAACACTGTGTGTTGGATTGACATTTATGTTATGTGATATGATGCTATGTAATATTAAATGCTTTATGCTGAGCTGTGATATTTGTATTGAATATACTGCTGTGTGATTGTGAAAACCCATTGGCCCGTGAAACGGCATTTTAACTTCGATGCGACAGGGAGTTGGATTTCAGTTAGTTATCCGAAACCCACATCGAACCCTGAATATGAATCTTTGTGATTGATACATCCACGTGTTTTAAAATTAACGCTCACTATTCGGTTTAGCCAGGAGAGGACATTTGTGTCATATAACCCATTCCGAATATGTGATACGACGTTATGGATAGCATTTGATGACCGGTGATGAAGACCGGGTATTTGAGAGAATGATAGGATGACCTATCGATTGTCTCTGCACCGAGTAGCTACGGTATAAAGATTCTCTAAGTGATGGGAAGTCCGATCGGGATTGTGGATGCCCGGATTGCTAGGACTTCTTCGGAAGTGCCTTTAGTTCTGTTTGAACCTGAAACAGACTTGTATGGTTGTATGTCTGACATTACAATTTGAGATATAAAGCTGATTTCTTTCAAATACAAATCTGTTGGTGGTGGAGAATTTATTCACTTAGCTTAACACCCTTCTCTGAGACGTACGAGCTCAGAGGTTATGTAGTTGAAGGTTCTTAGTGATATACTCCTAATTTGGTAGTGTGGCATGCTGGGTGTTGCTGATTATTTGTTGATCGAAGCATGGCTTTTTGAAAAAGCGTAGCTTTGTGGACGAGACTTCGTCGAACCTCACAATCCAGTTATGGTCGAAACAGGAATCTTGGCAGCAATGTTATTTGGGGGTAGCTCCCTTTGAAGGTATGTCCATTTTCTTCTGGATTATAAGTGGTATCATGGTATGGAGCCCAGGTACTTACTGTGTGGTTACTGCAAACTTATTGCTTTGTGGTTGTTGGTTGAGAAGGGCTTCGGATAAAGGATGGTAACGAACGAAAGGTGGCATACTCGTGTCAGTTGTTACCTAGTTACAGAGGCAACCCAGCCTTGTGTAGGAGAGATCCGGTTAGGTTCTCGAGGACGTCCCTCCAGAGGCGTTCCATTTTTATATGGAACTTCCTTTGCCTGACCATTTGTTGGTAATCCAATCATCCAATACGAGCCCTTTACGGTTTTAGTTGTAGAACCTGCCATTTAATATGGTAGCCATAGTAGGCATACTATAATGGTATGTATGCTGGCTAAGATTAATATTATACTTTCGAAAAAATATCACACTATGCAATAATAATAATATTTAAAAGTGTTTTCTCGTATCAAGCATTTTTGACTGTCATAAGGAGAAATCCCTTCCAACTCTGTGTTTGCATTGTGTGTGTGGCGGGAGGCCTTATGGCAGTTTCATTTTCAAAAAGCATTGCGGATTACTTTCAAATTATTTTGATAAAAATGAACTATTTTATTTCAAACAACTGTTTTGTTTACTCATACCAGTCCCATGACTGACCCGGAGTTTATTGTTCCTTTCCTAAACTCTGGGTGCCCAAAATTTTTAACACGGGCAGCCTAGAAGCAGGTTATCCGTATTTTGGAGCTAGCTTGGATTTGAAGTCTTCTGGAAGCTTTGGATTTGGAAATCTTTTAAAGTGTTGGGGTTTTTGAAGATCTGTTGAAGCTGAAGTATATTGGAAACTTGATGAAGTTTCTATTGTCATATTATTGTGGTATCATATTTGTATCACTCTGATATTTGGGATCGATGTTTGTATGAGACATTGTATCATGTTGTATCTGTATTGATTTATGATATTCATTTTGTTTCCGCAGTTTATATTCATCTAATGTTGTTATAAGCTCCATCCGACTGGAGTTCGATGTGGAATCTTTGACAGTCGAATATAGGTGAGGTATTTAGTGTCAATTTTTGAACATTGGATTTCGGATTGTGACCAAGTGGTATCAGAGCTGTAGGTCGAGTAAGAACTTTAGCTATGGAGTATAACACATTAGATGGCTCATTAGAGACAGGGTGAAGTATACCCTAGAATGAGTATAAACCGAAAGACCGAAACCCTAATTTCTTGGTCTATTTCTTTTAATTGTTGATTTTTCCTAAGATATCTTGTCTGTATGCCTAAATCAAGTTTTCTTGCTATTTACAGATAGTAAGAATAAGCGGAAGAAGAGGACAAGGTAGGAAACGGGGAAATACCACCGCAACTGGTCAAGTCCCTACAACTGCAATTGTGCCTACTCAATCTCAGCCGAATCTGGATGATCTGTATAAAATCTTCTCGAGACATGGTGGAAAGCCGTTTACTGGCAAGGAATCTATTGTAGAATCCCAAGCCTGGATCCGATCTTGTGAAATAATTTTCAGGGGATTGAAGTTGGAAGACGATCAAAAGCGAGTAATAGCTTCTTGGCAACTCCAAAAGGAAACATCAGCTTGGTCCGAGACAGTTACCGTGGATGAGTCGGAAGATAAGTTTACTTAGAGACAATTTAAAGAAGTGTTTAAGCAGCGATATGTTCCATCTGCTGATATCTCTCGAATGTACCAGGAGTTCCTAGATTTGAAGCAAGAAAGTCCATCATTTGAGAAGCACTTGAATAAATTCTATGAACTGTCTTGATTTGGCCCGGAGCTAGTGAGTACACCCTTGAAGAAGAATGAAAGATTCATTCGGGGAATGAATAAGGAGCATCACGAGGGGATGATAACCCACAATAAAGAATCATTTTCAGACTTGATTGATATGGGTTATCGATATGCCACTTTAGATATGCAGAAAGTTTTAGAAGAGAAAGGGAGTTCAAGTAATTTGAATTGGAAGAAAAGAAAATTCGTAGGAAAGAAACCGGTTCAAGGCAAGGAGAAGAAGAGGAGTAATCAAGAGAATCTAGCTAGAAATGTTACTTGTTATAACCGTCAGGAGAAAGGTCATTTTGTAAATGATCATGAGAGATAAACTTGTAAAGACAAGTCGAAGATTCAAGGAATGCTATCGTTGTCACCAGCCTGGTCATGGAGTTAAGAATTGCCCGAAAAAAAAACGAGCACAAATAGAGAAAGTGTGTGCAATAAAAGATAACCCCTCAACTTCTAAGGCAAATGAAGGACAGGGAGTTTTGGAGGGTAACCTTATTATTGGTGAAAGAATTGTTAGATTTTTATTCGACACGGGAGCTTTATATAGTTTATCTCCCAACAGATCGTGGATGAACTAAATCTTAAACTCAAGTTTGTCGATGAACCTATTTGTGTGAAAAATCCAGTGGGTGGTCCTGCAAATCTTTGTCTATATTGTAGGAGAGTGCCTATCTCTTATTTTGGCCATAGATTTCCTATTAACCTTTATGTTCTCAACTTTAATGAATTTTAAATCCTACTCGGGATGAATTGGTTATCAAGATAGGAAGCCAAGTTAGATTGTAGAAACCGAACGATTCTAGACAAAACTAAACTTGGAGATTCCGTTGAAATTTCTTGTGAAGACCCTAGTACGAAAAGAGATAAATTGATGTATACGTTGGGATATCCAGAACCTAGTCTGGAGTCCATTCCTTTTGTCCAGCATTTTCCTGATGCATTTAAAGAAGTAGAATATTTACCACCACATAGAGAAATTGAATTCAGAATTGACTTAATTCCGAATGCTCGTCCTGTCGTTCATGCTTGTCGTAGGATGGCACTGTGGGAAAGAATTGAACTAGTCAAACAAACCGGTGATTTGCTAAAAAAATGATAGATTCATTCTAGTGTTTCTGAATGGGGTTCAGCGGTAGTGTTTGTGGCCAAATCTGATGGGTCTTTGAGATTGTGTGTCGACTATCGTGATCTCAATAAGCAAACTCTCAAGAATAAGTTTCCTTTGCCCAGGGTCGATGACTTATTCGATCAACTTCATGGTGCACGATTCTTTTCTAAGATGGATCTAGCCCAGGGATTCCATCAGTTGCGAATTGCCGAAGATTGTGTTCACCTAACTTCTTTTAGGGGTCCGGATGTATTCTAGAGTGGTTAGTCATGCCTTTCGGATTAACTAACACCCCCGCGTACTTCGTAGATTTGATAACCCGTGTGTTTCTGGAGGTGCTGAATAATTTTTTTATCATATTTATCGATGATATCCTAATCTACTCCAAAAACGAAGAGGAGCATGCTGGACATCTCAGAATTGTTTTGGAAATTTTGAGAAGGAACGTCTTATTCGCTAAATTTTCCAAATGCCACAACTGGGTCAAAGAAGTCAGATTTTTAGCCATGTTGTTAATGAAGAAGGGATTTCTGTTGATACGAGCAAAATTTACGCTATTCTTGACTGGAGCGACCCACGACTCCGAAAGAAGTTCGAAGTTTTCTTGGTTTAGCACGCTATTACGGAAAGTTTGTTAAGGACTTTTCTAAAATTGCTAGCACATTAACCAAGCAAACAATGAAGAATGCCAAGTTCAATTGGGCTCCAAAATGTGATGAAGCTTTTCAGGAATTGAAAAATAGATTAACTACTGCTCCTATTCTTGCTATCATTAACGGGAACCAAGGCTTATCTATCTATACTGACACTTGTGGTGATGGGGTAGGTACAGTATTAATGTAGAATGGGAAGGTGATTGCCTACGCGAGTAGACCATTACGTCCGCACGAGAGAAACTACCCAACTCATGATTTGGAGCTTTTGGCTGTTGTTTTCGCCTTAAAAATCTGGTGACATTATCTTCTGGGTAAGAATCTCCGTCAGCTTTTCTAAAAGAAAATTTTAATGTTCAACTTAACTTAATATATACTTAATAAATTCTTCTTATTAGGTGAAAAATTCAAATTATTCACCGACCACAAATCTTTAAAGTATTTCTTCACCCAGAAAGATTCGAGTCTGCGACAACATTGGTAGGAATTTCTACGTCTTATGACCTATATATTCTATACACACTTGGAAAGGTAATGTAGTTGCCGATGCTTTGAGTAGGAAATACGCTGTTCTTGCTCATCTTGTTATCACTCCTACTCTCCTTGAATATATTGGCAGCAAATAGAAAGAAGACAAATTTTTTCAAGGAATCTATGGAAGGATTCGTCGAGGTGAGGATTCCAGTTTTGGAATCGATAATAGTGGAGTTATAAAGTTGAAAGGCAGAATTTGTGTCCCAGACATTCCGGAGCTGAAACGTGAAGTTTTGGATGAATGCCACAAGTATAAACTTTGCATCCATCCAGAAGTTAACAAAATATATCATGATATTAAAAGAACGTTTTGGTGAAAGACAATGAAAAGGGACATATCTATATATGTGAGTTGATGTGCTACCTGTCAACAAATTAAAAGCGATCAAAAGAAAGTGGCAGGTTTACTTCAGCCTTTGGAAGTACCGAAGTGGAAACGGGATCAGGTATTGATGGATTTCATCGATGGATTGCCACGAACCAAGAAGGGAAATGAAGCAATTTCGGTTATAGTGGACCGTCTAACTAAAACTGCTCACTTCGTTCTAGTGAAATCCACTCGAACTACAGCAAGCGTAGCAGAGCTATATATAAAAGAGATTGTTCGTGTCCATGGTATTCCTAACAGCATAGTGAGTGATCGTGATCCAATCTTCACTAGTAGATTTTGGGAGGCATTCCAAGCCGCATTGGGAACAAAACTGAATTTCAGCACTGCTTATCATCCACAGTCCGATGGACAGATAGAAAGGATAAAACAAATTTTAGAAGACCTATTGCGTACTTGCATTCTTGATTTTGGTGGTTCTTGGGAGGACCATTTACCTCTGGTTGAGTTTTCTTATAACAATAGCTATCAAGCCATTATTGAATTGGCTCCTTATGAGGCTTTATATGGTCGTCCGTGTCGATTACCTGCATGTTGGATCGAATCAGGTGATAGGCTCGTCCTTGGACCAGATATGATTAAAGAAGCCACAGAGAAGGTAGATTTTATTCGAAAGAAATTAATAACTGCTCAAAGTCGTCAGAAGAGCTATTATGACCGCCGAAGAAGAGGTTTGGGATTTTAAGTGGAAGATTCTGTATTTCTGAAAGTGTCTCCGATGCGGGGTGTATTGAGGTTCGGGAAAACTGGAAAGCTAGCACCACGTTATATTGGTCCTTTTCCTATTATGGAAAGGATCGGTCCTTTAGCATATCGAGTACAATTACCCAGCTGGTTATCTGGCATGCACAATGTGTTTCATATTTCTAACCTCCGGAAATTTATGCACGACCCAGATAGTATTATTGAGGAGCCAGCTCAGCAGGATCTTGAGATCATTCCCAACTTGGCAGTAAAGAGAGAACCGATAAAAATTGTGGATTGTGATGAAAAGCGATTAAGAAACAAAGTTATAAAACTTGTTAATGTACAGTGGAGTGGTGATCCAAAGGACTGCACTTGGGAAACTGAAGATAGCATGTAGAAATCATATCCCAATTGCAGAATGGATATCTCGGCTTAAGCTGGTAAGCCATTTCCTTATTTCTTTTCTAAATTCATATAATCTTTGTTGCTTTTTTCTCTCTTTCAAATTTCGAGGATGAAATTTTCTTAAGGGGGAATATTTGTAACATCCCAAAATTTTTAATTTAAATTTTGTAACTTATTTAAATATTTGTAATTTAATTTGGAAAGTTTCAAAACAAAATAAAATATTATTAATATTAAATCAAACAAAAATATATAACAAACAAGGATTTTTGTCAAACCATAAAAAAATATAACAAAAAAATAAAATAAACATATGTATATGTTAATGTTATATGTAAATATGGATACATCAAACAAGTTGATATATGTGAATTTTGTGCATGTAAATTTGTAAACCGGGAAATAAACAAAGACATATGCAAGAAGATAAAAATCTGCACAACAAAACAAAAATTTGCACTTACAAAAAAATTCAAAACATGATTATATGTTAACAAAAATAGGAACATAAGCAATTAATGCTATCTATTCTTAAGCCTAAATCAAGATCAATTCAGCACATACACAAAGTCAGCCGAAATATATGAAAGTCATTTCAATTTTGAACAAAAAAAAATCTTTGACCAAATATTAGTCAACAAAAGAAAAAAAAATATCTGATCAAAGAAAAAGGTTGTACCAGTAAAACCTCCCCTTAGTACAAACTTGTTTCTTTTATATATACACATCCTTTACTCCAGTTCATTCAAACAACTTAGCTAAGTCAGAAAAAGGAAAAAAAGTAAAACATCACCTTATTTTACAAACGCAAGCATCATTCGAGATCAAAACAGGGAAAAAGAAATCAAATATCAATTTTTTTTAAAGACAATTCAAGTGCTCTCTGTTTCAGAACCTTTCAAGTGAGTAAATCTTTTTGAATTTGGATTTTAAACTTGTTGTTTGAAGTTATGTCTGAATGTATGTGAAGAATGCTTGCATAAGTGTATATTTGTATATGTACATATCTGGAAGTTATAAAACTTTAGTTCCATTCCTTACTTACAGGTATCAAACCTGTTCAAGAAAAGAAAATCAATCAACCTCCATCCCTCTAATTCGTTGCAGGTGTTATGAACTAATGAAACATGTTTTTGCTAACTTTTTTCCAAGTTTTAAAATTTAAGTTAAGCAAATTTAATCAAAGATTTTCTGGGAATATGAAAAATACAGAAAAAACTCAATATATGTCGAAATCCAACCATCATGTTTTCTGGTCAAGTTATATCATCAGAATCGTTTTTGAAATTAACGATTTTTAAAGGTAGAATCAAAATTTTCAGTTGTGGATTTCGGGAACAGTTGCCCTTGAACGAAAAATTGGATTTTGACCAATTTCAGGTGATCGAAGGCGTTTTGGGAGTCGTGGCTTGGTGTGGAGGTGGAAGGGCCCACGGTGAGTCGGGGAAAAATACTCGGAGGTGTTCCAATTCACCGTGGTGACGGCGGCGAGGGGATTTAATTTTTAACCCTAATTTTTGTGATGGTCAGAAAAATGGTTGCTGGGGTTTGTGCGTGCATCGAGTTGCACGTGGCCTTGAGTGGTGATAGCAGGGTGGGTGATGGAGTAGTGGCCGGAGGCTCGTGTATTCCGGTGACCATTGGCGTCGGAGCGAGGTGGATTTGTGGGTCGAGCTTCAACCCAGTTGTGAATCAAATGACTCTTTTGCTAATTTACAGACTCTATGGATTGTTGGGTTGTGACGACCCGCCTTTCTCAACCCAGAAAGACGTTTCATCATTAAGAAAGAAAGGGATAGAAATAGAAAAGAATAGAAAGAAAGAATAACAACATCAGAATCTCACAGCGGAATGGAAAAAAATATAATATATCACATAACTATTACATAGTTATACATATATCAGAGTCATACAATATCATATAACAGGACTGTCATATACATACATGTCCATACATACATCCAAAATACAGTACACTCTAACTACACAGCGGACTTCATATATAGATACATACATCTGGTCTTCTCCCAAAATAGCTCCTCCAGAAAATCAACACTCCCAAATACCTATCACTTGGCTACTCATAAAAATTTGAGTACCCAAGAGTTTATGAAAAACAAAATATAAACTCCGGGTCAGACATGGGTCTGGTATGAGTAAACAGGTTAAAATTGCTTAACTTGAAAATCATTTGAAAATAAAGGTATCACGTAAGACTCCCCATAAATAAATACAGGTAAGTTTTTACCTTACGCTAACCAAAACATTTTATAGGAAATTCTATGATATTATAATAATGTCTAGGGTTTTCAAGTAAATAGAAAATAGCCGAAATTGTTACATTCATTAAATTCCAGCTACTAGCCACGAAAGTGGGTAATACAAATCAAAACCGTATGGTCTCGTAGGGAAAATGGGTTTCCAACAATGGCAGGGCTACTGGGGTACCGCCCGTCACGGTACGGGGCCTAGATCACCGTACCGAGGATCACTCCCGACCCCCTACAATACAAGGCCGGAACCATTCCTTACTGAACAGTCCCGAACAAGATAACCCCGCAGTTGTGGCCACAAACTGCCCACACAGCCGAAATAAAAAGGGACATCTAGACAGGGAAATATCTTGTCCTGCTTGGGCATGACCCACCTAACCTTGCTCCATCTCCCCTGTTTTAGCCATTCCCGGTTGATGAGGCTTGAGGCTGCGATTACCTTTATTGAACATATCTTAGAATGCTCATCGTCCACCTGACGATGTGTTGAAAGCATTCAATCCATACAAGTTCGTTCCGGGTTCGAACGAAACCGAAGGCATTATCTCGTTACACCCGTATTGGAATCACCCTCAGAGTTAACGACGATAACCCTTGCATTCTGAAACACCATCTCAATCTCCATTTGATAAATCATGACCTATCGTTTAATTTGGATCGATGTGGTTTTCGGAGAATCAAAATTGGTTCTTCCGATCCCGGTCTCATCGGATCCAAACGCCATTTTAAGGGCCAAGTTGTCTATTTAACTTAACAGTTCAATTTAATATCAAGAATTAACATAACAGATATAACAGATAGATCATATACAGTTATCAAAGATATACATAATATATCACAACATATCACAGAAATATCATCAAACAGATATTAAATAAATCAAACATAATTATCAATGCATACCTAACCGTTTAGTTTTACTTAACTTAATTGGTTGTTTAAGAATAAACTACTTTATTTTGTTTAATTAATTTCTGAATAATTAGCTGATTAATGATCAGTTTATTAATTAGTTAATCATTAATTATTAATTTAACCATTTTCTAATCTTTAATTAATTGACTTTTATTTGTTACCTGTTACTTAATTACTCAGTTAATTAGTTTATTCATAATTATTAATTATTAACTTACCTACCACTAATTACTTTAATAATTTATTCTCAATTTAATTAAAGTGTAATATCGTTAATTAATCTCGTAAGTTAACTTTCATTTACTAATTAACCTTTTTAGTGATAAGCTTACATTCTTAAGATTTAAATTGATTTAACATATGATTAAAAATTTATTTCAAAATCAACTTAAGTTACCAATTAAAAATTCAAGTATAAATTTAATCAACATTCTAATTACTTATTAATCACCTACCTTTACAGACTAACCTTAAATCAGATACTAACCTAATTAACTAAGTGCTTAAATTACTTAATTATACAAATACTAAACAAATTTATTTTTGTACGATTGCTTGGTAAAGGAACCGAGAATTTCCCAGGCAAAACTTGAGTTGGTCTCGAGCATTTCTATAAGTTTCTCGAGTTTTCCCCTGCGTCTCTCTCTCACTCTCTCTTCTTCTTCCCAGTGTATACCTTCTTCTTATTTTTTGTTTTGTTTTTAGCATCAGTTTATAAAATTATAAATCCACTGAAACGCGACTCTCACGATAAAACCCGAAGATAAGACCGAAGCAACCCCTCAAATGTCTCGAGCACGCACACTACTCATAGGCCCACGAACTCCACTTCGCCACCGTGCACGTGCACGGTGGCTCGCCTCCCCTGCGGCCACTCGCTACAGTTCCCACACATCACAAATTTACCACTCAACCGAAATCGAAACCCTAAATGTCAATTACAAGCCGAAAACAAAAATTCGATCTGATGCTCGAATATGCGACTGCAACTCCACTGTCAAATCGATCGTGCGGCCACCACACATCACCGGAGGTGATGAAACTTCACCAATACGTCACTCACATCCCCCTCTAGCTCCACCAAAAATCCCATTCCACTCGGTTTCATGATGATGCCGAAATCAATATTTTACAGAGCATCACAATTTTAAGCACTCAAACCCTAGTTGTGATTCAAACTCAAAATCTATGCATTTGAAAAATAAATTCACATTTTTCTAGTGCTAATATAACTTCAATCTTGCTTCATGCCAAATTCCAGAAATTAATATTTACTCGAACTTCCAAATTCGACAAAAATTCAGTAAAACTTCTATGTAAAACTGCTCTGAAAATCTTTGATTATAAATCCAAATTTTTATGTTAAAAATCATAATTTTGTTTATGAAATCTAAATATGCTATTGAATTTCAAATTTAAACACTTGAATTTTAAACTTTGATTCTTCTTTTTACTTGTAGTTTGATAATACAGTATTAATAACATGCTGTTAAACTTTCCATCATGTTTGCAGGCTATTGTTTCATATAAACAAACTCGAATTAGCTCACTACCAAGTTCAAATGGTGATATGAATAAGTTTTATAAATTTATTGGCTTTACTTTGTTCAGAACTTGAAATACTGATCAAGAACAACCATATAAGTTCCCAGTGCAACAAAACATACACAAAATAGTATGTTAAACTATATCAACACATATCATTCAAAAAGCAATTATTCAAGCTAAATTTTTGAAATCAGTTGTTTACTCACCTAAAAGCAATTGAACAGAAAGTATGTTGAAGAGACTGCAGTTGAACTATCCTGAAGTCTTCCTTTGTTTTTGCTGTCTTCTGTTTCTATTTTTCTTTGTTTTTTTTTTTTTTAAACTCAGTATGAACGAGAATGAAAGATAGGGTGATATATATATATATATATAGATGAAAGTTATACGTTGATGAAATTTAGGCAAGATATTTTAATGTACAAAATTTATAGGCTGAAAAGATTGATTTGTGGTTTCATTAATTAATTTTGTCTTGTTGATATTATTACCCTGTACTTAATAGATGTCCATGTGGCTTTATTCATTAATTTCCCTTGTCTTACTTAAGAAGCTTGCTCATGAATCTAAGTGTGTTATATTATTTTATTTGAATGAATTTCCTTTGTCTTACTTAAGAAGCTTGCTCATGAATCTAAGTGTGTTATATTATTTTATTTTATTTTGTTTTCTGGACAAGACATTTGATTGTTGCACATAGGAATGTTATAGATTATGCATAAAAATATGTATTTCGTATTTCGGCTAAACATATTTTGTATCCCCCGTTACAGTTTATATTCATAATTATGCTTATACCTATGATATAAATGTTCATGTTTAATATTGCTATATTCGTCGATTTTAAACATTATTATTCAAATTTCATTTTATTAGATTAAATATCAACAATATACAATTTTTGATCTTAGTGTATAAGACAGATTTTGTTTTAAATGGTTTTGAAGTATTCTATTTAAATTTTCGAATCAAAACTTTCTTTTATAAAACATATAACTATTAAATATCCAAGATCTCATCAATTTAAACATTGACAAGCTTATATTTAATTTAAATTAGATTAAATATTTATTAAATATACTGTCAAAAATTCCAGGTTGTTACATTCCTCCCCCCTTAAAAGAATTTCGTCCTCGAAATTTAAAACAACAGTTAATTCAAAATCTTTTATATTAACAATCCAAACATATATATCATTCATACAATAGCAAACAAACAAACAGTCTATTCTAACAAACATTACTAGTTATCCGAACATAAATCCGGATAAGCATTCCTAAAACTATCGAGAGTTTCCCAGGTACAATCTCTGGGATCCTCACTCCATTGCACCTTGACGAGTTTCACCACTTTGTTCCTGAGTTGCTTCTCGTCTCGATCCACAATTTGAACTGGATTTCTGGCTACAGTTAAATTGGGTTCAACTTCCAAATCTTCTTGAATTACCGGTTCTACAACCAATGACGGATCATGAACAAATTTTCTCAAATGTGATACATGAAACACATTGTGAATCCCAGACATCCGCTCTGGCAATTCAATCCTGTAGGCTATAGTTCCAATTCTTTCCAATACTCGGAATGGTCCAATGTATCTCGGAGCAAGTTTTCCCGTCTTTCCGAATCTTATAGCACCTTTAATTGGGGAAACTTTGACAAAAACCAAGTCTCCGATCTCAAATTCCAATGGCCTTCGTCTTCTATCAACATATTTCTTCTAACGATCTTGAGCAGCTTTCATCCTTTTCTTGATAAGCTCAACCTTCGCAGAAGCTTCTTGAATAAGATCGGGTCCGAGCACAAGACGATCCTTCGATTCAATCCAACAAGATGGAGATCTACAAGGTCTTCCGTATAAAGCTTCATAAGGAGCCATCTTAATACTCGCTTGATAACTGTTATTATAAGAAAATTCCACTAGATGAAGATGGTCTTCCCACGATCCTCCAAAATCTAAAACACAAGCCCGTAGCATATCCTCAAGAATACGATTCAGCCTCTCTGTCTGTCCGTCCGTTTGTGGATGATAGGCTGTACTCAATCTCAAATCTGTTCCCATAGCTGATTGCAGAGCTTCCCAAAATTTGCTAGTGAAAATAGGATCACAGTCACTTACTATGCTG
The DNA here is from genome assembly GCA_030765085.1 of Allium cepa. NCBI lineage: Eukaryota > Viridiplantae > Streptophyta > Magnoliopsida > Asparagales > Amaryllidaceae > Allium > Allium cepa. The sequence goes on along the minus strand of CM060934.1, from coordinate 203,962,000 downwards.
ACTGGGACACCATGCAATCGAACTATCTCCTTCAAGAAAATTTCCGCCAAAGAAACTGCAGTACGGGTTGCCTTCACTGGTATAAAATGGGCACTCTTAGTTAAACGATCTACAATAACCCATATACCATCATTCCCTTTCATGGTTCTAGGCAAACCATCAACAAAATCCATCGAGATCATTTCCCATTTCCAATTCGGAATTTCCAAAGGTTGCAATAACCCAGCAGATTTCTGTTGATCACCCTTAACTTGTTGGCAGATGGCACAGCTGTTTACAAAAGCAGCTACATCTTCCTCCATGCCCTTCCACCAAAAGACTCTCCTCATGTCCTTGTACATCTTCAAGATTCCTGGATGAATATTCAATTTGGAACGATGACTTTCAGACAACACTTCCTGCCTCAACTCCTTATCATTCGGAACACAGATTCTCCCATTAAGCCTTAACGTTCCTTGGCCATCAATTTCAAAACTAGGACACTGACCTTTCCTGACTCTCTTAATGATTCTCCTCAACATCTTATCAGATTCTTGCTTACTTGAGATCCTTTCAATAAGAGATGGAACCACTACCAGAAGAGAAAGAACCGCTTTCCTACTGAGAGCATCAGCTACGACATTCGCTTTCCTCGGAGTGTATAGAATATCCAAATCATAAGATGCAAGAAATTCAACCCACAGCTGCTGTCTCAGATTAAGATCTTTTTGAGAGAATAGATATTTCAACGGTTTGTGATCCGTGAACAATTCGAATTTCTCTCCTAAAAGATAATGTCTCCAAATTTTCAGAGAAAAAACAATGGCTAGCAGTTCAAGATCATGCGTAGCGTAGTTTTTTCTCATGAGGCTTCAACTGCCTACTAGCATACGCAATAACCCTTCCGTTCTGCATCAGAACTGCTCCCAAACCAACAATACAAGCATCAGTATAAACCTTGAATTTTCTTTTCCCATCCGGAATAGCAAGTACTGGTGCATTAGTAAGCCTTAGCTTCAATTCCTAAAAAGCTTCTTCACACTGAGGTGTCCATTTGAATTTTGCTCCTTTTCTGGTCAGCTTAGTCAGATGCGAAGAAATCTTGGAATAATCTCTGATAAATTTCCTGTAGTAGCCAGCCAATCCTAGAAAACTGCGAACTTCCGTCGGTGTCTCTGGTTGTTTCCATTCCAGAATAGTTTCAACTTTCGCTGGGTCTACAGAAATGCCTTCACCCGAAACAATGTGCCCTAAAAATTTAACTTCCAATTTCCAGAAGTGGCACTTCGAATACTTCGCCTTCAGCACATGCTTCCTCAGAGTCTCCAATACAATCCTCAAATGCTCCCTGTGCTCTTCTTCGGATTTGGAATAGACCAAGATATCATCAATGAATACCAGCACAAACTTATTCAGTACATCCCTAAAGACTCGGCTCATGAGGTCAACGAAATAGGCAGGTGCGTTGGTTAATCCGAACGGCATAACCAACCACTCATAGAAACAATTCGGTCCCCTAAATGCAGTCAAGGGAATACTGTCTTCAGCTACCCTCAACTGATGGAAACCTGAAGCTAGATCCAATTGAGAAAAGATAGAAGCACCATGCAACTGGTCAAAAAGATCATCGATACGAGGAAGAGGATATTTATTACGGATAGTCACTTTGTTCAATTCTCTATAATCCACACAGAACCTCAGTGATCCATCCGATTTGGTCACAAACACTGCCGCTGAACCCCAACAATAAAAACTGGGTCTAATCAACCCCTTTTCCAAAAGATCTTGAGTCTGCTTAATCAACTCTTCTCTCTCCCTAGGAGCCATTCTCCTACTGGGCTGAATCACCGACACAGCTCCTGGAATCAAATCAATACGGAACTCTATTTCTCGATGTGGTGGCAGACACTTAACTTCTTCAAAAACATCGGCAATATCTTGAACCACATCAATGTCTTCAACTCTCTCTTCAGAAGTCTCAATTCCATGCAAAAGACTGCTCAAGTGAATTCCAGAATTGTCACACGACACTCTGGCAATTCTACCCAAATCCGTTTCCAACGAAACTGTTCTCTCATCACAGTTCAAAACGGCTTTATACTTATCCAGCCAATCCATTCCCAAAGTAAGATCAAATCCCTTAAAATTCAACACATACGGGTCACAAGAAAAGCTGTGGGATAGATAAGAGATCTTCAAGTCCTTACAGATAGTATCTAATTTGGTCACCCCTCCTATAGGATTAGATACCAAGATAGAACTATCTACTGAACTAGGGGTAAGAGAAAACTTTTCAACAGAGTCCAAAGAAATTAAACTCAAGGAAGCACCTGAATCAAACAAAGCTCTAATATATATTCCATCTAAAAGTAAAGTACCTTCTAATACTCCTTTGCCCATCGAAGAAGAAGATGGTCCGGCTTCCAAAGCAAAAACTTTATTCTGAGGCGCCCTCTGCAGAAGTGGACAGTTCTTGATCATGTGTCCTGGCTGATGACAATTAAAGCACAATGATTTCTGAACCATAGCTGATCCTGGGCCACTCTGATGCGGTTGCTGCTGTTGCTGCTGGAATCCTTTCCTAGGACACTTGTTTGCCAAATGCCCTTCCTGGTGACAAATGTAGAACTTTCGGGGTCCGTTGTTATTCCCAGGTTTCTTCTTATTCGGTTTCCTCCATTTAGGATCGAACTTTCGCTTATTCGAATTGGTGAAATTACCACCTGAAGTTGCAACTGAAGTCCCCGGCTTCTTACTCATCAAACTTTCATATCTCAATGCCATATCAATCAAATCAACAAAAGATCCCTTCAGAAGCACCGTCAATTTCCCATGGAATTCAGGCCTCAACCCTTGCACAAATTTCTCGTTCTTTTTCAGAGGAGTATCGATGAGTCCTGGTCCATAACAAGAGAGTTCGTTGAATCTAGTTTCATACTCCGAAATAGACATACTACCCTACTTCAAATACAGAAAATCCTGATATAATTGGGTTCTTCCTGCCGTTGGCATAAATTTCTTATCAAATAACTCCTTGAATCTGTCCCAAGAAATGTCATCCTCAGAAATATTTGCAATAGTTGAATCCCACCATGCTGGTGCACCACCTTGCAGTTGCCACGATGCCATATGCCTCTTATGCTCATCAGTCAATCTCGTGCTCTTGAAAATACGTTCGCAAGAGCGTAGCCAGTCTTGAACTTCAATTATTGACTCTGAAACTTTGAATGGTTGCCCTCCAAGATGTTTGAAATCCTTGCATAAGGCTGCAAAACTAACTTGAGACGGTACAGGATTGACAGCTTCACTAACATTTTGACTCCGTCCATTATCTGTAGAAGTACTGGCCCTAACTCTACCTCTTCTTCCTGAACTCATGTCGGTCACCTGAACAGGTAACTCAACAAATTTAGATATATATATATAATATTATATGACAATACAAATACGCACTCTCAAGATAAATATAACTTAAGAGCCTAGGTACTCGTTCCACCTAGCGCTCTGATACCAGCTGTGACGACCCGCCTTTCTCAACCCAGAAAGACGTTTCATCATTAAGAAAGAAAGGGATAGAAATAGAAAAGAATAGAAAGAAAGAATAACAACATCAGAATCTCACAGCGGAATGGAAAAAAATATAATATATCACATAACTATTACATAGTTATACATATATCAGAGTCATACAATATCATATAACAGGACTGTCATATACATACATGTCCATACATACATCCAAAATACAGTACACTCTAACTACACAGCGGACTTCATATATAGATACATACATCTGGTCTTCTCCCAAAATAGCTCCTCCAGAAAATCAACACTCCCAAATACCTATCACTTGGCTACTCATAAAAATTTGAGTACCCAAGAATTTATGAAAAACAAAATATAAACTCCGGGTCAGACATGGGTCTGGTATGAGTAAATAGGTTAAAATTGCTTAACTTGAAAATCATTTGAAAATAAAGGTATCACGTAAGACTCCCCACAAATAAATACAGGTAAGTTTTTACCTTACGCTAACCAAAACATTTTATAGGAAATTCTGTGATATTATAATAGTGTCTAGGGTTTTCAAGTAAATAGAAAATAGCCGAAATTGTTACATTCATTAAATTCCAGCTACTAGCCACGAAAGTGGGTAATACAAATCAAAACCGTAGGGTCGCGTAGGGAAAATGGGTTTCCAACAATGGCAGGGCTACTGGGGTACCGCCCGTCACAGTACGGGGCCTAGATCACCGTACCGAGGATCACTCCCGACCCCCTACAACACAAGGCCGGAACCATTCCTTACTGAACAGTCCCGAACAAGATAACCCCGCAGTTGTGGCCACAAACTGCCCACACAGCCGAAATAAAAAGGGACATCTAGACAGGGAAATATCTTGTCCTGCTTGGGCATGACCCACCTAACCTTGCTGCATCTCCCCTGTTTTAGCCATTCCCGGTTGATGAGGCTTGAGGCTGCGATTATCTTTATTGAACATATCTTAGAATGCTCATCGTCCACCTGACGATGTGTTGAAAGCATTCAATCCATACAAGTTCGTTCCGGGTTCGAACGAAACCGAAAGCATTATCTCGTTACACCCGTATTGTAATCACCCTTAGAGTTAACGACGATAACCCTTGCATTCTGAAACACCATCTCGATCTCCATTTGATAAATCACGACCTATCGTTTAATTTGGATCGATCTGGTTTTCGGAGAATCAAAATTGATTCTTCCGATCCCGGTCTCATCGGATCCAAACGCCATTTTAAGGGCCAAGTTGTCTATTTAACTTAACAGTTCAATTTAATATCAAGAATTAACATAACAGATATAACAGATAGATCATATACAGTTATCACAGATATACATAATATATCACAACATATCACAGAAATATCATCAAACAGATATTAAATAAATCAAACGTAATTATCAATGCATACCAAACCGTTTAGTTTTACTTAACTTAATTGGTTGTTTAAGAATAAATTACTTTATTTTGTTTAATTAATTTCTGAATAATTAGCTGATTAATGATCAGTTTATTAATTAGTTAATCATTAATTATTAATTTAACCATTTTCTAATCTTTAATTAATTGACTTTTATTTGTTACCTTTTACTTAATTACTCAGTTAATTAGTTTATTCATAATTATTAATTATTAACTTACTTACCACTAATTACTTTAATAATTTATTCTCAATTTAATTAAAGTGTAATATCGTTAATTAATCTCGTAAGTTAACTTTCATTTACTAATTAACCTTTTTAGTGATAAGCTTACATTCTTAAGATTTAAATTGATTTAACATATGATGAAATTTTTTATTTCAAAATCAACTTAAGTTACCAATTAAAAATTCAAGTATAAATTTAATCAACATTCTAATTACTTATTAATCACCTACCTTTACAGACTAAACTTAAATCAGATACTAACCTAACTAACTAAGTGCTTAAATTACTTAATTATACAAATACTAAACAAATTTATTTTTGTACGATTGCTTGGTAAAGGACCCGAGAATTTCCCAGGCAAAACTTAAGTTGGTCTCGAGCATTTCTATATGTTTCCCGAGTTTTCCCCTGCGTCTCTCTCTCTCTCTCACTCTCTCTTCTTCTTCCCAGTGTATACCTTCTTCTTATAATCTTTTTTGTTTTTAGCATCAATTTATAAAGTTATAAATCCACTGAAATGCGACTCTCACGATACAACCCGAAGATAAGACCGAAGCAACCCCTCAAATGTCTCGAGCACGCACACTACTCACAGACCCACGAACTCCACTTCGCCACCGTGCACGTGCACGGTGGCTCGTCTCCCCTGCGGCCACTCGCTACAGTTCCCACACATCACAAATTTACCACTCAACCGAAATCGAAACCCTAAATGTCAATTACAAGCCGAAAACAAAAAATCGATCCGATGCTCGAATATGCGACTGCAACTCCACTGTCAAATCGATCGTGCGGCCACCACACATCACCGGAGGTGATGAAAATTCACCAATACGTCACTCACATCCCCCTCTAGCTCCACCAAAAATCCCATTCCACTCGGTTTCATGATGATGCCGAAATCAATATTTTACAGAGCATCACAATTTTAAGCACTCAAACCCTAGTTGTGATTCAAACTCAAAATCTATGCATTTGAAAAATAAATTCACATTTTTCTAGTGCTAATATAACTTCAATCTTGCTTCATGCCAAATTCCAGAAATTAATATTTACTCGAACTTCCAAATTCGACAAAAATTCAGTAAAACTTCTATGTAAAACTGCTCTGAAAATCTTTGATTATAAATCCAAATTTTTATGTTAAAAATCATAATTTTGTTTAGAAATCTAAATATGCTATTGAATTTCAAATTTAAACACTTGAATTTTAAACTTTGATTCTTCTTTTTACCTGTAGTTTGATAATACAGTATTAATAACATGCTGTTAAACTTTCCATCATGTTTGCAGGCTTTTGTTTCATATAAACAAACTCGAATTAGCTCACTACCAAGTTCAAATGGTGATATGAATAAGTTTTATAAATTTATTGGCTTTACTTTGTTCAGAACTTGAAATACTGATCAAGAACAACCATATAAGTGCCCAGTGCAACAAAACATACACGGAATAGTATGTTAAACTATATCAACACATATCATTCAAAAAGCAAATATTCAAGCTAAATTTTTGAAATCAGTTGTTTACTCACCTAAAAGCAATTGAACAGAAAGTATGTTGAAGAGACTGCAGTTGAACTATCCTGAAATCTTCCTTTGTTTTTGCTGTCTTCTGTTTCTATTTTTCTTTGTTTTTTTTTTAAACTCAGTATGAACGAGAATGAAAGATAGGGTGATATATATATAGATGAAAGTTACACGTGATGAAATTTAGGCAAGATATTTTAATGTACAAAATTTGTAGGCTGAAAAGATCGATTTGTGGTTTCATTAATTAATTTTGTCTTGTTGATATTATTACCCTGTACTTAATAGATGTCGATGTGGCTTCATTCAATAATTTCCCTTGTCTTTCGTAAGAAGCTTGCTCATGAATCTAAGTGTGTTATATTATTTTATTTGAATGAATTTCCTTTGTCTTACTTAAGAAGCTTGCTCATGAATCTAAGTGTGTTATATTATTTTATTTTATTTTTGTTTTCTGGACAAGACATTTGATTGTTGCACATAGGAATGTTATAGATTATGCATAAAAATATGTATTTCGTATTTCGGCTAAACATATTTTGTATCCCCCGTTACAGTTTATATTCATAATTATGCTTATACCTATGATATAAATGTTCATGTTTAATATTGTTGTATTCGTCGATTTTAAACATTATTATTCCAATTTCATTTTATTAGATTAAATATCAACAATATACAATTTTTTATCTTAGTGTATAAGACATATTTTGTTTTAAATGGTTTTGAAGTATTCTATTTAAATTTTTGAATCAAAACTTTCTTTTATAAAATATATAACTATTAAATATCCAAGATCTCATCAATTTAAACATTGACAAGCTTATATTTAATTTAAATTAGATTAAATATTTATTAAATATGTTGTCAAAAATTTCAGGTTGTTACATGGGTGGTGTGAATGTTTGGTGAGATGTTCGCCGACTCGATGGGGGCCGGAGCTTCGACCAGAGGCGGCGAATTCAATTGTGCATGTGCACGGTACAAATTTTTGTATTAGTAGTGGGTTTTGGGGAAGAAGGGTATGGACTCGAAGCGAGCATGCGGAAAACCGTACAGGGGCTCGAGTATCAACTCGAGCAAAAATTTTGGGGCGCAAGGTCAAAATACTTATAAAAACTTTAGGTGAAAATTTTTGCCGCTCGGGTTAATTTTTGAAATAACCCAAAGCAAACGAGAAAAACTCTCGTGCGTGACTAGAAGTGAGTCTCGAGATCAACCTATAAAACAATTTTTCTTTAAAAAAATTTCAAACTTTAAAACAATTTTAACCATGTTTCAAAATTATGCCTTTGACTTAAGTTAAATAAATCAAGGATTTAAGTGAGATGTTTTTTAGTAATTGAAATTTTAATTTATTTAAATTTTATACATTATTTTCTAAAGTCATCTATAATAAATAATTTATTTTAAAAGAAAATAAAAATAAAATGTTGTTTAAAACTAAATCTTAACCTTTCAAGGTATCTAATGTGATAAAAGTAATTTGTTGAACAAGATTTAAAAAGATAATCAAAACAATTCAATTATCTTTTGGTTTATTTAAACGATTTATGGTTTGTTAATATAATTTCTTAAGAAATAATTACTTTGTTAATTAATTAATATTAAAGTTTAAATTAATTGATAATTAAGATTTAATTAATGAATAATCAAGATCAATTAATTTGTAATTAATTAAGATAATTAATTAAGAGGTGACTAATAAATGAAGGTGATTAAGACTTAATTAATAGTAATTAATGATAACAAATCATTGATTAATGAGTTCTAATGAAAATAACTATGTGGTTAATAAATTTGAAACCACATGAGTTATTCATCTTAATTGAATATGTTTTGATTTTCCTTGAACACTATGTGTTGGATTGACATTTATGTTATGTGATGTGATGCTATGTAATATTAAATGCTATGTGTTGAGCTGTGATATTTGTATTGAATATACTACTGTGTGATTGTTAAAACCCATTGGCCCGTAAAATGGCATTTTAACTTCGATGCGACAGGAAGTCGGATTTCAGTTAGTTATCCGAAACCCACATCAAACCCTGAATATGAATCTTTGTGATTGATACATCCACGTGTTTTAAAATTAACGCTCACTATTCGGTTTAGCCGGGAGAGGACCTTTGTGTCGTATAACCCATTTCGAATATGTGATACGAAATCATGGATAGCATTTGAAGGCCGGTGATGAAGACCGGGTATTTGCGAGAAGGATAGGATGACCTATCGATTGTCTCTGCACCGAGTAGCTACGGTATAGAGATTCCCTAAGTGATGGGAAGTCCGATCGGGATTGTGGATGCCCGGATTGCAAGGACTTCTTCGAAAGTGCCTTCGGTTCTGCTCGAACCCGGAACATACTTGTATGGTTGTATGTCTGACATTACAATTTGAGATATAAAACTGATTTCTTTCAAATACATAACTGTTGGTGGCGATTCTCTTAGCTTAACACCCTTCTCTAGATGTACGAGCTCAGAGGTTATGTAGTTGAAGGTTCTTAGTGATATACTCCCAATTTGGTAGTGTGGCATGCTGAGTGTCGTTGATCATTTGTTGATCGAAGCATGGCTTTGTGAAAAAGCGTAGCTTTGTGGACGAGAATTCGTCGAACCTCACAACCCGGTTATGGTCAAAACATGAATCATGGAAGCAAGGTTATTTGGGGGTAACCCTTAAGGTATGTCCATTTCCTTCTAGATTATAAGTGGTATCATGGTATGGAGCCCAGGTACTTACTGGGTGGTTGATGCCAACTTATTGCTTTGTGGTTATTGGTTGAGAAGCGCTTCGGATAAAGGTTGGTAACGACCGGGAGGTGGCATACTCATGTCAGTTATTTCCTAGTTACAGAGGTAACCCGGCCTTGTGTAGCAGAGATCCGGTTAGGTTCTCGGGGACGTACCTCCAGAGACATTCCATTTTTATAGGAAGTTCCTTTGCCCGACCATTTGTTGGAAATCCAATCCTCCAATACGAGCCCTTTACGGTTTTAGTTGTAGAACCTGCCATTTGATATGCTAGCTATAGTAGACATACTATAATGGTACATATGCTGGCTAAGCTTAATATTATACTTTCGAAAATGTTTTCACACTATGCACTAATAATAATATTGAAAAGTGTTTTCTCGTATCAAGCACTTTTGACTGTCACAAGGAGAAATATCCTGCAATTCTGTGTTTGCATTGTGTGTGTGGCGGGAGGCCTTATGGAAGTTTCATTTTCAAAAAGTATTGTGGATTACTTTCAAATTCTTTTGTTTTGCTTTTGATAAAAATGAACTGTCTTATTTCAAACAACTGTTCTTTTGACTCATACCAGTCCCATGACTGACCCGGAGTTTACTGTTCCTTTTCTAAACTCTAGGTGCCCATAATTTTTCACACGGGCAACCTAGAAGCAGGTCATCCGTGTTTTGGAGCTAGCTTGGATTTGATGTCTTCTGGAACCTTTGGATTTGGAAATCTTTTGAAGTGTTGGGGTTTTTGAAGATCTGTCGAAGTTGAAGTATGTTGGAAACTATGATGAAGTCTCTATTGTCGTATTATTGTGGTTTCATATTTGTATCACTCTGATATTTGGGATCGATGTTTGTGTAGGATATTGTATCATATTGTATCTGTATTGATATATGATATTCATTTTGTTTCCGTTGTTTATATTCATCTAATGCTATTATAAGCTCCATCCGACTGGAGTTCGATGTTTAATCTTTGGCAGTCGAATACAGGTGAGGTATTTAGTGTCAATTTTTGAACATTGGATTTCGGATCATGACAAAGTGGTATCAGAGCTGAAGGTCGAGTAAGAACTTTAGCTACGGAGTATAACACATTAGATGGCTCATTAGAGATAAGGTGAAGTATACCTTAGAATAGGTATAAACCGAAAGACCGAAACCCTAATTTCGTGGTCTATTTCTTTTAAATTGTTGATGTTTCCTAAGATATCTTGTCCGTATGCCTAAATCAAGTTTTCTTGCTATTTACAGATAGTAAGAATGAGCGAAGAAGAGGAAATGTAGGAAACGGAGAAATACCACCACAATTGGTCAAGTCCCTGCAACTGCAATTGTGCCTACTCAATCTCAGCCGAATCTGGCTGATCTGTATAAAAGCTTCTCGAGACTTTGTGGAAAGCCGTTTACTGGAAAGGAATCTATTGTAGAAGACCAAGCTTGGATCCGATCTTGTGAAAGAATTTTCAGGGGATTGAAGTTGGAAGACGATCAAAAGCGACTAATAGCTTCTTGGCAACTCCAAGAGGAAGCATCGGCTTGGTGGGAGACAGTTAATGTGGATGAGTCAGAAGATAAGTTTACTTGGAGACAATTTAAAGAAGTGTTTGAGCAGCGATATGTTCCATCTGCTGGTATCTCTCGAATGTACCAGGAGTTTCTAGATTTGAAGAAAGAAAGTCTATCATTTAAGAAGTACTTGAATAAATTGAATGAATTGTCTCGATTTGGTCCGGAGCTAGTGAGTACACCCTTGAAGAAGAATGAAAGATTCATTCGGGAATGAATAAGGAGTACCACGAGAGGATGACAACCCACATTAAAAATCTTTTTCAGACTTGATTGATATGGGTTATCAATATGCCACTTTAGATATGCAGAAAGTTCCGGAAAAGAAGGGGAGTTCAAGTAATTCAAATTGGAAGAAAATAAAATTCGAAGGAAACTGGTTCAAGGCAAGGAGAAGAAGAGGAGTAATCAAGAGAATGTAGCCAGAAATGTTACTTGTTATAACCGTCAGGAGAAAGGTCATTTCGTAAATGATCGTGAGAAGCCAAAGAAACAAATTAAGAAAGATCAACTTGTAAAGACAAGTCGAAGATTCAAGGAATGCTATCGTTGTCACCAGCCGGGTCATGGAGTTAAGAATTGCCCGGGAAAAAAACGAGCACAAATAGCGAAAGTGTGTGCAATAAAAGATAACCCCTCAACTTCTAAGGCAAATGAAGGACAGGGAGTTTTGGAGGGTAACCTTATTATTGGTGAAAGAATTGTTAGAGTTTTATTCGACACGGGAGCTTTATATAGTTTATCTCCCAACAGATCGTGGATGAACTAAAACTTAAACTCAGGTTTGTCGATGAACCTTTTTGTGTGAAAAATTCAGTGGGTGGTCCTGCAAATCTTTGTCTATATTATAGGAGAGTGCTTTTCTCTTATTTTGGCCATAGATTTCCTATTAACCTTTATGTTCTCGACTTCAATGAATTTGAAATCCTACTTGGGATGAATTGGTTATAGAGATACGTAGCCAGGTTAGATTGCAGCAATCGAACGATTCTAGTCAAAACTAAACTTGGAGATTCCGTTGAAATTTTCTCGTGAAGACCCTAGTCCGAAAAGGGATAAATTGATATACACGTTGGGATATCCAGAACCTAGTCTGGAGTCCATTCCTATTGTCCAGCATTTTCCTGATGTATTCAAAGAAGTAGAATATTTACCAGCACATACAGAAATTGAATTCAAAATTGACTTAATTCCGAATGCTCGTCCTGTCGTTCATGCTAGTCGTAGGATGGCAGCGTGGAAAGAATTGAACTAGTCAAACAAACAAGTGATTTGCTAAAAAAGGGATTGATTCGTCCTAGTGTTTCTGAATGGGGTTCAGTGGTAGTGTTTGTGGCTAAATCTGATGGGTCTTTGAGATTGTGTGTCGACTATCGCGATCTCAATAAGCAAACTCTCAAGAATAAGTTTCCTTTACCCAGGATCGATGACTTATTCGATCAACTTCATGGTGCACGATTCTTTTCTAAGATGGATCTAGCCCAGGGATTCCATCAGTTGCGAATTACCGAAGATTGTGTTCACCTAACTGCTTTCAGGGGTCCGGATGTATTCTATGAGTGGTTAGTCTTGCCTTTCGGACTAACTAACGCCCCCGCGTACTTTGTAGTTTTGATGACCCGTGTGTTTCGGGAGGTGCTGAATAAATTTGCTCTTGTACTTATCGATGATATCCTAATCTACTCCAAAACCGAAGAGGAGCATACTGGACATCTCAAAATTGTTTTGAAAATTTTGAGAAGGAACATCTTATTCGCTAAATTTTCCAAATGCCACTTATGGGTTAAAGAAGTCGGATTTCTTGGCCATGTTGTTAATGAAGAAGGGATTTCTGTGGATCCGCATAAAATTTCTGCTATTCTTGACAGGAAGCGACCCACGAATCTGAAAGAAGTTCGAAGTTTTCTTGGTTTAGCAGGCTATTACCGAAAGTTTGTTCAGGACTTTTCTAAAATTGCTAGCCCATTAACCAAGCTAACAATGAAGAATGCCAAGTTCAATTGGACTCCAAAATGTGATGAAGCTTTTCTGGAATTGAAAAAGAGATTAACTACTGCTCCTATTCTTGCTATCAGTAATGGGAACCAAGGCTTATCTGTCTATACTGACGCTTGTGGTGATGGGGTAGGTGCAGTATTAATGCAGAATAGAAAGGTGATTGCCTACGCGAGTAGACCATTACGTCCGCACGAGAGAAACTACCCAACTCATGATTTGGAGCTTTTGGTTGTTGTTTTTGCCTTAAAAATCTGGTGACATTATCTTCTGGGTAAGAATCTCCTTTTCTAAAAGAAAATTTTAAAGTTCAACTTAACTTAATATATACTTAATAAATTCTTCTTATTAGGTGAAAAAATCGAATTATTCACCGCCCACAAATCTTTAAAGTATCTCTTCACCCAGAAAGATTCGAATCTGCGACAACAACGTTGGTTGGAATTTCTGGCGTCTTATGACCTAGATATTCTATATACACCTGGAAAGGCCAATGTAGTTTCCTATGCTTTGAGTAGGAATATGCTATTCTTGCTTATCTTGTTATCACTCCTACTCTCCTTGAAAAGATTGCCAGCAAACAGAAAGAAGACAAATTTCTTCAGGGAATCTGTGGAAGGATTCGTCGAGGTGAGGATTCCAGTTTTGGAATCAGTAATAGTGGAGTTATAAAGTTGGAAGGCAGAATTTGTGTCCCTGACATTCCGGAGCTGAAACGTGAAGTTTTGGACGAATGCCACAAGTCTAAACTTTGCATTCCTCCTGGAGTTAAAAAAATGAATCGTGATATTAAAAGAACGTTTTGGTGGAAGACAATGAAAAGGGACATTTCTATATTTGTGAGTCGATTTGCTACCTTTCCACAAATTAAAAGCGATCAAAAGAAAGTGGCGGGTTTACTTCAGCCTTTGGAAGTACCGAAGTGGAAATGGGATCAGGCATCGATGGATTTCGTCGACGGATTGCCATGAACCAAGAAGGGAAATGAAGCAATTTGGGTTATAGTGGACCGCCTAACCAAAACTGCTCACTTCATTCCAGTGAAATCCACTCGTACTGCAGCAAGCTTAGCAGAGCTATATATAAAAGAGATTGTTCGTCTCCACGGTATTCCTAATAGCATAGTGAGTGATCGTGATCCGATCTTCACTAGTAGATTTTGGGAGGCATTCCAAGCCGCATTGGGAACAAAACTGAATTTCAGCACTACTTATCACCCACAGTCCGATGGGCAGAGAGTTGTAATAAACAGAATTTTAGAAGACCTATTGCGTGCTTGCATTCTTGATTTTGGTGGTTCTTGGGAGGACCATTTACCTCTGGTCGAGTTCACTTATAACAATAGCTATCAAGCCAGTATTGAAATGGCTCCTTATGAGGCTTTATATGGTCGTCCGTGTCGATCACCTGCATGCTGGATCGAATCAGGTGATAGGCTCGTCCTTGGACCAGCTATGATTAAAGAAGCCACGGAGAAGGTAGATTTTATTCGAAAGAAATTAATAACTGCTCAAAATCGTCAGAAGAGCTATTATGACCGTCGAAGAAGAGATTTGAAATTTTAAGTTGGAGATTTTGTATTTCTAATAGTGTCTCTAATGCGGGGTGTATTGAGGTTCGGGAAAACTAGAAAGCTAGCACCGCGTTATATTGGTCCATTTCCTATTCTAGAAAGGATCGATCCTCTAGCATATCGAGTACAGTTACCCAGCTGGTTATCTGGCGTGCACAATGTGTTTCATATTTCTAACCTCCGAAAATTTATGCACGACCAAGATAGTATTATTGAGGAGGCAGCTCAGCAGGATCTTGAGATCACTCCCAACTTGGCAGTAAAGAGGGAACCGATTAAAATTGTGGATCGTGATGAAAAGTTATTGAGAAACAAAGTTGTAAAACTGGTTAAAGTACAGTGGAATGGCGATCCAAAGGACTGCACTTGGGAAACTGAAGATAGCATGTAGAAATCATAACCCAATTGCAGAATGGATATCTCGGCTTAAGCCGGTAAGCCATTTCCTTATTTCTTTTCTAAATTCGTATATTCTTTGTTGCTTTTCTCTTTCTTTCAAATTTCGAGGGCGAAATTTTCTTAAGGGGGGAATATTACTAACATCCAAAAATTTTAATTTTAATTTTGTAACTTATTAAAATATTTGTAATTTAATTTGGAAAGTTTCAAAACAAAATAAAATATTATTAATATTAGTCAAACAAAAATATATAACAAACAAGGATTTTTGTCAAACCATAAAAAACTATATATATAATAATAAAAAAATAATAAACATATGTATATGTTAATGTTATATGTAAATATGGATACATCAAACAAGTTGATATATGTGAATTTTGTGCATGTAAATTTGTATACCGGGAAATAATCAAAGACATATGCGAGAAGATAAAAATCTGCACAAAAAAAAAAATTAATACTTAAACAAAAATCAAAATAGGATTATATGTTAACAAAAATGGGAACATAAGCAATTAATACTATCTATTCTTAAGCCTAAATCAAGATCATTTCAGCACCTACACAAGGTCAGTCGAAATATTTGAAAATCATTTCAATTTTCAACAAAAAAAATCTTTGACCAAATATTAGTCAACAAAAGGAAAAAAAACAAACAAGCATCTGATCAAAGAAAAAGGTTGTGCCAGTAGTACCTCCCCTTAACACAAACCTGTTTCTTTTACGTATACACATCCATTACTCCAGTTCGTTCTAACAACTTAGCTAAGTCAGAAAAAGAAAAAAAAAGTAAAACATCACCTTATTTTACAAACCCAAGCATCATTCAAGATCAAAACAGGGAAAAAGAAATCAGATTGCAATTTTTTTTAAAGACAATTCAAGTGCTCTCTGTTTCAAAACTTTTCAAGTGAGTAAATCTTTTTGAATTTGGATTTTAAACTTGTTGTTTGAAGTTATGTCTGAATGTATGTGAAGAATGCTTGCATAAGTGTATATTTGTATATGTACATATCTGGAAGTTATAAACTTTAGTTCTGTTCCTTACTTACAGGTATCAAACCTGTTCAAGAAAAGAAAATCAATCAACTTCCATCCCTCTAATTCGTTGCAGGTGTTATGAATTAATGAAACATGTTTTTGCTAACTTGTTTTCAAGTTTTAAATTTAAGTTAAGCAAATTTAATCAAAGATTTTTTGGGAATATGAGAAATACAGAAAAAACTCAATATATGTCGAAACCCAACCATCATGTTTTCTGGTTTAAGTTATATCATCATAATCGTTTTTGAAATTAACGATTTTTAAAGGTAGAATCAAAATTTTCAGTTGTGGATTTCAGGAATAGTTGCTCTTCAACGATAAATTGGGTTTTGACCAATTTCAGGTGATCGGAGGCGTTTTGGGAGTCATGGCTTGGTGTGGAGGTGGAAGGGCGTACGGTGAGTCGGGGAAAAATACTTGGAGGTGTTCCAGTTCACCGTGGTGACGGCAGCGAGGGGATTTAATTTTTAACCCTAATTATTGTGATGGTCGGAAAAATGGCCGCTGGGGCTTCGTGCGTGCATCAAGTTGCACGTGGCCTTGAGAGGTGATAGCTGGGTGGGTGATGGAGTCGTGGCCGGAGGCTCGTGTTTTTCGGTGACCTTTGGCCTCGCAGCGAGGTGGATTTGTGGGTCGATCTTCAACCCAGTTTTGAGTCAAATGACTCTTTTGCAAATTTACTGACGCTATGGATTTCTGGGTGGTGTGAATGTTTGGTGAGATGATCGTCGACTCGATGGGGGCCGGAGCTTCGACCGGAGGCGACGAATTTAACTGTGCATGTGCACGGTACAAATTTTTGTATCAGTAGTGGGTTTTGGGGAAGATGGGTATGGATTCGAAGCTAGCATGGGGAAAACCATGGGGTGGCTCGACTATCAACTAGGGCAAAATTCTGGGGCGCTAGGTCAGAATACTTAGAAAAAATTTTGGTGAAATTTTTTGCTACACGGGTTGATTTTTGAAATAAATCGAAGCAAATGAGAAAAACTCTCGTGCGTGACTTGAAGTGAATCTCGAGATCAACCTAGAAAACAGTTTTTTCTCTAAAAAATTTCAAACTTTTAAAAAATTTTAAACATGTTTCCAATTTATGCCTTTGACTTAAGTTGAATAAATCAAGGATTTAAGTGAGATGTTTTTTTTTAGTAATTGAAATTTTAATTTATTTAACTTTTAATACATCATTTTATAAAGTCTTTATAATAAATAATGTAATTTAAATGAAAATTAAAAGAAAATGTTGTTTAAAACTAAATCTTAACCTTTTAAGGTATCAAATGTGATAAAAGTAATTTATTAAACAAGATTTAAAAAGATAATCAAAACAATTCAATTATCTTTTGGTTTACTTAAACGATTAATGGTTTGTTAATATAATTTTTTAAGAAATAATTACTTAGTTAATTAACTAATATTAAAGTTTAAATTAATTGATAATTAAGATTTAATTAATGAATAATTTAGATGAATTAATTTGAAAATTAATTAAGACAATTAATTAAGAGGTGATTAATAAATGAAGGTGATTAAGACTTAATTAATAGTAATAAATGATAATAAATCATTGATTAAAGAGTTCTAATGAGAATAACTATGTGGTTAATAAATTTAAAACCACATGAGTTATTCATCTTAATTGATATTTTGATTGCTCTTGAACGCTGTGTGTTGGATTGACATTTATGTTATGTGATGTGATGCTATGTAATATTAAATGCTTTGTGCTGAGCTGGGATATTTGTATTGAATATACTGCTGTGTTATTGTGAAAACCCATTGGCCCGTAAATCGGCATTTTAACTTCGATGCGACAGGGAGTCGGATTTCAGTAAGTTATCCGAAACCCACATCGAACCCTGAATATGAATCTTTGGGATTGATACGTCCACATATTTTAGAATTAACGCTCACTTTTCGGTTTAGCTGGGAGAGGACCTTTGTGTCGTATAACCCATTTCGAATATGTGACACGACGTTATGGATAGCATTTGAAGACCGGTGATGAAGACCGGTGATGAAGACCGGGTATTTGCGAGAACTGTAACGATCCTGAATTTTGAACAATTTAAATTGGAAAATATTTAATTAATTTTAAATATTTGAATGATGATTTAAAGTGAATTCCCAATATAACTATGAATTTGGCGATTAAATTTTAGAATTTAATCTATTTAAAGTTGAATAAAATTTAAATTTGACTTTGGAGTTGAAATTGAATATTGAATTTGTATTTTAAATTCGAACTAATGACATAGAAAAAATAGTTTGGATTTACGAATTATTTTTATGTAAATTTATAAATTGATATTGATAGTTGAACTGCAAAACGTTTATATGTTATTAAAGGAAATGATTTACAAAACAAATTTGAATTTATAATGAAAAAATGTAAAAAATAATAATAATATAACATAAAATAAATAAAAATGAAAAGAGTACACTGCCTTATACTTTCATCAGCTACAAACACGCCATTATTTATGCCCTTAACTCACGCCTTTCATCACGCAAAAAAATCACGATCTCCTCCCCTTTTTATTTTCGCCATTTCTCTTCTCTTCACTTCAGAAAAAAATAAAACGAATAAAATAAATTAATGGCGGCCACGAATCTTCGTTCGTCCCCCTCTTCAACAGCTAGGGTTTCGTCCTTCAATCGAAATTAGGGATTGCTTCGGCTTGCTTCGTTCTGGGTTACTTGCCGATCGAATCTCGTGCTCATCGAAGCTAATGTGAGTGAATCTTTTCCTCACATCTAATTCAAACAATGGATGATTTTGTACTTCTGTATTTTGATAATTTTGTTGCTGGATTTCGTGGCTACCACGTATTTATTTTCAATTGTTGACTTCGGTCGTTTTGATTCTTTTTGAAAATTGCTTGCTGTGATGAAGATTTCTTGGCTCACTTGTTGAAATTTCTGGAGATTGATTTTTGTAGTCACGTTGATTTTTCCTTGGACTACGGTTTGTAGCACACGGCTTGTTCATGTGACTTTGTACATTCCTCTGTTGATATCGGCCTTGACTATATCAAACTTGATTTTTTGTGATGTTGGTCTTGTTCGACTTTTGCCGTGCTATTTCTGGGCATTATATCTTTACTGCCATGTGTATACATACACTTATGTATGTATATATGTGTTGTATGAGTAATGTCCACTGTGATTTACTCGAGTTGCACACTGCTATGATTTTTTTACTTGGATATGTATTTGGGCTTTTAACATTGAACTGTACAGATGCATTAGTTCATCTTTGTCGTATATTTGCTTGTTGTCTGGACATTTTTGCATGTTGTCGCAGCAGTGTGAACTGTTGAGTCATTTGTGACAGTTAGGACATTGTCTCCATGCATTTCATGTAGTTTGGTTCATATTATTGTTGCCTCTGTCTATAACCATGTATATGCTTCACTACATCTTCATTTACCTGTAGTACATGTAGAGTATTGATTGTCTGCATTTTAGCTGCAGTGTTGCAAGCTCACGTCATGTGTTTTCACTTAGTAGTCTCACGAGTACTGTATTTTGGTGTTCACCTGACATTCTTAGGTTGAGATTCATTGTCGCAGCCTGTTCCAGTTTCCAGTCATCATGTAGTTTATCCAGTTCATCATTAGTGTCCACTGCATACCATCTGTAGCTTGATATGCTAGCTCATAGTTCACGTGTCCACATTGAATTATGCGCTTTGCTTTGATTTTTACCAGTTCACCGTTGAGTCCATTTGTAGGACATGCTTGTGTCTTAGCTACTGTGGTTGTTCCATGTCGTGACATTTATTGTCGATTAACCTATCGTGACCATTCATGTGTATTCATTACATCACCACTGTTGCATTCTTGTTTGTATTTTGCGTCACTGTTGCATATATGTTAACTTCATAGAATTGTCATTTAGTAGTTGAGGTTTCTTTAAGCTCTGGTCAACATGTACATATATTGCACTGGGTTTTGCCTTCATTAAGGATGCTATGTATTGATAAACCTACACCTCGGTTGTCACTGCATACTTTGTTCTTGTGCCATTTTGTTGTTCTGTCTGAATTTTGCTTGAGTTCCCTGAGTACATGTATATAGTGATCATTTAATTTGCCCATTTGAGTCAGTGATGTGTCTGCATTGCTGTCACATGAAGTAAACTTGTTCATTTCAGTTGGTTATGTTGCATTGAAGTATTTTTGTTGTCCACTGTTGGACTTTTGGGTTCTTTTGAGTTGCAGGGTACTTGTTCAGTTTAGTTTATATTCACTTGGATGTTGGTTATGTAGTTTTGGGTTCGGTTGTACTACTGTTGTCACTCATGTATATTCCACCGTACATCGCTTCATATGGCCTTGCATTTCGTTCTGGCCTTTGTATATTGTTGCTCTGCTTCCCAGTTTTATATGTGAGACTGTTTGTATTTTGGAGTTTGAAACACGACTTGATGGAGTTGCTGCCATTACTGTTGGAACTGATTTCATCTTGTCTGCACTTTGATGAAATTGTTTTGTGCACATTGTGAATCTTGAGAGGTCTGCATCCATTTATGCACACATCCTTGCACTTGTATTTGTCGTGCCTTACCATTGTATTCAGTTATTTTAAATCTCTGACTTTGAATGCATCGAACAGTGTGTAGTCTTCATTGCAACTTGTGTTTGCATAATTAATATGCAAACACACTTGCTCATTCGTAGCTGGAATTTGCATTAGCTTGTGAATACTTGTAGTTACTGTGTCGATGATACTCTGAATGTTGAGACAGTGGCGTTATTATATGAAATGTTGCATATTTGTTGTCTTGGTTTTGACCATGTTGCAGCTGTGTTGAGTCACTGACTTGACCTCTACAGATTTGATTTCGGATAGTATTCTCTGTTGTGGTGATTTCACACGTTGTAGTGGCGAGGCAGTGCACGCAAGCGTGAACTGCAGCCACACGAAATTAACATTTTAAAAATGTGGCGAGGCCGTATACGCGTGTGTGTACTGCAGCCCTACCAAATCTAATGTTTTAATTGATGTTTTCTTTTTGAAGAAAATAATTTTATGTTGCCAATTCAATATATTTTGAATCGATTTTGATGATTTTATTGTTAATTGCCGTTTAGGTAATTCTGATTTTTTTTCTAAATTATCTTCATCAATAATCCCTTCATCTATCCTCACTGATAATTTGAATCT
The DNA here is from genome assembly GCA_030765085.1 of Allium cepa. Taxonomy (NCBI): domain Eukaryota; kingdom Viridiplantae; phylum Streptophyta; class Magnoliopsida; order Asparagales; family Amaryllidaceae; genus Allium; species Allium cepa. Next base: position 203,940,798 of record CM060934.1, on the reverse strand, counting down.
ACTGAGTTATTGTTTAACACTGTTAAGTGTTGTATTTACCGTTATCCGATTTCTTGTTAAAGGATCGGATAGGTAAATTTATATTTGACTGTCATCTAATTGCTATTTGATTATTATTGCCTTTATGCACTAATAACTGAGTTTCAATTACACTGACCTGTGTATTATTTTCTTTTGAATGTAATACTCGAGTCAGACCGAGTATTTTACAGCTTGAAGATTTTCGGGCATCGAAGTTAGAGAGAGTTGGGGAAATTGCTTCACTTTAGCTTTTCGAAGAACTTTTGTACTTAAAAGAAATATTCCGCTGTATAAATATAATGCATTGTACAAACTCTGATATATGTATAAAAATTCATTTATGTAAAATATTATGATTATTCTGCGATTCTGTGGCTGTTTCTATTTAAACTCTATAAACTGAATAACAATCCGTCATTTTGAACGTCTCAAGTTGGTTTAATTACCGACTGGGGGCGGTCAGAACGACGGGTCGTTACAAGAACGATAGGATGACCTATTGATTGTCTCTGCACCGAGTAGCTATGGTATAGAGATTCCCTAAGTAATGGGAAGTCCGATCAGGATTATGGATGCCTAGATTGCAAAGACTTCTTCGGAAGTGCCTTCGGTTCTGTGCGAACCCGGAACAGACTTGTATGGTTGTATGCCTGATATTACAATTTGAGATATAAAGCTGATTTCTTTCAAATACATATCTGTTGGTGGCGGAGAATTTATTCTCTTAGCTTAACACCCTTCTCTGAGACGTACGAGCTCAAAGGTTATGTAGTTGAAGGTTCTTGGTGATATACTCCCAATTTGGTAGTGTGGCATGCTGAGTGCTGCTGATCATTTGTTGATCGAAGCATGTCTTTGTGAAAAAGCGTAGCTTTGTGGACGAGACTTCGTCGAACCTCACAACCCAGTTATGGTCGAAATAGGAATCGTAGCAGCAAGGTTATTTGGGGGTAGCTCCCCCTGAGGGTATGTCCATTTCCTTCTGGATTATAAGTGGTATCATGGTATGAAGCCCAGGTACTAACTGTGTGGTTGCTGCAAACTTATTGCTTTGTGGTTGTTGGTTGAGAAGCGCTTCGGATAAAGGTTGGTAATGACCGGGAGGTGGCATACTCGGGTCAGTTTTTACCAAGTTACAGAGGTAACCCGGCCTCATGTAGCAGAGATCCGGTTAGGTTCTCGGGGATGTCCCTCCAGGGGCATTCAATTTTTTTTAATGGGAGGTTCCTTTGCCCGACCATTTGTTGGAAATCCAATCATCCAATACGAGCCCTTTAAGGTTTTAGTTGTAGAACCTGCCATTTAATATGGTAGCTATAGTAGGCATACTATAATGGTACGTATGCTGGCTAAGATTAATATTATACTTTCAAAAATGTTTTCACACTATGCACTAATAATAATATTTAAAAGTGTTTTCTCTTATCAAGCATTTTTGACTGTCATAAGGAGAAATCTCCTCCAAGTCTGCATTTGCATTATGTGTATGGCGGGAGGCCTTATGGCAGTTTCATTTTCAAAAAGCATTGCAGATTTCTTTCAGATTCTTTTGTTTTGCTTTTGATACAAATGTACTTTTTTATTTCAAACAACTGTTTTGTTTACTCATACCAGTCCCATGACTGACCCGGAGTTTATTGTTCCTTTCCTAAACTCTGGGTGCCTATAATTTTTCACACGGGCAGCCTAGAAGCAGGTTATCCGTGTTTTGGAGCTAGCTTGGATTTGAAGTCTCCTGGAAGCTTTGGATTTGGAAATCTTTTGAAGTGTTGGGGTTTTTGAAGATCTGTCGAAGTTGAAGTATGTTGGAAACTTGATGAAGTTTCTATTGTCATACTATTGTGGTATCATATTTGTATCACTCTGATATTTGGGATCGATTTTTGTATGGGATATTGTATCATGTTGTATCTTTATTGATATGTGATATTCATTTTGTTTCCGCTGCTGTATTCATTTAATGTTGTTGTAAGCTCCATCCGACTGGAGTTCGATGTTGAATCTTTGGCAGTCGAATACAAGTGAGGTATTTAGTGTCAATTTTTGAACATTGGATTTCGGATCGTGACACAATTTAAACCCAAAATTTGAACAGTCTAAGAATTGGTCCAAACCAGCGCTAAAATGTCCGAAATAATGGAGAAAACCACGTGTGAAACGGACCTCATATGTAAAAGTTATAGCGATTAGAACATGTTGAAATCAAAATTAAGTTAAAACAGAATAAATAAATTAACCCTCTATACCTTGCCACGTCAGCATCGAGTAACGCACGAGAACCCTAGTGCTGATCGAAATCGTGCACGATACAGCCATAGCCGCCACTCCCTTGCCGTTGACCGAGCATTCGCCGCCATCGTTCACACCTGACCCACGATCTGGCCTTGCCAACGGCAAACCTACCTCCGGTCGACCCTCCAGTGACTGTGCTTCAACTGCCTCCAATTGGGGAAAATCATGGAACCATCGAAACGAAGTAAACCCATGGATATGCAACCCTCGATCCCCTCTACACTCCCATACATCCTGATCGTCCCCTCGTCACAGATTCACCGTCAAAACCAACAACCCAAAATGGATGGCCATGGATAAATGGTTAGTTTTTGGTTAAACCATGATCCAAAAAGAAAAACAAACCTTAGATTTGGGTGAGAGCTTCAAAATGATATATAATTCGATATTGTTTGAGAAGTCGGAAATTTCGGCTTTGAATTAGATTTGAATTGCAATTAGATCTAGAATTTGATTATCGGCCACTGAAAAGGAGAGACAACTGAATTGTACGTACAGAAATGAGGAATAAAGGGCTGCTAGGGTTTATAACAGGATATATATAGGCAGGGTTGAAAATAAAAAAGAACGGATCAAATTGGTTTGGACTGTTGAACGAATAATGGCCCAAAAAGCCCGTTTTGACTTCGGAACGGAATTGGGTCAACCCATATATCAAAATAGACGTGTTTGAATATTTTAAAATCGATGGAACATGTTTCAAGTCCAAATTCCATCGTATGAAGAAGTTATGCTAAAACCAAAATATTTCAAATTGATTTCAATTTAATTGATTTCAAGGCGTTTCAAGCCCACACGATCAAACGACAAGCCCGATCGCTACGAAACTTAAAATCCTACTATAATTCACCGTTACGGATCCGGTGAAACTAGTTTCGTCGAAATCCGAGTCAGTGGCCAAAATGGTTGTTTTCCAGTTAATTAATTAAATAAATATTAAATTAATAAAACCAAATCTTAAATTCCAATTCCAAAATTTACAAATTTCATCATTTTTGATTTCTTAAACAGTTAAATTCCTTTAAACAATTCAGATATCAATTTAAAGTAAATTAATTTACCCATTACCGTATTTAGTTTCAAATTTTTATAAATTTATTAATTATCAATTGAAATCTCAATAAATCCATTTATTTGATTTAAAATCTTGCTATTCAATAAATTGATATCTTATGGGTATACTTAACATTGATTTATATTACATTTCGTTGATGTATGTTTCCTTTCATATTAGTTCCCATTAACGTAATATTTTATTTCATTTAATTTCAATAATTATTAACTTTAATTAACCCTATTACGTTTCCTCTTAGTTATTTTCATTATTACATCACAACTTTTATTAATAATTCACTAATTTTTATTTTCTTCAATATTAAATTTCAAAAATCTTATTAAATTAATAATTTTAATTATTGAAAATTTACGGGTCGTTACATGATTTGAATATAAAGTAGCGATAAATATTTGTCCATTTGTAATTATTGAAACAAGACTTGTAACAGCTTTAATAGAAATGTTAATATTGATACTTATTATTTAAAAATGAGATTTATAGCATTTAATAATTTATTTTATCCAAATAATAACAACATTTACTTGCAAAAGCTTTGTTACCATTTTTTAGTACATTGTAATATCGATAAAAAAATAGTAACTAGTGTTATTTTGGAATTCGTCAAAATATTGTGAAATCACAAAATGTTAAATGAAATATTGATCAAAATTTAAATTGATGGTTTATAAGTAAGGTATTTCAATATTAGTAAAATGAGAATTTGACATAATAATCATTACGAGAAAAATTGTAGAAATCAAAGTTGGTTAAATTATAACATTGTTTAAATAAAATTAGTAGTTATAAAGCATTATGGTAAACCAAAACTAATTAGCAACACCTTCGTTTTAGAAAAATTAGTAACACTTGGCTAATATATCCACCTCCTTAACCCATTTTGCCTAAACAAAAGGAAATAAGGATAAGAAACTAATACGTTCAAGTTCTAATTTATATTTTCTCTACAGCAAACCAGAAAATGAAATTTCCTAAGATACAAGAACCCTATTTCCCCAATTGCAAAATCAAGGGGCGCTGTAACAGTCATTGAAATCTAAAGAGGTTAATCTCTTATAACTTCTAGTATGTGTAATTCGTGAATTAATCTCAGTTTTTGACTTAAGGTTGTAATTTTCCTTTTCTAATTTTTGAGATAAACCTTGGTGTCTCAGTTATTGACTTAAGGTTGTAATTTTCCTTTTCCAATTTTTGAGATAAACCTTGGTGAACCCGTATTCTAAGAACTATTTCAAGTTCTCATAAGTGAGTTAATCTTAGACTTCTAGGCTAGAAATAGATATTTTTTATGTTTGTTGTTTGAATGATTTTGTTATGAAATTATTCTTAATCTCTTCTGCTATTCACAACTTTTACTATCCAAATTATTGGCTGTTGAAACCCACATCCTATGATCATGATTTTCATCCATGTACACGCTTGCTTGCTAGAATGACAACTTATTTAGTCTAGTAATTGTGCGGATTCAATTCAGGGAAAAAACACCACAACGGGCAACCAGAGCACTCCGGAGTAGCCTTGGACTCGGGCTAGGCATGCCAACCAGTGCACCAGTCATCATGACCGGTGGATCGGTCATGACCTGGGCTAAGACCTAGGTCACACCATTTCAGGCTTCATTTGTACATGTTTTCTCCTCCATTCATCTTTTCGATCGCTTTTACTTATTTCATTGATTTGGATGTAGTTTTCTATTCTGATTTCAATGCTATTCCTAGATTTTAATTAATGAATTCATCTTGGAGTTTTTGTTCCATAGACCGTCTCTATGTATGCAAAAGGTTACACTTAAGTTTTATATCATGTTTTACTTAGAGCTTTAAAAAGTCCGATTTTCAAATTGAATCATTTCATCAAAGTCCTTTCAGGTATAAACAAATTGTATAAAAAGAATATTTAGAAATACATTATGTATATAATATATGTATGTAATAATAAGATTTTTAAATTGATTTGGAGCAATGATTTTTAGTTGCTTTACTTATATAAATATATAAAAGGAATTTTTAAAAGATTTTCATATATATATATATATATATATATATATATATAGAGGAAATGAAACAATGTTCCAAATACAATTTTAAAGTATAGAATTTTTATATAAATTGCACAACTTCTATCGAATGAGAATAGATTTAAATAGTTAAATAAAATGAGTGGTACAGAAAGCTCATGTATTTACAGGTTTATTCTCGGACTTGTTTGATGTACACGAGTGGAGTTTACTATTTGTAACGGCCTGTCTTTTGAACATTTAATACATCCTCGGTATTTATGTGCCATTTACTAAGTGTCCGAAAGACAGGTTGTTTGGGGCGAAAAAAGAAGAAGACAGAACAGAATCTCCCAACACATGACGAGTAACATATAATATATATAAATCAAGTCTTTAGAAAAGGAAGAAATTTATTATAAACAATCATCAGTGTACGTTATCCTAGTATCAGCCTTGACAGTTATAACAGTCTGTCCTTACAAATCCTGATAAATTCAACGATCAATATAGTGGAAAAATAAGGAAATACATAGATACGTCTTGCATATCCAGCTCATCTCCTGAACTCCAAAGCATTTAAAGCTAATTTGGAAAATATGCTCGGTCTAAACCAAGCGTTAAAATAAAATCGCACCCTGATTAGTCTAGTTTACCAGCTTGAGAAAACTCAAGTAATGGGGTGAACGTATAATAATTTTGTGAGATGATGTCGCTGATGTGGAATAGGTTTTTTCCTCACCAGAACAACATTCATATACGAAGAAATGGAAACAAATCAGAACTATAATCCAAATAAGAATAAATGAGCGTAGACAGAAAAAATCCAAACTTAAGGAATAAACATAAATAATTAAACATCGAGAAAAACCTTAGTCACTTCTCGGTGTAATTAAGAAAGAAGTTAATTTAAAAATTGGAACCAGAGGAAAGAAAAGGGAAATTTCCAATATATGACTTGGAAAGTGCGCCCCTCTTATTGAAAGTATATCTCTAGAAATAGGTTCACCATCTTACTACACGTCTTGAGAACTCTAAGCTAGAGCACGTCAACCTTAACTAGAATCCGAGTAATTAACATCTCAATGCATAAACCGTATCAATCTAGAGTGGATGTGAATATATCTTAATTGGAGTAACCCCACATAACATGGCCTCTACTCGCGTTTTGCGTTTAGTCATTTCTGATCAAGGATAATAATGCTCAAAAAAGCGACACATCGTTTTATGGTGATGATACACCATTTGGAAAGCTGAACCTATAGTTAACAAGTCAACAAACAGGGATAATTAAATATGATTATACATGGAAATTAATTTCATATTCTTACTATCTCGTTGATTCCAAAGAAGTGTTATCCCTTAATTTATAATGAAGCCGACAAGTTGAGGTAGTGTTACCTCTAGGCATTGCCTTGATGAAATTTCTAACCTTCGAGATAAAATTGAGTTCATGCGTCGACGTTTAATGTTAAAAATATAACTAAATCCTTTCCATATAAGAGATATTGTTTACCGAACTAAATTTTCATAACCAAATTAAACTTTATTTTTAAAACCAAACTCGTGTTAGGGTTGCGCATTAAAATCTTAACCTTAAACCACTTTATCAAATGATTGATTAACTTTAAACAAAATTATTTTACTTCAATAACATTATTTAAAATGATCAATTAACTTTTAAAACAATGCTTAATTGTTTCATAAGCTTTATTGAAAATAAGTAGTTAGCTATGGACCTAATTCATTGCTTCAAAACAACACTATTTGAAAATATTAATTAATTTTAATCATCCTTGTTTAAATGATTAATTATTTTAAACTTTTATTATTAAAATAATTAATTAACCTTTAAAACCTCATTATTAAAATGGTCAATTAATCTTAATCTCTCTATTATTTAGATAATTAATTATCTTTAAAACATCATTATTAAAACGATTGATCGGTTTAAAACATCTTTATTAAAATAATTAATTGATTTTAAATCATTATTATTAAAACAACCAATTACATTTTAAACATTATTATTGCAATAATTTATGTATTTTAAACAATCTTTAATTAAAAAATTATTTATCTTTGTAAAAATCATGCACGACATTTAACAAAATACTTCAAAGGAGTTGATGTTTCCATTCAAACATTACATAAACTATGTATAGGGATAAATACAAAAGAAAATAATAACTCTATACATATTGAAAACATCAATTATCAAAAATTAATCTACTATCATATAATTCAATATCCAAATAATATAATAGCGGAACAAGAATACTGTGCTAAATAGATGTCATTTATATTTTATCTAACCAAATGATAGTAGAACAGGGTTTTACTCTGCTAAACAGATGTCAATTTCAATTTATTTAACAGAATAGTGTTTTGTTCAGCTAACAGATGACAAATATAACGTAAATAGCAGAATGGTGATTTATTGTGCTAAACATAGGTCATTGGGTTTCATATTCAATCGGGGTTACTTAAGGGTGGTTGCCAAGTAATCCCTTGGATTTAAAATAATCTTTAAAATAAGGTTTCTTTAACAATAAAACCATCTTTAAAAATAAAGTATTTTAAAACTTTCAAACTTATTAAATAATTAATTAACATGTAAACCTTTATGTTAATAATAATTAACCCTTTAATTACAAAATTAAACAATGATTAACTTTTAGTAATAGTTAACCTTTAAATAAATAATTAAACCGTGATTAATCATTCATTAATTATTAAATAAAAAATTTAAAATTTAAATATTAATTGATCTCAACTAAATCATAATTAAAATAATTAAATCATAATAAGTTTATTTAAATCTTAACTTACAATTAACTTGATCAGTAATTATTTAATAATTAAACCCCTTTATAAATAAATTATTTATAATTAAACTTTTATAATTTATTAAAATAATAATTAATCCTTAAATAATTAATTAAATAATAACTAACTTTTGAAATAATAATTAAATAATAACTAATCCTTTAATTAATTAATAACTAATGATTAATTTTATATTAACTAACTAATTATAAATAACTTAATTCATAATTAAGTACAAATTACCTTTACTAATAAGCGGTTAAGTACTAATTACCTTACTTAATTTATAAAATATACTTAATTTATAAAATAATGATTAAATACTTAAAGAAATAATTAAATAAAAGTAGTTACGTAATCATACTTAAAATAATTTTTGAAAACACTTTTCGAAAGATACTTAAGTGAAAACAATTTAAATTTGTAAAAAGTGTTCGTTTTTACAAACAACATTTATCGCGATTATGTGTTATACGACTTGAAAATCCTAAACTTATTTTACACTCTAAATTGCTTTCAAAACTTTATCTTTCATATTTAACTTTATTTTCATAAACTTGGATAAGGTTTTAAAAATTAGATGTGAGGTTTAAAAACTTTTCTAAAAATGAAGTGCGTAAATGAATAAGTAAATCAAGAGACATCAATGTTGCAGGTGGGAGATTTTTAAGTGCTAATTTCTTTAGCATACAACATAACATAGCCCAAATTATAACAACATGTGTACATAACAAAGTTCTCATAACCAAACAAAGACCATAACTTGTAAGTTATTCTAACTTTAACATTTATTTACAAGTATAAACAACATCACTTTCAATCATACACATACACATACAAATCAATATCTATCTAATTCAAACAAACATCAAACTTAGCAACTAAGTAGCGTGAAAATTAAGATTAAAAATGTTATGAAACATTATGAGCTTTACTCACCTTAGAGCAAACCAAAACTAACCAAGCTTACTAACTTTTGCAAATGACCTACAACTTTGATTTTCCTTAACAAAAATGGAGTTTTAGTAGCCTTAAAGGCTAAGGTAATTAGGCTATGATGGCTACAGGGTTCGACCTTGCTTGGAGGGTGGAGGTGAGGCCTTATTTTTGGAGTGGTGGAGTTGTAGAAGTGAAGGGGTAGCTTAAAACAGGTATTTATGAATTTAAAAGTGAAAAAAAAGACTTTTAACTTAAGAATTTTCTTTGGAGGCCACTGAAGTATTCATGAAGACATGAAGGAGGATTCAGAAAGTGAAAATGGAAAGATAAAATGAGAGAAAATCTATGGAAATTAGTTTTATATGAATTGCCTTAAGGTAACTACTAAACTATCCTTATGGTACATGACCTCTACTAAATTTATGCCACCTCACCACCCTTTCCTTCCCTCTATGTCACATCACAAGCAACCATTTTGTCACCTCCTAAGCAATATGCATTAATACACCTTGTACTTGTGTTTCCAAAAGTCATTCCATGCTTTAAACTTTTTTTCTAAATCTTCATATAATGTATAAAAGTCGCATCAACTTTATATATGCATAAGTATGTATATAAACCATAATATATCCTAACTAATATGTAATTATATGTATATATTTAACAAGATTTACACATTTCCGACAACTTTTAGCCAATTGAAATTCGAAAATTAGAAAAATGAATTCTTGTCATATTTTCACTTTTTCTTCGAACTGAATATTTTTGTAAATAGATTTGAAAAACTATTTCAACATCATTATTTACTATTTAATAAAAATTTATTTTAACTATAAAACCTTTTTGAATTTTTAAAATTAATTACCTTTGCACCAAAAGGCATAAGTACCAAATTGAAGTTTTGAAGAGAAATAAATGAAGTATATCAAAGGAAAACATAGAAAAAAAAGTAATGAAATAGCTTCATATCAAAGCAATAACACAAACATAGCGATTTATAGTAGTTCGGCATTATTTTCCGTAGAAAAATTTATTAATCACCTTGTAATCTGAATATAATAGGGATCATATGAAAATCTTTTGTTACAATAGAGTACCAATTCACCAACAGCGTAAAAGTCTCAAAAATGAACAACCAAGTCTATATTTATAGATGAAAATGATGAAATATCTCCATGAAGATTCGGCAGAAGGATCTCCAAAACCATATAGACCCATAAGAGGGATCGCGTGGCCCAAATCCCAAATAGTAGTGATCGGTACCGATCCTTCTTTGGAGGAATTTGGGGGTGCAATCCCTATAGTAGCTTCCGCATGTTGAAATATACTTAGCCTTCAAGTTTCATGACACTTGGGTAAGTAGAACTTAATTTATTGCTCGATCTTTGCTTCAATGTGGACTGTCTTCTGTTTTAAAAGACTCCTATTTAGGGAAGAGGGTCGATCCCTCTTATTTCATCTTTTTAAGGTGCCATCCATAGGATAGGGTCTCTAGGGTCCCCGCATCATAGTCACAAAATTCTACATTCATTGGACTTATGGATCTTGAGATGTTAATCATTTTCTTTTGAATTGTACTAGCTTCATGAAACATGCCGATCCCACTGTTGGAGGTTGATTATATCTGATCGCTTCTACATCTTTAACCATACTCCACACTTCGAGCATTCTGCATTGCATATCTCTTCATTATATGACATCCAGCTTTATATTACTCTCTGTACTCGACTCCTAGACCCTACAATTGTTGTTGTAGACATACTGGCCTTGATGACACTCGAATCTAACTTGTCCAATTAGTTGGAATATAACAGGGTCGAAATGCCGGATGACGCTGGCCTCCCAAAGTATGTCTTGTGCTGAATATGACATGCTTTGAATTGAAGCAGGTTGGGGCTATTAGAATCCATCCAGCTTTCTAAATAGTTGTTATCCTTCTGTCAAATCATTTTCCAAAAGCATTATATCTCTCTTCGACCGTCATGACGTTTGGTCAATTCCCAATAGTATAGATCTAGGATCACATTCTACCAGCTGATAGCTCGGTCCGGTCATACAAGACTAGTAAGCTTAGGCTATCTGATCCAGTATTGAACTTGAAAGCTTCAGGTTTGAATTCAATTTCTATCGATTTAAAATTTAAACCTTTAAAAAATACACTTGCACGTTCAGGTACATGTTCTGGTCGTTGGCTTCGGGATGCGCTTGTACGCTCACCGGTCGTCGCCTATTTCCATTGAGTTAAATGCGATTTCATTGCATTTAGTATATGTTCTTTGCATAATTTTTGTGCCCATGTTTAAAAGTACAAAAGCCCATATCCGATCTGGTCTTTTGTTTTCCATTTTATTACACTTATAGGGATTGACATTCTCCCAGCCGATCCCTCCCTCCTTTTTTCACACTTATATGAATCAGCATTCTCCTAGTTGATCCCTCCCTACTTTTTTACACCTATAGAGATCGGCCTTCTCCAAGCAGATCCCTCCCTCCATTTCTTCAAACACTTATAGGGATCAGCATTCTCCTAGCCGATCCCTCCCGCCTTTGTTTTCACCTCGTAGAGAATGAAGACGCAAGCCGAACCCTTGTCCCCATATACAAGCTAGCACTTTTTCCCTTCAACCTTCACTTATTCATCTCCTACCCCTTAAATTTTACTTTCTTACTTCCTTAATGCTCGGTCTTGAACCTTCCCCCATTAATTTGAAAACCCAACCCTTCCTTTTGAATCAAACACCATCTTCATCCATAAACCCGCCTTCCTATTTCACTTTAGATTGTCTTTAATCTTCAATTTGAATTGTAATCCAACACTTCTTCTCGAATAGCTCATTCTTCATATAGTTAGGTAGATTTTCTCATCTTTTAATTTTAATTTTAATTTTAAGATGAGAAGATGCGTTCTATTATGTTGATAGATGGGTTGGAGTTTGCCGTAGTGGAGAGTGATAGTAAAAATTATTTCGAGGAGATGAGAGGTATGATGGAGTAGGGTTCGGTAAAGTAGGAAAGAAGGAGGAAGAAAGGATCATTGGATAAGGGAGACGTAAAGATCAAATGGAATATTTAAGAGAACGGATGTGAATGTTGAAGGAAAATGGTCGGTTATTTGTTGCATGGAGGGGTCCGTAGTATGTGAAGGAAAGGGATGGTGTTTTTGTTGGTATGTTATAGACGGAGGGATCGGTCGTTATAAGGAAAAGGGATCGACATGAATAATTTGGAGATAGGGATCAATTATCTCTCTTTGGAAAAGGGATAGGCATATATAGAGGTCGGCTACAAGTGCTTGGCCGATCCTTAGCTTTGAATTGAACTTGAAAACCAATCAATGTGCTCTTGTTTGAACAAAAAGAACCAATCCCGTCCCAATAAACTTGAACTTACGAAAATGATGAACAACCGGATCGCACATCCAATATCGAACTCGAAATTGAACGACCAAACTCCTAGGACTTAGAACTTGTATATGAACTTAACAAACAAACTTTGATAAAGGATTGCATACTTCGATATGCTGATGATCAATTCCAAAGCTTACACAACTGATCTGTCTAGCTGCCAGTTGAGACGGTCATCATGACAGTCACTCTAGTCAGAATCTAAAGTCTCATCGTTTACTTTTTTCTTTTTTCTTTGAACTACTTATCTTTTCACTGCACAACATTGCACCATACTAGCGTACAATTACAACGAGGGGATAGGTAAATTTTACTAATCACGATTATCTACTGAGTTTAGTTGACATGGACTCCGGACATTCAGAGCGTCTACCTACAATGTCCTCCGGACAAACTTCACAGCATGGCAATCCTAGAGCCGAATCTAGTTCCATAACTATATTTGGCAGACCTTCACCTAATCGTCGAACCGAGTAACCGGAAGTTTCCAGCCATCAATCGACCTTTTCTTTGTTGTTCCTATCCTTCTGGGGGGAGATATAAGCGAAGCCCTTGAAGCCGTAGAGGGTGTCATATTTTTAGATAATCCGACGGACTCCCAAGCCTCTAGGATCGGCCTGGCCGCTCTCGCAGAGTATGCTCTAGACATGAGATTCCATTTGAAGATGTTTTGATTCCTTCAGTGAACGACAATGCTCATTTCCCTCAGAGGGGTTACAACATGAAACAAGTTCATGTGCTAGGATGGACGCGCGTTGCCCTTGAATTCTTTTATCTGGGAGATTCTAAAATATCTTGGAATAGCTCCCACTCAACTATACCTTAGTAGCTATGCCTTTCTTCATGGCACTTTCTTGCTATTCATAAACATTCTGTTTTGCCTGCCATCTCCTAAAGACACCAGGTTTATTTACAACTTCAAACAATGGATAGGAAGACTTTCCTAGACATTCCTTGGGCCTTCGCTCGATTGTCAAGTATTAACTAATGCTTGGAACAAACTAAGCCTCTTTAAACATGAATGGCTCTATGTCTGGTGTCCGCTTGGCTTCGCGGGACAAAGTACGTAACTGTTATCTTCACTTTACTCTCAAATTGTTTAGTCCAAGTGATATCCTAAACCAAGTAATATTTTCAAAATCTACAGGTGTCCATCTACGTCCAGAGGCGATAGTTTGTCAAGGGCAATTTGTACAATTTGTGCCACTCTGATTGAAGATAGGACATTAGATTCCTTGTAACTGATGAATGGCTATCTCTACTTAGGCTGCTAGAAGAAGGTCCCAACATTGGGCTTCCATGAAGCGCTATGTAACCAATAAATGTTGTAGAACATGAAGGAGATGCTAATAACCCTATCATGCCCTCGGTCATAGGGTCTCAGGTGGATGCCAAAGAGAGTAAAATTAGCGGTGCCAAAGTCAACAAGCCTGGCGATACTAACGCAGGTCTAGGAAATGTGCCCGTGGTCGAACTGTCATAAGGCACAGAACTACACATGCCAACAAGGAGAAGAAAAAAGCTTGCATATAAACTCCACAGGGAAAAAACTGCTAAAGAGCATGAGTTTATTATAACTTCCATCGACGAAGAGTCTTCCTCTCAACATTTAGAAACTTCGACGGAAGGGTTCTTGAACCTTCCGATCTATGATAACATCGTGACTTTTGACTTCCCTAAAATAAGTATTGGAGGGCTCAATTCTCCTACTAGAAGTGGCGATAGCATTCTTTCTACCAATAAAGGGGAGAAAACTTCAATGAGCAAGGCTGCAACAACTGGCCCGTCAAGGAGACACTAGGACACTCGCAATCATGCACACTTAACCGCCTAATTTTCACCGCTTTTATTCAATTATATACTTTTGTTTGGTTTGTAGGTGCAATGTCCCAATCTCGTGCTTTCAACATTTGAGAGGCTCCTCGACATAGTATGGCTCCAACCGTGGTTCAGAATCGGGTAGGCGCAAAGAGAGAGATGACGGCCGGGAAAGAAATCGTCGTTCGAGGGAATTTTCATCGTCTAAACATAAGTCCTAGTCTTTTTAGTCTCATAAGGACATTCAGCATAATCTTCCTATATACAGTGGCAATCAGACTTCTTTTCATGGTCCGCAAGTTGTTGTACCACCTGAGCAATATTCTGGTTCATATAGCTCTAGACAGTCCCGTGATCGAAGGTTGAACAAACACCCAATCGTCACTTTTGATCCATCTTTTCCAACTACGGCTCCTAAGGCTTCTACGGTGGAAAAATTAGCCGAATTTAAGGTCAATTTTTGAAACTTTTCGACGGTCTTAAGTTCCTTCCATCCATACAATCCAGGGAATGCTAAAGCGAGTTATTTTCGGTACATCAACAATGTTTTTATGCAGCATGAATCATTCCAACATCAAGTCGAAAAGATCTCCGAGGTGTCTATCGAGAGACAATATCAAATCGATCGCCTCAAGCTAGAGGCGAACCATGATAAAGATATAATCAAACATTAAGACAATAAGACTCGGGGTTGACAGCGAAGCTAACCGAGGTAAAAAAATTGCCAACGAAATATCTGAGGTGGTGAGTCATCTAAAAGCTGCCCACAAAAAGGAACTTGATGTTGCTCTCAACCGCAATGGTGTGCTTGATTTGGAAAAAGATGCTTTGTAAAAGGAGAAAAATATTTTGGTCTGCCGCATTGCGAAGCTTGAAAAACTCCTTAAAAAGAGAGGGAAAAGAAAAATCGATGCTCAGGAGGAGTCGCAAAGATATTGCGAAGAGGCTGTTGAAGCCTGGGGATTGAAAATTTAGCTTGACGAGAAACTCGCTCAAATTAAAGTCCTCAAGGAAGAGGCGAGGGAAGCAGTTCACAATGAGATTAGAGAACAGATCGAGGCCTGATTAGAAGATGCCAAAGAAGTCAGTTGAAAAAAAAATTAAGGACATGTTTGATCCGTTGATCATTGAATATAACATTAAATTCCTTATCCATTACGATCTGAGTTTTCATGGAAAGGGCTACATTGAGTCACTAGCCGAGGCATGAAATTGCATTGTCAGTATGAAAAAGAAATCCCTCGGCGAAGCTAATTAAGATGAAGAGAAGCTAGCGCGGAAGATTCTTCATGGGGATGAATCTTTAGACCTCATTGCCGAAAGACTCCAATACTTTGACGTCCTAACACCCTCCGGCAAAGGTAAAAACACCGTTGAGTCTTCGAAGTCCAATCCCAAAGGCCCCTTCCCTTCTCAAGTAGCTGGAGCATTAGTTTCTTTTAGCCTGGGACATGATCTAAGCTAAGATCCAGACTGGCCCGGTCATCAGTCTTAGGTGCTGAATCCTATTCTACAGGGGAGCACTCCAATGACAAATGAGAGTCAATTAGATGCAGGTATCACGCTATTCTCCATTTGTTGAGAGATTTTTTACCTCATGCCCAATATTCATAGGCTTATCTTTTTGTTTTTGCGATTCTATGGGTCTTCTGAGTCCTAGGCAGACTCCAAGAAACGATGCATCCATGGAGCAATGATCAAAATCTACTAAAATTGCCACGGAAATCGATATTCCAGGGCCCGGTACTTAAATTATCGGAGCATTTGATGATGAAAAAATGATGAGCCGCCATTGCCAGATGAATCGACTCATGTTGTAATAACTAGCACCATCGAACACACCTATGAGCTTGCTTAAAAGAATGCATCAAGAGAGTAGAGTCGCTAAAGAAAAAGGCTAAAGCTGAACCTGTCGATGCACACATTGACGATCCAAATCTCATTACATTACAAGTCATTCCACATGGCAGGTTTGTTCCCCAAGAACTCCCACCAACCTCTGAAATCTCTCCTGCTAAGGATGACAAATGATCAAGGAAATTGACAAGTAGAAGTTCGGGTGGTGGCACTCCTAAGAAGTCCAAAAAGTAGAAAGGGCAGAAGAAATAGTCATCACTCCGGCTTAGTTTGTATATAGTTTGCATAGCTGTTTTTCTCTTTTATTGGCCATGATTGTGAGGGCAAAGCCCCTGTTTTGAATAAATTTTGTATCATAATCTTGAAGTTTAAGACTCAAATAAAAGTTCTTTATTTTCAGTTAAATTATTATATGAATTTTGTCTGCATAGTCAAGTTATTACTTTTCCGTTCAATAGACCGTTGATTTCGATGGTAGTCTGCTAATCTTATCCTAAGGCCTCCATGTGGTCATGGTCGGGTCGAGCCCTAATGTTACACTGTTGGATCTAGCGGTTTGAGCGATTATACTTCTACCCAAAGTTCCAAGTTAGTGGATTTAGTTTGTGGATGGTCAAACTCTTTCCTTACCAAATTTATACTCCTCCGGTCGGCTTTAGGCTAAAGTTTACAGAAAAGTGGGTAGTTGAACCGCCCTCATCTATTTGTTTATACTCATATCCACATTTTGGGGTTAAGATATAGTTAGTGGGTGATCTGATCACATCCATTCATGTATATATGCTGGTCCATGCTCTAAGGACTTAGGGTTATTTCAAGAAATGGTCGGACCATACTTTCCTTAATTAGTTTATTTCCCTAATGTCCAGGGTTTAACTTAGTGAACGATCAGTCGTATCACGATCGTTTTTGATTCAAATTCGACCCATCACTTGATAGGAATAATTTGGTTATCGGATGGATGAGTCACATCCATTCCTCTTATGTATTCCATCCATTGGGATGTGAGCGAGAATCGTCAAATGAATGGTCGGACCATTCTCATTTTGTTTAGTTCAATCGTAAACTTATGTAATCGGTTGGATCCAAACTCTGGGAACTTGTTCGGACATATCAATATTAGTTAATCAGGTGTCATAACTTACATGTAGTGTTATAGCAATCACAAATATGAGGGAAGTTTCAAACTTTATTTACAAACAGAAAGAAATGACATAATCTGTCTTATTACATATCTAGATAATCAAATGCTAAAGGAAGTTCGAAAATTGAATACAACTGAATGAAACTAAACTAAGTGAAATAGCACTGTAAATGCTCGTTATTTCATGCCCTTGGGAGTGTGGTGCCATCGACAGTCACTAGTTTGAATGCTCCCTCTCCAAGCCTCTGTTTAATGACATATGGTTCTTCCCAATTAGGATTCATATGCGATTGGGCAGGAAAAACCCGTTTTAAGACCAGATCACTGATTTCAAAAGTTCTAGGTTGGACTTTAGTATTATCGTATCTGGCAAATCGGTGTCGGCATGCATCTGCTTTCAAATCAGCTTCTTTATGCTTCTCATCTACAAAATCTAGAGATTACAAGAGGAGATTTATGTTCATTTAGGATCGTAGTAGGTTATTCGATGAGAAGGGACTTCAAGTTCAACGGGAATTATGCTTCAGAGCCATAAGCAAGAGAAAATGGAGTATAGCCAATCGTGAACTTGTCGGTTGTCCTATAAGCTCATAGTGCTCTCGAGAGTTCATCCATTCTCTTGCCTCTAGCCTTTTCCAAAAGCTTCTTCAGAACGGACTTTTTGATTTTGTTCACAGTTTCAACAAGTCCATTTGCATAAAGTTGAGCAACTACTGTAATTCTCTTTTTAATATGATGCTGACGGTAGAAGTATTTTAATTTAGCGCCATTAGATTAAGTCCCAGTATCAGCTACAATCGTTCATGGAAGACCATAAGGAAAGATAATGTTCTGGACAACGAAGTTGATTACTTTCTTTGTCATGATCATAGCTAAAGGTTCTAATTCGGCCCATTTAGAGAAGTAATCAACTGCGATGATGGCGTACTTCACACCATCTTTAGAGATTGGTAAGAAACTGATAATATCTGTGCCCTATACGGAAAACGGCCATGGGCTGGCCATTTTTCCTATTTCCATCGGTGGGGTACCCGGAACTTTTGCATAATCAACAACATCTTGATAGATAGTAGACCAAAAATACCCATAACGAAGTATTTTCTTTGCTATGGTTTGGCCCTAGTGTGATCGCCACATTCCCCTTCATGAACTTTCTTTAGGACTCTTTTATTTCATCATGAGCGATACACCAAAGCAGAAGGATGAAAAAACCCTTTCCATACATAACTCCTTTCTAAATAATATATCGTGAAGCTTTGCGAAGAACTTGTTATTTTTAGATATTAGAGTCAGCCACGACTCCTTCTTAGGCTCCTTCTCTAACACCCAATCGATTTCCATCAGGATTACGCTCAACGCATTTAGTACTTCTACTAGGACCAAGCCCACACATGTCGGAGTAAGTCGAAGCAAACACGTTAAGATTTGTTTGGAGAAAAGCAGCAAGTTCCATCATCATCAGAGGGCTGAGATGTGATCCGATTTTTAGGACCCGTGTTGAGTCGTCATAGCTGACCATGATGTCAATCATCAGCTCCCGCCTTAGACTCTTTGGGCTCATCTTTGTTATCCTTCAAATATGTCTCTATAAAACCGACAATGGCGCTCGAGCCACGTCCTGGGCGTTGGTTGTCTATCTTCACTGACTTGGGTGCGGAGAGACATGTCCACACCCTTACCTTCCCCTTTCATCGAACTATTTGTATCAAAATTGGGCACAACACTCTTCTGATGTGTTTGAAGAGATAAAATGAAGAAAGTAAATGTAAAATGAGGTAGATCTAACAAACATACCAATTAACAGACAAAAAATGTAGAAAACACACAAATTTAGAGTGGTTCAGCGTACTGCCTATGTCCACTATGAAATGATTGATGTTTATTGAATTTGACTTGCTGGTAACAGGAGATTACAACAGTACGACTGAAGTTTAATAGTGATTTCGGCAGAGTATCAGCGTAGAGAAGCCAAAAGTTCTTTTTCTAGTGGCATTGGACTGCTATTTATAGATGTAGGCTGGAAAAATCAGACTTAGATCTCCGAAATCTCCTTCTCACACGTGGGCGGGCCCACGTGATCAATCCGAGGTAGATTGGGATTGATCCCTGATCGATATGCATACATTTTGCATCAATCAAAAACACCTACATTTCTCTTAAGATAGATCAAGGACATTCTTGAGGTGGTATGCAAGCTACTGTGAAAATTTAGTAGCATTTGGATTTGTAGATTTTGAGTTATGATCGATCCAAGTTTGTATTTACAAAACACTACCGAGTTCGTATCGATACAATTCGTATCGATGGCTTCGTATCGATGCTAGCTCGTATCGATCAGGTGACATTGCGCTATATTCTAGGATCAATCTACTTTTCATGCCGAGTGACCGAGTCTTCCACTTGAACAAGTTTTCTTCGTACTGATCTAGTGCAGCTCCTTTCATATCGCTCTTTTGCACTTCATTTCGTGTCGATGTTTCGTGCTCCACTTCGTATCGGTGGTGTGTAGGTAATTCGTATCGATGTTATTGGTCTCATTTCATTTCAATATTTGGAGTTGTTTCTTATCGATGTTGCCTGACTCCTTTCGTATCGATCATCGAGTAGTTGGTTTCGTATCTATTTTTTAGGTGTTGTTTTGTATTAATCAATGGTGGCACATTTTGTATCGATCGTTGATTGATCCACGCGAACTGTTTTAATGATCGGTAAAAATTGTGTATAGGTGGAAGCGATACGAAATATCTTCAGATGATGGATAGGAAATAGAGCAGGCATGATGGATACGAAGTGGAACTGGTATGATGGATACGGAATGGGGCAGAGATGATGGATACGAAATAGTGCAGACATGATGGATACGAAATGGATGTTAGTGATTTGATGGATACGAAATGGTGCAGACACGATGGGTACGAATGAGGTTGGTCTTCTTGGTTTTGATCGATCGATATCTTGAGCATACAAACTCCGATTGACTTGAAATTTAGAAGCTGGCTTTCATTTCTTTACTTGTCATGTCATGTCAATTGTAGTTAGGTCCGGACTTGGGAAAAATTTACCAGTATCCATAGTGAACCTGTGTATAACCGTTCTTCCAAATGAACTATCTTTGGTTTATGGTTAATTTCTTGGTGTCACGCCCTTGCCAAAAGGCGGGATAACATTTGCCCTCCAAAGTATGTCTTATATGAACATGACGTTCTTTGAAAAGTCGCAATCTTTAGTCTACAAAGTTCTGTCCGATTTGTTGAGTAGTCATTGCCTTTTCATCAAAAGATGTAACCTTTCATTGATTCCCGATAATATAAATACTGGATTGTTAACTGCCAACGATTATACAGTGCATTTTTGTAGCTGAGCATCGAGTGTTAGCAATTTGTTATTCTCTGTTGTAGTCATCACCAGGTGAGCATTTAATTCCTGTGAATTTTGAAAATTGAATGTTAGTCCATCACACATGCATGTATGTTGACCTGACTCCTGTTAACGTTTGCACGTTCACGATTCGTTGTCAATTTGTTTTTTAAACCAAGTTTCCTATCGATCCTCTTCTGGATCGATGTGAAATTCGATTTGTAATGACGCTTGATGGTCGTTCTAGAGTATCTCATTGTATCTATCCTCTCCTTGACCAATTTGAGAAGTTGGAAAATCATCTTCGTATCGATGGTGATCGATACGAATTAGTTGGCATTTTAAAATATTTTGTATCGACGAATATGAATATTTAGGAGCTTCAAAGTGATGGATACGAAGTTCCCACTTCATATCGATTAATCTCTGATGGATCCGAGTGGTTAAATCAAGCCTCGGCTTTGTGTTTCGTATCAATCGCTGGATGATTACGAATTGCTTCATCTCAAATAGACTGCAGATGGATACGAAAGAAACTTCAGACCGATGGTGTCAGAACTATTTCAATCGAGCACTGGATGCAAGTTGGCTATTTCGTATCGATTATATCACAGACCTCTTCAGCCGGTCATTTGCAATGGGAGACGAATCGTCATTTGTCTAGGATCGCGCTACATAAAAGCTTCTAATACTCAGCCATTTTTCTCACTTTCTCATTTTTTTTGCCTTTCATATATATTGCAAAGCTGAGATAAGGAGATTGCTCTTGCCTTTAGATAGAACTTAACTTCCAATCCCCGAACTAATCATTGAAAGTAGGTAATTAGACCATGAATTCATGTTGAAAGTGTTGA
Source organism: Allium cepa (assembly GCA_030765085.1). Classification (NCBI taxonomy): domain Eukaryota; kingdom Viridiplantae; phylum Streptophyta; class Magnoliopsida; order Asparagales; family Amaryllidaceae; genus Allium; species Allium cepa. Next base: position 203,919,212 of record CM060934.1, on the reverse strand, counting down.
GACTCAAAATTTAATGCCATTCCACTTGTATTCGCGGCCAAGTTTGATGAAGAGGAGGTCGGAGTGGGCTAAAGCAAGGTCGAGGAAGGAGGAAATGGTCCCAGCATTGCTTGAATTGATTGGAGAAGAAGAAGTCTAGATAGGTACGAAAGATGCATTCGAATTGTAATGATCCACAAATACGTACCCCTTTGAGACAACAATATTCTCCATCAGTCCAACTCAAATTGGATGGAAATACGATTCATTAAGGGTGAAGAAGAAAATGGTAGAATAAGAAGAGAAGACAAACACATAGAATCTTACAATCGCAATGGAACAATATATAATAGATAACAACTGATCTTTACATAAAAACAACTGTTACTGTTTTATACATTACACCATCAGAGTACAACACAATCAATAGAACAATACTGACAGTTATTTGCCCACACAAAGCAGAATATATAGCATACCATACATAGAGGAATATAAGTCAGATACGTGATATACGTCTCCGTCATCCAGCTCGTCTCCTAAGCTCCATGGCGTCCTATCCAGTATCTGAAATACTCGTTCTTACCAGGACATTATAATAACACCCGAGTCAGTCTGGAAAACCAGATTGAGAAAAACACACTCAATTGAATTATTAAGGTTCTCAAAATCCTTTGAAGTCAAAGGTATCTCATAAGACCATGCCACAAATAAATAAGTTAGGTTTTTACCTTACAATAATCAAAACATTTCTTATCAAAATCCTCTGACGTTATAATAGTGTCTAAGTACAAATACTTATTCAAATAGCAGAAATGCCTGTATGGCGCTTATTGGAGATTGGGTTTCCATACAAATGATAAAGCTACCGGGGTACTACCCGTTACAGTACCTGGACTAGATCAGCGTACAGAAGACCACTCCCGATCCTCTACAACACAAGACCGGAGCTACCCCTTACTAGATAGTCGAATAAGATCACCCTGCGGTTAGGATCAGCAACCACCCACACAGCCGAAAAAGGGATTCTAGACAGGGATGACTTTACCCTACTAAGGTGCTACCCACTTAGCTTTACTGCACCTCCCTTGTTTTAGCCATTCCCGGTTGATGAGGCTTGAGGCAACGATACCTTTTTCGCACACATTCACTTAGAATGCTCATTGTCCTCCAATGACGATATACTGATAGCATTCATCCATACAAGTCTGTTCTTGGTCCAAACGGAACCGAAGGCACTACTCCTACTACATCCATTTTGGAATCATCCTCAGGATTAGTAGCAATTAGCCCTTGCACTTCACTACTCCATCTTCGACTCCAAGCTCTTGTCTTTCTTACGAAAACGTACTCATTGGATCGAAGTGGTTTTCAGATCACAAATCTGATCCCGGTCTCTTCGAAACAACGTTCGCTATTCTCGGTAACCCAACACCAGTTCTTTAGGCAATAAACAGATGAAAATAAGATTGGCGATCACCTCCTAACTGTAGGAAATGCGGAATACAGATCTTAAGGCTAGGATTAACACTAGAGGGGGTGAATAGTGTTTTAAGGAATTACTAAATCTTTTTGAGTTTTTGTTAATTTGAACACAAATGTATGCAATATTCAGACATAGATATGATCACAAAAACAAAAACAGATGCAGAAATATAGTAAAAGTAATAAAGGAAAGAACACATTAGATTTTATACTGGTTCGGAGTTACCCTACATCCAGTTCCGCATACAAGTACGAATTTACTTTCAAAAGCAATTGTACAATCACATGCTCGATTTCAAGGCCACGAGGTACACCACTCCAGATTCACAATCCCCTGGGTAGAGATACTTAATTTCAAGGGCATCAAGTTCACCCAACTGATTTCCTAGGCTATAATCACACCTTTTCTAACTTGGTTGATTTCTAAGGCCACAATCACACATTTTATCACTTGATTGATTTCCACGGCTACAATCACACCTTTTCTCGCTTAATTGACTACAAAGAAGTCTATTGCTCTGAATAGCAATCTTGTTGAGATAGTGATAGAGAATCAAACCAAAAATGATCTAGTTAGATTCAATGTTGATTTGGAAGAGTATGGTAAGAATGTGTATAAAGAAATGTGGAAGAAGAATAGGAATGAAATCAGAGAAAATATGAATGAAAATTCATTTAAAACAGCCCCTATTTATAATAGAACAACAGCCATGTCCATTCGTGAAAGGATATGACGAATAGACACTTCCTTTGAAATTCAAAATTTTGAAATAAACTGCTTCCATGTCGACATAGTGTACTTGAGGATGTCGACATGCTAAGGAAATTTTGATAATTTGCTTTTCTTTGAAAATAACTTCTATCTTGTATTAAAACTATTTTAAACTTTATAAATATACTTAACTGTAGTTAAAATATATAAGTAAATATAGAGAATAATATTTTGGTATATGTATAAAATTTCACTATAATTTTATATTTAAATTTAAGTATAAATATTAAAAGTTAAATATGTTATTATTAAAAGATAGTTTAAAACTAAGGATAATTTGATTTTGGAAATAAAGATTATTTTGAGGCTAAAAGTATTTAAAACCAAGATAGATGTTTTTAATTCTTTTAAAAGGAAGGTTTTGAAATCATTTTGAAAACGAGATATAATTTTGTAAAAACATTTCATTAAAAGTTAGCGGATACAAAACAATGTTCCACTAGATTTTTCGTAGGTGCCATTCTACTTAGGGTTCCATCCCTTTCACGGGCTCAAAGTGGATTTCATTCCATGAATAAATTGGATTTTAAGATGCCAGTGCTTTTCTATGAGTTTTAAAAAAAATCCTAATTAAATTACATATTATTGGAATCTTGAACTCTTGATACTCAAGAGTCTTCAATCTTGATATCTTGAATCTCTATATTGTATGGTCTTCATTCTTGGTACCTGCATGGTTAAATCATGCATATACATATATATCTGAACTATAATGTTAGTATTTATATTTTATAATCTTATTCTAAGGTTGTTGTCATCAAAACCATCATCTCAAGGACTAGCAATCTCCCCCTTTTTGATGATGACAACCTTTATTTATAAACTATTACTTCTATCCTAATAACTCCCCCTAAAACTAATAAACTCCCCCTTAATCTATGCCTAACTACCGTATTTTATATTTCTCCCTCTTTGTGATCAACAAAAACTAACTCAAAACTATATAACTCCAAACTATATAACTCCCCCTCATTCTTGTACTAAAGTACCTTCATTGATAAACTATATAATGGAGTATATAATAGATATATTAAGAGATAATGACATTGGTAGATATAATAATTAATCAAATATCGTATAAATATCAATGCATATTTATACATGTTTTGCACACTAAATATCAATCCAAACCAAAGAAAATCAAAACAAATTAAATCAATTCAAGCAATCAATTAAAATCAAACAAAGCAATCAAATAAACATTACGAGGTACTTCCACCCATCCTTCTTCTCCAAATATAGGGTCTGCTTTAAAGGCATCCCAATTTTCATTATCATTAGTGAGAGAAACATGAGGATGTGCTTCGTTATCATCCTAGTGTAGGGAATAAAACATCCATCGTATCACATTGAAATGCTTTTCTTGCTCCTTGATCATCTGCATTTAACTCAACTCTAAGTGTTGCTGGTTACAAAGAATGAACAAGAGAATATTCTTGAAAGAATTAAGAGCTTCTTCAAGATTCTCGGTTAAATTATGAATTGGATTGGCCATAATTGAGTTTGTGAGAAGAATTAGAGATAAAATAGATAAGAGATAATTCTAAGTGATGAATTCTGGAAGAAATAGGTATTTATAGGTGTAGAAATTCGTTTGAAATGAATAGGCATAAGGTAGTTATTCAAATTTCAAATTTAAAATGAAGTGTCATTTCTGACCAGTACATGTCGACATGGTCAAAGGGGGATGTCGACATGGTCCAGTGAATTTTGATAGCTTATTTTGATTTTGTGAATAATTGTGTGTATATATATATTTTTATATAATATACTAACATTTATTCTGGAGATAAGATAAGCTAGATAACAGAAAGGAAATTCAATTTCATGGCATAACAGAATGATACAACGATTAATCATAAAGAACTACATGAACATTCAAATCAAAACAAACCGAACTATTACAACATGAAATGAAAAGATAGAACTAGTTAGAGGATGGCGAAGATGAAGATAATCCAAGCTTCTTGCTGACTTTGGAGAAAAACTTTTTCATCTTCGATGGCATTTTATCCAATTTCTTACTAACGGACCGTTTAAGATCCATTGATTCTCGACAATAGTCTTTTGATTTTTGAGAAGGGTTTTGTTGGTTGGATTGGAAGGATAGTCAACGCTTTCAAAAGAGGTTTCATCTTCTTCTTCTATTTCCATTTCATCACTTTCTTCTTCTTCCTCTTCCTCCTCTTCCATCTCCTCATGAGACAAACGCTCTTCCTTTCCCGCAAGAGTCTCATAAGGTTGAAAAACAAATGGAATTTTCATAAGAGAAATATTTGAGTGATTAAAAACTTCTCTTGAAACAAATTCTTCTCCTTTGAAATCTATTCCAAAATAGTTAAAAATCCGAGTGAGATAGATTCCATGATACAAAGTGTTTTCTCCCATTTCAAGATTTTTGTGACGAAGTTCATCCATAATAACTTGAGCCCAATTAATATCATAATTTCCAAAAATAGCAAAAAGTGATTTGCAAACTTTTGAAGTTGGATTGTTAAAGTTCCCTGATCTTGGGGTCAAAGTATGTTGCAAAAGAAGATGAACAATTCTAGCTTTTGGTCGAAAGTTTCGATTTTTGAATTCAAAATCATCATTTCCTTCGAAAATGTGATGAAATGTCTAACGATCATTTTCATTGATATTAAAACTAGAAAGATCCATTTCCATGCTTTTGCAATTGAGAAATGGTACCCAAAAGATCACAATTTAAAATGATTCGAGTGCCTTTGACACTACTCCAAATCTCGTCATCATTTCCATTATAAAATCAACGGTTTAAATTTGCATAGAAAATTTAAACAAGACTTGGATAATAAACAAAATCATTTTGAGAAGCATCAACAAGACTAAGGACTTGATTGTTTGCAAAAAGAGAATCAATTTCATAAGAAGAAAAATCTTGAAATAAAGAAAACCTTCCGGGATGAACTTTTCCATAGTTAGCATAATTGATGTATGCTTTTATGGCCTCCGGATCATTGAAGAGTTGCTCTTTTATCTTTATGGAAATTCTCATTGTGGAGGGGTTGCTTGAAGAAGCCATTAGAGTAGAGAGTTGAGAGCTTGATGTTTTGAAGAGAGAGTTTGAATTTGAAAATGAATGTGAAAAGATGTGATAAAAGATAGTGAACAAATAGATTCTCAATGGACATATTCTCTGCTCAAAAGATAGTTTTTCAAAGAATTGAATGAAGTGAAAAGGTGGAGGGAAATTCTCCATTTGAATTCAATTTTGAATTTCAAATTCTGTACCCACGTCGACATCATGGGAGGGACCATGTCGACATGAGCCTTTGATTTTCCATAATTATTTTTCTTAAGTATTCTAATATACATACATACATACATGCATATATATTATTTTTAATGTCTATATATATATCTGGAATATTACTAGAATTATGTATATTCTAAAAAATATTATGATACTATTAAAATTAAAAATAAATAATAATAATAATAAAATAATAAAAAATAAAATTTTAAAATTCAACAACACACCAATTCAAAATCACTCAATCAAGCATCCAATTCTAAGCATGCAATTTCAACGAATTGTATTGTAAATGTGTACCTTTTTCTGAGTCTGTTTCTCTGAATTCGTCAGAGTCGTGAACTGCCGTTAAACACATATTTGAATTATCTGTCTTTTGATCATCATCTCTTGAGGATGAGTCTGAGTCGACTAGAGTAGCGGTAGATGCACGTTTTTGTTTCTTTACGGAATCATTCTTTATAGGAAGATTTTGCCTATCTGGATACGAACAGTCTCTTTTGATATGGCCTAGTTCGTCACAGTTGAAACATTTGATATTGTTTGGCACTACATTCTGATTTCCAGAGTTCTTATAGTTTTTTCTCTTGAGATTATTCATCTTTTTGTATTTTAGAAGTTTCCAAAAATTCTTGGTCATACGGGCTATCTCTCCATCATTATCGCTGTTTGAGTCTGATCCATCGGTCAATGCATTGAATGCCATTGATTTCGTTCAGATGCTTTGCTTTCTTTTCTCTCAATCATTTGGACTTCAAACGACATTAGATTTCCAATTAATTCTTCTATCTTTAAAGTACTGATGCATTTGCCTCTTCGATCACAAGTGTCTTTTGATTCTAATCTGGAGTTAGAGAATTTAAGATTTTTCTGACTTGATCTTCTTTCGAAAATTCCTTTCTCAAGGATATTAGAGAATGCACAATGTTCTAAAATCTACTAGACATATCAGAAATGGACCATTTAGAATTCATTTTAAATAATTGAAACTGGTTTGTGAGCATGGAAATTTTGGTCTGTTTAACTTTGTTTGTTCCTTCATGAGTAATTTGCAAAGTTTTCCAAATTCCATATGCAGACTTACAAACTAACACTCTATTAAATTCATTTCTATCAAATGAAAAAAACATAATATCCATAGCTTTAGAGTTATTTTGTGCAACGGTCTTTTTCTCAGCAGTCCACTATGCAAAATTAGTTGTGGGTTCAAAATATTCAATCTGTATGACATTCCAAGTGTCTACCAATACGCATGGTTAGTGCCATTGAAAAGTGGCGGTTTGACAGTAGACTGACCTTCTACAAATGAACTAGTGACAGGGATTATAGAACCAGTGTTGGTAGTGTTAACAGTACCAGTGTTGGTAGCCATTTTGAAAAATTTTCAAAATTCAGATTATGAAAACTTTGATAATCTTGCTTCAATTCCAAACGTGAGAAATGCGGAATACGGATCTTAATCCTAGGATTAACACTAGAGGGGGTGAATAGTGTTTTAAGGAATTACTAAATCTTTTGAGTTTTTGTTAATTTGAACACAAATGTATGTAATATGCAGACACAGATATGATCACAGAAACAATTACAGATGCAGAAATAAAGTAAAAGCAATAAAGGAAAGAATACACCAGATTTTATACTGGTTCGGAGTTACCTTACATCCAGTCCCGCACACAAGTGCGGATTTCCTTTCAAAAGAAATTGTACAATTACACCCTCGATTTCAAGGCCACGAGGTACACCACTCTTGATTCATAATCCTTTGGGTAGAGACACTTGATTTTAGGGGCAACAAGTTCACCGAATAGATTTGTTAGGATACAATCGCACCTTTTCTAACTTGATTGATTTCCAAGACCGCAATCACAACTTTTCTCACTTGATTGATTCCTAAGGCTACAATCACACCTTTTCTCGCTTAATTGATTACAAAGAAGTCTATAACTCTGAATAGTACCGAGATCTTGTTGAGATGGTGATAGAGGTTCAAACTAGAAATGATCTAGTTAGATTCAATGTTGATTTCGGCAGAGTAATGGCGAGAATGTGTATAAAGAAACAGAAAGAAGAAGAGTAGTGAAATCAAAGAAAATATGAATGAAAATTTGTTTAAAACTGCCCATATTTATAGTAGAACAACAGCCATGTCCATTCGTGAAAGGATATGACGAATAAACACTTCATTTTGAACTCAAAATTTTGAAATAAACTGCTACCATGTCGACATGGGGTACCTGAGGATGTTGACATGCCTAAGGAAATTTTGGTAATTTTCTTTTCTTTGAAAATAACTTCTATCTTGTATTAAAACAATTTTAAACTTTATAAATATACTTAACTATAGTTAAAATACATAAGTAAATACAGAGAATAACAATTTGGTGTGTATGTATATATATAATTTCACTATAATTTTATATTTAAATCTAAGTATAAATATTAAAAGTTAAATATATTATTATTAAAAGATAGTTTAAAACTAAGGATAATTTGATTTTGAAAATAAAGATTACATTAGGCTAAAAGTATTTAAAACCAGGATAGATGTTTTTGATTCTTTTAAAAGGAAGGTTTTGAAATCATTTTGAAAGCAAGATATAATTTTGTAAAAAACATTTCAATAAAAGTTAGCGGATATAAAACAATATTCCACTAGATTTTTCGTAGGTTCGATCCTACTTAGGGTTCCATCCCTTTCACAGGCTCGTAGTGGATTCCATTCCACGTATAAATTGGATTTTAAGATGTCAGTGCTTTTCTATGAGTTTTAAAAAAATTCCTAATTAAATTACATATTATTGAAATCTTGAACTCTTGATAATCATGATACTCATGAGTCTTCAATCTTGATATCTTGAATCTCCATATTGTACAGTCTTCATTATTGGTACCTACATGGTTAAATCCTGCATACACATATATATCTAAACTATAATATTAGTATTTATATTTTATAATCTTATTCTAAGGTTGTTGTCATCAAAACCATCATCTCAAGGACTATGCTAACCGTTAGTGGACGGATTTCCTTATAAACATCCTAGAAGATAGAACGAGTTTATACGTACAGTATAGCACCTTAAATGGCAAATGTACCATATAATTCCCATTCTTCTCCTAGATATTTCCAAAATTATATTTGGGTCCAGATTTTGATTGTCGATTATTTAACTATCAAATAAACAATCATTCAATCAAATACTTTTTTTCCCGGAAAATGTCAAGCCATATTAAATTCAATTTTAAATAAATCAAATCACTTTATCCAGACTATACACTTAAAATATTTAAAATAAGCTACTTAAATTCCTTATTCAAAATAATACGTATGAAATTCTATAATAATTTTCCAAGTAAAAAGTTAGCCAAAAACTACTTTTAAAATAAAGCTATTATATAAAATATAACTATTTAATAATTATCCTTTTAAATCATAATACTAATTTACCCCTTTAAAATAACTAAACGCTATAATTAACCTTACTAGTTTTTACTTCAATTTTTTTTTAAAATAATTAAATAATAAATTTTTATAAAAACATCTTTAGAATTTCAAATTTGTACTTAAGAACCTTTCTTTGAAAATATACTTAGCTTTTCATAAATATACACTTTCCACTCCAATATAGCATGTCTAATCATTTATAAATCCTTCTTGATTTATCTCTAGTTTAATTTATGTTCCAATCCCCTAAATTTCCTCTCACAATTTAAAAATAAAACCACTATTTATTTTTTTAACAAATTACCATCTCCTTATAAATTCCCATCGTGAATTTATAATTTCAAATCATCCACTGATAAATATTCACAATATTTATAAACCCAGTTTATAAATTCCATAGTCTCATTCTCCTTTTAATCGCAGTTTCAAAACACTTAATAGATTCCCAAATCGATTTTCTGAACCTAATTCCATTTTGAAATTTATTTCTTAGTTAACCCAAATTAACCCAAACCCCTAATTTTAAATTCACTCCCCTTTTCTGATTTAAAATCTTATTTAAATCTGAACATCAATTTCATACTTTATTTCAAAATTCCCCTTTTATTTCTCCCAAACCATTTAAATCTTACATTTAAAAATATATTCCTTTTGTACATAAAAACAATATTGCTTAAGTCCTTATCTTTAAAACCCCTTTAATTCGCATCTATCCAAAATCTCTATTTTGCCATACTTGGAATTTATTTAATAGGATTTTAAAAATCAAACTTTCTACTTTTTCCCCAAATTCATGCTTTTATTTTTATCCAACCTCACTATAAATACTTTACTTATAAATTCCCTTTTCATTTTCCTTCAAAAATCCCAATATTTATATTTTTTGATATTTTAAGATGCCAAAAATATATCCAACAATATCATAACATCCATAAATTTAATTTTCCAACATAATATATCACAGATTATGAAACATTTCATATATCACTGAAATGGAAATAAATTGAACGTTTTTTGAGGAATCCTGTAGGATCCCTCTAACCTGTCTCACTGCGTCCACCGATGTTAGTACAATATAAAAATACCAATCCCACTTTGAGAGGGATATCGCGGTATATATGGTCTTACGCTATTATGCGGGGCGCATAGGGTCTCACCCGCTATATAATCCAGGGATATCAATCCCTCCAATATGTATATACTATTATATATAATATCATCCAACATATAAATTATAAATTTGTCAATCAAGTCAGGCATGCAGTAATTTAAATTTGGCATTTAATTTTAAACAGGGTAATCCAAATGAGTGAGAAAATCTCTCCTTTATTTTTGTTTGCAATCCACTTCAATCTCGACTTAGTTTCACAATTTTCGACCTTATATAAACATTATATGGTTTATTAATATTTGAAATAATCGAACAGTCAATTATTATTTATTAATTTAATTTAAACCAATAATTTTACTTTTAAATTAATTTCCTATGATAAATAATTTTCTTAGTAACTACAAAAATTAAATAAGTTAATTAAACATGTTAATCACCAATACATTATTTTATAATTAGATAGTAAGTTTAAAACATGTATATTTCTTTTTTCTTCTTTCAGTAAAGAATAAAAAAAATTACTTTACTGTTCTTTCTTTTTTTCTTCCTTTTTGAATCAAAACATTTTAAAACTTCTGTAAAAAAATCTTCTTATTATATATATATATATATATATATATATATATATATATTCTTTATAATAAAATTAACTACCCCAAATTTCGATAAGCTTAAATAAATTATAGAAAATACCTAACTACCTCCACCGGTGAGCATCGTCTCGAGCTCGCGAAACCCTACTAGAGACGGCACGACGCACTCGAACATGATGACGCGACACCCCCAACGACACCTGCGACTCCGCATGCTCGCTGCAACAATGACCCCCTATGACAAGCATCGCCTCGCCATCATCAATCGCCGTACTCGACTCCTATGCGTGCACGTACGCAAACGTACAACCACCCAATCACGACCACTTCGAACGCGCCAGCCAAGATCCTACCTCCACGAATTAAACGGAGCCTCGCGATTTTAATTCGAATGGAGGCAAGCTCCGGCTATTGCTTATGAACGAGGGAGTACGAAGCATTTTTTTCAAAATCGAATTCGATTCGAATTTTCTGTTCCGCTATTTTTTTCTCTAGAGATTCGATTTGAAAGAAATGATGCATTGCCGATTTTAAAAATAAGAACAGCTCATGATTTTTATTTGAATTGATCTGGTTAGAGAAAAAAGGACGTGATTTTGAGTTTGAAGTGAAAGGTTGCGTAAAGAAGTCAGCTACAGCGATTTGAAAAAAGCAAAAGCTGATGTGAATGGAATTTTGACTAGCCAAACAATATATATTTTACTTAATTTAAATCATCTCGAAATCGTAACCTAAAATTTTGACCTCCCATCGAGGCATGCCGCTAGGCGTTTATAATGTTATACTCCTATTTCGAATGCAATGGAAAAGGTTCCGAGTCCTAATTCGATCGTATGGAGAAGACTGCTTTTTGGACCTAATTATCATATATAATTTCGGTATAAATTTCAGAGTATTTATATACCGTACAATCACATGATAACTCCAAAAGCTATGAAATTTGAAATCCGATAATGATACAATATTACGGATCCAAAGGAACTAGTTTCATTGAATTCTATGCCCCGAAAGGCTATTTTTAATATCAATTTAAATATATATTTTCAAAACTAAACAAATCACCGTTAAATTCAATTTTAACACTTTATTATCTTCAGTACTACCAATATAAATTTTATAAGCCTTCAAATTATTTTTAACATGCTTAAAACTCAAGATTCCATATCTTACCCAATTTACAGTTATTAAATTCTATAATTCAACCATCAAATAAATAGTTATATTTGAATCAAGTCAAAATTACCCTTTTAAATATTTAAAATCAATTAAATATTCGAATTTCAAATATCCAAAATTTCGGGTCATTACATTCCACCCACTTATAAGAATTTCATCCCCGAAATTGCTAGTTGAGAAGAATGGTTCCCTAAAAATATCGTTTTACTAAAGACACACTATCACTCTTATTAACTTTCCAAACTCATCCATAGATTCCAAATAATATTATCACCTCAATATTTGAACTGTAGTTTAAAACCAAATTTAAAACTATCATAATTTTCTTTAAAAAATTTCTAACTCCTTAAATTTTCGAATTTTTTTGCCAACCTCTCCTTTGAGCGGCTAGCTCGGAACAATTACAATACGCCACTACGGGCCCTAAATTTTCAAAAGAAAGCAAAAGCCAAGTGGCTCAAACAGATTAACCACAAATTTCATACGACAATTTAAATACATACCTTTTTGTCGGGCAATCAAATTTATCTTCTGAAATCAAAGCACCAATTTGCTTTTAATTACCTGCACCCTACTTACCAATGATATTCAATCACGTAATTCAAAATCATTTTATTCATTCCTTACAAAATTTTCAATATTTATTTCACTCAAGGCCGTATGATGTACATATATCATCCATATGCAATATCAAGTTCGATCGCTCAATAGATCAAACAATTTCACTTCCGAACTAGTATCGTTCACCCGACTTTCTAATGCGGACTTCGATTTGGTTCCTTGATCAAAAACTGTCATTCTTCTTGCGTAGCCACATATTATGATAGAGAATTTCAGGATCAATCGAAAATCCATATCCAGGGTTCGCCGTTGAAAATCGAGTGAAAATTCCCAACTCGGATCGACATAACTATCCCGAAATTCTGTGCCGAATCTGTATCAAATCATCACGCGAACAAAAATAATATACGTACACTTACATGTAAATTCCCAGTTGATTATTATTTATATAAATTTCTTTCTATTCACATTTATTTCAATTTCCATTCAGCTATTCACATTTACCCTCTTTTACAGCTTTCGATTTAATCATCTTTCAAATATTAACTTAGTATATTTCTAATACCAAATTCACTTAAGAATATCCCCATTTACCCTCTTAAGTTCAATATAAATGTTTTATACAACTCCTTATATTTATTTCCCTCCCTCTCACCATGAAAGTTTATATCCATTTTTATCCAGTTTACATTTTCAATTTCATTTGAATTCAATTTACCTTCCCTTCACTAATTCATTCCCCAATCAAACTTAATATTGAATTCTATTCACCTTATCTCAAACCATATTTAATTAACCATTTTTTTAAATTAGTTCCACATGCTAGTTTATTCATATCTCAATCAAATTTTATTTCCAAACCTTATATATTTAGTCCATTCGAACTAATCCTTCATCTTTGTGAGAAATGCGGCTTAAGAATCCTAAGGCTAGGATAAACACTAGAGGGAGGTGAATAGTGTTTATAAGAATTATTAAATCTTTTTGAGTTTTTGTTAATTTGAACACAAATGTATGCAATATTCAGACACAGATATGATCACAGAATCAAAGACAGATGAAATATAAAGTAAAAGGAGTAAAGGAAAGTACACACTGGATTTTATACTGGTTCGGAGTTACCCTACATCCAGTCCCACACACAAGTATGGATTTCCTTTCAAAAAAAATCTTTACAATTACACCCTCGATTTCAAGGCAACGAGCTACACCCTCCAGATTCACAATCCTCTAGATAGAGATACTTCATTGCCCGGGCAAAAAGTTCACCCAATTGATTTCCAAGTCTACAATCACACCTTATCTCGCTTGATTGATTTCAAAGGCCACAATCACACTTTTTCTCGTTTAATTGATTACAAAGAAGCCTATAACTCTGAATAGCACTGAGAATCATGTTGAGATAGTGACAGAGAATCAAACCATAGTTAGATTCAATGTTGATTTCGATAGAGTAATGGTAAGAATATGTATATAGAAATGTGGAAGAAGAAGAGGAGTGAAAAACTAGAAAATCTACATTGAAATTCGTTGAAAATAGGCCCTACTTATTGAAGAACAATAGCCATAGCTATTCGTGAAGAGATATGACGAATATACACTTCTTTTGAAATTTAAATTTTGAATTCAACTGACACTATGTCGACATAGGGTATGGGCATGTCGATATCCCTAGGGGTATTTGGGTGATTTGATTTTCTTTGAAAATAACTTCTATCTTATATTAAAACAATTTTAAACTTTATAAATATACTTGACTATAGTTAAAATACATTAGTAAATATATAGAATAATGTATACAAAATTTTACTATAATGTTATATTTAAATCTAAGTACAAATATTTAAAAGTTAAATATATTATTATTAAAGATTATTTTGGAGCTAAAAGTATTTGAAATCAGGATAGATGTTTTTGATGCTTTTAAAAGGAATATTTTGAATTCATTTTGAAAACAATATAATTTTGTAAAAACATTTGAATAAAAGATTAACGGATACAAAACAATGTTCCACTAGATTTTTCGTAGATTCCATCATACTTAGGGTTCCATTCCATTGACAGGCTCGAAGTGGATTCCATTCCTTGAATAAATTGGATTTTAAGATGCCAATGCTTTTCTAGGAGTTTTAACAAAATTTCTAATTAAATTACTTATTCTTGAATCTTGAACTCTTGATAATCTTGATTTCTTGATATTCTTGATACTCATGAGTCTTCATTCTTGATATCATGAATCTCTATATTGTACGGTCCTCATTCTTGATACCTGCATAGTTAAATCCTACATATACACATATTTCTAAACTATAATGTTAGTATTTATATTTTATAATCTATTCTAAGGTTGTTGTCATCAAAACCATCATCTCAAGGACTAGCAATCTCCTTCTTTTTTATAATAACAACCTTTGTTTATAAAATATTACTTATATCCTAATAACTCCCCCTAAAACTAAGAACTCCCTCATAATCTATGCCTATCTACCCTGTTTTATATTTCTCCCCCTTTGTCATCAACAAAAAACCATCCTAAAAGCATAAAACTATAAAACTCCCCCTTAAACTAATACTACAACAAAGTATAGTAAATGGAATGTAAAAGACATTAACGTAATTATATTATAATTATTCAATACATAAATATTTATAAGTATATTTCAACACACTTATCAAAACCAATCATGTTAGACAAGTCAAACAAATCAATCAAGTCAAACACGTCAAACAAATCAATCAAGTCAAACACTTATCAAAACCAATCATGTTAGACAAGTCAAACATTGTTTTGGGCCTGATTTTAACATGATTTTGTACTAATTTTACGACTAGATATTAACATGTAAATAATTGATTTTTTACCCAATTTTTATAGTATTTAATTATCATAAAAAAATAAGGAGAAAATATGTGTAAAGACACTTGGTATTATGCATGTAAAAAAAATGCTTTTATTAAAGAAAAAGTGTAATGACATATGTCATATTGCATGTATGTCACTTTCTATTCATATGACAAGTGTCATGTGATATGGCACAATCTTATTAATTTTAAAGACGTCTATAAATAGACCCCTATTCTAACATTCTAAATTCCTTCTATTAATTTCTTAAAAATATAAAATTAGTATCTTAAAGGAAATATAGTACGAGAAGTAAAAAATAACATTAGAATAGTTAAAATCACGAATGATGGTATGCTTTTCTACTTAGTATAGTTGTAATTAATTAGTAGTGCGATTTTATTTGAAAGAAAAAACATTTTAAAAGACCTTTTAAAAAAAATTAAACTGGTATATCGATATTTATACTATGGTGTGTCGATATATGGACCAAAATATCAAAACTTATAAAATAGATAAATTTTATACCTAACTAAATGCATAAATCTATATTCCTAAATGCAACAATAAAGATGAAATAATAGTAAAGCGTGCCAATTTTTGCACTCCATCTTTCTAATTTTTTGTTCTTCCATTGTCATGAACCACATATTTATATCCTTTAGAATTTGACGACGAGATCTGTTCTGTTGCGACAGGCTCATTTTTCTGATCAGCGTAGTATGTTCATTTGCTGAATTTGAAGACCGTATGAGAAAGATATAGATGATTTAGTAGATTGACCAACTTGGCACCAAAACTTTGAATTTGATTTTTGAATGAATGAACACTTCAACCACTATAAATAGGACCGACAGTCACCACTTTTCATAACTTTCTTTTCTTCTTCTTCTTTCCCTTTTTCTACTTACTATCAAACTTCTAAATGGCATATCTCCTTCGTTTCTTAACATATTGGATGAAACCAGCGGCAAATCGAAGAGGAAGGAAAGGACAACGATCTAGTAGTAGATTGGTATCGAATTTGGACGGTATTGTGATGCAACAGGCTAAACAGTAGAAGAAATGTAGA